>CM069543.1:26568693-27888068 GCA_035773235.1 Eospalax fontanierii | reverse complement strand
TATTAGAATCACCTGGCAAACTATATACAGCTATCGCTATATAAATATATTCCATGTCCTCTTTTTTTTTTTTTTTTGGTTTTAATTTTTTGAGACAGGTCTCACTATATATCCTTGACTGGGCTGGAACTTGGTATGTAGACCAGGTTGGCCTCGAACTCATGGAGATCTGTCAGCCTCTACCTCCTAAGTGTTGGGATTAAAGATTTGTGCCACCATGCCCAGGATTTATTTATTTCTATTTTATGTTTATGAATGTTTTGCCTGCACATATCTAAGTGTATCCATGTGTGTGCAATGCTTGTAGAGAGCAGAAAAGGGCATCATATCCCCTGAAACTGGGGTTAACAGAAAGTTCCTAGCAGCTATGTGGGTGCTAGGTACTGAATCCGGATCCTCTGCAGGAGGAGAGCCATCTCCCCAGCCCCATTATCTGTTATAAGCCACAAATTGGGGGTGGAAGTTCCAAACACTTGGAAAACATCTGAATATAGAGTATTTCTCTTGACTAAACGAAAGTGAAAATATAACACATCAGAGTTTGTAGCACATAGATGAAGCAACAGTGAGAGGGAAAGTGACAGCACTGGACGCAGGCGTTAGAAAGCAGGAAGGGTGCATCCTTCAATCCCAGCCCTCAGGAGGCAGAGGCTGCCAGATGGAGGCCAGTTTAGTCTAGGGAGTTCCAGGCCAGCTGGAGTCACAGAGAGACTCTGTCTCAAAAACCAAACAAGCAAAAGAAGGAGGAGGAGAAGGAAGAAGAGGAAGAAGAAAGAGATTGGGAGGAAGAGGGGAGTGGGAAGGGGGAAGCAAAGATTCAGATCAGGAATCCAAAATTTCACCTTAAAAACCTAAAATAAAGAAGGTCAAACTCAAACAAGCAGAGGGAAAGATGTAAGAGTGATAAGTGCTCAAATCAGTGACATTGAAAACCAAAAGCAAGAGAAAAACACTGACAGAAAAAGCGTTTCTTGGGGCTGGAGAGATGGCTCAGTGTTAAGAACAGCTGTTTCTCTTGCAGAAGACCTGGGTTAGGTTTCCGGCACCACACAGAGACGCACAACTGCCTATAACTCCAGTTCCAGGGGATCTGGTGCCCTCTCCTGGCCTCCAGAGGTGCACTATGACTGTGGTATGGCACATATACAGATATGCAAGTAAACACTCATACTCATAAATAAGGGTAAATCTTTAAGAGATCAACAAGCATCACCCTCTAGAAAAACTAACTTTAAAAAGAGGGAGCTGGAGAGGTGGCAAAGTGGTTAAGAGTACCAGTTGCTCTTCTAGAGGTCCTGGGTTCATTTCTCAGGACCTACATGGCAGCAAATAACCATCTGTAACTCTGGTTCCATGGGATCTGATACCCTCTTCTGGCCTTGCACACAGGGTACACTTGCATACATGCAGGCAATACACACACATATGCACACATTTTTAAAAAATAAAATAAAATAAGAAAAAAAGCATAACTTACTCTTATCAGTGATGAATTCAGATACCACTGCACACCCTACAGACTTCAAAAGGGTATTACAAGAATACAGAATTCCATTTATACACTAAGAGCTCTATATAAGCTTGAAAATTTATATTAAGTGAATCAATTCCTCAGAAGACACGTACTGTCAGAAATTATAAATATGATATAAGCTATCGATCGTAAACTATTAAGGAACGTGGATTCATAATGTTAAAAATTCCCAAAAATATACTCTCCAAATGGTTTCACTAAAGAATTCTACCAAATATTTATAGGACAATTATCACTGATTCTATGCAATCACTTCCAAAAATGAAGAGGCAGAGCTATTTTCTAATTAATTTTAGTAAGTTAGTATTGAACTGATTCCAAAACTAAATAAAGACACTTAAAAAAAAAAAAAAAGGAAAATTAAAGACCAGAGTCTCTTATGAATATAGATGCAAAACCTTAACAAATATTAGCTAATAGAATCCAGTTTTTTAAAAAATGTGCCCCATCCTGTTCCTCTGGCCTTGGACACAGGCCCACGTTCACTCTTTGCATCCTAGATCTCTGGACTATCCTCTTAGCCCAGAACTGTCCATTGCGTCCTGATCCCCCACACTGAAACCAGCTCAATTTTTTGGTCTAGTTTGTTAGAGTCTTCAAAGGCTGTCCCCACCCTCAACTTGCATGTGTTCCTGAGGTTAGCCTTCTACCTTGACTGTCCACATCCCCAACTTGCCTTGGATTCCCAAAACCAGACTTCTTCCCTAGTAAGTCTGATTCCATCAACTCTGCCTTGAAACCCCTACAGCCTGAGCGACTCCATTTTCTCTGATCCCATATCCTGTTCTTCTAGCTTGGGCACAGGCCTGCTTCTGCTCTAATTGTAACGTCTAGGTTCTAGAGACCCAGCAGAAAATGGACCAGAGATTCTGCAGGAGAGTTAACAGGACCAGTTTATTAAGGGCACAGGACTGGTTTCCCCAGCCGGGAAAGAGAGAAGACCAGCCAGGACTAGCTTTCTCCTGGGAGTGGAGAAAATACTAGGCCCCTCATCTGGCTGGCATGCCTGGGTGCCTGGCTCCAGATCCAGATGGAGAAGCTCCCTCAGGGAGAGTGCGGGAGGCTAACTCTAAGGGGCTATTAGCCCCACCTAGCTGGTCAGTAAGCCTTTTTATGGGGAGGGAGTTCCCATGACATCTGATTGATGTTTAAGGTAAACTTTTGGCGGGAAGGAATCCCTTTTTACAGCTGTTTGTGAATTCTTATCTAGTCAAGAAGTTGTAAAAATCAGTTCCTTTCTCAGATCTCTGTGGGCTCTGGGAGTCTGGCGGGAGTCACCAAGGTGTCTGTCCTGGAACTGCTCCGGGGAGGTGGAGGTTTCCTTCAGTCACACCTTACACTAACCACCCCATATCTCTGGAGGGCCCTCTTAGCTCCATGTGGCAGTGAGCTCTCCAAATTGTGCTGTGCCCACCCCGACACATTGGGACCACCTTCAGCCCCTCCCACTGCTGAAGGGCTAGGCTTCTCTGCCCTTTAGTAAGGGCCCAGACCTTTGCAGACTGCCCGGAGAGTGGCTGAATCCAACCTCGGTCAAGCAAGCTCCCCAAATTGTGCTATGCCTGCTGACTAGAGGGACCCAGACTTCAGGAGGAAGCCTGAGAGCATTTGATCTTGCCTGACTTGGGCCTCTGTGGGAACTCCGGAGTAGCTGGACTAGAGCCATCTGGTCCCTCCAATATAAAGTCAAAAGAGAGAACCTGAAGCCTAGACCAACCAGCTTTTCATTCCCAGTAACAAAACAACCAAGCCATATCAAGTATACAAACAGAATCAGATTTCAACTCAACAAAGAAACAGTGGAATCTCACACTAGAATCACAACAACAAAAGAAATTCACATGCCAAAATCACAAGGAAAAAATAATATGAAAAACCCAAATAATATGTCCTCACCAAACACCATTAGTCCTATAGAAGAGTTCTATAGTGAGAACCCCCTAGAAATTACTCAGGACACAGAACTTAAAAGAACAATCATAAACATGATCAAAGAAGCCAATGAATTTAAAGAACACACAAACAAATCAAAGAACTAAAAGAAGATAGGGATAAACTTCTGACAGAACTCACAAAAGAGAGAAATATTGAAGAAAACTTGGTCTGAAATGAAGAAGAAAGTGAAACATTTAATAAGCCAATTTGAAATTACAGGAGTAATCCTCACCAATAGAATACATAAAATGGAAAACAGAATATCAAGATTGAATGATAAAGTTGAAGAATTGGACTGCTCAGAGATTATAAAAATTACAAAAAGTCACAGGAATGGAATATGCAGAAAATGTGGGACACCATAAAAAGACTAAATTTATCACGGGCATAGAGAACAGAGAAGAATTTCAGGATAATGGTATTGACCAGATCTTTAACAGGACTATAGAAGAAAATTTCCCCAAATTAAGGAAAGACATCCCCATACAAATACAAGAAGCACTTAGAACACCAAATAGACAGAACCAGAAAAGAAATTCCCCACAGCATATCATAGTAAAAAAAAAACCCTAAGCACACAGAGTAGAGAGAGAATATTGAAACCGAAAAAGAAAAAGAAGTCACATATAATGGAAAACCCATCAGAATTACAGTTGACTCTTCAATGCAAACTATGAAAGCCAAAAAAGCCTGAACCAAAGTATTCCCACTTCTAAATGACCATAGATGCTAACCCAAAATACCTTTCATTATTAATTTTTATGCCACTTTAAAGATTGTGAGCTAGGGTATGCTCCATAGCAGTTTTTCATTATAATTGCTTAATATATTCAAATAGAAAGTATCCCATTTTATCATCTCTTTTAGTCAAGCATGAAGTAGATGGTGGGCAGGAAATATACTAATCTATGACAATTATTTTATATTAATTATTAAATTTCTGTGTTTCTCAACTTAGTTTATTTATAAGATATGTATATGTGTGTCTGTATATGCTATGGATGCATATATAAACTAAGATCACTCAGCGACTTCCTTGTAGCTTGTTATTCAAACAATCTAAGTCGGGAGTAGTAGTAAAGAATGGTCACAAATTATAATAAGTGTTCTGACTTTTGTTATGTGTCTTTATAATATTAAAAATCTGCTGAACAAATACATACATACTGCATTTATACAGTAATTTAATATCATCAAAAGTGGTTTATTTGTGGCCTCCTGAAGAAATTTAGGTATAAAATCCAAGTAAAATTGTTTTTTTTTTAAATTTGAAATATCAGCACATTGAATGAAAAAATATATATATATATAAAGAATCATATACCTTGACCAAGTCAGAGTTATCACAGGTGTGCAAAAAATATTTCAAAATCATTTAATAAAATCTTGTAGAACAACAGTTAAGAAGAAAAATTACATGATCATATTAGCAGATAAAGAACCCAAACAAACAAAAAGATGATAAAGATTTTCAGCAAACTAGGATAGAGGAGAATTTCTTCAACTTGATAATGAGTAAGTACAAAAAAAACAAAAGAATCAAGACAACTAACAAACCAAACCGTACAGCCAGTATCATACAATAGGGAGACTCTAGACACCGTCTCTCTAAGATCAAGAACAAAACAAGGATGGTTCCTCACACCGTGCCTCAAAATCGTCTGAAAGTCCTCGGTAATGCAATAAGACAGGAAGTGGAAAAAGGTACTCTGATATAAAAAGAAAAACAGTCTTTTTTGTACATGACATGAAAGTCTGTATAGACAATCCAGAAGGATCAACAAAACAATCCCTGAAGTAATGAGCAATTATAACAAACCTAAGAATACACACTTTACATACAAAACCCAGTCACATTTCTATATGCCAGCAAGAGAGAATATGAAATTTAAAACACAATGCTACATTGTGATTTGAATGTAAAATGCCCCCCATAGGATCAAATGTATGAACACTTGTTCTCCAGCTTGTGGTGATGTTTGGGAAGATTAGGTAACTTTTAGGAGCTGGAGTCTTACTGAAGGAAGTGGGTCACTGGGGCTAGGCTTTAATGCTTTATAGCTGGGGTCCACTTTCTGTTCTGTCCCTCTCTGCTTTCTGAGTGCAGATGCAATGTGACTAGCCAGCTTCCTGAACTTGCCATATCTCCTGTGATAGATGTGATAGGATATTTTCACTTTGAATTTATAGAATTAGTTATAGCAATTAACGTATTCATTTAGGAAGTGTTCGAGGTAAAGTTCTGTCTGTCTTTCTATCATTGATCTATAATGTATATATTTATCATCTATTCATCTATCACCTATCATCTATCTATGTATCTGTCTGTGTATCTGTCATTTATCTATCATCTATAATCTCTTTCAATTTTTTTCACTACTGTCTGCCTACTTATCAAAACAATGAATTCAAAGTTCTGGGACTACAGGCAATTTTCACTTGACCATAAGAAGATGTACAGTAAATATTTGTTGAGTGAATGCATGAATGACTTTTATCTTTATAGTCAATTCTAAACTCCATGAGAATTGAGACCAGATTTATTTTTCTTTGATGTTGCATTCTTGGTGTCTATATCTAGCAGGAACTGAGAAAAGTTTATTGTTTGAATGAAGAAATATTTTTAAAATTCTCTTCGGTAAACATATACTCTTATTTGTTTATTTGCTTTATTTTTTTCAATTGTGTGTATGCATGAGTGTGTGCAGATAATGTTTGCCTGTGGAGGCCAGAAGCTGATATTAGTGTCACAGTAGTAAGAAAGGCCCCTTAAGAGCCTAACATTCCATTTGGTCCAGATCAATCTCCTAGCCCAGGAACCTCCCCTGGGAAGGCAGGCCCACCTTAAGTCAAGCTTAATGAAATGCTGTACTTTTCTTGACCAGAGTCCCCAGGCCCCCAGTAGCTTACTGGGCCAAGAACATATAGCTTCCTAAGTCTGCATACTTTTCTGAATTCTTAGGAAAGCATAACCTCTCTTTTTCTTCTATCTCTTTTCTGACTATGCTTTGTCTAACACTTTGGGATCCCCAATATTTTGGGCTTTATTACTCTTTCTCTAAAGCTTTCCTCTCTGCCACTCGGCTGCCAGTCTGCCAGGTATGGGGCCTCCATGCAGCTTAAATAGCCTGGTTTTCTTCCTTCTCTCCTCCATTCTCCTCCTCTGAGAAGCTGTTGAAATTTACAGCTTCCCTGCCCTGAAGGTTTTTCTTTTAAACTAATAAAAGCATCCTAAAACTTCCGTTTGAGTTCTTTCTTGAATTTTTTATTAATGAGACTAAGAACCCTAAGAGAGGACCCACAACTCCTGTATCAACCATGGGAAACCATGAAGGGATCCCCAAATTCCAATATCATCAAATGTCTTCTTCAATTGTCTCTCTACCTTATTATTTTTTCTTTGACACTTTCCTATATACAAATACTTTATTATTTTTATTTTACATGTATGAGTGTATTGACTACATGTATATAAGTGCACCCATGTCAGGCAAAGAAGAGGGTGTTGGCACTGGAGTTATGGGTGGCTGCCATGTGGGTGCTGGGAATTGAACCTGGGTCCTCTACTACAGCCGCCTTTGCAAGAGCAGCCAGTGCTTTTAAACTGCTGAGCCATCTCTCCAGCAGAACAGTTTCATTACACACATGCGCACACATGCACACACATATTTCAGCTAGACTGACTGGCCAGCAAGCTCCCTGGATCCATCTGTGTCTGCCCTGGGCCCCCAGAACACTGGGGTTACAGGTATACAGGTATGCATTGCCACATCTAGCTTTTTATGCGAGTACTAGTGATCCAAACTCAGGTCCTCATGTATGTACAGCGCTTTCCCTGCTGATCCATTTCATCAGTCCCACATTTTTGTTTTTTTAAGACATGGTCTTTCTGCAAGAAACATTAAATATTAGTTTTTTCTTTCAAATCTTGTAAAACTTTTGGCTTATGAGAAGAAATTTTAATTTTTTCATCTGCCCCCAACACACACACATTGTAACACTTGTTTATGGAAAGGCCAAGCTGTATTCCTGAACCTGATGGCCAGGGGCAACAGAGTCCTTCCCCTTCTTTAGACAACTCTCTTTCCCCTTCCTTTGGGAGTATTCTTTTAAACTAAGCAACTGGGAAAGACTAGGAGATCTGACCCCAGCCAGTTGGGTAAAAGACTTAATACTCTTACATTACGGATAAAAGCCTACCAAACATCCAAGCGGTGTGTGCTTACTCAATTTAAATGACAGTGCAAGGCATTCTTTTGCAAAAGTAAAAGCTGCCATGTTACTTTTACTTTGTCCACATGTTCTTTGTATGGTATTTGTGGGGTCCTTGGACTTCTGATTTTACTTCTAACATTCTATATAGAACTGGCTGACCTAGAACTTGTGATCCTTCAGGCTCCATTTCCCAAGTGCTAGAACTATAGGCATGTGCCACCACATTCAGCTCATAAGTGGTTTTTCAAATTAAAGAAAAGAATATCATATAGTATGCCACACTAAAGATACTTTTATTGTAAGAATTATAAAATAAACATTTGTTAGCTATAAAATGAGGACAGTACTTTCCAAGAGATAAACACATCATCCTGACCATCTCCTTAGTTTTTAACTAGTTCATTAAGAAATCAGGACCCTCAGAGAAGAAACTATTCTATCAGAAACTTCCAGAGTTGCATTTCCTCTAAACTCGTTCCCATTCCTGTTTTTGCTTTTCCTATTTTTGTCAAGAGAAAGAATACCTCATTTTTAAAATGTAAAATAAATAATTCTGTGCACACTAAGAAAAATCTCAACACTCTCCATTAGCTATCCACAAAAACGAGACCACTGAAGGCGCTGACCTTCAGCTTGAAAACACACTGTGAGTTAGAAAAGAGAGTTTATATTTTTTTGAGATTTAAATTCCAATAAGTTCAGGCTTTCTGCTTCATTT
This sequence comes from Eospalax fontanierii, assembly GCA_035773235.1. Taxonomy (NCBI): domain Eukaryota; kingdom Metazoa; phylum Chordata; class Mammalia; order Rodentia; family Spalacidae; genus Eospalax; species Eospalax fontanierii. Next base: position 27,879,666 of record CM069543.1, on the reverse strand, counting down.
TAGAGATATTCAAAAGGAAGTTTCATGTTTATAAAACAAAAAGTTCTAGAAGGTGAGATAAAATGAAACATGCCCTCCCCTCATTAGATTTTTAAAAATCTCTCAGATATCATCATTCCAACTCCATTTTTATTCAAGATCATATACTTTTGGTTGAAAGAACTCCGAAAAAGTAATTTCTACTCTTGTTTCTTATGAGGTGACCTCAAACAGGTCAGTGTTAAAAAGCACTGCACCACAATGAAGCTATAGTGTGCGTCCCAGTTGCTCAAACAGACTCACCTCACAGATAACCTCTGCTCCAGTTTTAAAATGTCTTTCACCTTTCCTCTAGTTGTTGTGACCCTTTAAAAATCTGAATTGATTGTTGGTAGTAGTGGTGATGTGGAAGGATAGGAAGATGGACAGGGAGGGTTTGTTCCTATGCAAAGTCCAACTTCTCTCCCAATCACAAGTTAGACAGACTGTGCTCAGCAGATCAAGTCTCTCAATGAGGAGAGGAGAAGGGACTTCCCAGGACAAAGGGCAGGGAAAGCAAAGGTAAATCTGTTGGTCTTGTCCGGCAGTTATGCGCCTTCCCACTTCCTCCTCATGTAATGTTAGGGTAACCATGTTGATTATTAAAGGAAGAACATACACTGCTAAGCAAAGAGCAAAATTCAGAGTTCTCTTGTGATTATATAAGCTTACATGGAGAAAGTTTTATAATATGTTAAGATTTACTTTATTTACATTTATACGTGTATGTGTCTGTGTGCATATATGCATATGTGTGCAGGAGCCCGCAGAGGCCAGAAAGGGAGGTACTAGAAGAGGGTCTAGATCCCTTGGAGCTGTAGTTACAGGCAGTTGTAAGTGGTCCCCTGCAAGAACAGCAGGCTTTCTTAACTGCTGAGTCATCTGTCCAACCCAAATTTTATAATATATAAGCTTTAGATATGTGTCTGTATATATACATACGTATATGTATATGTATTTGATTTGTATATATAAAAGATTCATGAGCTAGGCTTGAAGAGTTGTTTATTTCTTCAACAATAACAGGTCAAATGTAAAAGTTTGTTTCCAGTCAGGTCTTAAGAGGAAAGGTCTCTCCAGAAAGGTGAGATTTAGCTTCCACAGTAGTAAAACTACTCTTTGAATAGTTTTTTTATATCTAGAGGCTTAAAATGCACAGACTACGAAATAAATACTCACATGCTAACCTTGTGTCCCCTTCATAAGTGTTCATGTGAGCATTTTACATCAGTGTCTGGCCTCCTCTCTTAGGGTTGAGCATGGGAGAGAGAAGCTGACTTGCAGAGGTAGATTGTGGGGACCAGGAGGGCCAAAACCTCAAGGTCATCTTGAAAAGCCTTGAAAAATGTAGCTAGTATCATTGAAGCACATCCTAGTGTGAAACAATGGCTAAGTAGCTATGCCTGTGAATTCTGAGCAGATCCGGTTTGAATATTAACTTTATCACACAACTAGAAATCTGACCTGGGCAAGAAATTTAGGAGCTTGTATCTTAGTTTCCTAATCTTTAAAATAAGGGGAAAAGTAAGTCTGGTAGGCTATGATCCTGTAATAGAAAGAGGCTCAGGATGTAGCTGAGTGGAGCAGCACATGGTTAGCATGATCTAGGTTCTGACTTCAATAACCTGCACCAAATAATAACTTTATCACCCACTGATTAATAGAGGCTGAGAGCAAATCTATTCAGTTTGTCTCATACAGTATTTGATTATGCTATTATCAGTAGGACTTCTACCAGAGAGATAAGGCCACATTTCAACCATGCTTCTCAGTATCCCAGGCAACTAACAATAGAGAATCTCCCAGATCATCAGAGTCTACCTTAGAGACTCAAAGGGCTTTCTCCTAAAATTTCTATACTGATCTTTCAACTTGGCTTGAGATATTAATCCAGGTCCATAAATATATATCAGTAATTGCACAGGTTCTGAATTGGCCATTATAATTATAGCCATGGCAATGCTGACCGGTGAATTGAGGCCAACCTGAATGCCTCTCAGGGACGGAAAGTATCATTGATCGCTTCAGCCAAAGCTGGCACTAATTTTGCATGATCTTTTCTAATCGGATGACTTACAACATAGAATAAACTACGTACAGGAAACTTGTCAGTTATCCCTCTGGAAATGTCTCCCAAGTGATCAAAGTATGTTACTTTCCTTATTGCTATGACAAAATACCAGACAAAAACAGCCTAAGGAAGGGTTTATTATTTTGGCTCACAGTTCGGAAGGCATGGCCACAAGAGACTGAGGAGGCTGGTTCTGTTATATCTTTAGTCAGGAAGCAGAGAAAGATGAATGGTGCTGCTCTGTTTTCTTTTTATTCAGTCTAGGACCCCAGCCAATGGGATGATGCCATGCACATTGAGCGGATCTTCCTGCCTCAGTTAAACCTTTTTGGACATGGTAGGAATAAAAACTCAATATCTCATTAACATACTAAGTATTCCACCCATCTATTTAGCATAACTTAAGGTAAACCTGCCTCTCTAAGGGTGGTCCTAGGAGCAAACTAGGAAACTGTACAGAAACTGGCAAGGTAGGTTTTCTCAGCAGATACACTGGATATAGTCTATCCTATCTCAGTTAACTTTCTTGGGTTATTTGCCACTTTAACAAAGCCTCCTGCCAGAAATCTGTGGATCGCTTACTCTCTAACAGGCTCCCCTGGTGTCTGGATTCCAAGAGAATGGCAGGTAGCACAGTCACTTTCCCAAGGAAGTGTTCAGATTTCAGGTTGCCAGATTCGAAGACATCAGAAAGCTTCCAGTGGCCCCATAGCCCCTATTCACATAATGGAGATACCTTGCCTGAAGGTCCCACTCCTCGCCTGCACCCTCAGAGCTGCACATTCCTTCCCCAGAATTTTTCCCATTCCCCTAATACCCAGGAATTAGGAACAGACCTGGCTGCAGGCCCATGCTGTGGGCCACTCATCAACGGTGCAGCATGAAAACCTTCCCCTTCCTCTGAGATCTATAAGAAGATATATAAGAAGAAGCCCTTACTCTGCCTCCTGGGACTGAACTCTCCTCAGAGTCCTCACCATGCTGCTGTCTGTCTGTCCATGACATTAGTAACTCCTCTAAAGAAACTTCTTACCCAAAGGACAATTTGCCTCAGTATCCCCCTGGAACCCTAAACCAGAAACCTTTCTGGACCATCTTCATAGACAATCTCAGAGGTGTGTTTCTATGGTGATTCTAAATCTGGTCAAGCTGAAATGGAGATTAACCATTGTCACACAACAGTAGCTTTTGGGAGGAGGTATCTTTAGTTCTTAGGGTCACATGATTTTTCAGTGATGCTTCCTTAAACATGTGAAGATTTCTTAGTATCATCAGTATGTTGTAAGTCACTGTTTTTCTTAAGGCAGGAAAGTTAGTGCCTCAGTTCCACAAAAATTGTTGCAGCCTATGTGGCCAACATGCCCAAGAAAAGAAAGAGTTGGCTATCAATGATGGGGCCCTTAAGTGGGACCTGCATGGACAGAACAGGCTATAAACATCTCCAACCTCACTTTGGGGCCAACTAGTAAAAATTAAAATTCCAATTCTATTTAAATAAGTTTAGTCTTTATTTTTAGAAAGGACTGCCTAGGGGCAGTTAGGCTAATCTGTCTTGTTTTTCAACATTACCAGTTGTTTGCCAGTTGAGGGAATATATGACAGTTCTAAGCACTGGGGTAGATGAGCCAGTTGGAGGTGTTGGCAGGCATTTTCTGTGAGAGGTGTTGGACTTGGGACACCCTCTGCTATTTCTGGTAGACTTCCAGGTAGGGTTCAGGGAGATAAATCACACTTAGAGCCCTCTAGCAGAGGGTTGAAGACTCAGAGAAACATTTACATTCATTAGTTTACTAGAAAGGAATTCAGTTGAAGAGACGTATGGAGTGTAAGGTATAGCACAGACACATGAGGCTTTTATGCACTCTCTGAGTTCACCTTTTCTAGGAATCTCCATGTGACATTCAGCTATCTGAAAACTACCTGAACCCAATCCTTTTGGGTTTTTAAGGAGCTTTTTACTGCATAGACATGGTTACCAATAGACCAAGGGGAAACACAGCTAGCAAGGTTTGTCTGCTTCAGCATGCTGCTTCAGTTTCTATGTATTGCATTCGGGCAGGACCCCTCTAGAGTGAGACTCGTCTTATCACGTACTACCTAACGAAGGTACACTGGAGAATGTCCTTATGGCCAGCTCCAAGACAGAAAGGCAGGGCAAGATTAGAGTGTGTTCTTAGTTTCTATGAGTCACCTGGAAGAAGAGAAACTCTGGTCTGTACATTCCACCTTGCAGAGAAGGTTATGAACCAGGAACCATGGACAAAAGCCCAAAACCGTGCGTGCCACAAAGGTGCTCACAGCTTGGGTGATGCTGTTAGCACTTGCTTTCTATTGTTCAAAATTCACATGTCCATTTCCAGGAGCTGTCATTCACCTTTTTTGCAGTCACCCCCTAATCACATCAAGATTTTTATTCAGAAGGTCAAACAATTATAGATAGATATAAATATAGATATATAAACAGTTTTAAAGACTAGTCATGGCTTCTGCCTTTGCCTGCGTGAGCCTCTGTAAGGTGATTTGGTGTCTCTCAACCAAATGACAAACATCTCTATGCTCTAGGACCCTGTGGAGCCAATTAGAGAATCCAGATGGCTAAGCTAGAATTCAGTGTTGATTTCCCAAGCCTTGTCGTGGCTGGACTACCATCTGGAGGCTGTGTAAAATCAATGCACTGGAATAGAACTGTTATCAAGGGAAGAAAGATCCCTTGTTCCTGGGAATGGTCAGAGAGAAATTTCAAACTTCAAAGCAAGTCTGCACGACCTTCCACCCCTTTTGTCTCAAGTATTATCCAGAAAGTGCTAAAGAGGTGATCTGTTCCCAGGAAGAGTTGAGAGGGCGCCAGAGTGAAAAAGCTTCTGGAGCCAAGTTTTAAGGAGGTCATTCTGTTGTTCAACAACTTTAGACACCTGTTGGGGGAAGGAGTATTTTTGTTTGTTTGCTTTGTTATTGTTTTGAAGTGGGCCGAAGAAGGCCTCATACTCTCTGTCCCAAAGGATGACCTTGAATTCCTGATTCTTCTGCCTCCATCTCCCAAGTGTTGGGATTATAGGCATGCGTATTCAGTTTTATTCAGTGCTGAGGATTAAACCCAGAGTTTTATGTATGCTAGGCAAACACTCTACTGACTGAGCTGCATCCCCAACCTGGGAGGGCAGGAGGTCCATTGACTATCTTTTCAGAGCTGAAGTGAAGGCGGAGGAGTCATCACAGAAGGAACAAACCTCCCTAGCTTTCCGCCTACTTTTCATTTCATCCTGTGTGGTGGCTGTTCATGGCTCAACCAAGTAAAGTCACAATGCCTGAGGCCAGACAAGTGCTTTAGTCTCAATGTCAAAGTACTCTTTTTCATCTTTGGAACACATTTGGGTTCAGAGACATAGCCTTAGGTGTATGCCCTTTTGCTGGCTTAGGCTTGACTCACACCGTGGCAATATTTTTAAAGGATTCAATGTAATCTGGACCAGTGTAAAAAGAATAAACACAAAATTTTACCTCATTTCATCACAAGTTTTTCAAGGCTCCAGAATTGGCCACATGAATTTACTAGAATTCTTTGGGTCTATTCTCATGCTGGCACTGTAAATCTAATTCCAGGTAGAAAGAACTCAATTGTTAGTCAATGCATCATCTGTAGCTTTTGACAAAAGTCTGCATCAAGGAATTTCTGCCAAAGCCAAAGTTCCATTAGTAGCTGAGACCTACAGAAACCTTGAGATAGTTTACTTTTGTCTCAACATAAGGTTAGCATGACCACTGTAAGAGTGACTGAGCCATATAATGGCCCATTCCTCCAAATTTTCTAAACCTTCTCCCTATCTGAGTATTAGTCAGTTTACTATAGCAGAACAACCCTGAAGCTCCACTGATAGATTGATAAGGATGAGTAGGGCTCCTTGTTCAGAAGACAGTTAACACAAAGGGTACTGTTCCACGCAGCTGACTTTGAATCTGCTTCCTAATACTCAGCCTGCAGCTCTTCAGGAGGAGGAGGGAGCGGGAACAGGAGGAGGAAGGGGAAGAAGAAAGAAGTGGAGTTGGAGGTTGGAGCTGTAGCTCAGTTGGTAGAGCACTTGCATTGCTTGTACAAAGCCCTAGGTTCTATCCCCAGCACCACATGAATCAAGTGTGGTGGAACACTACTGTGATCCCAGCAATTAGGAGGTGGTGGCTGGCAGGAAGATCCGGAGTATCCCTGGCCTGCCTGGTTCACATGAGACCTTATCAAGGAAGGAAGGAAAGAAGGAAGGAAGGAAAGAAGGAAGGAAGGAAGGAAGGAAGAAGAGAGGGAAGGAGGGAGGGAGGGAGGAAGGAAGGAAGGATCAATTGACCTCAAAATTTGGTCACTGTTGATTCTCAGCGGCTCTGACTAAAACTGTTAATTGGCCTGTTTTGCCCTCAGTCCTCTGTCATAAATGACTCTCTGCATTCCATTTTGGTTATGGTTCTTTGTTAAGAACTATGAAGGGTCTGAGATTTTGCCATACTTATAATTTATTATCCTACCATAGTTTCATGAATGCTGGCAGCAGACACAAGACTCCCTGATCATGGACAAAGGACTTTATTATTCGCCAAACTGTAATAGCGAAAAAAAAAAAATATATATATATATGTATATGTATGTATATACATATATATATATATATTGGCATTTGTATTTCTCAAGCCTTAACTCCCCGAGTGCAATGAAAGAGAGATCAGCTATCACCCATGCACACATTGGACAGTGTTACAAGAGAGAAATGCTGAGCTTAAGGAATTTAAAGCTTTCATAATATATAGCAAGCCAATATGGCCTTTTGCTCCAGAGAGAGGTACTATCTTTGTCAGGGTTCTTTGACATACAAATGTCCTTAAAACAGTTGGTAACAGAGGCAGTCATAAAGGACTGGTTTACACAATAACATGGATTAATTTAAAAACTATTATGAATATAATTAAAAACCCAGACATAAAGGCCTATATAATTTATGGTTATATTTATATGAAATTCTAGGAAATGAAACTACAATGGGAAAAAGTAGTTTGGGATTTTCCAAGTATGAGAAAATAGGATTGACTTCTAAGGGTCTCAAGGAAACTTTTGGGGAGTAATGAGTATTGTATATGTTTGATTAATTGGTGACATTTTTATTAGGGTAAAATATATATCACACATACAGTATCATTTTAACTGAAGTTCCCCAGTAAGTGGCATTCATTATACGAACAATGTTGTGCAACCATCACCCTCTTTTTAAAACTCTTTCATCATCTTAAACAGAATTCATGTACCCATTAAGCAATAACTCCTCATTCCCCTGGGTGACTTCTGTGTTTATAAATTATAACTGAATGAAGCTGATTTTAAAAATTCACTACTTCTATCCAGTCCCTGTTATAAATGCCCACATTCTGTTTAAGGGGGTTTCTTACGACCTTTGACTGCAAATTCCCTTTAGTTCGCCCCTGTGCTTCTCTACCTGCCTGTCCAGGCCCTTGATAGTTATTTTCCTTTCCCAGAATGTCCACAGACTATTCCATGTATGTTTCCCCAGGTTGTTTGAAGATTTATTCTTTGACATATATCCTATCATCAATACATTCCTTTCTTTTCTCCACCTAGTTATGTCTCAGTAAGTCTTTTTAAAAGTTTTATTTATTCTTTATATATATGAGTGTTAAGCCTGCATGTAGGACACATTGGTATTTGGGCTAAGAGTGGATCGGATCTAGACATCTTACTCCATTCCCTTGGGTGTGTCAAGGCCTAATTTTCTATGGTATAGTCTTGAGTAAACATATGAAGAAAGCTATACAAAACTTATGTTAAACAAAGCTCAAAGATAACTAGTTGGGACAAATGGCCCTGTGAGTGAGTAACAAAAGGTTATAATTCCAATATGGAGACAGTGCTTGCAATCCAATAAGAAAAGACAACATAAGGAAAGGTAAAAATGATAGTTCACTCTCAAATAGAATGTACCAAGAAGGGTTCATTTGGAAAGAGGCTATTTGTATAGGTGTGATTTAAGGAAACCAGATGGCATTGTACAGTTATCTAGAGCTATTTGCAGCCCAAGTTACTACTTTTAGATCTGAAAGGACAATTGAAGAGGCGGTTGAAGGAGCCCAGAGGGGTAAGCTCAGGTTTAGTGAAGCAATGCATTTTGTTCAAAAGACACAACCAGTCAGAGCAGCCTCATAGGGAAAAACCCACGGAAACAAATACTTTGAACTTACTCCCTTCCCATCTCCAAGCTTCTGCCAAACTTGCCACTGAATGAACCCCACTAGGAACTAAAGGTGTCAGGCTGATGAAACCCACAAAGGTCATATTAAGTGGCAAAGAAGAGAGGGACTATGACTATGAAGTGTGAGCAGAAGGCCTGCTACACAGGAGGAACGAACGAATATGAATTGCAGATGAAAGGATGCTAATGGGTCTATTGGTTATTAGAGACTGGTCTCCATTTCTCTGGTTCATTAGAGTGGAGCTTCTAAAGGCAGACTGAATAGGTTCTGTCTAAGACTACCTCTTCTACTGCATGGTTATGCTTTCTTGGTCAAGTCCTATTCTTATTGTTTCTGAACTTGGGATCACATTCTGTTTCCCAAGAAACCAAGTTCAGTCACCGGTCCTCAAGCAGTCTATTAATACAGCCCAATTAAAGGTAAGAAGCAAGAAAAGGATATTTTATTCTATGTGGACACGTTTGGAAGAGAGGCAAATGGATCCAATGACCCCCTTCAAGTCCATCTTTGGGGTCCTGAGGCAAGATTAAACTTTAAATAGAGAGTTATGGATATGCATATCTAAGCAAGCCTGGTCCATGTATTATCCGGGCTTTGGTCTCACCCTGTAAGGTGGTCTCAGAAGTTGCAAATCCCCCTCCAAGAGACAAATTTTCCCCTGGTACCTTGTCCTTCTCCCAGAGATTCCTAGGGAAATTTCCATTTTTTAGGGTGCATTGTTTCAATAGTCTGATAAGTTGAGAGACACAAGTGTCTCTTTAGAAAATCTTTCTTGCTACCAGGTTATTATACCATCATCTATAAAATAGGCTAATAACGATACTATTTCATAAGGTTTTTCTGTAAGAATCAAAATGGAATAGGGACCCTGGGGCAGTGCTCAATATGAAGAAAACAATTAAGATATAATATCTACTTTTTTTTCTTTCAAATTGGTAAGTAATAAAGATCAATATTGGCAAAGTTACGGAGTTAAAGACACCCAGAAACTTTGTTGTTTCTTTTCTTTTTGTCAGGAATTGAACCCAGGGCTTCACAAAGGCTAAGCATGTTTCCTACCTCTGAGGTTTATACTCTGTCTCTCAAAAACATTTTAATGGGCCTCTAATTGGTACATGATCTTTTGAGGGAATGATTTTACTATATTTATTATAACTCAAAATAGGAATAAGTAATCCCATGTTTAATAATTTATCCCACACAGTTTATCTCAGGAACATCCAAGAATATATGTACAAATATATCTAATGCTAGATAACAGTTTTTAAAGTTGGAAATAACCTAAATTTACATCATGGAATTCTGGTATCGATTTGTGTAGGTTTTCTATTGTAAAAAGAATTACAATCTTGGTACCTTAAAATCAAAATTAATTTATAACCTCACAGTTTGTGTGGGTTGAGAATCCCTGCATGGCTTATCTAGGTACCTATGACTCCAGGGCTCTATTGTGGTTTGCATATAAAATGGCCCCATAGGCTCATGTGTTGAGGGCCTGGTCCCCAACAAGCACACCTTGTTCCTGGTATATTCCTGTCACACTCTCTTTGTCTCCTTTGTGTGATGAGATGAACTACCTACTTGGATCTACCACATGCTCTTTGCTATGATGTTCTGTATCTTCACACATGGTTCCCATAAGAAGGATTAATGCCTCTGAAACCGTGAGCCAAAATAAACTGGCCCCTTGTCCTTTTCTCAGTTATTTTGTCAGAGTGATGAAAAATGACCAAGACCGTCTCTTATGGGATTGTACATCCACTGTTGACTAGGAATGTGATCTCGTCTGAAGGCTTGATGTGGGAGAGGGACCCGGAGACAGAGATTTACGTCTGCATTGAGCTCACTCTGTGGCTAGGTTGACAAAGGCATCCTTTCTTCCAAGTAGAGTAGTCAGAGCCACATAAAGCACTTGGATTTTGCATCAGAAAAAATAAGTAATTAAACAGTTTTAAACCGGGTAGAGCTTTTGCTGTCTTCACCTTAGTCCCTTAAGGCCTTTCTTACGGGAGGAGCTCTCCTTTGGAGAAGAAACATGGGGCTGGAGCTCAAGCTGACTGCAAACTTTTATTTTATCTTGCTTTTTTCTTTGTGAACGGACTTCCCTGTTGTATCTTAGGTGAAGGGGTTGGCTTCTAAACCAGAATTAAGAGTATTTTATTGCAGCAGGTCTAAATTCGAGTCTCGGCAAGTCACCCACTTCAAATCTGCAAAACTACACGCTTCATGAAGACACTGACGTGGCCCTTCTGGGTTCTCGCTTCTTGTGCACAAGCACCCTCACTTTTCCTCATTTTTCTCCCAGTAAGGCAGGCTTTCCATCTCTTTCCATACTCACTGTAGAGTGCTTGGATGGTCCTCTGTAACTATTTGATGAATGAATTTACTCATTCAGTAATGAGCAAATTTTCTAATTTGTGAATGCCTTCTTGAAATTTCACCAGGGCAGAGCAGCAGCCGAAGGACAGAGTAATGTGCTAGATTTCACAAGGAAACCTCTATTGCGAGCTGTTCTCAACAAGGAAATCCATGAGCCCACAAAACAGTCCAAAGTTATAAAGATCTAGCCTGCTGAGAAGGGATGTTCAGGTCGTCATCTGAGTTGCAGCTCTGTTTGCCCCTGGAGCTCCTGGCTGACGTTCGCCCTAGTCCTGTGGCTGAGGTTTCTTCTGTTTACAAAGCACTTGTGGTCATTCTGCTTTTACACAGGTCCGTTCTCTCCTCCCTGCCAATCCCTCAGAACAGACAACCTCCCTTTCCTTGACCACCAAGAAAAAGATCCGTGTTTGCAGCTTTTCTTATTGCTGTGACAAAATACCTCACAAGGAGCAACTTGAGGAAGGAAGATTACATTGCCTCATGGCTCAGGGGCACACAGTCCATCATTTCAGGAAAGGCTTGATGGCAGAAACGACTTCTGTCAGTGGGAGAATGTGGCACCTGCTCACATCTGGATGAACCAGGAAGCCAAAAGAGGTCTTTTTCCCTTTTTATTCAGTCCTGGATCCCAGTCCATCGACATTCCAGGAGGGTCTTTTCACACTCAGGTAATTGTCTCTGGAAAACTCTCTAGACACACCCAAAGGAGTGCCTCACTAATGTCCTGGGTATTTTTAAATCCAAGCAAGTTGACAATGAAGGTTAACCATGACAAAACACTTTAGCAGGATCAGACTGACTTAAACCACCTTCCCAACCCTGAACCAACCTCTCTGCACTATTCAACTTGGGGTAGAAAGGTGGCTACTGTGGACTCTATGACTGTTCCAGAGATGGATGGACTCTCAGTCTATCAAATCCTGCCTTCCTCGCTCTATGTCAGCATCCAGAGGCTGGAAAACCTCCCCCAGACCTCATAGATGGGAGATGCCAATCCTACTAAAGAGACTGGAAAGGAAACTTGTTTTGTAACTTTTCCTGGAGAGATATGAGCAAATGTCTATTCCCGCAGAAAGGGTACCAACAATAGATCAAAGAAATGATTCCACTAACTTAGTCGACTAGGGGGTTCGTTAGGGATTATTTACAGGAGTATGGTCGACTCCGTGGCAGCCCCGTTGCCTAAACACTCTCCCCAGAAAAGCTGTATCCCTGACCAACTTGCTGGCAGCTGCACCGAAGAGCCTCCTTTCCCCCAGCAACTGCTCATTGCTTGTATACCTTTGGAGAAGTCCTCCTAAGTCTTGTAAGTTTCTTGAATCTTTTAATTTTCTTTAGTTTTCTAAGTCTTGTGAGATTGCCCCCTACTACCACCATTCGGGACACTGTTGGAAGAAATAGCTACAAAAGACTTATCTTCCTTCATTATGTTTATTGAGTACTGACTGGGCCGGGCATTCTTCAAGGTTCTGGAAAAGTAACAGTGAGCAAAATAAGCAAAGTCTTTGCTTTTATAGATAGTGACACAGAATAAGCAAACACAAAAATGTCTGATAAGGTAAGGGCTACTGGGAATGAAGGTGTAAGGTATTATGCTGGAGTTGTCGTCGAGACCTCTTAGAAAGGTAACCTGGATTCAAGCCCTAGCACTGAGGTTGGTGACAAATAGGGAAGGAACCAAAGAATCATGGGTCCTAGAGAGTGAAGAACACAGGGAGGGCACTAAGCAAAGGCCAGAGGAACTGAGAGGGTTGTGAGTGGAAGATTCAAGTAACAAGGGACAGAGAGGAGGTGAGAGCTGAGCCTTGGGGCCTAAAAGGTCCTATAAGCCATGGGAGCTGGGGAGGGAATAAACCAGGTCTTCCATCTGCAGGACCTCACCTGTAAGCTGTGGCCACGCTGCTGTTTGCTCTGTTGCTTGTTGTCACCTCCTACCCTATTTCTTGTCACAGAGCTCACTTCACATGAAAGGCTGGAAATACTGGAGTTGTGTTCCTTGGCCTCCTGCCTCTGGGGCATGAAGTGGCCCGTGTCTGCAGGACAGCTTAGAGTTAGATAACTTGGCGAGGAGAAGGACCGTGAACAAGAGTCATCAGGAGAATGTCTGTCACCAGGTTCTGGGACAGATATAGGTTGTGTCTGAATGTCAGGGTTATAGAATGGGAAATGCGGGTTGGATAAGACAGAGAAGATGGAGATGAAAATGAGGGGTTCTATCAAATGAATGTGAGCAGATAGGGATCGTGAGCCGGGTGAGGACAGGTGACTGGCAGAGTGGCAGAGCCGGGGGTAGGGTGGGAGTGGCGGGGGAGGGCAGTGGTGTATTTACAGAAGTGAATTCTCTGAGGTGAGAGCAATGAGTGTTATGTGGGGAGAGAGAAGGACTCTCATCTACATGTAATCGTTCTGCATGGAGTTTTATTTGCTATGCCCCTTGCCTGGCAAGTTCCTTAACTGCAACCTTCTCTGTGAAGCCTTCTCCACCTTAGCTCCTCTTCCAGGCTCCCACAGCTTCACTGACACCTGCATTCTGTGACTTGCTAAACACAGCCCATTGCAACATCACTGATCTCCTTTCCCCACTGGACCACAAGGAAGATCTGAAGGGATCAGTTTAGTTTTTTCTATCCCTAGCATATATGCGGTGCTGGAATGTAATAGATGGATATGAAACGGGCAATAGATAATACTAACCATGACAAAGGAGATAGGGTAAAGAGATAGCAAAGGGGCGTGAAGTTTTGAAATACAACAGCTAGAATATTATATTGCAAATTCATTCAGTTTGGTGAACCAATGAAACTACCATGGACGCTCTCAGAGGATACTATGTCTGGAAGGAAGAGTTAGAAATCATTGCGCTAACACCAACTATGGTAACAGGTTGCAGCTGTTACCTGAAAAGAGATTCAGGATTTGAGAAATTGGGGAGCTTTTAGATTGGGTTGAAAGGCCCGAGAGCAAGTCTTTTGATTTCCTGGAGACAGAGCCGTCATAGCTTCTGAAACAACCATACAATGTTCTTATGGGAAGTGTACAGGCTTAAGATAGATCCCCCCCCCCCATAGGAATCAATGTGAGGTGGGCGATGCATTCCTAGCCTGGGTGATAGGTAACAGGTAGTTTTGTGTGATTGTTCTCCACACTGATCGTGGAACTAGGCCAATGACAACTTTTCATTTTTGAATTGTTTTCCCTCTTAGGATAATTTAGGAAAAATAAAGTTATTCGGCTCTAATGATACTTTAATTTTTACTTCATCTCAGAAGTTTCATGGCATGCTCTTTCTCACTGGGTCTTAATTCAGAAGAACTCCAGCCATCCCCAGTGTCCCTCTGATCTGCAGTTATTTGACAGTGATGGAGACTTTTTTGGAGACTTTTATTGAATTTTTGTGTATTTGATACACAACATCTTAATCATTTTTATACCCTCTCCCCATCAGCACCCGCTCATAGCCCCACCACCACTGGATTTCATGCATTCTGTCATGTATGTTAAGGCCTAGCAAGTCAAGTTGGCGTCCCCAGACATCCCTTAGTACAATTTCACCCACTGGGGTCTAGTCAGTCATCTAGAGTCACTCTGTTACAGATGATCAGCTCTTCCTCATCCAGCAGTAATCACCTGCCCAATAGTTCTTTGGCTAAGGTTGGGGCCTGCTGCTCATTCATCTGTTCTGTGCTGGGTTTCTGTCTGCTTGAGTTTTCATGCGTCTTGTGCATGCTGACACCATTGCTGTAGGTTCATATGAGCAAGGTCCCAGGAGCCTATAAGACTCGATTTCCATATGATCATGCACCTCCTCCCCTGGCTCTTACGATCTTTCCACCCCATCTTCTGTAGTGGTCCCTGAGCTGGGTGAATTTAATATAGGAGTCCTGTTCAAGGACCCACACTCTGCAGACTTATTCTCTATGCTTTGGTCATGTGTGGCCCTTTGTGTTCATTGCCCTTTGATGCATAAAGGAGCTTTGTTGATGAGAGTTGAGGGATACATTAATATTCTCTCTACTCCTTGTTCCGTTACGTTTTGTAAACCTTAGATGTAGAGGTTCCATTGTAGATGTGTCACTTATAATTGGGCCTTTCACAGATACCTAATCCCTGTGTGTGATCACTTGTGGAACTCTGTATACATTTCCATCTGTTGCAAAAGAAGCTTCTTTGATGAGTGGTAACTGGTATACTTGTCAGTAAATATAAGGATTCATACTTAGTACATAGTAAGAAAGTACATTTGACTAGGAATGTGACAGCCCCTATGCCCTCTCCTGCCATGTGTATTTGGCTATGTTTACAATACCACACTTGAGTTTCCTCCCATTGAGTGGGCTTTAAGTCCAATTAGGTAGCTGTTGATTATCCCCTAGATAAAAGTGCCACTACTGCCCCAATATAGTTTGCTGTGTTGGTCATTGTTGTGGTTATTGGAACTTAAAGGTGAGGTTGGACGGTCGTTTAATGTTCGATGGAGACATTTTTTTCCTGTCACAACCAAAGAAGTGCTACCAACATTAACTGGGTCGGGCTACTGCTAAATATTTAAACATCCTATGATGTACAGAAGAGCATAGCGACCAAGACTTATCAGGCCCCACATGTCGACAGTACTAGGTTTGAGAAAGCCTACCCAGCTTATCCAAAATTAAGAGCATTGGCAAGTGTTCGGCCAGCTCCGGTCAGAATTTTACAGGAGCTGTTTTGGTTTTAAAATTTTTTTTTTTAATTTAAAAAATTAATTAAAAAAATTTTCCTGTTCTATAATAGACCACAAGAGGGTGCTAGAAGATTCTTTTTGAAGTCTTAAGAAATTGGCCAAAGGTTTCCTTTCTTACATTGTACCAAAACAGGCACAAGATGGTGCCAAAAGATTCCTTTTGAAAACTTAAGGGAGCCGTTTGTTTTTTGTTGTTGTTGTTGTTGAAAGTCTATGCAGAATTTACTTTTATATTTGATTAGTATATTTGTGAGCATACAATTCACAAGGTCAAGTGTAAACATTTCGATTTAAACATAGATCAGATCTTTTTTTTTTTTTTTTTTCTGTTCTACATCTAATCACAGAAGTGTCTCAGAGAGAAATTTTCTGGCTTTATTAACCAAGTAAAGTTTCAACGGAAAATTACATTTCACCAGTAGGGAGTTAGCAACCCTGCCTCATGGAACACATGGGATTCTTGGGACCTGCTTTAAAAAGCTCCTGTTTTGAGGGATGACTATGAAGAAAGAGGCTTGATGGGCGTGGCTTGTTTTCCATTATACCTGAGCAAGGGAGGGGCCATGGTGGAAGCAGAGCAGGAGTCCTGGATCCTGTTCAAAGAAGATCTCAGGATGGGATTGCCATAAACAAACAAATAAACAAACAAGCAAACAAGTGAATAATAAATAATTAGGTAAATAAAGAAATAGTGACTTGAAGACTATGGATCAACAAAACCTCTCCTTTCTTCCTATTGTTTCCTACCCTGAGGCTAACCCTGAGGCAATGATGGAGCCCACGATGCACACTCCCTCAAACCTTCCTACAGAAAAGACTCAGGTGGAAAGACTGATTAAGATTTCAGGCCCAGGCCCAGCTTGGACAATAAAGAGGAGAGAGAGAGAGAGAAAGAGAGAGAATATGAGGATGACAACAGGTACAGAGGAAAGGAACTTATGGTCTTTCACATGTTCTAATAGTAAGAATTCCTTGGAAATTGTTATTTTTGTCCACTTATTGTAGTTTTTCCACACTTGTATTTGTATATTTATCTGTCCACCTATTAGTCTAATGAGACAGGATCACATATAGCCTGATTGACCTCAAAGTTTCTATGTAGCCAAGGATGACTTTGTACTTTTGATCCTCCTGTCTCTACCTCTTGGGAGTGTTGGGATTGAAAGTATGAATCACTATTACCAGTTGATGCAGTGCTGGGATCAAGCCCAGGGCTCATGCGTACTAGGTGAACATTCTCCAATTGAGCCACATCCCCAGCCTTCACATTGGTATCTACGTAAAGAATAGGCTTAAGAACAATATGGAAGTTAAAAGGAGCCCTGAAGTTTATAACCAAAGTGTCCTATTATTGTACTGTCTAAATCACTAAGAAGTCTAGCATAAAAGAGGGAAGAGGAAGAGAACAGCAAGTAAGCAGGGGGGCGGGTAATGAGCGAGCCATCCAGGGTGGATAAGGGTTAGACGGCACCCTTCCTCAAAACACAGGCAGTTCTCACTTAACTCTACACTTTGGTGCTCTTACCTTCATTTGACAGACGGGTAAACTGAGAATTTGAGAAGTCAGATATTTTCAAGATCATTTAGCTAGTAAAGGGAGGAACAAGGAGTCAACTAGACAGCTGAGAAATGACAACTATGAGGAATTGTAATCAGACCTGACAGCTAACCATCCACAGCCTTAAACCGCATAGGGTTCCTCAGAGGACCATGTGAAAAAACAGGGGATTTACTCCCGTGGCTTTGAGTGGCAGTGGCCACAGAAGGTACAGATGGGACTTGGGTTTTTCTAGGGCAGGGACTTCTCACTGTCCTCAGGGAGGTCCTGGGATGCTGGGTAGTTTCCAGATGAGACTCGGGCCTGTCTGGTGGATACTGCTTCCTTCAAGGTGGTGGTTTCCTTCTTATGTTCATTGATATGCCATAAAAAGAAAAGTGCTTGTAAACAACTTGAGTGCATGAACAATCTAATTAAAATAATTAAGGTAATAGCTTGTGAAAAAAGCAGTAAAACTAATTATTATAGAGTAGCTGTGTGGGAGGACGAAGATTGCTGACATTCTTTAGGTCTAAGCAGCTCTGCTTGGCACAGAAAGCACAGATGGTTTCATAGATTTCTTCTGAGGATATGCTTTCCCCCCATCCAACCGAGAGTTAACCTTTTTTCATTGCAAGTTTTAATTTCCTTCTTGGCAACGATTATACACTGGTGACCCTGGGATGCTTCTCGGCTCAGATTATTGTTTCTAGTCAAACATTTGATGTTTTTCCTTCTGAATTCAGAGAACTATGTATGTTAGACCAAGGGAGCCTCAGAGCCAAGGGAAGTTGTAGACCCTTTAGTGAAATAGTGCATAAGATGCAGGGCCCCTTTGCAAATATCTCTGGTCCATTTCTACCTGGTGCTGATCCAGTTCTTTCAAGGAGAAGATGAAGACTGTGGTTGCTTAGACTGCAGTCTAGTATCTTTTGGGTTTGGTTTTGAGCTACACTTCGTTCCTTTAAGACCTGCCTTTTCATTCAATGCCTAGGGGCTACAGAGAAAAAAAAATACCCTTCCCCAAATATTTGGAGGCAGAATGGTGTCAGCTCATGCCTCCCTAATGTCCCACTCCAGGAACAAGCCTGCTGGGCATCCCACACATGCATGTGGATCCCTTGCTGAGGATTCTCGTAGTTTCCCTTGGCCATAGCAAGTACAGCCCTTCGGAGGGGAGGACATGGAGGAAAGTGAGGGTGAACAGCAAACCCAAACGCAGAACAGGAGCAGAGGACACCCTGAGATACAGGGAGAGGAACATTCCAGAAAAGCATTTCAGAACAAAGGCTGCAGATAGTAAATCTGTGTTGGGCCAGATATCTAAAGTAAACAGATACTTGGCAGTTCTTCAATTATTCATCACATGACAAGCTTTCACAACTGCCTTTATAATCCATTCTAGAATGATTTTAACATCTCATTAAGTAATTGGTCCAGGGACTAGGAAGATGGTTCAGCTGGTGAAGTCCTTGCCATGCAAGCACGAGGAACTGAATTTTGATCCCCAGAAACCATGTAAAAGCCAAATGTGGTGGCATAGACTTCTAATCTCAGTGCTGAGAAGGCAGAGCCAGGCAGATCTTTGGAACTTGCTGACCAACTCAAAAAACAAGGTGGAAAGCAATTCAGGAAGATATTTCTGGCTCACAGTGTACACCCACATACACATACACACAAACTAAGATAAAATAAATAACTGGTCAGTCTGATAGTTTGGAGTAATGGGACACCGGAAAGGTATTTGAAAATATATACCTGAACATGGGATTGATTTTCTTTGCTCAGGAAAAAAAATTCCTTAAGTAGACCCTCTTAGTTACATAAACACAGCGAGCTAGAAGATGGGAGTTAAAACAAATTATATTGCAACCTAGCCAATCACTTAAAACAGAATTCTAGGCCTGGGATTAAAGCTCACTGGATCCACTTACGTGCTAGCTTGGGGGGATCCCCAACACTATTAGCAGTTCACTTCATCAGCACCTGCACTCCTTTCTCTGCCACCCCCTCTTCCCTTCTGACTGGCAGGCTTTATTTAGTTCCTGCTGTTTCTCATACAAGGTAATTGACCTTTGGAGCATTAATCTCCTGTAACCAAGGTCCTTTCCAAAAAGGAATGTCTTAACTGTGAGCAATTCTACTTCCATCTTTACATTAATGTTTTTTGGGTCTATGACACAAATTTTCTGCACCATTTGTATGGAATTTTAGTTGTAATTCTAGAATCAAAATTAGTGCAGGAAAGGTATTAATTGACAGTCACTGAAGGTAGATGAGAATGACTGGAGGAGCCCTGACTCCACCTTGCAGAGTGTTTTGAGTGGAGTAATCACTCCAATTGAGAAGTTGACAGTGAAACTGACCTTCTTAACCATGTGTCAGAGTCAGGGCCCCCACAGGGGCTGTGGTCCTTGGAGATCATAACGACCTGAAAAGGCAACAGGAAGTCACTTTCCTTTCTCTTTCCTTTCTATTGCTTTTCTGCCCAACCCACTCCATCTTCTGCACTAGGGATCGAACCCTGGGGCTTCATGCATGTTACTCAAGTGCTCTGGTACTATGCTATAACCCTAGTCCCAGGTTATAGTCTCCTCCTCAAACTGTCTACAAAGTGCTGTACACCCATTATCTTGTTTAACTCTAAGAACATTTCTTAAGTAGTGTTATTAAAATTCCAGTTTTAGTTTGTGAGATGAGGTAATCAAAGTCCAGACAAGTTTGAAAAATACAGTATGTTTATCCGTAGCAAAACCGACAGAGTTAAGCTTCAAACCCAGCCTGCCACTCCCTAAACCCATACTTCTGTTTTACACCACATTATTTTCCCATTGTTTCTTATTAAACTTATGCTCTCTCCTTCTGATTTCTTAATCTGATTTCCCATTCCTGACTCTAGGCCTTCTCAGAAGATCTTCCTGTATCAGAAATACTGTTTGACAGAGCTGGAGTGACAGCTCAGTCAGTAAAATACCTGCCGGAAAGCATGAAGATCTGAGTTCAATCCCAGAACCCACATTAAAGTGGTGGGGTATGCTCCTAATCCCAGTACTAGGAAGGTAGAGATAGGTAGATCCCCGGAGCTTACTTCAGGAACAACTCTTCTGGTCTCTGTATTCACATGTGCACCTGCAGCTGTACACACACACACACACACACACACACACACACACACACACACTACCGCCACCACCATTTGCCTAGCAGACTGTTATTTTCAAGGATTTCCTCACGTGTACCTTTTCTGTGATGACTTCTCTTCTCAGAGGAACCTGAGAGGAAGAGTTTCTTGCTTGTGCATGCCCAGTGTAATGCATGTGTGAAGGTACTGTTGGCTTCCCTGTTATTGGATGCTGGAGCTTGCAGGTACCTTTGTGTCTACATTGATGGAAACCCCTTGAGACTTTTAGAACCTCAAGGAGAGAGGCAGTGCAAGCTGTTTCCAATTTTTCCTTTATTTTTCTGTCTTTATTCCATAATGTTACTTAACAAATCCCCTCTGTAGAATAAGATGATGCTGATGTCAATAATTGTTCATTTATCGGCCTGTGGCAGAGTTCTAATATAGTGGACGAAGCTCAAAAGTCTGAACTATTTTATAAAGATTTTTTTTCTTAACAGTGGATTGTTTTGTCTAGTGAACCCATGTATTTTTATGTTTGATAATCTCACCTCTCTAAAGTTTAATTTTTTTTTCTTTTCATTGCTCCAGAGTGACAAGGAAAAGGCTCAGCATTTTTCTACTTCCTCCTGGTCACTTTCTTGCAATGGGCCAGATTTACTTTGCTGTGATTTCCCCCGAGTATCTCCCTTTTTCCCACGAGCCCTCCAGGCCTACACAAAGGCAGAATTAACTCTGTAGCTTTTCTTCCCTCTTAAAAGTCAGCCCTTCTCCAGCTATCTTAATTTATTTGAGGGGAAATCCTAACGGCCTTTAATTTATCACTGTTGTGATACTGTTACCATTTTAGACACATTTTCTTGGCTCATGAAGACCAGTCCAAAGGAAGAAAGAAAAGAAACTGAAATTACAATCAAACCTGGCTCACTCCACAGTGCCCCGGCACCCCCCGCATCACCTTAAGGTATTTAAAGAATCTCTCTGGGCTCTGGCTTCCCTGGGGTCCTCCTTCCATCACTGTCTACTCTAGATCGTCCATGCTCACTTTTGCACTCTCTTGCTATTGTTCCAAACAGAGAAGCTGTCCCCTTTCTTTCTTCTTAAGCGTGCTTTTTTAGAGATCTGTGTTTCCCAGGGTCATTCTCTTGCCAGTGTGGCTTCTTTGCTTACTGGTTTTGAGCCGTCAGTTCATTTCCTGGACACACAGGATTTTTAAGAATCCTGAAATTACCTTATATCCACTCTGCCTCCTCAGCCGGCCCGTGTAGAAGTATGTGGCTCTTCTAATGCTATTAGCATCTTCTTTTTGCTCTATAATCTCCTCTTTCCCTTTCTTTGAATGACTGAGCTGCTGTGTTTTATTCTTGTCTTTCTCCCCATGATTTTCGCATCATGACTGATTAAACTGTGGAGTTTCCTAGCTTGCTGCTGATAAATTATCAAGGTGAAGTAAAAAGTTAAGATTTCAGTTTTGCGTCCAGAGTCAATCCTTTGCTTTTTTGCTAGGAATCACGTGTGGTAAACACATTGATTTTAAAATAAGCAAATTCTTGTTTTCAGAAAATAAACCCACTTCCTCACGTCCCATCCCCACCCTGGTCATCTTCTATGGATTGTAGAATACTTTATCCTTCTAAATAATCTTGACACTCATCAATTATTTTTAAATACTTTTACATGTTTTCCTTTGATATGCTATTTCACTTATGTAATACTTTCTCCCTGATAAACCATTTAATACTAATGCTTGTGCTTTTTACATTTATGATGGAAATATTTTTCCAGTCAATCCAAACTTCAATGTGTGTTTTCCAGGGTAGAGCAGGCAAAGGGGTTATTTTCTGCAACAATTGTGCAGACATTTTTATCTGGAATTCCTCCTAATAATCACAGAACAATTTCAAAGAGCTTCATGAATAAAGATATGTGTTTCAGAATGAGGCTCTGAGGTATAAAGGGGTTAAATTATGAGCCACAGCAACCAAACAATAAGGCCCTGACAGAACCCAGGGAAAGCCAGCATTCCTCAGTCCCTTTTCTCGGCTCCTCTGGGCCTCCATGGCAGGCCAGTGCTCTTTTGTTGCTAGCCAGTTTCCTCTGATTGTAATTCATTCTGTATTCCTTCCTGCTTCTCTGTCTTGGCTAATTGTTTTTTCCCCACACTGCAGGGCTTTAATTTCCTCATGTTAAAAACTTATCACTTGATGTCTACACTTGCCCAGCAATTTCTGACCAAATCTCCAGCTCGCTTCTGCCTCGTGCTTACCTGGCAGGCTGGCTTCATTTCCACTCTTCCTTACTTTGGTAGTCATAGACATGGGAGCAGTATTTCTCCCCAAGGCAGTTGCATCAGAACCCCACATCATTCTGGGATAACCTTAGCAATCAAGAACCATGAACAGCCTAGGGTCTGGGTCTGGGATGATTTTAATGGATATTCAACTAGATCCTTTATTAAAGTTAGAAGCCCCTAGAAAATGCCTCGCCTCCACCCTTCCAAACAGCCTTTTAGTTCAGTTTACTTTGATTAGTATTTTAATTTTTTCAAATAAATATTATTATTTATTCTATGTAGCACATTCATCTACAAGAGCAATTTTCCAAATACATTTTTGTGTTTTTGTGCAACAGGTGATCTCCTTTAGAAGAAATTGCTCTTTCACACAATGTCATAGAGCCTGTCAGTGACCTCAGAATCCCATCATGATTCACAGACTACCATTTTTCTTGTATTAGATTAAAAAGAGAAGCTTAATTTTTTACAACCACAACCCTTTCAAAATTTACTTATATCAGAAGAAAGGATTTTGTATTGAATGTGGACCACCTCACATTGAATCCAGAGTGTGAAGAGGAGGGGATGGCCACTGGAGCTAAAAACTGATATTCTCTGTGTCCCGCCCCCTCCCACCCGACTCCTTCCAGGACTGGGGACTGGGGACTGGAGTATCCTCTGACAGAGGTGGAGTAGCAGTTTTTGTTTTAAGACCATAGTTCTGATTACACCTGACAGAACTGAAACATGACTCCGGCAGAGTTTTCTAGAGCCTTATCTCTTTCTCCAGCCACTCAGGGAAGGAATGTAGCCGAAGGTGTCACTTTGATTCTGTGTGTGTGTGTGTGTGTGTGTGTGTGTACTGCTTAGTATGTTAACAAGAAACTAAAAAGTTCTTTTTCCTCTTGGAAATTAGCTCCAAAGTGACTTCTCCTTTCCATTAATTAAAAAAAAAAAAAAGGTCAACATGTCAAGATTTCTTCTTGAAGCTAAATCTTAATGTTCCTGCTGAGAGATTCTCATAGTTCAAGGATAATCATATTTAATAAAATTCTGCCTAAGAAAAAACTCACATAACCTGGTCCATGGCAATGATTTTGTGGTATTTGGATTCGTGTCTATAAAAATATTTGTACACCAGATGGCGAATTGTTCAGTGCATTCATCCCAAACAAGTTTAAAAAAAATTCACACACATAAAACACTGTAGGGGGAGAAAAATCATCACTGTTTTTTCCCGCTGGCACCGTATGAGTAATGTTTTAGCAACAGCTAAAACAATAAGATTGCTGGGTTGAAATTTTAATGCACTGTCAGGTATAAAAGGGTCGGGTAGTGCTGAAAATATTTTCTCTCTCTGAATAACGCATACTTTAAACACAACTCACTTTAACAGCTCACCAAGTGCACATATTTTCTAAAACTCAAAGTCATGAGTTGGGGAGATAGCTTAGTTAGTAGAGTGCTTGCCATGTAAGCCTGAGGATTTGAACTCAATCTCTAGGACCCATGCAAAAAGCCAAATGTGGTGGCAACACACTTGTTAAAGAGGCAGAGACAGCCATATCCTGGGGCTTGTTGGCCAGCTAGTCTAGCCTAATGGGAAAGCTCCAGGTCAGGGGGACACCCTGTCTAAATGAACAAGGTTGATGGTTCCTGAAAAAGGACACCCAAAGTTGACCTCTGGCCTCCACATACAGAAGCAACACGTGCATGCAGGGGCACATGCAGTACCAACACCCAGGTGTGCAACATGCATGTATCTACACACAAAGTCATCCTGCTGATAGAAGGAGCTGTGTAGAGAGATTGACACTGGACTGGAAAGAAGCCAAACCGGACACTGAGCAAACAGCCTCGGGCCCCTGTCAGGAGTCCAAAATGACTTTTTCTCTGCAGGCTGATTTGGGCTTTGTTATTGTTTTCTTTCATGGTAGGAAACAGAACCCAGGGCCTTAGATGAGCCACATCCTCGAGCCCCTGGTTTTGTTTTTAACAGTCAGTTCTCGGCTATCTGCTTTATGGGGTGGGGAGGTATACGACGGCAACACCAAAACAGGATAGCAGAAAACTAGATTCATGTTCGACTGGGGAATGTGTAATGCATTGGTGGGAGGTTTGTCACTGATGTCACACACCCGTGACCATGCTCCCCGTGGCCCTGGCTGCTCATTTGTTGCCATCTGAGAGCAAATGAGGACTGTTTTCTGAAGAGAATCTGGCTCTTGCCTGTGGGTACACCTTAGTCCGCCTCTTACCTAGGATGGGTTTAGGCAGGCATCTGGCCTGTTTTAAGCCTTGGTTTTTATGAGTGGATGCCAATCTCTTATGTGTAGCCCTGAATCTAATAAAGAGTTTCAGCATGTTAAGTGACTGCCAGAGAACTCATGTCTGTAAGAATGAGATGCTGTCATTCTTACATAAGCTTGATCGGAGATATGCCGTGTAGAGAGGGATGTTTGTTTGCTGTGTATGTATGTGTACATGCCGTGACATGTATGTGAAGGTCAGAGGACAGCCTGTGGAAATCCATTTTGCTCTTCCACCATGTGGGTTTGAGGGCTCAAACTCAGGTCATCATGCCTAGTTGGCACCAAGCACCTCACCCATTGAGCCATCTTGCTGGCTCCCGAGCTTCATTTCTTTTAGCTGTTTTAAACTTTATCCTGGATCAACTCAGACAGCATATTTGAGGTGCATCAACTTGTTCTTTAGAAAAATTGAGTTTAAGAGAGCCTTACTTTGGCAATCAGCCATAACTTGAGGCTCCTTATTGACATCATGACAAACAACAGGGGGTAACTCACTGGGTTTAAACATTATTCTTGACATCATTGATACTGCAGCAGTAAAAGACTGTTAAGGAAAAACTGGTTCCTTCTGTTCAAGAAGTTGAAATCTCTGGCCTGGATGGAGACCTGAGATTCCAGGTAGGTTGGTCAATCACCTGATCCAGAGACTGTCCCTCAGGAAGGCAGGACCACCCCTAGGAAGGGGGATTTACCTTAAAGAGATAGATTGACTAATTATCCCTTTAATGAGGCGCTACACTTTTCCCTCCCAGAATTCCTCCGCCTAGCACAGTCCCTGTGGGACACTGTGACCATCTTTCTGACTCCGAAAGGTACAACTTTTCCTATCTCATATTTTCCTCTCTCGGATGCTGGCGAAAACCCAAGTATGCTTTTTCTGACACCCTGGGCATCCTTACTCTTTCTCTAAAGCCAGGTCCTTCCTTGCTATGTGACTGACGGCCTGCCAGCTAGACAAGTGCCGGAGCTTTTTGTTTTTCTTCTCCTTTCTGCTCCCCTCCACCAGGCAGCAGCTGACATTTACAACTTGCCTGCCCCGGGGTTTTTCTTTTAAGTTCTAATAAGATCATCCTTGAGCTTCTGAGTCCATTCTTAGATTCTTAGATTAATGAGACTAAGAATCCTCAGAGGGGACTTGATTTACCCAGTGTCATCTGGCAACCATGAAGGGATACCGCCAAATTTCTAGCCACACCAGAGGTCCTTTTGCGGCTGCACCAGGGATTTCTTTTCTAATCACAAGGCTCCTGAGCCTCTGGTATGTGACGTACAAAAGAATATGAATGCTATAACTGGTCTATTTCCTTCCTTTCTCTGAGCCAAACCTGTGGTCTCTCCTCGGTAACCACTGTGTCTTTGTGGTTATAATTTCTAAGCGGTAGCTTTTTCCTTGTTTCACTTTGCCATCTTGCTCTTATTTTTCCTTCGCTCTGATTGACTTCTTTTGAGTCAGATATGTTGTTTGTTTTTAATAGGTCACCTAAAATGTATTTTGAAATAACACAGAGATTAATGGAATCTTTACATTAGTAAACTCATTCTTATGACATTTTCTAAGCAAATAGCAGTAGGTATGTTATACCTTTGAAGAGTAGGAAAAAAACTTTTCTCACCCATCCCTAGGGATGGCTGAGGCACCTATAACACAAGACAGATTAATATGCAAAATCATACAAATTTACCTATATAAATTCTCCATAAACTGGGCACAACATAATCCCAACACAAGGGAGGCTGAGGCAGGAGGATCACCGAAAGCATGGAGCTAGTCTGATCTACATAGTGAGTTCAGCCTACTCGGTGAGACCTTATCTGAAAACAAACAAACAAAAGGGGCAGGACTCTCAGGAAATGGCTCAGCTGGACCTGAGTTCAGATCCTCAGCACTGGTGCAAAAAGCCCGGCACTGTGTGGTGTGACTGCAGTTCAGTGTTGGGAAGGCAGAGACGGGAGTGTCTGTGGAGCTCATTGGTCAGATCCTCTCACCGTTCAGTGAGCTCCAGGTAAAGAGAGAGACCCTGTCTGAAAAAAAATAAGTGGAGAGCAAGTTAGGAAGACATCCGCTATCAATCTCTTGCTTCTACACACATGTATACATCCATGCACATGTTCTCCCCACATAAACACATATGAACATATACACACAAGTCCAGAAACTTAAAAGAAGAAAACCCCAGACAAATGACAACAAAATCAACTTTACAGGACATAAAAGCATTTGGCAATGACAGTCTGGAGAAACAGGAGAACCTATATGTTTTGAAGCTACTTGATTAAGAAATGGGTGGTCACATTGAATTATGACTGGACAATAAGGGTGTGACGTAATGGTAACAACTTAGAGGGAATTTAGCAAGGCCTGTTTGTTCAGATTCCTCTGTGTCCCTTTGTCTTCAGAGATAAGAATTTTTTTTTTTTTTTTCCTGAGGTACAGCATGGACATGTCTGGAATGAGAGATTTTACACTCTGCTTCAGAGGAGAGGTATGAGGGGAAGGTAAGGGTCTTGCTTCTGTAGTTTCTCAAATGCCAAGGTACCATATTATGGAGTAGAGTGTCTTAGACCCCATCAGGAGAGAAGCCCATAGGTTTGAAGCTATAGGAGACTACTGAAGGATGCTTTGATTTTCTAGGTAATTGGGAATTTGTTGTACAATGATATATTAATTAAAAAATCCTCAAGACAGGGGTTGGAGAGATAGCTCAGTGATTAAGAGCACTGGCTGCTTTTCCAGAGGGATTCAGGCTCAGTTCCCAGCATCCACATGTTCATAACTCCAGTTCTAAGGGATCTGACGCCCTCTTCTCGCCTCTACAGGCATTGCACAATATACATGCAGGCAAAACACACACATAAAATAGAAATTAAAAAATAAATTAAAATCCTCAAGTCAAATTTATTTGAAATTAACTTGAGTTATAGAAGAAGCTGAAGGACATACTGATGTCAGACTCAAAGTCCCCATAGCACAAGTTAATGCCTTCTCCACAACCCCATTTAATCTTGTTTTTAAGACTTATTACACTTACACTTAGGCAAACTGTTACTAAAGCCTTCTAGCCACCTATGTTAGTTACTTTTCTTGTTGTCGTGACTAAATACCAGGCAAGAAGCAATGTAAAGGAGAAAGGGTTTATTTTGGTTTACAGTTGAGAGGACATAGTCCATCATGGCAGGCACAACATGCTGGCAGGATCATGAGGCAGCTGGTCAAACTGCATCTGCAGTCAGGAAGCACAGCAGACAGGAAGTGGGCCAGGCTAAGAAATATCAAGGTGGGCCTTTGGTGACACATTTCTTCCAATTAAGCTGCACTCCAAGTCCTATTCCTACTCAAGACCAAGTGTTCAAACACATGAGCTTGTGGAGAGCATTTCACATTCAGCTCACAACACTGCACTCCATTATGAAGCTTGTTTGTGAAGTCTAGCAGATGCACTCAACAATGCGCCTGGCATTGGGGATAAACAAACAACTCAGGATCCCTGCTCTCAAAAAGTTCATCCTGTTTGAGCCTTTTGCTATGTGCATTCCTTTGAATGGTGTTTACTGAGCGTCTGAAGGGAGAGTTCTAAGCATAATTGTGGGAGAACTTCTAAATTACAAACGAGGACAAAGTCCATTTGAGAAGGTGAGATTTATATGGTCATCCAAGAGATATCTAGACCTGTGCAAGCTGGTCTAGAGCCAGGAATGGCGAATATGGAGCTGATGAGATGGTGTGTATGAAGGGCTATGGTTGGAAAGAGATGGCCAGGGTGCCTGGAGAGCAATGAGGGAGGGCCATCCCGCATGTGATAAGCCGAGAAAGAACTCAGGTGAGGTAATGCTGTAGTAAAGCATTTCCTTTTCTCCACATAGCCTCAAGGCCACACGCTCCACCTCCTCAGAGAGGTTTGCCTGACCATTCCATCTGAACTGTATGTAGCGCCCCCTTTCTCCAACTAGTCTCCATTACATCTGTTACCATCTACTACAGTAATAACACGCTCAGTCTTCCTTGTATATTTTTGACTTTTTTGTATGTAAACTTCAGGAAGGAAGGATTTTTTTTGGTCTGTTTACTAATATATATCCAACATTTAGAACAGGATCCAATAACCGTGGGATGGAATTACACTGGAAGTTAATGAATGTTTTACACAACAATGTGGTCTTACCTAATTTATATTTTGGGGAACCGGCTCTGAATGCTGAGTGGAAACAATTCCTTAAATCTAAAGGAGATCTTTTTCAGTGCAGCTCTACAGTTGGTCTCCACAATCTGAGACGAGGACTTGACCAGAAAGGTGTCCCTTTCGCGCACACACACACACACACACACACACACCGCCGGTCTTCTGTTTCTGTTTCTTTTTCCTGCTCCTTCCCTTCTCCTCTTTTTAAATCCCTCAGGTGGAGGGGAACAAACAACATGGGATACTAAGGATGGGTGGGAGCCACAAAATGAAAGTTAAGTGCCCTACCAAGCCAAGTCAAGCCAAAGGCACATACTGTACACATGACTACAACAAAGCAACTGGGATCAGTTAAATGTCAAGCTACAAAAGGTGTATTTGTGTCTTGGTTCTCTTTGCTGGGGCTTGCTATTGCCTTGGGGAAGAAACTGTTTACCTTTCATATTGGATTTTTTTTTTTTAATTTTAAGGTTTCACTAAAAAGCAAAGCAATTTGTACTGGTTAACTCTTCTTGAAGAAGCCTGTTGAAAGAAATCGCCTGGGGATGGATGCTCATACGCCATTAAGAAAGGATTTATGGGTTACCACAGGCTTAGAAAGCCCTACTCTTCGCTGATTCATTCATTCAGCAAATATTTATGGAGCATTTTCTATGAGCCTAGCCTCACTGAGAGTTAAAGGTGAGTCCTTTTACTGGCGCTTTATAAAGCTTACCTTGTAGTTGAGGAAATGACATAAGTGCACAAGAAGTTAAACAAAGAGTTGACAGTGCAAAATGTGCCCCTGGGCTCTTGCGTTTAAGTGCTAAGCAGGTGGTAGAAAGCAAAAAGTCCGGTGGAGCCAACTCCCAAATGCACCCTCTGACAGTTTTCCTTATCTCGGACTGTGACACAGTAATGAGAATATAGCACACTTTTCTGAAGCTGAGTGAGCTACATTTAAAGCGTGACCATTATTCTAAGATGATGCCTCTTGTGCTGAATGGTAAGACAATTTTTCTTTAGTAACATAACCATGATGATGGTAACATAAAAAATTTGACAATCCTACCATCGGATTTTAATTATTTTTTTAAATATGAACACTGTCCTCCCCCAAGAAACTATTATTGTGAGACAAGCAGAATTATAGCCAAGAGGGACAGACTGACCAGATGACATAAACTGAGGAAGATGTACAAGGTCAGACCGGGCACAGATGCCCAGCTGTGTTAGTCATGGCACATTTTTGTTTGACCGTATTTACTCACAACCTGTGTAAGGAAAGCCGTTGAGATAGGCTGCTTGGGAATCAGTGACTAGCACTCTCTGTGGAGCATGTAGATGGACAGTTATTGGGAAACAAGGTCAGAAAGTCAAATTCAAGCAGATCAAGCAGAGCTTTGAAGATCCAAATGTGGATGTCAACTGTGGAAAAATGGGTGGTACTTTGATGACTGGCTAGCAACTTTAAAGCAGGAAGTGACAGAGGAACAGTATTCTTTCAAAGGTTAGTCTTTAGAAAACACTATTAATTTATATTACGTTAGATCATATAAGGCAATTTTCATATAAATATATAATGGACTTTGAGTACAGCCAATTCTCATCTCTTCTCCCCTCCAAAGGTTAGTCTCAATGTAAACTATGAACTTTGGGTGATAATGACATGCTCGAGGTTAATCAGTTTTAACAAATCTGTACTCTTCTGATGTGGGTGTTGGTAGCGGGAGGTTTAATGGGAGAACATGAGAAGCCTGCGTTTTCTGTTCATTTTGTTGTGAACTGAAAACTGGCCCTAAAATAAAATCTGTTTTTTGTTTTGTTTTGTTTTATTTTTTTTCTTAAAGATTTATCTGGAAATTTAGAGCAAAATGGAGAAGGGTTGAGAGCAGATTGAGAATGTAAGGTTTCAAATATGGAATTAGGTACAATCTCTTGAAGAGGGTCTATCTATGCAAACAAGGCATCCTGGAGCTTCCGACTGATGAGCTAAATGGCAAATCCACCTATAGAAGGGAACAGCTCTAAAGACTAGGAGCTCAGCCAGGAAGCAATTGCAAAGTCCAGGACCTAAGATGACAAGAATTAGCGACAAAGAAAATGGAAACCAGCAAATGAGGCTGGGCGCTAACAGGAAGGAAAATCTGTGGTATTTGGTGATTCATCCGCTGGGAGGGAGAACAAGGTCACAGAGGTGACCCTGAGGTTTGGTCAGCTGGCTGATAATCGTCCTGTAGTCACAAATAGAGAATATCAAGACCTAAAACTCTGGGGCAAGAGACAGAAAATTGAACCCCAGGGCCACCTTTGGGTTAATGCAGTAACTCTCTGAGGAGGTGGAGAGTCCCTCAGCAGCATTTCCTGAAGGGCCAGGCCCGTGCACATCCATCTCCAGCGTCTTGACAGCAGTGACACGTGTGGATGCGTTTTCTAGCCAGAGTATCTGAATCTGAAGACCAGCGTCCTCCACGGGAGGATGTTTTCAATCCTGTGACATTTCCAGATCCCTCCTCCTATTGGCCCAGAGAAATCTGTGCTCCAAGACCCGGAATAAAGACCGGATGGAGCGGCTGCTGCTCACCTTTTCCGGGAGTGGCCCAGAGGATGTTTACTGGAAAGATGCCTTTCTGCCCTTTGACTTAGAGCATTCAGAATAGACATGGGGACCCCAGTGCAGAAGAAGTTCTAAGGGTCAGCTCAGATACAAATAAAAGATTAAAGCCAAGTGGAACTTCCCAAAAGACAAAGCAGTAAAGCTGGGGGAGGGGCGGAAGCAGTGGAATGACTCTCTTTGGCATGGACTGACATCTCTGTTCCTTTCTCTCCCCTGGTCAACCTCACTCTTTTCATTCTCTCCTTCTTCCTAAATTGCCTTCCATTTCTAAGCAAAAATACTAAGACGAGGGCAGAAGAGGAAAGTCCTACATAATATATGCTTTTCCCAAATAATTTCAAACAACAGTTTTCAGACTGGTATCCTGATTGCAGTTACATCAGGTGAGATGATACTATTGACCAAGTCTTTACTTAATCTGGCATGCAAAGGACTTAGGTTTGGCCAACTCTTTTGTTTGTTTTTAATATTTTATTTATTACTTTTATGTGTATGAGTGTATTGTCTGCATGTGTGTAAATGCACCTGTGTTGTTTAACGCCAGCAGCAGTCAGAAGAGGGCATCAGAACTCCTGGAACTGGAGTTACAGACCTTTGTTAGCTGCCATACTGGTGCTGGAAATCAAACCTGGGTTCCTTAGTGCCCTTAACCACTGAGCCATCTCTGCATCCCTACCAACCCTTTAGTTAAGTAGAGCTGTAAAGCTGGCTTCAAATGTCTAGTTGTAAATCCTTGTCTATCCCTCTAGCGTAGGGTAGCTGAGGCCAGTTATCCCAGGTGGTGATTGATATCGACTGTCAGTTTGACAAGATCTAAAATCATTTAACAGACAGACCTCTGGGCATGTGTGTGAGGGAGTTTCTAGACTGGGTTAATTGAAATGGGAAGGCCCACACAAAGGTAGGTGGCATCATTTCATGGGTGAGGGTACTGAACTGAATAAAAAGAGGAAGCAAGCACTAGCATCCATCTGTCTGTTTCCTGATTAGATTGATGTGCGAGCTGCCTCACACTCCTGCGACCTCGGAGGACTGTATCTTCTCCAAATATGCATTGAAGCGAGCCCTTCCTCCCTTTCTTAACATCTTCTTATCAGGTTCTTTTTGTCAAAGCAATACAGAAAGCAACTAACATACCCAGTTTCTTCATCTGAGAAGCAGAAATAACAGTTGTCTAGCGTCTATGAGGCGGCCATGGAGAGCATGTCGAGCAGTAGAAGAGGAGCAAACATGGAGGCTGGTCCAAGCTTTGTGAGATCTGGCAGTTAAAGGTCTTGAGAAGTCTTTGTTAACAAAAAGAAAGTAAATATTAACATTTGCAAGTTTTGTGTGAATGTATGACCATGCAAAGGCATGGCTAACAAGTACAATGACCTGAGTCGGAGCCCCAGGACCCACATGGTGGAAGGAGAGAACAGACTCCTGAATGTTACCTTCTGATCTCTAGGCATGTACCTGGTCTGCATGCACACCACACACACACATACACACACACACACAATTAAAATTTTCTTTTTAAATGTTTTTAATGCTTTAAATTTTTTTACATGTATGTTTGCCTGCATGTATGTAAGTGCACGAGTGCCATGTGATGCTCTTAGAGGTCAGAAGAGGCCATCAAATCCCCTGGAACTGGAGTTAGGGACAGTTGTTAGCTGCCATGTGGTGCTGGGATCTGAACCCAGATCCTCCGAAAGAGTAGCCAGTGCTGTTACCCACTGAGCCACCTGCCTAGCTGCATACAATTTTTTAAAAAAAAGACTCAAGACTCTATCTCAAAAATAAAACAAAACAAACAAAAACAAAAAAGACACAGCTAATTGCCCTCCCAGGGTCTTGAACACTTGTTAAAGCAGAAGATTCTGAAGCATAGGCTTCATCTGCTTCGAGGAGAACTACTTCTAAACAAATGTATGAGTAAATGTTAGCACATGCTGTTATTTATTCATGGAATATGTACATGGAACACTTGCTCTGTGCCAGGCAGTGAGCTCTTGCTAGGTGTTGGGGAGCTGCACATCTTGAAAGTCTGTGCCCTAGTTAACAGAAAGTCACCAAATATCAAAGCAAACTAAACTCCTTATCTGAAGAATGTGGTTTGATTTGACAAAACATCCCAAAGCTAATAAATGGCTGCAAAGCACTTGCAGTCCTCTTTAGTAGAAATGCTGTGCCAGTGGAACAGAAGAGTTGTTTATAGTTATTAGTTTGATTTTTCCATTTAAAAATAGTGATAAAGGGCTATAGACATGGCTCAGCAGTTACAAGCACTGGCTGTTCTTGCAGAAGACCCAGGTTCAAATCCCACTACCACATGATTGCTATCAGCCCTCCGTAACTCCAGTTCCAGGAGTTCTGGCTCAGGCACTGTACATCATGGGTGCACTTACACATTCAGGCAATACCCACACACATAAAATAAAAATAATAAAATAGTTAAAAATAAAAATAATGATAAAAACACATAACATAAAAATTACTATCCTAACCATTTTAAAAAGATTTTAAAATTATATTTATTGATTGTGCGTGCGTGTGCGTGTGTATGTGTGTGCATGTGTATGTGTGTATGTGTGTATGTGCATAAAGGAGGCTGTGTTTATACCCTTGTGTATCTGTGCAGGTCAGGGGACAACTTCTGCTAGTCAGTTCTCTATTACCATGTGGGTCCCAAGGGTTGGTCAGGTCATCAGGCTTGATGGCAAGGGACTTTACCTTCTGAGCTATCCCACTGCTCCTAGCTTTGCCACTTTAAAGATACAGTTGAGAAGTGTTAAGCATATTTCATACTGTTACACAGTCATCTCCACCATCCTTCTCCAAAATTCTTTATATCTTGCTTCACTGAAACTGTCCATGAAACACTAACTTCCTTTCTCCGTTCCATCTAGCTCTTGGAAACCACAATTCTGCTTTCTGTCTCTATGATTTTGAGTACTGACTGTAATCCAATACTCTAAGAGTATTTGTAGATAACAATTATACAGTACTAGTATAGATGAAGTCATATGGTATTAGCCTTGTTCTTTGCTTCATTTGTGTGTGTGTGTGTGTGTGTGTGTGTGTGTGTGTGTGTGTGTGGTATATGTGTACAGGTACACGTGTTCATACCCGTGTGTGTGTGTAAAGGTCAGAGGTCTTCCTCAATCACTTTACTTTTTGAAACAGGATCTTTCACGGAACCTAATTTGTCTAGACTGGCTAGCCAGTGAGTGCCAGAGATCTGCCTGTCTCTACCTCCCCAGTGCGGGGTTGCAGATGCACACAGCTGCATCATGCTTTTACATGGGGACCGGGGACTGAAACTCGGGCCCTCACACTTGTGTGGAAACCGTTTTACTCACTGAGCCATTTCCCCATCCCTGAAGTTTCCTTTACTTAGTGTATGTCCTCAGGCTTCATGTATGAGGTAGTATATATCAGAATTTCCTTCCTTTCTAGGGCTGAGTAATATTCCACTGCGTATCTGTACCACATTTCTGTGTCCATTCATTCACTCAGGACACTGGGTTGCTTCCACATTTTAAACGTTGTGAATAATACTTTGTGGGCACAGGAGACATTTGTACGTGGGTTCTGAACATAGGCATTCTATGATTACCAGTTCAAAATGTGCTTGGATTCATGATTTTCATTTGCTCACATGTAAATTAAATCAAGCAGTCAAAATGCCCACAAGGCAGTATCAAACTTGACTTCTTCCTGTATTTTACTGCCTCCGATAAGGAGAGTGCGTCAGGGAGCTCTAGACTAAGATTTAGGGCTTGGAGTACTGGTCCCAGCCCTACAGTCTGTGTGATGTTAGGGCAAATTCTCTGATGCTGGGGTTCTTCTGATTCCTCACATCCTGTGAGTGATTTGAACAAGTGTTTCCTTTCTAAGGTGGTCAGTATAACCCAGTTTGCCAAATCACAGAAAGTCCCATGTTTCAGGAAACCTTTTAATCTCAGGCAAACTGGGCCAGCTGGGGGTCACCCTACCTTCAACCAGGACTCAAATCTGACACCAGATTTTTTGAATGTGTCAAATTAAATGTTAATAAAGCTATTTATCCCCTTCTCACCCAGGAAATGTCAAGAGGGAATACAGCCGCTGAGTTAGACTAGGTCAAAATTCCAAACGTGTCATTTTTAACAGGCTTTGAGGGGAAAGGCTGATTTTTAGATCCAGTTAAGAAATCATCCCCCACAAATATTCTGGTTAGGGAGGTTTGTATGTTAACGATTACACAAGAGCTGTTAAAATATCAGCTAAGTAACTTGAAACTATTTCCTACTTTTAAAAACTAGCTTCGTTTCTCACGGATCCAACCATAAAGGTTTGGTTTGTTTGTTTGTTATGGTATGTTTTGTTTGTTTCTTTGTTCTCTCAAGGTGTGTATTTCTGTGTCATGGGTGGGAAAGACAGAAACACAAAACAATTATACAAATAAAATAAAGGCTCCTTGTCTGATTTACAGCTAAAAGGAAACCCTAGATATAGTATGTTGAAACTTTCCCTCTCTTGCCCAGGAATGTGCTGATTGTGCAGGTCAAAAATCCCAGAAGAGCCCCCTTGACTGAGAAGATGATCTAGCTAAACTCTAGCTACAACTGGCAGAGAGGCCTGGCTTGAATGAAATTGGTTAAGGATTTGAAGACTGTTCTAGGAATGAAATGGAATATGAACAGAGTACGTGTTGATGGATCATATGAACAAAAGACATAAACTCAACTTCTTGAATTGCAAATTTTTAGATTAAGAATGAAAATTTCAGCTGGGTGTGGTAGAACATGCCTTTGATTCCAAATTCAAGGCCAGCTTGATCTACATAGCGAGCTCCGGGCTAGCTGGGACTACAAGAAGACCCTCTCTTAAAAAGACCAAAAAGAAAGAAAGAATGTAATTCTCAGGCTAGAGAGATGACTCAGCACTGGTTGTTCTTACAGAGGACCCAGGTTCGATTCCCAGCACCCACATGGTGCTTGCTACAACTGTCTGACACTCCAGACTCAGGGTATCCGAAACCATCTTTTCACCTCTAAGGGCATTGCATGACATAGGCACACTTACATACATTCAGGCAATACACTCATACACATAAAAATAAAAAAGAAAAAATTTTCAAAAAGAATATAATTCTCAGTCCATGGGCAGTTACGGTGCATAATTATTTTGATTGGGTCTTAACATAGGTCTTAAAAGACAAGTAAAACTTCCTCCCTACAAGTACATAGGAAAGAAAAGATAATCTCCTGCATCAATTATTTCATTAGACAAAATTTTATTAATCCTTTTCTTGAAATATAATTTATACAGATTGAGATATATTTTACAAAATCCTTCCATCCATACATAATTCAAACTCATATGTTAACATAAGCAAAGCACAGTCTTTCCCTCATTTAAATATGCAGAAACAGATTCCAAAGAAATTGAGTGTGGTCCATGAACATAAAAGCCTGGCTAGTGGCAGTGTTGAACTGAACCAAAATCAGGACTCTATCAAATGCAGATGAAAGTGGTTTGCTTTTTAGATATTCCTTCTAGTATTTTTTTGCTGATCATTCTTATTCTA
The DNA here is from genome assembly GCA_035773235.1 of Eospalax fontanierii. NCBI lineage: Eukaryota > Metazoa > Chordata > Mammalia > Rodentia > Spalacidae > Eospalax > Eospalax fontanierii. Next base: position 27,842,662 of record CM069543.1, on the reverse strand, counting down.
CTGATACCATCTTAAGATAATGATTAACAGGAGTTTTAGAGAGAGTGTTAAATGAACAGAAAGTAAAAAACAAAAAAAAAAAAAAACAAAAAACCAGTGTTGGATAATACCTAAAGTGGTTTCAAGAACCAGCAAAGATATCTCAGTGTGTGGGTTAGAAGGTGGGAGAGGGCTTCCCAGCTAATGGAGGTAGAACAAACTTAATCTGTAAGAATAATTAAGAAAGACCCCAAGGTTGGTATCTAGGGAGCTACTGGTGAGGCCTGTGCACATTCTGCAGAATCATGAAATCATGGGTTCAGTGAATCCAAATGCATATCTATGGTCCTGACACACTTCCCATATGGATAACACCTGCTTCTTTCAACAGTGCCCAAGAAGGGGGGAGGGGGGGACATCCGGTGAAGGGGACTAGGGAGCACTGCTGAGCTTCAGTCGCCTTGAGAGAAGGCTGTCTGGGGAGCTACGAAGCAAGTGTTCAAGAGCAGTGGGAATCTCTGGGCTTTCCTCGCAATTCTTTTGTGAACTTAAAACTGTTAAAAAAAATAAAGAAGTTTTTACATTAAAAGAAAATTTCTGATTGGATTTAAGGCCACTCCAAGGAAGAAATGAATACCTGATATTGTAAATCTGATCAAGAATCCATGGTTGGGGAACTCACAGGCCCTGGGTGGACCTAGGTCTATTCTGCTAAATGGACATGCTCTCTGGGGAGAAGTGGGGGGTAGGTACAGGGTGGGAGAGGTGCTTTGTGAAAGCTTCGGGGAGCGGAAAGCAGGAAGGTAGAGGCAGACAGAGAGAGGGAGATTTATGCCGTGGGGGTCTTTTGCTGCAAGACCCTGTCAACAGAAGATGGACGTTTTCTCAGGGCAGCAAGCTCTCTTCAAGATGGAGAGAAGTAACAGCTGGAAACTAATGGTGGTTTCATTTTGAGATCCAAATAAGCTTCTGGATACTGAACCGTACAACTAAACAGGCCTACCACTGAGGCCCAAGCTCCAGGGGGCCATTCTAGACCTCTCCATGTGTATGAAACTTACCGCATAAAGGACAAGGGCAGAAGATGAGTGACTCCTAGTGGGAGGGGAGCATCAAGGAAGGGATTCCCCGCTGTGAAGGTCCAGTTCCTCATTTCAAAGTCACTAGTCAGGTGGATCATTCTAGCTGGTGGGGATGGAGCAGGGAAGAGGAAGGGAAAGAAGATAGGAATGTGCCACTAGTTCAAGTCTCCTATGTAGGCAAGAAGGCAAAGTTCTCTACAAAAATTACCCCGAGGGAAGGCAATGCCAGGGCCCTGCTCCATGTCCGGACCACAAGCCCTTTCAGTTGTGACGCAAACACCAAATAGATGAGAATGAAGAAGTTGATAGTAGAGACAAAGGACGGGTGTCCCCACTGGCCTGTGTAATCTGAACCAGCCAAGGAGGGAAGCGCATAGTGAAAAAGTGTTAGATGAATCCACTGGAGGTCCAAGTGGGGTCAAATCGTACCTGACCTTGCCATTTTCTTGGTCTTGTTTGATTTTGTTTCTGCACTGCCAGGGATCAAACCCAGGGCCTTATGCACATTAGGCAACTTCAGTGTTTTAAAGGGAATATATTAGAAAGATCATAATCTCACATATTTGAGAGTCACTGTTACGTTCTCTTGAGTCTTTGTATTTAATCCCAAGATCAAATTCCTTCTGTCATGCCTTATGAGCCTGTTTCAAGTATATTTATAAGCAGCCTGGTTGCTTTCTAATGAGCATGCTCCATCTCTTTCCTTCAGAAGGGTGGCAGCACTACATGACTGCATCCCACGAGCAGAAGCAGCATGTGATCTCCCAGGCAGCGAACATTCCCTCAGCCTGGTGTCAAGGGATCTTGTTCTTCAGTGTTCCCCTTCTCTGCTGACTCACCTTGAACTCTGTCCACTACAACCTTTGTGTCTTTTTATTTGGTGTCTTTTTGAGGGTTTCCCTGCAGCTCTGGCCTAGAAAACGCTACGTAGACCAGGCTAACCTTGAATGCATAGAGATCTACCAGCCTCTGCCTCCCAAGTGCTGGGATTAAAGGTGTGTGTCACCAGGCCGAGCCTGTCTTTTCTTTTTTTCTGTAGTCTCTGCTATCTGGTAAAAACTCCACCAACCAACATCTGCAAAGTTGTTGGCTTGTGTTTGTTGTTGTTGCTTTTGGACCTCATGTGTCTATTTACCCATATTAAATAGCAAATATTGGAGGAGTGATTCATCTACTCAACATTTCAAATCTTACTAAATTATTGTCTCTGACTATGGTTCTATTCCCTTGGATACACACACACACACACACACACACACACACACAGAGTCATCTGTGTGTGGTGTATTGTGAGGCTGGAAAAACTGTGGATGTGTTTGGAACAGCTGTGAGTGTTATGGCAGCCAGCTGATAAGCAAGGAAGAGCACCTTCCAGAGTGCTAGGCACTGAGATCAAAGCCCTCTGCAAATATTTTGATAGGAGGCAGCTGTGTTATAATAACATGGGCTCTGCCCTCCCTTTCCAGGGCCTTTTCTGGGTTCTGGTCCTACTCTTCTCTGGTTGCTATGATCCTAGTGGAGATATTTATGTCTTTGAACCTCTGTTTCCTTATCTATTAGGTAGAAATAGTGATATCTCTCATAGTTTCATTGCAGTAACAAAATAGGAATACCTTAAAATATGAAATAAGTGTTAAGAAGTATTATGCTGTATCTTTTTAAAAGAACGTGGCTAAGCCCAGCCTGTGTCTGGGGCTCCTAGCGAAGTGGACACCGGCAGTGCAGAGGGGAGAAAAAGAAATGGCAGGAAGGGCAGGATGAGTGTGCTTTACTAGCTGCTTGAGGATGTGAGTGCCTGATCCCATACAACCTTCTGAGGAGCCTTATAGGAAATGAGGCTCAGAATGCCCACCAAGGGGGACAGTTCATCCAAGGTTTCCCTTCCCAACAATCATGAGGTGGTGGTTTATGGACATCGATACCTGCCTCTTCAAGGTCCCACACACGTGAAAGCAGATTGGATGCCGCAGAAACCCCAGGGGAGGAAGCAAAAGCTACAGGATGAGGCCAGCAAGTGGCTCAATTGGAACTGGTTCAAATGGCTTCCTGCAGCAGTGGCTGGAGTTAGAGATGAGAAAAAAGGGATTTGAAGTGATACACAAGATATGACACTGCTCCCCCCAAATGATAACAAAAATGTTGACACAGCATGATTTGGGTGTTATAGCAGGTATTAGAGATAGTCTGTCTGTATTAGAGATAGTCTGTTTGTATTAGAGATAGTCTGTTTACAGAAAAAAAGAGTAGAGCTTAGACATTAGTTTTAAAAAATTTTTATTTTATGTGCATGAATGTTTTGCCTGCATGTATGTAAGTGCACCACATGTGTGCAGTGCCCACAGATACCAGAAGAGGGCATCATATTCCCTGGAACTAGAGTCATGATAGAGGGTTGGTTTTTCTTTTCCGCTTTTTTTTTTTTTTTTTTTTCTTTTTGAGACAGGGTTTCCCTTCAGCCGTGGCCTAGAACTCGCTATGTAGACCAGGCTAGCCTTGAACTCACAGAGATCCAGCTGCCTCTGCCTCCCAAGTGCTGGGATTAAAGGTGTGAATCACCATGTCCAGCTATAGGCTATCACTTTTGAGTCAACCTTCTGGACTGTCCTGAAATGAAATCCTGGTTTACATTTTGAGTTAAGTCTTGTTTTGGAAGACTTCTCCCATTATGAAAATTATTACCACTCTCCTGTATTTGCCTTGAGGATTTTTGTCATTTTGATTTATTTTTAAATTTTTTTTTTGACAGGGTCTCCCATAGCCCCAGCTGGCCTGGAACTCACTATATAGACCAGGCTGGCCTGGCCTTAAACTCATAGAGGTCTGCCTGCCTCTGCCTCCTGAGTGCTGGGATTAAAGGATTAAACACACCCAGTATTCAGCATTTTGTTTTACATTTTACATGAAGTGTTTTCTAGCTATCATTTTTTTTAATTGCATAGGAACAGAATTATAACTCTTTTTTAACAGATAGTCAAATTTTCTGACATCATTTGTCCATTCTTTCCAAATATTTTGAAATGTATCTTTATCTTATTTTATTCTTATATGTGCTCTATGGTCTGTGCCACTGATATATTCTAGCAATATTCCACATTATTTAATTCTGGTTTGATAACTGGCAGGTCAATTATTACCCCTATTACTTTTCTACTTTTAAAAAAATTTTATTTATTTTTTTTATTTTATGTGTATGATTGTATTGCCTGCAGGTATATAAGTGTACCTATGTCACAAAATGCCTGCAGAGGTCAGAAGATGGTGTTAGATCCCCTGGTACTGGAGTACAGACAGTTGTTAGCCGCCATGTGGGTGCTGAGAACTGAACCAGGTCCTCTGCAAGAGCAATCAATGCTCTTAACTGCTCAGCCATCTCTCCAGTTCCCACTTTATAATCACTTTAAATTTCATTTTAAAATCCCATTGGAGTTTTGGTTACGCTTTGCTTATATTTTCTGTGTGGAGTACTATCCAAAGTCATCTAGTTAGAACAAGATAAAGAAGAAGATCAGATGTTTGAACAGAGTAAAGGCATGCAGGTTTCAGAGTGTCCTACGGGTGTGGAAACAACCAAGAACTTACAACGACGTGATCTGAGTTTGTGTGACCTTCATCAGTACTGAGCTGTTCAGGAGCAGGCATGAAGAATAATCTGGCTGAACTCAGGCTGGTATTGGACTTGGCAAAATAAGAAGAAAAAAATGGGAAGGGGACAAAGAAACAAAAAAGTTTTCTTTCTTTCTTTCAGTAAAGTCAAGAGAGAAACAACAGTGGTTTCTCTTCATTGAATAAGATACATGTTGTTCTTGTAAATATCTTCATCAAACAAAATTATTAATTTGTGGGAAGAAAGTTAAATTATAACTACCTTTGAATTATTATACGTATGTGTATAACATACTTTCCTTGTGACAGGAGAACACTATGTGGTATAAAGTCTCAGTTTTTGAGTGTGTGTACTTCCCTTCACATTTTCTTTCTTTGGAACTCAGCATGCTTAGTTGCATTCCCCAGGGAATCTGGAAACGTTGGTGCATATCCATCTGGCAATTGAGAGATTTGTTAGTGTGTGGGAAAATTCAGAGGTTACTTTCAGGTTATGACATCTAAATATTTCCCTGCAGGTTCAAAGCAAAGTTTATCTTTTTGAACTCTAAAGATACCAGGGGCTTGGTTCTCATGTAGAGAAGAAAGCGCTTCCACTTTTACAGAAATATCATTTGAAACAAAATCCTGAATTTTTGTTCAAAGAGCTAAGATTCAGGTGAAAAATAGCAGTCTGAACATTTCAAATCACCTATTGGAACATTATTAATTCAATTCATTAATTAAAGAACTACTAAAGAAGTCATGTGGACAAAGCAAGCCTTTGAGAACTGGGTATGGTGATGCATGCCTATCGTCTCACCATTTGGGAGATGGAAACAGAAGGTTCAAGACTTCAAGGCCAGTCTCAACTATATAAGAAGTTCAAGGCCAGCCTGAGTTACATAAGATCCTGTCTCAAAAACAAAATGAATAAATAAATTAATTAATTAACTAAACCAGTCTTTTAAAATATTTTTCCTTCAGCAGGGCGATTCCTGTTACTCTAGGAACAACTTTAAGGCTTTTTTCTGGGGTTTCTCAGACCCAGGGAATGCTGCTAGTTCCTACCAAAGTTCTCTCATCCTGACTGACCAGTGGGAAGGACCAAAAGAAACTAGAGATTCCAATGATACTGAAAGCTCCACTACTGCAAAGAAATAATGATGCCTTGTACATTGGTTGAAGAACAGTCTTATCTGAAGGTTTCCAGCTGCTGTTTTCACAGTTCTTGTCAGCCTTTAGAACATTCTCTGCATTTCCTTCTGCCATAGGAAGCTGGACCCAGGCAATGCTAAATGAGTTGCTATTTTAGTCTAGATTCACTGACCCATCATTGTGGGCAGGTGGAGTAGCTGTGATATTTGAGAGTTGCCAGCCACCACACATTAAACTTCTCTGATCATCTATTTTCTGCATGGTCAACCACAACACATTCTCTGAACTTTGAGGTAAGACAGTAAAAATAAATACGCATTCTTGGAAAATACCACTAAACAGAATACTCACATTTCAGCTTGGTGAGGTGTCACATGCCTATAAATCTCCTTGTAGTACTTAATATGGTTTTCTATGGTTGGTTTGAATGATTTGAATTCCTCCAAGTTTTGGTTCTTATCTGTTTCCTGCCTCATCTTTTATTCTCCTATTGGTGCCTTGTGCTCCTACCAACAGAGCTTCCAGTGCTGTTCCTTCTGCTCAGAGGTGATATTTAAACTTCTTAAAGAACAGAAACCAACCAAGGGGAACCGAGCCCCTCACAACTTTCTCTAGCTAGGACATCTTGCTTAGCGCAACTCTAGTTGCCCATTTCCAACAGCTTGAACTTGATTCTCTTCCTGGGGAGCTTCTTCACATCCATTATGTAGTTTCCAGAGGACCAGCCATTGAGCAAGGGTTGGGTGTGAGACACAGTATCATTTAGAAAGGTTTATGGACTTGAATTTTCCAGTGCACATGCAGAGATGAAGTATTTGTGCAGTAGGCATTATTTGCAGACCTGAAATGACCATTTATGTTTTAAAGATATTCTTGAAAACATTGCCTCACCTCTAGTTACTCCATAAATACCTTTGCCTGCTTCTGTTTTTCAGAATTTAATCAAGAGGCACCTACCTTTCACACAGGCCCAGCAGCAGATCAGTTTTGTGACCAGACTTGATCTTTTTATTTTCATACTGATGAGGAAACAGTATATCCCAAGTTGTCCTAAAAGTATGAAAAAGTTTTCCAACATCTTCTCTAACAAGAAAGAAAGAAAATAATATATGCCTTTCTTCAATCTGAATCACAGCTGTGTGGACCAGTCATGGTAATCATATTTCCCGAATCACCATCATTAAGGAATTGTTAACAAGTCACTATTCAATGCAAACAATAACTTGGTCTTGGAAGAAATCTAAAGAATGAACAGACAGCTGCTTCCATAGCTCAGATTTGGATATGGAGATAAGACATTAATATAACAACACTTATCAAAACAGTATATTCTGGGTTGCTATCAAATAATAAACACCAGGACAGTGTCGAGTGGGAGGTGAGGCTGTTTCTCTCCCAGCTGGAAATGGGTCTTGGTAAATAGTTTTGGCCTGTGCTCATGAGGAGAAACAGCTCATGTGACAGATACTAAGAACACAGGAAAAGGGTTAGGGGGTATCTCAATGCTCTCCTAACATGTGAGAGGCCCTAGGTTTGATCCTCAGCGTCAAGGGAATTAAAAAAAAAAAAGGTAAGAGGTCACAGTGGGGCCTTTCCCTGGAGATGAGGCTAGAAATGTAATTATATCAGCCTGGAAAAAAGTAAGGTACCAAGAAGCCTCTGAGCATTAGAACAGGGATAGCACTCTTAAATTCTGTTGAACTGAAACCTAATAGAATCAAAGCAGCATTTAAAAATATTAGGCAGTAAGTAGTAAGCCTTAGGCTTAGGACCGGGTGAGGGATAGTGAAGACTTGAACCAGGAACTTTGTGGTGCCAATGAATAGGATGGAATTAGTAGAAAAAAGATAGGAAAAGAACGGGCAGTAATAGTGGGTAGAGCCTCTGTTTAGTCAGTTGTAAACATATAGCTGTTGATACTTCATTCTTGGGCTGTTTGGGGAAGAATGATATTTTGCATCTATGAACACGTACTGTGCATTCACACTGTACTAACTACTGTGTGCCTGATGCCTCATTTAAACCCTCTGTGATTTTATTTTTAATTGTGGTCAAATGCATATAGTAAAAACTTGTTACTTAACTGCTTTCAGGTGTCTAGTTCAGGGCGCCAACCACATTCACATTGTTTTTCAACTGTTGCCCCATCCATTTCCAGACTTCTTTCCCTCCTGCGAAGAAACTCTGCACCCCTTAAACAGTGCCTCCCATTGCCTGTTCCGTATATATTCTGGCCACCACTGGACTTTTTGTCTTCATGAATTTGATCACTGTAGGTCCTCTCTGTAAGTAGAGTCATCCAGTATGAAATCTTCAGTGACTGACTGTCTTATTCCATTCAGCATAATGTCAAGATTCATCTGTGTTTTGGCATGTATTGGAATTTCCTATTTAAGACTGAACAATTTTCCATCAAATGTCTGATTAGACTAGTGAGTCCTAGGCATTCACCTGTCTCCACCTCTCCAGTGTGAAGATAACAAGCATGTGCCATCGTGCCTGGCTTTTAAAAATGGATTTGGGGGGCAGGGTCAAACTCAAGTCCTCTTGCTTACATGACAAACACTTTGCTGATGGAGCTAGCTTTCCAGTCTTCATCTAGTCTTGATCTAATTCTCCTTGTCCTCTAGTGTTTGGGGTTGAACCTAGGGCTTTGAACATGCTAAGCATATGTTGTACCACCATCCATAACCCTTCTCTTCCTTGAGGAACTCCCGTGATCCTATCACTCTTTGTTCTAGGGTCACAAGAGCGAGTGGGCTCCTCATGCTAGACCAATCAGAGCCTTGTGGTCCGTGTCCGTGTGTCCTAGTCATCTTCGTGTCCACCCCCCCACCCCCGGCCCCAGCAGTGATGGATTCAGGAATGAACACATGGGTGTGGTCAGAGTCCTGTCTGGTACTTTGAGGAAGGTGTGAGCCAGGAGTTGCCAGTGCCTATTGCAAAAGCTTACTGGGGAGATGGCGAGAGGAACGGAGTTCTGAGAAATATCTAAGCCCCTCTATCTAGGCTTGTCTGAAGCCAACTGTTCACTTCAGCTTCCCAGAGATATGATCTAATTTATTTCTAGGTTTTGTTTTTAAACTCATTGAAGCTGAGTGTTATGACTTGTAAAAGAAAGAAACTTGATTAATGTACTAGATCAAATTGTGAGGAGAGATCGAGAAATATGAAACTCTGTGTGGTGCAAGGAAGGAGAAATATCAAGAGCCCTTCTGATGCCTGGTGACCAAGAATAATGCGGTTACCGAACAGGTGGAAGATGCTGCCATGTCAGGCAGAGTGGTGGTCCTCCCAGAACCTTGAGAGTGGGCTAGTTTCCCAACTCTGCTAACTACTTTATTCTCTTTCCTGTGTCGGGGGCCATGTGCCTGCCTTGAACAATGCCCTAGTTTTGGGTTAGGCAGAAGACAATCTCGTGCACAGAAGTGCTGTTGGAAGCACGAGTTTTCATTAGACAAAATGATTTACACCTGAGGAGAAGTTTATTTTTCACCTAAGACTGAGGTCACATGAAGATCTTTGAAGGAAGCCAATCATGTCTTAAGTTAGTTTGCCTGTGTTAGTATTGTTTTGCTTACTTTACAGTATAAATGGGGGGGGGGGGACTTAATAAAGGCAAGCTGCTTCAGTGTGACTGTCAGCCCTCCTGAGTCCTGTTCTCTCTCTCTCTCTCTCTCTCTCTCTCTCTCTCTCTCTCTCTCTCTCTCTCTCTCTCTCTCTCCATTTTCTCATCCTCACTCCCCGATTTGGGTATGGTCTGATTTCTGCCGGCGGGCTCCCGCATTCCTGGATCTCAAACTCATGAATATATTCAACTTCTGACTGCAATAGGATTTCAGGACTCTGACCTTTATCTCCTAATCTCATTCAGTAACCTAGTACAAGTTTTTCTCCAGAATATAATTTATTCATTAATTTGCTCGTTATGCATTTAACATGCACTGTGTGAGTGCTTGCTGTATGCCCGGTTAGAGTGATGAAAAAAACAAAGATTTTCCTCCATCTCCTAGGAGTTTGTAATTAGGGGAGAAAGCAGACATAGGCTAGACTATCATACAAATGAAAATGGTTGGAAATGCTGTTAAGTGTTTTGAAGAAAACGGGAAGCATTTCTTAAGACCTGATTTAGATGGAAGCGAGCAGGAGGATTCGGGCATAACTTCTCCGGGGAAGCAGCAGTGAAGGAAGGCTTGGCCAGGTCAGCACTGAAATGAGAGGCCGGCCCTGCCCACCCACCCAAACAAAACAAGTGAATCCCTGTGAGTAACGAGAGCCCGGGAGGGTTCATCAGAACAGTGACCCAGAGCAGGAACTGGCAAATAAAATAGCGTAGGGACCCAGAGTCAGTTCCTCAGTCACCTCACTATGATTCTGCTTGCTTATTCACTCATTAAAAAAAAATTCATGGAGGAGATGGAGAGATGGCTCAATAAGTGTACCGGCTGCTCTTACAGAAGACCTGGGTTCAAATCTCAGCACACAAATAGGAGCTAACAATCATCTGTAACTCCAGTTCCGGGGGAATCTGATGCCCTCTTCTGGCTTCCTCAGGTCAAAATTGCATGACACGAGTGCACTTGCATACATGTGTGCATAGAGCACTCATATACATAATAAAAATAAACAAGGTTTTAAAAAAATTCGTAGAATAGTCATAGGTGAGGGGCATTACATTAAAAATTGAGGGTTGGAGGATGCTGGGTTTAAGGCCAATCTGTGCTTTGTAGCAGGTCCTGTCTTTAAATACATAAATAAGACTTAACTAAACTGAAAAAGATGTGGAAGAAGAAAGACAATCTCTAGCAAGCTCCCAGCAAGAAGGCAGAAGCACAGGTGGGCTCAGAGTCATTTCGGTCTTTCCCTTGGAGAATCTGTCAGACACAAGCATATGTGTATGTTTGGTAAGGTTTCTTTTTTTAGGCCCTCACTCCAGCAGGCTTTTTTTTTTTTTTTTTTCTCAGCTAAATCCAGTCCTCCCAAGCAGAGACAAAGATCTTCCACCCACAGTAAGCTAGGCAGTATGGCAGCCCAGCGCCAAACACTGTGTGGCTGCCGTCTCTCCAGATAAACATAAGGAAAGGTCATCCAAACACAGGAAGACAGCCGTCCCCTTCCCTTTCCCCTACCCCCTCCCCTTCCCCTCCCTGGTTCCCTTATCCCCAGAGGGTGGACCCAGCCTTTCCCAAAGTTTATTCTGAGAGCCCTAGCTCTCACAGTGGAACGTGCTTCAGACATGGGAATACAGCAACCCGGCCAACAGGGAAACCCAAAAATATAAACTGAGACATTTGATCGACTTCTGTTCTCCCTCCCCAAATTATGCCAGCAATGTCCACCGGCTCTGCTTTTACTGTTCTTGATGTAACTCAGCCCTTCCTGGGAGGAGGTCTTCTAAAGTTTATTGGATATGCCAATTTGCACACAAGAGAGAATCTTTCTTAGAATCTCAGTGCCTTTTGCTTGATCCAGCACAAGAGTGCAATAAATGTTGGGAAACAATGTCAATGAGTTTGACAAGAGTACAAATAGCACTAAAACTGCAGGGGAAAAAAATCAAAGGCTAAATTTCCTTTAAATTTACCGGTGGAATTTTGTAAATAACCAGAAGCCCATCAGCAGGGAGGCATTTTACCTTCTTCTGACATATTCTAATCAAAACAGTGAGTAGAAAATGAACTTTTTTCTCACCACTTTGAATTTTACTCTCGATTTGGGAGGTGGGGGATGAATATTTCAGGATTGTGTGCCCCAGTGATGAAATGCTCAGAATTAATTTCCAAACAGGCCCAGGGTTTGGAAGCAAAGCATAATGGTGACCTTTCTCATTAGCTGTTGCTCAAACAAAGATATGTTCCAGCAATATCCGATGCTTCCTTCCTGCCGTGGCCTCCACCCAGTGTAATTTAAAACAGTGTGTCACACCGAAATTGGAGCCGAGGATGTGGTGTGGCTGAGTTTCAACAACATTGTGTTTATGGCTTATTATTATTTTTGAAAGTTTTCAATGTTGTGCTTGATTTTGTTTGCTTCATAAATTTATTATCATGAGTTGCATTTATAAGATTAACTATGTGAAATACATAAATGAATTCATTATATACATATTTACTCTCCTATTTCCCAGATTTCCATTTCTGTGAAAAATAGCATCGTAGTTTTGGTTTTTGTTTCTTGATTTCTATGACAAAGACTCTCTAATAGACTGGGCTAGCTCAAGAGAGTTTCAAGCTTGCTTATGATCCCCTTGCTTCTGCCTCCCAAGTGCTGGGATTGCAGGTGTGCATTACCATACTCTGTTCACATCATAAGGATTTTTTTTAATAATTAAAAAATATGTTGAGAATTTCATACATGAGTGGTTCTTAATCATCAGGACAGATTTATTAACTGATTGCTTGTTGGTAAGTATTTTTATGAATACTTTGGTCGGGGGGGGGGAGAAAGTTTAGAATCATGCCTAACATGTTCTGCATAAAATACCGTAAATACAAATACAGATCTAAAGAAAGAATGTGAAAAGGAAACAAAAAACAGAGGGGTTCAGAGAGAGGTGAGAGGGACTAATGCTTCTAAATTAGGTAATATAGGCGGAAGGTGGCCAATATCCATAGAGGAATAGATAATGAGAATATTTCTACTGATCAAGAACCTGATATTTCACTAAAATGGCAATAAACATTTAGAGTGTGCCACTCTAAATGATCCATTTATTTTCTCCAATGGATTTGTAATGGGAAAAAATTTAATACATGTTAGTTAGTATAAATGAGTTTATATATATATAACATATATATATGTTAAAAGACCTACATACTCATCACCCCATGAAAACATAGTATAGGGTCATAATCTATTAGAATCAGAAGCACTGTAGAGTGTCAATAACTCTGAGGACATATATCACTTAACCCCTACAATAAGGCAGTGAAATTCTTTTATCGTTGCTACTGTACAAGGAAGGAAATGGAAGCTCCAGAAGATAGCGTTCTCAGAAAAAGGGTGTTATTGCCTCACGGTGCTGAGTTTGGAGGTAGGGCTCTCCTGGCCTGACGTGACTCAGAGGTTCACTATGCTCTCTGGGCTCCAGACGCAATGCTTCTGCTCTTCTTATCGCCTTGCCCCTCTTTTGACATCACTGCATCCTCACCCCAGCTCATCTCATAAAAGCAGCTACTCTGAGCCTCCCACTGCCACTCTACACAGAATAGATGGAGAATGTGCTCCCAGACTTCCCAGCAGAAGTTCCAAGCCTCTGACTAGACAGGCTAAGTCACATGTCCAACTCCACAGCAATTAATGAGACCAGAGAGATGAGTGACTCTGACCAGGAATTATCCAATCCTCTTTAATAATGATACTAAGAAGGGAAGAGGTTTTATTTCCCCAAAGAAAATCTGTGCACTACAAAGAAAGAGCGGAGAGGAATGATTAATAGAGAAGTGATCAATTCAGTGTTTCATCGGAGTTGTCATGAAGATCAAATAATATGGATATAAAGTAGTTTTGATAATGCTCAAATTACCTAAGGACTGAAGATGTGACAGCTGTTGGTGTTGGAAGTATCATTAGAATATTGTTTTGAACCCTCATTAGTCATTACAGAGAATGTCAAGAATTGAGTATGTATAACAAAAGTACTGAAATTCAAAGAAAGTCAGAATATACACATATACCATGCTAATGAGGGTCTTTTATAGGTCAGGCTGTTTTTAACTCACTATGCAACCAAGGCTGGCCTTGAACTCCTGATCTTTCTGCCTCTACATCCTAAGGGCTGGAATTACAAGTGTGTGCCGCCATGCCTGGCATATGAAACAGTATTTCTGAGAGTCTAAGTGAGCTTTCATGTGTTGGCACCATGCTCAGCGTACTGATTCTTCTTTACAAAGGGTCTTCTACAGCTGTCCTCAACACTCTATTTGGCTTAGAAAAGCTCCCTCTCACTCACATCTTTTGTCCTGGAAAACCCGTCAATTACAGTGCTCTCCTCTCCTCTCCATCCTCTCTTGCAAGGGTTGTCATGCAGGTCAGGTCTGGTGAAGCAAGGAAGTCCACTTTCCTCTCCTACCATCTGTAGTGATTGGATTAGTGGATGAGCTGAGAGTCAAGCAAGACGTGTCATAGTCTTTGCAGGAGTTTTGATCTATGGGCATTGAGAGGGTTTCTTTTCCTATAGAGTCATCTATACCTGTCATGAAATAGGCTTGGAACTGCAGTAAACATCTTTTCATAGGGAGCCATATGGAGAGAAGCTGGTCTTCAGTAAATCTGGTTACCTCTTTCCTTGGACCTCTAGGTTACATGAATCAATATAAACTGGTTTCTATTGCTTGCTACTGAAAGTGTTCAGATTAATGCAACCCAAATCACCAACCTGAGCACCCTTCTAGTCTCCCAGCCTTCCATCTTTCTAGCATGTTTGTTCAGCTGCTCTGTGTTAGGGTGCCAGTCCTCATGCAGTTCCCCCACCGTCCTCATGCAGTTCCCCCACTGTCCTCATGCAGTTCATCCACCGTCCTCATGCGGTTCCCCCACCATCCTCATGCAGTTCCCCCACCCTTCCAAACTCACGCATCCCCTTCTACTGTTACTCTCTTACTTCTGAAATTTACATTTACGATTCGTCATTTCAAAAACTTCCTTGCTTCTTTATGGCAAAATTCAACCCGTGAATCCTAACCACCTGTTTTCTCCCTTGCTGATCATGAGAGGTTAGGGAGCACTGGAGAACAAAACACAGAGAGAGGGCAGGATGATTCCATCCCGAGTACACGCTCACGCCCCAACTCGGCCTGCCAGCCAATGGCAATCTTTTGGCATTTCTCTCCTCAGATCTTATGTTCTCCAATGAAAACATCTGAACTTCCCCACTCTTCTCAAAACTTTCACCATTTCATCTCTCATCCTGCTCAATTGCAGGTGTTCTGTTTTGTACAAAATAGACTCCATAAAGCTATTTGTAAAGGTAGCCTATTGTCTATCTTCTCCTCTCATAATAATTATTTTCTATTTCTTTTTATTTATTACATTTTTTTGAGACAGGGTCTCATTGTATAGCTGAGGTTGACTTTAAACATGTGACCCTTTCCTCAGTTTCCCAAGTGCTGTGACTATAGGAATGCACCCACCAGGCCAAGTTTACTTTTCTTATGTATGTCCTATCTATCATCTATCTATCTATCTATCTATCTATCTATCTATCTATCTATCTATCTATCATCTATCTATCTATCATTTATCTATCTATCTATCTATCTATCTATCATCTATCTAACTAACTAACTGAAACTTAATTTGATTCCCTCTCAATGTGTCAGAAGTCTGTCTTACCAGTTTGCTCCCTGCAGCCTGGATCTCTGCTCCTCCCATCTCATAATGCTGGTGACCTCTTAGTTTATCCATCCACAGCCATTTTGTCATCATTCTCGACTCTGCTCTGTGTGGGACAAGCTAATGTCTGAATTCCACAGGCTTTCTTACCCTCTGCTTTCCGGTCTCTCCCAGGAAAAGGTCTAGAAAGGGAGGAACAGGAGATAGCATTTACTTTAGAAGTCTTTCCCGCCAAGTCTTCTTGGTTGACTAGATTTTCATTGTCTTCTTAAGACAGTCTTCTCCTAAATCTAAGTAATTGTTCTTTCCCGTCATCCCTTCTAGAAGTATAGCCATAAGAGAGTTACCCATGCTCCAGGGGACAGCTCCACACCATATCCACACAGGCACCTCAGGTGAAGCCCAGTGGGTCATAAAATATAAACAAAACATAACAAAAAAGACATGAAATGCGGGTGGAGACTTGGTGGGAGGAGGGGACGGTACAGGGGAAAGGATAAGAGATGGCCAGAGGGTAACCAGAAAGCATCGTATATATGAATGAAACTATCAGACAGTAAATTAATTTTTAAAAATTTAGGGCAGTATTCCGTTTTCTTCTCACCCCATGGTACTCTACAATTCCTTATTGGGTCTCTATATTACAACTATTCCATTGTAAGCAGGTTCATCCTCCCAGTCGAATGTGGGCCTCTAACTCTACAGAATGTGTAATTCCACATGCCAATGGTTCTAATCTGCATCCTGTCAACTGATGCATTCTCTGATGACTTGTTTGTATCATCCTATAAATATGCTCAAGCACCCTAACTACACAGAGTCATAATCTTTCCTGTTGTCTATTTTTTGTGCCTATGCTCTTGATTACATTCCATATCTTCCCATCAATTGAAATTGTTCTACCTCTGAAAACTTAAACTCCAACATTTGAGCACAATCTTCTTAGAGGTATGTTGTATAATTGCATCACAGGCAGTAAGCACCTAGACCCCACTCTGCCCTTCAGCCTTCTCCAAGCATCACAGAAACAAGAGATCCAGCCTATCTGTCCTTCTTAATTCCATTTCTCTTCATTCTTCTGCATGTCTATGTGGCAGAATCCCAATACTGAGTCAGTCTATCTGCCCATTTTCTCTACCTTTTGCCTCACATCAGTGAAGAACCACAGCCTTTTATAGATTCTGGTGCCATTGTTCTTTGAAGATTTCCAACCTCACCTTTGATCCTTCTCCTTTCTCCTGAACAATACAATTTTAGACCTTCCTTTGTTAGCTGGAAGGTGAGGTCTGCACCCCCTTCTTTACCTTTCTTTTGTTATTTGAATTCTTCCAGTTTCTTTTCATTTCATGCTGTCTACTAAAATTGCTTTGGCCTAAGAGCAATAAATTCTGGATTTCTCAATAAAATTGACTTTTCAGTGTTTGGGCAAAAGTATTCTTCCTCCTCCTCCCTCCCTCCTCCTCTTCTTTCTCCTCTTTCTCCTCCTCCTCTTCCCCACCTCTTCTTTTCTTCTTTAAATTGAAACCAGGGCATCTCACATGATAGACAAGTGGTCTATCACTGAGATACATCCCATTCAGCTCGTCCTCTCTTGGCTTGTGTTTGGTCAAGGTGTTCCCATCTACTGACTATAGTCACTAGCATGAGAAGCCTATACACTGATGGTCACTAAATCTTACATGACAAACTTTACACCTAAATGCTAAATCATTATATTTAATTACTGAGTTTTTTGACTGTCTGTTTGACCAACAGCCACAACATACTTCATTCCATATTAAATGACTGGCATTCTCAAGCCCTCCTCCTTTGTTGAATGGCACCATTTCCCACTTTTTTAGTCACTGAAACCCAGCTTTCTGAAATCATCTTATTAGCATAATAATTCTTAACCTATTCATTTGTTTAATAATTCCTTCTTGAGATTATGTCATCCTTAGTGGTACTGAAACTTACTTTCCATTCCTTCTAACCTCATTCATTCTCTCTCTCTCTCTCTCTCTGAATTTGGTTTTGATTTGTGTTTTGACAGACTTTGAACTTCATATCTTCCTGCTTCAGCCTATCAAGTGCTGGAATTACAGGTACACCACTGTGCTTAGCTCTGACCTCATTATTTCTTGCTTAGAATGTTACAACTTACCCAGTCTCCATTGCTCTAATCAAGTAATTTCCCCTATCAACAACAGAATGATAATTCCCAAACTAGAATATTATACTGACTCAGTAACACTACACTGCCTGGAAGAAAGAATCCGATCACATTAACATCATATACTAATCTCAAACAAGGAAGTTCCTTCGGTTGCAAGAACAGAAATCTACCTCTGGCTAACACAAAGGAAAAGAGGGCATTTTACTAGGAAGATACTGGAGAAGCTCAGGGGGTTAAAGGAGGAACTGAACAACCACGTGTCCTGAACCAGGAAAGAGACGGTGTCAACAGCAGAAGCCTGAAGACCTTAAGACCACCGTTACAGTGCTGTTTCTGCACTGTCTGTGGTCGCTCTTCTCTTGGGGGATTGTTGCTTATATGATTCAAATAAAAACTCTGAGATTCAGTGTCCTTCACTTTTATTTTCAAATGTTCAGAAATAGTATTTTTATTGTTCTTGAACAAAGTAGTTAGTCTCTAGATACATGAGGGATGTACATGGCATAGATGTTGGCATAAAGGACTCTGCCTACTGTGTATAGGGCATTCTTGGGCAATTTGGAATCATTGTGAGCACACAGCATGCCTAAGCGGTGCTGTTTATCCTCTGTCCTTCCTTCCTTTCAATTTCCTTTCTCCATCATTCTTTGAGTTGTTTATCTTTTTATGGACTGAATGTTTGGGTCTTCCCCAAATTCATATGCTGAAGGTTTAAAACTCAATGTGATTGTATTTGGAGATGGATCTTTTGAGGTAATTATTGTTAAATGAGTCATAAGGATGGAAGAATCCGATGGAATAGGTGGCCTTACAAGAAATAAATCCCCCTACGTGCCACCCCATCATGGAATAATACAGTAAGAAAGCATATGGCTAGAAGCTAGGAAAAAAAACCTCACCAAAGTCAACCATGTTAGCATTCTAACCTATAAAACATCTTTATCTACAAAACGACAAGGATGTGTAAGTTTCTGCTGTTTCATCCATTTCTGTGACCTTTTGTTATGGCAGCCTGAAATGACTGAGCCAGGCACAATTTACTGTACTTGAAACAAGTTAGGCTCCCAGATTCTCTTGCCTTTGTGACCTGGCTTCACCATCTGCTCACGAAGTTGCCTATACTCCTGTCACCCACCAGTATATCTTCCTCCTTTCTTCATCTAAACACTCCTTCATCTGTTAAGAACCATCTGAAATATCACTTCTCCAGAAAACTTTCCCTGACTCTTCTAGCCTAATCTCATATTCTTTATCCAAATATCCATTATCCATAACTCCTTGAGCTTAATATTGTCATAGTTCTCCGTGATACTTCCATTAACAAATCTCTCTGTCCTATCAGTTTGTGAGATCTTTATATCTGTAGCTTCCTGAGCTTAACTTTGTCATGGTTTTTATTCTCTTTTGGAATACCCCCACTGACAAATCTGTCTATCTATCAGTTTGTGTGATCTTTAAGGTCAAGGGATGTGTATGTGTGTGGTGTGTCTACAGAGATTAATAAAGCAGTCAACTCATTTTAATACTTAACATATATTTATGGACTGTGGAGAGAATGACTGAAGCTCATGACTGCCTATTTCCACACTTAATTCATTTAATAAGACACTCGCTTATGCTCATTGTTTTGTGATACAGTTAATTGTGAAAACTGAACCCCACTCATAAAATCATGAACAGCCTGAAGACAATTATTTCCATTTTTAATTTTTGTGTCAACCATGATACCTCCCTCTGTGCTTTGTACATGTTAAGGAGACATTTTTTTTTTTTGCTGTTGATGTTAAAGAAATCAGTATGGTTGTCAAAAAGCAAGGCACTCTAAGCCTTCATTAACAGATGTTCAGTGTAAAGGAGCATTTGTACTGCCAGTGACTCTTATGTGGATCAAATCACATCTGAAATATTATGTTCAATTCTGGGCAACAACCATGCATTCCTTCCTTCAACAAATGTTTATGGAGTGCCTACTCTGAGCCAAGCACCTTTATTTAATGCCAAAGGCTTGGAAATTAAAAAGATGGGTTTGAATCTTCGTTTTTGCCGTTTCTCATGTACACTCGTCGGGGCAGAATAGGCTTTGTTGCAGAAACAATCTTAAAACATCAGTAGCTTTCCACATCCCATTGCTGTTTCTCTTTCATGCCACATATTGATCATGGACTAGATGTGTCTCTACTCTGTGTGGTCTGTGTTCCAGGACCCACTTGGCTTATTGCTGGTTTCGTGACAGGGAGAAAGCACAGTCCACTGATTCTTCAAGTTTCTGCCCAGAAATCACATGCGTCATTTCTGCTCACAGTTCATATGACCATGTCTTACACAGAGAAGAGCAAAATGTGAACAGGAAAATTGTCTGCAATACTCCATGACCTAGCCTACTCAGGCCCCCATTTCATTTTAAAATGAGAATAGCAATGTCCGCATTGAAGGCTGAGGTAAAGATACAAAATAATGTGTGCACATTATAACCAGCCAGGAAATGGTAGCTATGTTGACTTGAAAAAACTAAAGCAGTGGTTCAGTAGATAAAGTGTTTGCTACACAAGCATGAAGCCCTGAGTTTGGATTGCCATCTGAGGCAGCATGTGCCTTCAACTCCAGTGCTGAGGGGATGGGGATAGGTGGATCCTGGGTACTGGTCCATCTGGCCGAAATGGCAAACTCCAGATTCAGTGAGAGACCTTGTCTCAAAAAAATAAGGCGGGGACCTCCACAGGCATATTTGTGGGCATGTGCATCTGCATACACAGGGGCACACATGTCTCTCTCTCTCTCTCTCTCTCTCTCTCTCTCTCACACACACACACACACACACACACACACACACACACACACACAATTCTATTGAAACTTTAAAAACCCTGACATTGAGCATTAAAAAAACGCTTTAAATAGCCAGGTATGGTGGCACAGACCTTTAATCCCAGTACACAGGAGGCAAAGGCCAGTGCATCTGTGAGATCAAGCCAGCCTGGTCTACATAGTGAGTTCCAGGCCAACTGGGGCAAAGGGAGACCCTAAATTTTTAAAAAGCCAATTAAGTTCTCTAAGCACTGAAGAATGAATTAGCCTTCCCTTTCTTTGAATTTTTCTTTGAAGACCCACTAAAGCTGACTGAATTATACTTCCATCTCTAGCTTGATATGTTTTCCATTTCTACTTTTCAATACTTGGCCAGAATCAAAGAAATTTGTGAAGAAATAGGTTGGATTAAATTTTAGTGATTTATTTGTTTTATTCATGGAAGGCCTGTTTTCTAAACGAGACCACAAGCAGCTGGGTTCAGGACCATTTTTCATAAGGAGGGCTGGAAGAATGGCTTGATGGTAGAGTGCTGTGTAAAGCCCTGAGCTTGATCCCAAGGCTGGAGGGGAATAATCAGGACTTTTTTCCACCCCAAGAATTTCTTGGCATTGATCAGGAGGATAGTTAAGAATAGGATTGGTATTTTATGTTATTATTTTTAGTACTATTTTGGAGACCTTCTTTTTTCTTTGTTTTTTTGTTTTGAGACAGGGTCTCCCTATAGCCCCAGGTGGCCTGGAACTCACTATGTAGACAAGTTTGGCTTTGAATTCAGAGATCCTCCTGCTTTTGCACCCCTATCCCTAGCGCTGGTACTAAAGGCATGAGCCACCATACCCAGTGAATACATCCATTTTTAAATGCACCTAATTTATTTAAGTTATATATGATCTTTTACCAGATAATGTCAGAGCAAAGAGCATGAATGTCTGACTATGCATGAAAGTTTGGATTTACATGAAAACTGATAATATTGCTTCCGGATTCATTCACTGGAAATGAACGGAACAATAAGTTAATGTTTCTTGCTTGTTTTTCATTACTTTCTCCGTATAATTAAAAGAAATTCTATATGTAAAGAGCTGAAAATTATTTCATGATGTAATTTGTTTTATTTCTTTTACATGTTTGGTATCCGTGTGAGTTATCAGATGATCTTAAAATAATTGTGCAATCAGAGGCATTCCAAAGTAAGACTTTGAAATATAGTCTATATCTTCTAATTTAACCTCTTAAGAAACCTCTTTTGAAGGGAGACATGAGAGAAGTGTCTGAGAGTCATATGGGTGGCAACTTTCTAGACTTCTCCGAGCCACTCAGTCCTGTGCACTATATGTACATGACAACCAGGTCATCCTTCCACAAGTGTCATCTAGTGTAGAGGGTGTTGATGGTTATGTAATGCTTGGAAGACAGAAACAATGATAGCCAGGAAGACTTCCAAACCAATCACCAGCTCTGTTACATAAGCAGAGGGCTCTCCATGTTTGCCATCTCATTAAAATGAACTCAATAACAATTATGCAGGGTTGGTACCAAGATTTAGGGTAGTACTTTTATGCATTTTTTTCTTTTCTTTTAAAAAACTTTTTATTTGTTTCTATATTATGTGTATGAGTGTTTTGTCTGTATGTATGTAGGTATCCCGTGTCATGCAATACCTGCAGAGGCTATAAAAGGGCGTCACATTCCCTGAAATTAGAGTTAATGATGGTTGTTAGTTGCCATGTAGGAACTGAACCTGGATTCTCTGCAAGAGCAGCCAGTGCTCTTAACCGCTGAGCCATCTCTCCAGCCCCTATGCATTTTTTTTCTAAAGCTTAAGAAAAAAATTGCGACTGCTGGTCTGGGTCTTCACAAAAAATTTTTTGAAAATTTTTTAAAATTTATTTCTATTTTATGTATATGAGTGTTAGGACTGCATGTACGTAAGCGCATGTTGCACAGTACCCACAAAGAACAGGAGAAGGCATCAGATCCCCTGGAACTGGAGTTATAGATGGTTGTTAGCCACTACATGGGTGCTGGGATTTAAATCTGGATCTTCTGCAAGAGCAGCCAATGCTCTTAACCACTAAGGCATCTCTCCAGCCCCTTTGCTAAATGTTTTGACTTGCTATACATTTATGATGCTCTAAATACTAGGGCCAAGACTGTTAAGGGAGAGAGAAGTCAAAGAAAACATTCACAAAGGGCAAAGCATTTCTCACAGAATGAGAAATATTGATTTGGACTAGATGAGTGATTTCCATGTACTCAGATCTAGTTTAATAAATCAGATCCCATTTTACTTAAGATTAACTAAGATATAGAATCTTTTGTGCAGAAACAAGCCACGAGATAAATCATTTTAATCAGATTACATGTGGCTTTCTTTCTTTCTTCTTTTTTTTCCTCTTAATTTGTGTGTAAGTGCCTGTGTGTGTGTGTGTGTGTGTGTGTGTGTGTGTGTGTGTACGTGCATGTGGAAACCAGAGGACAACCTCAGGGGTCAGAGGTCAGCTAGACTTAAGGATCTGCCCATCTCTGCCTCCTAAACACACAGGCATTATCACTGAAAAGCTTTTTTGAGGGGTCGGGGGGAGGTGAGACAGGGTCTTCCTGTAGCCCAGCTGGCCTGGAACTCATGGAACTCATTATGTAGACCAGGCTGGCCTTGAACTCACAAAGATCTGCCTGCCTTTGCCTCTGGAGCGCTGGGATTAAAGGCTGAATTAAACTATCCCTGGCTGAAAAGCTTTTACATAGGCACTGGAGGTGGAACTCAGGTCCCTGCTTATATAACAAACACTTTACTGAGTCATCTTCTAGCACAGTCAATTTTCTTTTAAAAAGACACAGCTCTAGGGCCCCAACCCAGACCTACTGAATCAAGCCTTTAGGGGTATTGGCACCCAGGAATCCATAGAGGCTTTTGTGGCTGTTTTTGTTTCGTTTTTGTCCTTGGTTTTTGAGATAGGGTCTTTTTATGTAGCCATGGCTAGGCTACTATTCACCATGCAGCTCAAGCTGGCCTCAAACTCATGGCAGTTCTCCTGCCTTAGTTTCTCCAATGCTATGACTGCAGGCATACACGGCCACACCCAGCTGGAGTGTGTGTTTTTAAAGTCCTTTGGTGATTTTTATTATCTGCCAACTTCTGGAGGTATCAAAGCATTGCAGAGCTGTGGTCTCTGCCCCTGGCAAAAGGCTAAACCTAGGGCTTGATCATTCTGGCAGTTCAGGATCAGTTCAGACCTACAGTCCTCCCTACCACTCACATGTACCCTAGAATGTCATAGACATGGAGGAGTGTGAGCCTGTGACTTCAGTGATTGGATTGTTCATCATCATAATAGTTCTGCTCTATCACATTCCAGGGTGGGGATCCCCTAGACCAATGCTGCCTGAACTGCCCTTATCACTCAGGATTGATTTTCACCCACTCAAGGTGTAATCCATTCTACTGTTTATACTGCATAGCATTTATCCAACTCCATGGAGCTGGTCTCCGGCTGATTTTCTCCAGAACCCTTTTTCCTTGAGTGCTTGTGAGCACTGTTGATTTTCTCCAGAGCCCATTTTCTTTGAGTGCCTGTAAGCAATACCTGCAGGGGAACTCATTTAAAAGGAGAAGCCTATGTGTACATAACTCAAATTCTGAAATCCCCTGTGATAACACTATTATGTGTGATTGCAATTCTCTGAATTCTTTTAGCTTATTTCCTGCCACCAGAGTGACGAATGCTTTGATATGTTCTTGAGATTCTGTGATGTTCTGCCATGAAGTCCTGTAACTCATCTCTCTGATGGAGTTGATCTCAGGGTTAGCTGTGAGTGCTGGGCTGTTCCAGGAAAGACCAGCGTCAATGCACCTCCTGCCTCGTGCTTGCCCAGCAAGATATGATAGCATGAGGGCCCTAATTCCAGCCCTATCATGCTGTCATGTTGGATAAATACAGGGATTTATGTCATTTTAGAAAATTATAGATCCTCATTTTGGAGAGTTTAAGTGTGCATATACCTAAATCAATTTATTTTATAAACACATATGTGGATACATGTTAGGTGTGTGTATATGATTCTAAAGCACAGCTAGATATTTCATTATTTCATGCCTCCAAGAATGGTATCGTGACCATTTCTCTAACTAATAATCATAACAGCGTATTTGTCACCTGTAGAGACAGAATTGACCCTCAAAAGAGCATAATGATTTTCCATCACTGGAAGATATTTTTCATCCAGGGAAGGAAACTACAAGTTCAAGACTGATGAACAGGATGGTCTAGGAGGTTCGAAAGAAGACCAACAGTCCACCTCCTTTACCATTGTTCTGTCTGCAGAGCAGCTGACAAGTCCAGCCAGTCTGTCAGGTGTGGAAGAGGAATGGGCTGGGCAATAATTTGTAGCATAAAAGAATCAGTAGAAGTTCTTGGCATTCTTTCTCTCCTTCTAGAAATGACGCTCTTCCTGCTGATGTCCCCCAGCCACACACGCACCCAAGTTGTCTCCTTTATCTCCTTAACTTCAGATCACAGTATTTTGGTGTTTCTTTTCTGTACGGCATTCACCATATGTATTTACATTCACCAAATGTATTTATCATTTCAACTATTGGTAAAATTTCCTTACTTTTAAAAAAATGTATGTGTATTGCCTGCATGTATGTAAGGGCTCCCATGTCATGCAATGCCCTCAGAGCCAGAAGAGGGTGGGTGCTGGAGTTCCAGAGAGTAACTGTTAGCTGCCCTGTGGGTGTTGGGAATCGAACCCAGGTCCTCTGTAAGAGCGGCCAGTGCTCTTAACTGCTGAGCCATCTCTCCAGCTCCCCTGCCACCACTTTTTTTGAGACAGGGCCTTGTGTACTCCAGGATAGACTCAAATTTGCTATGTAGCTGAGCATGACCTTAAATTTTGGATCCCTCTGCCTTTACCTCCTCAGTGCTGGAATTGCTTGTGTGTACCACCATACCTGGTTCATAGGTGACTAGAGATCAAACTCAGGGCTTCATGCTTGCTAAGCAAACTCTCTACCTACTGAGCTACACTCCCAACACCAATTTCTGCAATTCTTGAAGACTAAGTCCATGAGACTACTATGCCCATGAGAGCTAGATGGTATGGCTTGTGAGACAGGTTAACAAGGCAGTATGGCTGAGAACCCTCAAGCCTCCCAACCATTCTTTCTTCTTCTACGTGTTCCTTGGGCCACTTCTCAATTGAAGAGGTTTTTATTGTGGGAAGCTTACGTGTTAAAGGTTGTGTTGGTTGAGAGGGAAATACAGTATTGCAGACAGCTCCTAGCCTCTGGGCTGTTGCTCATTGGAATAAATAAGCCAGACCAGAAAGCCAAACAAAACAAAAAGCCCCAAGCAAACAACAACAATAACAAAAATCTCACTACCAAGTAAAATGATCATTGAAATTGAAATTTTAATACCCACCAATGTACACAAATGCCAAGGGGTGGAAAGAAAAGCAAGAATTAAGTCTAATGAGGCACATTCAGGAGATGAGTACAGTTTCTAAAGGAAAAGAAGATAATCCCAAGAGAGGAGAGCAAAAACAGTGCCAGACACACAGGAAGTGATCAGTATTTATTGAATAAGTAAGGACATGAGAGCCAACCTTCAGCAAAGGCCAGCAACTGTGAGAGTGAAAGGACCATTTGATGATGATACAATAGCTGGCCATGGTCAGGACGGAGGTGGAAAGTGGTACTCAGATGCTACGAGACAAGGTTGGGACTAGGTAGGAAATCCTTGGCCCCAAAGAGCAGTTCTCATCAAATTTCCAAAAAGGTTAATAGAAAGATCCTAAAGGATCAGTGAAGCAACCATGCATGCTTGCCCCAAAGGGGTGAAATGCCTCCTTCAGTCAGTCTCTGTGACCACAGAAGTGAAGAAGATGCAGACATTACTTCATGAAACTCCATTATGCTTTGAAAGAAAGTACTAGATTTGGAATATAATCTGAGAGGTGCTGTCATAGAGGGTATGTGTTAAAGACGATGAAGCACAGTTCAGGGACAGTGCTACCTCTTGTGGGTCAGGCAAAACGAAACAAAACAAACCCCCCATAAAGGAGATAACATTAAAATGTAGGCTTTGAAGTGGAAACGAGGCAAAGAAGTGAGGGAAGAGGGCCAGGGCATTCCAGGCTGAGGGCACAACACGGACAACAGGCATGAAATCGCACAGCAAGTGCAGCCTTGCTTCGTACGCTAGCAGCTGCCCACTAATCTGTGCAGAAATACCAATACTGCTAGGGATTAACCATCTGGAACACGTTCACAGTTGCGCTTTAAAGCCACTGTGATAATGGACAAAAAGAAACCATGAGAAAGACAAACCTGGCCAAAAGGATCAGAGAAGCTAGAAAATGGGACACAGCTTCCTGTCATCCACACACATCTCAGCGGGATAAACAAGTAGCTAGTCACTGTGTGGATTCTTTACAGGTACAAGTTAATTGATACTATCAGCAGCTTATTCTCTTACAGATCAGAACTTAAGTATTTTTCCTACTGGTTACTGAGATCCCATTTGTACATTTCTCCAATAAACTTGAATGCAATCCTTACCACTTTCTCTAAGACCTCTGATGAACCATGCAGCCAGACGAGAAGGGTAGGCCTATGCTTGGAGCTGTTAAACATATACTTATATTTATTGACAGCTGACTTGATACAAAACCCATCTTTCCAGATTGACACACATACCTAGTAATTGAAGTTGGGGTTTTTATATGGCTTTAAAATATTTTAATGTGAGGATGCCCTGAAGGTCCTCAGCAGGGTTGGGTTTAACAGACTTAATGGCCAATTAAAACACCCTCAACTTCAACCTCCATTAGGGTAATTTTTTAATGAGTTTCAGAACATCTCTCAGGCTATTTCTTCCTGGGATGTGGTGAGAACCACACATGGAGGTGTGCACACCAGGTGTGGATTTTGATCTTTGATTTTTTAAGCATAGTACTAGATGTATAACCTTAGGAGAATCACTAAGTATCTCAGAGCTGCTTTCATATATATTTTCAAAAAATATATACAAAAGATTTAGATATGCTTTTCAAGGATTCTTGCAGTTCCTGCCTTTTATTAATGCAGCAGTTAAATAGGTGTTATCAGTACTTTCCTTTAGGAAGGCAGAGGTTGCTAACTCACTCAGAATGTATGTTTGGCTATGTGTTTCTGTCTGCCTGGGTCTGTGTGCATGTGTATGCTTTAGTAAATTTCAAATAACTTGGCAACTTTGCTCAAGTTGTGGGATTGCATTATGTCATCAGTGTGAAGGAAGATTCTTTGAAAAGATGTTTTATTGACCAACCAATATACTGATAAAATGTATAGATCATCTAGAGTTACCAAATTACTTAGCTCCTTTGCTCCTGAGAATCTGAATTGCTTACCTTTCAGAAGCAGCACTTTGGAGGACCCATGAACAGTTGGTGGGGGAAGCATGTGTCTTACAATCTGCCTCCCCAAAGTAATGACAAAGTAGTGTTTTGTAGCAAAACAAATTATTAAGGTACTCCTCCCTCCCCTTATCTTATTCCCACGTCAGGACAATCTCATTGTGCTGAATCAGCCTGATAAGACAGGAGGAAAGAACTGCAAAGAAAATGAAAGAAGAAAATATAATTATTAGCTGTTTATTTGCTGTAACTGAATGGTCCTTGCTCTCAAAAGGGTCTGCAGAATGTAGTCCCTTACTTTTTTCTTCTTCTCTATTAAGAACAAAAACATATGTATAAGATATAACAAAAGGCTGAGTTTAATCTACCTACTGCCTACAAAAATAACCAGTACTTAAAAAAAAATACCAATGTATTTTAAATGCTAGTCAAGTGGACAATTGCCTTCATCTTTTAGGGGAGCATGATTTGAGTGAAAACAAGGTCTGAACTGTCTCATTCAGTATAGCCAAATGTTGATTATTCAAATCCATGACAAATCTGCTTTTTAGTTTCTTTGTGACATTGTTCCCTCCCTCTACATATTCAACTCATCTTTAAGAATAAGAAGTTGGCCTGCTTTCCAATTTCCTCCAAGCTAGATTATCCCAGAAGGGCAACATTATTTTGTTTAAATTCCATTTGAATTCCCAGAACTTTAGAAGTATCCATATTCAAATGTTAGAATACAAATACATTCCAAAGTAAGATGAAACAGTGCACTCTGCTCCAAAGGGGGTGTACTAATTGGGAAAGTTCCTGCTGTGGCTGAAAGCAGGCCTGTTTTCATTTTCAGTATTCATAAAGGCCTCTGCAGCAATTTGAGGGTCATGGCTATGGTAGTTAAATCAACTGGTCAGGTTGTACTAGGACACTGGTACTTGTCATAGGTATTAGGTAAAGCTGGCTGATCTTTCACAGTGCTCAGAAACAGGGTGATAGATATCACAGAAAAAGTCTGAGCCAAACATGAGCTGAGAGCCCCTTCCTTCTTTCTTTCCTTCCTTCCTTCTTTCCTTCCTTCCTTCCTTCCTTCCTTCCTTCCTTCCTTCCTTCTTTCCTTCCCTTTTTCTTTTGTTCTTTCTTTCTTCTTCTGGTGGTGGTAGGGTGTCCTTAGGGATGAACCCAGGATTTTATGCATGTTCGACATGCACTCTATTTTAGAGCTATACTCACAGCAGAAGAACATTTTCTAATATATTAATAATAGCCACTATTGTGACAATGAAGACTTGGGACTCAGTAATTTCTACTAACTCTGCTATAATCTTTATAAAACTCTCAAAATCAATTATATGTACAATGATAGCTTAAAATGTTCATTTGCCAACTTCATAAGACTGATCCTAACAAATCATGTTATTCATGTCCCTGCAGTTATGATCCCTTACCCTATACTGTGAAGAGAAAAGCAGTAACTTAGTAGCCTAAGATGGCTTCCAAACTTTTTTTAGGGTGAAAACTTTCTTGCCAGTCTTGTGGTTCTACCCAGTTGCCTTGATTTGAGGTAGAAGCTGAGAATCCTAGGTCTTTGAAGTACCAGAGAACCCCCAATCAGATCATTGGCCTAATTTTTCAAGTAGATTCAGGAAATAAGAGACTTTCTATCCCTTGAAGATATCTTTTCTTTCTTGTTGCTTTCAATCCCCAGCAATGATATCTCCCATCTGTTTGTCTTTCCCCTGTTCATAACCTTTGCTAACTGGCACTTAGTGACCTACTGGACATTTATCGAGAGCTCAGAAGATTGCCAAACTGCCTGCCTGTAGTGAACCTGAAGTCAGGAAGACTCTCGTTTGCATTTTCATTTATATGCAGGTGCTGGTCTTTTACTGTGTGAAGCACATCCAAAGTAAGCACACAGGCCTGATCCATCCGAGATTCACATTTTTGTTCTGTTACCTAGGGAGGAACTTCAAACCATTCTTCAGCATATTAGGGCAACAAAGTTGACTCCCACACAACAACCTATGAAACAGACTAATGTCCTTCTATGGTAGTGATGGGAAGGTAGGAACTGTGCTAAAGCATCCTTTAAACCCTTTAGATTTTCCCTTGCTTCTCCGTAAGATGTTTGTAAATGTAGTCATGGTAATAAACACAGAATAGCTGGCTGGAAAGGTTAAAAGCAACTTTAGAAATCCTCCCGCGGAGCGGTTTCCAAACATGGTTCATGTACAACAGAAACACTTGTGGAACTTGTTAAAAAGTTGGATTCTTGGGCACTTAGTGAATATTTTCTAAATTACCATAACTAAGATCAGGATCCTAGAATTCTCTTTCAAATAAATAGTGAGTAGTCCTGAATAGCAGAATCCCTGGGAGACCAATCCACGTTTGTCCACTTCCTCTTCTCCCTGCTCTTTGGGTGGAAATGGCAAGTGAGAACGAGCACTTTGACTTCTGAGAGGTCAACAATGTCATGCTGCTGTACAAGGTTCTTGTTTGGAAAAAAAAAAAGGTTGATTCCTGTGAGCTTGTACATAACTGTCTGCATGCATTAGCTGTCATTTTTATAATATTTCATTTTGAGGTGGTGGGGGAGGAGGTCCTCCCTATAGAGCTCAGGCTAGCCCCGATTTCACAGTCCCCTTCCCTCCCATATCAGCCTCCAGAGTGCACAGATTATAGATGTGCACCACCACACTTGGCCTATTTTCATAGCTGATGAGAACCTTATATGTATCTTTTGCTTTGGTTTTCTTCTTCTACTATATCTCATCTACTTTTAAAATATTTAATCAGAGTAAAGCCAGATCATTTTCTAGTTGTAATGAATGCACTGACATTTGAAAGAACTTTGGGCTCCATTACTTTTTGATGATTAAACTGTTCAGCTCCTCTGAATAAAGACTCCAAAAAATTCCTTAATTATATTTGAAAAAAAAAAGAGGCTAGATCTTTTGGCTGCTTAGTAAACATACCTTGATATCAGATTTTGTATAAGCTTGGCCCATAATAGAAGTGGGATTCAACTACACATATAGTTTTGATATCTGTCATGCATGATATTCCATTGCCTCTTAAATCAAACATAGCAGTTCTATTAAATTTCTTTTTTAAATGCAGAAGTGTGGGTGGAAATGAATACTGAAAATATCAAATGCTTCTTTTATGTAACAAGAAAAATATAAATGATAAATAAGAAACCAAGCCAAAAGTTTGCATGACTGTCTTTTTCTTAACTTGCAAGCTTTGTTGCTGCAAAGCCACTCTTTAAAATAAATTGTTTAAACTCTTTAATAAGAAAGACATACATACATACAGCAGAGTGGATTGCAGCTCATGCAGAGGAGGGCAGTGTTTTTACTCATCTAACATTCTATTTATTAGTATCTCTTGCTGGTCATGGAGCATAAATGGAATTTTAGTTTCCTTCTTAATATTCAAGATTTCCAGCTTTAGCACTGACCAGACTTTGCAATGTGGGAATGTCCAACAATAGGCAACTCCTTCTCTGAATCCCTTAAGTACTCATCTGCTCATTTGACATAATGAAAAGAAAGGAGAAGAACTGGATAGGAGGAATCTCAAGACTGCAATGCAACTCTGTGGCACTTTTGGCCAGGCTAGTGGAGAGCTCCAGAGCTGATATTGTTCCCCAGAAGGCTCTCATGTTGAGCATAAATGATCAAGTCACTGGCTGGGACCAGCTGGAGTGCATTGTGGCTTCGGAATGAACACTCGGACGTATTCAAAGGTGCAGCAGCTGGAAGTTACTGGCCACCTTCCTCTTTATCCCAGTTCTCTTGAAGAGAGACGGGAGCAGAACATCTCAGCACAGTCCATCTTTCACCCCAGAGATCCACTTCTCCACAGAGGCTCAGGAGCAATTCCTCCACGCTTACTAAAGGAGAAACTTAGAAAGTTGGTGAAGCAGTTCATCTCTGCAGTTAGTCTACAGTCAATTTGGTTCTGGTCTCCACAGGCCTTGTGCAGCATGGGTGCACTCACATATATGTAGGCATAGCACTCATAGACATTAAATAAATAAATAAATAAATAAATGAATGAATGAATAAATAAATAACAGATAAATAAATAAAATTATGTAAAAAGAAAAGGAAAGTTGGCTGAGCATCGGTATTCACTGCTTTCTGCTTCCCAGCTGCTGATGCAGTGTTTCCCTCCTTCTCTACCGTGAAGACTGTATCATCTTAGACTGTAAATCAAACCATTTCTCCCTTAAATTGCTTCTTATCAGGTGTTTTGTCACAGCAATGAGAAAAGTAACTATTAACAATTGTAAGTGAGACGACTTCTGTTTGCTAATTCTTGCATTACTTTGTTTGTTTTTGTTTTTGTGGTAGGATCTCAGTATGTATCCCTGGCTAGCCCGGAACTCACAGTGATCCACTTGACTCTGCATCCCATATGCCGGGATTAAAGTTGTGTGTCATCATACCCAGCATTGTTTGTTTTTTTAAGACAGGGTCTCACTATGTAGCACTGGCTGGTCTGGAACTTGTTGTGTAGACCAGGCTAGCCTTGAACTCACAGAGATTCAACTCTGCCTCTTGAGAGATAAGATTAAAGGCATGCACCACCATACCTGGCCCCTTGTATTCTTAGAATATAGTCTCATGAAGAGGTCTCTACAAGGTATTGTGTCCTGAAGGATGCCACTCCATCCAGTAGGCTATTGCCACCAAACTAGTACTCCACGTGCATCTTCAGTAGGCCTTTTATACAGGGGATTTTTATTTGTTATAGATGCCAGCTGAGAGAGAGATGATGTGTAACTATGCTGCTGACTTCAAGGTCTGTGCTATCTGTTCAGGAAATATACTTTTTCTCCTGTGCTTGGGCTGGATCCCAGCTATACCAAGTCTACAATTTAATGGATTACTGCCATAGCTGCCTGACTTGATGACTTGCTATGTTCAAAATAAACCCAACTCATAATGGATAGTGTTGTGTACTTGTGTCCCATTGTCATGCATTCCAAGTCAACCAGGGCTCAATTATACATCAAGGGCTATTTTTCAAAAGGTGCATGTTTTCTTGACTGCACACAGCATGACTGCACTCTAGAGCTGCATGGGCCTGCTTTGGGATTCTTCCACTGCCACTGACATCTAACATAGGTCTGACAAAACTTATGGCCAAGTAGCAGAGTGGCTTGTAGTGGATCTTTTGCAAAGCCTTGTTCTGCTCTGGGTTCAACTCGAAGACGGAAGCCTACTATGACACTGGTACACAGGTAGTATACTGTTCCTAGGTATGGGATGTGGTGCTTCCAGAACACAAAGGGTTTATTAGACTTGTGTTTCCTAACAAAGTAGATTATAAGAGATAAAAGTATTTCTTGAGGCATATTCCAGGATGCCCCTGACCACTAGACTTCCCAAAAATTATTGAAATAGCAAATTGCTGAATCTTCATGGAGTTTTTCACTTCACATTTTGGAGTGCTTGAATCTGCCCAGTGTCTCCAAGGTACTAATTAGCTCCTAGTACCTATTTTTCTGCCTGATTAGCAAAATGCTAACAATGCTCTGAGAGAAGTCCAGATCGTCCAGGTCTCCTTTCAAAGAGCATTATGATGGATGATAGAATAATGAATATAACCCCCGAGTAAAACTGTTGTGGACCTGACGCAGAGCCAGTTTCTGTTCTGGGTCCTCACCCTTCAAAGATGGCATCATCTTGTGACACTGGTATATGGGTGGCACAGTATTCTTGTACAGAGAATGTATTTGATCCCAGAATCCACAGAACTAGTAAGTTGGCGAGATAGAGAATATATCATTTCTGCTCCCTTGTCCACCTTGGTCATCTCCAATGTCCGTCTTTGTTGATCTCAATTATGCAGCTGAGGCCTAGGAAAATTACTCCCATTTGCATCTGCGGGCCAAGTGAATCTCCTGTAAATCTGGCCCAGCCAGGATTTCAACTCTAAGTTCATGCACTGTTATACCTATTATTTATTTGTTTCTATTCTACCATTGGAATATAAGCCTTTCGAGAACGCTAATTTTGTCAGTTTTACCCTGTAATATCCTTGGCACTTTTAACAGTAGATGACATAAAGTAGGTGTTCAAAAATCAAATAAATCTTGAGTAAGATTGTTCTATATGCTGCTTTTTCCCATCCTCATTATTATAAAAATTTACCAACTAGCCGGGTATGGTGGCTCAAGCCTATAATACAAGCACTCAAGGGGCTGAGACAGTTCAAGGCCAGACTAGTTTACACAGTGAGTTTCAGGCTAGCCTGAGCCATAGAATGAGGCCCTGCCTCAAAATAATAACAGGAGCTGTGGAGACAGGTTAGTGAGTAAGAATGCTTGCTGTGCAAGCATGAGAACCTATGTTCAGATCCCAGCATCCATGTAAAAAGCAAGCATGGCCCTGTGCACCTCTATTCCTAGTAGTGTGGGCATTGAATCGGAACAATCGCTGGGGTTAGCCTAGCTCCATGTTTACCGAAAGATGGAGTTTCAGAGGATAAGGCAGAGAGTGATGGAGCAGGGCACTTAATGTTCTCCTCTGGCCTCTGTGTCACACATGCAGATATGCTGCACATCCATAACTTCTCTCTCTCTCTCATTTACACACAAATAATAATAGTATCAATAATATATTGTTACCTCTGTTCCTGGTCACAAGTAATTGCCATTTCAAAGCAGACAAAAGGGTTGGTCCAATCCTGAAACTCCTGTCCTCAGGTGAACTTGCCGACAGTCTGGATTACGTAGACTGTGACTTGCGCTAACCCATCTTTTTAGAATCTTGTGGTCAGCTTTGTAGAGACACATACATTGCATTATAATTGCCCCTTTTACTTGTCTATTATTTCCCCTAGACTAGATTCTTTAAAGGAACTTTGTTTTTTATCTTATATAACCTGGGCATAACCCAGTGACTGGCAAAGAATAGGAAATGAGTTAAGTTACCTGAGTGAATGTTTATGAATAAGTGAATCAAGTCACCTGACAGGGTTAAAGAGCAGCGAGCAGTTTTAATTTAGACAAAAGCTGATTCTTCCTGAGTGTCATTCTGAAGTTATTCTCTGTTTTCAGGCACCATGGCGAATGGTTCAGTTGTGTAACGGGTTTGACCCCAAACTGGACATGACTCTGGGAGTTTCAAAAGGAACTTTTTTTGGACTTTCACCCCAGGGCATTCATTGCTCTGTGGAATATGTGATGAAATTTCTATTTCTTTAGAAATAAACATTGCCTCAAAATAGAAAAAAAAGGGGGGAGCGAGATTATACTTTGTTGAGAGAATTCAGTTATAATACCAGGAAAAAACAGAATCATTTTACATACTTAACGTATGTGCATATATACATATATGTCTAAATATATTTAAATATGTATCTGCACACATACAAATAGCCATTACTAAATCTAGTTTGACTTAACAAGAAAATAGGAAAAGATAAATGACCCAGTTATTTGTCTGTGTTTTTGTATCACATAAAATAATTATTTGATAGTTTTAGCATAATTATTTTAATTAAATATGCCAGTCTATTCATTCAACCAATAGTCACTGGACTTGTGGAACACCTTCTAAGGCCCAGGCACTGTTCTAGACACTTAGAAATATTAGTGAAGGAGAAAGAAAGAGGAAAAGCAATGCAAGAGAGAAATAAAGAGAGAGAGAGAGAGTCTTGCCTGTATAAAAACATACACTGAACATAATACAGTTATGTAGTATGTTAGATGACAGTGAGTGATATGGAGAAATATTGGACTGGATAGGTGATTCAGAAGTGTGTGCATATGGGAGCTGTGGCAGGAGGGAAAGGGCGAGTGTTTCTCGGGTAAAGGAATAGTACTTGTGGGAAAAGGTGGGAGCTTACAAAATAAAATGGGATGATTAGCTGGGGTGGAGGGTGGCATGCACCTTTCATCCCAGCCCTTGGAAGGCAGAGGAGGTGGATCTCTGCAAGATCTAGGTCAGCCTGGTCCACATAGTGACTTGCAGGGGACTGGGACTAGGGAGACCCTGTCAAAAAAACAACAAAATGAAAAAAAAGAAAGGAAAAAAAAAAGGATGATTAGAGTAAACCCCATTCAGAAGATGAGAGCTGAACAAAATCTTAAAGAAGTGGAGGAAATTAGTTAAGTAGATACCTTTGAAACCAGTATATGAAATATTATCTATTAGTTCATTTTCTATTGCTATGGCAAAATACCTGAGGCTGGGTCACATCTGTATAACTATGATAAGGTTATGTATGTATATATGTGTTAAGCCTTTTCTATGGATTATTTAATACAGCAATTTTTAAATAACACTCATTTATGAGTGGGGAAAATTGATTCTTGGATCGGTTATATAATCATGCTCGGTTAATTATGCTCATATAGTGTTGCCATTCCTCTGCTCTGGGCCAGCCCAAGGGGGATGCAGGGTCTCCCCTGAGAGCAAAGTCAGAACACAGACACCCGGAGCTGGGTGGAAGCCCTCCATGCAAAGGGTGAGCTGCTGCAAACTCATTTATTCAAGGAAGTGCAAGGAGTTTTATGGGTTTGGTTAGCCAGTCGCCCTATGGGGTGGTTCCCAACTGCGGCCAATAATGTTCTGTCTCCAGGCAGATCATCTCCGTGAGGGTTCTGTCCAGGTGGGAGGCAGAAGCTGGTGTCACGCCTAGCCAGAGAGAACGCTTCGTCCACAGAAGCCATTTTCTTGTTCCTCATGGCAGGTGGCCTGGCTAAGGCCCATCCTGCATTACGTGCCATACAATATAGTTAACAAGTGGCCAGCTCAGGACATGGACCCAGATTTATTTGATACCAGAGCTCACTACCTAATCTGTTGTTCTGCATACCTCTCTTTACTAATACATTCATGTGTACAAGGGGAGATAAAACTCATATGAATTGAATCTTTGGAGTAGGGGAGAAATGTCAACAGGATTTGGTAATCACATTGTATGTTTACCTGCTTCCAGAACTTAACATGGGTCACATAAGACTATTCATTACCATAATCCATGTTCAAGACTTGTCACACTGTGGCTTGAAACCAGAGCTGTAGCTGAATCTCGGTTGAGGATCTCTTAACTGAGGCATCCCAGGATGTTGGTTTTATCAGCACAATTCCTGAAGGCTTAATATGATCCCACAAAAGCTCTGTTGTTTCATAGGCAACATTACTTTTAGGCTCCTTTGTATAAAGTCAAAAAGACAATGCTAATGAGATGATTGGTCAACTTCGAAGCTCCAGGAATAATTCTGACTCGAGATACAGTGTTGCATAAGCCAAAGATGATCGAAGGCATGATACCATAGTGGAAAGATCCTTGGATCGAGGGAAGATCTGAGTTCTTGTCCTTGCTCTACCAATAACTCATGTGACCTTCAGCAAGTCACTCCACCTCTGTGAGTTGGGTCTCCTCACGGGTATGCTGTTTAACATAGTAAAGCTTAAAATGTGTAAGTGGGTGTGCTTCCTCCGGGAGCTAATGATGCGTTGTCACAAACAGTTCATTTGCATATGTCTGTAGAACCCGAGGACATCTGGAAAGTTTGATTTAGGAAGAGGTAAGTTATTATGAATTTGCTAAGGATGGGCTACTAAGTCCTCTATCTGAAGGGTTTTCTTTAGAATCAGAGTTATGGGAATGAGTTGGTTCTCTCTGCCTCTCTCTATGATCCATCCCCTGAGCTCCATCAGAATGTAGGGGAAAAGAAACAAAAGCTGTAACACTTAAATAGCTCAGATCATGGAATAGAGATGAATGGAGATGAAGAGAAAAACAGAGGCAAGGACATAGTGTTAAGTCTCAGGTCAGCATAGTGAACACAGTATTCAAAATTAGTTCCTCTATCAGAAGAGAGACTCAAAATCCCATTCAAGGCTCTGATAACTTTCAGATTTTCCCCATTTAGTACAATGTTGGTTATATGTTTGTTTTATGTCGCTCTATTATGTTGAGATATGTGCTTTCTATAGCTAGTTTCTTTAGGGCTTTTATCATGATGGGATGCTGAACTTTGAAGGCCTTTCTGCATCTATTGAAATGGCCATGTGAATGCTGTCCTTAAGCTCATGTGCTGTTTTACACCTGCTGGCTTGCATATCAAACCAGCTTTGCATCTGCAGAATGAAACCAACTTGAACATTTGTGTGTGTGAATGTCTCAATACGTTCTTGAAATCAGTTTCTAAGAATTTTATTGAGATTTTTGCATCTATGTTCACTAGGGAACTTGGACTGTAATTTTCTTTTGGTCTTGTGTCCTTACCTGGATTTGGTATTATGATAATGTTGGCTTCATAGAATTAGTTTTGTAGTATTCCTTCCCTTTCAGTTAAAAAAATTCTCATTAAAAAAATATTATTATGACTGTGTGTGTGTGTGTGTGTATGTGTGTGTATGACTGTATGATGTATATATGAGTGAGTGTGGTATGTGTAGGTACTTATGTATCAGAGGACAATTTTTTGAGAATTAGTTCTTTCACCTTTTTCTTTCTTTTCTTTTTTTTTGAGACAGTGTCTCCCTATAAGCTCCAGCTGGCCTGGAACTCACTATGTAGACCTTATGAGTTAGGTCGTTCCTTCCAGGCAGATTATAGCTATAGATATCACAGAGATCTGCCTGCCCCTGCCTCCCAAGTGCTGGGATCAAAGGCATTTGCCACCATGCACCTTTTGAGGCAGGATCTCACTTGTCATTTTTGCTGTGCTGTATACTCCAGGCTAGGTGACTCAGAAACTTCTGGGGATTCTCCCATCCTTGCCTCTCATCTCAATGAAATATGTTGGGATTACAGATCCATGCCCACACATGCATCAGCTTTAATTACATAGGGGTCCAAGGACTGAACTCAGGTGTTAGGCTTACCTGCTGAGCTATCTGGCCAGCCCCACTTTCCTGTTTCAGGAAACAGCTTGAGGAGCATTGGTAGTAGCTCTTTTTCAAACGCTGGGTGGAAATGTATCAGCAGTGAATGTATCCCATCCTGGATTGTTGTTGTTGTTGCTGTTGTGAGACTATTTCTGCTTTACTCTCATTGCTTGTTATAAATCTATTTAAGTTGTTTATCCTCATGATTTAATTTTGGTAGCTCATATGTATTTGGGAATTTATCCATTTCTTCTAGATTTTCAAGTTTTTAAAAAATTATTTTAATTTTATGTATATGAGTGTTATGCCTGCTTGTAGGTATGTGTAGTGCCCATAGAAGCCAGAAGAGGTGTCAGATCCCCTGGAACTGGAGTTATAGATGGTTGTGAGCTGCCATGTGAGTGCTTGGATTTGAACCCAGGGCCTCTATAAGAGCAGTCAGTACTCTTAACTGCTGTGCCATTTTTCTGGCCCCCACAAGTTTCAGTTTCTTTTTCCTTTTTTTTTTTTAATTAAATTTAAATTTTTTAATGATTCTCAGGATTTCACTGAAGTCCGTAGTAATTGTTCCTTTTCTATCTCTGATTTTATTACTTTGGGACTTCTCTCTCTTTCTTTTCCCCAATCCAGTGTGGAGCTGAGTATCATCTACTTTTGTTGAGAGCAGCTTTATGGAGAAACATAGGCTGCAGGAGATCAGGGTGCTTAAAGTTAGGTGGAAGCCAGGAACAAGCA
Organism: Eospalax fontanierii; assembly: GCA_035773235.1. NCBI lineage: Eukaryota > Metazoa > Chordata > Mammalia > Rodentia > Spalacidae > Eospalax > Eospalax fontanierii. The sequence continues at coordinate 27,803,579 of CM069543.1, read as the reverse complement.
TGTGGCTAAAGGAACCGAATGACAGCAATGTTCATTAAGTGTCTTGTGTCTTAAGCCCAGCTGACTCTCTGTTTTAGACATGTCAGCTAATTTCCTATCATTGCCAACTTCCCCACTAGCTTTACTCTAGAAGGGCCAGGCCATCCTCTCATCCCAGTTGCCTATGCTCTGAGTAGGTTTCTCTTTTTTCATCAAAAGTGCCTGGAGTAGGAAGAGCACCACCAAATTCCTTGCCCTGTTGGCTCATAAAACAAGCCAGAAACAAGAGTAGGCTTCTTCTCGGCCTCCCTGAATCTACATGTCTGTCTACATGTCTGTCTACATGTCTGCCTCTATGCCAGGTCTATTACAGATGCTAAGTAGAGAAGCACCAGTCTCATGGAGCTTTGGACTTGGACTTCCAGTTCCCCATTTGACTCTCTCCTGCTGCCTTGGTACTGCTGGTTTGGTCTGGCTACTTTGTGAGATATATCCATACTCTGTCTTGAAGGAATGACCTGACTTATACTGGTCTTTGGAGTTAGCTGTCCCCCTCACCTTGACATCCATAAAATAGGGCTATATTATATTTGCCATCCCTTTGCCTGATTTTGGTCCCCCCCTTTTAAAAATTATTCTGTAAGAATTTCACAGATGTATACAATGAAATTTATCATATCCATGCTCCATTTCCTCCCAGATGTCCCCAACCCACTCCTCTCTCAACCTCATGCCACCTTCTTCCTCTCCTCCACCTCTTCCTTTTCTTCTTCCTTCCCTCCCTCCTCCTCCTCTTCTTCTTCTTCATCTTCGTCTTGTCTTCTTTTCACCACAGTAATATACTTCATCCAATTATTGTTGGCCCATGTATGAGCCAGCAAGAACTCTGAAGTCTCAATGGGATTCACTCTAAGTTATGGGAAAAGAAATGCCCATACATGCATGGTTGTGAGGCCATGTCCTAGAGCATGGACAGCCAACCAGGGGCCACATCCCAAAGGAAGAATGATTAGCTTCTCACTTAGGAGTGGGGGCTCATAAGCAGTGAAGGTTCTTAAGCTCCTTCCCTACCTGTGCTCGAATTTTGGCTGGCTTGATCTCGTACAGGTCTTGTGCAGGTAACTGCAACTGCTATGATTTCATTAGTGCAATAGCCATGTCATGCCCAGAAGACAGCATTTCACAGCACTTCTCCCCTTCCTCCAGTTCTTACATTCTTTCTGCCTCCTCTTCCGCGTGCTCCCGAGCCTTGGCAGGGGTGGGGCCTAGGAGAATTGAGAAAGATATCCCATTTAGGCTGAGGACTCTCAGTCACTTGATCTCAGCACTTTGACCAGTTGTATGTCTCTGCATTGACTGCTGCCCACTGCAAAAAGAAGTTCCTCTGACCAAGGCTGATTACAGCACCGGTCTATGAGTATAAACACAGATGTTTAGAAAGCACTGTTACAACATGCTGGTCCCCCTTTGTAGTTCTTTTTGAATTATCACTTCTGCTCCTGACTCAGGTGATTTCTTCTCACTTTGGTTCTAGTGAGATCTGATTTTGGGACTCTGATTTCCATGAACCAAGAGACATCTCCTCACCAGCTCCTGCCACTCCTGAAGAACAGCAGGGAGTAAGGCAGACAGTTAACCAAAGATCTAGACAAGGTCACTGGAGTTTGAGGAGTATTGTAGGCAGTCCTTGAAGGCTTGTCTTAGAGTTTCTTCAGATTTGAGTAATTACCTCTGTTCTCCACATTCCTTTGAAAGACATAAACTACCTTCTCAGGAGAAAACAGAATTTGCTGGAGTTAAAATAGCCTATCCATACAACTTCTGGAGCAGAGCCAGAGCGCAGGAGAAGGCAGAGCCTTCAGGAATGCCAGGTCATTCCTACAGGGCGGATTATAGATATTGCTCACAGGGAAGCCAGACCAAGCCAGCAATACCAAGGCAGTAGGGGAGAGCCAACTGGGGAACGGATATCTTGGTACGCCAGAGGCCAGAGGGCAGGTCTATCAAGATGCTGAAGCCAGAAATGCAGCTTAAACAAATGGAGAGGCAAAGGGCCAAATGGAAGTAGGGTAAGGAAAGCATGTCTGGAGAGAGGAACGGGGTTAATTAAGATGAAACTGGCCAAGTGCCATAGTCCTGTGCACATTTAGCATACTGCCTGAAGCAAGACCTTGAAGTGTCAGTCTCACTCGACTGCCAGCTGCTGGGCCAGGCTATGCTGGGAATGGAGAAGAGACATTGAGCCAGAGTGGGAAGGAGTTACTTGAGTCAGGAGCAAAACCAGGTAGAAGTGGCAATTAAGGACAAGTGGCAATGAGAGACCAAGACCAAGCAAAGGCACAGTCAGTATAGTCAATAGCTCATGGATATCAAGATCAAAAGGACATCTAACTCAAAAGAGCAGTGCAAGGAATGGTGCCAGTGTCCTCTAGAAAACACCAGGGCTCAGGTGGACTGGAGGAACATGAGATTAAATACTAAATATCTGGGAAAGTCTACTAGGCGGTAGAAATAAGGAAGAGATGACTTAACCCCAGGAAGTTCATGCCTGGGTGATGATGGGAAAACAGATATTAGCTTGATAGCACAGGATGTAGGACTTCCTTGAGTAAACTCAAGAACCTGAGAAAAGTAAGTGGAAGGGAGCCATAGACGGACATCTAGGAGCATTTAGGGAAAAATCTCTGCTCAAGTCATTGAAGCAGTTGGATCTTAGGTTTGAGTCTGTGAAGAGAAGTACATTTCCAAACCCTCACTGAATAGCAGGGCAAGTGCTATTCATATTCTTCCCAACTGGGGTCTTCTCAGTCTAGGACTGGAAGGTACAGGTTTTACATGGTTAGATACCAACGACGAACAGGGTGATAGAAAGAGAACACAGAACCTAACACAGAAAGACTGAGAGAGGAGTTCACAAGAACTCTGGAGACTCAGTGAGACTTACTCTAAGTTATGGGAAATAAAATTAAGGGCTTTTACAGTGAGATGACCATTCTAGTAAGAACTGCCAACATTGTGAAAAGGCATATTCTTTGCTGAAACTAATTCGGCATTGCATAGAAAGAGTCATAAAAATATATCCAGCTCTTAACCAAAAGCTTTTACATATAAGAATCTAAACTAATGAAATCAGAATCTAAACTAATGAAATAAGAACTTTTTCTTTTTCAGTTTTATATACAAACAAAGTCATTATTATATTAGTTATACCCAAAGAAAATTGGGAGCAATAAGAACACTCAGTGGAAGAGGACTGGACCATAGGAAGAAACTTTAGGAAAATAAAATATTATGTGACCTCATCCAATCATGCTTCTGAAAAATGCTAAGTAGCATGAGATAATGTTTATACTGAAAAATATAGGAAAAATCAAACAGAAAAAGTACTAAGTATGGAATGATTCCAATTTTGCAGAGAAATGCAAAATCATACACAAAAGAAACAATAGGAATACAAATACACCAATAAACACTATCTTTGGTGGTGATATTATGGGTTATTTTAGAATGCTCACCATTTTTCTAAGACAAGTGTATAATTATAAACAGAAAATATAAACATATTGTATAAAACCCAAGGGGAAATAGGGAAAGGGTGGAATTCATTACACTTAAGGGTTCTGCTTCCTTTGATGAGATTTCATAATCATGCGTCAACATTTGGCATGTGTATATGTCGGCATGACTTTTAATGCCTTTGGAGTACGGCTGTTCCTGGTTTCAGAAAATAGCCAGGCACGTAAGACTTAACATTTCTAAATTACCGAATTCTTTAACTCTATTTTCCTTAATTCTGTTGAGATGCAGTTATACAGTATACCTATAACATAGTAAAGTCAAATATACATAAATAAGCATATATTCATCATGTTCAAGTGTGGAAGTGAAATAATATTAAATGTGATTGATGCTGTTGTAACTTATGTGCCGTAGCATAGAAACATGATGGAGCTTCTGCAGGAGGTGACTAGGGAAAGAAAAGGCTGCCAAGCTGGAAGGAGCGGGTGAGTAAGAAGGAGTTGGCCAAGTATGGCTGTTTAGGAGGTAAATGGATATGCAGGGTCACTGGGCAGAGTTGCAAAGAATCTACCCTGAAGGAGTGTGGCAGTGTCAAAAGGAGATTTCACAGCCTGGTGTTTCAGTGTCTCAACATTGGACGCATGCCTGCCTTAGTTAAAGGGGACATGGCATGCACAAGTGAGGACGGAGAGATCTTGAGGATGTAAAAAGTCAGGAAATATTTAACATTGCACTGCCAGGCCTCACTGTGACCAGCACATCTTCTGACAAGTAGAAGCTTTGAATGCATTGTAGCTCGGCTATCCTGTGTGCCCACTGGAACCAGCATCAACTGCCCTGACTAGTGCCTGGCCACTTTTCTGATAACACAGCTGCTTTGGGCTCTGTTGCTACTGTTCCTGTCACTCAGAGGCAACTTCCTTTATTCTTCCCTCTATCCTGTGGCTCTGCTTGCTAACAATGCCTACCACCTCATGTTCTGTTTTCTGTATGACACCCCAACCTCCGTCCCTTCTACCAGCACTGCCACACAAAGCCAAGGGCCTTCTATTTTAACATAAAGTCTCGGTACTAGTGACTACCCTTCTCATTTGTTACAGCGTTCTTACTAGATTATTTCATGAAGCACTGACAAGTTTATGAATGGGGCTGCCCTCCAAATAGATGTGAAAATCTGGTTGAATCAGCTGATAGAAGGATATAGAAGCCGGAGGTCAGTTTTCCTCAGAAGGGGCTACAGACATTCCAGGAACTGAAAGGATGGGAGATTCTTCTCCAAGACAGAGTCCAGCCAATCTGAAGCAGAGCCCTTGCCAGAGGTTAAAATTAGGCAGGGAAATGAAAGCTGGGAAGATTTTCAGAATAATAGTCCTTAAAGGAAAAAGGAGTTAGGATCATGTCATATCAATATTGCAAATATGGCAGAGATTAGGAAAAAAGGTTACTCTATAATGCACACTTGAGGGCCTGTGGACCACCCCGGCATAACAGTTTTCAGACTTGGAATGGCATGGAAAGTGGCAGTAGATTGGTAAATGGTAACTTCCTAACATAAGCAAGTCTTGGTCAAGTTAAGCTTGGAATTGAGCTTTATTAACCAACATGATGAGAGAGAGAGAGAGAGTTCACATGATGTATTCATATTTGTGTGGGTGCAAATGAATGTGGAGGCCAGGAGACATCCTTGGGTGCAGTTCCTCAAGTGTTGTTCACCTTTTTTTAATTTTAAAGACAAGGTTTCTAACTGGTCTGGTACTCTCCAAGTAGGCTAGAGCCCCAGGGATCTACCGTGTTTGGGATTATAAGTGCATACCACCACGTGTGGCTTTTATTTAGTTTTTAACTTGGGTTCTGGGGATTAGACTCGGGTCCTTGAGTTTACAAAGCAAGTGCTAACTGGTTGAGCCATCCCGCTATGTCGTCCTCAGGTGCTTTTGCATTGTATAGGGAGGAAATCTTTCCCCTCCTAAGAATTAATTCTTTAGTTAACAGTAGATTAAGAAGAATTCCTGAATTTTTGACTTGAGAACTCCAAATTGAAATATCCAATACAGATTCCTCCATCCCATCTTGAAAAGACATTACGGTATTTCTTTTGTTTTATTGCTTTGATGTTTGTATTAGATTCCTATGGTCTCTTTCATAAATAACCATAAACCTGAATGACTTAAAACAATAAGAATTGATTTTCTCACAGTTTTTAGAGGCCAGAAGTAACCAAAACCAACATGTAAGCAGGATCATGACCTCTCTGAAGTCCCTGAAGAGAAATCCTGCCAGGCCTAATGTTCTTTAGCCTGCAGCTGCATCACTGCAATTTGTACCTTTGGATCTGTTGTACAGATGCCTTCCCTTTGTGACTGTTTTGTCTTCTTATAAGGACATTACTCCATTTGATTAGGATATATTCTAACCCAGAATTACCTCATCTGAACTAATTACATCTACAAAGACTTTAATATCCAAACAAGGTCCCATCCTGAAGGTTTGGATAGCTCTCAATTTGTGGGAGATAATGCTTAAACTACTACAAGGTTTAGGTTTTTTTTTTTTTCCCAATCTTCTGTCAAATTAATGATGAGAGGGAGATCCCATTCTTGGGTGAGATGGTTCACTAGGTAGACTCTTGCCACCAAGTCTTATGGTCTGAGTTTGATCCCAGGAGCCTACACAATAGAAGGAGAGAATAGACTCCTTAAGTGGTCTCTGATCTCCACATATGTGTTATGATGTTTGTGCATACACATGTGCACATACACAAAATAGATACATAAATGTGAAAATATACTAAAATCCCTGAAGTTAGTCTCTGGTGAAAGAGATAAATTCTCTACTTTTATCTTTGAAGTGAATATAGTTCGGATCTTTGACTGGCTACCTGTCACCAGCACAGATTCCCACATGGTCTAGGCAGAAGGAACTGGCAAAATGGGACTTTGACTCCAAATTCTAAGCTCTAGAAATCTGGGCTTTGCCATTGGGTTTCTGGTTTAAAGTCCTGAATAAAAGCAAGAAAATATCTTTTTATAGATTCAGAGTCAAGAATTTACAATTTTCCAGAGTAATAGAGTTCAAAAAGAAGTTATCCAATGAAAAATGCCTCAAGGAGCAGAAAGTTCAACCCTTTCTGTAAAAAGCAGCAACACATAGGATGAAGGCTTTTAGGCAAGTTGACATGAATTGATATCCTGGTTTTGCCACATACTAGCTAGGTGACCTCATTCAGCCTAATTAGTCTCTTTAAGCCTCAGTTTTCCCATTAGCAAAAAAGTGGAGTGGTAATAACTTATTGGTCTATTGTGATGAATAAATCAGATAATCTATGAAACCCCTTAGCATATGGGAGGTGCTAATTATAAGCTCTATCAAGGACTAGACAATTGACTTAGTCACTCATTTCAGGCTACTGTTTCCTGGACCCTGGCCCTGGTTGCCTCTAGAACTTCCTAGAACAGAAGGCTTTCAGTTGTGGGAACACCCCAAGACCTCTCATTGGTTGGATGGCAGCCAAGTTCTCCAAGAAAGAAAGCAAACCAAAGAGCACTCTAGAATCTAGCATCTTTAACTGGGCCGCTATCATTTTTCTCTTCTTTAAGGAGAAAAAGGTAGAGAGTAAGTTATCACATCAATTCTGGGTTTCATTCAATTGTCATAAGGGATTCTGATACAATTTACAATAGTATAGCATGATCTATGCCATGCCATCAACAATCCATCATCAATCAGTGTTTTATTTACTAGTCCTCTGCACCTAGTATTATTAGGCTGCATAACATATGCCATAATAACAGAGACAGTTCAAGATTTTTAAAGTGCCTTCTGAATCATGGAATGATAGGTCTGAGAGGAAAGAAAACCAAGTCTCTGAAAATCTCAAATTCTCAGGGGTCTCCAATGAATGGATTGTGTTCCAAAAGTTTGCTTGGGAATTTTGCATAAATCCAAACCATATTTTGATTTGTTGTTGCTTCCTCAACCCCACATATACATAGTTAAAGCAAAATAAAAAGTAAGTCATAGAATATGGAAAGATTAGTACTGTTAAATCTATTTTCCAGTATTGGTTAAATTGAATCTTTGCATTTTTTGAAGAGAGTAAATTCTAACCACTCACCCTAAAGGAATTCTGAACCCAGGGCAGTGGCATAGATGTGGTACAATGGGGACATAACCTACGAAGAGACTCCATATGTGCAAAACATTTACTCAGTCTTTCTAGGGTGTATATGTTAAAGCTCATTAGTATGTATAATACCTGGTAAATACAGAAAATATCATTGCTTGATTGAAGCAGATCATTTGAAATTTATATATAGTAGAATAGAATGAATGATCTAGTATATAACCGAAAAAAACCTTGAAGAAATAGGTAACCTTGTTTTGAGTTTAATGTCTTCTGTTAACTTGTACAACTTTGAGTAAGTAATTTACTCTCCTTGAAATAGGCTTCTTTTCAGTTCAATAGGGATGATAAAAAGAATTGATATTTTACAGCTTTGTTTTGAAGATTGAGATGTTTATGCTAGAGCTTTCCAGACACAACAGGAATAGAAAAAGTTAACTTGTTGAGCTTATACTATAAACTCAACACTGTAATAGAATTTCTACTATTAACTAGTCACCAATACCAATTTCAGTGTTAGCAATAGTATCCTTAAAATTGTCACACACTCCCTCCCACAGAAAATACCGACAGAACACCAGGCTTGTAAACATCCTGCCTTCTGATTTTAATGACAATATTACAATGAATAGGAGGCTATATCCTGATTCACATACCAGAGGCAGAGGAATATTGATGCATTTTGTAACATATATTAGAAAGAAAAACACCCCACATCAAGGGTTAGATAAAGGCAACTTCAACCACAAGTGTACTTAGTATTTCTACAGGGAAGGGAATGGGGCAGTCTTGAGTTCACTTAGAGTCTACAGAGGCCATTATTGAATTCTTAGAATTGAGATGATATTGCTAAGACTGACATAACAAAGTGTCTCAGACTGAGTTGTTTAAACAACAGAAATTTGTTTTCTCATGATCCTGGAGGCTGAGATCAAGATGTTGGCCTGGTTGCTTTCTTTCTTTCTTTTTTTTTTTTTTTTTCAGTTTGTTACAGATAGATAGTGCCTTCTCCTTGTATTTTCTCATGGTCTGCCCTCTGTGTGTCTGTGTCCTAATCTCCTCTTACAAGGTGGCAGTTGTTGAATTAGGGTCACACTAAGACTCATTTTTACTTAGGCACCGTTATCTCCATATACTATGGTCCCTTCTGCGGTACTGTGGGGTAGAACTCCGGCATATGAACTTTGGAGGGGCACATCTCAGCCTACAATTCTTTGTTGATAAATCAGTGGTTACTTTGCTCTCAAGAAAACTTCGCTAAGTTCCCATCTTTCTCTCCCTTCTCATCCCCTTTTCCTTCTCCTTGCAGTTCTCCCCTGACCCCCCTACTCAAACTCCTGGTTTACACAGCACCTCAAACCCTGATTCGTGAATACAGTAGGACTGTTGGCATCAGAAGCCTTTTGCCATGTTGGTGTTCAAGACTAGTCTGTGGACATTAAAACATCAGTTCGCTGTGAAGCAACTTCAAAGGATCCTTGTAGGACCCGTGTCCCTTGACCTATATCCCAAGCATCTCCTTTTTTGCGTCTTTAAGCCATTAGAAGACCTATCAGTCCACTCATTTCCTTAGAGTCTGGCTTCTCTTTAGGTTTCTTTTATATTTTAGTCACTTTTCCTGAATGGAGCTCTTTTTCCCACTGCTGTTGGTTCTTAGTCACCACCCTGAAGGAAGTTACTAGAAATCAGCTTGACCTTGTCCATTGTAAACCAGCTGAGCTCCCAGGAGAGAGCTTTAGATTCTTAAGCATATTTCACCTTGCTGCCTAATTCAGAGCAGTTCCTGAGTAAGGCAGCGTCCTGCTTGGATGCCTTCCTTGCTATTCCATCTGCTCTCCACCCTGAATATACTAAGCTGCTGGTTTCAGTGATGTTATGTAACAGCTGTTTCATCAGGCTTTTGGCTGGGAGGATGTATAGCTATGCCTCTGACCTCATGTATTCAAGTACCATGAACCTCTCAGACAAAATGCAATATAGTTATGAACATCTTAAATTAAATACACCATCAAGCACAATACAGTAAAAGATGTCAATCTGTCAGTTAGCACCAATCAGCTTTGTTTGTTGTTTTGTTTTCTTATTTCTTTATTATTTTTCTTCTGTATGTATGAGTGCATTGTCTACATATATGTAAGTTGTGTAATGCCCTGGAACTAGAGTTATGGACAGCTGTTAGCCACCATGTGGGAGCTGGGAATCAAACCTGGGTCCTCTGCAAGAGCAGTCAGTGTTCTTAACTGCTGAGCCATCTCTCCAGTCCTTGTTGTTTTCTTTTTAAAGCAGTCAACTTCAATCAAAAGCATCAAATTTTAAAAAGTTTTTGAAGTAAAGTTAACTTCAGGAGTATTAATTCATAGTTCTGTTCTCTCAGATTATTAACTCATTATTACTACTCCTCTCTGTTCCCTCTCCCTCTCCCTTTTTCTCTTTGCTAGAGCCTTACTGTATTCCAGAGTGCACTAGATTAGAACTTGCTGTGTAGCCTAGCCTGGCCTTGAACTTGAGATTCTCTGGAGAGCTGTTATTACAGCCATGCACCACCATGCCTAACTCATATATTTTCTTCTAATTTAAACCCCACATTGCCAGTTACTGAGATAACTTCAGAACAAAATAATTTGAATCCATGTACCTAGGTGGTATACTAATAATTATACCCTAATAATTCTTCTCTGCTATGAAATGTAATGTCTTCTTGAGTTGATTTAAAGGCAGATCCATAAATCAAATATTTTTCAACTTTTATAAGGAGTTCTCAATCCTCTGGCAGGCATGTCACAGGCAGCCACTCCTATATAAATATGAAGTTAGGAAGATAAACACTTAATAAAGCCACTAGTGGTAACATTGTTTCTCAGAAGGTTCAGCAATATTTGTTCAGTGGGTAGATAAAGAAAGAGATTAGCAATGTTTCCACTGGGCTCCATTTCCCCCTAAAGCCACAGCCTTCCCTTAGGAGAAAGGTAATAGGTGGTGTGTAGTGTGTGTGTATTCCAGAATGCCTCAGGAAAGCTTTCTACTTTAAGAGCCCAACCAAGACCCTCATTGATTCCACGCTAAGCCACCCAGTTTTAGGAGATTTCTAAAAATTGTTTGTAATAAGTCAGACCTCCAAATTAACAGGAATCAATTTACAGAGCAAATTTGATATTTAAGTAATGGTAGTATACTTTAAATATTTACTCATTAAACTAAGAATGATTCAGGTAGGTGCTTTGATCTAATTTCATAGACTTAGAGAGATTTTTTAAACCTCAGTCAGTCAGTTAGTGGAGAGAGAGCCCCTGTCTTGACTGCAATCTCCTTAGGCCAGTTGCTAACCTGTGATCTCTGAGAAAGCAGGACTGGCTTTTCTTTCTAGAATAAAGGAAAATGGAACATACATGCACTTATGTGTCTGTGCCTCAGAAAATTATGACATTCTGTTGGGGGAAACAGACCTCATCTTATCATATTACAGGAGTTTTGTGACTAAGATCTACATGATAGGGGTGGCTCTGTTTTCTTTTTTTAGAAAGTTAACATTTGGTACAATACAAGAAAAAGAAACAATAGCAACTTTTTTTCACCCTTCTGCTTTAAAAAAAGGACATAATTTCAAATTCTGGAATTATTTATGGTTCTTTCAAATAAAGATTTCATGAAGTCATTAGTCTTGGCATGTGTTACTATGTACTAGAGCTAATGTAAAAATCATCAAACAAATATGATTCTCTTAACCGATTAAAAGATTTTTTTCAGGCCCAGCATGGGAGAGGCAGGAAGATCTCAGTGAGATCCAGGCCAGCTGGGGCTACAGGGAGACCCTGATTTCAACAACAACAACTTGATATTTTCAAAAGATAAACATACTGCTTGGGCATATGTGCTGCTATTTGCTTCAAAACATTCCACTGATTGATTAATTCCAAGAACTATTACAGTGGGTAGGGACACAGCAGTGAACAAAGCAGACAAACTCTGTTCTTTTCACAGAGCTTAAATTCCCAGACACACATATATACATTATATATACATAGTGTATATATGTATAACTTGATATCAAGTCAGAAAAGAATAGTGGCAAAGCAAATATTAAAGCAGAGGAGAAGGGCAGGAGGCATCTAGAGTGTAACATGTCACTGATATGAACCAGCTGAAGACAGACTAGGAAGATGCAAGGCATCTGACTGCATGAGGGGAGCCTGTTCCAGGAGAGAACAGAAAGGCTGAAGCTCTGAGGCAAGAAAGGCCTTGGGCATCTGGGGAAGTGCAAGGTCAGAGTGGCAGAGATAGAACATGAGGAACAATTTCCCAGTAAGAGAAGCCTGGCCAAATTTATCTTCACATAAATTTCAATTTTCATAAAATTAAGCAGAAATTCTTTCTTTATGGAAGGTTTAAGAGGCATGCCTCCACTGTAGAGTTCTTGCCTAGCATGTGCTACATCCTAGGTTTGAGTCCCAGCACCCACCACAAAAGAAACAAGGAAACAAACCGTTTTCTAAGCGTTCCTCCTTTGCCTCAGTTTTTCATTTGCAAAATTTGGTGAACAGTTATACCTTATACCATTGTTGTGAAGATTGTGATATACTAAGTATGAAGTATAATCAGCATAGTGTCTAGCACAGAGTTAACTGTGGATGTTTAGTTATTATGACTACTATATCACTTTGCATTCTTAAGGCCATATACATATACATATATGCATATGTGCACTGACCATTTTTAGGAGTTTCCTTTCATGTTTGATAGGCTATTAAGAAGTGTTATAGTACGTATTAAGTCAAGCAAAGAGGTACTTTGTTTTGAGACAGGATCTCATGCAGCCCATGCTAGCCTCAAATTTGTTGTGTGGTAGCCAAGGCTGGCCTTGAACAGCTGATCCTCCTGCCTCTACCTCTGAAGTGATGGGGCTATGGAAATGCAACACCACATATGCACATAGGCAGAGGTTTATTCAACAGAATGGAGTTTTATGTCATCAAAAATACCTCAAGAATATGCACAATATAAAAAGCAATGTTTTAGTTTAGTCATAATGTTAATACTTTAATCTAGTTCTAAAATGAGTATATCTGTATACATTTTTAATTTAAAAATATTTTATTTAGTATTTTTATTTTATGTGTATGAGTGTAATGCCTGCATGTAAGTAGGTGCATTTGTGCTGTGTAATGCCCATGGAGGTCAGAAGAGGGTGTCATATCCCCTGGAGTTGGAATTAAAGATGATTGTTGGCCACCATCTAGGTGCTGGGAATCGAATCTGGGTAAGCAGTCAGTACTCTTAACTGCTGAGCTCTCTCTCCAGCCCCAATTTTGCTTTAATTTTATTAGTCTTAGTCAATTTCCTCCCCTCTTGACAGCACAGAACCTGTGCATGTTTGCAATGTCTTCTACATTCATTTCCAGCATGTGGACTGAATTGATTCCTTGTTTCTCAATTGCAACCATCATGGAATCAAGATTAATAACCTGCTAGGTGAGTTTTGTCCACTTTGGAATCTGAAGCCTTTGTGTTCTTTGTGGGCTGTAGAGTTTTCATCGTTCTTTCTAAATGCCCAGGTCGTGAGGTCAAGGACAGCAGCAAGCAGGAAGCCTGCTTGGTGTTAGGCCACCCCTGCCTATTCCATTATTTCTTCCTCTCTTCCAAACATTTAATCACAGTTGAGGAGAAACTGAGAGTGAATTTAAAGTTTCCTAGTATACCCCTGTGCCTAGAACAATGACTGGCACATTGGGAGTACTCAATAAATATTTGTGGAGTGAATAAAAATTAGGTAGACCTGGCTGAGTTAGGTGGCACAGGCTTTTGGTCCCAGAACTCAGGAGGCAGAGGCAGGCAGATCTCTGTGAGGTTGAGGCCAGCCTGGTCTACATAGTGAGTTTCAGGCCAGCTGGGATTACAGAGAGACCCTGCCTTAAAAAAAAAAAAAAAGACAAAATTATGTAGGCCTGCTGGACTGCCACTGAGCCATGGCTGAAAGGATGCATACCTGACCACCAAGGGACTGGGCTGCTACCTCTTCCACCCAGCTAGGACATGCACCTTCATAATTAGCCCCTTTACTCACCATGTGATCTCTGGAGTAAACTCTACTTTGAGCATACGATATTTATGACCATGTTATTTGGCTCTACTAATTATGATCATGATAAACAGAAATAAAAAGAAAGAGACAAAGAAAGGATAGATAGATGGAGAATACCCTATAAGAATTTTTATTCCTGGATCATTCCCACACTTTTCTAGAAACTACTTAGTGGGAACCCAGTCTGTATCTACTTAGAATAAACACTACTAAATAAGCATGGCCCAGAATCCAAATGAATATCCTGCAAATATTCTATGTACCATCTAGGTGTCAAATAGAATACCTGACTCTCAATCTCTTAGGCTGGCCTTAGACTTCCCAGGTATTTGAAGCTGACCTTGAACTTGTAATCCTCTGCCTCTGCCTCCCTAGTGTTGCAGTACCATGGCCAGGAGGGGACTTGATTTCAATGAGGCGAAAAGGAAGGTGTCAGAGTAGATATGGTATTTCTTTGTGTTTGTTTTGTTCGAGACAGGGTCTCTCTGTAGCCCCACCTGGCCTGGTACTTACTCTGTAGACCAGGCTGGCCTCAATTTCAGAGAGATCTACCTGCCTCTGTCTCCTGAGTGCAGGGATTAAAGGTATGTACCATCATGCCAGGCCCAGAGATGATATTCTTTATCTTAGAAGGAATGAAGAGCATATCAGTGGGCAGACTGGCTATTAATACACACTGAAATTATAAAATAGTAATATGACATCCACTGTCATACATATATAAATATATATATGTTATATATAAAAATAACCTAGTATCCAGTTATTTCTCTGATTTCTGGTTTGTCTGTTATTCCTGGCCTCCAAAGCCATGATCATGAGCCACTTTAACAAGACAACAAAATTAAAAAATTTTAAATTGAATTTTAATGATTTTCATACAATATAGTTTGATGCTATTTAGATGGCCTCTCTTATCTGCACCTTACTGCCCCCAATTTAATGTACTCCATTATATTATATATGTTATACAATCTATCTGTCTAACTAGTCTATCTATCTATCATCTATCTATCTATGGCTATTGAGTCTGATTTGCATCCCCAATTATCCTTCAGTGTGGATCCATCCACTGGAATCTGGTTAACCTACCAAGAGCCACATCTTCAGAAAAACAAAAACAGACTCTTCCCTTCCCAGCAGCCATTAGTTGCCAACAGTTCCTCAGGTAGGGTTGGGGTTTCTTATTGACTTCTCCATGTCTATGCTGGGATTTTGTCTGGTTTGAGCTCGCATGGGACTTGTGCGTGATGTCACCATTGCTGTGAGTCTATCCGAGTAACTGAACAGCTGACTGAAAAATTCTACCTCCTTATGGACATCCTCTACCTCTGGCTCTTACAGTCTTTCCATCCCCTCTTCCACAATGATCCCTGAACCTTGGGAGGCAGAAGTTTGACATAGGTGTCCTATTCAGGAATAAAGCCTTTTGTTCTCTGCACATTGGCAAATTGTGGGCTTCTGAGTTAATCACCAAGGAAGCTTCTCTGGTGAGAAGTGAGGAATACATTAATCTTTGAATACAACAATAGGTCATAAGGAGTCAGCTTAATACTGTAACTATTTAGTAGAAAACTAGTATTAGGCTCTCCCATGTGCCCTGTGACTGGTCTAGTCTCAGGTTCTTATGTTGGATATCAGTGTCAGCTATGAGCTTCACCCTATGAAGTAGACCTTAAATCCAATTAGAAAATGTTGGTTGCTCTCAAAATTTTTGTGCCGCTATTGCACTGGTGAGCATGTATTATCTGGCCAGTTGTTCCTGTAGTTCACTGGATTCATAGCTGGGTAAGACTGATGATCATTTTGTCCTTCTGGTAGTATGCATAGCACCTTCTGGCACTATGAAAGCTAGCCAGTAGAGATAAAGCTTTGAAGTTAGTACCAGCTTGATTTCTCCTACAGCTCATGTATGTAGTGTCTTCAGCAAAAGGATCTTACCTCAACATTCTGGTGGGTAACCATGAGCTACGGTGATGGTCAGTAGTATTTGAAGGTCTATGGGGCCTCTGGTAGGAAAGGGAGTCTATTCTGGTCATTGGGGCTTTATTTTTGTCAGCCTGTGGTGTCTGGTAGTGCAATGTCCCCCTGTCATAAGGTAAGTAATTTTAAGCTCTTTTTATAAAAGTGAGTGTATATACTCACTTCTATGGCGGTAAGTTTCCATATGGTTTTTTCTAAAGGACCTTTTAGCAAACACAATTTTTTAAGAGCATGATTCAGGGCATATTTTTCTGGGATACATTAGAGGATCTAATAGAGGTATTTCCCTTTATTCCTTAGGTTTTTGGCAAACAAGTCATCACTACCAGACAGCAGATTTTTTTATGTTCATTCTTTGTCAGTTAATAATTAAACGTAATTTTAAAATAAACTACCATTCAACCCTAGAATGTTGTCACCTATAATATTCCCCATGACAAATGATGAACAGAGAATATGGTGAATGTATTGTGCATTTTTAAAAAGATTGAGGAGAAACATGAAGATGAACTTCTGGAGATTATTGTGATTATGTTAACTGAGGTGGAGGACCCACCCTTTGTGGGTGACAGCATTTCCCTAGGCAGGAGATCCTGGATAGTGTAAGAGCAGAGAAAGTGAGTTCAGTGGATGTGAGTTCATGCATTTCTTTCTGCCTTGATTTCCCAACCTCTTTCCTTAATTAAGTTGCTTTTGTCAGGATGTTTTATCACAGCAACAAGAAAAGGTACTAAGATATGGTCCTATAATTTTACGCATTTGCCAACTAATATTCAGGGAGTGCCTATATGTATCAGCACAGATAACAGGAACGATATTCTTGGTATAGTTAAGTAATATGTACAACACTATTAAATACAAATGTTTCCCTCCAGATAGGTGATGTGTGCTCCAACATATGACACATGCTTTAATCCTTGTTGTTCATTTCTCTCCACCATGTTGATGGTCCTATTAATCTGAACATTTGATGGTATGAAGCAAGTTGTATGATTAGAGGAATATGCAGTTAATTTGCATTCACTAAGCACATCTATGCAGTCAGATACTGTGCATAACAGCTGATGTTTTGAATAATTTAGTTTTCTGAAAAAGATAGTTGAAGAAAGGAGTGTGAAAGTTTTAGATGACCTACAAATTTTGTTTGGAAAAGGAAAAGGAAAGAGAAATAAGGTCAACCAAGCTGAAGAAGACTAGCGTGTTGACTGGAAGGGATTCACAGTGCCCACCTGGAAAGTGTCCAATGAAACAAGGACAGAGGAGCGGTTTCCATGTGAGGCTTGGAAAAGCTGACTTTTGCCTTGGCCAGTCCACTTGCTGAGTTGCAGCTGACCCCGTACCGTGGGACTTTGGGACCTGAGGTCTAGGAGCTGCAGACAGGCCCCTCGCGGAGACCGTGCCTTGCCCGACCCGCACCTGCCACAGGCTCAGACCTCACCCGTGGGCCCCGCCCCCACGCCCCGCCCCGCCCCCTGGCGGCCCAGCCCCGCCTCCGCGGACTCCGTCCCCTCTAGCGCGGGCCAATGGAATGGGTTCCAGGGGGCGGGGCGGGGAGGGCGCGAGGCGCGAGGCGGGGGCGGAGCGTCCGCGGCTGGCGCGGTCGTGGCGGTAGCTGCAGAGGTGGCGGCTGCAGCTTGGCCGGGCGTCCGGGAGCCGGCGTGGGGGATGGGGCGGCGAGCTCCAGCCCGCCGAGGCGGCGGCGGCCGTGAGTGAAGTTGGTCGGCGGCGTTCGAGTCCGGGATGCGGGATGGAGCCCCGCGGTGAGTGAGGAGCGGCGGCGGCCCGGGGGAGGTTCGGGGCTCGAAGTCCTTCGGAGGCTGCTCCGGGGCGAGGTTCTTCGTCGCGGACCCGGGTGCCCGCCGTAGAGAGGCGGCGGGAGAGGCCGAGCGTGCTCATCCTGCTCTCCCCGGGCATTCCTTTTCCCCCCGACCAGCGCGTGTGTCCGTCCCAAAGACCTCGGGCTCCGGGAACCTGCCCCGCAGGCTTCCTTCTGGGGTCTTCACGGCTCTCTTCCCTCCTGGGATGGTGCTTGGAAGTTTGGTGACGTTTTCAAGGCTGAAGTGGAGTGAGGAGCCCGGCCAGCGCCTCGTCGCTTTTTTCTTGTGACACTTCACCTCATCCCAGGCTGTTTGTCACAGGCTGGGGAACTCAGAGGTGCAGAAACACCCTCCTCCCCGTCCCGCCCTCCTCCCCCTGTCACTCTCGTCTTGCATTCCTTCCGTCCTGTTCACCCTCTTTCCCAGCTGTGGTCCTAGGGTAGGTCGAGCGCCCTGCAGAATAAGAATCGATAAGCGGCGAGATTACAGCTGCTACAGGGGAGTGTGTCCCTGTCGGTTTATTGCCCAGGATGTCCCAGACTTTGTCTTTGGTGGAATCTGGTGTCCTGGAGGAGGACCTGGCGTTACGGAAATCAAGTTGCTCAAGGCTCTCCCTGCTTGGCACCCTTCTGACAACTTGTGAGTTTATCTCACTTTTTACACTGTCCCTCTGTAGGGATCAAGGATTGGGATTCACACCACCTTCCTTAACATGCTCTAAAGATGTGATGGGAGTGGGCGGGGGGGGGGGGGTGGAGTATAGGTGAAAGTTTCAAGATCACAGTGGAGCCCAGGCAGGTTTTGTTCCGTTTACCTTCTTTCCACTTGGGAATCCACATTGCCCGCTCATTGAATTTGGGAAAGGAGCTTCCTTTCTTCAGGAAAAAGAAATCAAAATTCGATGAAGGAATAGTTAAAAGAAGTAAATAAATCTCATAGTAGTATGGGAGGCGTGAAGGGTTAGGTCTTTTCTTCCATGATTCTATAGGCAGTTTGCCAGAAATGACTGCTTGGAAATGCTTTGAGTACTGTGCAAGTAGTGAACCCAGACGCTGAAGCCTCATTGACTGGGCAGTGCATGTCGCTGTGGTCTCAGTTTGAGAGGGAATCTGAGTAAGGTAGGGCCAAGTAGAAAACGTTTCAGTCCCCAAATGGGCAGGAAATGGAACTTTGGCTGAGATAAAGAAAACACTGTTTAGGAAATATGTTGGATGTTCATTGTCACCTCTCTCAAAATGAGCATCCACCTGAATTATCAGCTCCTTCACATCTCAGCTGTAAAAGCCCTTGACCTAGGAATGGGGACTTTACAGCAACTGCTGTTGATCCCCAGGGTTTAGAACTGTGTTGAATAAAGTTCACGCTCAGAAGTTCACCTGGGAAGGATTTTCATGCTTGTGCCATTGGTGACATGTTAAGCATTCACTCAGGAACGCAACAGGATCCTCTATGCTAGACAGAAACTTGTAGAACCGTTCCTTCTATAGTGTAGCAACAGACAATGTGGAATAAGGTCCAAGACATAATATTATGGGGGCTCGGAAAGAAAGTATGCTGAATGCCCCATGGGAAAATAGGCGATTATTTTCAGTGGAGGGACTGAAAAAATTTTTTGGAAGAAGTGTTTTGAGTTTAAAGGCTTATAGGATGACTTTTAATAAGCACAGAGACTAGAAGGTCACCCCTTTGTAGGGCTGGAGCTTAGAATACATACAGGATGTCATGGATCCAGTTTACATATTTCTCCTCTAAAACTTTGAAAGCTACTTTGCTTTTTGGATTCTGGTTTTTTTTTTTTTAATTTCTCTTTAAAGGTGTTTCACTGTATGTTCTTGAGAAAGTTTGCAAATACCACAGTCTCCTTTTTATAGAAAAAAGGTAAGAGATATTTAACATGTTTTGAAATATATTAGGGAAGGAGTAAGCAGAGTTTCAGAGATTTCAGAAGAACCTCACATAATTTTGCTTATAATTTAGTTGTTGGGTTTTTGCTTAGGGAGTTAGATTGTGTGTAGCTGGCTGGCTTCTGAAGGGCGTTTGGAGAACTGGGTCGGGCCTGTCCTGAGCACATCATACTCTGTGCTTTGCTAGGGAAAACGAGAGGGGGAGAATGAAGGAGATCGAAGTGAGATAGCCAGGAGTAGATCAAAAGTATTTTTTATTTTGGAACATTTCAAACACATATGAAGGCAGACCAGCTAATAAAACGAATCTCCTATACCCAGCCATGATTCCACAGTGTAGCAATTCATCGTTCGTCTTTTTCCTTTTCTTTTCCTCCCACTACTGGAGATTGAACTTAGGATCTCAAGCGTGCTAGGCAAGTGCTCTACTATGGAGCAATACCCTCAATCCCTTTAATAGAATGTCTTTTATTTTGAGACCGGATCTTGTGAACTTGCCATCCTGCCTCAGCAGCTGAACAGCTGGGATTATAGGCATGTACTGTCAAACAAGCTCAATCTTCTTTTATTTGTAGTCCCATTCATTTAATTCTCCATATGACTTTGAAGTAAATCCTATTTTGTCCATAAATATTCCATGGTATATTTCTTATGACCACCAGTATCTCATTGTAATTTAAATTAGCATTTCTTGATATTATTGGACATTAATCCAAGTTGCCTAGTTGTGTATCTCCTTTTGCAAGATTTTTCCTTCATAACTCATTGAGTTTGTTTATTTACTAATTTGTAAGAGGTCCTGACATAATTTAGATACTCATCCTTTGTCAGTACCCCAATTTATGGCTTACATTTCACATTTTAACAGTATCTTTTAAAAAAGAAAAGCTTTAAATTTCATCCAGTTTGCCAAGTTTTCTTTTATGGGTCTTGCTTTTTGGATCTGCCTGAGAAATTACCCTCTGTGTTTTTGCCTGTATTTTCTCCTAGAAAAAGATCCTGAAACTTAAAAAAAAAATATTTATTAATTTTATTTTAGTTTATGTGAGTGAGTGTATTGCCTGCATGTATGAAAGTGTACCACGTGCTTGCAGTGCGCACAGAGGACAGAAGAGGGTGTTGGATTCCCTGGAACTGGAGTTACAGATGGTTGTTAGCCATCATGTGGGTGCTGGGAATTGAACCCAGGTCCTTTGGAAGAACAGTAAGTACTCTTAACCACTGAGCCCCCTGAAACTTTTTTAAGAGGAAGAGATAGTAAATATTTTATTGCAGGCCATATTGACTCAAGTACTGAACTATGCTCTTATAGGTGAAAAGCTGTTATATACAGTACATAAATATGACTAATTTCTTAAAAATCTATTTATAAAATCAGGCAGCTGCTCCTTATTTCCCTAAATTTGAAGAATTAATGGTTTTAGGTTGTATGATTAGGTCTAATAGCTGTCATGTAAGTTTTTGAATTATTATGAAATAAGCGTTGAGGTTAATTTTCATTCTTTATGGGTATCAATTACTTTTTGAAAGACTACTATTTCTCTATCAAAAAATCAGTTGCCCATATATATTTGGTATTACTTCTGAACTCTAGTCTGTTAATCTGCATGTCACTGTACCAGAATCACAGTATCTTGATTTCTGTAGCTCTATAGTAAATCTTGAAGTTGAGCCATTTACCTTCTCAACCTTTTCTTTTTAAATTCTTTTGTTTCATATATTTAATATTTTAACGTAAACTTTAGGCTCAGCCTGCCAATTTCTGCAAAACAATAACAACAACGACAACAAAATAGTCTGGAAGGATTTTGTTTGGGATTGCTTGAAATTACCAATTTGAGGTAGGATTGCCCCACCTTGGGCTACATAGTAAATACTAGATGTTCTAATTTCATTTCTGTTATTGTGATAAAATACCCCAACCATAAGCAACTTAAGGGAGGAAAGGGTTTATTTTACTTACAGTTCCAGGTTACAGTCCTCATAAAGGGGAAGTCAAGGCAAGAACTCAAGCACTAATCACATCACATCACATCGACAGTCAAGAGCAGAATGAAGAGATCCTTGCTTGATTTGCCTACTGCTCTCATCTGTTTTTTTCCCACCCTGTATAGCTGAGGGTCCCCTGCCCAGGGAACAGTGCCACCCACAGTGGGCAGGGTCTTCCTGCATCAATTCCAGTCAAGACGACCCTCCACAGACATGCTCACAGACCAGCCTGATAAAGACAACTATTTGAGCCTCTCTTTCCAGGTGATTCTAAGTTGTGGCTTAAAACCGACCAGCATACTAGGTTCTCATACTAGTATGAGAGTTTGCTCCCCCACCCCAATTTTTTTGAGTTTTCTTATCATGAAAGTGATATATTGTCAGTTTAGTCACTTAATTTCTTGAAATAATGTTTTTTTTCAAGTTTTATTTTTATTTTTAATCCTGTGTATGCATGTGTGTTTTTGTACATATGTGCAGGTGCCCACGGAGGCCAGAGAGCATAGGAGCCCATGGAGGTAGAGTTATAGGAGGTGTGAGCCACCCAACGTGAGTGCTGGGAACTGAGTTTGGGTCCTCTATAAGAGCAGCATGCACTCTTAGTTGCTGAGCCATCTCCCAGCCCTGCGGTAGTGTTTTTACAGGTTTTAACTTAGCATTCTGCATAAATTTTGTTAAGTTTATCCGTAAAGTGTCTTGGTTTTTGATGAACTTGTGAATGGAATTAGGTTTTACATTTTTGTTTTTTTAGGGGTTTTGTTTTTGTCTTTTTGAGACAAGGTCTCCCTGTATCCACAACTGGCCTGGAACTCACTATGCAGACCAGACTGGCTGGCCTTGATCTCTCAGAGATCTGCCTGCCAATCCTCGCTCTTACTCTTCCTCCCAGTGCTGGGACTAAAGGAAGGCATGTGCCATCATGCTCAGCAGGTTTTACATTTTTATTATTCAATTGTTCGTTGCTGGTTTATGCAGATAAAATTGAAAATGGTATGTTTATTGACTTGTTCTTTGATCTTGTGTTATTAAATCTAGCATCTTATATACATTCTCAGTATGTTTAGGTACACAAACTTGTAATGTCTGAATAAGGTGTTTGCTTTTATTTCAGTCTGAATATATTTTATTTCTTATTGTAGTGGACTAGACTTTCATTGCCAATATTGATCCTGATCTTAAGGAGAAAACAGTCTCTTTCACCTTTAATTATGGTGGTAGCTGTAGGCTTTTTATAATTGATTTTTATCAGGTCAAAGAAACCCCCTATTCTGACTTGACTGACTTTATTCTGAATGGGCAAGGAATTTTGTTAGATGCTTTTCTGCAGCTTTTGAAATAGTCACATGATTTTAACCCTAGTGAATATTAAACTTTAATTTTACATTCCTGGCACAAACTCTTCTTAACTATAATGCTGTATTTGATGTGCAAATACTGTAAGAAGGAACTTGGTCTGTAATTTCTTGTAATATCATTGCTGTCTAGTTTTAATATTGGGAATGCTGCCTCAAATGATTTGGGAAGATTTTTTTTTTCCTCTCTTTTGCAAGTGTTTGTATGTTTTGTTTTGTTTTTCCTTCTGGTTCAATGTACTTTATCAGTAAAATCCACCCAGGTTTACTGTTTTCTTTCTGGGAAGTTTTAATTTTGAATTCATTTCTTTAGCATATATAGGACAATTTAGATTTCTCTTTCTTTTGTCAGGTTTGTGTCTGTTAATGAATTTTTCCATTCTTTGGAATTGTTTAATTTGTTGACATAAAGTTGTTTATAAAATTCCTTTGAAGCCCTGTAATATCTGTAGTCTGTTCCTTCTTTCATTCATATTAGTACTTTGTGTTTCTTGATCTGTCTAGCTAGATACATGGCAGTTTAATCATTTTTTTCAAACAACTAGTATTCTAGTGTGCTTTCTATTGCTGTGATAAAAACACTGACCAAAACCAACTTGGGGAAGAAAGAGTTTATATTATCTTACATCTCCCAGGTCACAGTTTGTCACTGAAGGGACTCAGAACAGAAACCTAGGGGCAGGAGCTAAAGCACAGACCATGGTGGGTGATCACTGGCTTACCCCCACCCCCCAGCCAGCCTGTACTTAGCCTGCTTCCTTATATGACACAGGACCACCTGCCCTGAGTTGGCACTTCCACCCTCCCCTCCTACAGTGGTTGGGCCCTTCCACTTAACAATCAAGAAAATGCTTCACTGACTGGGCCACAAGCTAATTTAATGGAGAAGATTCCTCAACTGAGGTTCCCTCTACCTAGGTGTGTCAAATTGACAACTGAAGCTCCAGCACAACTAGCTTTTGGCTACCTTGATTCTCTTTACACTATTTTCTTCATGTTGACTTCTGCTTTTATTATTTCCTTTGAGTATCTTTGATTTTAAGTTGCTCTTTGTTTTCTAGTTTCTGAAAGGCTGGTATGATTGATTTTTAGACAATCTGTTCAAAATAAAGCATCCCTAACTATATATTTCTCTAGTCACAGTTTTTACTGTGTAATCTTCACCTTTTGAAATGTGTTTTTATTTTCATTCAGTTAAAAATACTTTAAAATTCCCTTTGTGGAAATTTGACCTGTAGATTAAAATCATGTTTTATACTTTCCACATATTTGAGAATTCCACAGATGTCTTTCTGTCATTGATTTAAAATTTAATCTTGTCAATGTCAGAAAACATATATTATTTAAGTCACTTATTGGGACTTATAGTCCCATATATGATCTATTTTACTGACTTTTCCAAGTGCATTTGGAAAAAAAGGTGTTCTGCCATTTGGGGGAGGAATTTTCTGTAAAAGTCTATCCTGTCAAATTTGTTAATAGGGGTTTTGAAATCTTTGATAGCCCTAATAATTTTCTGGTTTTATCTTCTTGATACTGAGAAAAAAAATGTTGACTTCTTAACGAACATTGCATTTGTCTTGTGTATTTGTCCTCATTTTAGGTACCTATTCTTTCAGAATTGTTACAACCTTATGATGAAATGACATTTGTTTATCATAACTATTTACTACATTTTATCATTGGTAGAATCCTTGCCTGATATAATAGAACCATTTCAGCTTTCTTGTGATTAGTATTTAGATGGTTTATCTTTTTCCATTTTACTTTGAATATGTATGAGTCATTTTTCAGATCTATTATTATAGATCATCTATATTTAGCCCTCCTTGTTTTATTCTAATATTCTAGGGCCTCATATATGATAGTTAAGTATTCAGCTAGTGAACTATGCCCCCAGCCCATATCTTCTCTTTCTCTGGGGGTAGAGTATATTTAATGCTATTATTGATATGGTTTGGTTTGATCCTGGCATTTTGCTGCTTTTTATTCTGCCTGTTGTGGTTTCTTTTTCTTCTCTTGCTTTCTTTTTAATTACATTTTTTTTTCTTTTTGTGTATGAATGTTTTGCTTGTATGTATGTAAGTGCACCTGTGTTGTGCAATGCAGTGCCCATGGAGGCCAGAAGAGGGCATCAAATCCCTGGAACTGGCGTTACTGATAGTCATTAGCCACCATGTGAGAGTGCTGGGAACCAAACGTAGATCCTCTGCAAGTTCATGATTTCTATTAGTTTATTAATTATACGTCTGGAGATTTGAATACACATTTTTAACTTATAGTATATTTTCAAGAATAACTGTGGTATTTCACATGACTTATTGTGTATTTTCATTTCTCTCCTTTAAACCCTTATCATTCATAATAATAATGATGGTGTATAATAATAATATAAAATATTATGTTTTAAGCAACAACTTTAAAAAAATGCAAAATGTGCTTGTTTTGAAGTGTCATTGGGAGTGGGTTTTCATTAGGGTTGAGTTTAGATGTACTACAAAGCATGTCTTTCTGGGATCTCCCTTTGAGTGTTCAAAAGGTGTTCTGTTTGCTAGCCAATGGAAAAAAACAAGTTTCACAGCTCTGTGGGAAGTCTTAGAATTGCTTAGTTATGGCTCCCTTGAAATTCTTTATACATCTCTGTAGAGTTCTGACCTGTACATGTGTATCTTGGTATTCAGAGATAACTAAGGAATTCCTATGAAAATCCTAGAGCTGCTCCTTTTCTTGTTTTCTTCATCCTTGGTAATCCTCCTATAACGTCTGCCTACCCAGGAATTATGATTCCTTTATGCTTAGTTCAGCGACAGTGTCATATTCTGGTTGGCTTCTACCTTCCTTTGCCATGGTCTAGGATGTGCTATTAGGTAGAAAGTTGGGAGACTAGTATTTATTTCATTGAAAGTTGGGAGATTGTAGCATTAATTAATTGAAAGTTGAGCGATTATGAGTTTACTTCCTTAATTTGTGACTATATCTCTCAAAGATTATAGTCTTGTGGTCTCTGTGTCCAGTATCTGAATATTGCTATACATATGTATATATGTGTGGGATATATAGATACACATATCTATATATCCCACTTTCAAGTTGTTTACTACAATGGAAGGATAAGTCTAGTCTTCATTATTCTTATACTTGACATATCTTTTAAGGATTTCTTAATACAGACTTTTTCTGTTTGTTTTCTTGCAGCTTTTTTTGTTGAAGAAATAGTGTTATTTGTTCTATAAATGATCATAGTTCAGGTTTTGCTGAAGGCATACTGCGGTAAAATTTAATGCACTCCAATAGCTTATAAAGTAATACTTGAACTAGAGTATGGTATCTTGACCTTTTAAGACTGACTGTTAAGGGTGGGCTGTCCGGTGCACAAGTTATTTAGCAGCATCCTTGGCCTTTACCCACTAGATGTCAGTAGAACCCCTTCCTCAGTTGTGACAGCCAAAATTGTCTGAGATGTCAAGTGCTTTTACCAAAGTTCTGCTTTCAAGAGTAGAGGCTGCCTAAACTACAGAACCCAACTTCAGGAATATGAAAACATCTGACTAACATAATAAGCAGTCACCATTGCAGAGAGAAAGATGATTGCTCAGTCTGGTACCACATTTTGAAGGAATGCATAAAGACAAAATTAGAAATTTTTAAGTTGAGGCTTTACAGAATGGCTGACTCTAAAGCAACAGAAAGAGAATATGAATAACCATATTAGAAGGAAAAACTGCTAGAGACCATAATAACTAAATTGTTTAAACAAGTAATTTCTTTTTAGTTACAGGTTACATATGTTTTCTGCAACTTGTTGAACATTTTAAGATGTTGGATTTCTATAGTAGATAATTTTATAAAGATGGACTTTATAATTTTAATATAAACTCAAGAATTTTAAGCAGAAAGGTATTATCAGTATTGTATATTTCATACTTGAATTTTATTTGTGCCATATAAAATACTAATCAAGGAACCTCATATTCATCCCTTCAAATCGCATGCGAGGGGCTGTTTTTCTTGTAAAAGTTGGAAGATTTCAGAGGTCTCTTGGTCAGTTTTTTCTCGGGTCTTCCTGTCTCTATGAGGCTCACCTCCCTTTTTCTGTTCTCTATGAGTGTTGCACTTTTTCTTCCTTATTTTCCTTGTCTTTGCCTGTTTCTCCCTCCTTTGTTTTTTGTCTCCCTGTGTCCACACCCCCATTTTATTTCCTGGGTCCTTTTTCTCCACGCGTGTTCTCTCTTCCCTCTTGGCGCTGTTCTCAGTCACTCGGGGCATGTTTTTCTGCTTCTATCAGCTCTTCATGAGTGCTCTATTACAAAGCCAAATGACCTTGCTTGTTACACTAATTCAAGAGCACATGTACTTTTGTGTCCCAGCTGCTGCTTTCATCATTCCTTCATAATTCTTTTTTTTTTTTTAATTCCTGAGGTGAGTTTGAGAAGGCAGCTGACCAAAGATAGGCCTTCATGGGAAATTCTACCCTTTAGAGGGGAGAGAATAATCGTATGGTTTTGAGGTAGCGCATTATTTTGGAAGGGTGTTGCATGTTACCTGTGTGGAGCCTTCCTCTCCCGCGTTTTCCACTCCCGGATTTGGAAACCGAGGATGACTGTGGTACAAGAAATACAGATTCTTTGTGTGAGAATACCCATCGGTCAGGTCCAGCCCTCAGGTGCAGCTGACCAAAGTGCGATGCATTGGGCTCCCTAACCTGCTGCGCGGGCTGGCTCTGTCCGGGTGTGGGCTTGGGCCAATGGGTTGGGCTCGGGTGGACACAAGCCCCGCCCCCGAGGGCGTGGGCCAATGGGCTGGACTCCGGGGGGCGGGGAGGGGCGTGGAGGGGCGCGGCGCGCTCTGCGGCGCCCTAGCTGCTGGGCTGGCTGGGCCGGGCGTCTCTGGCCCAGCGTGGGGAATGGAGGTGGCGGGCTTCAGCCCACCGAGGCTGCGAGGCCATGAGCGTTCTGGCTTCTGCGCTGGGGATACGGGATGGAACCCAGCGGTGAGTGAGGGGCGGCAGCGGTGCGCTCAGAGTTGCGGCCTGGATCCGAGGATCCGGCTAGGTCTCGGGGTTCGGAATCCTTTGGTTGGACGGGGACACACAGTCCTGCAGGGGTGAGCCGTTCGTGAATCAAGTAGAAGCGCCCAGATAGTGCATACTTACGAAACGTTTGCTGTTGCTTTACATCTTGTTACTCCTTTAATTCTTAGATAATAATAATAATCAGGTTCATGATTATTCAACTCATTCCTCACACGGGGAAACTGAGGTTAAAAGCCTGCTCAAACAAAGTAGTAATTGACAGTGTCAGGGCTTAAACCTAGGCACCTTTACCCCAGAATCTGCTCTTGACCACGGTCTGTGATCTTGCCTCTCATCCCCGACCTGCTCCCTCCAACCCTGACTGCAGTCCTCACTCCAGTTGGACTCCCAGTCCGGAGGTATTTTAGGATTTCAATGGTGTGTATTGTTCTCCTTATCTGTTTTATGTGTTTAGGAGAGGGCTCCTTGGTGTCAGGGTTTTGTTCCAATTCTGTTTTGGATGTGTTTGGGGGCATGATGATTTAAATTAAAAAAAAAATATATATATATATATATATATATATATATATATATATATGTAGTGTGCTCAAGATTGAGGAATTTGAAGGCAGAATTCTATTAACTGTCGAACAGGGTCTCCGTTTATCTTTTTATACTCCTGAGATCATTCTACTATCTGTGTAAGGCGGGAGCTTTCTCCCCGGGACTGTTTCTCTTGTCTGTGGTGCCTTTGGGGGCCGCTATCTATGTTTGCTGACCTTTTTTGTTTTTCTGTTCTTTCCACTGTATTTAAGTCGAGGTGTGCTTTGGCGTTGGGTAGTTTTGGCTGGTCAGAGACTAGCCCTGCCTGCCAGGAATGCTAGACATTCTGGAGGCTGGAAGGCAGGGCAGCTTCCTTTTTAAAAAAAATCTTGCTGGGTTCAAACTGCACAGGAATGAAGTGTATGTTGTATGCCTTCCTTTAGAAACTGCATGTTACAGATAAAGCTGTTTCTGACATGCTCCTAATCTGTTTTTGTGGGGAGTACTTTTTAAAAGTGTAATTCATGACCTTTAGAATTAACGCAGAATTTTTTTCAGTATCTCTGAATAGATTCTCAACAGATCAGAGATGATGCTGAAGTAGATTTCTGAAATATGTGCAGATTTTCAAGTAGAAGTAGTAAGATGAGAACTAAAGTGCAGCTCTCTGGAACTCTTTTACCCTTCAGTTAGCCCTCTGCCCGAAATTAAATGAAAATACTTGTAGAATACACGTTATGGAGCGTGTAAGTGGACATTTGATTGACACAGACTGCTGAAGTCTTGTGAAAGCCTTCAGAGTCTAGGAGTTTTGTGTCCACATTTTTGCTTTCTGGTGCTGGGTTGAACCCAGGGCCTCTTGTTGGGGACGTACTCTTCCCTGAGCTATACCCCCAGCCCGGTCCAGGGTCCACATTTCTAATGCACTTATTATTTAGAATTTAGATTCTACAGAGAAAGTAGTTTTTGTACATTCATTTTTCTAGTTGCTATAAAATTCTTTAAGACACAGACAATACATATTTATAGTGTTGGTGGTTTATTGGATTTGGAAGACATGAGAATTGTTTCACAAGTATTTTGCTCAACAATCTGTTTGCGCAGTTCAAACTTCACTTGGAAGCATTTTACTGGGTTTCTATGAAATCAGTTAAGCTTCTGGAATTGTTTCTAGTTCTATATTTCTTGTTCACAATCTACAGACTAAGTGAAGCCACAGCTTATTTATTACTTAAATATGTTTAAAAGCAATTTCCCACAATAAAGTACTCTAGTAGTTCAAAATTACTGAATCTTCATGCCAGGGCACTGTGCTAAGTACTTTCCATGCATTACTACCTAAATTAATTAAATTATCATTTGCAATGTGTTATTAACTATATTTTATAGTACCACTAGCTAGAACACACATTCATTTTGGCACATGGGAAAATAGGATCTTGGAAAGTGTATCTTGCCTGGACTTTCTTGTTATCATAATTCAATTATGAAAGCCTGATTTTAATTCTAAACATCTTTTCAGTTATATTTACTTTTTCAGTTTTAAACATAAAAATAATAAAAGCTCTCTTTAAAAAATAAAACGCTATCATAATGCTTATATTTTAGTCCTGTTTCCCTCTGCCCCATGTGTGTTCACAGATTTTCCAAATCTTGTCACATGTTTTTGAAACAGCGTTTACAACTTCAAGTTGTTAATTTGACACCATTTATTCAATTCTTTTGAAACTTATTATGTCATTGATTCTTGAAACCATCTTTATCAGTGAGTGACTGATTATCTAGTTTACTAAATTTAAAGGTTCCCGAATTAAACAGAATGACTTCATTATGTAAACTGCAAAGATGATAAGGTTTGGTAGACTAATTAGTAGCCATTTCAGTGATGTGTATGAGTTCTGCCCGAACAAGGTACTTGAGTTTTTGTTTTGTTTATTTCCGATAGTTGAAAGGGAGACTTTTAATAATAATGCTCAAAAAATTGTCCTGGGTTCATTTTAGAAATTACACAGTTAAGGATTATTTTTAGTTTTAAAACTAGTTTAAGTTAAAATTTATATTCTCAAATAACTTAAAATTGACAAAAAGATATTGAATAAAGGAATTTTTAAATTTTAAAATATTGAGGCATCAGAAGTGGTAATAGTAACAGGATTCTGATTTACATTGCCTTCACATAATTTCATAGACTTCCTTTTGAAAGTATTTTAAAGATAGCTTTTTAAAGCAATTTTCCATTCAAAGCCTTACAACAAACTAGAATTAGTTTTTTGTTGTTTCAGTAAAAATTGTAACTCTAAGTTTAACTCTAAACCCATTCATTATTATTCTTGTGAATTTAGTCATTCTGCAAATAGTTTTTAGTAGGCCATCCCTTATGCTCACTGTGCTGTTTGAAAAGAACAGGTGATTAGCAAACAGACATGGTCTTGATTTCTTCAATATTGCAGTTTAGATAATGAAACAGGAGGGCATCTGTTTGAACTGAGCATAGAGTACAAGATACTGTAGAAAGCCTTCCAGGGCATCTGCCCTGGTTTGGTGATGGCAGTAAAAGAAGGATGTGGTGGGACAGAGAGATTTGTTTGAGGAAGTGATCTTTGAGCTGACATTAGAGGGAATAAACCAAAGAGGCAATTAGAACCCCATGTGGACAGCACTCTCAGCCAAACAGTGTTTTTCAAGGTGTAGTGCAGTGTGTAAAGCCAATTTAGTGAGTTGCAACTAACTTGTAAAAACATTAAATAGGGACTAGAATGATGGCTCCATAGTTAAGAGTATGTACTGCTACTACTCTTACAAAGAACTTGAGTTTATAGTTCCCAGAATCCATATTGAATGACTCACAGTTGCCTGTAACTCCACCTCCAGGGAATCCAATGCCTCTAACCTACATGGGCACCTGCACTCACGTGCACATGCCCAACACACAGACAGACACATGTATATAATTAAAAATTATAAGTAATACATGGAATAAGATAGAATAAGAAAATGCACAAGTATATCACATCCATACACATAACACACACAAATTAACATGTTCAATGCTTGTACTGGTCATAATGTAAAATTTCTTGATGCTGTGGGTTATAATAAACAAAAACTTTAGAAAATGACAAGAAGGTGTGTGGCAGAAATGTGTGTCTAGGTGACTCTTCAGAGCAGATTGGAGCCAGGTCTCGTTTTGAACCTTTAGAGCATGACATCTTTTCCTTGTCCTTTAGAAGGATAGTGATCAGAGAAGGGTATTAAGAGACTTATGTTTTAGAGGTTCAGACACATTTGTAATGGCATAGAAAGAGAAGTAGACAAATCATTAGAAAATTAGTGTAGTAGCTTAGACAAGAAATGATGGTTATTCATTGTTGTGATAGCAGTAGAAATAGGAGTGGATTAGAGAATTGTAATTAGGAACAAAAATCCATTGCATTAGGTATGGTATAAATAAATAATATATCTTACATATAATGAAGATATTGTTGCATGAAACTTTCTTCTGTGAATTTTTTTGTGGGTTCTTAGTTCTGTCATATTGAAAGTATCCAGATACTCATATTTAGAAAACTTTTCAGTGATGTTTGAACTAATTTAATTCTTCTATTGGCCCCTTCCCCTTTTTTTGTGTTTTGAAACAGGGTCTCCCTGTAGTCTCAGCTGCCCTGGAACTTGCTCTATAGACCAGGTTAGCCTTTATCTCAGAGATTTGCCTTCCAAAAGATGTGGGCCACCATGCCTGACTGTTGTTTCCTTTTTGATTTCAAGAAATTCAAACAAAGTTAAAACTTTTTGTAAAGGTTAAATACAGGTGAAGAAAGAAATACAGGTGAAGAAAGAACAGAGATTTGGAGTTCCAGTGAACCAGGATTAGATGTCTTAACAAAAAAAATCCTTTTTATTTTGCTATCCTTTTTAATCTTCATACAAGCCTGTAAGATAATTATACAGGTCACACATCTGGAAAATATTAGAACCAAGATTAAAGTCTTGAGTTTTTCTCATCCAAGCATTGCCTTCTTACTATATCATCCTAAAATTACAAAAATATTGCTCTGACAATCCTACATTTATTTGTTCAGTCAAGGGATGTAAGATTAGTGGACATTCTTAGAACTTTTCAACAAAGAAATACTCTTCACAAGTCTTGATAAGCCAGATACGTATGCATGTACGTGTATATGAATTCTCAGAAGTGGTTACTGTAATTGAACGTACTTGTGCTGTATGCACATTTCCTTGTCGTTGCCTCATTTAAATCTTGCAGTAATCTCTGGAGTAAATATCAGTATGTTTTCTATAAATGAGCCTCTCACAGTGAAAAAATGACTTAACAGCTTGTTAGGTGATACAGTAAATCCTGGAGGAAGAGTCTGAAAACATTTATTTTCTCAAAATCTGTTTCATCTTTGGTTTTGAAGGTGATAGGGAAAATATGATGAAGGGAAAATGTTTTCAGAGCAACTTTTACAATTAAGAAAAATTCTGTATTCTAAAAGTTGTCTTAGAATTATTAGCATAGACTTTAGTATCAAGGTATATCTAGGTTTAAACTTGTTATCGGTTGAGAACATAGACACAAATTTAACCTCTAAATCCTAGGTTCCTCACTTTGTAAAATGAAAAGAATAGTAGTTTACGTATAACACAGTGTTTGCATATTATACTGTTGTCAGGATTATTAACACTTAATAAATGAAAGTTGCTATTATTAGTAGTATAGTGTTTTATTTATCTCTAAAAATCTACAATTAAGGATGCCAACATGGACTGTGGGCTATTTGTGAAAACCTGGTATAATGTTGACTGATGGTTTTTTTTTTTTCCTTTCTTTCTTGTCCCCTTAAGGATTTCAGCTTTTCTGACTGTTAAATGAGAGGATGATTGCTCACAAGCAGAAAAAGGCAAAGAAAAAACGTGTTTGGGCATCAGGCCAGCTCTCTACTGATACTACGACTTCTGAAATGGGGCTCAAGTCCGTAAGTTCCAGCTCCATTTTTGATCCGGATTACATCAAGGAGTTGGTGAATGATATCAGGAAGTTCTCCCATATGTTACTATATTTGAAAGAAGCTATTCTTTCAGGTTTGTCAACTGTTTTCTCTTAGCATTCTTACTGATAGTTTGTGAAACTTTAAATACCAGCCTCATTACAGATAAATGTGTACACAGTGTAAGAACAGGGCATTCTGCTGTAGTTATTTTATGACTTTTCCCCCAAAGGTTTGATGTGTACAGTATAAACCTTTTTAAAATCAGATAACAGTACAATGCACAATAAAAGCCTTGTTAAGTGTGAGCGAACAAGAGCACAAAAAGAAAAATCAGTTTTGGGTTTCTAGCAGTTGAGTGTATTTTATATTGGATAATCTGAGAGCATGAGAGTTTTAACCTTCTTAGTAATAATAATGCACTTATGATTTGTAATAAGCTAATATTTATAATGTATATTTTGGTGTAAATTCAGCTCTTCATGTCTTGTAAACATGTAATCTAAAATGACTACATTTGAATGAATTTTTTCTCAATAATAAACTTAATTCTGTTTTATGAACTATAATATTCCTGAAATAAGGGCTACTCACAGATTTTATTTTCTTACCTAGTTAGAATGGATAATGAAATGTGAGACTTGATTCTCCTGAAGCAGAGGACTGTACATGCTTGACTTAACTGGAAAGCCCAGGGCTTTCAACTCTTAGTGTCACTTTAGTGTCCACATTTGATGTCAGTGATAATTAATTGCTAAGGGACAGTTCTATTCTTTGTGATAAGTACTCCTTCACAATGGAGTCTCTAGCTGTAGAGGGTGAAAATCTCAGTGGTATTTGTATGAAGCTTCCTAGGCTTTTATAGAAATTCATCAGATTTCAGTAAATATTTTTGGGTGTGTAGCCTAAATGCTTGTTTTCTAAAACCATATCTTGTATTTGCACTAAGTTTAAGAGTTTAATTTTTAATTGAATTATGGTTTTCAAGTTAAACTTCCTAAGATGATTGTACTAGAATGGGAGCTTTAGATTTTTACTGTTTGAATTCTCTTTCCATTGCCATCACAATATTACTCTTTAAGATGATTGTAAATATTATTAGAAAGGAAGTTGTTCATAGTCTTGCTCATTTTAATAGATTGATTTTGAAGTCTGACTGTGGATGGTTGAATGGCAGCATAGGTAGAAAAGATACTGTAAACACATTATTATAGACATTTCTTGTCAAAATGACATGTCTGTCACTTACTCAAAGAAGCATAGTCTTGTAATAAAGCCTGTTCTTAACTAGACTACTTTTAAAATTGTTATTTTTAAGTCTGTATATAATATTTATTCATTTTGATGTATAGTCCATTACTGGTATATTTTAAAGGTTAAATTTTA
Source organism: Eospalax fontanierii (assembly GCA_035773235.1). Lineage (NCBI taxonomy): Eukaryota > Metazoa > Chordata > Mammalia > Rodentia > Spalacidae > Eospalax > Eospalax fontanierii. The sequence goes on along the minus strand of CM069543.1, from coordinate 27,768,909 downwards.
AATGTTATATCAGGTAATAACTTGCTTACCTCAGTTTAGGGTAAAGTATATTTTACTTAATGTACGGATTTAAGTAAGTTTGAATTAATGTAAATAAAATTTTTGTTGGGATTTTTGTTGATATTTATTTTTCTTGAGAGATTTATATTCTTTCAGATCTACATCTTACATAGTTGTTCTTTGTTTCACAGATTTAAAGTGATGATATTTTAAAACAAGACCACTTCTTTAAAAATATTTAAGAGTTTTAGTATATTAGTATATGGTTCAGAGACTAGGAAGTTGATCCTCAGTGAGAAAAGAGAAAGTGTTAATAAGTGTAAGAAACAGAAAGAAACCGTTTCAAGATAAAATGATGCATGTGGGAATATATTAATTCACCGAAATTTAAGAAATAGGTATGAGCATTGCCCTTATCATAAGAAATCCAGCACTTAAAATAATAGATTATATCACTAGTAATTAAAAAACTTTAATAATTAGTTTTAAGTTTGGAAAAATGGGCTGGGGAATTGGTTCAGTAGATAAAGTACATGTCTCACAAATGTGAGAACCAGAGTTTGGATCTCTAGAACCCAAGTAAAAGCCAGGCAGATGTGGTGACCCCCTGTAATCCCAATATGCTGGGAGGAAAAGACAGAATCCTGTGGGGTAAGCTGCCTAGCCAGACTAGCTGGAATTGGCAAGCTCTGGATTCTGAGAGACCATTCTTTCCTCAGTAAATAAAGAGGAAGAGTGATCAAGAAAGATACCAGAGGTCAACTGCAGGCCTCCATGCACAGCTACACCTGCACATCCCACATGTGTGAATACACACATACACTCATACACACTCATACCATATATGCTGTCAAAAAACCTGAAAAACAATTAAAAATTTTTTATATATGTGTCAGTATGTACATTTGTGTGACAATGTGCCACGTGTGTGCAGGTGCTTACAGAGGCTGGAAGAGGCACTGGAAATGGTGCATTGCCCTGATTATTGATAATTTAGAGATAAAGACAGCTAAAAGTATTTGTCTTCATGTTCTGTGGTGAATTTTACAGGGACTCTCCTCTTTCCCCAATATTCCAGGATTTTTTATGAGTTTCATAACAAATTTGGTATTTATTCAAGTCTCCTAAGAAAAATTGGGAGCTCGTTATAGTGGATGAGGAATTGCTTAGAAGAAATAGTGTCTGACAAAAGAGCTCTGTGATCCTAACAGATTGAAGACATGCATACAGTTTTCTCTTGTGCTCATACACTCTCTCAATTTACAAATAAAAATAAACTTCTTCATGTGAAGAATCCAAGAACTGAAAAGTTACTTTGCCTAAGATAAGTGATAGAGTTTGGCAATATTCCTTCCTCTCCTTATCTCCAAGGCAAGGTTCCTCTGTTGTCTTACACAAGTAGCAGATGTGGAGTTTTAAGTTTGAGATCTCTATCCAGTATCATTAAGGTACATTATGAATAATTATAGGGATGAATTGCATCTTCTTTTAAAATACTGGAGGTACTCAAGCATATGTACTTTGTGTTTAATTATGTAGATTTATGTGCTTAATTGTAGATTAACATATGTGCAGTATAAGTCCTAATTTGGGTTTATGTTGTCCCCCAAGGACACTGTGTTCTGCAATCTAAATAACAGATTCACAGATGTTCTCCTAGCTTATACAGTAATTTTCAATTATATTGTTGTAACATTCTTCCCCATTCCCAGTGGAACATCATTATTCAAGGAAGCTCGAATCTAGGAATTTGAAAAGTAGTCTCTAAAAAAAAAAATTTTTATATGTATGAATGTATTCTCTGCTGTGTGTAAGTGCACCTGTGTGGTGCAGTGCCCTTGGAGGTCAGAGGAGGGTGTCCAGTTCCCCTGAAACTGGAGTTATGGATGGTTGTTAACCACCATGTGATGTGGGTGCTGGGTCCTCTGCAAGAGCAGCAGTGTGCTCCAAACCACTGGACCGTCTCTCCAGCCCCCCAAAATAGACTTTTTAATTAGCTAGAAGGAATAATACAAAATAATTTTTCTGCCACTCCATGCTTGGAAGTGTAGAATGACATTACAAAGTATGTGTAAAGGAAAAGTAAGTCTTAATGATTTTTGTAACTTTTCCCTTTTGGATTTTAATCAGGGCTTACTACTGTGATTATAGTGCCTTCTTTTTCTAGTGGTTTTTGTTTTGTTTGAAGCAAGGTCTTACTACATAGCCCAGGTTGACCTTGAGCTCCTAATAATTCTCCTGCCTGAGCCTCTGAGACTGGAGAGTACAAGCATGGGCACTTTCTCCTCCACTTTTTGTTTGTCTTTTAAATACATATTTATTAATGAGATTCAAATAAACTAGCTAAATCTCTACTTTTAAAATATTTTTATTTATTTTATGTGTATGAGTGTATTGCCTGAATGTATGTAAGCACATCCATGTCGTGTAATGCCTAGGAAAGTCAGAAGAATTGGAATTATGGATGACTGTTAGCTGCTCTGTGGATGCTGGGAACTGAACCTGGATCCTCTTCAAGAGCAGCTAGTGCTCTTAACTGCTATCTCTCCCGCCTCAAATTTTCTTAATTTTAAAATATGCCCTTAAACTTAAAATGTGTTTTATTTTATAAAAATGTAACTCTTAAAAATGATAACTTCTGCTAGGTGTGGTGGCACAGGCCTTTAATATATTTGATAGAAGTTAAAGACTGCTAAATTGTGTATTGCACAGTATATTTCATTATCTAGAACTTCTTTAACCATGTGACAATATAGCATAGTGATTCAGAGCATATATTTTAAGTTGGATATGGTAGCACATGCCTGTAATCCTAGGATTTGGGAGGCTGAGGCAGGAGGATTGCAAGTTCAGGGCCAACTTGGATTATGTATGTAGCCCCAACAAAACAAACACAAATTTAGAACCAGAATTCCTGAGGTAGAATCCTCATTCTGCTACTTACAGTTTATCTTAATCCTGAGCAAGTGATTTCTATTCTTTATGCCTCCATTTCTACGTCTGTTAGAAGGAGGTTGTAGTACCTCTGTCACTGGATTTTTGTTAGGATTAAATGAGTTCTGTATAAATTTATCAGGGTTAGTGCTTTAAAGTGTCATCTGTTACTAATTTAAAGTTCCCAGGTAGCTAGCTTTAAGAAAGCTGCTGTTCCTCAGGGTTCACATTTGTTCTGTAAATTTAAAAGTCATTACAGCAAAAAATAGAAATGTGCTGTAGATAAATTCTGATGATTTTTTCCTCTCTGTTGTTTTTACTGCTCTCCCTAGAGAGGTCAGACTGAATTAAGGAGACTGATAAAAACCTTTTTGTCAGTTTTTCTTTTCTTTCTTTCTTTTTTTTTAAATCAAGGAAAACACCGCCCCCCCCCCCCACACAATCTGTTTACTTAAGCATTTCCATGAAGTGTTTGCAATATAAACACTGTGGTATTGTGTTAATGCTTGAGAACCAAAAAGTAGGGCTGGCTAATCTGTTTTCTTTTGATAAGTTGAATGTAGCAGAAAATAAATGGCATAAATGGGAAAAACAATAAATTAAAAATCAGATTACCATATTAGAAGAGTAAACAGACAAATAGAGGGATGCTGTTTTGCTGGTCTAGATTACTAGTGTTAAGACTTGGTTGAACTTTATTATGTTCATCTCTGTATTGTACAAATCAAACTGTAGACATTACATTTAATGTGGCTGCTGTACTGAAAACTTGCCTTGTATTTAGTTATAGGACTCAGTTATAGTAAATATAAGTTGAGAAGTTTAGAAATGTTTTTATGGAGACTAGAGAGGTGGATCAGCGGTTAACAGCACGGACTACTCTTGCAGAGGACCGGGTTTAGTTCCTGGCACCCACATGACAACTAACAGCTGTCTTTTCTCCAATTCCAGGGAATCCAATGCCCTCTCCTAACCTTTGCGGGCATTGTGTGACAGGGATGCACTTACACATGCAGGCAGTACACATAAAATAAATAATAAATAAAATATAAAATATATTTTATACAATATATTCTTATAATTTAATTTCCAAGTTTATCCACTAATCTTGATTTTTAAATATAGGATAAAATTGAAGCTTTAACTTTTTTTCATTAACCAAAATACTATAGGACCAGACTGTAAGTGTATTTGTTTCTGAACATACTTTTATATAAAACATATGTTTCAAAGGTATTTAGTTTGAATGACTCACAGATTTACTAGTAAGAATCATTATTTGTGTACATTAAAACACTACGAGGTTCATTTCTATTCATTGATCATTACAGCAACCTTTTAAGGTAGTTAGAAGCTATATTCTTGCCAGTTCTTATATACTGATAAATCTGAGTCCAAAAAAGACTCAGTTTTATATATGATCATTTCAAAGAAGTGGCAGAAGAGGCTTGGAACCTGGATTCTTCATCTAAATCTGTAATTTTCTGCTACATGTAGTAGCTATCTTGTCTTTATTACTTCATGCTTCACTCATTGTCCCACTGTTTTTTTTTGTTTGCTTTTTGTTTTTGGACACAAGGTCTCATTATGTAGCCCTGGCTGTCTTGGAACTCCCTAGGTAGAACAAGTTGGTTTTGAACTCACAAAGCTTCACCTGCCTCTGCCTCCCTAGTGCTGGGATTAAAGGTCTGCACCACCACACCAGCCTGTTTGCCTTTTAGAGGGGAGATTTCTTTTTGGTGTTGATAAAGGAGTTGGTTTTTTAAATATTTTATTTATTATTTTTATTTTTTAATGTGTATGAGTGTATTGTCTGCATGTGTGTAAGTACACCCATGTTGTGCAGTGCCCTCAGATGTCAGAAGAGGGCATTGGATCCCTTGTAACTGTAGTTAACACGGTTGTTGATTGCAGTGTGGGTGCTGGGAATTGGACCTGGGTCCTCTGCAAGAACAACCAGTGCTCTTAACCACTGAGCCATCTCTCCAGCCCTGATAAAGGATCTGTTTAAGTTCCTTAAAAAAGCTTTTAGAAAGTTGACAGTTTTAGTTTAGGAAATTCTCTTCATAAAGAGAATTTGAGGTAGCTGTATTCTAAGAGGAAAAGAATATTTGGAGTAAATAGAACTATTTTAACTAATTGTGGCAAAGATAATTGAGGGCTTGCAAATTTATGTTGTCTCAGGTGAAATATTATCAGGATATGCTGATTTCCTAATAGTTGATACACTCTGCCTAAATATATAGGAAAGCTTATGAATCGTTGTGATTAATCTTTTAGTTATATCATTTCTATTGATTTATAGCCTTCAGAGCTATATTTAGTAATAGGGAACTGGAATTAAAAGTCCAATTTGAAGATCTTATGAAATATATTGTAAGTAACTGAGTTAATCTTTCAGTGTGTTGATTTCAAACAACTTTGATATCTGTTTGTAAGGGCTTTCCATGTAGGAATAAAGGAATTTTAAGCTAGTAAATAATTTGCTCTCATAGTTTAGAATGTTTTGCAGGAAGTTTTAAAGGAAAACTGTAGAAGGGAATCTCATGGGATTTTATACCATTAAAAAAATATCAAGGTTCCCAAAGAATTTTTTGGTTGTATGTGTTATTTTATATTACCTGCTATATTAGAAATTATAAATGACAAATTTAAAAATATTTAATAAAGATATGTTGACATGTGCATGTTCAATTTCTTTGACTCTAAGAAGAGTAGAATTTATTATCTTGATATATTTATTATTAGTCATTAGTACTTTGTAGTTTTGCTTTAATACCCAATGCTAATTTTGAATATTGTAAGTTATTGGCATTCATTGAAAATCAGGCTCTTTTGACCTGAGACTTCACAATAATACAGCATTCTTACAGTCTGTCAATATCAATAGATTATTAGAGACAGAATAAAAGATAAAATGCCTAAGACTACTGTATTAGCTTTGGGCCATTGTAACAAAATATATGAAGTAATTAACTGCTAAAAAGAAAAAGGATGATCAGTTAGCCCCAAGGTTTTGGGCCCATGATGAGGCAGCACATCATGGTGGGGGAGTATGGGAAAGCAAAACTGCACACATTACAAGCTCTAGAGCAACAGAGAAAAGGCTAGGGTCTCAAAGACTTCTTTGATGACACTTCCTCAGTGACTTGAACATCTTGGAGTGGGCCCTTCCTCCTAAAGTCTCTCTCACCTCCCAGTATTGCTGCCAGTATTGCTTTAACACATGGACCTTTGGGGGAATTAAGTATTGTAAACTATAGTATTGGCATAGTTAGGTCTCAAAAAGAGCACAGTGTAATTGTGATAGTAGTCACTCAAGCTTGGCCTTGGAAGCAGGCAGAAGTGCTCATACATACTAACTTTATAATACAAAGAATAGACGACTGTAAAACTGGGATAAGATAAGAGTCAGGAAGGCTTTATGATTTTTCTTACAGTGATCTAAATTATGCTTATTTTCCCAGAAATTTAATCATTACTACTGAATTCCAGTTCATAACTAACCTCTTCTACTGCTTCCTAAAATAATAATGCCCCAGGTGTTTCTAGAGGGCCTACTGTTTTCCAGCCACTCTTCTAAGTGTGTTGTGTGTTTTCATTCTAACAACTATGAAGTAGCTCTCATTATCTTTTTTTTATAAGCAGAGAAACTAGGAATGGAGAGATTGAGTAACTTGCCTAAGGCTTCTCAGCCATGGAGTTGGAATTTAAAGTTGGATAGTCTGATTCCAGAGGCTTCACTATTTAATCACTACTTAACTAAGTAAACCTGCATAACTAATGTCTACAATTATACAACAGGTTAGATACCTATTTAATTAAGAGAACTCTTTAAACTGGATATTCACGTTTTCCCTAGGGTTTAAAGATTACTAATGATTTTCTAAAAAATTATATGTTTAAGGGGGGGGTCCATTTGTACATGTATTTCTAATTTTTTTTTTACTTATATTTAATTTCAAAAATAGTTTTAGAACAATTTTAGCTTTACAGACAACTGAGATGACAGTATAAAGTTCCCATATAGTCCTATGCCTGTTTCCCGTATTAACATCTTATACCCCTGGGATTAATGAACCAGTATCTGATAATAACCAGTAATAGTGGTGCATTGTTATTAACTAAAGTTTACTGCTCCATTAGGTTCCTGTATATGTGCGCTAATGTCCCTTCTCTTCCAGGATCTTACCACATTGCATTTAGTTGTCATGTCTCTGTGGGCCCTCCTTGTCTTTTAAGTTTCTCAAGGAGTACAGATCAGGTGTGTTTGGTAGAATGCCCTCTCGATATTTTTTTTCTTTTTAAAAACTTTTTAATTTATATTTATTTTTAATTTTATGTGTATGAGTATTTTGCCTGCATGTATGTAAGTGTTACATATGTGCCATGCCCATGGAGGCCAGAAGAAATCATTGGATCCCTGGAACTGGAGTTAAGGGTGGTTGTTAACCACCATTTATGTGCTCAGAAATGAATCTGAGACCTCTGGAAGAGCAGCCAGTGTTCTTAACTGCTGAGGCATCTTTCTAGCCCCTTGATAATTTTTTGATTTCTGTCCATGATTAGACTGGAGCTATGGAATAGTAGGAAGGAGAACACAGATATAAATTGCCATTTTTATCATACTGTGTCAAGGCTGTTTGCTGTCAACATGATTTATCAATGTTGTTTGGGATGTCTCAATGTTTGTCAAGTTTCTCTTACTGTTTTTGTCTTCTCATGCTTGCTGGGTTTTTTGACAGTTCTCTGCACAGCCCACACTTGGGGGTTTGTACTTCACCTCCTTGAAAGCAAAGTATCTACATAAATCTTAGTATTCTTTTACATGGTACTCTGTGGCTTCTCTGTTTACTTAGTTATGTCAGTGTGAGGTCATGGACATTTATTTAATGCTTTAGATTATGAAGCAACACTATACTTTGTTGCTCAAATTGTTCAAGTTTTGGTCAGTAGGCTTTTTTGTTGAGTCTTGTGTACGTTGGGCCCACCAGCCTCATTTTTCCCCCTTCATTTTCCCCTCCCTCTCTTTCTCTTCCTTTTCCCTCCCTCCCTCCCTTCCTTCTCTTCCTTTTGTCACTCAAAAGTTTGTGCATTTCCTGCCTCTGCCTTAGAATCAGCCATTTCTCCAAGGAACTCTGGTCCCTTTGAATGGAAAATGGTATTAGAAACAAAGCTCTGAGTGTTAGATATTATTGGGGTTCATTATGACTGGGAATCATTCCTAGATCCTCTTAAGTTCTTAATAAGACTCCAACTTTCGTCATCATTACATGGGTTTTTATAGTCTCCTCTCCCTGTTTATTTCCCAATTTCTACTCCAGCAGTGACATACCTGGATCCTACATCTGTTATCCATTTGCTCAGTTGCTCAGTTCCAGTTTACATGGATAGGCAGGGTCCGAATTAACCCAAATTCCATTGAAAATATTTTGTCAATGAGAGAATAGTTCTTGTGTGCATCTCCTTTACCTTTAGTGTTAGAAACTTATTTCTAGGGTTACTTAAGCTAGTTCCTACTCTTCTGTGTGTTTGTCTGTAAAATTTCTTAGATAAACGAGTCAAATTTTTCTCCTGGAAGGTGCATTGTGCTCCCTGCTTCCAGCACGGTCGGGATTCTTGTCGCCTCACCCTAGATTATTCTCTGCCCTGATAAACTCCATCCTGCTTGTTCTTCTCACTCTGTACGTTTCTCTCTCTCAGTAGTGTTATTACTAAGGGGACTATTTGATGGATGATAGTTTTTTATCCTATAGATAATTTTTTCCGATGGTACTTGTTTTTCAGTATTTCTGAAAAAATTATTTGTATAATTATAAAATAACTGTAGTTAAAATTTTTGTTCTTAATCTAGAGGACATATAATAAGTAGAGAGGATATATAATTAAGATTATGAGTTCTGTAATTATATGCTCTAGGTTCAAATTTTGGCTCCAAATTTTAATAACTTCATGCATTTCAGCTTCAATATTGTTATTTATATGGGAATTTTTAAAAATTGTCTACCTAATAAAATTGTGGAATGTTAGATGAGATGAGATTAAGTATTTTGAGACAATATATCCTGCTAATATTTTTAAGTTTGCCTAACACAAACTAAGTACTTAATAATTACTAACCATCATTAAACATTAGTGCTTTGCAACATTACATAGAGAAAAATTCTGTCAAAGTCTATTATTTAAGGTGCTTAGTTTTTCAGATTTTTGAGGATTACTTTACAGTTTTAAAGGTACAGTGATGTGTTCTTGGTTGCCTGGGATGATGATTAAGAATAACACCCTCCTTTTATATTCCAAAAAGTATTTTGGTTTGGATGATAAGTTATACGGTCACCTACTCACAAAGGCTTATTGACATACTTGTAACCAGAGGTGGTAAAATGAGTTGAGTGGATTAGGGTTAGACTAGTGGGTCCAGGACGAAGACAACTAAGAGGACAGTAATCTATTCCAGCTGCTGTGGTCAGAGAGGAAGTTAGGCCTGCTTGTAACATTTTCAGGAGTAGATAGAAGTCTGGATTTCTGTTAATGTTCCTCCAGTTTTTCATCCTCGAAAACAGATTCTACTTTGTAAAATTCACAAAATTCATTAAAGATCTGTGTTTCTTGTCATAAATAAATTATATCACAGTTTTAAAAATGTGCAGTTGAAATAATAGTCCTTACACATACTTGTAGGTTACTGGTTTCCAGTAACTAATAATACAAAGATTCAATTTCAGTGTGGAAACTTACCACTTCTTTTGTAAATTTTGGGCTAGTATATTAGACCTTTTAGGATTTTAAAGCTTGTTACCATATATACTAAAAGCATATTACAGGCATGAGACAGGAAATACCCTATTTAGTTGCCTCCGGAAATTTGGAGAGCATATTTAGGCAAGAAAAACTAAAGACGGTAGTGCTGAATTAAACACAAATGTGATAGCCTTTGAAATCTTTGTTACTGCTTTAATGTCATCATCATCATCATCGAATGTGTACGTGCACCTCTGCTTCTGGGCATGCTCCCAGGTGCTGAGATTACAAGTATGTACCACCATCTCTGCCCTGAAAACCTTAATAATTTAAAGTGACCAGGGATTTTCTAGAATAGACTAGGTGATATAAATTGCATATAATTGCAATTATTAAAAAATGAGTGATAATATGTAATAGGTAAAAATTACAGAACCAATGCTTTCTACTTTAAATATGCTTCACATCTTTTGTGGGTTAGATTTCTAAGACTTTACTTTGAAAATAAATTTAAATTTTTTGTTTTCTCTTTAAGACTGTTTTAAAGAAGTCATTCATATACGTCTGGATGAACTTCTCCGTGTTTTAAGAGCTATAATGAATAAGCATCAGAACCTCAATTCTGTTGATCTTCAAAATGCTGCAGAAACGCTTACTGCAAAAGTGAAAGGTAAGGAAGATATAGTGAAGATAGGCTGCTGAGGCAGAAGGATCCAAGCGATACGCCGACATTTTGATCCACAGTGACTGCACAGCTACCTCCTCCATGACATTTGTATGATTTGTCTGAATGAAGAGCTTTGTGTACTTTAATGTAAATATTCCCATTAAGTCACACCTGAAGATTCCTTTCTCTTAAAAATCAAAACTGTCAGCAGACACTGTAAAAATACTAACTTAAGCCGAACAGTCTGAATTTAAAATTTGAGTTTGTGAATGAGTTCATGTCTTTTTGAGGCTGTTCATTGGTGTATGTAGATAGAGCCTTTGAATATGAAGACAAGTGGTGTTCACAGTGACTCTGACTTGTAGAGGGAACCAAATGGAGAAAAATAAGGCTTGGTTTAATATGTGAAAATGAAATAATTTTAACTTTATCATGTAATGTTTATGTGTGGATATATTATCGCATATATACTAAAATAGAATCAAGAATTAGGACATTGACTTCTGTAATGAGCATCACTCAGAATTGTTAAAATTATTCTGGGCTGCATTATGCAGGAAAGACTGAATGGTGGCAGTAGTTAAATCAATTAGAAAATTGTTAGAAGTAACAGACTAGATGAAAGTTGAAGATCTGATTTGAGGCAGAAGATGGGTAATTGATAGGATATCACTTTTCGTGGCATGGGGTTGGATGTCAGTTTGGCAGAACAAGACAGGTAGGATGTTAGGGATTATGGAGAAGTTTGAAATGGAAGATGTGCACTTGTAGTAATGGAAGAGGCTGGCACCAACTTTGCAGGGTAGATCAGAGACTGACATGAAATCAAGGGGCAGAGAGGGTAGCAGAACTGCAGAAGCATCTGCCACACAGATAGGGGTGTCATGCGATTTCAGAGGTGCAGGGTTTTAAGAAGTGCTCGTCCGTGTAAAATATCATTAATAAGACAAGATGGATTCCGGTAATAGCAGTGTAAAAAGATGTGGCAATGGTGTGTGGAAAGTCAGAGTTAGGCACAGTCACAGCAGTCTCATGGTCAGTACTGTGACAGGTATCAGGTACCAAGGGAACATAGTAAGTTGCACATCCTAAGTGAAGGAAGGACGTCTTTGGGGAGAAAGGTTACCATCCAAAATTCTACTACAGGTCAAGTGCAGGCATTAACAGGTGGTATGGTGGGAGAGTGAGGATATGATACAGGACCCTGTACAAAAACTCTGGATATGAAGAGCATAAGACTGGAGAGTTTTCTCATATTTGGAACGGGCGAATGGTAGTGACAAGGGATAAGTCAGAAAAAGGAAATAAAAACCTTCCAATAAAAATGTAGCCCATATACCTAACCACCTTCCCCCCCCCGCCCCCCTTTCTTTTGACATAGATTTTTCCTGTTTGTGTGGTTTTCCTTTTTTTATATTTCAAGCACTGGGAGAAAAAAGTGCTATGGACAGTTTTAATTGGAAAACTTGAGCAGCTTCTGTTAGGACTTTTAAAAATGTGCTTAGTAACCAAATTTGTTTTCAAGTAGTTTGTTTATAAGTGCTATTTAACTTAGATAGGGAAATTTGCGTCTATAGATAGTAAAATTTCCATGCTTGGAAATAGCGACCTAGTTCAATTGTTGTCAGTGCTATTGTGCGCAGTCAGGATGTCCTGGGGAAGGAGTGCGGCAGCCTGTGGCTGGTGTCCACATTCCAGAAGCAGACATGAAGAGAGTGGTCTCTCAGCTGCCCTGAAGATCTTTTTAACTTGGAGGTAAAGCAGTCTTTTGAATATTATTTCCCCCACAGTGGCTGTGTTTATATTCAGGGTTATTGTTACTGTTTTACTTTGGTGTTGGATGAAATTTTAAAAGGAAGATTATTGTTGAGAAACTCACTGTATTTTGTAGGATTCTATTGAAACTCAGAAACTTTGAAGGTTTTTTTTTTTTTTTTTGCTTGCAGGTTTATGTGTGTTTTAAGTAAAATCTCTTTCCCTATCCCACCCTTCTTATTGAATGTCCTGTAAAAATAAAGGTAAAATCAGGGCTCATTTAATAGTAACTGGGTTTTCAAAGCCTAGGTAGGTAGAAAATCACTTTTGAATGTCTAAGCCAAACAATCTAAATGTGACACATACTTTCCTCTCTGGGAAAAAAAAGACCCTATAAATGTACATCCACATTTTCTTCATTGGTGGAGAGACTTCAAGAAAAGCTGTTGTATGGTAGGATCAGAAAACTATAGGAACATGGATATTGTTTAGCCCTACCTGATTACATTTTAAAAGAACTGTGACCTGAACATCTGACTTACTTCAGCTGTATTATCTGTCAAATGCATTTTTCAAAATTGCTAAACTACTCAAAACAAAAAAAATACTTGTAATATAGAATATCTTCAGGGGCATATAATCTTGTGTTACCCAAGATTTAGATTCGTGAAGTATAGCCATGTCCTATACATAAAAATGAGAAATTGAAATCTTTCCATTGCCTGACATTTTTTTACTATAAATGTGGAACTTACTTTGTAATAATTTAAAGTTCTTAGCTTTCTACCATTCATTCTAGTAGTGATTTGTATTTCCTGTGTCTCTTTCTGTTTCCAAGCAGGAAGTTCATTTGACAAAATATTTGCAATATGGTAAGAGAGATATAGCCTATTTTTGAAGCAGATAAAGACATTTTCAGAAGCCCTTAATTTATTACGTATTTAGTATTTGTAATTTCAATTACCGCAGTCAATTTTATGTATGATATAAATGATTTAAGTTTTTCATCTATATGTTGCCTGTATTTGTAAATTGACAAACAAAGAAGAGAATTACACCTCAATTATATATCCAAGATTGTTGAAGCTTCATCTTTTCTGTTCTGCTTATTTAATTTTTTCAACATGTAGTTCGTTCAAAAACTTCAGAATGCACACGGTTTCAGAGAATTCAACACTGAAATATCTTATCTCAGACCTTAGCCACCCATTCCATTCCTTAAATAAACAATAAGTATTACTGATTGCATTTTTATCTTTGCAGAGATATATCAAATACTTACATAAGCAAATAAATGTACATGTTCCCCCTTTTAACCTCACTGTTCTACCCCTTGCTGTTTGCACATAAAATGTTTCCCTGTTCTTTCATTGTTTAGATTTTTTACGGTATGCTGATGTGCTAATTTGTTGAACCAATTCACTCCTACGTCTTTAAATTATTTTCTACTGATGCCTCAGTACATAACCATGTAGATTCCTAGATGTGCAGTTGCTTCACAGAGAGCTTATGTGCTCATAGTTTTTGATGCTGCCAAATGCCCTCTACACAGCATCTGCCCTCTGACAGCAGTATTTAAGAGACTGATTTCCCCCACCTTTGCCAGCAGTGCCAGTTATCAAGCCTTGTTATCCAGTCTGACAGTGAAAATTAGTATCTCAGAGTAGGTTTGATCTGCACTTTCCTCATTTTGAGTGCAGCTGATATATTTCAGTCATTTTATACATCTTTTTAATGTAAATTGGCCTGTTGCTTTTTTTCTTCATAGTTGATATTTTTAAAATAATACTAATATATAGACACTGTATTAGTAACATTAGCTTTTTGAGATATGTTGTAAGTTTTCTCATTTTGTGTTTCATCTTTTGATTTTTCCTAATTTTGCATTTAAAGTTACCAAATTTTTTTAATGGTTTATAGGTATTAGATATTAGGACAATCTTCTTTACACTGAAGTTATAGAATTCTCCAATTTTGGGGGGATGTTTTTGTGGTATCATTTGTTAAATTTTAATCTAAAGCATGTAATGGCAAAATGTCATCTTTTAAATGAAGCCAGTAGCAGTAGACCTGAAAAGGAAGGAAACATTTCAGAAGCATATTGAAAGCAGAACTGTGAGCTAAGCAACATCTGGAAGAAAAGCAAGTGGAAAGTAGGAAAAAAATATGTTGAAGAAACTACTGAAGTTGTTGGTCTGTAGCTCAGATCTTACCCAGCTAGACAAAGTAGTTCAGGGATTCATTCCCTAAAGATATACAAGTGATGAGGTTCGTTAGAGTTATTGCATAGAGAAGGAACTCAGGATGAGATCTGTAGATGGAGCAGGGAAGAGTGAAGTTCAGTTGTGCCTCTACAGATAGATACAGACCTGAGAAGGGGACTCACACATACTGATTACCAGCCACTGTACTCTAGGGGCTTTATGTTTGTTTTCTCAGTTCTCTCATTGATATGTCACTTTGCATGTGAAGAAAGTTAATGTAGACAGAATTGTAAGGTCAGGGTTCAAGAGACCCAGCAGACAGAAGGGACCAGAGACTCCGCTTGGAGCTAACAGGACCTGTTTATTAAGAGAAGACCAGATGGGACTAGCTTCTCCACACTCTGGAGTGGAGAGATGCTAGGATGCTAGCCTCCCCAAAGAGATGGGGGAGACTAGTCCCCTCATCTTGGGAGCAGGGCTCTGGGGAACCAGGCTGGCGTGCCTGGCTTCAGATTGGGAAGGAGAGAGAGAGCTGCTCAGGGAGGGTATGAACAGCTAACTCTCTGGGAGAGTGAGTCACTAGCCCCACCTAGCTGGTCAGTAGAGGGGAATCTTATCTATTCAAGAAGTTGTAAAAGTCAGTACCCTTTTTGCAGGTATTGTGAATTCCAGAGCTTTATTTCTTCTATTACTATAACAAATAGCTTCTAAGAAAGTAGAATATTTCAAGATGGAAGAAAGTGGTTGATAGTTGTAGTAATTAGTAATGTGCTTGACAATTCTGTTTGCCAGACATTGTTAAACTCTTTACATGGATGATTTCACATAATCTGAGATTAATATGCTTGTCAGATCAGCTCTCCTTAAATAGATAAGGAAGCTGAAGTACAGTGAAAGGTTTGTCCCAATTTATGTACACATTAAGTGGTAGAATTGATGAAAGTTGGAGAAAGGTCAAACAGGATGAAGACAGGGAAAACTCCAGTTTTCACTGATAGGAAGTTGATGTTGACAGTGTTGTTTGATAGTACTATACGAAATTAATAGCAAGTTTTTATTGAATACTTTCTGTGTAACAGGTTCTATTCTAAATTCATTTAATCCCTATGACAACTTTTGAGGTATATAGCTATCTTCATTTTATAATTGAGGAAACCAAAACTTAGAGGGGTTAGTATTATATAATATAGTAAAGAGACAGAGCTAGCGCTTAACCAAGGCAGACTGGTTTTTGAACCCATATTCTTACCTCAGGAGTCAGAAAACTAGAGCTGGAGAGACCAACTCTGGCCTCTCTGTTTTTGTAAATAAAATTGTATTGGCACACAGGCATTTTTATTTGTTTATGTATCACCTTCGGCTTCTTTTAGCAGAGTGTAAACTTAAACATTTGCTGAAAAATCTAAACATTTACTACCTGGCCCTTTCTAGCAAAAGTTAAAGCATTAAGCTGTTAATATGGATGAAAACACCAGTCTTTGATGAATCAGAGTGAAAGTAATGGAGGCATGACCTATTAATGGAGACCTGAAGTAAAGAAACGATAAATTAGGTTGGATAGTAGCTTTACCAAGAAACGGAAAAATAACCTTTTTCTCTCACATGGGAAAGGTCTGAGTAATATAAGAAGAAATGGCAGTGGAATGAGATGGTAAAAGGAGGAGGGAGAAGTAATGTCGGTCCAGGGTGCTGAGAGCCAGGGACCGTGAGAAGATGGGTTATTGACCAGAGATTTCCTTGAAACACTGAATAAGAACAAACAGAGTGAATGATATTAGAAATAGAGATCTGAGGGGAGAAAGCGGCATTAATAGGAATTTTTATTAAGTAACTGAAAGACAAGAAAGAGGGTTCAAACAATTATCTTTTCATTACCTATAGTCATTATAATATTTTATTTCCCAATTGTTTTTAATGTCATTAAAAGGTAAACTTACAGGAAAGAAAGAATAAATATAAAATCTTGGATAGTGTTACAAAGGATTTTTTTCTTGCCCTAAAGTCATAACAAGTTAGGAAATGTGGTTTATGTTTTTATGCTTTAAATTGTAAAGTACTCTCCATTGAAAATGTTTAAAGTTTGTTGAGACATAAATGATGTATACTAAACTGCTACTATTTAATTCTGGTGTATGTATATTCTTATGAAGCTGTTATTACAGTCAAGGTAGTTTGCTCTATTAGAAGCCCTCCTTCTGTTTGCCTCTTCCTCTTGTCCTTTACAAATCTGATATAGTGTGTGTTCATTTTCGTCCTGTTGAAAGTACTTTTTAATTTCCGTGTGTGCCTGTGTCTATATGTCTATGTTCTGACACATGGGTTATGTAGAAGTATGCTTTTAATTTCCAGATATTCAGGAATTTTCCAATTCTAATCTAATAACATGTTGTCATAGAATATGTCCTTTCTAATTTGAATACTTTTAAGCTCATTGAGATTAATTTAATAGCCCATAGTATAACCTGCATTGGTAAACATTCATTTGAAAAGAACTTGTATTTTGCTCCTGGGTAGAATATTCTAAAAATGTCTGTCTTGTCAAGTTGGTTGATGACTTGAATTCAGAATTCCCTATCCTGACTTAAATTCTAGTTATGTGTTGTATCAGTTATTAAGAGAATTATTGAAATGTCTGTCAGGCATTGAGAATTTATCCTTTTTTCATTGTGGCTATGTCAGTTTCTGCTTTGTGAATTTTTCGCCTCTATACAAATGTATGTGCATATATGTGTACAAATATATAAAATTGTTATGTCCCTGGGATTAATTGATCTTTTATTATAACAAATCTGATTTGTTATAGAAAAAAATCTTTAGAAAAAAATCTCTGGGCATGTCTTTTGCTTGACTGTTAGGCAGTAAACTGGGCAATTGTAAGCTTACCATGATTCATTTCTTGTCTTTCAAAGATGCCTTTTACTGTTTATTCTTCAACTTTATACAGGTCTTTTCTTTCTTCTTTTTTTCTTTCTTTTTTGTTTGTTTCAGGCAGACGTATAATCTGTTTCTCCATCTTGGCCAGAGCAAAAGTCTAGAAATATTCTTATAGTTAATTTGCATTGACTGGTTCTTAAGTTTTTCTTTTTGTTCGTATCAAGGACACTTAGAAGAATATGGTAAAAGATAGGGACCTAAGTACCTCACCCCACAGTCTACAGAGGTTTATACATACAAAATTTTGGTTGTAATCTCAGGAGTTTTTGCTTTCTACCCTGTTTGTGTGTTAGAATCAACTACTGAAAAAACAAAGAACTATGAAAACTGAATCTTTTGTGATGAAAGTATTTTTAAAACTCCCAACCAAGATTAAAAACAACTAGTAAAGTTTTCCCTCAAGTAACTTCTTTACCCTTATGGGCTTTGGAGGAAGGGTGTTGGAAGATACAGGAAGCCAATTGTTCTTTACACCCAGTGACATGCTTTACTTAAAGATAAAAAAGGCCAATTCTGCGTTCAAATACCAATTGTTTCTTGGTATTTAGCAAGAGTACATTCAAAAGAAGTTAAATTGAGAACTTTTTTTCTGTTGTGTTTCATAATTTTCATTGTCAAACTATAAAATGTTAGAATATCCCTATTGTAACAAAAAAGCAGTTGTGTCAGTTAACATGAACCTCAGAGCCCAAGAACTTGTTTATAAGAAATAGAGCTATATATAAAAAGGAATTTAAATTTTCCAAGGCACTGTTTCTTTTTAATGTGGTGCTATGTTACAGGTTTTATACTATATAAAATGTGTTATGACTTCAGTTGTTGATAATTTATTATAAATTTGTCCTTGTTAATGACTTCAGTGAGCCAATGTATTTAGCTGTTTTTAAAAGTGCCAGAAGCAGTAAGCAAGAAAAAAATAGCACAGAACACTTCATAAAGAAGTCTGATACAGCACGGACTCTGTGCCTCCAAGACTGATTGATTTTACATTGAGTCACTTTTTAGATGTGTTCAATTATGTAATGCATAGAGTAATCAGTTTGGAATTCCAGCCACTTTTGTGCAAACTGATCCTCATGCATGATTTCCTTAATAAAGAATGTAAATGTTCTGTCCATTTTGTGTATTCGACTTTAGTTTCTTTTTAGTTAACCTTTTAACGCTTTTTGAAGAAATAATGATTAAAGGATTTTATACAAATCTGGTATCAAATATGTTTTTCTTCACTTACTGTGACTGTTCTTTCCTTATAGCTGTGAACTTTACAGAAGTTAATGAAGAAAACAAAAACGATCTATTCCGAGAAGTGTTTTCGTCCATTGAAACTTTGGCATTCACCTTTGGAAATATGTAAGTAGAAGAGTATCATTTAAAGTTACTGCACCTAAATGTCTTGGAGTAGTATATATGTTATCGTAACTTGGGAAAGCTCTTTGTTGTTCATTACTGTTTGGATGTGTCTGTAGAGCCATTAAAAGCAGCCTCCATTGGCAAGTGATTGTGCTTGTAGTTTGTGTGAATAGATTCCTAGCTTGTTTCTTCTGGTTCCTACTTAAAGCAGTTTATTCTAGATGGTAAATTGAATGGAAGACTTGTGATAAAGCGGTGTAATAACCTGTCTTTTTATTTCTATTTCTTTTTCTAACCCCTCTGGATAGCCTCACAAACTTCCTTATGGGAGATGTAGGCAATGATTCAGTACTTCGACTGCCTGTTTCTCGGGAAAGCAAGGTAGGCCAGGTGTTTGTGAAAGTAAAGTCTTTAATATTATAGCTTAATAGTGCAACTGGTTCCTGCTGTTGATCTCAGCATTGAAGTTTATAGATTACTATATTATGGTAAAAATCAGACTACTTTATTTTAAATATAATAAAATGGTGAGTTTCTGGAGCAGTAATTTGGTTATACTTTTTTAAGTGGGATTATATTAAAAAAACATGCCTGATAATTCATGAAACCATATGTTATTTGGTCCAAAACTAGTGAAGAATTCTGAGGTCAGGATGCACATGCCCTTGTATGAACATATGGAGGCCAGAGGTGGCTCTTGGTTGGGTGTCTTCCTCCATCACTCTCTGCTTTTGTTGTTTGTTTGTTTTTTGAGATAAGGTCTCTCATTGAACCTGGAGCTCACTGATTGGCTAGATTACTTGGCCAGCAAGCCCCAGGATCCTCCTGAGTACCTCCTAGCATTGGGATTGTAGCCGGACACTGCCACATTGACTGGATTGTTTTGTTTTGGGGTTTTGGTTTTGGTCTTTTTGTTTTGTTTTGTTTTGAGCCAGTGCCTCCCTGTAGCCCCAGCTGGCCTGGAACCCCATGTAGACCAGGCTGGCGTTGATCTCAGAGATCCACCTGCCTCTGCTTCCTGAGTGCTGGGACTAAAGGCCCATCAAGCCAAGTGATTTTTTTTTTTTTAAGAAGGTGCTTGGAATTTAGCCTCAGGTTTGCACAACAGGCACTGTGCCCACTTTTCTGTCTCCCCAGTGAGGCCTTCTTAAACACTTTTCTCTGTTGATGTTGCCACAAAACTTCAAGACTGACAAAACTTAGAAAAATAATGAAAACAGTATAGAGGGTGTTCATGCTTTCACATATCTTACTGTCTGTGTTTGTTACCACGAAACACTGGTACATAGCCATTTTCTCCCTAGGAGCATTCCTATAAATATGGCATAGGATTAGGGTTCTGATTCCCAACTGGAAGGAAGATTGCTGTAGAATAATAGGGCATGAGAAATGTGTGAAGGTTACTGCATTAAGAGTAGATAGTAGAAATAGTAATGATTTTAGTTGACTGAAAGTTTTTTACTACATGCAAGATATTGAAGCAAACTGTGTCAGGAACCTTTCAATCATTTCCTGTTAAGGATGATCATATCTAAAAAGGATTTCAAGTATTTGGAAATGTGCCAGGTACTTGTATTATGTCAAAATAATATCAAACTTCAGGTCTCTCTTAAAATATAAAAATGTGTGGTTGTTTAGGGCATTGTTACATGTACTGTGATAATGGGGGGAGGGGAGGAGACCAGGACTATTTCTAAAGCCATCCTTGACAATGAAGGATGGTGAAGAATCTTAAGCTTTTCAATTATTTTAGGATTATTCGTTCTTCTTTTTTTTTTTGGTCATTTTTGAGACAGGGTCTCCCTGGTCTAGAATTCACTATGTAGACCAGGGTGGCCTTGAACTCAAAGAGATCCGCCTGCTTCTGCCTCCCAAATGCTAGGATTAAAGGTGTGTGCCACCATGTCTGCCTCATTATTCTTTCTTAATTTTACCTTTTCAAACTATTACTGATACTTCAAAAGATAATAAAATATTTTATGTGTGGGATAAGTCTCTGAGCAATTAAATTTGAGGAATGAATCATATTTCCTGTTCCTTTGCCCCTATTAGACACACATACTGATTCTTAATAGGAAAATACTTTTCCTTTTGCACTTTGTTTTCCTTTAATGAAGTTTTCATTTGTCCTTGAGATTGGAATTTAAAGTTCCTGATGGTATGATGCTAATAATAAAATTACTTTGTTTGATGAAATATTTTTAATATGATTCTTATTTTACACGTATGAGTGTTTTACATGCATATACATAAGTGCACCCATGTGTGAAATGCCCCTGGAGGCCAGAAGAAGGTGTCAGATCCTCTGGAACTAGAGTTAAGGATAGTTGTTAGCTGCCATGTGGCTGCCATGAACCAAACCCAGGTCCTCTGCAGGAGCAGCCAGTGCTCTTAACTGCTGATTAAGTGATTTAAAAAACATTCTTTAACACTAATAGCTGCAATTTATTTAGTTGTATATACTCTGTATTCTGTACTGCACAAGCCTGTATCATTTAATCCCTAAAACAATCCTATGAAAATAGCATTCTTATCCTCTTTATAGAAGGGCAAACTAAAGTTAGGTAAGCTTAAATGTGTAGACTAGTGTCATACAGCTAATAGCTGAACTTTAGATTCAGGTGTCTTTGACCCATTTTTATCTTCCATCCCATTTGTGTTGAATCTCTACATACCCTGTATAGCCCAGCCATGTAGAACAAATTTGTTTAAGAATTTATTTAGCTGGGGCTGGAGAGGTGGCTTAGTGGTTAAGAGTACTGGCAGCACTTACAGAGGACCCAGGTTTGATTCCCAGCACCCACACGGCAGCTAACAACTCTCAGAAACTCCAGTTCCAGGGGATCCAACACCCATTTCTGACATCCATGGTCATTGAGCCAACGTGGGTGCACTTGCACACATGGAAGCAATATACTCATACACATAAAATAATTTTTAAAATAAAGTATTTTTTAAATTATTCAGCAATTTTGATAGATGATGTTTTTAACACTGTCTAATAAGATATAACTATTATTCACATATTGTTTAAATTTAAGTTGATAATTAAATAAAATTGAAAATTCACTTTCTAGTTATACTAGCCATCTTTTAAATATTCAGGTAGCTATATAATAGGAGTGAGTGTGTATCTGTCTATATCTAGAGTGTAGATAACATGACATTTCCATCTCGGGAAATTTTGTACTAAGCTGTCCAGTAATCTTTAAAAGATATGCTCACCATGTAATAAAGTGTAAAAGATGGCTGGGCATTCTATTAGTTAGATTGTAGTCTATTTTGATTCCTTCTTTAACTTCCTAATCTTTTTAGAATCTATAGAGTTTGAAGTTTTATATGGATCATCAATTTTAACTAATGAGGGTATATGATCAGTGAGGTTGTTCATTGTTGGATCTTGGAAACTATTATAAAAAAAAACAAAACTAAACCACATAATTCTCACAGGGTTCTGGTATTTAAATAGACTTCTTAGGCCTTTTGAGTTTTACATATTTGAAATTCCTGAGCAGTAATTATGTCAATAATAAAATAGAGAACAGAATTTCTAAAGTAGATTTGTTGTTTTCTGCTCCGATCTTAAATTTGTTTTCTTCCTTGTTTTAAGTCGTTTGAAAACATTTCTGAGGACTCAGTAGACTTATCCAATGAAAAAGGTAATGTTCAACGTGCTTTTAACTTTTATTGAACATCTTGCAGTTTCTTTCAATAAATTTTTGTATCCCTTAATCTCTTTTTACCCTGTAATCTAGTATATTTATTTTTAATGAAAACTATATTGTATATATGGTTTGCATATAAACCATAGGGAAAACCTTTCTTGAGTAGGTAATGTGATGATATAAGCTAATTAGGATTATATAGTAGAGCCTATAACTCCACAAATAACAGAAATATATATCAAGATAAAAACACAGCATAATTTTAAATTTAAATTATGGCCCTTTATATATAATTTTATCCTTTGAACTTTTAAACTAGTTTTTATTGAAGACTCTAGATATTTGAGTACTTCTTTGTTTAAGCTTCCTAAGTGATCGTATTTAGCATGTACTTACTTTGATGTTCTTATTTTCAGGAAATTTTTCTCCTATAGAACTAGACAGTGTGCTGTTAAAGAACACTGACTCTATAGAATTGGCTCTGTCATATGCTAAAACATGGTCAAAATATACCAAGAACATAGTGTCATGGGTTGAAAAAAAGCTCAACTTGGGTGAGTTATCTTTTGGAGCATCTGATTAACTTTTAAATGTAAGAGCTAAATTATTTGTGATTCATTTTCTACAGTTTATAGGTATTATGATTCCAAATTATTTATTCCATTGTAATAGAATTATGATTTTTTTCTTGAAATAGGCTTTCTTATACTAGATATATTTAACTGAACATTTATTATAAGCTAACTAGTAGTCCTAGGGACATGAATACAAACAGAATACTATCTCTGCCTTTAAAGAAGTCCCATTTTAATGAATGCAAAAAGTGTAATCAGATAATATGGTGAAAGGAGAGAGAAAATTAGCAGTAGATATATAAGCAGAAAAGGTAGAAGGGTAAGAAGCAGCATCATAGAAGCTAATACAACCCTAGTGTTTCACAGTTGAAAAGAGTGTTTTCATATCCATTATCTTACCTCCCTCCAAAACGTAGGAAATGGGCAAAAGAATAATTATTGTGTCCATTTTACAGTGATTTTCCTAAGGAGCATAATAGATCTGCTTTAGAACATATGGCTTGCTCAAAGGAAAATGGAATTTACCATGTCTGTGTTCTTTCTCCTTAAGTTTTAAAAATTATTCAATCACATTTATTTTGTGTGTGTGTACATGCCACAACATGCTTATAGAGGTCAGAGGACCACTTTTAGTCAGTTTTCTCTTTCCACCATGTGAGTCCAGGAATCAAACTAAGGTCATCAGATCAGAGTTGGTGGTTAAGAGCCATTTCACTGCCCCTGCATATGTGTCTATGATGGTTTTTCCTGCATATATTTATGTACAGTAAATGCATGCCTCTTGTCCATGGAGTTCAGAATAGAGAGCTTTGGATCCCCTGGATTGGACTTTCAAGTGGTTATGAGCTGCCACAGGGTGTTGGGAACTGAACCTGGGTCCTCTGCAACGGCAGAGACAGTGCTTTTAACTGCTGAGCCATCCTTCCAGCCCCCTGAATTGTTTTTAATCATGAATGCTAATCAGATCTTCTGAGATAGCCTTGTAAAGTGGGAGTTTGCAGGCTCCGGAGTTTCATCATCCTGAGCGTCTAGGCAAGTGTATTTTGAAAGTTTCCCAGTTGATTCAGATGAGCAGCTACAGTTAAGAATTACTGCCTTATCTCATGATGCATACTAATATTACCTTTCAGTTGAAGAAGCTCAAATAATTTTAGAGCATATATAGAGAAAAATGTTAATTTGGCCTTCTTTAATCTTTTCAGAATTAGAGTCCACCAGAAATATTGTAAAACTGGCAGAGGCAACTAGATCTAACATTGGAATACAGGCAAGTGTTCTGTGAACTTACTTCTTGGGTTCTATAACAGGAGACTAATCAGATTAGCCCCTGAATAGAACCTTCTAAAGTAAAAAAAGTAAAGAATATAATTGTTGATCTTTCTACTGAAAAAAAATGTTTTAAATTTAAGATTGTTTATTGTGACTGAAACTAGAAAATTCACAATTTTTGACAAATACCAATTACTTTGATAGCTGTTAATTTTGTCAATTAATTTATAATTATAATTACAAGATTATTCTTATATAGACACATTTGTAACTTAATTATTTTTCTGTGGAAAAAAAATATCTAAAGCTAAAAGTTCTCTTTTTGAAGAAGAGTGGGGTGGACCTAAAACTCTAGTACTGTCTTTAGCTATTTTTATTTTTGTTTTTGCATGCTGGTGATTGAACCTAGAGCCACAGCATGCTAGGCAAGTGCCTCTAGTGCCATTTGTTATAAAAGTGACCTTTCTATTTTAAACTCTAGGAGTTTATGCCTCTGCAGTCTCTGTTCACCAATGCCCTTCTTAGTGACATACACAGCAGTCGCCTTTTACAACAAACAATTGCAGCTCTCCAGGCTAACAAATTTGTGCAGGTAAAAATTAATAGAGACAACACATTTTTTAAATCACTGCATACCTTTATAAAACAATGTTTTTCTTTTTAATTATCTTTGATAGCCTCTACTTGGGAGGAAGAATGATATGGAAAAACAAAGGAAAGAAATAAAAGAACTTTGGAAGCAGCAGCAAAATAAACTGGTTAGTATTACAGTGGAGTTTCATGTACCTGTTTATGAACCACTAAAATCATCTGTAGTATATACATTTTTTTCTAAAATGCTGTTTTAAAGTCTCTTTATTATTCTTTTCTGTGTAGCTCGAAACAGAGGCAGCTCTCAAAAAGGCAAAACTGTTGTGCATGCAACGGCAAGATGAATATGAAAAGGCAAAATCTTCCATGTTTCGTGCAGAAGAGGAGCAGCTGTGTTCAGGTGGTGGATTAGCAAAAAATCTCAACAAACAACTAGAGAAAAAGCGGAGGTTAGAAGAAGAAGCTCTTCAAAAGGTAATCTTTCTTTGTTATTTGAAAGTTGAATTAGTAATACTCTGGTAAAGGTTTGGTTCTCCATCTTTAGCATGTGTAGGATCACCAGGAAAGCTTAATCATTGCTGGGTCCTACTCACAGTTTCTTCTCCAGTACGTGAGGGGAGGGATCCAGACAACCTTCGATACTAGCAAGTTCCCAGGTGAGAAGCAATGCTGGTTTCAGAAACCCACACTTCAGGAACTACTGTGCCAAGACAGTCCATGAAAGAAATGTCTTAGAGAGGGTGGTGGCTTCTTATCATTGACTCGACTTTTCAGAAAGACCACTTTCTGGCAGGTCTCTGTGTTACATGTGTGCTAATTCCAGCACCTGCTAACCAGGACAGGCTGAAACGTATCATTTATGGAATATAATTGGACAAATTCTATAAAATAAATGGTAAAAATATTAGAAAATGATATTTTAAATAAAAGTAGAGACTGTTTTATACTGAGTGTAGTTATTGCAAACTGTCCTCAGCAATTAAATCACTGACCAAAGCATTACTAATATTTAGAGTATTTAAAATAAAGTCCATATTATCATATTTAAAATAAAAATAGAATATTTCAGAATTTTCATAAATAAGACTTTTCAGTTGTTTAAATTTAACTGTACTACAATAAGCATCTTTTAAATGTAAATTCTAGTGATAGGGGTTGTTCTTTCTGTGGTATTTCTGAAGGTAGAAGAAGCGAATGAGCACTACAAAGTTTGTGTAACAAATGTTGAAGAAAGGCGGAATGATCTAGAAAATACCAAAAGGGAAATTTTAACACAACTTCGGACACTTGTTTTCCAGTGTGATCTTACCCTTAAAGCCGTAAGTGATTTTTTTCAATATTTGAAGGCAAGAGGGTTTTAAAAAAGGTCTTCGTATCTGTAGAAGGGAGAGATGGATGGGGAGTCATGATTGCTAAAAGACCTAAATTCTGAGACCAATGGGACATGTGAACTTTGAGTTTCTAGTAATGAAAAATAATTCGAGTTACCTTTTTTTCTTCTCTTTACTCATTTTTATTGAGGCAGTATATTTCTGTATTGCCCAGACTGGCCTTTCAGCCGATGAGCCTTATGCCTCGGCCTCTGAGTGCTGGAATTACAGGCTTGTATCACCCTCCTTGTTTTTTGTTTGTTTAGTTGGTTGGTTTCCGTTTGTTTCTTTTTTTAAATTACATTTAATTTAGTATGTGTATATGACAGCACACATGTGCAGATCAGTGGACAACTTGTGGGAGTTGGTTTTCTCCACCATGTAGGTCCTGGAAATTGAGTTCAGGTCATCAGTCTTGGTGGCAAGTTTGCCTTTACCTGCTGAACCATCTTGCCAGCTCAACGATGCCTTGTGTTTTGAGTTACTTTTGATCTGTCCCTTCTTTCCCCCTAGGTTGATTATTTAGTTAAAATTGAAGTGTGAGAATTTGTAATTCCCTCCAGTTCCCTGTCTTTCTTGCCATACTTGGTAAAATGATTTGACCCCTGAAACTTCTGTTTGTGCCACGAAATACATTCTTCAGAAACTGAGTAAACTGGAGAATGAAATGGAATCCAGTGATCTTTATTTGAAGGCAAAGCATCTTATCTTCACATTGTCTTTTATGTCTTTAAAATATTTTGTGAAAAGTTTGCATACAATAGTAATTTTCTGGCATGTAGTTGACAAGTTTTGAAACATGTATAAATCTCTGTAACTACTACATCACAGCCAGAAATCAGAAAATTTCATCACTTCAAAAAAAAAAATCATTCATGTTGCCCTTGTTGTCAGATTATCCACCTGTACCTAATTCTTAGCAATACTCATGTGTTCTACATCTTGATAGTTTTCTATAAAAATGTTAGAGTCATCTTATTTGTATCTATAAGAAATTTTTCCAACTTTGCCAGAATATCTCATAAGTGGAATCATAGTATGTAGCGTTTTCAGACAGGCTGTTTTTACACAGCCTGATTCCTTGGAGAGTCATCAGTGTTAGTCATGTACCAATAGTCCTTTTCTCTGTATTGATGACTAGTATTTCACTCTCTGACCATATCACAGTGCTCATCCACCAATTGGACATTTGTGTTGTTTCTAGCTTAGGATCATTATGAGTAAAGCTCCCAGAATATCTGTTCACAGGGCTTTGTTGAACATAGTTTTCATGGAAATATGTAAGAATGAGATTACTGTTTGGTATATCAAATACATGAAACTACTAGACTGATAAGGTGACCCTAATCAGTAGCATATGAAAATTCCAGTTCTGTGTCCTTTACATTTGTTATTTATCTTAGCTGTTCTAACAGGTATGTAGTATATCCAATTGTGTTTTAATTTGTTCTTCAGGAATGATAAGTAATACTAAGAATATTTTCAAGGGTTTATTTGCAATTGGACTATTTTAAACTTTTCAGTGACTTTTTTTTTAATTGCTAAAGGTTACACATATTTTCCTCTATTCAAAAGCTTTTCGTATATACTTTTAGCAATGTCTTTAGGGAAAAGTTTTCTATTTCGATGGGTCTGGCTTATTCTTATAGGAGTCATGCTTTTGACATAACCCAAGGTCACACAGTTTTGTTTTGTACTAAAAATACATTTTATATTTACATATGTGGTCTATTTTGAGTTAATTTTTGTGGTAGGGATACATTAAGGTTGATTTATTTTGGCAGATAGATGGCATATTAAAATTACACCAAAATGATTCTAAGCAAAAAAAGTTGCTAAATAACGGCACAAAGAGGTCAGTAACAGTAAAAGAGTTTGTTGTTTATGTTTCTCTGAAGAAGAGGAAACCTACCGCACCAGGCTGCAAAGAAAATGCCAGATTTGGAAGGCAGAAGCAAGAGAGAGAAAAGCCGAGTTTAAACATCTGTATTGAAAATGATTTGTGGTGGTTTAAATACTTTGTCCCTGGTTGGTGACTGTTTGGAGAGGTTTAGGAGGTGTGTCCTCGCTGGAGGAAGCACGTCACTTAGGGGAGTCTTTAGCCTTGCCCATTTCCAATTTGTCTCTGCTTCCTGAGTGCCTGAAGATGTAAGCACTCAGCACGCTGCTTCGGCTGCCTCCCACCATGATACACTCTTGTCCCTCTGGAGCTGTAAGCCATATAAACTCTTCTATAAGTAGCCTTGATTATGGTATTTTATCACAACAAAAGAAAATTGATATACCAGGTGTGGCAATATATACCACTGATTCTCTACCTGGTAGGTAAAGGCAGGAGAACCATAAATTCAAGGTCATCCTTAGCTATGTGGCAAATTTGAGGCCAGCCTGGGCTACATGAGCCTTTGTCCCAAGCAAAACAAACAGAATTTTTATTGGTGCTTCCTCAGGGACGGTAACGTGAGCAAAAGCAATAACTTAGGATTGGATATTTTGACTAATTCTCTGAGAAATGGGACTCAGAAGACATGAATCATTCACCTTTGTTCTTGGTTAATTTTGGGCAGAGGAAATAATTGGCTTGGTGTAGGAGATGAGTTGTCGGGGGTGTAAACTTGGTGCTTGTCGGTTTTATACATGAAGATCCTGTCTTAACCCTTCATCTCCAAGAATCAGCTGACTTAAGAAATGTCAGTTTCTCCTTGGCCTGCATGCTTTCAAAGATGCTAACAATATCACAAAATATTAAAACTAAGAATTAATACAGATGCCCCACTTGTCCCAACACAATTATTTGAAAACACTATGCCATTTCCCTTAAAATGTCTTTGCATATTTTTCAAAACTCAGTTGACCATAGTTGTTTGTCTTCTGGATTTTCTGTCTTGATTCTGTTGCTTTAAAACAAGTTTTAAAATCAGATATGAGTCCAATTTTGTTATTTTAAGAATTGTGTTTAATGCCTTAAGCTTTCTATATAAATGTTAAAATCAGCTTGTCTATATAAAATACCTTATAAACATTTTCATTACATAAAGTTTTTGTCAGTTCATGACATGGTTCAGCAGCTGTGATGGCGTATCAGCAGCAGACCCAAAAGTCAGTTCTACCTAAGTCTAGTTTCGTGAATCAATCAGTGTAGCTGGAGCAACATACAGGAGCATGGCAACCTGTGGAAGCTAAACTATAAAGGAACAGTCTTTCTCCCCCAGCAACTGTTAACCACTTATATATCCCCTGAGAGAAGTACCTCGTGAGCCCCTCCCCCCACAGCAACTGTTAACTGCCTGTATTTCCTTGGGAAGGAGAAGGGAGGTTAATCACAGCTGCTGAGAGTTCAAGAGGGCCATGTCATGCCCAGAGGACAGCATTCCACAACTTTTGAATGCTATCCTAGGTATTTTCAGTGTTGCTTTGTGTGATTCTGGGCCCTAACATTGGTTTTAAAAAATATATAGTAGCATTTGTTCTAGTTAGGTTTAGTTGAGGAGCAATGCAGCTCTCTTCCTGGTCTGACTGGGAAGCTGAAATAGCACAATCTTCTCGGCTGCTAAGAGTCCGGAGACACCAGTTCTTAATCATTAAATGTTGGGGGGATGGTGCAGAGATAAAGAGAAAAAAGCAACAGGAATTTCAACACTCCACTAGCAGCCTTTGAATGCAGTTGATCTGATCGTAAAGGAAGATTCCCTTCAGACTTTCCAATCTCTGCTCAGCTACTGTAACCCCCTGTCACTGCTGTAAGATTGTGCCCTGGGGATTTAGGCTTGCTTGAGGAATAGGGCAGGACTTTCTCCTATTCTTTTGTAACATTCTCTACCCCATCCTCTTCTTTTCGTTTTTTGTTCCAGAGGCTTGCTTTTGAAACTTGTCTGTACCTGGTGTTAGATGTATGGGAATACATAGCCTTGAGTAAGAGCTGAGCATAGGCTAGAAAACATGATGGAGTGAGAAGATCAAGGACATGTACCTAAAACGTCTTATATTTCCACAGTCTACCTGCTACAAGATACTTCCCAGAGTTTTTAGATGGGTGATACTAACATAGGCCTTTTGATCAGGGTTTTTCAATGAATTCAATGGAAGAAATAATTGTACTTCAATGAAAAAAAAATTTTTAATGTTTTAATTGCTTACAGCTGTATCTCATTCATTTATCACATTTTGATTGTTAATGGTTTACAGATTTATAAAATAACCTAAAAGATTTATAAAAACCCCTTCACCTCAAACCATAGCTATTAATAGCTAAGACTGAGTGCATGCAGACTAAGGTATTTGTCTACATTAACTCATCTATTTTCCAGAAGTCCTGCTAGGTAAATAAAGACTCTTTAGCTCCGTTTTGCTGAAGCCGAAGTGTAGAAAGCCTTTTCTTCCACAGTGTGGTCCTTGGACTGGTCACATTATAATTACCCTGGTAGCCTATAAGTAACATAGACTCTTTTGTTTTGAACCAGACTTTTGAATTCAGAATCTACGCTTGAACAAAATCTATCCAGGTGGTTCATGTCCTGACTCTCAACTCATTGATTCAAAGAAAGCAAGTGCAGTTCCCATTAGCCAAGAATGCCCTGATACAGCTAGTTGTCGGACTTAACAACCCTATACGAAATACAGTTTGAATTTCCTTTGTCAGTTGAAGGAGTTGGGACACAAACTATTCTGCTGTGTACACATTTCAAATACTACTTATGCTCAAGGAAATGTGTATCGACTAAGGAAAGGACTGAGAAATTAATCAGGAGTTCATCCTATTGTCTGATAAACCGTGAGTGCTGACAAGAAAACATGGCAATCTTTGAAATAAAACATTAATAAAAATTTGGTATTCATTCATACTATTTTCCTTAAATATATTCCCCATAAAAGTCCAGAGTGGGGTTTTAGAGAGTAAATCAGATCATACTTTGCTTAAAATCTTAGCTGGCTTTTATTGTACTTTCCTCAGATTTTTACCTTGGTTTAGGTGACTGCTACCTTTTCTGGCCTTGTGTCAGACAGAAGTTCTGCTTCCTTCAGTGTGCCTGTTGACCTTTCATCTACTTCTTGAGCACAGCTCTGTCCTGCTAAACTTCTGCACCACCTCCTCCTTTTGTTTGAATTAGCCTTCTCCCTGAAGCTCTGTCCTGGCTCTTCCTCACACCTGGTCAGAGTTTACATACTAGCTCTTCAGAGGATCTTTCCCCCAGCCTACCCTGGTGAGAGTACCCTTTCCACAAACACGTGCATGATGAGTTGACATGCTTTTAAAATTTATTATTATTATTATTACTATTAGTGTGTGTGTGTATGTATGTGTACATGTGTGAGTGAGTGTGATGGTTGGGAGGTAGACTGCCTGCTACAGCATGTGTGTAGATGTCAGAGAACAACTTGCAGTAGTTGATTCTCTTCTGCCTGTACATTCCAGGACTTGAACTCAGGTTGCCAGGCTTGTGTGGCAGCTGCTTTCCCAGCCAAGCCATCTCACAGCCTAAGTTGACATGATTATATAGTGTTTGCAGCATTTTTCAATACCACAGAATATCTTACATGATTTGTTACTTCTCTTTGGCATCATCTTCGGCTCATATAGAGACAGGTGAAAACTGGGATCTCTTCCATTTATACCAAAGTATAGGGTTTTGTAGGTGGATGTCAAATTTGTTAATTAATGTAAAACTCTTGAGACATTTTATGGGCCTTGGCATATTATGTGAACTTTACAGCTGATATTACAGTTGTTGTTACTGTAAGTAATAGAAATGAAAGTATTTTTAGGCAGTTGTAGAAACTTAGAGAATGCTGTATCCCAGCTAATGAAACTGGGACTTCAGAAATAGCTCAAGCTCCAGGCTAACATGGGCAACGTAACACCCATCTAAAATAAAGAATATAGAAATCTAAAAAGAGAACATGAAAATGGTCAAATTAATAGTGATCACAATAGGAAGATAGTCTCCATCCATGTTTTTTTATTTAGGAAACTAGACAGTTGTAGTTCAAAATATAGAACTGTGGGTCCTCAGACATACCCATTTCCTAAAGCTACTAACCAGTAAGGATATGGGATTGTTATTTTTTTAAGGGAGAAATGATTTCTTTTGTCTCATAGTGCAGGGCACAGTCCATCATGACTAGTCATGTTGCTTCTACAGTCAAGAAACAGAATGATGAAAGCTTATGTGCAGCAGTAGCTTCTCCCCTTTATATAGTCCAGGACACCACTCCAGAAAGAACGGTGCTGCCCGCTTTTAGTGTGGGTACTGTATTTATAACTTTCCAATTTAAAGCCAGTGTTACTGGAAATGATCTTCTTAAATACTAGATTAAAACTACTTTTTAAATTTGCAGTCTAAGCCATGCATAATATTAGGTAATTTAGCATGCTAATAAGTGGCATCTAGTGTTGTGTACGTCATTTACATGGCCTTTTTATTGGTTTGACCATTGACATAATTGTTTTTTCATATAGCATTTTATATATCATGAATTATTTGTGCCTTTTGTCTTTGTCCATGGCCATAGGTAACAGTTAACCTCTTCCACATGCAGCACCTACAGGCTGCGTCCCTTGCCAACAGTTTACAGTCTCTCTGTGATAGTGCGAAACTCTATGATCCAGGTCAAGAATACAGTGAATTTGTGAAGGCTACAAATTCAAGTGAATTAGAAGAAAAGGTTGATGGGTAAGAATGCCTATATAGATGAAATTATTTCAAGAGAAAATATTTGCTAAGTTCCTATTTCGTATAAGGAAGTGTTTTTTCTTACACTAAAATACTAACTCTAATTGTTTTTTACTATTTTCATATTGTTTAGTGGTTTCTTAGTACATTTAAGGAGTATATGTAATATACTTGCAAATGAAGCTTTCCATTTTGATGCAGACCTCAATGCTTTCGATCTTAAAAATCTTTTGGGACTAGCAAATGATGGCCATACATGTTTTGAGTATCCTCAAAAATTTAACCTACATTTTCCACTGAGGTTAGACTAAAAAAATTTAATTGTTACATAATTTATTGAATATTCTATTGCTACACCTCTTCCATATTTCAGCTGGTACAAGTACACATTTTCTAAAAGCTTTATATCTCTTAAAAAGACTGGTTCTTAATGGTTCATAAGTTTACTCATACTGTATTCAGTAAATTAACAAATTTTCTGAATATTCAGTAAAATAGACTGTTGAGCTTTATTTTCCGCCCCCTTAGAAATGTAAATAAACAACTAGCCCAGACGTCTGGATACGGACCTGCCGACTCTTTAGAGGATGTTGTGCGACTTCCTGACAGTTGTAATAAAGTAGAAGAGGACAGGTGCTCTAACAGTGCAGACATAACAGGTACCTTTTCATACCAAAGCAAACACTTCTTTACAAAAGAACAGATTACTTGAATATCTTTATTAAATGAATTTGAGCTTTGGAATTAGAAAATCAAGCCTTATATTGTAACTTTTTGAGTCCATTTACAATTTTAACCACTGTGCCTATCTCAGAAGCCAATAACTATTCATTAAAGAAATCTGAGTCATTTCCTTTCATGTAATATTATTATTTCATCATATAAAATCTATATATAGTTAGGATTTTAATTTTACTCTTTTTTTAAAGGTCCTTCTTTCATAAGATCATGGACATTTGGGATGTTTAGTGACTCTGAGAGTACTGGAGGGAGCAGCGAATCTCGATCTCTGGATTCAGAATCTATAAGTCCAGGTACATAAATATATCTAAGTCTAGCAGTGAAACACTAAGGCAGTCCATTTGGGATATTTTTTTAGCGAGCATATTTTTAGAACAAATTGTCATAAATAAACATAGGAGAATACACACACAAACACACACACATGTAATTTAAAGAAAAACAATAAAACCTTTATAGAGTCATCAGCTAACCTAGCAAGCAAAGCATCAGTCGTACATTAGAAGCCCCTTCATATCTTCTTGATGACATTGCTTAATATCCCATCAGAATGAATCATTATCTGATTTTTAAAAATCATTCTGTAGCTATTTTAAATGTTTGTAGTACTATATTTCAAACAGTTTAGTCCTTTTCTGGGTGCCATAAAAGTAAAATCATATCACTGTTATTTTGATACTGGGGACTGAACTTAGGAACTCTTGCATGTTAGTCACAGGCTCTACCACTGAGCAATATCCCAGGCCTTTTTTAACTTTTCATTTTGAGACAGGTTCTCACTAAATTGCCCGCACTGGCCTTGAACTCACTCTGTAGCCCAGACAAGACATAAATTCTTGATCCTCCTCCTTCAGCCCCCTATACCAGCTAGGATTATAGGCCTCTACCACCAGGCCTAGCTTAATCATGATTCTTTTTTACTTCTTTCATACATGCTTCACCCTCTTTTGAGGTCCATGTTGATGTGAATAACTGTCTTTATTTTCATTGCTGTATAATAATTTAGTGAAGATTAATATCATTATCTGGGTTTTTTGTAGTTAATTGCCATCGTGATAAACATCCAATAATGACTTTATTATTAGGCTAGTACATTTGATGTAAAAACATAAACAGAAAATACTACCTGTCTTTGTGAAGCTTATAACCTCAAGTGTTTGCTGTTAGAAACTAGTAGAAAAGTGTCATTAGACTATATGGTCCTCAATTTTAAATTTATTTGGAAAAAATCAGATTTGATTAAATTCTTTTTGTTCCCAGGAATGAATATCTTGCATCCCCTGTTATCCAGATTTTGAGAATAGAAGAAAGTTTTTCAATTTTTAATTGAAGCTAATAAAATACTATGAAACATATAGTTCCAAGAATATTATCATTACCTGTTTCTCATATTCTTTAATGAATAGTCAGGTAATGGTATCCACGATTTTCTTTTAGGAGACTTTCATCGAAAACTTCCACGAACTCCATCAAGTGGAACCATGTCTTCTGCTGATGACCTAGATGAAAGAGAGCCACCTTCCCCTTCAGAAACTGGTATTGTGTTCATTTGAACTAAAACCCACCAAACCAGCTGAAGTAGTAGCACTGCATAATACTAGATCATCACTAGTATCATGATGTTATGTACAGCTTAAATATGCCCCAGTAATTATGTATTGAGTACGAACTGATAATGAATTGACTAGGTGGTTAAAATGCATTTACAAGAATAAGGGGTAAAACTGTTAGATCTAAAACCTGCTGACCTGTTATAAACTGCTGGTTACACATGATGCTCTTTCCTAAGTCTAATACATCAGCTTGCTGTTAAAACGGTAGCAGTGCATGAGAGATTCTGGGAAAGCCCCTTCTAAAGGGACTGTGGGTATAAACTCAGTGGTAGAGCTCTTGCCTAGCATCCATGAGGCTCTGGGTTCTATCACTAGCCCTGTAAACAGTAACAGTAATGAAGAAGCCAAGCAGGAAAAGCAGATAAATGTACTTCTCAAGGACAAGGTCATTTGTAGATGTTGAAAGTTATAAACATCAGTTACCTTAATGACTTGAATTAAACTCGTATAAATTAGTTTTATACCTTTGGAACATTCACAAGTGTTTTGGCTGAATTTCTAAATTAATAGGGTATCTGATCTCCAATATGATTTTATAATAGAACTCACTAGTATTATTTATGGTTTTATAATAAATTAAGACTGCTGAGATGGCTCAGCAGATAAGAACACTGGCTGCTCTTGCAGAAAACCTAAGTTCAGTTCCCAGCATCCATGTGGTGGCTAAAGAGTCTGAAACTCAGGGAATCCGATGCCCTTTCCTGACCTCCATGGCCATTGCACATACGAGGTGTTCTTACATACATGCAAGTAAAGCACTTACATACCTAAAATTCAAACAAAATTTCTTTAAAGACTAGCTCTATCTTTAATGGATAATACTCACATGCTAGCTTCGTATAACTAGTTTTTTCTTTTGAAGCAGTCCCAGAATTTTTTCTCTCCTCTGAAGAATGTAATGCCACCCATAAATACATATCCCAACTCTGTTTAGTATATCTTAATAAAAGCATAAAGTTGATAATTCTGAAAACATTATGCCTTGGTATCCTAGAATTATCTTACTGGTTTGGAGGTGACTGTTACAGCTAAAGTGTTTGATAAAAGTGTATGGTTTATAAAAGACCTATAAATTGAATGTTTTCAATGTTAGAAACTCAGAATAATAGCTTTTTTATGATAGTAAATGATTGAAACATCTAAAGATTATTCAAAATATAGTATCATATGATATAAAATTTTTATCACCTTGCTATTCTCATACACTGTTTCTGTTATAAGGACCCAATTCCCTTGGAGCATTTAAGAAAACACTGATGTCAAAGGCAGCTCTCACTCACAAGTTTCGCAAATTGAGATCCCCCACAAAATGCAGGGATTGTGAAGGCATTGTAGTGTTTCAAGGTGTTGAGTGTGAAGAGGTAAGATCTTTTTGGAATTGCACTGGCCCTGTTGTTTGTTGTTGTTTGATTGGTTGGATTTCCTCTCTTGTACTAATTTTTTCAGGTTAGGATACAGACTAATGGGTTTCATCATGCCTTTTCATACAGATGTGTCATTAAGTATTGTTTTTTCTTTAAAACTATGTACTTTTTTCCTTAGGATTTCACTCACTGAGATCTTTTACAAATATATTTTTAATAAATTTTACCACAATATATCTTTTATTGTTTTAAATTTTCTTTTGCTGTTAGGTATATTTCAAACATTATGAATAGTAAATTGTAATTAGCTTTTATTATATTATCAGTCTATCTATAGTTTCTCCAATTGTGAATAGTTTCAAGGTGAGCTAATGAATTTTAAACTGTCATTTTCTTATAGTGTCTCCTTGTGTGTCATCGGAAGTGTTTGGAGAATTTGGTCATCATTTGTGGTCATCAGAAACTTATGGGGAAAATGCATGTATTTGGAGCAGAATTCATACAAGTTGCAAAAAAGGAACCAGATGGCATCCCTTTTGTACTCAAAATATGTGCTTCAGAAATTGAAAATAGAGCCTTGTGTCTACAGGTACATTGTAACGCTTGAAATTTAAAAAAAAAAAGGAAAGTCCTATGTCATTTGTCCTAATGAAGACAAAGGAAACAGTGCTATCAGTTTGTGACACCTGATTTGATTCAAAATTATTTTGAAAATTTTATTTGGCTCCAGTTATGATTTTTTTTTCTGAAATACTAACAAAAATTTAACTAGACATCAAAAACATGCTTAGATGTCTACATTAGTCATTTGAAATAAAACAAAATTTTGCAAAAATTCTTTTGCTTTTCTATTTAAGGGAATTTATCGTGTTTGTGGAAACAAAATAAAGACAGAGAAGCTGTGTCAAGCTTTGGAAAATGGAATGCACTTAGTAGACATTTCGGAATTCAGTTCCCATGACATCTGTGATGTCTTAAAATTGTATCTGCGACAGGTAAAGTTTTTATTTTGAAATGTACCATTAAATTAAAATAGTAAAAATTGGACTTATGCTTAATTTTGAATTTATAACATTTACTACATATATTTTCATTGACAGACCTTACTAATGTATAAATATTAATGTATACACCAAAGAATGACTAAGACATATAATTTAAAGAACAATAATAATAAAAGCAAACTGATTTCTTATCAGTCAGTTTAAGAAAATAGAATATTCCTGTATTTTATACAAGACTTCCATATACCTCCATCTAGGAGTTCTTTCCTAACTGTACCAAAGTAATAAGCAACATTTTCCTAAACATAAAGAAGTAAATAGTATAGAGTTTTTGTATTGTTAAGTTTTAGAGCTTGAAAGCATAGTTCTACCTTTATAAGGACAGGCCAGTGTTGAACTATTATATGAAGATTCAGTGAGCACAACAGAGTTTGGATCTCAGTCTGCTTTGTCTTTGTTGATATTTCAAAATAGCTATTGTATAAGTGTGAAAAAAACCTTTTAAGTACATCATACTTGGGGAAGCAAGCAGAACTGTCCTGTAAACTGGGTCCTAGAAGACTAGCAGGAATGTGGTCAAGAAGTAGGCCACCTGTGTTGTTTTTGTCTGTGCTCAGTGTTGCATCTACAGGTTCAATGAAAACATATCCAGGGGGTAAAATAAATGGCTTCAGGCAGATTATGGAGAAGTTGCAGGAACTTGGTACATTGTTGTGAACCAGGTACAAAAATAATTTGGACCAAGCCCAGTTGGCATTGTGTCCTTGGGTGAAAGTGAAAAGATAGTGACAAAAACAACAATAGTGGTGCTGGTAGTTGCCAGTATGTCAGCCTCTGGAGTCCTTTTGCGCCAGTCTGGATCTTTTTAATCATTTGTTTAGCTGTTATCTTGAGGTCTCTTATGTTTTTGAAGAAGTGCCTCTTGTATCTTCCTTGTATTTGGCCTTTTCTACTGTTTGGGTCATGGTCATCCTTGAACAAGCTGAACTTTGTTCATCTATAAATGTCATTATTCCACTCTTTTGATGGAAGCGGAATAGTATGGATAGTTGGTGTAGTAGAAGCTGTTGTTTCTTCCCCTCTGTTTCCTCTGTTCTTTGTAGGTGCAATTGTTGTTCTGAATTCTTGGCAACCTGTGCTGACACTGTGGTTTTATTTGAACATCTTATCAGTAATGTTTTCATAATTGAGGATTTGTTTTATGTCTCTCTCCTTCCTTCTTTCCTCATCCTGCTTTGAAATCTGGTATTTTTTTGTTTAGAGTACATTTCAATTTAGACCAACTATATTTTCAGTGTTCTGTTACTATATGTGTCTACTAGCCACCAAGTTGATAATGTGGCCTTCCATAATTTTCTACTTAACATGAGAGTTGGAACTAAAATTTGTGGAAATTGTCAACAGTATGAAGCATTTGAAAACTTGGATTTTTGTTATAGGGTACTCTAGGCAGACTGTTTGGAGAACACCTTGCATATGTGTCTCTAGGTCTCTCCTCTTGGGCTGGTCTGATTGCTAAAAAATAAGGGGATCTTTCCTTACCTAGAGATGTGGTCAGTAATCTGGGAAATAAGGACTGTTAAAAAGTCACAGGATCTCTGCTTTGGCATGCATATGGCCATTTCCCGTTGGTCTTCCATCCCTTGTGCTTTGCATTTCCCATCCAGACTCCCTGTTTTGCAGGATAAACCTCCACATTTCTTGAGAAGTTGCTCAGGAACATGAAGTTGGGAATCTAGAGAGCTAAGCCTTCTCAGACAGCCAGACCTCCCTTAAGATCAGAGAGCTCAGTATTCATAGTCCAAGACTGTAAATCATGAGCTTTCAGCCTTCTTGGAACTGCTAATTCAGCACCTATTTGCTCCTCAGCTTGAGAGACACTGCTTTTGTGTATTCTCTGATTTCCCCAGTCCATATAGGCCTACTGTATTTTAGGGGGTGGCAGGAGGGAAAGAAATTAAGTATAACTCTTTGATCTATACCATGTTAACCTTTAGTTGTATTTTGCAGAACCCTCAATTGAGATATGGAGGTTGAGTACCTTTAAGTGATTCTGACTCTTTAAGTTTCATAATATGTCATCTTTATTTCTTCTAGCCAGTCAGAGAAGGGACATGAATGAGATTCAATACTGTGAACTGTCACTCCATTCCAAAATTATTGTAGAATCAAGACTTTCATATGGGAGTGAAGCCAGGATCAAATCTCAGACTAGCATTAGAGAATAGCCTACTCATGTACCAACTTTAGACCCAAGATGTATTGTGGTAAAATTTATTAAAAATGTATTTGTAAAAGACCTCAGTGAGTGAAATCCTAAGGAAAAAAGTACATAGTTTTAAAGAAAAAACAATACTTAATGACACATCCGTATGAAAAGGCATGATGAAACCCATTAGTTTGTATCCTAACCTGAAAAAATTAGTACAAGAGAGGAAATCCAACCAATCAAACAACAACAAACAACAGGGCCAGTGCAATTCCAAAAAGATCTTACCTCTTCACACTCAACACCTTGAAACACTACAATGCCTTCACAATCCCTGCATTTTGTGGGGGATCTCAATTTGCGAAACTTGTGAGTGAGAGCTGCCTTTGACATCAGTGTTTTCTTAAATGCTCCAAGGGAATTGGGTCCTTATAACAGAAACAGTGTATGAGAATAGCAAGGTGATAAAAATTTTATAAAAGACCTAGAAACTCAGAATAATAGCTTATGATAGTAAATGATTGAAACATCTAAAGATTATTCATATACAGTATCATATGATATAAAATTTTTATATTTATAAAAATAAAAAGTTGCCATCTCAGGCAAATGTTCATCCCCATAATGAATTTCAGTGTTTTTACTGCTCTGCAAAGGAGAGCATATCAGGTAGCCAGAAGTATACTGTGTTTTCCTTTGCAGAGCAGTAAAAACATTAAAATTCATTATGGGGATGAACATTTGCCTGAGATGGCAACTTTTTATTTTTATATACTCATAATGAGTCAGTCAAACTGTATTTTAAAATTGTATAAAGATTGACTGTACCTTTTGAAGGCCATGTTGTCTTTGAATCTGACAACTAAAACATAAGAACCCTATAGTATTTTGTTCTATTTGTTTCTCCTATCTGAATACAATACAGATTATCAGCCTTTTTCTACTCCATCTGACTTATTCTGTATATTAAGGTAAGTTTGTTTGAATAAAATAGTGCTAACTTTGGGACAGTCATGAATATAACATGCATAGGATCTATATCAGCATTTAAAAGCCTACTGTGGGTTCTGGAGAGATGGCTTAGCAGTTAAGAGCACTGACTGCTCTTACAGGGGACCTGGTTCGATTCCCAGCACCCCCATGGTGGCTAACAACCACCTATAACTCCAGTTCCAGAGTATCTTCTGACTGCCTCGGGCATTGCATAACACTGATGGACTTACCTATATGCAGGCAATGCACTCAAACACATAAAATAAAAATAACAAATAAAATACTTTTTAAAAAAAACCCACTGTGTAGCTTTAGGTTTTAAGAGTTTTATTGACTATCAGATAATGTCTTTTAATTATACAATTTATGACAGCGATTTCAGATTATCTTCATAGGTCATATCTGTAGCAGGCATGTACACTTTAAAATTTACTTTAAATCTTGCTAAAGGGACATGATAAGTCATTGAATAGCTGTGAATATTAACTGTTAATGGGAAAAAGGACAGAATGGTATTCCTAATATAATTTTATTTCTTTAGCTCCCAGAGCCATTTATTTTATTCCGATTGTACAAGGAGTTTATAGACCTTGCAAAAGAGATACAGCATGTAAACGAAGAACAAGAGGCAAAAAGAGATGGCCCTGAGGACAAGAAAAGCCCAAATGTGTGTATAGAAATAAACCGAATCCTTCTAAAGAGCAAAGACCTTCTAAGACAGTTGCCAGTGTCGAACTTTAACAGTCTTCATTACCTCATAGTACATCTTAAGCGGTAAGAATTTTATATAAATATAGCCTCCATTAGTAGGTGGGTGGACAGAGTGTTTTGTTAAATATTTAACACCATAGTCATTTTTAAGCATACAGTTTCAGTGGTGTTGAATACATTCACGTTGTCGTTGTATTTTTTAAATGAATTTCATTGTGTGCTAGGGGAATGGTGATACCGAGGGTATATTCAGGCAGCCAACCCCATTGCCTCAGATGCCTCCTGTGTACTGGATCTGGCTGGGGAAACAAAGATGGAGACAGGCTTTCTGTGATCTGTGGACTCACAGACCTGCATACAAGCACAGTACAGTATCATTCTGTTCAGTAGATAAACACATCATGCAGAGAAAGGCTAGGGTATGGGGAAAGGTCCGAGGAAGCAGCCCCTGTTTGAGGATTAAAGAACTCAGTAGTGCAGAGAGCGTTCTAGGCAGAGGATTATCAAGCATGGTAGGGGAGAGAAATTTATATTTAGGAAATAATAGTAATTTAGTTAGACTACAGTGTGAAAGGCAACAGCAGGAACTGAGCTAGAGCACTGGTAAAATCTTACGTACCTCACAGTTGAGTTTGCTATCTTGTTCTGTACCCACTAAAGAATTTTGAGTCAGGAATTTAACATGCTCAGATTTGCCTGTTAGATCTTTCTGGCAGAAATAGGAAGAATGGGCTGGAGAGGAGAGGCTTTACCACAGTTTGAACCTCCTTGAATAGTCACAGAAGCAAAGGGTGATGAGAGCTTAAAACTAGATTGTGGAGCAACAGGGTAATGCAGAGACCTTTCAGAAACAGTCATCTAGGCTTGAAAAGGAGCTTTGGAAACAATTGACAGTGGTAGTTTGGTTTCCACTATAAGACCTGGAAGCATATATGATAGCCTGGGATGGAAGTAATTTTTAAGAGTTTTTTCTGCTGGCAAAATTTCAGTAGTTTCTCTATTTGGATTTATATCCTAATACAATAAAAACTCTAAGCTCCAATTTGGCATGTGGTATTTAAATCAAATAAATACGTCTTTTTCTTTAGACCATTCTTGCAACTTGACCCTTGACAAACTTTCTAGATTTTGTAGCCCATTTTTCTCCACTGTTCCCAGCCTGTACTAAACTAGCACTAAAACACTGGAATAGGCAAATTTCCTGCAGTTTTACGTGTTCTGCTTTGCAGGGTGGTAGATCATGCAGAAGAAAACAAGATGAATGCCAAAAACTTGGGGGTGATATTCGGACCGAGTCTCATCCGGCCGAGGCCTACGACTGCTCCCGTCACCATCTCCTCCCTTGCTGAGTATTCAAATCAGGCACGAGTGGTCGAGTTCCTCATTACTTACTCACAGAAGATCTTCGACGGGTCCCTACAGCCTCAAGATGTTGCATCTAGTACAGGTGCTGTTGCATCTCCTCTTGATCAAGGGTACCTTCTGAAGCCTCTGCTATCACCAGATGAAAGAGACTCAGATCATTCTATGAAGCCACTATTCTTCTCTTCAAAGGAGGTGAGATTTTTATTTTACAAATTTGCTTGTATGCACACGCGTGCCCCATGGCACCTATGAGGAGGTCAGAGGACAACTTTTGGGAGTCAGTTCTCACCTTCCACCTTGTTGAGGCATGGTCTTTCTTGTTTCTGCTGCTGTGCTGTGCAGTCCAGGCTCGCTAGCCCCCAAGGTTATGGGGACTTCCACTGTCTCTGCCTTCATCACACTGCAGGAGTACAGAACCAGATGCATACCACAGCATCTAGCGTTCTGCATGGGTTCTGGGAATCAAACTCAACTCAGGTTGTCAGGCTTGCACAGCCAGCAAAAATTGAGTCAGAGTTTTGACTGTTACCAAATTGCATTAGAACTCTATAGTGTTTATGTCAATAAATTAACATTCTTTAAAGTTTTTCTTTTAAAGTGTGTTTTGCTTCTTCAAGTGTGAAAATTCTCTTCCATTAACAGGATATCCATACTGCAGATTCTGAAAGCAAAATTTTTGAATCAGCTGCATCATTTGAGGAATCAGAACGCAGGCAA
This sequence comes from Eospalax fontanierii, assembly GCA_035773235.1. Taxonomy (NCBI): domain Eukaryota; kingdom Metazoa; phylum Chordata; class Mammalia; order Rodentia; family Spalacidae; genus Eospalax; species Eospalax fontanierii. The sequence goes on along the minus strand of CM069543.1, from coordinate 27,725,466 downwards.
AATGCATTGGAAAAATGTGGTGCTTCTCTCATTGGTGAGTAGCCATTTAAAAAATCTGTATACTGAAGTAAAACTGTCCAAGTAAACCATGACCAAAAGCCAGTGTAAATGCACTGGATTCGATCCCCAGTTCTCAAAACAAGAGCCAAGATGAAGGGGACTGAGGGAGGTCCAGAATTCACTTTTATTAGTTCACAAATCTGTGTCAACCATTGAGGAAGTTACCTTTTAGTGTACTTTGCATTTATTTTTTTCCATTCTCATGTGTCTGTGATATGCATGTGTATGCATGGTTTACATGTGGGGGCGGTGCAGGTATAGGTGGGGGTGCATCCATGTAGAGGCCTCACGTTGATTTTGAGAATATTCTTTGGTCACCCTTCCACCTTACACATTGAGGCAGGGTCACTCAGCCCCAGAGTTTAATGTCTCTGTCTTCTGAGGCTAGAATCGTATTTATGTGGGTTCTGGGATCAAAATTCTGGTCTCCATGTTTATGCAGTAAGGGCCTTAACCCCTGAACAATCTCTCTAGCCCTGTACCTTGCATTTAAGTGAATATCATTTTTCATATGCCTTTCTTATAAAAAGACATCATAGAATTCTTAGGGGTTTTTTTGTGTGTGCTCCGTCTGCAAATTTTATCTTCATTTTTGTTTGTCATCAGTCAAAGCCAAGGCAGACAAGTGTTCAACTGGGTGCTAAACATGTTTTGTTTTCTATTTAATGGGTCTGAGTGTTGTGCCTGCAAGTGTATATGTGCACCACATGCATGCAGTGCCTGCAGAGGCCTGAAGAGGGTATCAGTTCCCTGAGAACTGAAGTTACGGGTCGGTGTGAGCTGCTGTGTGGATGCTGGTAGTTGAACCCCGTCCCTCTGCAAGAGCAGCAAGTACTCTTAACTGCTGAGCCATCTCTCTAGTCCCCAGATAACATGTTTTGTAATATAATTCTAAGTAGTATTTTAACTGCTCATAGGCATCCAACAAAGACTTCTAAAACTCAAGAACTTTAGATTCCCCCAAATTTTCTACATGTTTTTATCTGTGGTCTGCCTTTAATACTCTGTGCACAGATAGGTGTACATCTTTCATTTCTTTGACTGTAATCACTTTTTTAAGAGCCTTCAAGCTGGGCATTGTGGCCCATGCCTTTGTTCCCAGCACTTAGGAGGCAGAGGCAGGCAGATTTCTGAGTTCAAGGCCAACTTGGTCTGCATAGTAAGATAGTGAGCCAGGATTACATAGTGAGACCCTGTCTTGGAGAACAAAACAAACAGATAAAAAAAGAGTTCTCTGCTGGCTGCCATGCTGATTGTTACAATAATTCTACATTATTAGAGATAAATCTAGTTTTACAAAAAGAGCCATCTATGTCAGCTTTGATGTATAATCACGTATTAATGAGCATAGCCTAAGAAAGTCTAAATAGGAAGGGAGCCAAGTATTCACCTTTTCTGTACACAGTTCTGGGCTCATTGTTTAATTCTATGTATTAGCTGTTATCACAATACCTAAAGAACAACTTAAAGGGAAGAAAGATTTATTTTGGCTCATGGTTTCAGAGATGTCTGTTACCTTGGTAGGGAGGGCATGTTGGAGAGCGTTTCACACACAGTGGGCAAGAAACAAATGGAGGAAGGCAATACAGGACAAGTCAGGTTAGATACAGAACCCAAAGACATGACACTTTTGACCTTCTTTCTCCAACAAGACCACACCCCCTGTAACAGCTTCACAATAATGCCATCCTATTGTGAATCCATCAAGAATCCGTCTTAGGGAGGCTGGAGAGACAGCTCAGTGGTTAGGAGTGCTCGCTGCTCTTGCCAGTGACCTGGGGTGGGGTCCCAACACACACATGGTAGCTAACAACCCTCTGTAACTAGTTCCAGGGAAACCAGTGCCTCTTTCTGGCCTCTTCGGGCATTGCATGCATGTGGTGCCCTTATATACATTCAGGCAAAACACTCATACACATAAAATCAATCAAAAAAAGTTTTAAAGAAATTAATCCAGGACCAGTGAGATGGCTGAGCAGGTAAAGGCACTTGAAAAGCCCGGTGACCTCAGTTCAAGAGAACTAACTCCACAAAGTTGTCCTCTGACCTCTTCAGTCACACTGTGGCATGCATGTGCACACACACGCACACACATCATGCACATACAAAATACACAATTTTTTTATTAAGAAATTAATCCATTCAGTCAGAGCTTTCATGATCTAACCATCTCTGGAAATGCTATCAGAGTCACCTCCACAGGTCTGCTTAACTAATCTAGCACTTCTTAATCCAGTTAAGTTGACATTTAGGATTGTCACATTCCATTTATTTCATCTGATCTTCATAGCAATTCTGTGCTATAAAGTAGATAGCATTAGCCTCATTCAGAGCTGACAGTCTGAGAGAGATTAATAATGCCAAAGTCATGTGTTTAATGAATTATTCAGATAGAATTTGAACTTGGTTCTATCTCTTTTGTAAACCTAATGTGCTTATTCCCTATTGAATGAAATTAGATTCCCAGTTAGGAATAGCAGTAAGCATAAGTGATTTCAAAATATGATTTTTGAGTGTTTATTATATACCAGATAGTTCTAGGTGCTTTTCTTGTGAAATCATTTAGACCACACAACAGCATAGCTGTCCATAGTCTTTTATGACAGGCTGAAGCAGGTAGGGACAGTGCAGTGACCTTACCTGGGGCAGAAGTAGATCAGGAGCTGACTGGGACCCAGGCAGCTGCCTGCAGAACCTGTACTGTCTTCCACGATGCTGGCTGCTCTTCCTGAAGAAAGGAAGGAATGCATGTGCTTCGGTTCTTACAGGCCAGCTGCAGTGAATCAGGTCCCTGAAAGGTATTTGATAAATACAAGGAAGGGCCCAGGTAAACAGATCACAGGAGCATTGCTTTGGAGCCCAAAAAATGCAGGTCATTAGTCCAAGTGAAGAGAGGTGATGCCTGCAAGTGATGCTGGTAGGTACCTGTCTGCATTCAGTGTCCACAGATGTGGGAGAAAAAACAGGTCACAGGAAAGAGAACTGCAAGCCATGCACAGGCCAGCTGTTCAAAGTTAGAACAGAATGAAGGTGCAGAATCAAGTTTAATGTTGATAAGCAGCAGTGAGGAGGAGTGGGGACAGAGGGTAGAACCTTCGAGAAAACTGGAGTTTCTTGGTGTACATACAGCAAACAAGACAGGATTTGGGGAGCTTAGACTTCTAGGTGAGAAAGCAGAGCCCTGGGGCCAGACCCATGGAGACGGGAGAAAAGTTAAATCTGGGAGCAGCTACTACATGGGGAGAATGGCAACTTTCTATTGAAGACAAGTCTTCAGCCGTAATTTGGCCTAATGGATGTTATAGTTTATTAGCTCATCAACTGCGGAGAGCATCCATGGCACCCAACATGCTGTCTTCTCTCTGCGGACTGACTAGCTGAGAGCAGACCAGGCAAGGAGGCAGAAGTCTTGGGATTCAGAGCACGCCTGCATTTGGTGGGCCTGAAGTGGTGTGATCTTCCTGAGGTTAATTCACCAGTGGCTGCCCAGTGAGTCCTTCGACCTAGAAAATACTTGCTCATGGGGAATACATTAAAACAAATTAAGTAGGCAAGTGGGATTTTTTTGGTGTTTTGTTCTGTTTTTAACTCTGTAATATGATTTCTGGTTTTTTATTATATTGATTCATACAAAATTTTAATGAACTTTTAAATTCAAAATATACCTTTAATACTATTGAACATTTAAGTCCTCTGCATACATAACCTGATAATATCATTCCAGGAGAAAAAATTTTAAAACTCCTTTTGTTATTAGAATATTTGTCTTAATTCAAACTTTGATTAGCCACATACCACTAAGTTAATTAAATCTTTCTTTTTCAGACAACAAAGTGCATTTGCTTCTTGACCAAGAACTTGAATCAGCATCCCAAAAGATGGAAGATGTTTGTAAAAGCCCTAAGCTTCTTACTCAGAAAGCTGAGAGAGCAGCAGGCAGCGTGCAGAGGCATGCTGCAAGGACCAGGATGAGGCCTGTGAGTCTGCCCGTGGACAGGCTGCTGCTTCCGGCAAGCTCTCCCACCGAGAGAAGCAGCAGGAACGTGGGAACTGTAAATTCTGACAAGGTTAGCAAGAATCTTGCCTTTGAAGGACTTAATAGAAAAGACATCTCAGCTGCTACTTGTTCCAAATTTAATGGCTATGACCACCAGAATCTACAGAAAACCTGGGACAAACAGTATGAACGGAACAGTTTAATCGTCAAGAGTACAGTGACTGTGCCCAGTGCACTCCCTGAGAAGGGACCGACAGTGAACATCAGGAACAGTGGGGACCATTCCTGCGGCGCCACCCAGCCTAATAAGCCCCCCACAACAGAGCCCGTCAGGCCAGCAGGAGACTGCACAGAGCGGCGGTCCTCGGACTCCTGCCCTCCCAGCACCGTCAGAGCGCCCAGAACCCTGCAACCCCAGCACTGGACAACGTTTTACAAACCGCCTCCTCCCACCTGCAGCGTCAGAGAGACTGAGGGGAAACCAGCAGCGTCCTCAGCGGCAGTGCAGCCTGCCCCAGTTCACAGTCCCCAGGGTCACGCGGCACAAACGGATCCGGACTCAGAGGTCAGGTCGGCTTGTCCCGCACAGCCGAGTGGTCAGCCCAAAGAGAACGCCGGGGAGCCTGGCTTGCCGGATGGGACTCCAGCGTGCCAGAGACCACGGCTAAAACGAATGCAGCAGTTTGAAGACCTTGAAGATGAAATTCCACAATTTGTGTAGGGCTGTCAGAGTTCAGGTTTCTTTGTTTTGTGTGGTCTTGTTTTGTGATGTTAGTTTGTGAGAATGTTTTGACAGGGCCCTTTTGTGTAGGATTGCCGCAGTGTGTTTTCTGTCTGTCGTTGTGTCGATTATTGATCATTTGGGACAGTAGAGTGTTTTGAGAAGGCTGCCTTTATGCGTCACTGGAATCACCTTTGAATTCTGTCTTTAAAGTTGTAAATAAAATGGGTGGATTCATAATTTTTTAAGGTTGGTTTTCCCCGTAAGATGATCCATTTAAATGCATCCCTAATATATGACGCAGTTCCCAGCTAGTAGGTGCAGTTGGGCAAAATCAGTTTTATTTTGTAGAGTGAAACCAAGTGCTTATTTATAACATATTCTATAAAAACTTATAGAATACAAGTGCCTAAAAGACCTTTGTGCGCTATGATTTTCTCCACATCATTTCATAGGGCACCTTTGACTGGCTATGCTTCTCTTGTTGGATGTAAGCTTTTAGTTTTCAATTGGCAATTCACTTTTTAATATTTACATAATGACCAAAGGGTTTGCAAATCTGTTTTTAATTGACAATTTTTACATATGGTAGTTAAACTGTAAAAAAAGAAATGCACTTAAACCTGAATTGTGTAGTTCAGTTACCTCTTACTTGGCTTTAGATGGTTTTAATACATCTGATTTTTTTTTTTAATCCCTTAGCTTTGTCTGTGTAAACTTCTGTTTTTCAACAGTTCAGAACTTTTTAGTATTTTATATAGTGGTCCAAAAAAGATGCTTGTTTCAGAAGTTTTAAAATTCAATACATTTCCTCTTTATATTGCCTGGGTTTTGTTGAAACTGTTCCTTTTGTATGAAGTGTTTTGACTTATGAATCATTTTATATACTTTTTCTACCTGGACTATTGAAAATGTATAGTTCATTCAAATGGAGCAAAGATTTATTTAAGTTGAGCCCTAGAGTATAGCTCAGTAAGCCTCATGTTTAGGAATTTGAGAGGAAGTGTACATGATGAGACGCTTCCTTCATAAATACGCCTAGTTTTCAGAACTAGTGCGTTCCTGTTGTTGTCTTTGTCTAAAACAGGATATAAAAGGGACAACGAATACAATAGCCTTTCTGTATGTGTGAATTATATTATGCTTTTGTATGACCTTGTTATATTTGATAAATATATATGTATATATTCACTTGTTAAATTATTTCAAGTTTTCCTGGTTTCTTTGACACTGTTGCCTCTTAAATTGTGATTCTTCAGTATAATTAAGCATTGACTTAGAGGTCAGCCCTTGAGTCCATGCATCCTTTACAACATGGAATGTTTTATGACAAGTTGTATTAACTCTGTGACATCAAGAACCAGGGAGAGATGTGTAACCAGCCTTTTCATGGTGCTTTGTTTTCATTCCTCATTGCATGCAGTGTCAGAGAGTCACATTGCCATTTTGAAAGCCTAAGCAGTTATTTAGCCCCTTCTGTGTGCCATGCACTGTGCAAAGCTTCTACACGAATTTTTATAGTAGCCTGTTATTCCTGGGTCACAGATGAGGAGAAAGAGACTTTAAGTGATGTGCTTCAAAGTTCCACAGCTGTAGTACGAAGCACAATTTGACCTCAGATACAGGACTATAAGATTTTGATGGCTAGTGCTCTTAGTGATTATGTGATTACTAAATATTATCAGAGTACTTGACAATTAAAAAAAAAAACCCTAAATGTTATTGTAAACGGCACATAAAGATTTCCATTTGAACCGTTTTTAAGTGTATGGTTCAAGGACAGTAAATATTTTCACATTGCCATGCAAGTCGGTCCAGCTGTCCATTTCCAGAACTTTTTCACCAGCCCATACTATAACTTAGAAGATGTACTTTTTAAACTCCCTCTGCTGAGCTATGTGAAGACCATTCACTAAACATACTGTGCAATAAAACTGCTGTTCTGTTTCCCCAAACTTCAATCTCACAAGTCATAGTTGCACTTTGAGGTCTCACGCCTTTAGGGCTTCCTAGCACCTTGCCCAGATGGGAGCCTTCAGCTTGTAGATGCCGTTTCCTGGAAGGATATTAAGGAAGCCCCTCCTAAGAAAGGGTTGCAATTTCTAGGGTGCCTGCAGTATCCCTGTGCCTTGCTACCCCATAACATGCTGGTACTCATTCTCCAGGGAGTTGATTTATGATAGTCGGAAAAAGATGTGAACAGAGAGAAAGGGCAGTGATTAGGAGCCCTTTTGGAGCTGCCAGAAAGCTTTATGAAAATTTTCAACAACTGTTTATGAAAGATTGATCATACTTCCGTAAATAGGCTTAATAGAACTTGTGATTCTTTTAAACGACTTTTATTGTATCATAGGCAAAGGATTTCCTTTGGGATGAAGGCAGTATGACCTCTTTGAGGACTTGCTAGTGAACTCACAAGCAAGTTGAATTGCACTCCCTCCCTTCCTGACACCATCCTCTGCAATCAGGCAGTGTTATGTGACTATACACATCTCATTAAATGGCAACTGCTGTATATGTTTAAGTAAATTATATTCAATGCAATTCTGTGCTTTTTTTCTTTTCCTAAATACAGGAAATTACTTTTGTATATTGACATGATAATGATTAAATCTGCCAATATTTCACCGAGATCCATCGTTTAGCAATCAGGATACAGAAGTCAGCTGAATTCCTGTAAATCAGCAACTAACATTTCATTTCTTCAACAATAGAACAAAAAATTGAAGAGCCTAAAAAGCCCAATAAAAGATGTATAAAATCTTAATGGAGAAAATTTTCAGTCATACCAAGTCATTTTTACATAAAGTATCATATATAGGAATTGAAAACCTCCAATTCTTATATATAACCACAGTATATCCATCAAATTCAGGAGGCTAACAATGACATAATAGCTACGTCTTATCCACAGATCAAATTTTACTGGTTGATCCAGTTAATGTTTCTGTTTGTTCCAACATCCTAGTCCTGGATCACATGGTGCAGTTAGTTATCCACTCTCCTTGGTCTCCTTCAGTGGAAGTTTTTCATGACCCTGACACTTTATAGGGGTACAGACCAATTTGTGCAGTGCCCCTCAGTTTGGGTTTGTGTAATTTTTCCTCATTAAACTCAGGATATACAATTTTGTCACAAATACACAGAAATGATTCTGTATTCTTTCAGGATATCCCACAGAAAATACGTAACATCCACCTGACCCAGTCTGGTGCTACTGTCTTTGTTCACTTGATCAGGATGATATCTAGGAGGTTTCTACATTGTAAAGCTAATGATAAAAAGTACTTAGGAGCTGGTGAGATGGTTTAGTGAGGAAAGGCATTTGGGGTGCAGACCTGATGACCTGAGTTCCATCCCCAGAATTCATGTAAAAGAAGAAGGAAAGAACTGACCACAAAATTGTCTCCTGACCTCCACATGTGTTATGACATGCATGCCTGTACTTAAATGAACATACACACAATAAAAAATAGTTAAAATTTTTAAAATTCACAGCTACCACATTGAATCTTGATTGAAACAAATTTTTTTTTTTTCAGACAGTCTCCCTATAGCCTCACCTGACCCGGAACTCCTTGTGTAGATCAGGCTAGCCTCCATCTCACAGGCCTGCATGTGCTTCCCAAGTGCTTGAATTATTGAAACAAGTCTGTCTTTTTCAGATAATCAGATAAACAACAAAGAAGGTAAATATCAAAGGTTATGCACCTAGCAAAAGGTGAACTCAGTTGTCTTTATTATAAACTGTCTCATTTCTAACTCTTCAAACAGAAACTGCTATAAATCATATTTTGAGATGGCTTTTCTTCCTGGTTGCTAGGATACTAAAGTTAGTTCACTTTTAATGTGTGCATATAAAAGTTTATTTTGTGACAAGTTTTTGTCTAAAATATCCAAAAGGTTTTCTGGATCACTGTGAGTTTCGTAGGCTATCCACTTAGGGAACATAGCGATAACAGAATGAACAAGTCATCCCTCCATTCTCTGTCCCTGAAGAGCAGTTGGGAAAGCCATGCTGTAACAGAAAGCCATTAGAGATTAAAGCATTGAGGGAACGGGACTTGAAGATGTTTCGCTACTTCTCACAATCAGGAAATGAACCAGAAATCCAGGAGACAAATAGGCCCTAAACTAAGCCACTATCAGTGGGATTAATGACATCAATTCTAGTTATTTTTAGAACCATAGTTAGCTGGGATTAGTGACCCAGTGTCAATGTAAAGTTGGGCTGGTTAGAAAAGGGGATTTGAACTGGAAGCCTGGAACATGATAGTTCTCTTCAAATAGTGCGATGCCAGGTGCACTGGCTCACACCTGCAGTCCCAGTTAGGAGCCTGAGACAGGAGGATCTCTTGAGCTCAAGAGCACAAGACTAATGCCTGGGGAACGTAGCAAGAACTCCGTTTGGGAATGAAATGACAATAAAAAGAAAAGTGAAAGCAAAAGATTGACTGGCTAAATGAAAATAATCCTGGGCAGAAATACAGAAAAGAATGAGGATCTCCATAGAAAATGTAAAACAGATGAACATTGACTGTAAGAACATGACTGGTAAAATAAACTTGATGCCGAATTAGAATCCATGACAACCATGATGGGAAAAGGCAAAAAAAATGGAGTGTAAATATTGAAACTCCATTGTCATCAAGGAAGTATTGAAAGGAATGGCTTATACTAAATGTAATCAAAGCGTGTGTTGTGATTTTTAAGAAGTTAAAATAGGGGAAAATCAAGTACTTGATGGGGTTACTTGGATAATCTAAATATCAAAGAAAATAAATGGAACAGCAATAGCAAGTAGGACAGTAAATGAAAGGGAGGCAGGGAAATCCTTGTATACTTTGTGTTTTCAAGAGACAAATACAGGTGCCCAGAAAATAAAAGGATAGAAAAAGATATGACCTTACAACTACTCAAACACTGGTCATCTATACTACTGTCATGCAAACAAAATTTTTAATGAAATATGACCGGAGATAAAGCGAGACCTCACAACTAAGAAGTCAATTCATCAAGATTTCATAAATCTAAATAACATTGTTTCTAAATGTGTAAGGCAAAGAAGCAGCTAATCAGAAAATGGGGCCAGCCCTAGGTCATCAGGATTGCCGTAGCAGAACTCTGAAAAGACAGAGGAAGGGAGCAGCAGAGTCTGAAGAACACAGCAGAGACCTGGGACAGAACACCGGGCCGTGGCGGAATCCCTATTCCATTTTGACTTGTCTTTGGAAATTACCAAAACTGACAATAGAGACCATAAAGAAAGCCTCGGAACATTTCAGAGGGTTGAAATAATTCAAAATATGCTCCCTAACCTCAGGGAAAATATGCTGGAAACTAGTAACAAAAGATAACTAGAATCCTCAGATTTGCCTGAAATGCCTAGAAATTAAACAGAACACACCTTTAATCCTTGGCCAAAAGAAGAAGTAAACAAATTATTTTAAACCAACTATTAATAAAGATGTACAATGTCAAAATTTCTAGTACATGTAGTTAAGGCTGTCTACCTCTCTCTAATCCTTCATTGGCTTATTTGCAGCCCCAGATTTCTGACAAGATTAAGAAGAATAATAGACAGACTAAAAAGATCTGGGAATGAAGCTAGCTTAACAGAGTGTTTGTCTAACACAGGAGAACCCAGAGATGGCAAGAAAAAAGAAATCCTTGCAATTGAACACAAACTTCCAAACCATAAAGCTAGGCTTTGAAAAACCTAAGAAAATTGCTAAGCTAATAGAATCCATTAGTTGTTTTTTAAAAAAGAAAAGAAACCTGGAATTGAAAAACAAACTCTTCCCAGGGAACTGAACATTGAAAATATGGTGGTAAAATGGGCAGCATCACTTGAAACTTGGAATAAGAACAAATGTGAAAACAAAACAAAAAAAAAAAAAATAGGCAAAATAAACAGAAAAGAACTGGGCCACTGGCTCCATGGGTAAAAGCACTTGCTCTGCAAGCATGAGGACCTGAGTTTGAATCCAGCACCCAGATAAAAAGCGATGGCAGTAACCCCAGCATTGGGAGGTGGTGTCGACAGGTACATTCTGGAGCTCACTGGTCAGCCAGTCTAACTAAAACAGCAAGCTTCCCATCAGAGAGAGACCCTGCTTCAGAGTAATAAGTCAGAGAGCAATAGAGGAAGACTCTGGACTTGGCGTGCATACATATCTCAGACTCGCACATATGCACCACACACATATATTACCTATACCACACAAAGAAATAATTTAAAACTTAGAAAATTGGGAGAGTCTCCATCTATTAGTAAAAACGGAGTCATTATCAGAACATGAGTGCATATGTATACCTGAAGGCTGCATAACAAGAAATGGTGCCAGGCAGGAGAAACCTCTCTTCCAGTTGTTGGTCAGGGTAGTCCAAGAGACTCCATTTCCAAGGGATCCCACACCCTTCTCTGTCCTCTGTGGAATGTACAAACATGCAGGCAAAACACTCATAAAGCAAAATTTAAAAATTATTATAAAGAGAAAAAAGAGTCATTGTTTGTACCTGATATAATTAGGTACATAGGAAACCCCCACACCATTTATGAGCTGTCAAATGAGTAAACTTAAATCAAAACTGCTTACAACTCAGCATCAAAAAGTCATAATATTTAAATTTAGTACCAAACTGAAAACAAAGTCTATTAACTGATGCCATTTAACATCAAGTAGTGAAGAAGTCTCAGGAGAGATGCTAGTAATGACTAATTCTAGGCTAAAATATGCTAATTATGTTAGATATAAATTAAAGAACTAAAGAGAAGGATATACTGTTTTTTGTGTGTGAATAGGAAATTCAGCATGATGAAGTCAGAACTTCTCTCCCACGTCAATACAGCCATTCAACTCTCTTGTTTATTCTTTTTAAAAATATTTTATTATTTGTCTTTTCTGTGTCTGAGTGTATTGCCTGCACGTATGCAAGTGCACCCATGTCATACAGTGCCGGAGGAGGTCAGAAGAGGGTTTCAAATTGAATCCCCTGGAACTGCAGTTATGAATGGTTGTTAACTACCATGTGGTTGCTGGAAACCAAACCCAGGTCCTCTGCAAGAGCAGCCATTTCACTTCCCCATTGAGCCGTCTCTCCAGACCCTCAGCCCTCTTGTTTGTTCATGTCAACTTTTACAAATGTGCTTTCAGGTGGGGCAGATGCCCTCTACTTTCAGCAGCTTAGTTTAGTTTGCAGTGTAGCTGGCTGTAGGTTTTATGGCTAATAGGAAAGAAGGCAGCCCCTTCGAGTGCGTGGGGTGATCCCTTACTGTCTTCACCCCTTTGTGCCGTCTTACCCTTCCTAGATGCATCCCTTACTCTCAGGGCCTTGGCATTTGGAAAATATTCTATGAGATTTAACTCACCTCTAATTGCAAACACAAAGTCTCCCACTCCGACTCCGAACCCCCTTTTTATTTGCATGTTACATATTACAGAGGTTTTGTTCATTTAAATAAATCCCTTAGTTTAAAAGTTAGAAAGAATTTTCCACAGAACTCTGGGGTTGGTAAATTGATCGGCAGTTTGATCCCTCTTTCAAAACAATCACCCTTCTTTTGAAGCAATCGCCAGCCTTAACCCGAGAACTGTTGGAAACCGATCACAGCTGGGTGAGGGAGAGTAGACCTTCCTTAGGGTCTCTAGATAGGCTGAACTTGCACCAAAGGACGTCTGGATAAAATGCTTGACTGGATGGGATTTAACATGTATGGCAGAACACATGAGGCCCAGTGGGTGGTAGCACTGTCCACGCAGTGGCCTCGGCCCACCCACATCACTCAGCAATCAAGAAAATGCCTCACAGCCATGCCCACAGGCCAACCTCACAGAGGAAATTCCCCAACTGAGGTTCCTTCTTCCCAGGGTGCCAAGTTGACAACTGAAGTGACCCAGCCCGCTTACATATGATGCAAGTCAAGTTTGATTTTGGAACATAAAATTTGACAGGACAAACAAGAATGCTGTATGTTGCTAGCGCATACAAAAAGAATCTTACAGGGCTGGAGACATGGCTCAGTGGTGAAGAGCACTGGTTGCTCTTGCAGAAGACCGGGGTTCGATTCCCAGCACCCACATGGTGGCTAACAACTGTCTGTAACTCCAGTTCTAAGGGATCCAACACCTTCCTCTGGCCTCCGTGGGTACTGCATGACACAAGTGCACTTACACACATGCAGGCAATACACTCATACACATAAAAATAATAATTTTTTTAAAAGGAATCCTAAATTAATGAGTTATTATGAATTTTGTTGCTATCTCACCAGCTGACAAGTGTCTTTGGTGAGGCATAACCACACAACCAATCGTTCTGTTTAGAGCTTCTGATTTTTAAAATTTGTTTATTTTATTTATGTATGTGTGTCTTTGGGGGTCAGATCTGCACACATACATGCAGGTAACTGCCGAGCCCAGAAGAAGGAACTGGATCCTCTGGAGCTGGATCAAACTAGGAAGCAAACTGTAGACCTCAGAAAAAGCAGCAGGGTTCTCAACTGCTGAGCCATCTTTCCGGCCCCATAGTATGATTTTAAAATATATTTATCTTTTCAACTCCGAAAATTCTCAAGACCATGCCTTCAAATTCCGCCCCCCCCCCCCCCGGCAAAAAAAGCCTTCCTGAGCTAATATAAGGAATAAAGCAAGCTAATGAAACATTTTTCCTAAACAGCCTATTAAAAAAAGAAATCCTCAATGGAATTTTTGGCATGGTTACCATCCAAGGACCACCAGCTACACTGTTTGTTCCTTCTCCTAAAATAGAGGTGGTTATGACTTTATAAAACAGGTAGGTTGGGTTTTCTGAACATGAACAAAAGAAAAGCAACTTCCAGAGAAAGGTGGTCCTCACTTTTCAACGATTAACCTGTAATAACACTTGAAATCAGAAAGCACTGACCTAGTTGTGGCCAAGGATTAAAGAAATCTGCTTAGAATTGAACTGAGTCCATTAGAGCAACTGCCAAGAGACGTGCATTCCACAGTGTGCCCTCCAGAGAACCTCTCACCAGCCGGGCTACGAGCCTTCGATTTCTTCTCACCTAATATAGGACCGCCTGGAATTCATTTAAGATATATTCATTTGTGTTCACAGTATATTAGTTTAGGCTTTCATTTTTGGTGAACAACATATGTAGTCATATGAGACTTCATTATTTGTGTCTGTAGTTTTATTACATATTTGTATAATTTATTATACATTTATTATATATCTGTATAATGATTATGCATTATACATTTATTATACATTCTCTATTAGTGTGCATGTCTGTGTGTGTGTCTGTGTGAGATGGGGAGGTGTTCAAATGAGGAGATCAGAAGACAACTTTGTGGCATCCTCTTTCTCTGCTTTCACGTGGGTTCCAGGAATTGAACGCTGGTCACCAGGTTTGCACAGTAAGTGCCTTTTCCCACGAAGCCATTTTGACAGCTCCATTCTGATTTCTTTGTATAATTTTTCATGGTTTCAAATACATCAGAATTATGAAAAAGTTAAAGCATTGTTTGTTAAGCTAGAACCAGTTTTTCTGGGAACAAAACAACCAATTTTTCTGAAAAAAAAAAAGCAAAATTAACATCACATGGCTACTTCTCCCATCATTCAGATACAGCAGACGATGCCCAAACTTTTCCTGCCTACTACATACTTTGTATTTATTTTTCCAACTATCTATTTCTTCCTTGTCCTATTTTATATTATCTGTTACTGTTGGGTCTTGTCTAAAATGAGTTATTACTATATGTCCTTATCACAGATAAATTTATAGCAATGTGACTTATCTAAGACCAACATTTTCAGAGGGGGAAGGCTCTTTGGATCATTGAACAGTGTTGTTGCTGTTTGTTTTTATCTTGGCTCTCATTAAGATCACCAGGAGACAGAGTTTATAAATTCTTCCTGGGTACTTCCCCGGAAGGCTCTAATTCAGTAAGCACGGGGGCCGAAAGCCATACCCAGCCAGCTATTTTTAAAGAGCTTAACAGGTAATTCTGACACATAGCTAAGAGCTGAGAAGCACTTTTAATAGCATGCCTAATCCTTTCATAGTATCCAACATAACTGCCTGGCATATAGACATCACTCAAAAACTGTTTATATAACTGCTGAACTAACTCATTAAAGATGGAGCCCTGAGTGATGAATTCCTAACTGCAGTGGCCACTAGACAGCACATGAAGTCAGTCCAGTGGTTCTGAGTAAATAAAATGCTGGCCAAGCCACACTGTATCATTTGGAGTTGTGTCATTTGAGCCTATCAAATTATTGATTTAACCGGGACAGGCCTAACATCTTCTGTAATTAGAGAGAATTGGGTAAAGAGATTCGATTATAGGAAAAATAAATACTTGGTTCTCATAGAACATTCTTTATGTTTTTGCAGTCTTGATTAAAAATAGATAAATAGCTATGTATTCAAATAAAAGCTTCACACGAAAGATGCAGAGCCGAGTTAGATGAGTCAGTAAAAACTCCCCCAAGAGTTGCATGTTTTGTTTTGGTGCATTACGTTTGATGATGTAAGAAAAGTCAGTGTTGATATTTTTTTTAGCATAAACCAAGTCTGTTCCTGGAGTAGCAATGGTTTGTAATACTCCTAAAACCCCAAGAGTTACTGAACAGGGACAGAGAGCCCAGCCACACATGGTAGCACCTCAGGGAAGGCTGACCTGTCCTGATCTCTTCTGAGCTGTTTCTCATTGTACACTAAGTCAGAAAGCTTGTTAAACACATGCATCCTGGAGGTTCTCATTAAATCGCCTGGCCACCTAGCCTTGAAATCTGTGTGCTTCACAACTACTTGATTCTAATCCAGAAACTATGACACCTACATAAAGAGTACTATGGGATATGCTCTGGAAGTTTGTAACTTCCAGTGGCTGAAGGAACCCTTCTCAAGGACTTGACAGTCTGGATCATCATAGGCTTTTCTTGTGCTAAGTATGTCTTAAACTGCTTTATTTAAACCTGGTGTGAGTTTGTGTTTGTTAATAAATGTATTTATTCATTAAAGAACCTTATATACTCCTTGGATATATTTATTCCTGGTTGAAATTCATTCTTGGAGTCAATGTTTTCAAATCCAGTATGTTAGAACTAAAATCTGAGGTCCAAGGACCCTACTGATAGTGCACACAGGAAAGTAACAACAAGGCAGATTTTACTTTTGCAGAAGGGTGCATTGCTAGTCAGTCCGAGTCAGAAAGCACACAGGCCCCAGAAGCTAGAGAGGCTTTTATCCCTAACACAGGGGTACTGGGTCTTTTCCCATTCACTGGGACACAATCTCACAGTCTTTCCAGGTTGGCTAGTTTAAAAGAATGGTTGCAAAGGATGCGGGACAAGCTCTACTGTTATGGGCCGTCAGGTTTGGGATGCAGCAGGGCCTTTCCTTAAACAAAAGTCTTACCAAGTGTGATGAGATTAAAAAGACTAGAAATCCTTGTCATAAACCAAGAGTTTGAAAGAACAGGCTAATATTTAATGTTTCTTATAAGTATTTCTAGAAGGTCTGGGCCCCTTGCCACTTGAAGGGCCAGTATAGAATGGAGAAGAGCTGGCAGGAAGGAATCAGATTTATTCAGTAGGCTTGGCAGCAGAGATTGGAGAGGCTGTCATCTTGGACACTCAGGGACATGAAAGCTTTTATAAGAAGGAAAAGGAGGGGTGAAGCCATGCACAAGAAGGGGGGGGGGGTGCTGAGCAAGACCTTCATTCTTCCATCACAGAGGACCTCAACCTCTGGATGCTTGCAACTATATTTTCTTAACATGTTACTTTCCTGTAAGTTAAGCTTCACATTAATTTACATGTTTTGTGTTAGTTTGGTGTAGGAAACTCATTACCCAAATCACCAGATATTCTGAGTTCTATAACTCCAAAAAACAAGATTATTTAGCAGTTAACAACTCAACTATTGACTTGGGGTTTCTCTTTAGAATTTAGAAGGACTAACAAGGGATTTGCAGAGGGGAAATGACCTTGAAAAAGGACAACGGGAGGGGGAAACAGAGGCCACTCTGCCAAGGACATTCCCTAAAAGACAGACCTTCCTTCATCAGTGCATTAAACTGTCGTACCAAAGCTGTTGGGAATGTTTTCATAAATCTACCCTGTGTTCTAAATGAAGTAAGATATAGGCTTCACTAAAACAACATCAAACATAATGTCTAATCTAACCGAGAGTAATGCTAAGCCATGTGATACACTTCCACATTGTGAGCAATAGTGGGAAACAATTCTGCAAAAGCGCTCACTTAAAATGACTATTTAAGCTGAGAAGATTTAGTGGGAAGACAGGAGAGGTGGAAAGGCAGTGGGTCAAAGCTAAGCACCTCTGAGGCTTTCTATTGCGATGGAGGGTGAGGAAGGCCTGCAGATCTCTGTTCTTTACCTTCTGCCTGTAACTCTTCTGGAATGTTTTTCCTTTTCTTTCCCTTTATCTCCATTACTTTTCTTTCTCAAAGGTGTCAATGATATCTGAGACTTGGAGCCCTTTCTTTGAATGTGGTGATGCATGCCTGTGATGCCAGCACTTGGGAGATGAGACAGAAAGATCAGGAGTTCAAGGCTAACCTTGGTTGTGTAGTGAATCTGAGGCCAGAAGGATGGCATGAAATTGTCTCAAAAAAACAAAAAATAAAGCAACAACCACAAAATATAAACAAAGACGGAGGGAGACACATGGAGGGCCTGTTCAAATCTCCCATCTTCAGGACTGAAAGAGCACAAAGGACAGTTTGTAAAACCAACCCATTCCTTTCCTCTATTTGGATGCTCACAGCTGTAACTAAAGTCCACTGTGATCATTTCTCAACTACGAGGAAATAGAAATTTCCTGGACCTGAATTAGAAGTCCAGTCAAGATGCCAATATATAGATGACTCACCAAAAGGTCTGGGAGCTGTTTGTCAGCTGTCACCACAGACGGGGATTAGAATGAAAATCAGCAAAAAACAAAGACGTAGTTTTCCTTTTTAGAGAATGATCCATGAGCTGCTTACCCTGTTTGAATAAAAGGATCTTACCAGACCAACCTGTGCTAGCCAAGGACAGAGAGCTCATAGCTGGCCTCTGTGCTTATGGCAGTGGAAAATGGGATACATCCCCACTCACTGGGGCAGCAGGAAAGATTCTGCAGAAGCTTGTGACATTATGCCTCAGGAAGGGGAGATGGAAGTCAGAGGAAGAGTCAGCCGTGTGCTTACTTCCTGATTTGGCCACATTCATGTGGTGGAAAAGAATGTGACAGCCTGTGTTTCTCTATCAAGTGTTCTGCTTACACGCTATGTGACCTCAGCATGCCATCCAGCCTTTCTTGAGAGTGTTTCCTCATCTGTGAAAAGCAAATAATACCTTTATCACGGGGCATTTCTGAAGGACGGCGACTTAGAGTACCTGAGTTAATGTACATTTTATACTTATAAAAACGAGAAGGGAATCTGCGGATATAATTCAGTGGGTAAAGCACTTGCCATCCAAGCATAAGGACCTGAATCTGAATCCCCAGAACCTACGTAAAGCCCATGTGTACTCATGTGGGTACACATCTGTGACTCTAGTGTTCCTTACATGACATGGGAGGCAGACACCGGGGAATTCTGGGAATTTTGTGAACCAGCTAACCTGGCATACGCAGCACAGCAGAAAAGAGACAAGTTATGAGACGAGGTGGCAGGAAGGCCAGGACCGACATCCAAGACTGTCCTGATTGATACACATGCCCTGGCACGTGTGCACCCACACTCATGCAAATGCAACACAAACAGCATACACACACACACACACACACACACGAGGGGAAGTAGTTTTGTTGCTGTGAAAGTATTTGGAGAAACAGCAGTGGTTACTGAATCACAGAAATGATGCAAGATGTGAATATATTTTCTTTCATTTTGATAGGAAATATTAAATGCCTGAATAGATTTTTTTTTTCTGGTCTCACAGGTATGTTTTTGCACGTGTGAAAACAGGCCTATATTTCAGGGCCGATGACATGACTCAGCAGGGTAAGTTGCTTACTGAGCAAGCCTAGACCAACCCAAGTTCACACATGAAGATGGAAGGAGAGAAGTGACTCCACAAAATTGTCCTCCGGTCTCCACATGTAGGTCATGGCGTGTGTGCATGCACACATACATACATACACACAGCACAGTAATCATAATGATAATTAAAAAAAATATTGGCCTATCAGGGAGAATGTGAGAGAGAAAAGAGAGATAAATAATGGCTAGCTAGTGTAAAACACCAGAGGGAATCATATTAGTCTAACAACCTAATGATAAATTCCACATAAAATATTTTTACATGAGCCCATGTGCATAGCTGAAGGCTACGTAACAAGAAACAGTGCCAAACAAGAGAAACTTTCCTTTGAGTTGTTGGCCAGGGTAGTCCAATTGACTCCCAAAATTATATGGGCTATTGCCACAGTCCTTGATTGTCTCCCAGAACTTGAAGGTAAGATCCTATTGTTGAAGACAGGACCCATTTCAGAGACTGAATTTGGAGCAATGGAGCTGGAACTGACCTGGAAACCAATTCCTCTAAAGGCTAGCTCTCATAGTTCTGGAGAGCACTATACACGTAGCCAAGGGAGACCATCAATCGATGGCCCAAAAACCACATTAATGACTGGCACAGCGTTCAACACTGGTGCAGTTTTGGCACTTTTACCTCGGGACCAGTCAACCACTACCTAATTATTGGTCATGGAGCCCACTCAATGGGCAAAATGCATGTGTGGTATAATAGTCATAGCCAAATATACATGGCTGAAGAGGTCATAGATCTTAAAGAGATCCCCAGGGTTGTCACATCCCTAGGCCAATGTAACTTCTTACTAAACGCAAAGTATGTATCCTTATATTTACAGTCAAGTATCCCAGTCACCACTCATCAAAGAAGCTTCTTTTGCACCAGATGGAGATTAATACAGAGTCCCACAGCTGGTCACACACAGACACTGTCTGTGAATTGCCTATGCATAAATGGCACATCTACAGTGCAGCCTCTATGTAGACCCAAGGCTAGCACAACATAGAACAAGAGGTAAAGAAGGCACTAATGAATCTCTCAACTCTCATTAATGAGGCTCCCGCATACAACAAAGGGCCATTAACACAAAAGTTCACAAATGGCTAAATCATGGAGATTAGGAATCTGCAGAGTGTGGGTCCCTGGACAGGACTCTTATACTGTCTCACTCACCCAGAGCTCAGGGACCATTTTGGAAGAGGGGCAGAAAGATTTTAAGAGCCAGTGAGGAGGGGCATGACCATATGAAAATAGAATCCACCAAGCTCCTGGGACCCTGCTCATGTGAACCAACAGCAATGGTTTCGGCATGCTCAAGATCCATGTAAACTCAAACAGACAAAAACATGGCACTGAGGAAATGGGTAGCAGAGCCCAACCTCACTTAAGAAATATTGGCAACTGCTTACTGTTGGGTGAGGATGGGGTAGGCTTCCTAAAGCAAGGGACTCTGGGTAGGCTGACTAGACCTCAGTGGATGAACCTGTACTGAGGTCACTAGCTTGACACAATAGACTTTAACACAGAGTTCCAGTTGGGGGGCTATGGGAGGGACACCAGTGGGAGAAGGGACATAAAGATGGTTAAGGTGGATTGAGATGTTCTGTATGAAACACACAATGATTCAATAAACATGCTTTTTAAAAAGACATGAAGATTGAAGGTCTACATGTAGGGGTATATGAACAGAGTTAGACTGTAGAAATGGATATGATTATATATTATTGTATACACATATGAAATTCTCAAGAGTGAAGAAGTATTTTAAAATAATAGTTTATTCCTGAAAGAAAAGATTAACCTATATTTGAAAGCTCAATACGTCATCATCGATTTGAAGACGTTGGGTAACACATGGAATCACAGAAGAGGAAAAGCAGAGCAGCCATGATGCTTTTTGTGATACAGTAGTCACCTAAAGAAGCAGTTAACACAGAAACTCACAACTGGTCTGAGCACAGAGAGTAAGTGTCTTGGAGTGCTCAGTCACAAATGAGACATCTGTATCACTCTCCCCTCCCTAGGGCTCAGGGACCATGACAAAAGACTGGAGCAGAAAAACTGTAAGAGCCAGATATTCCAGAAGACTGAAGTGAAACCATATCTTCTGGACATGACGGGAAGGTTGAACTCATGAACTCATGGCAACCATGGCTGACTGCTTGAGACATGCACAGATCAAGTCAGTCAACATTCCAGCATGGAAGCGGGAGGGGGCCATGAGCCCCCACCTGACACTGGAAGACGGATTGTCGGGGAGGAGGAGTCAGTTTTCTTTAAGGGTATAGCCTCTGCTAGATGGACTAGATATACTCCAGTGGATGGCCCCACACTCAAATTGCAATCAATGGATTATTTTTTAAAAAACAAAACAGAAAAGGACAGGAAGTTGCAGGAGGTAGAGTAGAGGAGTCAGAGAGAGGAACAGGGGTGAACAGGAGCAAAATACATTGTATGACATTCTTAGAGAAGTGATAAAAATATTTTCTAATTAAAAAAGAAGTATCTTCAAACATGTCACTGATAGCCTAGGAGATGAGAATGCATGATAAAGTATCACAGGGCCAGGCGAGGCAGTACAGGCCTTTAATCCCAGAGACCAGGGAGACGGAGGCCGGCTGGCAGAGCTCTGTTAGAAGGAGTCCAATGTGGTCTCCATAGGGAGTCCAGGCCAGCTGGGGCTACTGGGAGACCCTGTCTCAAACAAAGCCAAAAAACCAAAAGGAACAAGCCAAAAAACCAACCAACCAAACAAGCAGAAAAGACTTCAATCGTTCTGTGCTCTGAAGAATTCTGGAAAATAAACCAGAAACCTATTGTTTCCCAGTTTATCGTTTAGGATTCAATTAAACATAGAAAGTGGGTCCATTTAAGTCAGGGAAAGAGGCACATACTTGCAATTCCAGCTCTTGGGAGACTGAGGAAGAGGGGTTTCTGCAAGTTCACGACCAGCTTTGGCTGCAGAGTGAGTTCAAAGTCAGCCAGGACTGCATAGCAAGAACCTCTCCCAAAATCAAATATAGTAAAGTCAGGTTTCCCACAGACACAGCAAATACAGGAAAAGTGGAAGCTACCCATGTGGAAGCTCAGACAGAGGCATGCGAAGACTCACAGAGGTCTTCAGGGCTATCTCTGGCTGATCTCTATTGCTACCTTTAGTTTTCAGCAACAGTAGTAGAGCTGAAGACTGCTGATATCTTCCCGCAGTTTCACCTCGCAGTCCCAAGCCCTGCTCTAGCTGAAAGGCCAACCCCACAAGGAAGGCAATTTGAACCAAAGGTTCTTAGATTCTGTCCCTAAGAAATATACATTTCACCCTGCATTAGAGAGGAGCCAAAACACAAGTACACATCTATACAATTTCACTGGAAATCGAACCTGGGTCCTCAACAAGAGCAGCTGGTGCTCTTAACTGCTGAAACATCCCTCCAGTTCCAGTAAAAATATTTTTTAAATATGAGAATTCCCCTCTGTCGGGGGCCATGTGCCTGCCTTAAACTATGCCATAGTTTTGGGTTAGGCAGAAGACAATCTCATGCACAGAAGTGCTGTTGGAAGCACGAGTTTTCATTAGACAAAATGATTTACACCTGAGGAGAAGTTTATTTTTCACCTAAGACTGAGGTCACATGAAGATCTTTGAGGGAAGCCAATCATATCTTGAGTTATTTGGCCTGTGTTAGTATTGTTTTGCTCACCTCACAGTATAAATGGGGGGGGGGGGGGGCTTACCTAAAGGCAAGCTGCTTCAGTGTGACTGACAGCTCTCCTGAGTCTGTTCTGTTCTCTCTCTCTCTCTCTCTCTCTCTCTCTCTCTCTCTCTCTCATCTCTATCTCTCTCTCTCTCTCTCTCCATTTTCTCATCCTCACTCCCCGTTTTGGGTGTGGTTCCATTTCTGCTGGCGGGCTCCGGCACCCCTCTCTCAGCTGTGCTCCAGGGGATGGACCCATACTAAAGGGCATTTAGGGATGCAAATTAGACTCAATAAACCCCCCCAAAAATAATAGATGACATGAAATCGGGTTGGAGTGGGAGTAAAGGGGAGCACAGACAAGAGAGAGGGACTGAATATGATCAAAATGTATTGTATGAAATTTTCAAAATTCAATAAAAATATTTTTAAATATAAAACAATAGCATTTCTCTCTCTCTCACACACACACACACAGTGAGAATTTAAATTAAAATTTCTGACCTAGTACCTTTCAGAGAAAATGTCTCAGGACTCTGAGGAGGGTTTGTAATGGCCCTCCTGTGGTAATTCTACAAGTTAGGTCACCTTTGCCATTCACTATCAGCTACTTGACCGCTGAGCTGAAAGTCAAGGGTAACTGTTTTTTTTTTTAAGCAAGGTTTGCTTTGTCTTTGATGACAAGACTTCTACTTCAGCTCTCTCAGGACATTATTGGGAAACTAGTGCCGGCCTGCTCTAACCTCTACAAAAAGCCATATAGCCTTCTATGTTGAGGGACTGCAGAATATATCCAATCTTTCTCCAAATATAATCTAGAAATTTCAACAGCATTTCAGAGAAAAATAATAGACATCTCCTGTTAAGAAAAAGGCCCTTCTTGAACTTTCTTGAGGAAACTCCTGGTTTATTGCAGACATTTTAATAAAACCAGCCAGTAATATCAAGAATCGCTTTTATTTATTTTGTAGGGTCTCATGGATGCCAGACTGGCTTGGAATTCACTGGAAGTTTTAATCCTCCAGTCTCCACCTCCCAAATGCTGGTATTACAAGTGTGTACCATCACAACCACTTTATGTGGTGCTGGGCAGTGAATCCAGGGCTTCATGCGTGCTAGGCAAGCATTCTACAAAACCCAGCCTCAAGAATAGCACTTTTAATCTAGGTTAACTGTCGGGAGCCATTTGCCTGCCTTGAACTCTGCCCTAGTTTTGGGGCTGGCAGAAGTCAATGTCGTGCACAGACGTGCTGATTGGAAGCAGGAGTTTTCATTATGCAAATGATTCACACCTGAGGAGAAGTTTATTTTGCACCTAAGACTGAGGTCACATGAAGATCTTTGAAGGAAGCCAATCATGTCCTAAGTTAGTTTACCTGTGTCAGTATTGTTTTGCTCACTTCACAGTATAAATGGGGGGGGGGGACTTAACAAAGGCAAGCTGCTTCAGGGTGACTCACAGCCATCCTGAGTCTGTCCTATTCTCTCTCTCTCTCTCTCTCTCTCTCTCTCTCTCTCTCTCTCTCTCTCTCTCCATTTTTTCATCCTCACTCACCGCTTCGGGTACAGTCCCATTTCTGCCGGGGGGCTCCGGCAGTTAACTTTACAAAAGAGAAAAGAGACAGAATTGTCTTAATCTATTGGGTCAAATCCTCTTGCACGTTGTTCAGGGGGGTCCTGGGATGATGACTGGGGGTTACTTAGACCCATATTGATGCTTGTTTTTGTATTTCCTAAAATGACCATGTGACATTCCCACTGGAGTCCCCGTTCTCCGTCCTCTGTGGGAACGAAGGCAGTGCAGCTCGTCTTCACTGGCCTCAAGGTGTCTAAGAGTCGGGGCCAATGTGAGTCACTGGAGGGAGGGGGAGAAAGCTCCATTTTCAACAAGTTCTCTCTCCTTCGAGAATGTTCTCCCTCTGACACATTTAGTGGAAAGAATCTGACAAATCACAAGCTTTCTTGGTCTGGCTGAGCAGGCAGGAACTGTGGAAATGGTTTCCCACGATGCTTCCACCTCCCCACAAACTGCCGCCTCAGGAGTTTCCATTTCTCTTTGTTGTCTCCAAGTTCAAGGTCAAATGTGAGGCAAAAAGGGACCAGACCTCGTTCTGGCCATTCATTTGTTGCGAGGTGCTCTAGAAGTCCAGTTTGGTTACCTGCTATGGAAAGTCACCCAGGCACCTGCAAGTCCAGGGTCTCTTCTCCCTCCTGAACACAGATTTCCCAGGACAGAGGCTGCCTTTGTCTGCAAGGAAGCATACTCCTTTTGTATGGCAATTCAGATTACTGGATTTATCTCATTCATATTAAATGGATCACTAAAGAGAACTTGCTCTGAATTATTC
This sequence comes from Eospalax fontanierii, assembly GCA_035773235.1. Lineage (NCBI taxonomy): Eukaryota > Metazoa > Chordata > Mammalia > Rodentia > Spalacidae > Eospalax > Eospalax fontanierii. Next base: position 27,700,602 of record CM069543.1, on the reverse strand, counting down.
TGGGACCCTGGTTCTCCAAAATTAGTTTCTGGCACTAGAATGTCTCTTTCTCTCTGTCCTTTAAGTGTTCACTCTGGTGGAGTTGCTTGTTCTAGCCACGGCCTTTTGGAACGCATGATTCCTGGTTGCGCACTACAGCAGAACTCGGGACTCCTAAGATTCAGGTCTGACCCTGCGACTGTGGTTGTCAGGGCTTCCAGGCTGTGCTCAGCTGGCAGCTCAAGGCCCCATGGCTCAGGTGATAACAGCCCAGACTGATGTGCTGCTATGAACTACTCCTCCATATGCCCCTAAAACTGTTTTCTGGCCAGGTCGATGTTATGCACTTAATTCCTCCAAAATGTTAAGCCTTTAAGCTCCGTGTCTTCTCTGAATGTCAAGCCAGCAAAACTCTAAATGGTTTAGGAAAAGAGAATATAGGATATACTGGGAATCACAGTCTGCCTCCTAGTTTCTAAGATAATTTTATTTAGCTTTCTTCTGTCATAGCAGAGTTCTGTATTGGTATACAGATCTTCCATCTCTCCATCTCTTGAAATCCATGAAGGCTTCCAAAGGTACTAAGGCAAAAGTGGCTTTTATTCCCAGTACATTGCCAGCTGTATCACTTCCTCAGGTTGGTCTGCTTTGAATGGAGCTGGGGTGCCAGGAGAGGCCTTCACATAGCCTGCTTTAACTGACACACAAAAACGGACCAACTCCAGAGAGATGACTTGGTCTGGGCCCAAGATACCAAAGAGTCCTGGGATTGGTAAAGGGAAGTGGAGATGGAAAATCCAAACCACAGCTAGACCTCACTTTCCCAAGGACCAGCAGATCTCTACAAGCATCCAGCTGTCCTGGATGAGAAAGAACCACAAATGGAAAGAAACCATTTTGTTGGTGTTGATTATCAGGTTAAATGATCAAGATGAACTGAGTAACTACAACTCTTCTCTGTAATTTACCAACAAATTATATGAATACAGAGGTGGAGAAGGAGAATGGTAGACTATAAAGAATTTGCCCCCGGGATCTTCACACACTGTGTATAAACTGCTCTCCCAGTACAGATGTCTGAGGAGACACTGTTCAAAAAAAAAAAAAAAAAAAAAACAACGAAGAAAGCAAAAGAACAATGAAATGATGTCTCCATATTTTTGACCAATTTATAATTCACGCAGGGTTTCACATTATCTCACTTAACGCCCCCACTGACCCCACGCTGCATTCAGGGGCAGTAAGAGGGAGTCCCACCATCTCCAGCTGGCTTCCTGAGAGAAGAGACACCGCACCTGGCTGGCCTCTTTTCCCACACAGTCCTCAGAATGAAAGAAGCCCTTCCCCTGCCCAAGGCTAATTCCTCCCTGTCACTTTCCTTGGGACCCCATCAATCACCCCTCGGTAACTTCAGCATCTCTCTTTCAAGTGACTTTCCCATATATTAACAAGGTCAATCTCCCCCATCCTAAGGGAAACGAAGACCTCTTTGACCTGGTGTGCCCTCCAGCCAGTCTCACTCTTCGCCTTCTCAAAGCATTTAAAAAAGAAGCTGTGGGTCTTCATGCCTTCTCTTTCGTGATCTTCTGCCTCTTGTTAAAATTATTCTCTCGACGATTGACCATCAAATCCTTGGGGAGTTTTCAGTCTTTATCCTACTTTGCCATTTTTTGACTTGGACCTGCTGACTACTTCCTTCCTCTTCCCTGAAACTCTCCATGGCATCCAGAGCTCACCTCAGTCCAGACGTCCCACCATCGCTAGCACCTGCTCAACGGCCTTTATTGGATTTTCTTCCTCCACATTCAGTTTAAACACTATTGTTGAAATATATATGCAGATGAGTGCACAAACTATAAATTCACAGGTTAATAATTTCCACAAGCTGAGCACACCCATGTAGCAGGCACCCAGGCCAAAAGACACGTCTCAAGCATCCTTAGGGACACTCCATGTGCCCTTTCTAGTCTCAGGGTTCTCCCTCCAACAGTGACCAGTGTGCTGACTTCAGGCTTCACAGTGATTTCTACCTGTGCTAGGACTTTGTGTGAATCTGGCTAGGAATGTTTTGTTTCATTCTTTTTTGGCTCAGCATTTTCTGGGGGAGAATTATTTATATTTTTTAAGTTATAGCTTGATCTCATGGCTGTAAGAGAGTTAATGGAAAGAATACATTGCAGTTCAGGGCCGTGAGATGGCTCAGCGGGCAAAGGAGCTTGCTGCCAAGACTGAGGGCCTGAGCTTGATCCCAGGGACCCACATAGGAGAAGGAGAGAACTGACTTCCACAAGTTGATCTCTGACCTACACTCATACTCTGTGGCACACACACACTGTGGTATACACACACAAAATAAAGGAGTTAAAAAAATAGAACATACTTCAGTTCATTTTATTTATTCATCTGTCAAGATATTTTGCTGTTAAAAGGGGTGTTGTGTAGACCCTGTGTGTGTCTGGTCTTTAAAAAATGAGTTCCTTAGGTCTCTGAGACATCTTCGCTTATGTGGTTGCCAAGAGCAGCTCTGGAAATGTGGAGGGAGAGATGGCAAAGATTATTTAGATGGGAAAGTCATAACTGACTCTTCTTAAGCAAGGAATATTCAGATAGATATTTTTTCAAATACAGGTTTTATAAACTAAGTTTTCATATCTGCATGTTAACCCAACAATAACAAAAATCTGGAAGTCCAAAATTCTTTCAGGTGAGATTAAATTGTTGCCAGCTGATTTGCAAAACTCTTATCAGAGAGATTCAGTTAGCAAAATATATTTTGGTTCTCTGATGATAGGACCAACGATTCCATACTATGACCAGAGACTTTAATTCTATCAGTTAGATCATAAATTTTTTTACCTGTGTGTGCACTTGTGTAGGGCAAATTTACAGAGGCCCTCTGACTCAAAGGACACGCCCACCGCACGGGAGGTGGGCGGGCTCCTAATGCAGCTGAAGGAGACAGCAGCCAAGACACACCTCTAGGAATTTGATTAATAGAGACAAAGCCCAACCAACCAGTGACTTGGGGAGGGCCTAGACAGGAAACAGTGAATGCTGGGGAGGAGACCAGCAGGTCGCCATCTTAGTAGAATGTACCAGAACTCCGTGGGCAGGTTCTGATGAAAATATAGAAACTTACAGCTTGACTTCAGTACTTTCTCCAGGATAAGTCCTTTGTAAGTAACCCCAGATAAACTCTGTTTTTTCTAACTGGAGAGCATGCTTTGTTTGCTCAGTCGTCTGGACCCAGAGGGGCAGGGCCGAACACCCTCATTGGAAGAAAAATTAAGACAACCTGTGTGTATGTGTGTGTGCATGCATGTGTGACACGTATGTGCATTTGGTAAAGGTCAAAGAACAGCCTCGAGTGTATTTCTCAAGTACCGTGGACTTTGGTTTTTGAGTCAGGGTTTCTCACGGCCCCGGAACATATTCAGGACAGGCACTGAGCATGGAGCTCCTGGACCCTTCCCTGGTGTTGGGATTAGAAATTCATGCCACCACATTTGGTGGTTCTGAGGATTAAACTAAGGCCCTCAAATTTGGCACTGCAAGCATGTTACCAACTGAGCTACATCCCCAGGCCCTGATCGTTTCAGTTTCACAAGTAGCCGCAAAGCCAGTACATCATTTCTAGCACAATGTAAATGTTCTTAGCAAGACAAAGTAGAAAATGACATGCTTATTCTTGTCTCAATAGCTGACCAAATCAGAGCAATAAGAAATGGGGCCAAGCTGCAAGGCTCATTAAGAACATATCATAGTCAAGTCGTGATCCCCAGGTTCAGTGAGAGACCCTGTCTCAAAAATAAGGAGATGGCTGGAGAGATGGCTCAGCCATTAAGAGCGCTGGCTGCTTTTGCAGAGGATGAGTGTTTAGTTTCCAGCACCTACATGGCAGCTCACAACTGTCCATAACTCCAGTTTCAGGGGCTCTGATGCCTTCTTGTGGTCTCCATGGGCATTGCATAACACGGGTGCACTTACATACATGCAGGTATAACACTCACACACAAAAAAATAAAAATCAGATGGAAAGTGATTGAAGAAAGCACCCAATGTAGACCTCTGGCCTCTACATACAGGAACACACATGTACACACACATACATACACCAACATGAATACATATATATATATATATATATATGTATATATATATATACCACACGCACACACTCATCATCATCATCATCACACACCATCCCACACAAACACAAAAAATATGTGAGGTAAGAAAATAGACAAGATGTAAGGAAACACTGAACCTGTGGGGCGGCTGTGTAGGTTAAGTGTGAAGTTCTGGGCTTGCATTTGCAACTCACTTATAAAGAATTTCTTAAGTATTCTGTCATTGCTTTGTTTCATCATCCAGCAATTATTTTTTATTTTAGTATAATCTCAGAAAAATATGAGTTTAAGTGTAATAATATAGTTAGAAAGCCATAGTAATGCATATTAATTTTATTCCATCCTGAAGAGACAAGGGAAATGTTCTATCCACATTTTCATGATGTTTAATTTTTTTTCTTCTCCAAAGACAATTTTGTTTTTGTTTTTGAGACGGTGTCTCCCTGTAGCTCCAACCAGCCTGACATTTGCTATGTAAACCAGGCTGGCCTCAATCTTAAAGAGACCTGCCTGCCTTTGCCTTCTGAGAGCTGGGATTAAAGGCATATACCACCACACTCAGCCAAAGATACTTTTTATTATGGAGCTCTTAGAGATTTTGTTTTTTTTGCGGGGGGGGGGGGGAAATATCCACTACTTTATGCCAAATGGTTTTGCAATATTCATCACTGCTCTCTCGTGATAAATTATGTGACATTGCTTCCACTTTTTAAAAAAAAAAAAAACTTTTTGAAACAGGGTCTTTCTGGAACCCCAGTTGGCCTGGAACTCACTATGTAGATCAGGCTGACCTTGAACTCACAGAGACTCACCTGCCTCTGTCTCCTGGTGCTGGGATTAGTCACGCACCACCTCACCTGGCTTGCTTCCATTTTTAAAAACAAAGGGAAAAATGTGTTTACAGTTTCACTTTGAGGTCCTTGCAAGGAATTCTGGTAACATTCATTCATTGACTGATTTTAAACATTTTAAACAAAAAGTTCAAAATTGGAAATAAATAATATACTTGATTCATCAGTCACTAAAGCACTTAAAGAATCAATTGAAATACCTTTCTTTAAAATTTATTATTATTATTATTTTGTTGAAGGGTGTGTGTGCATGTACCACAATGCATATGGAGGTCAGAGGAGAACTTTCAAAGTTAGTTCTGTCCGTCCACTGTAGATTTTAGAACTAGAACTCAGGTCATCAAGCTTGATGCTTTTACCAGGTGCTTTTACCCGCTGGGCCATCTCACCGGACCTCAACTCATATAACTTTCAATATTTTGATGGTGTATGAGAGCACTTCAGTCCTAGATCACAGCATTTGATGACTGGTCAGTATTACGAACCTGCTGAACATCTTCTTGTACCACCGTGAGGCTTAGCAAGCTTTGAAAAATTAACCTTTTCTCCTTATGTGTAGGAATTAACAATATTGACTACTTGGAAGTTCTACATCCCTTTTTAAAATTTAAAATGAATTAATTTCCAGTTTTTCCAAATTTCATATAAAAACACAAATATTGTACATATTTATCAAGCACCATGCTGTTTCAATACATGTTTATACCATGTAATATTTAAATATTTAATTTTTATTTCATGTGCATGAGTGTATTGCTTGCATATATGTAAATGTACCTGTGTCATGAAATGCCATGGGCATTTCATGTTTTTGGAAACATGTCAGAAGGTGGAGTCTGAGTCCCTGGAACTGGAGTTATGGATGATTCTTAACCACCATGTGGGTGCTGGGAACCAAACCAGGATCTGCTGTAAGAGCAGCCAATGCTCTTAACTGCTGAGCCATCTCTCCAGCCTCTTCCCACCATGTAATATATAAAACACATTTAATATATGCATATATCTTGTCAAACATTTATTTATTCATTCATTCATTCTTGATACAGGATCTCTTGTAGCATAGGCTGGTCTTGAACTCCTTGTGTAGCCACATATAACCTTGACATCGGACCTTCCTGCCTCTAACACTCCACTGCTTGGATTACAGGAATGCTCCACCACATTCAGCTTTATATGGCGCTAGGGATAACATTCAGGGTTCTGTGCATGCTGGGTAAGCATCTACCAACCAAGCACCATCTGAATCCGTACTTACATTTCTTATGGTGAAAATATTAAAAATCTTTCCTGGCTTTTTAAAGTGTACAAATCATTGTTATTATTTGTGATCTTCCTACTGTGTAACAGCACTTACAACATGTTCCTAACTGTAACTTAGTACCCATGGATTCTTTTACTTTCTTAAAAGATACATTTGACAGTTACAGTTTACTTACCATTACAATTTACTTCAACTCTACCGAATTTTTTCTTTACACTAATACCAGGACTGTGGACCTACCCAGGAATTTTATTCAGATACACTTCAATAGACTGCAAATATATGTATATATTCAAAGGGGAGATAGACAGATAGATAGGTAGATAGATGATAGATAGATAGATCCCCTATGATTACGATAACTTATATTAGTCAGGATTCTTTAAGTTATAGGTAACAAAAGTCAAAGTTGAACACATTTAGGTAAAAGAAGGGGGTACTAGGAGGACAGGCGTGTCTCACATCTAAACTCCAGAGACATAGAAACATAGCAGTGTTCAAGGACAGCTGGCCACGGACTCAGCTGGGGTTGGGATACAGGTTGTCCTCTCAGCCTCTCTGCAATTCCTTTAATTTCCCTTTGAGATTGGATGTCTAGTGCTGGGAACATGGCCTTGGGCCAGTGCTAGCCTGTGCTACACTTTTGTGCAAACCAAGAAAGGTGTACTGAAGCAGGCTCCTGGTGGCATAGTTTGGTGAGCAGAAAAGAATGCTCCTTTTTGATGCGGCCCTACACCAGAATCTAAGGCTTGGTTAGCTTGGGTCTGTGAGATTCCAGTCCCCATTTCCTCCCATTCCAAGGTTCACCTGGGAAGCTTTGTACAGTGCACAAACTGACTTTTCCAAGCCCAACATGGCCTCTCATTTCTCATGCTTTCTTTAAAAAAAAATTATTGTTTTATTTTATGTGTGCCAGTGTATGGCCTGCACATATATAAGTGCGCCTATGTTGTTCAGTGCCCTCAGAGGTCAGAAGAGAATCCACTGGATCCCCTGGAACTGGAGTTACAGACAATTGTTAACCACCATGTGGGTGTGGGGAACTGAACCCCAGTCCTCTGTAGGAGCAGCCAGCGCTCTTAACCACTGAGCCATCTCTCCAGCCCCTCCCATGCTTTGTGATATATACATGAAAAACTCAGGATCCAAGGCAAAAAATTCTATGACTAGGTCCTGAGTGACCCACTAAGGTCTCCAGAACCTTAGTCTAAGGTCTACAGGACTACACATGACCAAGCAGTTATTGGCAGGGTACAGGCACTTGTGCTTTTAAGAGGTGGACTGCAAATGCTTTTCTTGGCAGGGGGTCACCCCCAAGAAATTAGCAATCTTGGTGCACTAGGGAGCCAACCTGCTGGAAGCTTCTACTCAGCCTTGGATTTTTTTTCTGTGTATACCTTCACTTATTCTCCTCTCTGTTACCTTTTTAGTAGTATTTAATGAATATGGAAATATTCAGGTATTCATGATTGAAAGAATCTTAAGGTTTTAATTAACTCAATGATTTAGCTTTGAATTTGGTAGAAATAACTCAAATTTAAAAGCCAAGATACAGGACTGGGAGAAATCAAGTGGGTGCTGACCAGGAAAGTTCCTCCCTGCTGGCTAGCCTTTATGTTACCAGAAGGTGTTCTGCAGGCTGCTAGGGAAAAAACATATTCAACACTTTTATCAAGCTGTGAACTACAGTAATGACCAGCATAGCAAGATATACCAATGTATGCAGTAATGGCATAGACGTCATGGGGATAATTGCCCACTTTCTGATTGGATTTAAGACCCACTCTACAGGAGAAAATGTATGACTGGTACTGAAAACTTGGCCAAGAACCCACCGTTAGGGGTACATAAAGCCCAGGGATGAACCTACCAAATTTTGCCCTCTAAATTTTTATCTGTATACCTATAGATTGGTGCAGCTCTCAGACCTCATCAAAGAAGTTTTTTGTGCAATGAAGGGTGCTCAAAGTGCAGAGAATACGTGTATGTGGAGTGCTCAGACACAACTGAGACATCCATATCACACCCATTCCCCAAGGCTGAGGGACCACCACAGAAGAGGAGGCAGAAAGATTCTAAGAGCCAGAAGTCAGGGAGACCAGAGTAAAACAATGTCTTCTGGACAGGACAGGACCATTGAACTCATGAACCTGTGGAGCTGTGACTAATTGCGCAAGACCTATACAAAATCAAACCAGTCAACATTCCAGAATGGAGGGAGGAGGGGGTCATGAGCCCCCATCCATTGCTGGGACAGTTGATGGCTTCTGGGGGAAGAAGAGTCAGTTTTCTTTAAGAATTAGGTACCTGGTAGGTTAGAAATACTCCAGTGGATGTCCCCACATCTATGAGTGTGTAGGAAGCATAAACTGGATTTAGTCGATTAGTTTTAAAAAAGACATGAAGTTGGGAGGGGGGTGAGTGTGGGGAGGGCCTGGGGGCGCTGAGGGGAGGCGAAGAGCAATTATGATCCAAGTACATTGCATACGTGTATGAAATTCTCAAAGAATTAATAAAAACATCATGTTTTAACAATGGTAATGGACCAGTGGGAGAGTTCAGTGAACATAGTGCTTGCTGCCAAGCCTGGTGACCTGAGTTCGGTGCTGGGATCCTACCGTGGAAGAGGAGAACTAACCTCAAGTTGTCCTCTGACCTCCACACGTGTTGTGGCTAGCATGCACACACAGTAATAATAAATATTTCTAAAATTAAACTAAAAAGGAAAAGTCAGAATGCATTCCATCTTACATTAATTTTTTATATTTTATTTTTTTTTATTTTTGTGTATGAGTATATTGCTTGCATATATGTAAGTGTACCCATGTTGTGCGATGCCTGAGGAAGTCAGAAGAGGGTCTTAGATTCCCTGGAACTGTAGTTAGAGATGGTTGTTAGCTGCCATGTGAGAGCTGGGAACTGAACCTGGATTTTCAGCAGGAGCAGCCAGTGCTCTTAACCCCTGAGCCATCTCTGCTACTTAATGATAGCCTCTAATTGCTCATGACGTAGATTCACACTGCCCCAACACCCTACCTATAATCACTATTTCAGAGAAATAGAATATATGTTTGGCAAGCTTGTTTCAAGTGAACTGATGGTGATCTGTTGCTGCTAAGCTTCATCCCTGTTGTAGAATATTGTCTTAACCCATTCAGACTGCTCTAGCAGAATGCCACGAATATTTGTATAACAGCACACTATTCAAAATATGCATGAATGGATAAATAAAATGATATATACATGCAATACAATACTATTTGGCTTTGAGGAAAGAATTTTGGACTCATATGTTGTGGTTTGAATGCATGTGTGCTCTCAAAATCTGTACTCTGAAATCCTACCTCCCAATCTGGTAATATAAAAGGTGGAGCCTTTGGGAGACAATTAGTTCCTAAGAACAGAGGCCTCATGAGTGGGACCAGGGCTGTTAAAAAGAGGCTCAAGAGAGACCCTTTGCTTCTTCCGTCGTGTGAGCAAACATCTAGAAGGCGCACTGTCTGGGAACCAGAGAGTGGGCCCTCACCAGACAGCGGATCTGCCAGTAACTTATTCTTGGTCTTATCAGTTTCCAGAACTATGAGAAAAAATATTTGTTGTTTATATGATGCCTAGTTTATGTTATTTTGTCAGAGAAGCCTGAAGTGATTAAGACAACATGCTACAACATGGATGAGCCTTAATGATTATGATTAACAATCAGCCAGACATAAAAGGACAAATGTCATGTGATTTCACTTACCTGAGATACCTAAAATGCCTTTTCCTGATATAGGCAGGATTTCACAGAGATGGGAGATGAATGATGGGTTCCATGGTCTGGAGGGAGGTGGGAATGGGGAGCTGTTTAGGGAGCACAGAGTGTTAATACTGTAAAGTAAGAAAGGTTATGGAGATGGTGCTGGCGATTGAACAAGGATATGTTGTTGTTGTTTTATTGCTCTGCTCCCCCCCCCCCAAGGGATAAGATCTTATTAACACTATTGCTGAACGATATATTTTAAATGGGCTAAAATGCAATTTTTATTTTATTTTTTCCATTTGTATTTTATTTGTATGAATATATTGCCTGCATGTGTGTAAGTGCACCCGTGTTGTGCAGTGCTCGTGGAGATCAGAAGAAGGCATCAATCCCCTGGAACTGGAGTTATAGATGATTGTTAGCTGCCATGTAGGTGCTAGGAATTGACTCCAGGTCCTCTACAAGAGTAGTTAGTGCTCTTAATCACTGAGTCATCACTCCCGTCCCCCCAAATGTCAATTTTATGTTACATATATAATATGAAAAAGAGAAAGTATCAACCTGGACAAACATTTGTTTGGGCGAGAGCATAGGTTAGGTAGGAATGATGCTTCTTCAGTCTTATGAACTGTATTATCACAAAACACTCAGTAAAATTCATTGCAAATAAGAACTGTTTAATATAATAGAACCCGATTTATGTAGTTGCTATCAGATGACTTCAACCTTTTTCTTGTTTTGGAACTTTGGAAGGAGACATTCCTTCACCAGGTGACCCTGCCCCACCATAACATCACATACTCTCCAAGTATCTGTCCTTGGCAACCTGCTTAATCAAGCCCAAGACTGACTTGGTCTTCCATGTACACATTATTGAGTCTCAAACCTGCTGCATATCTCTATAAAACCTCTGTCACAGGCGCTTCCGCTTCAGTATGTAAAATGCAATATAGTTGGACATGATGACACACACCTTTTATCCCAGCACTTGTGGAGGCAAGGGAATCAAGGGTTGAAGGTCATTTTCAGTCACATAGGCACTTCAAAGCCAGGCCAACCTGGGTTATGTGAAAGAAAAACTGTCTCAAAACACCAAAATTGAGACTGGAGAGATGGCTCAGCGGTTAACAACCCTGGCTGCTCTTGCAGAGGACCCAGGTTCAGTTCCCAGCACCCACATGGTGGCTAACAACCATCTGTAACTTCGGTTCCAGGGGATTTGATGCCCTCTTCTGTCCTCCCTGGGCATTGTACAACATGGATGCACTTACAGGTAAAACACTCCTACCCATAAAATAAAAATAAGTAAAACATTTTTAAACTACCAAATTGAAAAAAAAACAGAATCCAAGGCAAGCCCCTCTTCTGCCACATTCTCCTACCCAACCCCCATCGGCCCTCCACTGTTGTGTCTGTCTTAATGAGACGCACCGTCTTCTCATTATCTAGCCAGCCAGGCCCCAAGCACTAACTTGCTAGCTGATCTCTCCCACTTCTTCACCATCCACTTCCAATTAGTTCCCCGCACTGTTGTGTCTCTTTGCCTCTTGTCACTCCTCCCCTTCTCTCTGTGATCACTGCCACTCTGCTTCCTCTCAAACCCCTGCCCCACACCGCGCCAGAGCAAACTGACTACTTTTGGCAGTCATTGAATTAAATTCTTTTATCGCTTCCTGAATGATAAACCCCAAACGCTCTAGTATGTAAGAAGTGCTTAATGATTCTGTCCAGAGTTTGCTTCTGTTTTGGGGTGCCCTGCACTCGTGGGCTACTCAGAAATCACTTCATAGGTGTTCATTAAATTTCAGTTGAATGGATCATCATCACTTGTTTCTGCATCTGGTCTGCTCCCCTTTCTGGCCTCCTTCTCCAGCATCTCTGACCCTTCCCCACTTGAGACTTGCTTTGCTTCTTGTGGTTTTCTGACTAGGATAAGCTATCCCTGCCTCCCTGTCTTTGCATAGAGTTTAAGTTCTTTGGTCAATAATGTAGCATTATCATGTGTGACTGCTAGCAAAGTACTTAATCTCGCCAGGCTTCAGATTGCTTCTCTGTAAAACAAACCGCATAGATACCTCATAAAACTGTAGCAAGGATAAAGCAGAGAGGCAAAGCAGCTAACACTTATACTACATCCTAAATGTACTATATACAAAATACCATTAAGTATAGATCGAAGCCTGCATTAACTGCCTCCACCTCCAAGGAACCTTTTAAAGACTGGAAGCAGAAACCATCTCTCTACTCTTTTTTCGTATTTGTTATTTTTATTTTATGTGTATGAATGTATTGCCTGCATATATGTAAGTGTAACCATGTCATACAATGTCTGTGTGGCACAGAAAAGGGCATTGGATCCCCTGGAACTGGAGTTACGCATGATTGTTAGCTGCCATTTGTGTGCTGGGAACTGAACCTGTATCTTGTGCTAGAGCAGTGGGTGCTCTTAACTGCTGAGCCGTCTCTCCAGCCACCACCGGCTCTCTTCTTGGAAGCCCTGCTGGGGCACTCCTTACGTTATCCACATTCATGATTCATGTTACAACCAGAGCGGGACCATGAAGCCAACATCCATCTTACTATGTGGTTCTCCCTCCACTCCACTGAGGTCTCAGTATCTGGAGTTTTTCAAAGAAAAATCATTCCTGATATTTGAGGAGGAAGAGGAAAAGTTCTGTGGTGAAGAAAGGAGGCATGTTGGGGGTGTCCTTTGGAATCACAGATTCATCATCTGGTGATTCCAACAACACCCCCAGCTGAGCTAGAGTGGCACTAAATAGCTTACCTACTGTCTTTCCTCATGTCCAAACCTGTGGCAGACATTGCTAATCAATTGTGGACCCTGTCCTACTGAGTTTGAATTGTTTCAGGCAGTCAGAACTAGTTGATTAGCTAACTTGAAGTTATTAGAGGGCAAAGGGCTAGAAAAGAGAGGAGTCACTTAAACTCTAATTCATTAAGGGAAGGCAGTCAGACTCTGGATGCTGGTCTGTCTTAGACTATTGTGGAGCCTAAGGCCCAGCCTCTAGTTATGCAAAGAGATTTTTGTCCCAAACTTAAGGTTCAGAGATAGCCAAGGCATCTTCCTCACAAACCCCAGAAGCCACTCTGGTGTCTGATGAAGGAGAGTACCTGAAGCTCTTGGTTTCCCATTGCACGTCCATCCCCGTCCACTTAGTACCCAACCTTGTGTATTTAGGGCTTTTTCTCCTACTAAAAAGGGAGCCAATGGCGCCTGCTTCCTTCCCCTGACAAAAGGCTTACATGTAATTAGAAGGGATTATGCTTGAAGGTGAAAAGTAGCCTTTAATCACCAGAAGGACACAGCAGCCTGAGCTGGAGGTGGTCTGAGTGGCAGTTTTGCCCATTGTCCACCCAGAACCAACATTCCGGTAATCCCCTGGTCCTCCTGTGATCACCAGCATGGGCTTTGCCAGACAGGTACAGCTTCTGCTCTGGAAGAACTGGACTCTGAGGAAAAGGCAAAAGGTAACAGGTCCCATGTGTGGTCTAGGAGGGAAGCAGTGAGCAGGCTGAGAGCTTGGAGTGGGTGGAGGTGGGCGTGGGGAAGGAGGGAGAGTCCTGAGCGTGCGGCCCTTTAACTCTGAAGCAGTGTTTGGTTGCTGTGAGCCTCTCTGACCAAGTGCCCTTCAACAGGGTGATACATTTCTCTTGTCCCCTACCCAGGTATGATTCCACTGCTATCCCTGACCTTTCCCCCAGCTTTGACACCCACTGGTCCAGTCCATACTTCACAGTAGGAAGCATCCCATGCTCTGGATAACAAGCTCTACAGAAAGCAAGAAGGCTTGAACTAGCTCAGGGAAAGCAATGTCATTGATTCTGCCAGGCACAGAATGCTTTCTCACTGTAACATCCTTAGAATTGGAATGTAGTTCATAAAGAAATCACAGTTTCATTGGATGTGTTCTTTCTTTTGATGAAGAAAAATAACAGGGCATCTTGGAGCTGATGAACCGTAGACTCAGTGAGCCAATGTGTTACTAATCATCGCAGAGGTTTCCTGAACCTCTTCGGTGATCAGACCCCTGGGCTAGACAGGACAAAGGATTTAAAGGCATAAGATACACATTCCCTCTGGACTGGCTTCTATGATGGATAGAAAAATCTGTAGTATATTTTGAGAACCTACAGTTATGTAAAGTAGGCCAAATATCCCCTGAGAATGCAGGTAAGAGCTACAAGAGACCAGAGACTCCCCCAGACTGTGCTGCAAATGCATAAAGAGTGACTGCAAATCCATAAAGAAATGCGACTAAGGATTAAAAAAAAAAAAGGTAGGGGGTGCTCATCATTAAGAGCACTGACTGTTCTTCCAGAGGACCTGGGTTCCGTTCCCAGCACCCAGCACCCACATGGTGGCTAACACCATTCATAACTCCAGTTCCAAGGGGCTGACAAGAGGGAGAGGAAGAGCTTGAGGTGAGAGGGAGGAAGGGAGGCCTTAAGTGAAAAAGATGGGGCTCAAGATTGAGGAAGAGGCCTGGAGTTGAACTCTAGCCTCTACACACACATGCACTCTAGCACACATGCACTCACGTGCACACACGCACGCACGCATGAATGAATTCAACACAGACAAAATAAAGAAAGGAAGATGGAACTCAGGAGGAGGACCCAGAGGGAGACAGGCTGTAGGAAAGAAGAAAGTAGTTCTTGGTGGGACAGGTTTTCCTGGGCGTCAGAAGGAATGTTGGTCATTGCTAGGTGAGGGAGAGTTGATATTTTTTAAAAGAATGACACTACACAGGCCGAACAGGCTTCAGTGGATGAACTCACACTGAGGGACATCTGGATTCACAAACTTGACTCAATAGGCCTTAACACGTATGCTAAAGTGCGTGAAATTCTGCGGGTGGACTCTGGGGTGGCGAGGGCAGGGAAAGGGGGTGTTAAATATGACTAAGAACCACTGTATGACATCCGCAAAACAGCAATAAAGTATACTTAAAATGAAAACATAAGAAAACAACGAAGGAATGTTTGGGAATAAACGGGACGAGGAGGAGAGTTCTTGCTTCAGGTAGAGCTGGTCAGGGGAGCTGAGCGTGGTAGCAGGTGCCACCCTCCTGCCAGGAACCGGGTGAGGAGGAGGAGTTACGACAAAGACCAGAGAGCTGTGAAGCTGAAGTTAAGGTTTGTGCGGAGGTTGCCTCTAGACCC
This sequence comes from Eospalax fontanierii, assembly GCA_035773235.1. Lineage (NCBI taxonomy): Eukaryota > Metazoa > Chordata > Mammalia > Rodentia > Spalacidae > Eospalax > Eospalax fontanierii. Next base: position 27,685,455 of record CM069543.1, on the reverse strand, counting down.
TCAGGCCCAGCTCCGTGAGGCAGAGTCCTGGCTGGTGATCTTGGAGCTGAAGGACAATAGCTTTGTCAGTAGCACAAAAGGGGGCTATAAAGGACACACTCCAGCTGACCACACAAATGATTCAAAGTCCTAAATGTGGCTGGGATAGGACACAGGGAGGCTGAAGGGAAAGGCCAAGCTCATCTGCGGGGACACAATTGTCCTAGGGTTGTTTTTCTTTGTCAAGGTTGGTGTCATTTCAAATTAGCTTTGAACTTATTGGGACCCCCCCAGGAACCTAGAGCTAACAGTAACCAAAGGCTCAGTTCCTCCCCTTCTTGAATGAAATGCTGTCAAAACCTGAACAAGACTCATTGTCAACCTCATTATGCTATTCACTCAGCCAATAAATAATATCACCAGGCTCCGGGCCAGGTGCTGAGTTTACGGTGGCAAATGAGACAATCTAGTTTCTGCTCCTGTGGTGAGAATGCTCTGTGGGTTGCCAGGGAAACCTAATTTGCCTGTTCCCTCTCTCCCTACCTCCCTCTGGATCCCTCCCCCCAGTGTTATGGCTGCTGACTTGTAATGCTTCCATGCTGTGGCAGGTCAACACCATTTCCAGAGATAAGGTTGGCACCATCTCTGTTCCCTTTCCTGTGGTTGGTGAGTACCTTGTTGTTTGGGGTTCGGCGGAATCTGTGTCTTCACTGTGTGTTCGTCAGGGGATAATAGAGCCACACATATTGCGAACCCTGACAAACTTACTTGATCCCTGCTTGTATTTCATACCAACTGGATGAGCTGGAGACAGATCTCCCTTGTGCCTCTAGATACTTACTGAATAGTTACTGATAGTTACTGGGAATTTCCAGGATGTCTGGGTAAGATGGAAACATCCTTCTAAGCACCAAGTAGGTCTGAAGAGAGTCTGTGACTCTCTCCAAAGTATTTGGTTCTTCTTGGAAGAAAGAAAATGGTGATTCTATAGAAAGTACAAGACACCCAGCCTGCAACTCCATTCCTAGGGTGGTTTGGTTTTGTTCATTTGTTTTGTTTTGGGGACAGAATCATCCTGTAGCCCCAGCTGGTCTGGAACTCACTTAGATCAGGACAGCCTCAATCTCACAGAGATCCACCTGCTTCTGTCTCCTGAGTGTTGGGATTAAAGGTATGTGCCACCATGCCAGGCACAGCTTCTAGGTTTTTAATTCCTCAGACTTCCACATTTTAGGTTCTTAGTCTAATGAGAGAAACACAAGTGAAATCAGATACCAAGGTTCCACATCCCTCCTCTCCCAGTCCATCAGGAAATAAGACAGAAGTCCTCAGGTCTCTGCTCTCTTCTCGCTTTTTTCCCATCGTTTGTCAGCATTAGTCAGATGTATTACTAAGCACCTGGCATCGTACTCAGCACATTGCCTCATTTAACCCTCACAACAATGCCAGAAGGGAGAGGCCTCAGTTATCCCTTTGGGTACCAATGAGGTAGTTGAGGCTTTGGAAAGGTTAGGATGGGTTGGACCTGGGATTCAAACAATGTGTGACTTCAGAACATGAGATGTGGTCCATCAAACTCCACTGTCCCTGTGTATTAAGCCCTGACCCACAGGCTAGTCATAGATATCAGAAGACAACATTTATCACTCTCTGGGATAATAAATGTAAACTAATAGTGGACCTGCTGATTGGGGTGTGTGCCTGTCCTATATCAAGGAGAGCTGGGCACAGGTCCTACCCTGATGAAATTCGGAGTCAAGAAGCAGAAGATGCCACACATGGTTCCTGAGCAGAATCACTAATCAGGCTTGGAGTAGAAGGGAGCATGGGATTGGGGAGCGACTCTGGAGCTCAGAGAGACTTCCCAGGAACTAGTTGGGAGAGTTCACAAAGAAACAAAGTGTTTCTTTCCTCTGAGAGTATACAGCTTAGAGTCTGTGATGTCTCCAAGTGCCCACTTCCAAAGGAGGACAGGATATTTTGTGGAGGCCTGAGGACTCATAGCGGTCCAGGTTTGGGTCCCATGAGACTTCTCAACCCAGAAGGGAGGATCCTGCTGCTCTTTTCAAGCTCTGACCACCTCCTTTAAAATTGAAAACAGAGAGGGAGGGAAGAAAATCTAACTGGTTAAGTTTTAAAACAACAAGACCTCACCAGGAACCCTTCCTCCCCTCATAGGCTGAACGGTAAAGAAAGGCTGGGGGCGGGGGGGGGGGGGTAGGAGGGTCACGACAATGACAAGGAAATACCAGTTTGGCAAAAAAAAAAAAAATCCCATGGGCTCCTTCTGAACTTGGACTGTGCTTAATTAAAGTTACAGACATGTTTAAAGCAGGCGGTGGGGGCGGGGGCTCTGGAGACATGTTTTTGATTATACTGTGGAATTTCTCCCTAGGGTATGCCTGTGTACACTTGAGTGACTAAGACAAGGTTGGTGCTCTGGGCTGGGGGTGCTGATCGGAGGAGAAGAAAAGAGGCTGCTGGGAGAACCCTCCTGCCTCTGGTGGGTTGGGGAAAGAATGACCAATGGTATTTGTGCAGAGGGAAGTGTGAGATACAGTCCCTCCAGATCCTACACAGAGCCACAACACTGACTTCTCAAATGCTTCTTAAAGATGGCCAGTTCCCATGAGACCAGGGTTCTCGGCTTTGGCTGCATATTGGAATTATCTGAGAAGCTGGGGAAAATAAAATCCTGATGTCCCAAGGGGTAATGGTCTGAGAGGCCTGTATAAGTCTAACCTGCATCTGGATGAGGGCTGTTGACCCAAGGCTGATCATTTGAGGGGCCTAGGTTATGTGCAGAAAACAGCATCCCAAATTCAAAGATGTGAAGAAGGGCCTAGGCAAAGCTAAACTAGGCTTAGAGCCAAGGAACAGGGAGGAAAGGAGGCCTCCGAACCAGCCTCTCTTGATAGAGGACTTCAAATCCTGATGCCTTTCCAGATCAGCCGCATCAAAATTACAATAGCTTGAAAGGCTCTTAAGGGAAGGGAGGGAAGGGGGCCGGTAATGGAGAGCAAAGCAGTCAGGGGAAGGGCTATTTGGAGACAGAAAGGGAGCCAGCAGGGGCAGGAGGACCCATGCTTTCAACCTAATCTAGAAATGGAGTCACGACACCAGGGGTGTGTGAGCTGAGAGACTGTGGGTGATTTTCATTGTTTCTTTGATCATCTTTCCACACCTGCTGTCACCAACTGTGACCCTGTGACACTTGTGAAGACTAGGACACAAGAATAAGTGGTCTGTGTGCCAGGCTCTGCTTTCTGTGTTGGGCATGGTTAACTCATTTCATTATCATAACTGCTTTAGGAGACGGGTCATGATCTCGTCTCCCTTTATACAGACGAGCATGTGGCATTGAGATACATTGAGAGAGTTTCCCAGTGTCATGAACCTCGATACTTGGTCCCAGAGAGTCTGTTCTTAACTCTCAGTATGCACTGTAGGACAAAATAACAGGCCCATTTCATAGATGAGAAAACTGAGACTTAAATTAAGCAAGCCTGAGAGTGGTTGTGACTCAGATCTTCACATCCCTAAATCAGCATCAGCATTTAGCATACCAGGTTACTCCCAGACAGACATGGATTCCCTTGGTACAAAGCCAACATGGCAAGCAGTTGTCTCAGGAGGAGTCAAATGCAAAGAATCTGGACTGGTTGTCTCTTTCCTTGGTGAAGACTCCAGGGGCAACTTCCAGTTTCATCACTTGCACCTGTCGCTTACAAGGCTGTCTTGCTGAACCGGCTCCCCAACTGTGCTTACACTGACAGGAAGTTCTGGAACAGACAGCAAGAAGCTAGGGAGCATGCTTTTGTGGGGTGCAGTTTGATAAGTCTGCCAAGTGTTGATGGCTGAGCCGGTGTCAACTCCAGCTTCCCAGAGAAGGGTCCTCCACCTTTCTTGACTAAGACTTGCTCATTCTATAAATCTTGATGGGGACTTATCGATCCTGCCTCTTGTGGGGTGCTGAAATCACAGTGGCCCAGTTCTTAGGAAGTGTCTGGCCCTTGAGGGCTCCACTTACTTGAAGGGGTCATGACCCTGAAGTAGATATGATAAGATGCTAGAGTTTAGGTGCTTTGTGAGTTTAGGGGCAGTAGCAGTGAGGTGGAGTGCGGACATTAGGCCAGGCTAGGCTCTCTGCATGTGCATGCCCCAGGGGTAACTACCAGCATTCCGGTAGCCAGCAAGTATTTCTGAGTTAATCCCTTTAAAGACTGGGGGGAATTGCTCACTATTTGTGTTTTGTCACCTCATAGGAAAAGGTTTAAGAAAGCCTTGAAAACTGAGTACCTTCAGGAAAACCTACTGTTCTGTCTTCTTATTTGTGTGTGCGCTTCCTGTTAACATATTCTCCCTAGATATATTTTGAGGAAAATCTTTTTTTTTAAAAGTTAACTGTGTACCTGTAAACTTCTGCTTTTTTTGTCAGTGTATATGATGTTTTCCACCACAAGTTTTCTGATTTGTTATCATTTGGTTGCCAGCATTTGTTTTTCAAAGCAGAACATGGTTTGTCCTGACTAACAGGCAAGGAATGAACATTTATTGAGCATCTGCTAGGATGTCTGCCATGTTGCTGAGACTTTATTTACATTTCCTTGAAAGGAAAATAACAAATTAAAGGCTGAGAGAATAGTCCTTAGCAGATCTGTCTATACTTAAGTCTCTTTCCATGGCCAGCTGCTTAAGCTCTCCTTTCTAAGAAGAGCCCTGCAGTGGAGACTACACCCTCGCGCTCCCAGAAACGTGAATTCCGCTCTCTTCCCCTCCATAATGCCTACCTTAGCCTTTACCGTATTTGAGCCAGAATGTGACCAACCAAGAGCCTCTGTGGGGGTCAGGAGAGCCTTTACTCTAAATTGAGCCTAGCTCTCTAAACCAACTCTTCACGATATGTTGGTATTAGCTGCCTCTTCTGATAGGGGAAACCAGTGTGGAGGGAGAGGAACCATGGAAGCATGCCTGCTTTCTTCAAACAAAAAAACCTTGTTGTTTAACCAGATTTCTGTTATGTTGACTTTGCATACTCTGCGGCTCTGTGTTTCAGAGTCATTTGTTCACTGGTTCATTCATTCATTCATTCATTCATTCATTCAGTGATCACCTGCAAGCAGAGTCTATCATATACCTGAAGGCAAGGCAATGAGGAAGGGCTGGAAGACTGCTGGCCCTGGACGTAGGAGGCTGGATTTTGCTCCCTGGGCTCTCACTGCTGATGTGACTCGGCACAGGTCACCTACCCTCACTTGTCCGAAGAATGAGAGAACTCACGAGATCTTTACTACCTGAGGCTTCAACATCACTTTGAGGCTTGTCAGACAAGGCACCATCTGGCAAGGCCCTACGGGATCAGAATCTGCGTCCCCGTGCACAGTAGCATCTGCAAAACACCAAAGCCTGCCATCTTTCCCAGCAGTCTTATCTTGATGTTGTTTTCAGAAATAGATGGAGTGGAACGTAGATGGACACAAAATCTAGTTAATATAATAAATTAAGGAGGAGGTGGTATAGGAGTGGGCATAAAAGAAGAAAGTTATTTAGGTAAATATAGTCAGGCACCTCTTAATGGGACATCTTCTGGGAAATGCCTTATTAGGTGATTTCATCACTGTTTGAAAATTAGAGAGGATCCTTACACGAACCTACAGGGTAGAGCCCACGACCTACCTGGGCTACATAGCTCTGGGGTGTGTGTATTTATATACGATATCAGCTATTGCTTCTAGGGCTATAATGCATAAACATAAGATTAAATCAAGAACAGGAGAGAATGATGTAATCAAGAGGCGGTAAACACCAGATGCATAAGGCTGCTAGTTTAACAACAAGGATCTTCTTACAATAACGTCTTTGTTTTTGAGGTAGTCTCACAAATAGGGTAGTATCAAAGTTGCTGTGTCACTGGGGCTGGCTCTGAACCTCTGTCCCAGTCTCCCAAGTGCCGGGATTAATAGGCATGTACCATCACACCTGGCTTTAAACTTCTGTGGGGGTTTTTTTGTTTTATTTTTTTTTTAATTGGAGCACACTCTAAAATAATGATTTAAAATATAGAAATAGAGTAAATACGTGAACTTGGAATAGTCATTTATTGTCATTATATAAGTGTGTTTGCTGGATTTTTATGTGACTTGGTGTCACTACATAAACATGAGAAATGGGTTATACTACAATGCTACAGCTATAGTAAAGGGAAATTTCAGCTCCATCATGGTCTTATGGAACCACTGTGTAGGCTATGAGGGTCCATTGTCGTCCAAAATGTTATTTGTTGGCTTGGCGGCCCAGTCCTACTGCCCAGACAGCACCTGGAGGAACGCGTCTTCTCTGGTTGTGTCTCTTACAATCTCTTAGTGCCTCTGGTCTTCCTCTTTTTTTTTTTTTTTTTTTTTCTTTCTCCAGATTCGCTTTGTGGTAGAACTTGTGTGGCCTTTATCTTTGTTTCTGGTGTTAATCTGGCTGAGGAATGCCAGCCCACTCTACAGTCGGCATGAATGTGAGTATGACCCCAGGAGACGCTATCTGTCCCTTCCTTTAGGAAGCTCGTGGTTTGGGGTGTGGGGATTGCACCTGTTGTCATGTCTGTGTCTACAGTAGGTAAACCAGATTCACTAGCATCACACAAATTCTAATGGTCTTCTTCATGAACATTCTAAGCAAATATTTGGTTGTGGTATTGTGGACATACTGGTTTTGTGAGATTTTTGTTGTTTTTCTTTTTCTTGTTTCAGCGCTAAGGATCGAACTCAGGATTTCAATTATTTTTTGTTTGTTTGTTTGCTTTGTTTCTGTTTTGGTTTGTTTGTTTTTGCCTAAGTGTACCCATTTAAAAAATAATAGCTTATAGACAAAGGTTTATTTTTCAGTATGACTGATTTGAGGGATAGGTTTTACATGGCGCTAGAGAAAAAATGAGAAGGGAGAGTACAGAATCATAGTAAAATTATATCTTGGAGCCCTCAGGAATCTGGGGACATAGAGTAAACCTTGTGAGAGACTGTTTCGTGTGATGACCTTTTGGAAAACCTACCCTGTACTTTCTGGCCAGCATGGTGCCTTTCTCCGTCTAGGCAGGTAGTATGAAAGTCTCAAATGTTACTAAGGCTTCTGGGTCCCCAGTTTTCTTGGGTTTCTAACTTTCATTTTCAGTCAACCTCCAACCCAGCAAACCCTTGATTCTTTACCTCACTTTGAGCAGTGCACAGCCCACAAGACAAGCCTGTTTAAGGAAGGGATTCAAAGGCCTGTTCCTCTCTAAGCATCAGTAGCCTTACTGAACCTTCCTGAGCTTCTTCGGAAAAATGATTTGTCCCATTTCTGTTCTGTCTCCACACTTCCTTTTAGAAGTGTCTGAGACTGTTGATCTGTCTCCTAACACAGCACTGGAGCTTAGTTAGCTCCAAGACCCAATACAGGCCCTAACCTATATTAGACATTCCTATTTTGTAAACAATTGAGTAATGCCTAGTGCCAGAGGGTCTGTGCTCCATCCCTAAGAGGACACTGCTCCTAGAGCCTGCTTGAACTCCTGACTAACTCCTTGTTTTCATTTCCTGTTTTAAAGGCCATTTTCCCAACAAAGCGATGCCCTCGGCAGGAATGTTGCCGTGGCTCCAAGGGATTTTCTGCAACATGAACAACCCTTGTTTTCAAAACCCCACCCCAGGAGAAGCTCCTGGAATTGTGTCAAACTACAACAACTCGATGTAAGTTCTGAAATTCCCACCCTGTAGGAAGGAAGTTGTGCTCCTTAAATTCTACAGTACGGAAGTGTGTACACCCTTATGCAGGCTATGAAGCTCTGCAGATGTGGGAGAGACTCATTTTCCTACTTGGAAGAGCCTATTAATGGCATCTAGGGAGAAAGCTTCAAATCTAAGCCACATGAGTGTAATTTTTGGGTTCTTATTTCCTGGAGGTGACCTAGAATCTGATGGCAGCCCCTGGCTCTGATGTGTCCATTAATTTGTGGTCCTCCATCTGCTTAGGTGGAAGTGCTATGTGAGCTCTTCCTTCACCCTCTGCCCCAGGCTACTTAAACACATCTTTGTTCCCTCCAAATGCTTCCTTAGACATCTAAGAGCTAAGCAAAATGTCTGGGAGCATTGCAAGGACACATGAAATCAGGTTATAAAGTCAGGTTTACTTCTTGGAAGAAAACGATGAATTCCAAATCCTCTGTCACGACCACCGTTAGTGTCCTTGAGAGGTCAGATCTTCGGATATGGCTCAAGTGGAGCAGTTCTTCATCCACATAGCTGAACATCTGCTTGGCTCAGTTTCATTTTTCCTGGCACATCAGCTTTGGCAGGAGTACTGGTACAGAGTCATGCATACAAGAGCTGGGAGAAGACTGGGAATACCCTCTAATAATATCTACCAAAATCCTCAGAGAACATCTGTGAACATAGGGTTGACAGGTGACTCTACCCTGCCCCAAACAGAATCCTGAACAAATCATTCATCACCTCTGTCAGTGGCAGTATTAAAAATGTCCAGCATGTCAATGTCAATGCTAAGTCAAGCACCCAATTAAAAAATGGCACAACACTGTTATTGCAGTATTGTGAAAATGACAGCTATTTATTTATGAGCCTTTTTCCTTATTACAGCTTGGCAAGGGTATATAGAGATTTTCAAGAACTCCTTGTGAATACACCAGAGAGCCAGCACTTTGGCCAGGTATGGACAGAGCTCCGCACCTTGTCCCAGCTCATGGACACCCTTCGGACTCACCCTGAGAGATTTGCAGGTAACCCGAGCATCAGTATTCTCACCCTTCCCTGGCCTCTAACATCAGTCTCACCCACCAGATAACGAAGAGCTAGGAAAGAGCAGGGAGATTCAGTGGGAAAAGATGGTAAGGAGAGTGGAAAGGGAGAGCCACAGACAGGCACAAGGAACACCTTGATGAGGCACCTCCTCCTCCATACCAGCCTCAAAAGTAGGGCATTGATGAGGACAGGCCTCATCCTAGGCAAGTCCAGAGACAGAAAGAAGAATTTTAAGGGGCTGGAGAGATGGCTCAGCAGTTAAGAACACTGGCTGCTCTTGCAGAGGACCCCCAGCACCCGCATAATGGCTAACGATCATTTGTAACTCCAGTTCCAGGGGGAACACAATGCCTCCGCAGGCATTGCACGACACAGGTGCACTTGCATACGATAGGAGGCAATACACTCGTGCACAGAAAAGAAAAATAAAATATTTTTCTTAGAAAAGAAGAACTTTAAGAGAGGTAACACCCCTGAAACTCGAGGCTGCATCAAGGCCTAAAGGCATGAGGGAGGTGCTTGCAGGATCTGGTAAGGGCAGTTTGTAGAATCCTAGGAAAACAGCTGATCAGGAATGCATGCACAGAAGCCATGCTAAGTATCACGAGGGGCAGGTTAGAGACCCCATGTTCAGCATGGTATAAAAATGTACAGTTAGCCTGGGGAGATAATTCTGTGGGTTAGGTGCTTGTCATGCAAGCATGAGGACTTGGGTTTGGATCCCCAGGACCTATATAAAGCCAGATGCAGTAGAGCATGTCTGCGATTCCAGTGCTCCTATGGTGAGATGGGAGGTGGGGACAGGAGAGTCCTCAGCAGATTGTAGGTTAGCTAGCCTGGCAGATGTGGTGATGAACAAGAAGAGATTGTCCTCTGACTTCCACACACACACACCATGCCACATGTTTACCTGCCTTCAGACACATGAACACATACAAAGTTTTTTAAATGTACAATCATATAAGTTTTCTAGCAACATTTAGCATCCAGAGTGAGGTAGGGTGGCCTGAAAACAGGGGATGCCAGGCTGGAGGATTATAAGGAGACACTACAGAAGATTGAGGAGGCATCAGGAGCAAAAGGAAGAAACTGCACTATATGCATCAGATCCAGACTGCATAGGGTGCATGAGAAGCCAGCAAGACCAAGATCCACTGAAGGGAATCTGAGAGTCAGGAAACAGGTCTCTGTGACTTCCAGGACCCCCTTTAAGTGCTGAATAAAATGAACAAAGGCTCATGGCCGTAGTCAGAGTATGAATTATTTGGATTTAGAATTTTGAAGACAGCCAGGCAAGATGGGCGAGAACAAGTCCCCAGAGCCAGACATGATGAAATGAAACAAAGCAGACAGTGCCTGGTGTGGGAGAGGTCAAAGACATGGGAGGCCACACCACAGACATTTAATTTGTTCAGGAAAATGGCAGGAGCCAGGCATCGAAGCAGGAGAGCCACTTAGAAACAGGAAGAGTCAAGAGAAGGGGATGGAAGTGCTCCCTCACCCCCAGGAGAAAAACAGAGAGACAAGGACCAACTGATCATCTTAAAAGTACTAAGCCCGTCTGTAGTGGGCTCCTCCTTAGACCCTGCGGGAACAGGGCATGGCAGTGGGAACCCATTGCCTGAGAGGCCATGATTGAGTGACTGTGAAGCAGTAAAGCCTCAGGAATCTAGGGGTTGCTGCAAGCTTGTGAGTAGAGAGGACCCTTCAAGAAATGTCTGCAGGAGGGGGAAGACAGTTCTAAGAACAGAGCAGCCACTGGAGCTGTAGACAGGGGTATGTTCCTAGGACAGGGACAGGTGACTGTAAAGATCGCCTTAGAGGGTGGTAAGGATGAGGAAAGGACTATCTAAGGGGCCCAAAAGGGTCGGGGCTGGAGAGATGGCTTAATGGTTAAGAGCACAGCTGCTCTGGCAGAAGACCCAGATTCAATTCCCAGCACCTACATGGTGGCTAGCAGCTGTCCATAACTCCAGTTCCAGGGGAATCTGACACACTCTTCTGACCTCTTTGGGCATTGTACCACATGGGTGCACTTACACACATGCAAGCTATACATGTATGTATACATTCATACATATAAAATAAAAAACAAATGAAAAACAGGAAAGAGAAGAGAGTGGTGTGGTGTGCATCAGCCTCTGCTCAGCTGATTATGCTGTACAGCTCCTTCTGCATTCAGCACACATTTGACACCTACTATGAGCCATGCACTGGCCTAGTCTCTGGGTTGTAGAGAGATGCATCAGAGTAAGTGCCTCAGGGCACCCAAGGAGCAGGAAATAGGGCAGACAGGACCTCCTCACCATATGTGGGTCCCGGGGAAGGGAAACAGAGGAGAATCAGGAAGGGAAATTATTCTAAAGAGAATCTTACCCCCTCCCACTTGGCCACCTTATAGTAGCAAGGTCATACAGGATTGTGTCCAGATCACTGTGTTAGGATTGCTAGTTATGGTCCAATAGCTTTCAGTATAATAGAGTATATTCTACATCATCATTTCCTACACACCAGATTATAAGTGCCACATTCTCTGCTGTTCTAAAGAACAGTTCATTTCATTTAGCTCAAGGTTGAAGAACACTATAAAGTAGGAGCATAGTCAGGATTTTATTTTTTGGTTTTATTTGTTTTTTGAGATAGGTTGTCTCACTATAGAGCCCAGGTTGGCCTGGAACTTGTGACAATCCTCCTGCCTCAGGCTCCCGTGCTGAGATTATAGGCATTAGCCCTCATGCCTGGTTCATGATTTACATTTTAATAGTTAGAAATCAAAGGGCACCGCACCAGCTATGAAGATGCTTTGTCCAAGGCTGAACAAGCAGGTGAGCTGGACAGCACCTCTCCTGCTCTAGGGGTGACTTTACCCCCATCATTCAGAAGGATTTGTCATGAAGCAAACTTGTCATTCGAGTGTCTGACCATATCAAATTGAGTCTGTCTGGAGGAAGTGGAAGAGAATTCATTCTAACTAGAAGATCCCCGTGGTCGCAACATGTCTAGGAGAACGAAAACCACAACTTTCTAAGCCAAAGCAGGATTTAAGTGTGAGCTGGCTGCAGGTTCTTCTGCAGCTCTCCAGCTGTGGGGGAACCTTCTCAAACAGAGCACAGGTGAAGATAGGATCAGGGAAGCAGATCAAGGCTCCCCAAGGGCTGGGGACAGAAACTGCAGAATCTGTAACCTCAGCACTCTGAGAGGCGTCCAGGCCCATCCCCAAGTAGATGACTTGGCTTTTGGAGAAATTCCATGGCAGGAACTGAAGTCTAGTCCAGGTGGCCCAGTACCTCAGGGCCTGTTCAGGTGAAGGTACCAGGGTGTTGGTCAAAGTGCACACTGAAGTCACCATGTGGAAAGCAGCCTTGGAGAGTGGGTGGGCTCCTGAGGCTGGTGTATGCTTGGAAAGGACGCCTGTGCTGAGCCAGGCGGCACTTCCCTTTCACAGAAGCCTGTAGGGTTGCATTCTCCGCAGGGGAGGATTAACGGGGACACACCAGCCACAGACAGAGCCCCTGCCCCCAGCCAGCTCTGTGCTCTCAATCATCTTTAAACCCTTCTTCCCACAGCCTTGCTCTCACCCAACCCTCAGCTCTCCTCCACCCTCCACCCCCAGCCTCTAATCTTCCCAGGGGAGGGAACAAGAAGAACCACATTTTAAATGAAATGTATTTTTCTTTCCTGGGGCCCCCAGTTCACATTTCTCCCCCAGGAATCTAATTGAAAGGCCTGTCTGGTATCACTCTGGCGCTCACACCCTGGGCCCCACACTCTGCAGGCAGGATGGCCCCCACCCCCTCCTCAGGTGTGTGCTGAACCGCACACCCTTCCTTCCCTTCTTCCCTCCCCCACAACCGAGGGACACCCAGGCAAAATGACTTACAGTCTGCCCTTCTCCCAGCAAGGCATTTTTATGTCATGTCAGCTGAGCATGTTAAAGAATAACTACGAGATAAACAGTCAGATGGGGTCCCTCTCTCAGAATAAGAGCACAGGTATTTATTGAGTCTTTCACCAGACATTTATGGAGGCCTTGATTCCATGTCAGTCCCTAATGCTCTGAGTGAGGTGGGAGATAAACTCCAGGCCTTACCTATGTGCACCCAACATAGCTAAGTGGAATAAACTTGCAAGAAAAGCAGGCTGCATAGCCCACATGTCTGTGCATGCCTGTGTGCACGTTGTGTGTGTGTGTGTGTGTGTGTGTGTGTGACAGAGAGAGAGAGAGAGAGAGAGAGAGAGAGAGAGAGAGAGAGAGAGAGAGAGAGAGATGGTGTGGGCAGGCCCACTGCAGTGAGAACCTGTTAAGGTTATATCTAAAGGAGTAACTGGGGAAGAACAGTTGAGCTGATGCCCCAGAGTTAGGACAACAGAGGCTGTTTGGAAGATGACAGGATGTACGTCATCCAAAAGGAAAGAAGACAAAGATGGAATGCAGCAGCTTCTTTCAGGGCCCTGCTACTCCAGGGGGACCCTACATTCCAGTTCTCTTAAAGTCCTTGGAAGTTTTCTGTGCAAAGCTGAGTGACCATGGGCTACTCACCAGTTCAACTCCCAAGGGCTCTCATCCTGGCAAGGGAGGCCACTGTGCCAGATATGAGGATCAGCTGCCCCTGCCCTAGTTATGGGCAGATCTGTGGGCTTGACCCCTTCAAGAGGCCATCATTGGTAGCTTTGGTCTAGTCAAGTCACCTTACAGGGAACCTTGCAACCCCTCAATCTGCAAGTAAAGTTTTCAAGCACTTTCCTGGGAAGGGAAGGACTGCAGTGGAGAGGAGAGCTTGCCATGGAAGTGGAGCCAGGAAGGGGGGGGGGGGCGAAGGAGGGTCAAGGAAGAACTGGCAGCTGGTGAACTTGGGGTGTAATGACTTTATATAACCAGTGCTTTGCCTTCCTGGTTGAAATGGCTTCTAGAAGCCTGGGCCTGTGAGCTATCCTTTGGTCAGCTACAACAATGGCTAGCTTGAGGCAGAACACTGGCCCAGGACGTGACAGAAGAGGCAGGTATTAGAGCGAATCCTCCAGGAGAGGTAGTAATTTGATTAATGGGGTCAGAGCAAGCATTTATTGAGTACTAACTATTTTCAGGCCTGGGGGTTGAGTGCTTCACATTCCTTTGTCCCTCATCACCCCTACAACATCTGCTCTCTGTGGTATATGTGGAGAGTGTGGTCACATGGAGAGAGTTCAGTCACTTGCCCCCGGGGCCACAGTCATAGTAAGGAGTTCTTTTTATAAGGAATTCCTGCTTCCAGTAAGTTTTGAGTGAAGCTGAAGAGAATGAGGCTGAGGCTGAGGCTAACTAGGACAAGCCTGGACCACAGGGCCACATCGCTCCTTTCCACTTGAAGTTGTTCTTGTCCTCAGTAGCCCCCATCTGTTCATGTTAATGCCTGGAGCCTGGAACCTAAGCTAAGCTGACAGAAACAACAAGAAGGGTCTCCTGCCCTGTCAGACTACAGCAAGGCCAGACCACACATCTCTTCAGATCCTAAGCAGGGTCTTTCTTTTCTTTTTCTTCAATGTATATTTTTAATTGAATTTCAGTGCATTTCACACAATACATCTTAATCATATTTCGACCCCCTGCCCCATCCGCAGTCTCCTTGAATAGCCCTCCCGCTGGATTTCACACATTCTGCCGTATATGTTAAGGCCTATCTTGTCAAGTTTGTGTCCCCAGATGTCCCTCAGTGTGAGTTCATCCACTGGAGCCTAGTTAACCTATCTAGTGTCACTCTTTTAAAGAAAACCAACTCTCCCTCACCCAGCAGTGATCAGCTGCCAATGGTTCCTCAGCTAAGGTTAAGGCTTCTTATGCACATCCCTAGTTCTATGCAATATTTTTATCTGGTTGAGTTTGCATGACTCTTGTGCATGCTGTCACCAATCCTGTAAGTTCATATGAGCAAGTTCCCAGAAGGCTGGAAAATTCTCCTTTCCTTGTGGTCATCCACCACTCCTGGCTCTTACAGTCCTTTTGTCCCCTTTTCCACAATGGTCTCTGAGCCCTGTGGGGCTGAGATTTAATAAAGGATTCCTATCCAGGGCAGCATACTCTATCGTTTCTTATTCTCTATGTTTTGACCAGTCATGACTTTCTGTGTTAATCACCAGCTGCTGCATGAGGAAGCTTCACTGATGAGAATTGAGAAATGAACTAATAGTCTCTCTAACCCCTGCTCCGCTGTGTTCCATGAGCCTTAGGTGTAGAGATTCCATTGTAGATGTGTCACTTAGGGCTTGGATGTCTCACAAACACTCTTGGTGTCTGACCAGTTTTGGAACTCTGTAATAGTCTCTATCTATTGTAATAAGAAGCTTCTTTGATGAGTGGTTGGAAGTATACCTGTCTGAAAATATAAGGATACATATTCAACATACAGAAAGAAATTATATTTGTCTAAGTATGTGACAGACACAGACATGAGCTTTTCCCTAGGATTTATGACTTCTCTAGTCACATGTATTTGGCTCTGCTTACAGTACCACACATGAGTTCTCTCCCAGTGAGTGGGCTTTAAGTCCAATTAGATGCTTGTTGATTACCCCCAAGATAAAAGTGCCACTGCTGCCCCAATGGAGATAGATAGCTTGTTATGTCAGTCATTGCTGTTAGGCTTTACTGCTTGTACTAGGAGAGCTAGTCTTCAGGGAGAGGCTTCCAGGTCAGTTCCAGTTCCATTGCTCCAAGTCCTGTGTCCGAAGTCTTCAGCAATAGAATCTTACCTTCAAGTTCTGGGAGGAAATCAAGGGCTGTGGCGACAGCCTATGTTATTTGGGGAGTCTTTTGGGCTACCCTGAGGCTTTTTTGTCCTTAATAGCTCCACCACCATTCATGCCACTGCTTAGAGCCTGGAACCTGAGCTGAGCTGACAGAAACACCATGAAGCGTCTCCTACCCACACATCTCCTCTGATCCTAACCAGGGTCTTTCTTTTTCTTAAAAAAATTTTTATTGGGGTTAGAGATATGGCTCAACAGTTAAGAACACTTGCTGGGGTCAATTCCCAGCACCTACATGGCAGCTACCAACAATCTGTAACTCTAGTTGCAAGGGATCCAATACCCTTTCCTGGCCTCTGTGGGGTATTGCATGCACATGGTGCACTTACATATATGTAGGCAAAACATTCATATACATAAAATAAAAATAAATGTAATAAAAATTGTGTTAGTATATATGAATTGTACAAAGTGCTGGGTTTCATAAGGGCGTTCTACTCGGGTCCATCATGAACTTTAACCATATTCATTTACCATTATTCTCCCATCTCCCTCCCTCACCTCCTCCTCATCCTGTTCTTCCCAAATAGATCCTCTTCTATTTTCATGTGGGGTGTGTGTGTGTGTGTGTGTGTGTGTGTGTATTTTATATATGAAAGTAAACATGCAGTGTTTGCTTTTCTGGGCCTGATCTATTTCACTAAATATAATATCCAATTCTATCTATTTTCCTGTAAATTATATAATTTTGTTTTTCTTTATGGCTAAATAAAGTATTGTGTGTATGTAACACAGTTTCTTTTTTTTCTTTATGGCTAAATAAAGTATTGTGTGTATGTAACACAGTTTCTTTTTTAATTAAAACATATTTATTTTATGTGTATGAGATTTTTGCCTGGATGTATGTAGTAAGTACACCAAATATGTGCAATAGCTTGGTGGTCAGAGGATGGTGTTGGATCCTCTGGAACTGGAGTTACTGACACTTGTTAGCCACCATATGGGTGCCAAGAACTGAACCCAGGTCATCTGCAAGAGCAGCCAGTGCTCTTCACCACTGAGCCATCTCTCCACCACATATCACATATTCTTTATCCGTTCATTTGTTGATGGACACTGGGGCTGATCCCATAACTTGTCTATTGTGAATAATACTGTAATATACATGGATGAGCATGTGTCTTGCAGTATGGTGACTTGAATTCCTTTGGGCATATACCAAGAGTGTACAGCTGGTCATATAGTTTGTTTGGTACAAAAAACCCACAGTGGAAGGAGAAGTCCAGCTCTTGAAAGTTGTTCTCTGACCTAAACACACATGCTGTGGTGCATGCCAACCTTGACCCCCACATAAAATAAATCTGTGCCAGGAATCGGGTGGCTCCAGTCATGCGGGTTTGATTCTGGATCCTCTATTGTAGTCCATTGCTCTATGCATCCGTTTCTGTGCCAGTGCCTTGCTGTTTTTGTTACTGTGGCTGTGTAGTATAACTTGAAGTCAAGTACAGCAACGCCTCAGCATTGTTCTTTTACCACAAAACTGCCTTGGCTGTCTGGTGTCTCTCTACTTCCATATGAAACTTGAGATTGTTTTTTCTATTTCTATGAAGATTTTTATTGGATTTTTGACGGGGATGACATTGAATTTGTATATTATTTTTGATAGTACAGTCATGGGAATTATTTTCTGATTTCTATCTCTTCTCATCCTCAGTACCACTGACATTAGTGGGGCAGATGATTCTGTGCACTATGGACGCCCAGCAGCATCACTGACCACTCTGCTAGCACTGCCCCGGTACAACAGCCTAACACGTCTCTAGACATTGGCAAATATTCCTCAAAAAAACAAATCGCCCTCTTGTACCCCCCAAAGCCACTGTCTTAGACACCCCACCCACCTGAGGCTAACTCTTGCCATCTTCTGTGCCTTCCACCACATTGTGCCCAGCTGCTTTAGCATAAATGATATGACTGTGTGGTGGGGTGACAGCTACTGACAATGGCCTCACCCTCCAAGAGCACCCAAGGAAGCCAAGCACACAGCCTTCTTCTGAGAACCAAGTAGATACGTTTCCAGTCAAGTCTAACTGTTTTTCTTATTTTGACCCATGTCCACTCAACGCCTTGTTCATTCTCTCATTCATATCCAGGAAGAGGATTACAAATCCGAGATATCCTAAAAGATGAAGAGACATTGACACTATTTCTCATGAAAAACATTGGCCTGTCCAACTCAATCGCCCAGCTTCTGGTGAATTCCCAAGTCCGCGTGGAGCAGGTAGGTGAGAACCCCTGGAAAGGAGGCAGCACTGAGCTGGGAAGGCAAGGGTGGCCTCGGTTGCTTCTTCTCCTTCTTGCTTTCACATTTAGAATTCATAGCTGATACACTGAGTTTAGGAGCATAATTGGGAGTATGGAGACAATGAACATTCCTCTGGATTACAGGACTCTAAAGCAGCAACTCTAAGACTCCTTCAGTTTTCATAACTGGAAAGTAGATCAATCATGAGGCTGAACCCCCCGCTGTGGGATGGAGAAAACCCACTGTCATTTACTAATCGAACCTCCATGGACAGCTATAGGTTCTGGAGTAGTGTGGGCAGGTAGGCAAAGCCCTTGACTCAGGTTACTCACACAACAGAGAAGGGATGACGGGCGATAGTCATGTAAACAGAGACCGACGCTCCTGGCTGTCAGGAGTCGCTGTGTGAGGAGAGGACTATGGCAAGGGGCTGGGAAAGTGGGATAGCTGAGAAAGACCGCCCTAAAAGACCTACTGAACAGCCTTCACTGAGGAGACAGACACACAAGCACCCAAGGGAAGGACTTCAGCCAAAAACTGTTTGTGTGTTGGGACTAGAGAGATGACTTAGTGGTCAAAAGTACTTACTGCCCCTGCAGAGGACCAGAACTCATTTTCTAGTGCCCATGTCAGTTGGTTCACAGCTGCCTATAAGTCCACTTCCAGGGGGATCTGGTACCTCCGGCCTCCTCAAGCACCTGCACTCACATGTACATATTCACACTCAGACACAATATATACATAATTGAAAACATTAAAAATAAATCTTAAAAAAAGAACTCTGTGTGAAGGTCACTTCCCATAGCTACACCATCGTATAGGATCATCAGAGGGACCACCTCTGCATTCCTGGGCCACTTCCCTCCCATTCTAGGCAAGCTCATTCTGTAACTTTCTGAGCTCTCCACAGACTTATTTCATTCACTGTAATAATTTCCTATATTTACACAAACACATGACTTTCACACCTGTTCACTCCTTTTTTCCTTAAAATAATCCTCAAATGGGGACAAGAAGTTGGGAGAACAAGGTGTCTAGTAATAGAGACATTCTGTTTGGAGCTCTACAGCTGGAAACTGTCAGAGCCTACATGGTCTTCTCATGACTGATCCCTTGTTTCTTAAGTGAAGAGTTGGACTAGCTCTCAAATTCCAGTGACCATTAGCATCAGTGGCACAGGACTGCCTGTCAGGAATGCAAGTTCTCAGGCCCTAGCAGATCAGCTGAGAGTAAAGCTCTAGGGATGGTGCTAAGCTGTCTGCGTTAACAAGCCACACCAAGGGACTTACAAGCTCAGGTGTGAGCTTGTCCTGACCCTCAGCAGCAGCCAAGGTTCTGAACCACTTACTGACTCATGTCCTGGCCAGACCATCTGATCCTCTCCTGTCTCCAGGGGAGATCAAGACATAAGCAAAGAATTTCAGAGCATGAGTGAGTCCTGAGATAATGGTCTGCACAGACTGCTGATATCTGAGCCCGGATTAGGGAGGGGACGTCATTCCATCTGGTGGGGACCACTGGTGAAGGGGTTTTAACACTCGTTCCCTACACACATGAGGGAGCCCATGCCTGCTTTCTGACCATACAGACCCTGAGGTTATCGCTGGAACTAGCTGAGGGAAAGAGAGTCAGTTCCTGGCAGCCCCGGGAAGCAGGCCTGGCTGCCTGGCACTGCCTGGCTTCTCTCTACACTTGGAGGGGTGGTGTCATCAGCCAATTGCTCGTTTTTCCCGTTGGCTTTTTCCTCAGCTCATAAAACTCAAGTCCTGGCAATGCCTGTGACAATTTCCAGTTGGTAATAAAAAGGAGGGAAAGATAAGGGCAGGAATTTAGGGGGAATTTCCGACAAGTTTCTATGCCGTGACCTTTGGGGCTCAAATGGCTGAGCTCCTGGCACCAGGGTTGAAGCCCTTCACAGGGAAGACAAGTAACCAGGGTCACTAGGTTGTGCCTCCAGTGAGTGTGGCTGGCTCCCGACTTGATGTTCCCAGATTAGCGAATTCCAGAGCCTTCTTCACGTTGTGGGGAGGCCATCCATTCACCACCACACTGAGCCCCAGCGTATTTGTCCCTCCCAGGCCACCTTGGTGCTCACCCAGTCAGCTAGCCCCATCTGGACTTCTACTCCATCTAGCTCTGTGAGTCCTCACCAACGTGGCCACTAGAAGTTTTGACCACAATAGCAATGTGCCTTCCCACTGTCCCTCCTGGAAGCTACAATCATCACTGAATGGGGAAGGTTTGCTCCTCATCATCAGTAGATCTCCAGTTTGGTCCTTTCTGCCTGGCATCTGAGCACAGCTCTGAAGGAAACACTCCTCTCCATCTAAGAAATCACTAGATGAGAACAGGACAGTCCTGTGTCTCATCCCCACTTGTCCAACTTTAGAAATTCCTGCACATGTTTCAGGGCCCTGTTCAGATGTCACCCCTCAGTGAAAATGCTCATAAAGCATCTTCTTTATCACCTTAACCATGGAGGTCATCATAGTCTTGGTGTTCCAAGTCATGTTCTGTGAGCTTTCTAGGAGGTATGGGGTGTGGGTTATCTAGGCCTAGGCCTGGTAGCAGGTAAAATACAGGATGTCTAGTTGAATCTGAATTTCAGATCAACATAAAACATTTTCAAGGTAGTATTCCCCATTTAGATCTTATTTGAGGCATATTAAAATCATTTGCTGCTTATCAGAAATTTAGATTTAACTGGTTCGAGTACGGTGGCTTACTCCTATGCTCCTATAATGCCAGGAGACTGAGATAGGATAGTTTTGAGTTTGAGGCCAGCCTGAGCTACAGAATAAGTTCTGGGTTAGCCTAGACTAAAGTAAGACCCTATCTCAAAACAACAAACAAGCAAGCCAACAAAAAGCAATTATAAAAACAACACCCAAATATATCTGGACATCTCACATTTTATGTGCCAAATCTGGACAGAAGGAAGGCAGAGGTTGGTCATTTGATCCACTCCTCCATTCAGCCTGAGGGAGAAGGTCTTGATACCTGAGCATCATTTTCAAAGATCTCTCAAATTTTAGAAGGTTTTCTGATAAAGTGATGTTTTGGGGGGAAGGTTTGGCTTCCTAATGCTAATATAACAAATGGTCACAAATGTACTGGTTTATGACCACACAAGTTTACTACCTACAATTCTCGAAGTCAGAAGTCTGAAAGTCAAGATACCAGTAGTCTACATTCTTTACTGGGATGCGAAAGGAAAACCTATTTTCTCACCTTTGCCATCTTCTGGAGACTGTACACATTCCAGGACTGGAGGACCCCTTCATCTACAAGGCCAGAAGTGGCCTGTCTTTCATAACATTGCTTTGATGCTATTTCTTCGACTTTCTTACAATTTCAGGGACCCTTATGATGACATTGGAACCACCTGGATAACTAGAAATAATCTGCATACCTTAAATCAGCTAATTAGCAAATTAAATTAAGATGTGCTATTTTAATCCCCTTTACTGTGGCACGTGATATATGTTAGGAGGGTGGTAATCTTTTCCTACAAGTTTTTCAGAATCCTTTATCCTCCCTGCAGTTTGCTCATGGAGTCCCAGACTTGGCGTTGAAGGACATCGCCTGCAGTGAGGCCCTTTTGGAGCGGTTTATCATCTTCAGTCAGCGTCGGGGGTCACAGACGGTGCGATACGCCCTGTGTCCCCTCTCTCAGGGCACCCTACAATGGATTGAAGATACTCTGTATACCAATGTGGACTTCTTCAAGCTCTTCCGTGTGGTAAGAAAGGGGTTACCTGTTCTTGACTTGATAGGTGATTCCCCCAAACAGGCAGGTCATTAGGAGCTCAGGAATTGCCAATGAGGACAGTGTGAGCCTGGTGTTCATGACAAACCTTGAGGAAGCTCCAGAATCCCTAAGCACTCAAGAAATCTTGAACATAAGTATTTCTAGAACAGTGGCCTGGGAATAGGAGTCACTCACTATTAGATTTACCACTAGGTATGTGATGTGGCAGGTATGTGTCTACTCCAAATGAGAGAAGAGTTCTCTACCACCTCTAGGCTAGTGATTTCCTAGCTCATGGTTATAGGCAAAATATTGAACTTGTCCTGGTCCCAATATTCACCTATACACAAGTATGATACTTACAGGTCCAACTTTTCTGACCTTGCAACACTATGTCATATACAAATGTGTTGGGACGTTCATAGCTATCCTGGGACACCTGCAGCTTGCAGGCCGTACTTTGGACATTACCTGTGTATATCATGGTAGGAAAAGATAAAGAAAAACTTATATGCAAAGTATTAATAAATTTCATTAGATGAGGGGCTCATGTTCTTTCCTCTGGGTCTGTACTTAACCTCAAAAGGTAATGTTTCTAGATAGAAAAAAAAAAAAACAAAAAATTGATAATCTCAAAAATTTGGAAAGCCTGGATTTAGTTCAGCCTTCTGCTCTAGATCTAGCCCAGCCCTCTGTGCTAGAGCTGTATTCTAGACAGACTTCTGGGATCTGAGATGACCTTCTTTGCTGGAAGGATGAGAGGGAAGCATATAAAGGTGGTAAAGCACAGAGATGTCAAACCACAGCGTGCGTGAAATCATCAGAGGCTGGTGAAAGATACACATCCCAACTCCTCAGGCCCAAGAGTGGGAAACCGCCTGGTTCCTTGGGAGATTCTTAGCAGCACTCATGAGAATCCTTCAGAGATACACACAGACTATTTCTAGCACTAGATTTTTTCTTATTGTCTACATAGTAATTTCTAAAATTGTACTATGAGGAATGTTAATCATTAAGAACTGATTAAGAAAGTTGCATTTTGTTTTTAGAGTTGCTTCTCAGAAAATTCTCTCTCTCTCTCTCTCTCTCTCTCTCTCTCTCTCTCTCTCTCTCTTGTTTTTCTCTTATCTTAAAAAACAAGCTGACTAGGGATAGGGGTGTAGCACATTTTGTAGAGTTCTTGCCTTATATGCATGAAGCCCTTAGTTGAATTCCCAGCACCAGCCAAACCAGAAGTGATGGCATATACCTGTAAGCCTGCATGTAGGAGACAGAGCCAAAAGATCAGAAATTCAAGGTCATCCTGAGGCCAGTGTAAGGATACATAAGGCCACGTCTCAGAATAAAAAAAGCAAACTAAAGACTTTTAAGCATGAACCAAAATAAAAGAAGACTCTGTAGTTTCTTTTAGAGTTTACTTTGAACCTCTTTCAAACTGACTTTCTCTTGGAACTTACTCTCCATCTCATCAGGGTGGGCCTCCAAAGTAGACAAAGATGGCAAGGAGGCCGCCACTGAGAGTCTCGGACTCCAGAAAATGTCCTGAGGCTTCCCACGCTGCGGAAGTGACAGTCACGTGCTCCAAACACCTCGGTCTAAAGCTATAAAAGGAGACTCTGGTCTGCACCTGGGGCATGATCCTCAATTCAGTCAGTCCTGGGGATAGTGGGATAAGGTTTTGCACCTGTGCAAAGTTTCCATTAGTGACTAGACCTTGTGTTAGTCAGTTTTCTATTACCATAACAAATACCCGAGGTACTCAATCATAAAGAAAATAGGTTTTCTTTTGTTCATAGTCTTGGAGCTCCCAGTCCATGACTGATGGGCTCCAGTGCTTTTGGTTCTGCAATGAGACAGCTCATTATGGCAGAATGCACAGTGGAACAAACACACTTATTTCATAGCTGTAAGCAAAAGAGAGTAATAAGAGGTTCTGGGGTCCCCTTCAATGGAACACCCATTATGACCTAGAGATCCCACAGTAGATGCCATCTTACAGGCTCCACCATCTCCTACTAGGGTCAAGCTGAAGACCAAGCCTTTAATAGACAGGCCTTTGGGAAACAATTAAGATCCAAACCATAGCTAACCCCACACATAAGCCACTGATTTCAGAATGTTTACTTATCAGACAAGAAAGACCAGAAAGTCTTTCCTTGAGTTCAGAAATCAGAACTTTGGCCAGTTGCCCTCATGGACCTCAGATGAGCTCAAGGTGTTCATTTACAACCTCTGTCCCTGTGTCCCAGAGTTCACATCCGCAGTAGCACCTACAGGGATAGGCACTGTGCTGAGAGCCTCCCACCTCTAAACTCACAGACAGGGGACAAGCCAGCAAGCTAGTTTGCAGCAGCTCATCTTAGAAAATCCAGCAAGAACAATACCTGTCCCTGAAAACAGCAGTTCTCAGCTTGGCCGCACTCTGAATCACCAGGGATGTTTTAAAAGCTACACTTGTGGGGCTGGAGATACTGTTCTGTGGTAGAGTACTCACCTAACATGCATTAGGCCCTGGGTTCCAGCCCCAGTTTGACATAAAACTGAACACTGGCTGCTTTTGCAAAAGACCTGAGTTAGGTTCCCAGCATCCACATGGTGGCTAACAACCATCCATAACTCCAGTTCCAGCAGATCTGACTCCTTCTTCTGGCCTCCACAGGCATTGCATGCAAGTGGTAAACTTACATGCATGTAGGCAAGACACTCATACACATAAAATAAAAATAAAATTTAAAAAACCGAGCATGGTGACACACACCTGTCATTCCAGCACTCGGGGAGGTAGAGACAGGAGGATCAAAAGTTCAAGCTCATCCTTGGCTACATGGGGAGTTTATGAGACTACATGAGACCATGTTTCAATACACACACACACACACACACACATACATACATACATACATACATATAATTTACAGGTCCCAGCCCCAGAGAATCTAAGTCAATTGATACAAGGTACAATCTGCATTTCATTGTTTTTCAGAGCTTCCCACATAATTCCAGCCAGAGTGAAACATCATTGACCTTGAACGTAAGAGTTTGACTTGCAGTCTCAATTTCTATAGACCAAACATAGTAATACTTGTACCCAAACACCTCTGGGACTTCAAGGTGCTTGTTTGATCACCCATCAGAGCAGGGTGCTGCAGAGGTGTTTTTTCCCACCTATTCTCTTAAGGACAGAGCCTGGACTGGGCCTAGAGAAGCACCCAGTGGGAGGCAGGCCTCAGTTGGCCTCTGCGGTCTATACTATCTGCCTTCCTCTTATACCTGCTTCTGCCTGTGTGGGGTAAGACCCGACTAAAATGGGCCTCCTGAGCTCCAAGTAAAGAGCAAACACCCTGTCTAGTCGTCTGGTGCCCTTGAAATATGCTTTCCCTGGGACAAATGAACAGGGCAGCTAAACATTAAAAAAAATAAATTACTAATAAAGAACTTAAAAGAAATAGCAAGCATTAAATGGGATTTTACTTTCATTGCTTCCTGTACCGGTTCTGGTAGTGGTTTTAGGAAAATGATCCCGAGGCAGGCATAGGGTGGCTGAGGCAGACCCTGAAGCCCCCGCGGGTGG
The DNA here is from genome assembly GCA_035773235.1 of Eospalax fontanierii. Classification (NCBI taxonomy): domain Eukaryota; kingdom Metazoa; phylum Chordata; class Mammalia; order Rodentia; family Spalacidae; genus Eospalax; species Eospalax fontanierii. The sequence goes on along the minus strand of CM069543.1, from coordinate 27,660,343 downwards.
AGGCCTGGCCTGCTTCTGCGGCCTGGCTGTTATTGCAGCTGGTTGGCGCACGGCCACCCTCATTCTGGAGAGGGAGTACTGGGCTGGCTCTTCTCCGAGGCTGTGCACACGTAGCCCTTATATAAATAAGGTTTTATTAAATGCCAAGTCAGTTCTCATTAACAAAGAAAGAAGAAAAATCTCAGTAAGCCACTGTGACGGCACCTGCCCCTGCTGGGATTGGAGCTGGCGTGGGGGTGGGGTGGGAGCAACCTCCAGACCTGGGAATGTGCGGCGCTGAGAGAACAGAGTGGGGGTGAGCGGCAACTGGGGCCAGCTGTGTTTTTCCTCCATCCTTTGGAGATCAGAAGTGAATGTTGTCATCGTCAAATAATCCAAATGCAGTTCCCTGGGCCTTGCTCCAGCCGCCTAACCCCATAGGACACACACACACACACACACACACACACACACACACACACACAGAGAGAGAGAGAGAGAGACGCACTCCGCACTCCTTGTACACTGTGCATATGTTTACTTGCATGACCCATGTACACACATTTGATGATGGTAGAGGAGGTGGGAACAAACCAGGTGGCTGAATTTTCCCCAAGATGTAGACCCCCCTGGTTTCACTTCCAATTCAATAGTTTGAAGGAGCTGTCTTCACCTGGGGAGCTCTTCAGACGTAAGGCTGCCCTGTGGCTTTAAACCCAGAAGCTCAGAGCTGGGCCCAGGGTATCATTTCTGCCAACTCTACCTGAAAGGTTCAAACTTCATTATAAAAAAAACAAAAACAAACAACGGTGCGGCCCTTCAGCCAGTTTTGGGTGAGGGGTTGGGAAGTTTCCATCTGATTTGGCCCCAGGGGTGCTGTCGCTCCTATTCCTCCCGTCCTCCTCTCCCTCCTCTCTTCCCCCTCTCCCCCCCCTTTCTCCTCCTCCTCCTCCCCCTGCTTTCTACTCCCACCCCGTGAGTCTTCCTGTTTTCTCTCCCACTCTGGCGCACAGCTTTGAAATCTCGCTGAGAAGCAAAGCTGTCCCTTCTGCTTTGAATGTTTATTTGTGGAAGTTCAGCAGAGGAACTGAGGCGGGTGCCAAGACCTGCCATTCTGCTGGGAAATTTGAGTTTCCCTCCCTTCCCCCTTCTCAATGGCTGTTGATAGAGGAAACCTGGCCTTTGGGCTTCCAATTTTCCCCTTTGCGAATGTTCCCACTGTGGCGTTTCTTTTGTCTCCCTCGGCCTCCACGTTGCTGTGGTTTTTACCTTTTTGACTTTATTGTACCCATGCCTCTGTGACTATGTGCTGACTGAACACTGAGTTCCAGAGAAGAAAAAGGCCATTCTTGGGGCTCCTGACTATATGCTCCAGCCCTGCTTTGCTCTTGGCTCTGCTCCCTGAATTCCTGAGTCACCGGGAATAAACAGGACTGGACTGTGCATCGCCTAGTGAGAGCTGGCTGTGCTTTCTGCTCTCCGGGGTCATTTGCTGCAGTTTGTTAAATTTCAACTATGTGTTCCAATTTTCGGGTGGCTCTTGCTATGTCCTCTGGGAAAAACCCCACATCTTCCGGGTTTTACAATAATGCCTCCCTCATTAGTGATTTACCTTCATGACTCCAAGTCTTTGTAACTTTCTCCTACTTTGGGGGGGGGGGGGCAGGAAGAAAGATGTGAAGGCCCAGTGCCTGCAGCTCCAAGTCCTACAGCAAGACTATGATGTAAAACAAAACTATGCTAGAAACGGGGTTTTGAAAATCATCAAGCCACAGCAGCTATATGTTTTAGAGCATTAATAGTTTTCCTCTTTTCTACTTACATCTAACAAAATCAGTGTCTATTGCAATAAATATTTCCCCTTGGTGAATAGATTTCAATAAAGAAGAAATAAAAAGGAAATAGAAGAGAGGCCTTTTAACATACACTAGCCTGAGGGACTTATCATTTGCCTGCCGTAATTTTTTCTTTTAGGTTCCAGATATACAGTAGACTAGGATTTGTTTTCTTAACAGAGACCAGATGCTGACATTGTAGATTTAAAAAGAAAGAATTACTGAGAGGTCAAAGCTAAAGTGACTTAGGATAGAAGCGGGCCCCTGGGAAGGCTCTAGTCAGGATGATAGGGCCTCAGGTCCCTGTCTGTGTTCAGTCAATATAGACTGAGTACTTAGAAATATGTGTTACCAGTGTGTTAGACAACAAGTTTTTTCCAGTGTAATTGACTTTCAGAGGGATTTTTGGCTCCTGACACTTCACATTTCTACTGAACAGTAGCTCCGAATTGTTTTTATGGATTAGGATCATGTTTGAGAATCTGACACCAGCTCTAAGCCATTTCCCTAGGAAATGTGAATTCCCACAGACATGCAGGGGTAAGAACTCATGAAGCCACTGAAGCTAGACCCCAGGTTAAGAGCTTTTGCAATGAAATGTCTTTCCTACCTATCACTAACACATGTCCTTCCCTGAAGGACTCAGTATAACCATAGCTTCCTCCTGGACTGTCTTTATGAACTTCCCAGAGTGGGCTCTTGAATGTGGGATCAGTGGTCAAGGACCAGAGTCCTGGACTACCTGCTGGTGCACACAAGCATCCTACAGAGATCCTGAGACTGCTTCTTGACTGTGGGTTGACACCCAACTTGCTGTTCTTTATAGAGTGTCCTTTCTTCATCTGTAAGATCCATTTGCACATGCCATGGGACTGTAGTGAAATTCACATTAGGGAAGAGCTGGAAAAACACTTTTGAAACAGAGATAACTCAGTAAAGTGTTTGCCATACAAATTTGAAGACCTGGGTTCAATCCCTAGAACCTGCGTTAAAGAGCCCTTGTGTGGTGGTATGTGTTTATACCGGAGACAATGGATCCCTGGGGCTCGCTGGTCAGCCAGCTTAGACTAGTTAGCAAGCTCCAGGCCAGTGATAGACCCTGTCCCAAAATAAAAAATAAAAAGATGGTAGAAGGTACTTGAGGAATGATACCCAAAATTGTCCTCTGGCCTTCACACCCATGCACACACACTCCACTACCACCACAACCACCACACACAGCAAGAACACACTTGCTCTGTAGAGGTCCCTTTGCTCCTTCCCCATACCCTTGAGACTAGAGAGGATTCTGTCTCACAGAACGACCTTTCACTGCCCCCTGGATTCCAAGCTCAATTTTGCTTTCATCAGACACAGATACCAGGACAGAAGTCACCAGGAGAGAAAAAGGTCTAGTTTCTGTTGAGTCAAAGAAAGTCCCGTAACTCGTCTGTTCACATACCCCAGAGCCCACCCCTTGCTCCAGACTCTGGAGGGAACCGCGTGGGGAGACAGCTTGTCTCAGTGACCTGTGCCAGTAGAGACAGTTTGGCATGTCTCCCCCGCCCCCCAGTGACTGAGTCGGAATTCTCCACTCATGACGCACTTCCTAGCACGCAGGGCACCTCTGCTGGTTGCTCGCTCACTACCAAAGCAGCTTCCTCTCTTTTCATCCAATGCTTAAACAGCTGTCAGGTTGCAAGAAACATGCTTCAAATCCACGGTCTCCCAGTTGCCCAGCAACAACTTCCCTCCCGGATAAATCTGGGCTTCCTGTAGCAGCTGCTCAGAAAGGAACCCAGCAGCCCAGGGCTGTTTGTCCAGGCTTCATCTGTCCTTCGCTTCTGGTCTGGGTGCTTTGAAGACAGGCTGACTCTAGAATCTCCAAGAGGCCATGTCTTCCTCATAACAACACTTTTCACCTGATGCTGCTTAACTGTGTTAAGTGTATCCTCAACTTAAAAATGAATAGTTTCCAGATTGCCTTCTTTGAATCCGGAAGACCATCAGCTCATAGGCCACTCCTTTCTTGTGCTGATGGAGTGATATTTATTGAATCCTGTGCATCGATAGCACATACTACCAAGATGTTTGGGGAGCTGCTTTGGATAAGCATTCCATATCCCAAGGGAAAGAAAGACATGTCATCCTCTAAGAACCTTAACAGAGGTGTTTTGCTGCCTGTGAGGGCCTTGTATCACTTTCTTTTTCAAACAATATTTTAACTTTACAAGTGTCTTTCTTGCGTGTGGAGGTAAGTGCACCAAATTCATATCTGGTGCTTGTGGGGGTACAGAAAGCCTAGGATCCCCTGAAACTGGAGTTAAGGACAAGTGCTAGCCACCATGTAGGTGCTGGAAACCAAACCGAGGTCCTCTGCAAGAGCAGGCCGTGACCTTAGCCACTGAACCACCTCTCCTATGTCTCTTTTCTTTTCCTTTTAGACAGGGTCTCCTGTAGCCCCAGCTGGCCTGGAACTCACTATGTAGACCAGGCTGGCCTCAATCTCACAGAGATCCACCAGCCTCTGTTTCCCAAGTGCTGGGACTAAAGTCGTGTACCACCATGCCCAGCTTATGTCACTTTTTAAAGTACAGGCTCAAAGCTCAGGGACCATTCAGACCAACCACAGTAGGTAGAGACATATATTACCCACAATGCTATTTGTATCAGTCTTCCTTAAGAAGTCTAATCAGACCTTGACCTTAAGTTGTCAGTGCTGAACCCAGTTATGACAGGGATGGGTTATTTGTTATTTGAAAAATTAAGAGAACTTGCTGATATAGGAGTTTATAGTATGTGTATGTGTATGTGTGGAGGGCGTGATATTGTTTGCCATTTTGGTCTATGACGTTTTTATTAGAAATGTTTCCATGTTTCCATTCAAAAAGACTTTCAGCCTCTTCTGGTTCTTCTGGCAAGATAAGTTCCTGTAGATTTGAATCCATAATGGGAGAGAGAATTCAAGGAAGAACACAGTCCTGGGAAAGTTATTCTATACTTTATAGCAACATCCGTAAAAAGAGCTAGTGAACAAATACAGAGGAGGGTTCTCCCTGGAAGCCAGGCACTGGAGATGCAAAGGGTTTCTCTGAAGTATAAGAACTTCATTAATTACCATCCCTGTAGAAAAGAACAAGGGAAGGAAGTGCAGCCAGGACACCAGGCACACGGCAGGAGCTTAGCAAATGATGGGTGGATGTCATCCAGTCATTAGAAGATCAAGACATAAAGTGTTAACCAGACACAAAAATACATCTCAAGCCCTGTCTCTGTGCTTCCTCTCCCCCAGATTCCTGGTCCTGTTCTTATCTGGCCATTCCTCCAGCCTAACTAATTCTGACTGGCTAGCTTCACATTCCTCTCTCCACCTGGAATTCTCAGCCCTCCCCTTCCAGAGACACAAGTGCCTTCACCCGTCACCTTCCTCGTCCGTCCTGGAACCTGTCTGCTCCCTGCCTGTACAACACCGTCATGCCTGATAGAGATTCCTCTCAGGGAACCTAAAATCTCAATAAATTGTCTCCCTTTTCTACTAGATTATAGTTCACTGTTCATTAATGCAACACAGCTTCATGGAGTGCTTACTGTGAACCTGCTCTGAAGATATAAAAACAGAGCCATTCCTATGCTTAAGAGGTTCATAATCTAGTGGAAGGGCAGATACATGAAAAAAGGAAAGCAAATATAAAGATGATGCATATGCTGAGAATGAATTATGGAGGCAGCTAGAGAAGAGGCTGAGCCACGGGAAAGGAGGACGAGAACACAGGGATGAGGGAAGAAGATGCCTTGCAAGTCAGAGGGTTTCGGATGACTTGATTCTTGCCAGTCAGGGTCAGGTGAGGGTGATCAGGGATGGTGGATTGGCTGTTTTACTTCGCTGTCCCTCTGTCCCTGCAGTGGTAGACAGTGCCTAAGGGACACAGCTTTGTGAAACCCTATAAAAATGTTGACAGTTGAAGTGAAAACTTTGGTTCCAAAATACAAAGAAGGCTTCATAATTAAAATTAATAAATATTCAATTGTACTTTTTAAGGGAGGTATTGTTATTTGACTTTATTGTTAAATGGTATTTATAAAATGTGAAATCAAGGGACCAGAGAGATGGCTCAGTGGTTAAGAACACCGGCTAAACTTGCAAAGGACTCAGGTTTGATTCCCAGCCCCCACATGGTGGGTAACAACTGTTTGTAGCTTCAGTTCCAGGGGGATCTCTTCTGACCTCTGTGGGCATTGCACAACATGGGTGTACTTACACACATTCAGGCAATACACTCATCCACATAAAACAAAAATAATAGATAAAAATATTTTTTAAAATATGAAATTTAAATCTAGTTTACAGCTTAGGTTTTCTGATTTTGGTCATATTCCTAAGTATTCATAATGATTACTGAGAAACCACAGGGTTTTGGTATAGCTCAATTGGTAGAGTGCTTGCCTAGCATGCATAAAGCCCTGGGTTTGATTCCCAGCACCATATAAGACGGGTGTGGTCGCATACATCTGTAATTCTAGCACTTGGGAGATGGAGGCAGGAAGATCAGAAGTTCAAGGTCATCTGTGGCTACATAGCGAGTTTAAGACCAGCAGGAGTTTCCGTGAGACTCTTTCCCAGAGAGAGGAAAGGAGAAAGGAAGGAAGGGAGGGTAGGAAGGAAGGAAAGTCATACCACATTGCTCATGCTTTGAATATGAACTATCCCCACAGGCTCATGTGTTGAATACTTTGTTGCCAGCTGATGGGGCTATTTGGGGGAGGTTCTGGAAGCTTCAAGTGAGGTGACTGGGGTTGGGACATGCCTTTAAAGATCATGCCTGGCCTCTGGGTCCGGTTTTTCTCTTTGATTCTGCTCCACCCTGAGGTGAAGAACTTTCTCCTCATGCTCCGGCTGCCTTTATGTTCTACCTCACAACACACCCAGAATGCAAGAGCCGAAGACTGTGGACCGACAGCTTTGAAACTGTGAACCAGAGTAAAACCACCTCTCTTGGGTTGTTTCTGTCAGGATGTTGTGAGAGCAATGAGAAAACAGCTAATACAGATGGAGAAGAATCAATGGTAACTCCAAAGCAGAGAGTGGCATCAGCAACTAAAGGCAGATACACGGGGACAGTACCTCATTAGGGAGAGATCCCTATGTGAACAGTCAGGATGGGCTTGATCAAGGCAAAGGTCTAGGGACAGGTGTGCAAGGGCTCAAGCTGTGGGGAAAGATCTAGGTTGGAGTCCTCAAGAAAAAGATGGTGGATGGAATGGAAAGCGGTGAGAGCATTCAGGAAGAGCCTGCATTATGAAAGAAGCAAGAGAATGCAGGCAGGCCCTGAGGGAACCTTGGCTTGTAGCAAAGGCAGAGGCAGAGGTGCTCCTGGGAAAGGCAGCGAGGGAGCAAGCAAAGCAGTTGAGAACAACAGTAGATGGCAAGTGAGGAGAAGCCCATCATCAAAACTATAAGCTCAAGGCTGGAGGGATGACTCAGTGGTTAAGAGCACTGGCTGCTCTTGCAGAGGACCAGGTTCCACTCCCAGCACCCACATGAAAACTCACAATGGTCTGTAACTCCATTTCCAGGAGGATCCAATGCCCTCTTCTGGCATCCACTGGCATTGCATGACACAGGTACACTTACATACATGCAAGCATAATGCTCATACATATAAAAAATAATTAATTAAAAAATAAGTGTAAGCTCAAGTCAGACAAAATCACAGCATAGACACAGGGAAGTGGGTAAGAGACCCCAACCCTGCCTGAGGATGTGTTGCCAATTGGTGGCTGCTGGGATGGGGAGAGTCAGTCTCTTTCATGGGTGAGACTCTTGGTAAGCTGACCAGGTTACAGTGAACGAACTCACACTGAAGAGTTTTTGGGGGACATAAATTTGACTCTATAGATCTTAATCTATGTACATATATGTACATGAAATTGGGTCGGGTAAGGAGGCAGGCAGATAGGGAAGGGATCTAAATACGATCAAAACATTATATGAAATTAGCAAAAATTCAACTTAAAGTGCAAAGGAAAGGGGCTGGAGAGATGGAACAGTGGTTAAGAGCACTAGTCGCTCTTGCAGAGGACCCAAGTTCAATTCCCAGCATCCACATGGCATCTAACAACTGTCTAAAACTCCAGTTCCAGGTGGTTCATGGACATTGCACACATATGGTGCACTTACATGCAGGCAAAACATTCAGACACATAAAATTAAAATAAATAAACAAAAATGCTAAGGGAAAAGATCTGAAAAAGATAAGAACCCGAAATATCCAGTAGACTTAAAATTGAGGCAGAACCTGGAGGCTGTAGTTAAAATGACTTGGTAGGAGAGGAGGAGGCGGTGCCCAGGAAGTGGGGTCATTGAACATGGACTGTGCTTCCCAGATGGGAGAATAAAGCGTGAAGGAAGAAGAATGTAGCTACAGAGAGAAGGAAATGCTCTTTCCTACACGAGCATGTCCACGTGCTAATGGTGATGGGAAGCCTGAAGGCGTAACAGTGCGAGGTTCACACTGAAGGGAGAGCGTTTGTTCTTCATGGCCATGTCCTCAGCACCTCGCACGTAGACACTCAACCCATACTTTCGAAATGGGTGATCATGTCATTTAGAGACTGTAATTGGTTATAACAATATGCTCTAAGACACTGGGTTTTGTTTCTCTCCCAAACCTATGGCACAGCATCCAGGAGCAATATGGAGGCTCCTCCGACTCCCTCGGGAACCCAGGCTCCGTGCTTCTCTCTGTCCTTCAGGACACGTGCTTGTCACTTAGCACTGCTGCTTTTCTCCAGCCCATCCGTGTTTTAGAGGGGGAAGGTGAAGGCAGAGGATACTCTTCTAAAATACTGTTTCCAGAAACCCCTTCCTATGGTATCTTATTGGTCAGAATTGGGTCACATGGCCACCTGTGTACGGAGGCTTGGAAATGTATAATTTGAGCCTGGTACTGTCATGTCAGCAAAGTTGGGTACAGAGGCATCAGTCTCTTTCAAAGTCCCAGAGCCTAGTCAGTCAGTGTTAGGCAATATTTTAAAAAGGATGAATGAGTGTCTTATTCTCTGGTCTTATGCCTCATGTCATTGACATTTTTTCTTAAGGGCTCTTAAGTAACAAGCTGATGGAAATTTAGGCAAGTGCTTGTTATGGTCTGATTGTGTTGCACCTCCCTCCCCCACCTCATATATCACAATCTTCACTCCTAAAGAGGATAGCATTAAGGGGCAGAACCTTTGGAATGTGACTAAATCATGACTAAGAGTAATGTCCTGTATAAGAGACCCAAAAAGGTACCTTGCCATTTTTACATGTGATAGCGCTGGGTGACTGTGTCCCTTCTAAACCAAGAATTTGGTCCTCACTATACACCAAACTTTCCAGAACCTTAATCCTGGTCTTCTCAGACTTTAGAACAGTAAAGAACACATTTTTATTATTTTTAAACTACCTAGCTTCTGGCATTTTGTTATACCAGCTAAAATAGTCTAAGACAGATGCTAAATATCTCATGTTTCTTAGTCTTTAGAGAAAGTAAGAACTGAACCCAGGTCCTCTACAAGAGCAGACAGTGCTCTTAACCACTGAGCCATCTCTCCAGCCCCAGAATTCTCATTTTTAAAGTGAAATTGTGTGGATGTGTACTTGTGGTTTCTGACCAGGAGAAATGGCATGATTAGACTGGAATGTTTGAGAACTCAGGCCACAGTGTAGAAGGTGTATCAGAAGAGAGACAGAGGCAAGGAATGTCATTCTGGGGTCTGGAGAGATGGCTCAGTGGTTAAGAGCATTTGCTGCTCTTGCAGAGCACCCAGGTTCAGTTCCTGGAACTCACGTGGCAGTTCACAACCATCTGTAACCACAGTTCGAGGGGATCTAGTGCCCTCTTCTGGGCCCTGGAGGCACCAAGCGTGCACAAGGTATACATAAATACATGTAGGCAAACACTCACTAAAATTTTTTAATAAGGCTATTTTGTTGCATTATTATGAAAGTAAAAAGGATAATCCTGTGGGGAAGAAGAAAATGATGAAGTATTTACTTAGTATTTATTTATTCAATGAATTATTTCTGCATAAAATAATCTCTTATTATTAAAACATCTTACCCTAGAATAGGTATAGAAGTAGGAATGAACCCCATGCACCCATCACACAGCTTCAGTTACCATTAACATTTGATTTCGTTCTTATTTTAACTGTTTTCTTCTTTATTTGCTGACATTTTCTAAGCAAAATACAAGCCACCTGCCATTTCACCTTTGCATGTCCCATAATTATCTCCAACAGAGAACACACTTGTTTTGCCAAAATCATGACACTATGATCATACCTAACAAAATTTAAAAAGTCTGTGTTATCCAGTCCAATCAAGTCCATGCCCACTTCTTGTCTTCAGCTGGTTCATCCAGGTCAGAACCAGAAACCCACATGCCATTTTATTGATATGTCCCTTCAGTCTCTTCGTCTCTCATGATCGTTAGGAGGGAGCACAGACAGGACTTCGTGGTAGCCTTCCATTGGCACACACTTTAACCTGTTTATTTGCTTCCTCCCTTCGTTCTCACTATACACAACCCATTTAGCCTATAGGAACAACAGGGAATACATTAAAGCTGTTTGCAAGGTATTTGAGAAGTCTTGGCAAGATCAGCGCTTCCTCCCAGTGCTCAGGGCATGGAGAAGCTGCTTCTCAGTGCTGGAGTTCTAATGGCAGTTTTGCAGCTGCTGCCTTTGGAAAATCCTTCCCTTGTCTGCTTGCATGTCTCACGCATGACAGAGCCTCTCATCTAGCAGTTAGAAAATAAGCCTGAAGTGCTAATGTCCTGGAGTGTAGCTAAATATATCCCACAGGTTCAGGAACAGAGGAAACACAAGAGCTTCTACTGCTACCAAAGGAAGGAAGACGAGGCAAGAATGCAGGAAGAGATGGGAGTCCAAGTGGCCCATGCTTAACCACAGCTGCCTCGCAACTCCTGCCCCGGCCAGTTCTACCGTCATTCAGGACAAACATTCTCATAAATAAAAGAGCCGAGACCCTTGAATGAGGATGAAAGTGGCCACAAAGATGCCCCCCTTCAATTTGAAAACAATTGTCTTAAAATCTGAAATCAGTCCCCAAAGAGTCTTTATAATGGGCTACTGGTGATTCCATCCATTTTAAAGCTATGAAGAATAGCCAGTCAGAACTTGGACTTGATGTTCACATCAGGCTCTGCAGTGGGGCGGCAGCAGAACTGAGGACTTTGGAGTTCCCAATCAAGGTGGAAAAGACATAAACAATTCTGCGCTGTCCCATGCTCAAGCCCTACCTGAACTCTGCTCTTAGCTGGAGAACTAGTAAGGGAACATCTCTCTGATGCCTACCCACTGTAGCTTAAAAAGAACGGTGATGGAACTGGCAGAATCTTCCATGGGCGAGGACACAAAGGGGAAGTCAGGAGCGTGGAGGAAGTCCAGCAGGGCCTGCGGAACCCCTGAGGGGAGCAGATGGGAGCCCTCCCCGTCCCCTGCCTGCACACTCCACCAGCCGCACTGTTTTCCTTCCTCCGGGAGTCTTGTTTGGTGTCAATAAACCAGCAATCAGAATCACTTTGGTGTATTTAATGTGACCATAAAACTATTTGCGATTGACTACCCAGCAGGGAAAGTTGGAATAAGAGTCTTTTATTTTTCTCGATTAGATGAAAGAATTTTGTTTCTGAAAACAATCTTGCAGAAAAAGTCCTTTAGTCAGAAAGGAGAGAATGGTTTTCAAGCATGTAGGAAATCAGATAGTGCCTGTCTTTCTGTGTGTGTGTGTGTGTGTGTGTGTGTGCATGTGCATGCATGTGTGTGTAACCACATATTTTTATATGTGTTTTTGTGTGTATGTGTTCATGTATATGCATATATGTTGGAGTACACATCTGTGCACATACATGTAGAAGTTGGAGGTCTACATCAGGTGTCTTTCTGATCTCTTTTTTTTTTGGTCTTTTTTGAGACAGGGTCACCCTGTAGCCCCAGCTATTCTGGAACTCACTATGTAGACCAGGCTGGCTTGAACTCACAGAGATGCACCTGCACCCGAGTGCTAGGATTAAAGGCATGCATCACCATGCCCAGCTTCCATCTTATTTTTTGAGACAGGGTCTAGACCTCACTGGATTTGGTGAGACTGGATAGCAAGTCCCAAGGATCCTCTTGTCTCCATCTTCCCAGCACTGGGATTACATATTTGTGCCACCAAGCCAGGCTTTTAAGTGGGTTCTGGGGATCAAAATCATGTCCTCATGCCTGAGTGACAAGCACTTCACTGACTGAGCCATCTCCCCAGCCCTATAACCACATTAACATTTTTTTTTCTATCAATTACAGCTTCCCACACTCCTAGACAGCAGTTCTCAAGGTATCAACTTAAGATCTTGGGGAAGAATATTATCCCATGTGTCAGCAAGAATTCAAGAGGTAAGAGCCCTGATGTCATTAATTATAGTTTTATTATGTCTTTATACTAGTTTACCACACTGTGTCAAGTAATTTAATCATACCTCACACCTGTTCAAGGAGGTGATCATTTCCTTTTTCTCTCTAGCAATTTAAAAGCACTTGTTCATATCCTAAATTATCTGTGCTTCTAGGGAGGAGTCCAAAAGAAAATGATTCTTGTGATTCTACACCAAAAAACAAATACCACTGGAATAGATAGCTTGTCTGTATGGCACAGTTCCTCAGAGAAATGACAATCTAGTTTAAATTTTTCTAGTACTGATCCATTAACCAATAGGGTATACTGACATAGTGCTTATAGGTGCTGTTCTAAGTGCTCTGCCTTAGAACTCATTTCATACCCTCAGAGTGATTCGTTCGTGTTGTTTTATGAAATATGTACACATTATAATTAATATCAGATTGCATAAGTCTTCTCAAACATAGAAATTGATTCTTTCACTGAATAGTTGAGTGCTGATGGAGATAGAGTGATGAACAGACATAGTGCTTCTGGGTCATACAGTCAACAAAGAAAGGAAGCATGAAATATGTAATCTTCAAGTGATGAATCTTATGACAAGGAAGTAACAGGGGTTATGTGATTTTCCCCACACTTTCCCACCTTTGATATTCCTAGCCAACCTGGAAAGGAGCAAGCTCAGTCCCGGCAGAGCAGAGCAGGAGAAGAGCTGGTTGTGCCTACGGCCACCTGCTGCAGCGGGAGTCTTTAGCATTCTTCTCTTTGTAGTATTTAAAATACTCCTATCAGTGTGATAGTGGTGAAGCTGAAAGAGAATGTAAATAATTTCCCAAAGCATATCAACACGTTTAACTCCGTGTGGGAGCAGAAGATTCCTTGCAGGTATCTTCCAGATAGCAGGTCTAAGCATTTGTGAACCAGGTTGAAGCAGATGGCCCAGTTTATATTAATTGATATTAGACCATTTGACCCTGGCACAGCCCTTCATTTCTGAGTGCTTTGATAAAATGAGCAGCAGTAATAATAGTAATAACCCCTTCTGAGACGGTCATAAGACCCACTGTTGTTGAAGCAATTTGAGATTTTGACTTTCTTACCGAAGCATAGACTGTGATTATAGAAGTGACTCACTGGGTGGATTCCTCACAGTGCTCATCAGTTTCAGAAAGCAGGTGTTGGCATATGCACAAAGGGAGCGCACAGGTAAACATCACTGATAGCGGTAGGAGAATGTTTTCCGTTTCACCTGATTGAATCCTAATGATTTTTTAAATTCCCAAGTGCCTTTGAACATGAGTGGTAAGGTGTGGTTGGTGAATTAAAGTACCATTGTTTTTATTTTGTATTTTCCCTTAAAATAAAGCCAAGTGGCTAATAGGAACATTAGACAGTGGTGACTCTTACCAGTGTCTCTCAACCTAGTTCTCAGCATTACAGTTCTGTCTTTCAAGGATGAGGCCACAAGTGCCATGACACCTCTAGGGAGAGGACACCAGCTCCTCTTAGTTGACAACGAATTTGAAAAGTGTTCTAAGAAAAGAGACATCTGCTCTGAATTTGCTTGAATCTTTAAAAACATGTGTACACACACACATACACACACACACACATTTTAATTAAAAGAACTCACATGATAAAATTAAATTGATAAGATAATTGGGGGTGGCTGTAGGCTTTTGTTTGGTTGGTTTTTGTTTTGTTTTTCTCAGCTGAATTAAGAATAACTGAGACTAGCCAAGTGGGTGGTACAGGCCTTGATTCCCAGCACTCAGGATGTACAGGCAGTTAGAGCTGTGTGAATTTAGAAGCCAGCATGGTCTATATAGTGTAGGCTAGCTAAGGCTACATAGTGAGACCCTGTCTAAGAAAAAAAAAATACTGAAAACATAGGTGTTTCCTTTTAGATGTAGAAATCAAATATATACAAACAAGTGCTGTATTAAGATTACCCAAAATCTTTCCCCTGCCCTAGCTCATTCATCGGCCAAGTGTTCAAGATTTGCTGTGGGTAACCAGACCCCTCCGGCAGAGCAGTGGTCCTGAGTCCTTCACATGGCTGATGGGCACCTTGTCCGACCTCCTGTGTGGTTACCCAGAGGGAGGAGGCTCTCGGGTGTTCTCCTTCAACTGGTATGAGGACAATAACTACAAGGCCTTCCTGGGGATTGATTCCACAAGGAAAGATCCTACCTATTCTTATGACAAAAGAACAAGTAAGTTTTCTGAAGCAAATCTGCCTCTCGAGTTGGTTAAGAGGATATACATTGGAGTCGGGGCAGGGAGTAAAGTGCTTGCCATGTAAGCACAGGGATCTTAGTTCAATCCCCAGAATCCACATTAAAAAAAAAAAAAAAAAAAGCTAGGCATAGAGTAACACACACACACACTTCTAATCTTAGCACTGGGGCAGCTGACGCAAGAGGCTACCTGGGGTTTGTTGGCCAGCCAGCCTACCTACTTGGTAAGCTCCAGAGAAGTGATAAACTCTGTCTCAAAAAGCAAGGTGGATGGCACCTAAGGGAGAGCAAGCTGAGGCTGTCGTCTGGCCTCCACACACGCACGCATACTTGCACACATATATGCATACACACAAATAAAAAAGATGGTAGGTTCACACTTCAAGGAGAAACCAGTCCTGGAGTTAACTCTCCTTGATCTTATTAAGTGACCTTCAGCAAAGAGATTTCTCCCAGAAAGCCCCCCTCCCCTTTTTGAAAAGAGCAGTACTCATAAAAGATTCTGGATGTAAGCCATGGAAAGTGCCGAGGTCCACTTGGAAAGGGAACAGAGAGGACAGTTCCCACTGATGTCACTGAACTGGTGTTAAGTTCCAGAGGAAGAGGAGAGTGATAAATGAGGAGGCAACCGAGAATTGGAACAAAGCTCAGGTCAGCAGGCAAGTCAAGAGGCTGGCAAGTGCCTGGCAAATCATCTTCCTCGCTTTCACTATTTTGAGGGTTAGGATGGCTCTGAAATTACAAAAAGACAGCAAGAGACATGCCAAAAGGAACTGGGCCCTGAGACAGCCACAGACAACAAGGAGAGAAGCAGTTAATAGACATGAAATTATTCAAGGCTAAAGCTTGGATTCCAAGGAGAGGCCCTTGTTTGGGCTTTCTCTCCCTTTCATCTGAGAATTGTTTCTGTCCCTTGAAATAATCACAAGCAGGCTTCTCAGCCTCCTTCTTTTAAGCAGACTAAACCACCAGGGAGCCCTGTCCTTTGTCTCACTATGGAGGTCATTATCGAGAGATACTGTGGTGTTTTGTCACTAATGATGAGCTTGTTATTGGCAGGGTCCAGCCTAATAATTTAGAGTATTCCTTCAACCCTCCAGTGTGAGGTTAAAGGGGGAAGAAAAAAAAAGACGTGACTTGGTGCACTAATGACTATGTTTAATTATGAGCACCAGGGAGTTTCTGGAAAAATTTGTCCCTGTTCTCTTGACAGCATCCTTTTGTAATGCACTGATCCAGAGCCTGGAGTCAAACCCTTTAACCAAAATAGCCTGGAGGGCAGCAAAGCCTTTGTTGATGGGAAAAATCCTCTTTACTCCAGATTCCCCTGCTGCTCGAAGGATACTGAAGAATGTAAGATCCCAGCTGGTTTATTTAGTTCCCTTATATCTTGGACCTCCCAGAAAAGAGTGGGGTGGTGGTGGTGGTGTGTATGTTTTAATATGCTCCTGGCAGTGAGTCCTCTGTGTATTTTTCCCTAAGTGGGATGAGTAGGTTTCCTCCCCTAGCCACAGCCATGGTAGGAATGCCTCACTCCAGTGCCTCTGTTTAGAGCTTCTCTCTCTACTGCACCCTACGATGAGGTTTTCTTTCCCACTTCCTGAATTATATCTCTAAGGGAAGGGTTCACCATTCTCTGAATCCTGGCTTCCTGGAGGAAGAGCATTTGCTTACTACGAGTTCAAATATAATTTAATGAGACTCTGAGACAATAACATCAATGTTACATGTACCTCTAAGATACTAACCAATTAGATTCTGACAATCCTTGAAGTTGGGAAATGGTCATGATCTGGGAAAGTAAAAGTACTTTCATGAAGAGCCTTGCCCACACGGTAAAGGTTTATGACAAGAACAATACAGACAGAACCAAAATCTCTTTCTAGTGCTTTCCTCCCTGTTCTTTTCTCTCTTCTTCTGTCTGCTTTTAGGCCAACTCAACTTTTGAAGAACTGGAACGTTTCAGGAACCTCGTCAAGTCTTGGGAGGAAGTGGGGCCTCAGATCTGGTACTTCTTTGAAAAGAGCACACAGATGGCTATGATCAAAGTAAGGATGTTCACACAGAGGCTGGGGAAGGAGGAGGAGAAGGGCCAGAGAAACAGTTGATTACTACTAGAGCTAGATTCACACGATACCAGACAGGACACAAAAGCGCTAGTTCTGGGAATGCTCACCAAGTAAACTCACTGACAGTGGGGAAGGAATATGTTTCTTGAATTCTGGGGGAAATTTAAAAGTTGCCACAAGACCAGTGTCTTTCCAAGGTTTCTTGGCTTCATAAATTCACTTGAGGGCCTTGGGTTCAAAGGAGTGTTTCCCCAAGGGGCCAGCTCTGCACTGTAAGATGGTGGCTTGTGTTTGTCTGGTCTTGTGCGCAGCTTTGTAAAGCCAAGAGGCAAGAGCACTGATTACATAAAGCAAACAAAGCAAAGATACATTAAGAAAGAAATATTCTGTATGATTCTGCGCGCTCGGTGCTACCTTCTCCCACTCCACACTTGTCTCTCCTTTATTCTAGAGGCCCCTGTGTTTGAGGAAAATGGGACAGAGGTACATATGCCCTGAAATGGATGAAAACTTATGGGCTTTTTAGTGAGCCTCAGTGTCTCGATCATAAATCACTAAAAATTTGAAGCAGCCTAAGAATAAGTCCAAAGATTCTACAGAATTCCTAATTTCTATGATTGTGTTTTCTCTTCCCAAGGATATCCTAGAACACCCAACAGTAAGAGACTTTGTGAACAGGCAGCTCGGAGAAGAAGGCATTACCACTGAAGCCATACTAAACTTCCTCCACAAGGGTCCCCGAGAGAACCAGGCTGATGACATGACCAACTTTGACTGGAGGGACATATTTAACACCACAGATTGCTCCCTACGCCAGGTTAATCAATACCTGGAGGTAAGAAGCAGCAATCCACTGGACAGTAAGCCTCTTAAAGATGGTCCCATGGGTGAGGCTAGAGATCCGTTAGCCAGTCAAGTGGTGTTGGATTTAACCTTTCAGGCCCCACGCCCCACAAGGAACTAAGTCATGGTCTCCTAACATATCCTACTTTCCATGACGTAGCCATACTTGAATGAAACTTTCCTCACATCTTCTTGCTAACTTCATGACTCCTCTGGCTGAAACACAGATCCATGCTCAACTCCTGTTTGCCATGGTTCCACTGACCTTCTATCAGACAGTATCCACCAGACCTTGAGCTCTGAGTCCCATGGCTACTTCAACCTCCAAGTCCTGCAGGGATATAAGACTCGATATGTCTCAAAACAACTTCCTTCCTCCCTCCGTAGCAAGCTCCTGCACTATCCCAATTAATTTCATCACCATTTGCCCAGATTCTCAAGCCAGGACTTTAGGGTAATCTTTAATTTCCTTTCTTCACTCTCCGTGAAAGAGTTGTCATTTACTGAGTATCACTTGGTGTCCAACACTGTGCTACATGCTTTTTCATGTATTTGCTTTATCTCATCCTCCAACAATTCTGTGAAGTATGCATTGTTACCACTGCCAGTATGTAGATACAGAAGCCAAGACTTAAAGAGGTTGAATAAGATCCCACAGCCATTAAGAATAGCAAGCAGAGTCTAGATCTGGGTGTGCCTGAATCCAGAGTCCTTCTGACCTCTTTCTTCCCCTGTCACACCCAGTCATGGCGCTCTGTCTTCTCTACCTCCTGAACATCTCTCAGCTCTGCTTCTTGCTTTCTGGGCTTTGGGAAGACTATAGGTCTTGTCACCTCTGTACCAGTCTGTTCTAGCAGCTTCCTCCCTTGAGTTCAGGGTCCAGTCTCTGCTAATCCAGGCATTCCTCCACACAGCATCGCATTCCAAACACACATTTGCTTGCATCACTCTCACGTTTAAAATCTGAGTGACTCAACCCCAAAGCATCTGGCCAGTGCCTCTCACTGCTGATGCCTCAGCTGCTGACAGCTCTCAGTGGTCATCCTTAGACGAAAAATTCCACAGAAAGAGGGAACGCCTTTCCCACAGCAAAAGCAATACTCCCAGAGGGCTCCCCTCTTGGCCAGGCTCCTTACCTGAGTGCTTTGGGAAGGGAGTAGGTCTGACTGGGAGGTCAGGGTCACATGCCGTCACCGAGGACTTTAGTGTGAGCAATATTCCTACGAAATGAGGGAGGCATTTTCCCAAAAGAAGAAACGTGTGTTTGCCAATGCCTGGCACAATTTTCCCTTCACCCACCATCGATCTGATCATTCAGTTTTGCTTTGTTTTTTATTTTCTTTGTGGTGCTGGGGATGGAACCCAGGACCTTGCACATGCTAGGCAAGCACTGAACCACGGAACATCTCCACAGCTTTTCCTATTCATCCTTTGAGACTTAGCGCTCGAATATTCCTTCTGCTTTCACAGAGGCTTAGAAAGTCACTCCTCCATGTACCTTAGCCCTCTCTTCATACCTATCCGATCCCTGTCCAAGTTCAAGTAGGGTGAGCTGTCAGTGTGTCCGTCGCCGGCTGAGATTACTCAGCATCAGCAGGCATGTCTTAGTCATTTTCAAATTCTTGACCTCACAACGTCAGAGACGAACCTCTAAAGGCTGGTCACATCCAAAAAGCTCGGCCTCAGCTTTGGTAATCTAAGGCCATTAGAAGGTTGAAGATGTTCTGATAGGAGAGATAGTTAGAGCTGAGGCCTATAGGAGTGAGCTCTCCTTTGCCACATGGTGGGTCATAAGAATTACCAGTAAGTAAAGGCCTGGCTGGCTTTCTGTGCCTTTGACTGTGCTTAAGGACTCCCTGCTGTCCTGGAGTCACCAGTATTTCCCCAGAGTGTGTGGACCTCCTCCAGAACCCTAGACATGACCCCCACCCGGGCCCATGTAGTTTTTTAGAAAGCACCAAGCATGACAGAAGAAATACTGAAGCTCATGTAATTACCAAGCAGTTCTCATCTGGGTGTTTTTTATAAAACATATCCTGAGCCTCATCCCAAACCAACCGGCTCAGAATTCTCACAGAAGAGCCCTGGTATTATATGTATGTAAGACCTACTAGATTTGTGGGGATCTTGCTGCTCCCATGTAAAATTACTCAGTTCTCTGGTGGTGTCTCTGCCTGTTAAGCCCTCATGTCTGACCAGGCCCACCACCCATCTACTGTGGCCTGAATCTCAATATGGACAGGACCTATGCAGGGGTGTGAATGGTCAAGGAAACTATTCCTTTAGCCTTACAGTGGCTCTCATAATTTTTTGGTGAGGTACTATGAAGACTAATTCTTGTTGTTTGTTTGATTTGACATTTGTATTATGATATTAAAAGTTTCTGTTTTTCTTTCTTTCTTTTCTTTCTTTCTCTGTTTTCTTTCAAGACAGAGTTTCATATATCCCAGGAACTTGCTAGGTTAGGGTTAGCCCAGTATAGCCTTGAACATCTAATCCTCTTGCCTCTACCACCTCAACTAAAGTTACAGGAATACTGTCTACCACCACATTCAGTTTATACAGTTCTGTGAGTGTGTTAGGCAAGTTCTCGAACATCTGAACTACATTCCTAGCCCTGAAAGGATTATTTTTTCCTAAGCATGTTATGTTTAATGTAGCACCAAAAGATGCTTAATATATATCAAGCACTTAAAATTAAGAATTAAATCTTTGGATTGACACTTACCTAGACTTAAATTCCTATTTGTGCCTCAGTTTCCACATCTGTGAAATGTGGATGTTAGTAGTATTTGCCTAATAATTGGAATGTTCTGGGAATTAAATGAGCCAATTCATGCAATGCATTATCATATAATAAGTACTTAATCAGTGTTAACTTTTAATCAGACTATAAACAAACCTGGTCTGAATCAGACCTAGCTTCCAGATGGCACCCCTCTTGGAATCATAAAGTTGTTGATCATGACCAACACTCAGTCATCAGGGGTTCAAAGCACAGACCACTGTGGTCAAGGATCAGTGGCCTTCCCTGGGGACTGCTAAGAGGCTTTTAATAGTGACAGAAGTAATTACTCGGTTTCTCTTTCTGCTGTTCGGGGCTCCGGGAAGCAAGGGAACCAGGAGAAGGCACAGTAGAGAGAAACGCTGGAGGACAGCCAGTCACTGCAGCCCATCTTGGGCTTTTCTGCTTTTGCTCTTGGGTTTGGGGTCATCCAGAAGAGCCTTGAAAATCTCTCACCTCACCCCCAGATTCCTCAGTAGCATTCTCAAGGGAATCCTCTCTCTGGTCGTTCTAATGTTTTCTCCGGGACAGGGAAGGAAGTATGTTGCTGCCTGTGGCTTGATAAGCAAGCTCAGGGCTCTCCTTTTCAATAACAGATTTGTAAAGAGAACGAAACACTTTCTCCTTGGCTAATCTACATACCTGAGTCCCTTCCCACTCCCCCAAACAACCAAAAAAAAAAGAAAAGAATTTTTAAAAAACACAAGAAAACTTGGGCAAGTGAACTATGGTACCCTATCAGTGTGGTGCTGAATTGTGATATGTAACAATAGCAGAAGCTCTGAGAACAAAGATCAAATCATTGTTTCACCATTATAGGAAGTGAGAGTGATTCAAAAGGTTTTCTTCTCAGTGACTAGAAGGAAGGCCTAAATTCTCTTCCTTCCTGCTTAGGGTGAGGCCCTAGATGCTAGACATCTCATGGAGCAACCAGAAGGATACTCATTTTCCTGAGACTGCCTTCTGCAGTCCTTGTATGTGAGGAGGTTAAACAGCCGCATGTGGGACCTTCCCACCTGCCCTGGACTGGGCAGACCGACTGACATCTCTGTTTCTTCTTAGTTGTGTCACTCCGAGAACGTTGTTTTCTCACTCTAAGCCTCAATTTTCTTATGTGTCAAATTCTAAGTAGCAAATACAAGAACTTTATAAGGTTATTATTGATAAGAGACGGGCACAGATGCACAGAGAGCTGAGCATATTCACGCTGTTTGTTCACCAGGACTGTGAGTCAATGCTCAGCTCACTGGTTCTTCAACTGGGAGGTGGATGGTAGCAAAATCTCCTTCATCGTGGCTGTGGGGATGAAATGAGAGCGTGCTGGGATCATACCAGGAGCATGCACACATGACAGCTGTTGCCCTGAACCATGACTGAGTAAGGAATGCAGCTTTTTCTCACATTCAAAAACTACATAAACATTAACCAGGGATTATACAGCTCATCTTTGCATTAGCCTTAGTGAATTGGCTTAGAGTCAAAGTTGGATCAAGCCAGTTTCTGAAGGCCAGGAGACTAGCTCTGGGTGCCATTCTGTCCTTCAGTGGACAATGGCCCCGTGGCTGGGAACTTATCCTCAGACCACCTCCCCAAAAAAGACTTCTATAGTCTCTCTCATCCCATATCTAGTGTCTGCCTTTCCTCCATTCCTCTCCCCTTAGCAGAGAAAAATAAAGATAAAAGTGAGTCAGAGATCTTGGTTAGAAGGTGGGCAGTGGTCTGGCAAGTGCGATGTTGGTGACATTTGGAGAGTTCAAATCTCTCACATGTGGAAACGATGTTTCTGTACATTATCCCATCACCCTGTCCTTCAATCCAAGGAGACTGAAGGCCTGAAGCCCTGTGTAAGTAAACATCTTAAATTCACATGTGTGTACATTTTCCTCACAACCTATATTTGTCGCTGTTCACATGTGTTTTGCTTCTGTTAGAAAAGTTAGAAAAGTTAACAAATCATTCCTCTGATTATCCTTTAGTTGAAACATTTATGCCCCTCCACTTCTTTGTGTGGCAAACGATTAGGCCTGACAGAGACGAAATACTATTTACATTTCACAGCGGATCTTAATTTCATAGTACATTTGAATTTCAGGTATTAAATTTCATTTCGGGAAACTGAATTTAGTCAAACATTAATATGAAAATACCTCTGATCAAGGCATAAGATTGTACTTTAACCAGAAACAACTAGCTTTTTCTATGTCTGAAAAAGACATGCATTCATTAACTGTTTTTCCTTGGTTATTAGTATAGCCGGTATATGTGCATAACTCTTTATTAACTGCAGGGTGATTATTTTCTTAAATTATCAGTTGCCAAATTTGAGGGCTACTTTTCCTCTGTATTTGGCATACTTGTGGCCACATGCCACCAGCATTCAACCCCTGGGTTCTTAGGAGATATATTTTTCAGGCTAGTCTAAGAAAAATATCAGATATGGGAAGATGAAGCTGCTGATTGTGTAATGTGTGGTAGAGTCACATATGTAGATATCTGCTGATAATCCCACTGTTTTCTTCTGTTAATTCGCTGACCCCAGATACTAGGGCAACATTGTGGGAGAGTTAGACACACTATAGAAATCTATCCCATGTGAGCAATTATTACTTCAAGGGTCATGAACTAGATCCTCAGCAACTCATAGACAATCACGTTATTTTATGCCTCTTCAGTCTCTCAGAAACCTAGAGCTGGACTGTGGAAGAGAAATACAGGCAGAGTGTAGACTGGGGTCATGGGTAGAGGAAAGAGACTTACACGGGCCCTGGGAGTCAGGGCATGTACATGTTACCTCTTACCTGCCTGGTAGCCATAATATTGTCATTTTATGGAATTAAAAATAAAGCCTCTAGGAGGCTAGACTGCCCAGTACACCACAGCAGGTAAGTGGGGACTCCAGAATTCTGAGCCAAATCTGTCCAGACTTTAGTGACAAAATTCTTTCCTCTTAATGTACAAGGCACATTTTCTTTCCGGGGCCCTACAAGTATTATTTGGTTAAATTATATATACAGCAATTATTTTACCATATTCAGAATAATGAATTGGTCTTTTTTGGTTAAAAATAAGTAGATTAGGTAGGAACACAAAGGCGTTTGAGTTCTTTATTCATATTTTTTACATGTACTGAACTAGATACAGGTAATGAACACTGTTAACCCTTGACTCCTCAGAAGCTCATGCCTTCCTAGGTGAGATAAGCATGCCATTAAAGAATGATTTAATGGTGCTGCCTCAAAGAACTGACAGAACAATAATTCAGTCTGCAGGAGCGGAAATTCGTCGTACAAATACAAATTTAAACATCACAAGTCATCCAAGAACTGTGAGTCCTTCCAAGTCCTCTATGGCATGCCTCTTTCCTCTCCCTCCCCCCGTACGGCCTGTGTTTGCAGAAGCTTGTGCAGTCTGTCCTAGCCACTCATCAGGCCTTCTCTTACTATTTCTGTTCAGCTCCCACGTTCCTTCCAGCAAAATCTTTCTGAGACCCAAGCCCACACTGACATGTGACCTACAGTTCCTTAGGAATTTCTCATCACTATGAAGGTGAAATCCTTCACTGTCCAGGGCCTTCACGACCCTTTCACATCCTGTGGCATTGCCCTAGACCTAACTTGGACAGTTCCTGCTTTCCTTCCTTGCTCTGCTCAGCGGTCTGGTCACACCCACATCCACACTTCAGGACTCAGAGCAGTGTTACAGGACTTCTGTATACCATATTCCCTCCACTGACTCTTGGTCGTCATTGGTCTATGTATTTACCTACCGTCATCCACCTGAGCACCTCAAGGCCTGAATCACCAGCCTGTTTTTCTTTTTAACTTCTTCCCAACTTTTCTGAGCAGAGCTGCGGTAATGTAAGGTAGACACCAATAAATGCCAAACATAAGTTGAAAATAACATTGGTGCTGAGCCTTGGAGGTTAAATTCGCTGGCTGAGAAAAGCAGAAAGATAATTTGGGGCAGGAAGAAAGACATAAAGGTGTGAACCTGTGGAACAAATGACGCAGATGGTCTGGGCAGAAGGCAGAAGGCAGAAGGTAGCATCAAGGAGAGTCAGTAGTGTCTGGAGTTGGCAAGCATGGTTTGTGAAAGCTTCATTCTGTGGGCTACAGGATATACTTTCTAGACCCTAAGTATGGACTTTGTGCCTGGGAACAACATAGCTTATACCTCTGAGTGAAAAATGAGGCTAACCCAAGCTACTATTCAGGTAGCAACCACTGTCTTTGAGACAATGCGTGGTCAGACTGGTCAGTGCACAGCCCTGTTAGCAAACATTTCAAGTACACTAGCCCTCACCTCCTAGCCTAGTTGGATGGTTAGAGCAAGGAAACTAAAGTGTCCTTAAGTCATTAGTTAAGTGACGTGATGATGACTTCCATGGGAACCAGTTAGGTAGCAAGTATGACTTGGTGGGTTTGCCCCCTTGTGAGTCTTTGTATTCCAACTTGGCCTTTTTGTTTATTTAATCTCTGAATTTATTTATTTATTTTAGAAAGGGACTTTTTAAATCGCTATGCATTTCCTGTCTTTTTGTTGTCTGGTTGTGGTGTTTCCTGACTTTCTACATGTGAATGTTTCACATGTCTGTTCACCATACCCAGTATGTCTGATAAAATTTATTCCAGCACCACTTCTCTAGCTTCACCATCCTAACCAACCCAAACCGCCCCAAACTATTTTATTCAGTACCTTTTCCCATGCAGCTGGAAATAAATCTTAAGGTTGCAGTTTAGATCTGCCAGGAAATTAATTCTGGGATGTTTGCCCACATCCACTAGCATTTTCAAAAGGAGCCCCAGGTGTCTGCATGAACTGCTGCGTGACCACTAGAGGCTCCCACTGGTGTACATGGACTTTCTGGAAAGATCTGAAGCAGCATTAGAAGGCCACGTTGCTGAGCACGCAACACCTCTCTTATCCCTGAAGACCTGACCCTGGGTGCCTTTGGGATTTCATGGTTAAAATACAGCTGCTTAATGCACAGTATCAGCCCAGTGTGCCAGCCCCCTTTGATTTCAAGATCAAATGAAGTATTTTTCTTCATTGTCTCCCATGAACATGGTCCCCCGCCCAGCAGATAATTCCGTGGATCCTTGACTTGATGCATATGAATTAGGGGCCCGGAGGTCACAACTGAAGAAGGGAGCCTGCTGCTCCTGCTGCTCCTGCAGCTTCTCCTCCAAGATGGTGTTTGGTTTAGCTGTGTCAACAAGAGGTCTTGGACACAGCTGCCTATGCTAGAGAGCATAGCCCTTCCGCTGGGGTGAGTGCCGCTTCCCCGCCAGGCCAGCAATTCAATCAGGAAGAACGGGCCTGTATGAACCTCACATGGTGGTGGCTCTGCTATTCAGGTTGGCCCGTAGCCCTTGCGAGATGCAGGGGACTAGGAATCCACTTTCCATCCTTGATTTCTGCCGTGTTGGCTTTTAGAGGGTTTGACGCAGTGCTGGAATGATGCAGTGTTGTGATGATTCCGTTGAAATTCTGAACTGTGACATTTCCCCAGAGCTTAACTCAGGCCAGAAAATACTGGCTTTTTATTGGCTTTTCCAGTAGTGGTGCTGAGTTTATGGTGAGCTCTTTATTCTAGCCAGTCTTGTTAATCTGCATTCTTCCCTGACCTCCGTGATGGCACAATTTCACTCTGTACAACAAGATAACATCTAGACTCCATGGCCCCAGCCTGGTTAGAACCCGCCGTGTTGCAAGGGAGAATCTCATCACTAGACTAAGTCTGTTAAATCCAAGACTCTGGTGGGGGATTCATACATCTCTGCCTCTCACACACATACATGCTAGAACATATACATGCCCATCAGCCAAAATTTTAACTTGAGGGGCAGTGTAAGTACCAGCGTGGAATGAGGTCACTTGCTGTATGGTGAATGAGGATGCAAGAGTACACTATAAATCATGCATCAGAAGAGGACTTGGGGGCTTCTGAATTATGGCCAAGTAGCTTCCACAATTCCTCTGCCTTGGCCTCATCAAGAAAGTGTGGTGAGGATGACATTCATGCTTGGATTTATAAAACTTTTCTCTAGGCAGTATTGTTAGAACATCACCCAGTGGCCAATGGCTAGCAAATAAGCACCAGTGGGTTAAAACCCACCATTCCCTTCACCTACCATTGCCCAGGTAGTTTTGGCTTCTGTCCATAGCATTGTTGCGGCCGGATGGAATGCCATGGATCAGCTCAGGACAGGTTGCGTTCCCAGACAGATTGCTTAAAGAAAATAACTGCTTTTCTCCCCTAGTAAACAACTGTTATAGAATGAAGAGTAACCTGGCAGAGACTTAATAGTTGCATGACTCTGTTGATAGTCAAGATATGTTACAGAAACAACAGTAAAAATGGTATTTATAAAGTCCTCATTATTCGTGACATAGTTGTGTGTGCGGCACTCCAAAATAGACTCTGCTCGGAGGAAATTTACTTTATTGCACCTTGTAAGTGGGCTTTGAGTGATGCCAGCAATTGACTTCATGTGGTTGTTGTGGAGAAGAATAAAGCCCTTTGACCAGTCTGGGGCACAGTAAACCATCAGTGTAAGCTTTGGTGTTTGTAGTTGCTGTTTGGTTTGGTTTGGTTTTGTACCATGCTAAAAGTCAAACCAGCACCTTGTATGTGCAAGATAAGCCTTCTACCACTGAGCTGCACCTCAGCCCAGCCTTGGCTTTGTATTCTTACAGTGAGGCACCTGTTGAGACCTCTAGAAACACTGCCTCCTGTGATCCTTGAGGTTGGGTACATGCCAGTTCTTAGCCGGGGCAGCAGAAGCTGCACAGTTAGGAAATAGCTAGCTGTCTGTGAGACTCCATCTCTGCTGCGTCACCTCCAAAATGCAGAAGGGTAAAATGGGTCAGATGTTTCAGAATAGGAAAGAATATTTAACAGCCTTTTAAGTTTTGTGTTTTCCAGAGGATATCATGGTACCCATCTAGGAGAACATATCAGGAAATATGTCTATAAATCAGCTGCTTTACAAAACAGCCAGGATGGAGCCCATGTCATCACTGGAGCCAACAATATCACTGGAAACATCAGCTGCTTATTCCAATATAGATTTCCCCTTAAGACATAAGGTTCAAAGAGAATGGGCTAGATAGCTCTGGAAGTTATTAAAAGCTCGCGTTATTAAAAGCACATTTGTTTACATCAGCTTTTTAAAGAGTTACACTCTCCTTAGCATGACAGCAAAAAAAAATAAATCACTGTATGAATTTCTGTTAGTTTTTTCATTTGACTCTGGGGTCCACAGAACTATGTTCAAAACACAGTAGCTGTTCCAGTTTGCTTCTCTGTTGCTGTGATAAGAACACTGACTAAAAACAATTAGGGGAATGAAGGGTTCATTTAGCTTACACTTCCAGGTTACTTACAGTCCAACACTGAGGAAAGTCAGTGCAGGAAGTTAAGGCAGGAGCTAACGTGGAAATCACAGAGGAATGCTGCTCACTGGCTGGCTCCCCTCCTTCTGCTCAGCAGCTTTCTTACCCAATCCAGGATCTTTGTCCAGAGGTACTACTGCCCGTAGTAGGCTGTCCCTCCTCCAGTCATTCAACAGTCCAGAAAATGTCCCACAGACGTGCCCACAGGCCAATCTGATGGAGACAGTTCCTCAAAGTTTCGTCTGCCCAGGTACATCAAGTGACCACCGTAATGAACCTCCATAGTGCAGCATCCAGTGCTTACAAATTTAAATCGATTCAGCTTGGAAAATACTTGACTCCCTGGCATGAGAAAATACTAATCTAGAGACCACAATGAACAAAAGATGGCCCTGACCTCAAGGAATTTTCTATCTTTAGAGTCATGCTGATCAATACAGTAACCAGCAGCCCCGTGTGAGAATTTAAATTTAATATAAATGAAAAATGCAAAGCTTCAGACGCATTAACAACATCTCAGGTGCTCAAAGTATGTGGTTACTGGCTACCACATTGGACAAGACAGACGGAGAGCAATTCCGTCATTGAAGAAATTCCACCAGACAGTGCTGCTGTAAGGCTAGAGACCTTCAGCAATGTTGGTGTGACTTTATGGATGAGCTGAGGCTAACTCTTAAAGGCGCAAAGGAGAATCCTACTCCAGCCAGGCTCCACACTGAGGGCTTGATACAGATTCTGATTCTGACCTGTGAGTTGACCTAAAGCAATGCCTTTCACTCCTCCAGTTTCACCTCTGATAAGGCAAGGATGTCAGACCACAAGACCTTTAAGACACTGTATCCAAATGCCTTGTCATCACAAGTGACCGAACTGCTAGAACAGTCTATGTGTCAATTCAGTGTGAATTGTGTAAAACAACCTCATTTCCCCAAATAATGATGTTTTCAATTTAGAAACTTCATTTAAAACTAATTGTCAATACTCTCTATAGAAGTGGGCTTTCTTTTATTGAGGTGTAATATTTGTACATCTTTGTGAGGTACATTCTGGTAATTCAGTACATGCTTAAAAAGCAAATTAGCATAATCATTTCTACCTCTTCAACCACCAGTCTCTGCTGTGCTGGGGATTTCATTCTCTTCTAGTCATCTTGAAACATATGGCAGATTGTCTTAACCCAGCAGTTACTGTCCTGCAGTGAAGAAGAGCCAGGAGTTCGCCCTCCAAACCACACTTTGCTGCCTCTTCTTGAGCTTCTTTTTGCATGCCTTTGCTGCTGTGCCTCCCAGTCTGTAGTGAGCACTACTTCGTTCTTCAAGATGGACCTACTGATTCCCTAATGAGGAAGATGTGGCCTTTGTCTTTCTATTCCTAGCTTATCTTACTTTATATATCTACCTATGTGTGTGTGTAAAACTTACATAAATATATATTTCTAATCTTGACAAAAAGGTAAGATGAAATTATTTTATGGCTCATCTTTGTAGAACCCGGAGGTCTCCCTAAATCAAACTTAAATGTGTGTTGTGTTAACATGTGCCAAGAATTCAGTCTAAAACCTCCTGGTCCAAGTAACAACTGTCAGTCCCATCTCCCCATAGCAATACTGTTGAATTAAGTACTGACAGACAAACTGAATGCATGCCCAGGGTCTCCAGCTGTGCATTAGACACCACACATACATAGACAAAACTATAAACACTGTAAGTTTTTTCTGCCCAGAAAAAAAAAATGAGCAGTCATTGGAATGGGATGTACTGAAGTCATTCACCTTCTTTTAAGACTGGACAGTGGTGAGCTAAGTAATAAATGATTATTTTCAGGAGAATGATTGATTGAAGACCCTCCCCTCCCCCATTTCCTTTAACTCCATGATGAGTACAGCTATAATTTTTAGTATTTCTTAAAGTAGTAGCAATTAGATTTCCTTTTAGCTTTGTAATCTTTTTAAGCCTTGGCCCTGTTGATGTTCTCATTCACCTGTGTTTCTCCGGAAAATATCAACAGGAAAGTGGATTCCTTTGTTTTCTTTCCTTTTATCTAGAACACCTAGAGTACCATTGGGAACGCTCTATAGGCATAGCGCCTAGGAGGACAATTTAGTTCAGAAAACCTAGGAAGGAGGGTTTGTAACACTTCGGTATTCAAATTCAGTCCCTGCGTCCTAAGAATCTTCTGTCTCGTATTTGGGTGCTCTGGGGAAGGCCTCAGAAGTGAAGGGTCTTCAGTGAATGAGCTGGGTCTGCCCACTTCTTCCCAGTGCAGGGGAGCGCAGCTCCCTGCTAGGAGCTGCCTGCGTTTCGGATTTCTTGAGTCCTTCTGGCAGCCGTTGTCGAACCAAACAAGGGCTTGATTCTACCATCTGGGGAAGATTATTTAGTCTTTCAGAGCCTAATTTTCCTGAACTTCTAGGTACGGATAAACAGTGCTCATTGCTCGGCCGACAGCTGAGCACACTTGTGAGCACAATGGTGGGTGTTTGGAGTAGGTTGTTCCTGTGTCCCCTGATGTGCCACGAGGAACTCTGAGCTAGAGCTGAAACAGAGCAGGAACTCCAGCTCCATCACTGTCAGGTACCTTATCTCAGGAGAATCTCCTCCTAGGCTGCAGTTTCTTCTCCATCATAGTGAAAGCCAATTCCCAGGCTCTCTTGGAGTTGACTGTTCTAGCCTACAAACATCAGCAGTCTAGCCTAGTCTTCCCACTTCCTTACCAGTGGTCTTTATCTGATCTCATAAGTCATACTTCTGCTTAAAACTCCACAGTGGCTCCTTATGGTTTGGGGAGAGTTATTCAGAGTTCTCCTGGTCTCAGCACTGAAATCCCACTGTCCTGAGAAAATCCTCAGTTGGTCAGTCACACTACAAAGCCCAGCAGAGTAAATTACCTGGTCCTAACCACTCACTGCTGCTTAGCCGATGCTCTTCTCTGTGTAGTGTGACTGACTACCTGGGAAGTTCCTGACAAATTGCTAGGCCCTTGTCCTGCCTCTGAGGATTCTGAGGTAGAGACTGATCTTGTCTTTTAAAATCTGGCCAGTGGTCTAAAGGCACAAGGGAAGATAGGTAATACTATTGTATTTTTGCAGATCCCCGGAGACCCTGATCCTTGTGCCTGAGCTGACCTTCATTTTCCTCCCTCCCCCTGATTTCTGTTACTCCTCCCCTCCTTAGGAGTCTTCCTCCAGCAGCCTTCCCTGACTGCTCCCAATAGACTTAGTGCTCCTCTGGGCACCCCGAGTCTGCTAACCCTCCTGATCATTCTGCCCTGTAACTTGCTTTACTCCATTCTCTCCCTCATCAGGTTTGAGTTTGTTTCAGGAAGAGATTTTATCTTTTCTCCTTGTACCCGTGGAGTCAGGCAGGCTCTGGCACGTTGCATATTCTCAGTAAATATCGTTGAACAAATTAATCAAGACAAGGGCATTTGACCTCTTGTGAGTTACAATTTAGGAAAACAATCACGGACACAAAACCCTCAGTGTAAAACAGATGGCAGCCCAATATAAATGCTCAGCAAGCCTACACAGGCAGCAACCTCTCAAGAACTCAATTTAACTGAGATTCTTAGTTTTGCTCTTTTGTACTTATTTGTCGTTATTGTTGTTGTTCTCTGGATAATTCCACTTCCTTGCCTTAAAGTTGTAAATGAAGATGGTTTCTCAGATGAAATAATTTCAGCTGTCTGTCCTCTCTTCTTCCCCATTCGTCCCTCAACTGGCTAGCCTGCATGTGTTTGGGGAGAGTCAGGAAGGTTCAATGCCAGGAATGTTTCTCTCTCTTTAAAACTCTTTTATCCTCAGGCTTTCTGATCTTCAAAGCAGCCGTGTCCACCGTGACCTCACTCCCTCTCCTTCCCATGCTGGGGAGTGAGATCTCTGAGTATTTGTGTCATTCTGAAGACTTGCATATTTGGACAGCCTTGGCTGGCCAGCTGGAGGCATGATCCTCACTAACTGCAGGGACGAGAGCCTGTCATCATTTCTCCTGCATCCCCATACCTAAGCACATGAAGAAATTAACACCAGACCCCAGAGATAAACAAACATTTGGTCTGTAGGTCTCCTTATGTGGAACTCATCCTTTGGATAGCAAAGTTTGCTCTTCCTTTTTGTGTACATTTGAATCTCAAACTCCACTTCTACGATCATCTGCAGTGCCTGGTCCTGGATAAGTTTGAAAGCTATGATGATGAAGTTCAGCTCACCCAACGAGCCTTGTCTCTCTTGGAGGAAAACAGGTTCTGGGCTGGAGTAGTATTCCCTGACATGTATCCCTGGACTAGCTCCCTACCTCCTCACGTGAAGTACAAGATTCGGATGGATGTAGATGTGGTGGAGAAGACCAATAAGATCAAAGACAGGTGATGGCTCAGTCGGGGTTTACTGGGTTTTCCCCAAATCCATGGTGAATTTCATTGGTAGAAAGTGAGGGGACTGAGGACGGTCTCAGTCTATAAGTCAGCAAAGTTAAGCTAAATGAGAAGGAATATGATTTGTGTATCCCCAAGTAGATAAAAGCAATCCCACTGTGACTTGTAGTCATTGCTGAGTTAACTCTGGAGCCCAAAAAGTAAAGCTGGATAGTCCGGAAGCCTTTTGGTAGAAGTTTCGAGAGATTGAGTTCTAGTATACGTTATTTGTGGAGTGGGACAGGCAGCCTATCCCTGCTCACATCCTTTCTCCCTCCCTCCTGTACCTTCTTAGGTACTGGGATTCTGGTCCAAGGGCGGATCCTGTGGAAGATCTCCGATACATCTGGGGAGGCTTTGCCTATCTGCAGGATATGATTGAACAGGGGATCACAAGGACTCAGACCCAAGTGGAAACTCCACTTGGGGTCTATCTCCAGCAGATGCCATACCCTTGCTTCGTGGATGACTCGTGAGTCTCAGGCCTCCCCTCCGCCCCCCACCCCCATCCTCCTCTGAGAAGCTGTAGAGCACGCTTTGTGAAGGTGGCATGCTCTCAAGCCTTCGGTGTCTCCTGAAATAACCTTGGGGACTGGGGCCAGACTCGGGAGAATGGGGTTCTGACTGAGGAAGGTGCTGGTCCCAAACTCCAGACAGAAGCAAATGAGAAAGTGAAGTGTCAGGGGAGGGAACAGAGTTGGTGTTGGGGTGTCAAATGGAAGAGGGCAGTTAAAGCAATGGGAGTGAGTGAGTTTGGAGGAGGGGGCAAAGCCTATTTAAATTTTCCACTACGTAGTATGTTTGGTATGTGGAAGGGTTCTGGTCAGAGTATTTGCCCAATGATTGCCAAATCAGCAGATTTAGACTGCATGGCAAGTAGGTCTGGTTCCTAGGAGCCTCAGAATAATGCAGCTCCTTCCCTAATTAACATTCCTATGATGTATGCTTGGTGAAAAGGTAAGAATGTGTCGGGATGCGCTCTGGCCTCCTTCCCTGACCACTCCCCTCCTAAGTTCTGCCCATCTGTTGGCCAGGACCATGCTAAGCAAGGAACCGCTGCTGAAAATAGATTCTAGAGCTGTAGAGAAACAGCCGAGCAGGAGAGGCGCTCAGAAGGCTCACCGCGGCAGATGGGGTCAGAAACCTACAGTTGACTTAGGAATTCAACTCCTGGGGGTTGAGAGGTACTGACAAGGTCCTTATAGTTACTCTGGAGTTTAGAAAGCAGAGAACCACACACAGCCTGAAGAAAGGAAGGAGTCAAATTGCCACCTGGAGAGACCTTAAAATAAAGCCCAGTGTGCACACAAGAAGGCAGCTCTCAACACTAGCTCAGTGAGCTCTCCAGCCTCAGCTCTAAGGAAGACTAACAGATAGCAGTGGCTGTTCAGCAGTTAGTTTGTGTTTGGATAAAAGGCAGAGATGAGAAGTGAGGGGCAAAAGCCCAGGTCCACTTTCAGGGTCAAAAGGGAAAGGTCTGACGGAATGAGTGCGTGTGGGGAGGCATTGGGAATTGGGGTCATCCAATATGGGAGAGTCCTCTGGTGGCCAACCCCAGAAGTACGTGCTTTTTGATTGTATAGTTTTCTCCCTAGGGCCATTTTGAGTGAAACTGCCTTCCCACGCTGGCACTGGGCCCTTCCTGTGACAACATCCAACAGTTTCAATAGATAATAATTCCAAGGGCTTTATTAGTGCATCATGCACAGGGAAAACCTGTAACGCTTATTGTAAGCCCATCATGTCAAATCTATCCTGCTTGCTGAAGAACATTATCCAGGGATCCACTCCACTTACACATGGCTGATGGAATCAGTGGCTATTGGATCTGTTCTAACCAGTTTATATCATCAAGTCTATAGTTTTCCACCCAGAACTTTACAGAAGTCCCATACTACAGAGAGACTAAACTGTGTAGCAGAGACAATAAAATTTTATCCACACTTTTACTTACAGAACATTCACTTGGACCATCTAGAAAGGCGCCATCTTGTGCCAAAGAAAAAGTCATTCTTCAGGGCAACTGCAGAGTGTATTTCAAAGATTCCACCTAGTGAAAGTCCTTTGGAGATTTTTCTGATTTCTTTTCCCTCCACTTGGACTTCATTCTCAACTCATTCATTCAATCAACATTTATGTTGACCCTTCAAGTACACAGTGCTCTGTTCTGCTTCTCTTTTCTTGCTTTAGTTTTATGATCATCCTGAACCGCTGTTTCCCTGTCTTCATGGTCCTGGCATGGATCTACTCTGTCTCCATGACTGTTAAAGACATCGTCTTGGAAAAGGAGCTGAGGCTGAAGGAAACCTTGAGAAACCAGGGTGTCTCCAATGCAGTGATTTGGTGTACCTGGTTCCTGGACAGTTTCTCTATCATGTCAATGAGCATCTTCCTTCTGACGCTATTCATCATGGTAAGTCAGGTAGACAAGGCCCAGGCATTTAAAAAATTAATTTTATTGTTCCTCCTTCCCTCCTACTAATGAACTTGTACCTAGATTAGTCATCTAGCATGGTATCTAGCTGCCTAGACCTTTCAGACAAATTAGAATGCGCTTAAAGAGACATTCTTCCCCCAAAGAGACAATGTATCATGATATCTTCCCATCTCACTCTCCTTGTCCAAGGCAGTTACATACAGTCTACATAGACTTTTTCAGCCCATTCTATGTCCATGTGGAGAGGCTGCTGTTAGCAAAGCCCTGCATGGGGTTGTTATGTGCTCAATGGGCCATCTCTTTTCTGGGATTACCATTCCAATAACTGGCTGCAGTTGGAATGTGGAGATCTAGATGGTTTGTTAATTATCCTCCTGGCCCGACCATTCCTAGCTTCACAGAGAAATATTCTGCTCCCTGCAAAAATCTCTAAGAACTCTGTTTTAAAAGATGGAATTTGGAGCCTATCCTTTCCTCTTGATAAGGGATTTTTATAGCTAGAGTACATCATCCTATCTCCTGTAAATCTATCAAAACCAAAGCTGAGGTAGAGGTCATTCTACCCAAACAATTTTACTCCATCCAGCCTGGCGTGGTGTTTAC
This sequence comes from Eospalax fontanierii, assembly GCA_035773235.1. NCBI lineage: Eukaryota > Metazoa > Chordata > Mammalia > Rodentia > Spalacidae > Eospalax > Eospalax fontanierii. The sequence continues at coordinate 27,625,321 of CM069543.1, read as the reverse complement.
AAAGGGTATCAAAGCTTCACAGAGGTGAGAGGAACAACTGATCCTTTTATCATCCACCAGGAGCTCTCTGCTCTGCCCATCCCTCATTCTGCTCCTTTATTCAGGAGAAGATGTTTTGTGTTCTCAGAATTTAAAGGAGTCAATGTGTAAACATCTGACTGAATGGCTGTGAGGCTGTGCTTGCCTTGAAGCTGATAAGTGACACTGAGATCTGCCTTCCTAAGAATGGGTTAAAGGACTTCAAAGTTTCTAGGACGTGAGGTAAAGAACGTTCACTAGGAGTTTCTAGCACAAAGAAGTTTCTCGTTGTGGGAAACAGAACACTGTTCCAGTAACGACGGAAACAAGCTTTCCACATCAAGCTAAGTTTTCCTTTGAACGACTCTCCCATCCTTCGTTTGTCCCTTCCTCCAGGACTCCACTCTGCAGGAAAGAATCTGGGAGCGGGGACAATGGGAAGGTTCAATTGCTATTCAGTCTACTAAGAGAAGAAAAGAAGGTGGTCAGAGGAGGAAGCCAAGGCCTGGAACTGTGAAACTGACATCTGACATCCTTACCTGAAATCAGTGGGAGATTACATTTTACATATCTGTAGGACTTTGCTCTGGGATGGGATAAGAAATTGAATTTATTCTGCAGAGAATTTTAGCAACTTTCTTGAAGTTTTTCCAACTGAAAACATCAGGTTCAGGCATGAATTTGCTTTTGCAGAGTTACCTGTGATTAAGAAAAAGCCATGGAGCCTTCCTGGCCTATGGGAAACACTTTTTGACACTTAAAATCAGGAATTCTGAGTCCTAATTTTTAATCTTTCTTTAGATTTCCCCATCTTCAGCTCTCGATAAGCATGGCTCCCCACCATCTCCTCTCCCTTTTGCCATTTTTCCCAATCTGTTTTCCAATCTGTCCCTTCAGTGCCCAACAGGCATGAGAGCATGAAGGGGAAATGGTGGCCATAGCAGGTAAGAAGCACATTCGTTCCGCTCAGCTCCCACAGGCTCAAGCAAGTTATTGCTAATTAGTCTTGTTTCCACTGAGAGGAAACCAGGGCTTTAGGGACTCCTTCTCCACAGATCAGAACCCACTCATGAGACCAGCCAGTTCCAAAAGGTGGCAAACGAAGGAGAAAAACGAAGGAAGAAGAACCTGAAAACCGTTGATTTGGGGAGTATCACGCTATGCGGCATGTCTTGCCGTCCCCATTACATTTCAACTCAATTATGTCCCATTGAACAGATGGGAGGTGACCAAGTCAGCATGGAGCAGGGGACTCTCAAGCCCGAGAGATTTCCCAGAATTCTAGTACTTGTACTTTTATCTTCCCGAGTAAAGCAGGGAACGCTCTGTATTCGAAGATACAGAATTTGATTGGAACAAAGCGCTAAACTCTTCTAGGATGCTTATAGTAAAGGAGGATGACAAAGGCCTATTGCACTTGAACATCTTATAATGTAACGGCAACAGCTTACTTGGAAAAAGTGATTTGTTTTGTCCCATTTTCTACATAGCCAATAGGAAAGACGTTGAGCATAGGTTCTATGAAAACACAGTATTTGTGGATGAGGAGAATTAATCCATTTCTAAGAAACCTGAATCTATTACTGGTGCTTTCACCGTGTGAATACTAGTGCAAATGATTAGTCAGCAGGCCAAACCCAGGCAAAAGACCAGACTTGTTTTGGGTGGTTTTCCTCTTCTTTGTTCTAAGGTACTGAAGATGTGCCAAGCCTTCACATTACACTCAGGTTTCCCTTACTCTGGGCAGACTTCTCCACACTATCTTCTTCCCACCATGAATTTGCTTAATTTCCCCATAATAATACTGTTAAGAGATAAACTTGGGCACATTCAATTATTTATGTTTCAATGACATTTTTTATTCTTTGAAAGTTCCATATATTCATACAGTGTGTATTGATCATATTCATCTACTGCTACCTTCCTCTAGCTCCTCCTAATGCACCCCACCCTTCGCCCATGAATAGTTAAGTTACTTGGCAGTTGGATTTTGGTTTGTTTATTTAGAAACCCAGAACACTGGAGTGACTCAGTCTAATGGTTTCTCAGTTAATTTTAGGAAAATCCTTGGCTAATATGCAGCTTAATGTGTTATCCCTCTGAGGGAAAACGGAATGGGTAAGATGAAAGAACTCGGTGCATTTGACTGGGGGTGTGGAAATGTAGGCACTAATAACGGGTGGTGGAAGAGACCTTTCTAAGGCAACAGAAGAGGGCCATCACTGCACACCGGCAGTCCCGAGTGGGACTGTGCCTCTGGGCATGGGCAGGAATTATTAATACATGATCTCTTTGGTTTCAGCACGGAAGAATCCTACATTACAGTGATCCCTTCATCCTCTTCCTGTTCCTGTTGGCCTTCTCCACCGCCACAATCATGCAGTGCTTCCTGCTCAGCACCTTCTTCTCCAAGGCCAGCCTGGCAGCAGCCTGCAGTGGTGTCATCTACCTCACCCTCTACCTGCCGCACATTCTATGCTTCGCCTGGCAGGACCGGATGACAGCTGACCTGAAGAGGGCTGTGGTGAGGGGCCTGGGGCTTGTCCCTAACCTGCGATAGATATCCTCTGAGGGCTTTTCTCTCTAAGAAGGTCCTCTTTCCTTTTGGTTCCAAAGGACATCAGGCTGAAAGGCTGCAGCTCAAGAGTGGATGCACCTTTCCCCCTGAGCAATGTAGCACTTACTTCTTCCCGGATCTGCTTGTCTGATCTTCTCTAGGAAAACCAGTTCAACTCATAGCCCCCTTTGTTTCTGCATGAGAGAAGACGCAGCTGGCCCATTTCATGCATCCCTCTTTTCTTCCTATTTGAGAAGAATTAGAAGGGAGGAAGCTTTCCCCTTCTGCCTGTCCAGAAAGATGGTTCTATTAATTAAAGCATTGTTTATTTTTCCAAAAGAACTTGAATCAGAGCAGCTCTATAAGTGTCTTTCACATGATCTGCCAGTATATTACAAATAGAATGCAGAAATGAACCCCTAGAGTTAGGCTGTCTGGCCAAGAGAAGACTCTAGAAATTGACTTTTGATGGCCTGAGAGATCTCATAGTTCAGAATTCCCAAACATGGGTTTTTTTTTTCTCTAATTGTTTTCAAATGGGCTCTTTCCACCCTCTCATTAGCCCAGGCTAATCAGCTTCAGTCCTTGAGGGTGCAGTTTTCTGGTCCTCCAAATCTCCCAGTCTTTCTGCTGTCAAGTCAGTAAAGACTACTGTCTGCATCATTGGCAGAAGAACCTGTTCTCACTCAGCTCATTTGGCTCCCGAGCTGCCAGGCATCTGCCTTTTATTTCTTGTGTTAAATAAGAAGTTCATTCTGCTATTTATAGCACTCAGTTTTCTAAGATGATCATAATGGGTAATAATATGAAACTCTTGTGACTCAGGCTGTGGGCGGCAGAGCTAGGCAATTCTGGTAATCATTGGGTTGCTGCATGGTGCTGGGAGACCATAGCTAGCTTCTCAGATCCAACAGGAAGCTATAGATCTAACAATTGTGGATGAGAGTTGGGTTGAGATCATTGTTTAAATGTGCGTGTGTGTGTGTGTGTGTGTGTGTGTGTGTATAGCTACAGGGTTCTTTCCTTTGGCTAAATGACACTCTGAACTCTCTCCAGGGTCTTCCAAATTACAGGGAGACCTCTGTGCAAAGGAAAATGTGCTCTGATGTGTCAGGGACCACCCATGGGACTTGGCTGAGAGCTTCTTCTTCAAACTTCCTTCTGCACTCCATCAATGAACTTGTTTTCTGCACAGAGAACCTAATCTAAGGCCTAGCCCCCTAGTTTGCCATAGGAAACTGATGACTTCTGTACCCTTCCCATGAGATTTTTCACAAAACAGCTCAGTTTGGCATCTTCGTTGAACTGTGTGGTCTGAAAGTTGCAAGAGGCAAAGGCAGGAAGGACCATGAGGACCTTTGTTCCTTTGAAGTGTTATACTATGTGACATTTCTTTATCTTCCCATTACCATACAATTATGTTCTAGTGAACAACTGAGAAGTAGCCCACTGAATATTGGGCAGGGGTCTTTGTGGCCTGACAAGCATTTCCAGAATTTTCTTCCCATGAAAGACAAGCTCAAGCTCACCCTGAGTGACCTTAAACTCACACACAGAGTGAAGCATCCCTCTGTCCTTTCCTGCCTTGTGGACTCTGGGCTCCATTGCTCATCTTCTTAGCCCTCTTTGCTCCATTGCAGAGCCTACTGGCTCCTGTGGCATTTGGGTTTGGCACCGAGTACCTGGTCCGTTTTGAAGAGCAAGGCCTGGGGTTACAGTGGAACAACATCGGGAGCAGTCCCGTGGAAGGGGATGAGTTCAGTTTCCTGCTGTCCATGAAGATGATGCTTCTTGATGCTGCTCTATATGGCTTGCTTGCCTGGTACCTTGACCAGGTGTTTCCGGGTAAGCAAGGAAAAGCAAAGCTACCTTTAACTCCCCATTGACAAAGGAATTATTGAATTCCTCATACATTCAGCCCTGCCCCAATCGTCTAGTTTAAACTTGATTCCTTCTAAGCTCTTTGGTGTCAGTTTGCAGGGACAGGTTTTAAATTTAACTCTAGAAGTAAAAAACCCACCATCAAAATCTTGTCTCCACTTTAGAAATATGTCTAGGATCAGGGGTAGAGAGGTGGCTCAGTGGGAAAGAGCATCTGTTGTGCAAGTATGAGTACCTGAGTTTGAATCCCCAGCACCCACATAAAAGCCAAGCCTGTCTGCATGTGTCTGTAATCCCAGTGCTGGGGAGGGCAGACAGGCAGGTCCAGGAGCTTGCTGGCCAGCAAGCCTAGCTAAAACAATGCCCCTCCGGTTCAGTGAGAGACACTCACCATCATTCCCCTATACAAATGCTTATCAATGTGCACACCCACACATGTGAACACATGTATATAGCGTGCATACAACCACCCCATACACAGAGACAGACAAAGAGAGACAGAGACAGACACACACAGAGAAATAGGGCGAGAATCCACCTCTTTGCCACCCGCTCTTCATCTTCCCAGCTGGAGCCTCCTTCCGCCATCACCTACCACTGTAATCCTGTTTAAAAAATATTTTATTTATTATGTTTATTTTATATGTACGAGTGTATTGCCTGTATGTATATATGGTATATATGTGCACCCATGTCATGCAATGCCCATATCTGTCAGAAGAGGGCATTGGATTCCCCAGAACTGGAGTTACAGATGGTTGTTAGCCACAGTGTGGGTGCTGGGAATCAAACCTGGGTCCTCTGCAACAGCAGCCAGTGCTCTTAATCACTGAGCCATCTCTCCAGCCCACATTGTGGTTTTTACACTGAATACAGATAGATGCTTTCAGATTCTAAGCCAGATGGTACCAACACTGTTTAAATGCTTCGTCATTTGCCTTCCATCTACCTTCCTCATCTCCTTCCTTCCCTTCTAGCCTGTGTTTCTCTGCTCTAGCCACAGTAGCCTCCCACTGAATGCTCAACACACTGACAGTGTTTCCTCTGTGGGCCCTTTATGCCTGTTCTTCTCATTGACTGCCTGGAGCGTCTTTCTCCCGAGACCATACTTTCTATCTGCAGACTTGCTTCCTCACTTTGCCCAGGTCTCTATTCAAATGCTACCTTATCACAGGGATCTTTCCAGGCTGAAAAAATAACTAGATATTTATGACTATATGGCCAATATTCCCTTAGTGGCCCTAACCCCTTACTCTTTTTTTCTTTTGAAGCATCATCACCACCTGACGAGATGTAACTCTACATGTCATTTTATTGACTTGCCACATGTACTAGGATATGAGCCCATGAGAACAGGAACATGGTCTGTTTATTTGACTGTGACAGTCCTCACACCCCATCTAGTGTGTGATATTTGGTAGACACTGAATAAGTATCTAACTAACCTGAAGCATGGACAGCCAGCTCCTGAATCAAAGTTAGCTGTTTGCAAAGTTTGTATTTATTTTATAGGAACTAGGATTTTCCTTCAGATTAGCATTTCCTAGAAGTAGAGAAGTAGAAGGCTCTTCTTCATTGGAATGGCCTCCATGTTCACCAGAACCTTCTTTGTTAGCTGACATCTGTGTTAGCTCTGGTGCTGTGGCCAAGATTAGGCAGGGAAGATACCTAGTCCCTGGGGGATGGGGACAAACTCACAGTTCTCAGAAAAAAGCAGGTGGGAACCAGATGTGGTGGACTATGACTTCAAGTTCAACCCGGGTTGTATAGTGAGGTCTTGTCACAAACAAACAAATGAACAAAAAAATCAGATCAAATCAAATAAAGAACCCCCCCCCCCACACACACAGCAACCCTGACAGCAGCAAGATGGCTAGGCTAAGTCTGGAGGCCTGGGTCGGCAGGAAGATAGGAATTTTCTAGGGCTATTAGAATAAGGACTATATATGATGTAACTCATTAAAAACTTATATCTCACTGTCTGAAAGCTAGGAATTCCAAATTAAGCTATTGGGAAGACCAAGCTCTCTATAAAACCCATTGAGCAAGCCTCTCCCTTGCCTCAGCCTATCTTTTGGAGGTTTTTTGATACTTCAGCCTTCCTTGAGTCGTAAGTATATCGACACTCCAATCCTCCAGCTTCACGTGGCACTTTCTCTGTATGTCTGTCTTCATATGAGGACTGCAGTGGTATTAGAGTAGAGGCCCACCGTATTCCAGCATTACCCAATCTAATTTAACTAAGTATGTTTATAGTGACCCTACTTCCAAATAAGGCCACATTTTGAGATATGGGGTTGTAACTCTGAATTCCTTTTTTTTCTGATATTGCTGGGACACCAATGTATGCTTTTTTGGGTACCAACCAATTGTCTGCCGCAACCACTCAATTCAATTCTGAAAGTGGCCAGAATTAGGTTCAATCCTAAAAGACTTCACTCAGTTCAGATAGTAACTACAAATGTGGTAACCAAACCACCCACATCTTGCCAAAGGGCTCTTCTTTCATTTATGCCTTTATTGTAAGGGATACAACTCAAGAACAGCCATGAGGCAAGGTGTTGGGGCTAGGCAGGGCATGGTCTGGAGCTTCATGCCTTCTCTGAGCCCACCACTCTCCCAGCACTGAAGCATGATCACCAACTCAGAAGCTCTCCAAATCCTGTTCCTGAGTTGTTATAACCTAATCTCCAGCCTCCTTCTCCTCTTAGAGATCAGAAGTTGGGCTGACAATTTCTCTCTTGGTTTTTCTGGTGAGCAATGGCCAAATGCGCTATCTTGGGGCTCTACTATGAGTCACCTTGTTGGCATTAGCTCAGGCACAGTGCGAAAAAGAGCTCATTGTGAATAACAAAACATTACTCTTATTACTTGGGGAATTTCAAGGGTATTAGCAGCCCTGTGTCCTGCACTCAACTGGGGATAGTGACTAACTATATTCTGTATGCTATCACTGGTTCCAACATTGATCCTTTTTTGGAGAGGGACATAATTCAGCCTCTGACAGTAAGCTCAGCAAGGCGCTTGAACTTGGTTGGCCTGTTTTTGTTTCTTTGCTTGTTTAATTCCCCTGGGTCACTGGGAAGAGAGCTAGTAAGTGAAGACTGGAATAGAAATTTGTGCATAACTCACAGATTTTATTTTAGTTAAGATAAACCTTTTATCTAGTCAACAACCATTTACTGAGCAACACCTATGTGGCAAGGTCCTGGGAATCAAGAGGTAAAAAAAGATAGATCCAGAACTGGAGATGAAGCTTAGTGGCAGAGAACTTGCCCAGCATGTACAAGGTTCTGAGAAATCTCAGTATGGAGGGTGGGGAAGAGACATGTATGGTCAGAGAGATGACTCAGTAGGTAAATGCACTTGCCACACAATCCTAATGACCTGAGTTCGATTCCTGGAACCCATGTAAACGGGCAAATACAATGTCATACATCTGTGATCCTAGCACTCTTTGAAAGAATGGAGTCAGAGACAACAGACAAGGCCAGAAGTTTGCACACACAGCACAGTGGAGCAAACCAGAGAGACCCTGCTTCTAAAACAAAGTGAAAAGAGAAAAACAACTCCTGAAAACTTCTCTGACCTTCACACCTACACCCATAATATTCTCTCTCTTTCACTTTTCTCTCTCTCTCTCCTTCTCCCTCTCTCTCTCATGCACATTTAATAAATAAATAAGCAATTGAATAAAACTTTAAAGAAGAAAGATCCAGGCTTACCCTTGAACTCACAGTCTAGGGGTTAAAAAATAAAAGCTATAATACATAACTCTTAAAAAAAATAATGAAGATGGAGAGATGGCTCAGTAGTTAGAAGCAGAGGCTGTTTTTCCAAAGGACCTGGGTTTGATTCCCAGCACCTAAATTGTAGCTAACTACCTTCTATAACTCCAGTTCCTGGGAATCTGATGCCCTCTTCTGTCTTCTATGGGCTTTGAATAACAGGGTACACTTGCATTCATCCAAGCCAAACACTCATACAATAAAACTAACTAAATAAATAAATGAATAAATAAATAAAATTTAAAACATTTTTTAAAAAGCAATGACAGTGTTTTTATTAAAACCAACATTTTTTTAGGGAGTAAAAGTTTCAAAGAGAGTCAAGATTCTGTCATTCCTATAGGATCTGATACCTTCTTTGTAGCCAAACGTGGTGGTGGAGGCAGAGGCAGGTGGATCTCTGTGAGTTCAAGTCCAGCCTGGTCTACATAGTGAGTGCCAGGCCAGCTGGGGCTACAGGGAGACCCTGTCTCAAAAAGACCAAAAAAAAAAAAAAAGGTTCAAAGAGAACTAGACCAGAAATTTTGGAGTTTTTTTTTTTTTTTCTTGAAATGTAGTTGGATCCAGTAGAATGGAGGACGGAAGATGGGGGGGGGGGGTGTGAGAACAGTGGTATTAGAACAAGTCTGCCTGCATTGGAATTCCCAAGGTTTTGTTTAGTTAGCTATGACCTGGGGCAGATATCTCAAATTTAGTGCACCTCAGTTCTGCATCCTTAAGAGTAATATTACTACCCAACTCCTAGGGTTGTTTTCAGAATTCAATGCTGTAATACATGGAAAGTAGTTACAGCAAGGCCTGGCCCATAAAAAGGATCTAACAAATATTAGTGATCATCATCAACACTATTGTTCTCTGGTAACTGCTAAGGAAAATGACATGATTTAATTCTTTCATAAAATTCACTTCTTGGAAAACTGATGTCAACCAAGAGCATCATTGTTAGTGTTATTGGTAACACCCCCCAAAAAACCCATGACATTTTGCATGAAAACTTTAAAAGAAGCCTGTGGCTGGCTACGTAATGGCTTATGAATTATAAGTACCTAGAGTTATAATTTGGGATTTAGATGAGTACACTGTAGAGCTTGAGTAGTATAGTGGAATAGAAAAACATCTTTTTCTCTTTATTTGTCTTTCCTTTTTCAGGAGATTATGGAACTCCACTTCCCTGGTACTTCCTTCTACAGGAGTCGTATTGGCTTGGAGGTGAAGGTGAGTTCTTTAAAAATTAAAAGGAAACAACAAAACAAGCCCTTCAGCTTTGAAACAAATTCCTTGGGCTATGTGCAAGATGTGGAAGGTGTTGAAATGGCCCTTTATGTCATCAAGGTCATGAATCCTGAGAGTCAGCTTGCCTGCCATAGGTGAGCAGAGTGTCACAGCATCACAGCCTCTGCAAGCCTGACTTTGAGGAGTCACTGGGCCAGAGAGAATGGTTGAGAAGTGACAGCCTGTCTCCATGAATTAAAGACCTATTAGACAGGGATCTCACCATTTCCGAGCTGTATGTGTTTCCCCAACTTTTAAAGCAGAGATCTAGGAATCGTGAAGGCAGCTTTGCATCGCCTGCTGCCTCCCACCTCCTTTCCATGTTCTCAGAATATACATTAATTCACTCTCTAAAGATGAGGCGGAGGCCAAGCTGCTGCTGGTCTCCAAGACAAACACTACCAGGTTATCCTGTGCTGATTGAATTTCTGATGGTTGGAGAAGAGAGCCAAATAGACATTTTCCCACAATGTATCTTAAATAAGCTTGATCTTTCTTCCTGAATAAAATAGGAGGTTTACAGAGTTCTAGAACTCAGAAAAAAAAACAGACTGTTTTAGAGTTCTAAGAGGGCAGAAAAATTTTGGAACTATGAGCTGGAGTCTTCCCTAGAGTTGGGAGTTCTGGAGGCAAAGACAATGCTCTCCAATGTTTGTGTTCACCTGTCTGCACTTTGCTTTGAATTACTAGATCTGGGCCAGGATTTATCCTTTAAGTGCTAACATAGATGGTAATTTGTCTAGGGGCTTAATCTAGGGCCTTTAAAAGACTTGTTTAGACTTTGTTTGGTTGGCTTTAGGTGGGTTCTTACCCCCCCATCTCTCTATCTTCTCTTCTCGCTCTTTCTGAAAAACAGTACTTTTGACAACTCAGTATCTTTCTACTATGTTGGTCTGTGCACCATGTCTATCTAAAAACCTTTAAATTTCCACTATAATAAAGTGTCAACCCATCATAAGTGGGGATTTCTAACACAGAAGTGTGCTCTTGGAATGTTAATGTCAACGAACACCAGGACTGGTGGTCATTTCCCCCTTTTATTTTCTCAAGAGATACTCTGGTATTGAATTAAAAAAAAAAAAAACTTAAGCGAAATATGTTCTTTGAAAAGTGAATCACATATATTTTTGCTGACAAAAGTCAAGTATTTTCATCTATCTCATAGGCTAGGCTAAACCGGATCCCTCACGCTGTCACAAAACAAAACAAAACAAACCAGCTAAGTTTTTCCCCAACCCTTTCCTTCACAGATGAAGAATGAGCCCTGAAAACATCAGTTTCTTGCAGAAATTCCACTGGCCTCTGGGGACAAAATCTGGAACACTTGAATACATTTCTTGGCGAGGAACTCACCCCAATGACTGTTTAAATGATTTGGGCTCTTACTGTTCTATTCTTCCTTACTGCAGTAGGACAGCTAGTATGGTGACCCAAAAATGCTTCAGGAAGCAGAGACGGAAGTACAGCTGGCAATGTATCTGCGGCCACTATGCCTTGGCCTGCTCTTCCTTATATCCCACAAACCTAAAGGCCCTGGGGAGGCAGCTCTGCTTACGGTACTCATGGATGCTTGCCCATCTGCACTTGAACCAGAGCCTTTAGGGACCTGGTGACGGGTGGCTTCCTCTTGCTCCTGCTTCCTCTCTGGCTGGATGGCCTTTCTGCTTCTCTTCCTCTTCCAGGATGCTCTTGACATTCTAGACCAAATGCCAATTAAGAAAAAAGTCCGGGTGGGGGTGGGTGGATGAGAGGGGACTATGTATCATGCTCCACAGCCCTGTATAATAAGATACTTGAATGCCCACATAGGCAGCTTTCTGGCAGGCTGCCAATCATATCACTTTGGATGGACTTAGGTTCTCTGTGATTGATATGTTTTAGATTAGAGCAAAAAAGGACCAGTATGGTTGGCTAAAGAAAATTAACCCATTTCAGATTCAGTCCTGAGATTGTTTTGTCCCAATCATTTTATCTGACGTTGGGGGTCTGGCACTTAAAAGGAAGAGGTGAGGGCTGGAAGTATAAGACCAGCAGTAGAGCACTTTCCTGCATTCATGGGATCCTGAGTCTGCATCCCAGCTCCCCTAAAAACAAAACGAACTTTACGAAAGCAACAGTGAAACGAAACTCTCCTGTTCCAAGGCTCCAATTACAACACTCCCTCCAGGCCTGGGAATAATTGTGCAATCAGGTTTGAGAACTTCACAACCTGACTTCAGAGGCTGGTGGCCATGTGTCAGGCAATGTGAGCTCTGCCTATTGAGGGAACTGGCTTCCCCTTGGGGTGGGAAACTTTATCTGTTCCCTCCACTCTTCCTTCTCTTTCCTACCTCCACTGGCTTGAGTGTTAACTGGTTTCTGGTTGGTACATACAGGTTGTTCAACCCGAGAAGAAAGGGCCCTGGAAAAGACTGAACCCATAACAGAGGAAATGGAGGATCCAGAACACCCAGAAGGAATTCATGGTAAAACTCCAAAAAGAGCAGATAAGAGACGAGGCAAAGGCTGTGAGCTTTCTCAAGAGCCAGAGCAAGGCTGTATGATGGGTGAAATGAAGCCCAGGAAACCAACTCCCTCTATTGACAGGTGTTAAGTCTGATGTCCAGCTGTGCTCCAGGGGAATGAATGGTCCAGCCCAGACATTAATGCATATTTCCTGGAGAAAGCAAAGTCTGTAGTGTATTTGTGCCCTTGTTAGGCAAATCCCAAGTGAGTTGTACGAATGTGCTGACTTCCGAGGATTTAGCCAGAACAATGACTTGGGTCACTGGGACTTAAAGCGGATATGAGCTATAAGGAAAGACAAAAATAAATGTTTCTGTGTGCAAGGGGAAAGAGTCTAGCAAAGCTGACTGCACTTCACTCATGGTTTACAAATCCAAAAGCCCATTCATTCAGACCATCAAAGGTCTTTCCTGACAGTGGAAGTTACCTAATCGTTCCTGGACTGATGGGCTGGGTTCACAGGACTTGTGTCTCTGGTTTTTGCTGCTCTGTTTACCTCTTGATCCAGTTCTCCCAAGGTTTCTCACCCTAAGCATATGTGTTTCTTGGGTTTAGATAGGTACACAACCTCTGACTTAGCCTGACCAATATTGGCACAAGAGGGTCCAGCCTCCAGGCAGCCCTCAGGTACCATTTCACAAGGCTGGATGGTGCTGGAGACCCAGATCTTCACAGAGATGGTTTGCAGGTAGCAGTGCCTCTGAAAGACCTTCTTTCCAGGCTGGTATGACAGGGGAGTGGAGGATATTGGTTCCATCTCAGCTCTAGGCCAGGCCAGGAAGAACAGACAGGAGATATGGGATTTGGGGGTGGGGCGGGGGAGCAGATGTGTAGAATTAAAATACTGCGGCAATAATTAAGCAAGGCTCTGTAGAGTGAAGTGCAGAAAGGATGCACTGGGAGTTAGCGCGGAGAAGCAGAGACTCTAATGAGAGGGGAGAGGGAGCACCGGGGAGGGAGGATGGAGCTGGGAAGAATGGTTGTCCTGGAGTGCTGGGGAGCAAGAAGTCGTCTATAGTCAAAACTTGTTCAAAGATTCGAGCCAAAGTTGACTAGGAGAATGTTGGTTCAGAAATGGACATGGGGCATCTGAAAGAAAATGGTGATTTGTGACGCCTAGGAGAAACCTAAATTGCTGCTAGAATCCAACCGATTTGGGGAGACAAAAGCCTGGGACCAAAGGTGAAGCTGTGTAGCAGATAGGCTCTGCGTTCAAACCCCAACTCTGCCATTCATAAGCCACATGACTATGGTAGGATCCTTGATGTCCCTGTCTTAGGTTTCTTCACCTATAGAAATGAGCCTAGTAATATCTACCATAGGGCCACTTAAGAGAAATGAGGTAATTCTTGGAAAGTTCTGGAAATAGTACCTGACTCACAGTAAGCAGCATATCAGTGTTCAATGCAGTTATTACCATTGCTGTTTGGTCCTCTTTACAAAGCCTAGTAGGCAGGTGAAATTACAAGCAGAACACAATGGACTGAAGAAAGCGCATTAAGATGGTGCACTCATATGATGTGTTTGTTTCCTCAAAGACTCCTTCTTCGAACCAGAGCTCCCAGGGCTGGTGCCTGGAGTATGTGTGAAGAATCTGGTAAAAGTTTTTGAGCCCTGTAGCCGGCCAGCTGTGGACCGCCTTAACATCACCTTCTACGAGAACCAAATCACTGCATTCCTTGGTCACAATGGAGCTGGGAAAACCACCACCTTGTGAGTTGTCTGGCAGTGAGGCTGGCTTGCCATGTCATCCCATCATAAAATATAATTTATTTAATATTCACAGGAGGTGCTGTCAGTTCATCCTCTCCTTTCTGCCAGGGGAAGTGAACATTCCAAGAGTTTAAGTGACTCCTGAAACCACTGAGTTTGATGGTTCAGTGGGTAGGAACCGGGGCTTCCCACCGCACTTGCCTCTTGTTTAATCCCTTTTCCAGCCCCAGTCTCTTCCCACAATGAGGAAACAGTCGTGGCCATCTCATGCTGGGGTCTGTAGAACACATCTATTTTTAAGGAGCACTTACTTTCTTACCGACTATCAGGCTGGCTTCAGTGTGGGCACGGGGCCTGGGAGGAGGATTGGTTACTGCCCCGAGGAAGCATGGCGAGGACAGCGGGGCAGCTGTAGGGCAACTGAAGGCCAAGTTCAGGGAGGGCACGACGGGCTCTGTGTGGACTCAGCTGGGGGCAAGAGGCGCTCCCAACCGCCGCCCAATGCCTTCGTAGTTCTCTACGGGGCCCGAGCGCCACCTGCTGAACAGAATACAGCTGGGAAGGTTCCCATGCAGACCTCAGGCCGGGTAGACAGGGGTAGGGGGGTGGGGGGACAACTAACCATGTGACAGGAGTCTTCAAGCCCTTGGCTTCTTGTAGAGCTCCAGGAAGAAACAGCAGTGTACACCCTGCTCTGGAATGTGCTCTTGGGTCGGTCAGTGTGAAAGGAATGTGAGGCTGGTGCCATCACGCTTAGCTGTGTTTCCCTCTAGTGGTTATCAACACTTAGCTGTGTTTCTAGTGGTTATCAACAGAGGTTTCAGCTTCTAAATACAGGTCCAGAGAGCCTGAGATTTTATCAGAACTCAGGACAGAGCTGGGTGTGGTGACCCTAGTCCTATCTCCTTGCTCACTAATATGGTCAGAGAATTGGAAGCTCCATCCAAGACCCCAGGACCTCTCAAAGACAAACGCATTACTTCATCCAGTGCAGAATACAACTTCCTCTGGGGGTTGAAACACAATGCTTCCTAATAACAGTAATAACATTTTTGAGTTTCACTTCACAGTTGGTGCTGCTCTAAATGCATTTTAACTCACTCAAAATGATAGTTGTGGAGACACAACTCCCCAACCAGGTAGGAGTCATTATGTCCTGATTATTTAAAACATAAAAAGCACAACCTTGCTATGGCCTTTTTATGTTTTGGGTCCACTTTTGGTGGTAATTCCTATGTCTGACTTCAGTCAGCCAACCAAGAGATGCACACTGAATGCCTAGATGGGCTCAGCCTCTCTCCATCATCAAGGTCTTTCCCAGGCTTGGTAAGAGCAACACCTTGCTTCGCCATGTTCATGGAGCAAAGCAACAAGCCTCGCTCCAAACCCCTCTAAGTGAGAAGCACTAGCATTGGGTACTGTGATGGCTGAGTTAGGGGCTGTCTGAGACTGGGGGTCTCTGCAGCCCTTGGTGATGGCTCGGGAGCACTAGGAGGTACGAGGCAGGCAGCGAAGGGACGCAGTTGTGGTCCTCTGCATTAGGACCCGAATGTAGGAGCTAAGCCGTGTGTGGGAGACTTGTGGGCCCCCAGCTGATGCCCATTTGGGTTTGATGCGGACCCTGGTGTGGGGCCGCCTTTCCCTGGTGAGTTTATTAAAGACCTCTTCTGCCACCGACCCTGTGTTTGGCAGGTCCATCCTCACAGGTCTGTTGCCACCAACATCAGGTACTGTGCTCATTGGGGGAAAGGACATTGAAACCAGCTTGGATGCAGTCCGCCAGAGTCTGGGCATGTGTCCCCAGCACAACATTCTGTTCCATCAGTAAGTGACCCAGGAGTTGAGGCCTCCCTGGGCAAGGGTCGGGGCTCTGTGGTGGAGTGCTTGCCTAGCATGTCTGAGGCCCTGAGTTCCATCTCCAGTACCACGGGGAAAAAATGGTCTACTGGAAATGACTCCTGTCCTCACCCCTGCCTCTAACAGACATGTTCTGAACAGCCCAACTCAGCAATGCCTTCATCTGGTTCCCATGTTCAAAGCCCTTGTCCTGCTTACCTGAGAATTGTCCCCCTAATTGTGATGTTATGTTTCTCTGCCTACAGCTGAGATCTCCCCTGAGATCTCCCAGCTTCTTTCTGACGGGGCCCCTTGCTTAGCTCTGAGATACTTCCTGGAGGGAACCAGAAAGAGGAGAAGCATTGTTCCTTTATTTATTTATTTATTTATTTATTTATAGCTCTGATGCTAAGGACTGACTTTCCAGGGGGCCTTTCAAGTCTGCTGGCTTGCTTTTCTTTCTGTCTTTCTGTCGGTCTTTCCTCCTTTCTTCCTTTTTCTTTCTTCTCTCCTTCACCTCTCTCCCCTCCTTTCTTTCTTTCCAGTTGAAATGTATTTTATTTCTTGTTTATAGTCATTGTGGGAGAGGGAGGAGGAGGATGGAGGGAAGAAGATAGCTAAATAAAACAAAATAGCTGTCGCCAGTAATTTTGCCACCCAGAGACACTAACTGTTAACAGCTTCAGATCTGAGTCTTCAGAAATTTCTCCCATGCTTGTATAGGCACACAGAGAGATTTTAAAATTATAAAGGAGAATAAAACTACACATGTAATTTTGTAGCCTGACTTCTTTTTTAATGTGTTTGCTTCTTTAAACCTAAGGTATTATGAATGATTTTATGTCATTACACTTTCCTTTAAAAGTGGAGCGTTTTAATGTTTATATACTATTCCATTGTATGAATGAACTATTTAAATCGTTTTCTCATTAGATATTTAGACAGGGTTGGCTGGATGTTTCACAATATCATGATGAAAATCTTGATGGCTAAATCTTCACATTCATCTTTATTTTCTAAGTCCTTAAGGGGACTTAGTCTAAGGGGACTGCTAAGCCCATTGCTCTTTTGCTGTCCCGTCTCCACAGCCTCACAGTGGCTGAGCATATCCTGTTCTATGCTCAGCTGAAAGGGAAATCCTGGGAAAAGGCCCAGCTGGAGACGGAAGCCATGTTAGAGGACACAGGCCTCCACCACAAAAGGAATGAGGAAGCCCAAGATCTTTCAGGTGCCTGGTATTGGAGGGAGACAAGGCCACACATGACACATTCATTGCTTCCCGGTGCACGTGGGGGGACGGGAGGCTGGATGGGACAGTTTTCAGATGGTCAGGTTCTAGGAGGTGAGGGTGCCCTTTCTGCTCTGATGAGGCCTGAACTCTGCTAGGGCTATGAACAACGCAGGCACATTTAAGGTGGCAGTATCAGACTGCTGCTTGATTTAAGGGGGCCCCCTGGGCTTTTCTCCAAACCACAGCCTCTGTGACACCATAACTCCATCCTCCCTGTGCCTCCAGGTGGCATGCAGAGGAAGCTGTCCATTGCCATTGCCTTTGTGGGAGACTCCAAGGTGGTGGTTCTGGATGAGCCCACCTCTGGGGTGGACCCTTACTCCAGACGCTCCATCTGGGACCTGCTCCTGAAGTACCGCCCAGGTGAGAGCTGCTGCTCAGTGCCTCGTGCTCTCACTGAGGCTTTTCCTGGCACCCCATTCTCTCACACCTGATGTTCTGTGACTCAGTACACTAACAACCCTAACTGCATTCACATGGGACTTAATCAGTGAATCCAAGTTCAAGTGAAAGCCTCCTGAGTTTTTACAGAAATATAAACAGGGGATCATTAATGGAGTGGTCTGTTTCTCTAAATGTTCTAGGAAGTTGTGCTGGGAATGTAGCTCACTTGGTAGAGTCCAACCTCAGCACTGCATAAACCAGGCATAGTAGCATCTCCCAGAAACCAGGAGGTAGAGGCAGGAGAATCAGAAGATCATTCTCGGCTAAATAACAAGTTCAAAGCCAGCCTGGGCTACATAAAATCCTTTCTCAAAACAAAACAAACAAACAAAAAGTTCTTTCAACCTGTAGTTGTCCACTCTGGAATAGTGGAATTGACCTGTTCCCTCTGGCTAAAGGGACTCCTGTCACCTACAGACATCCCAGAAGATCTCTCGCTGTCTGTTGCATGACCATCTGGGATCAGGTGTGATAGCAGTATGTTTGTTGGGTGGTCCAACAACACAGAGGACTGCTGCAGATGGAGTTATCTCAGACTGCCCGTCTATCCAGCACCTTCCAGATGACTCACATCCAGAAGAGGCAGCGGGCAGAGCTCCGCGTGCCAGCACATATGGCAGTGTGGTTCAGCTTTCATGGCCTGGAGATCCCACTCCTCCATTGACACTGTTTCCCCACACCTTTCACTGAAGGCTTGCCAAGTGAAAATGCTCATTACTATCTTCTTTTAATACCAATTCCATTTAGTAAGAGAGTGCTTGCTTGTGTGTTCTTTACAAAGAGTGCAGTGCAGTGTTTAATGGTGTGGAGACTGTATGTACGGAACTCCTACAGATACTGATGGATGTCATGACAGTGAGAAATGTGTCCCAAACTAAGATTTAAATGACATCCAGCCTCACAGAAGAGATACCATATGTGACAGTGCTTTGCAATATTCAGGGTGCTAGGAAACATTAGTTATTATCCCCTAACACTCCTGCATTTGCAGCTGAATTGGCTGTTTTGTTTTTATTTATTAACACCAGTCCTGGGGACCATCTAACTTGGAGGTTTCTGTACATCCTATCCAGGGCCTGCCTGGTGATGCTCCTGACCCCTCTCCCCACAGGCAGAACCATCATCATGTCCACTCATCACATGGACGAGGCTGACCTCCTTGGCGACCGCATTGCCATCATTTCTCAGGGAAGGCTCTACTGTTCTGGCACCCCACTCTTCCTCAAGAACTGCTTTGGCACAGGCTTCTACTTGACTTTGGTTCGCAAGATGAAAAATATTCAGAGTCAAAGAGGTGGCTGTGAGGTACCTATCTGCCCAGGGGAGGAATCTCCCTAGTAAGACGGGACATGCTGTATGGGGCTGCCACTCCAGACATTTCTACCCACTGGGACTTTGACTGTCAGAATCGGCTTGTTTCTGAGACCATTGGCAGATTTCATTAAATCTTTTCTGAACCATCCTACAGAGATACTCCCACCCTCCACCAAATATAACTAGTTTGAAATAACCTGAAATTGTTTTCACCAGTGTCCCAAGTACACCTGTAGCTTGGTGTGCTATAAAAGCACCTTCCTGTCTGCTAGGTTAGACTGCTTTATGAACTATTGTTTAAGCTGCTTCTCTTTTATTCCAACATTCATATTCCCTAATTAAACCTGAATTCTAGTTGTAAGTGAAATTTAAGGAAAGGTATCCCTGGGAACTGTAACCTAAAAATTATGTGTGCGGCAGGGAATAACCAACTGAGACCACCGGGCATGTCCTTAGACCCGTGTTTAGGTCTGGGCTGACAAGTGTACAAACAGTATCATTCTAAGCAGGTGACTTTATTTTTTGCTATTTTCTTTCCCCACGTGGAAAATTAAGCTAATGATACTGGTTCCTACTTAGAGACAAATGAGACAGAGTCTTATGAATGTCCCTTGGGCTCCTTGAAAGCAGGTGTCACATTCAGATCATCACAAGAGTTGTTATACTGTAGCATTATTTACACCTGTGTAAGTGGCTACAGTGGGTTTCCCTGTCCTGGGTAAATTTTCACAGCCAGGTGTGTATCCACAGGGATGGGGAGGGGAACAGAACACAGGCATAACCTACAGCTGCCACGTGATTAACGACAAGCTGAAGGGATCCTTTGAAAAGGTTCTGGGTCTCCCTGTGCCTGACTCACAGACTCTCTGGGATAAAAATCAAGCAGCTACACCCTCAAAATGCTCAGATGAAAATATGTCGGCCTCACTCGGTAGTGAGAGACAAGAGCAGCATAGCAGCAGTTGGCATCACAGAGATTCTATCATCAGAGTGATGTATATCTTGTCAGTCATTCCTGTCTATCTGTTGTAGGGACCCTGCAGCTGTGTGTCGAAGGGTTTCTCCACCAGGTGTCCAGCCCGAGTGGATGAGATAACTGCGGAGCAAGTCTTGGATGGTAAGAGGTGGGCCAGACATACCTCACTTCTCATCCCGTGACCATTTTCAGTGTTGTTGGGTGTATTCCTTTGTGATGCGCTGGAGCAGAGAAAATACTGTTCTTTTGAAGCCCGAAGCCTTTTACTTTGAGCCTCTTTCTCCTATTCCTCCATTCCTAAAGGGATTTTGAAGTCACCTAATAACCGTCCCCTAATCCAATCTTTGCTCACTCCCCACCTTTATGCATATTAAGCCTGGGGTCCCCAGAGTCCTCTTACCTTGTACCCAGATGCAACCACTGGTAAAAGTATGCCGTGGCGCCCTCTGGTGGAAAGAGGGTGATACACATCTCTTACAGTGAGCTTGAGAATGTAAGCTTGCAGTTTGGGGACACAAGACATCTCTGTGTACCGTGACACATCCCTGGCTTCCCAAGCTCCCAGTGAACCTCCTTTAAGTGTTAGGGCATTTTGACTCTGAAAGATATCACCAGAGAGCTTCAGTAAATAAGCTCACTGCACAAGTGATCCAAGATCACCTCTTGGATCTAAGCTCAGAGCCTTGAGAACTTGTGAACAATGCTTTTCATTCTCAACTAGTAGCCACAAAATTAGAAGCAGAATGCCATACACCCTATAATCCTATATAGAAGAAAAATTAAACTTAGTTACTGACCCAGCTTAACAAACAGAGGCAAGTATCTGTTTATCAAAGACCAAAGTTTTCTGTTTAGTTGGGTATAGTGGCTCATACCTTTAATCCTAGCACACAAGAGACAGAGCAGATGATCTCTGTGAGATCAAGGCCAGCCTGGCCTATAGGACTTCTAGGCTAGCCGGGGCTACAGGGAGACACTACAGGGAGACATTTGTTAAACAAAATGTTTTCTGTTTAACAGAGTTTATCCTAAACCTAAAGAGTCTAAGTGAAATTTTGTGGAACAAGAAAGTTAGACAATATTTATGTGCTGTGCTTAAAACCTTCAGGGAAATGCCTGAAGTCCCACCACGAATATTCACTCTCCGTTCTCTGTGCCTGGCCAAACTTGTGCCAAACACAAAGCATCTCTTTAAGATGATGTCTGGATCTTATGCCTTGCTTGTCTTGCTGGGGGTATCTCCTATGTTTCAGAATAATTCTTTCTAGATATCTTAGTCAAGAAACTGATATTTTCCTTAAAACAATCAATAGCAATATGTTTAATTACTATAGTCCATCAAAATCAAGTTGGAAAAGTGTGTTTGAATGGCATATTTTTTAAACTATGGTTTTATTTCTAGGAAAAGACTCTCTTTGTGTACAATAGGGTGCTGTGAAGGCGGGAGGTGCCCCCAGTAGGGGAGAGAAGATCACTTAATCCCCAGAATCCTTGACTGGTTCTTTACTCACACAGACCCACATACCATACACACTCCCAGACCTCCCAGACAGACAGGGCTACTTCTGAAAGACAGACACAATTCCTGGGAATCCAGTGGCTTCGTCTCCCACTTCCTTCCTAGGAGAACAATGAATGTGACCCTCTCCAGTGCTACAAGGGCAGGGTTGCTTCCTCAAGTAGAAAGCTCCCCAGCCTCACATGAAGTCATCTCAGAACCAAAGACAATTGAGCCTAATTTGCAGGTGTGACACAGCACAAGCCTTCCATTCCACATCAGCTCAGGATCTTGATCAAAAGCTATAAAATCTCTCCAATTAAGTTATTTTTAAAATAAAGGAAAGACTCTCCTGGGTAATGCTGATTCTTTAGGAGAACTGTCTTGACAGTCATACTCAATAGCACTCAGGAGGTTGAGATAGGATTTAAAGTCAGCCTGGGCTACATAGCAAGATATCTCAAAGAAGGAAAGAGGGAGGAGAGAGGGGAGGGGGGAACAAAATTTGAGTTCTGAGTTTCTGTACTTCTTTTCCTTCTGACCCATTTTCAGGATAACATACTAGGAAGCCTGTTCAAGTACATACCTTAAAGTTATTTAAGTTAGGTTTTCAGTTTTAAAGTAACGCACGCTGTACATAAAACTAAATCCCCCTGCTCTTATTTGAGGCTATGAAGTAACTCCATGCTGCCCACCCCACTCCCTTTGCCACCCTGGCCTCTCTCCACGCCTTCTCAACCTCCTGCCATTGCTGGTTATTAAGCCTTGTTCTGTTTGAGGAGCAGGTGCAACCCAAAGGGAGATGGTGTGGCTCTTCCAGCAGTTAGACCAGGCCTGAGTGTGATTTAGGAAGGAGACATCTCACTCGGCCTAGTCCCTTGCTCTAGGCATGGAACCTGGGTAAGTGTTCTAGAGCTTGCTTGGGTCAGACCAGGGAGAAGAAAAAAACTTTGAATTAACTCTTTAGTTTCCAGTGAATAAGAATAAACCCAAATGACAAATAATCTTCATCTCTGAGCTGATATTCAGGAACATTCACAGCTAAGGCTCACTTTTGTACCAAGAGACTGTAAGTACTCTATGTACATTAATTCTCCCCGAGTCTTCACAAGCATTGGTGAAGTGGGTACTGTTATTCTCCCCCTCCACAGATAAGGACACCAGGGCAGGACCTGCTGGGTTTAGCATTCTTTGAGGCAACAGCACGTTTGACTGAACAGAGGAAATGGCCCTCCCTCAGGTTGCATAGCTAACTGGTAGAGTACTTTTGCTTTTGTCATAGTGTCAACTCAATTAAAAACAGACTTGATAAGTGTCAAATCTCTAAAAAGAATTTATAATGAGAGCCAGGTGTGGTGGCTCATACCTATAATCCCAGTACTTGGCAGAGCCAGACTGGGTTACACTGAGTTCCAGGCCAGTTTGGGCTCCAGAGTGAGACCCTGACTCAACAAACATAAAAGGAAAAAAAAAAAAAGGTGACGTAGTTGTGTGTATCTGTAATCTTCCACTTGAGGGGTTGGAGGCATCAAGACCAGGAGTTCAAGATCACACTCAGCTATGTAATGAGTTTGAGGCCAGTCTGTGTACTACATGAAACTCTATCTCAACACACACACACACACACACACACACACACACACACACAAGAAAAGAAAGGAAAAAAAAAGATAATTGATGAATGATAAATGGCCTCTTGGAGGTTGAAAAGAGTAAGAGACCAGAGTGATGTCACCGTCTTCCAGGTTATATATTAGACTGGATAGAGTTAGTGCCTCTTCTTCTCCTAGGGGATGTGAATGAGCTGATGGATGTAGTTCGTCACCATGTTCCAGAGGCGAAGCTGGTGGAATGCATTGGTCAAGAACTTATCTTCCTTCTTCCAAACAAGAATTTCAAGCAGAGAGCATACGCCAGCCTTTTCAGAGAGCTGGAGGAGACGCTGGCCGACCTAGGGCTCAGCAGCTTTGGAATTTCTGACACTCCCCTGGAAGAGGTAAGCAGAGATTCCAGTTGGCTTCTGTCTAGCACCAGAAGAGGCAACTCTTTGCAAACATATAACACTAGAGCACAATCTTATAAAAGCAAAAAGTCCTAACTCTGCACCCAGCCTAGTAGCTATCTTCACTTTGGCTGACTTTCTCCTGCCTCTGTCCACGTGCATATATATTTTCCATAGGTGTGATCTCTGTGTGCTTACATTTTTGCATTTATAGAAAACTGTCATTAGGTAAAGAATTATAATGTGTTTTCTTCCTCTGATGAAGCAGTGCCCAACAAAATGGAACTGGGTTTAGATTTTTCTGAAACAAATTCTCTTTTTCATGTCTCAACAGATTTTTCTGAAGGTCACAGAGGATTCTGGTTCGGGATCTCTGTTCACTGGTATGATACAGGAACACGTGGCTTGTCCACCTCTTTCCCACGGGAATAGTAACAGAGCAGCCAAATACTCCCTTACAGTGTCCAACCCCAAATAATGCATTTTGTGTTGTTGGTGCCTGTGAGATGACAGGAATGAGAAACTGAATTTGGCTGCATAGGGGCACTCTGGATGAATCTGGCTTCGTACGAGGTCAGATTGGTAGATTTCTCCCCGTGCTTTTCTTCCGACACCCCTGGTCCTTTGTTCCTGCCATGTCTCTGGCATCTCTCATCTGCCCCAGGCCTCTGATTCATTCCTGTTTGCCTGAGTGACAAGTTAGCAGAGAGTTTTTAGAGATAATGTTGACAGTTAATGCAACCCAGATGCCAGCTAGACTCCTGGCCCCTTTGAGATCAAGATAAAGTCACCCTAAACCCTCGGTTAGCAGCCTATGGACTTTGAAATGGTGAGGACCAAAATTCCTGTGGATTCTTGGCTTCTGTAGCCTACACGTGTCAGCCTGGGCCTTTGCTTGGTTCCTCACAGACATACAAAGCATCATGAGTGTTGGAGACTTCTAGAGGGAGAATGGATGTAATGGAAGGGCAGGAGAGGTGACTTGTCTACCACAGCACAGACCACCTCTGATAGAACAAGAGGCACACACTCACTCTGTTGAAATCCTCTCTCTGGACGCCCTGTCCTGGTTATAGGCGAAGATGTGTGGCAGTTCTCCTTTACTGCCTTGGGTCACTAGTTCCTCCTCTGCCCAGTGTAGCACAGCATAGTATTTTCCCATGCAGTGTTTTCTCCCTATGGGAGTTCTGCTCTTCCTAGCTCTTAAGGTAAAAGGTTTTTAGCAAGCTTCTAAGTGATCAAGCACTTATCAGCCATGCTTAGAACTACCAATGGTCACACATACCGGTACGAATGTGCCCACCCTATTCAGACGAGCCATGTGGCATCCTAAAGAGGCAATCATACTTGCAGAAGAGGAAGGGAGCCGTTTTCTGGATGTAACCCACTGTGAGGACTAGGTTTTCTTTCAAGCTTTATACACATAGAAATTGAATTCTCTCAACAACTCACTCAAAGCCAAAGATTTATATTAACTAAGACCAGAAGGAAAGCATATTAAACTACACCAGCAACTGTACTAGATGCAAAACTTAGCGACTTTTCCCTGCACAGACTAGGGTGTTTCTAAGACCATCAAGGGTAGAGGTTAAGAGTTTTGCCTTAGAGTGAGGTAGCACAAACTTCAAACCCGAGCTTCATAATGTTCTAGCTGAGTATCTTTGGGTAGGGTTCTTAGTCTCTTTACACCTCAGCTTTCCCATTTGTAAAATCATAATAGTGTCATCCATCCACCTTTCAATCATTGAGAGAATTAAATAAAATAATGCATACCAAGCCTTTATACAGCATGAATCTGGAATCAAGACTCAGCCAGACCTTCGTTGTATCATTTATACAAATCCTCTTCCCTCAGACTTGTATAGCTCTTTATACTTGGCAAAGCACCTAGCATCACTGTTTTATTTGACCATCACTATAATTTCATGAGGCAGGTGGGACAGGGGTTGGCCTCATCTCAGGAAAGCTGAGAACACAGTTTGGGTGACTTGCCTCAAGCCACATAGACTCCTGGGTCTTCCTCTCAAAGCTAGGACCCTCCATTCCATGTCTTACCACCTCCCACTTTACAGATAGCTAAGTATATTTTTTCAGGGTTAGCTCAGTCTTAAAGGATGGTATTTTCTGATTTTGTCTCGAAAATCTGAAGTAACTTGTAAGTATCCATTAAAGTCAACACGGGGCAAGAAACCAAGAGGGTCAGTGCCAGTTCTGAAGGAGTGGCTCAGAGCCAGAGACCATAGGAAGCAGCAGAAGTGGTCCAGCAAGCAGGCCTGGAGCACTCAGCTGCAGCTGGGACAGTGGACTCTGGGCTGGATGGGGACAGCAGCTTGAGGTGAGTCAGCTAGTGAAAGCCAAAGCAGAATGGATCCTGATACATCACACAAGTCTGGACCTGGTCAGGAAAAGGACACCAGAGGGCTAGGATTCTAGTGTCAGGCAGTCAGCAAACGTACAGAACTTCCACACCCCATCACTACAGGGCCTGGTGCTCCGTCTCAGGGGCCTCCGCATCCCATGCCTGGCATTTTGCACTGACTGTTAATGCTAGTTGACCGGGTGACTGAGCCAACCCAGTTCCTTTTACTGTTACCCTTGTTCTGAGAGACTTGAACAGGGTTAAGAAAACAGCAGGGGTCAAGCAGCCATCCCCTTGGCTCTTCTGGGTTCATGACAGAT
This sequence comes from Eospalax fontanierii, assembly GCA_035773235.1. NCBI lineage: Eukaryota > Metazoa > Chordata > Mammalia > Rodentia > Spalacidae > Eospalax > Eospalax fontanierii. Next base: position 27,599,547 of record CM069543.1, on the reverse strand, counting down.
ATTCTGCAGAGAGCATCTACCAGCAACAGTGAGCTCTAGCTTTACTGATGTAGTTTAGAAAGAACGCACACAGGTGTTAGCTCACTTAATTTTCAAAACAACCCTGTGGCATTTTCTCATTTTCATTCTATAGATGAAAAAATTAACATTCAAATAGACTGGGTCATTTCTCCAAATTTATGTATCTTATAAGAATCAGGAATTCACCTTGAGTCTCCCACCTTCTAGTCCTTTAGTCGTTTCTCCACTTCTTAGTGGCCTCTACAACTTCAGAAGGAACCAAAGTGACTCTAATTTTTATTCTTTTTTAACTCTCCATCTAATAAGCAAATACATGTTCAAACATTCAAATGTCCAAAAGGCTGAAGTTTCACTTCCTAGCCCCACTCCCATCGAATGCAGCCTCTCTGCGGTACCTCTGTTGATAGTTGGGAGGACACTCTTCCTGAGCTTTGCAGCTATGTACTTAAGATGTCATTTGTCTTTGTGACATAGAAACTTTCCAACATAAATGTGAGCCAGGCACACAGATGGCTCTGTACCTTATTTGTTTTGCACTGAGTTATTTGTTTTAGATTTCACTTTATCCCATACATCCAGAGTTATTTCTCTTTAATGTTAATAGAAAATTTAAAGTAACCAGATGATTTTATCTATAGAGAATTTACAGTGGAAAATGAATTTTAAAAAAAAAGGTTATTTGCCACTGGGCATGGTAGTATATACCTAAAGGTGTCCCAGCATTCAAGAGGCAGAGAAAAGCAGATCTCTGTGAGATGAAGGCTGGACTGGTCTACATAGTGAGTTCCAAGTGAGTTGAAGCTATAAGGAGACCCTGTCTCGAGCAAAACAAAAACAAAATAAGATTATTTGCCAAAGGTACATACCTATAATCTCAATGTTTTTTTTTTTTTGGTGGGGGGGTGAGACAGGAAGATTAAGAGTTCAAGGGCAGCCTGGGCAATAATATTAATAGAATAAAATAAAATAAAAAGCCAGGCAAGGTAGCTGAAGCCTATAATGCTAGCAGTAGGGAGGCTGAGGTAGGAGACTTTCTATGAGTTCAAGATCAACCTGGGCTACAGAGTGAGTTCCAGATCGGGTTGAACTAGAGTGAGACCTTGTCTCAACAACAAACATATTAACTTCTATTCTTTATTGCTTCTGTAAATGAGGGGTAATTGATGCTGTAAGAAAAAAGCTGCATATGAGATCTGTTATGGTTGGTTTTCCAAGTAATTGATGCAATCTTCTAAATAGGTAGCACTCAGCAGAAAAAGGAACATGTCAGCCTCCAACACTCTTGTTTGGGGACCAATGAGAAGGTCAGGCAGCCTGCCCAGGGTTCCCACATCTCGGAGCAAGCCACTCATCCCGAGGGCCAGCCTTCCCCAGAACCCGAGGCACCTCGCGTCCCATTCAACACAGGTGCTTGGCTGGTCTTCCAACATGTGCAGGCACTGTTTGTCAAGAGATTCCACCATGCTGTCCGCAGTCACAAGGACTTCCTGGCCCAGGTATCATTGTGGCCCTAACTGAACTCAGTTACTGTTCCCAGGCTCTGTGGCACCGATCCTGCCTTTCCATCCTCCCGTGAGCATCCGTGCATATGGGTTCAAACACAGCCCAGGACGTCTTCTTCAGTGCCTCTCAGCTTGGCTCCCTCCTCACCAAACCTTCGTTTTGATTCTGAGTATTGCAACCTTTGGTTGAAACTTGCTCAGAAAAATATAGGATAGTACTGAGTCTGTGGGTATTGTTTTTATTTCCTAGTAAAAGATAAAGTTAAGCTTTCATTCATTTTTCTAATGACCCTGGAGATCAAGGCCATGGTCCTCTTTTGAGACAGTCTCAAGAACACCAGGTGACCTCAAACTCACTGACTTCACTGTGTAGCTGAGGATAACTTTAAATTCCTGATCCTCCTATTCCGATCTCCCAAGTGCTCAGATTGCAGGCATGTATCACTAAGCACAATTTTATGCATCGCTGGGGATTGAACTCGGGACCTCATACATGCTAGGCAAACACTCTACCAACTGAGCTTCACCCACAGCCTTCCCTCTATGTTTTTCATTCTGAAAAAAAAAAAAAAGGAACTCTGGTTCAAAGAGCAACAAGTAATGTGATTTGTATTTTGAGATATCTACCCTTTAACCTCTGACTGAGCACAGCCTACATTCAGATTCCTTGACGGCTATAGAAACACTATTTTCTTTTGTATATGTTGCCTCTTATATTTTCCCCCAGAAACCAATCATTCCCCCCAAGCATCTGATTATGAGGTGGGATAAATATTTAAAAGAATGAGTGTGCATTCATGCATGCGTACTGGTACGTGCGTGCATGTGCGTGTATGTGTGTGTGTGTGTGTGTGTGTGTGTGTATACCTACTTCCACGTGTGTATCATCTGTTATACCCCAGCCTATGTCTCCATCCTTGTCCTACAGATTGTTCTCCCTGCCACTTTTGTATTTTTGGCTCTGGCACTTTCCGTCATCGTGCCTCCATTTGGTGAATTCCCGGCTTTGACCCTTCACCCCTGGATGTACGGACAGCAGTACACCTTCTTCAGGTGTGCAGATTCCTTCCTGGGGGCTCACACGGCATCCTCTGAGAAGTGGTGTTCCCGGACCACGTGCTTGTTAGAAGGCCCCTAAACTTCTCACTCCCTGGCATCTTCACCAGTGTGGAAGGGAGGGGTCCTGGGAGTTCCTCTGAGAAGGGAAGCCAATATACTGCTCAGCAGTGTGCCACTCAGTGCAGGGGGAACAAGGAAAGTGTGGAACTTGGGAAAGAAGGTTGAAACTCCATCTCTTTGAGGTGTAGATGATCAGACCTCAGACTTCTAGGTGTAAGCTCTCAGGAGACCGGCAACCATTCTAAGGTTCAGTGCCTCACATACATGCTTGGCATAGACTAGCCATTTGGAAAACACTTCGATGTTAGTTGTCTTTGTCTACCTTGTCTGGGTGTGTGATCCCAGATCACTACCAGGTGATCCTCTCTCTGTGTCTAGCATGGATGAGCCCAGCAGTGAACACCTCAAAGTCCTGGCAGACATCCTCCTGAACAGGCCAGGCTTTGGCAACCGCTGTCTAAAAGAAAAATGGCTACCGTAAGTCTCGCCCTAACACCAACAGCCCCTGGCAGACCCCCATGGCCAAGCTGGAAGGGTTGGGAAAGACCCTTCAATCCTGCCCTGCGTTATGTGGGTCACTTCCATCTCTCTGATCAGCACCTACTCAGCTTTTCCTTCAACACCTCGGTGAGCACTTACGTCCTAGGAAGCCCCCGTCATTGGACAGATCTATGTATCTCAATTTTGAATTTTTCATTATTTGGCATGATTCCCCAAAACCCATATGAATTGACTCCAAACAGGAATAGAAGGAGATGAAGGATATCCTTTTGTCTGATTGGACCTTGAATGGCATTAATTACTTCTATCCAGCTTTCAATCATTGTTATAAGTATAGAAAAGGACTTGTGAAAAATAGTTGAAATCTACCAGGATTCTTTACTGTTCAGTGTAATTTTGGTCTTTCCTAAAGCTATTACTGAAGATCAAAATGTACACATTCCAGAATCTTCTGTGATTTTTTCCATTTTGCTACAGCTAAACAGAAAAAAGAGAGTCCACAAACCTGATGGTTATTCCCTAGCCTGGCCTGCACTTCACCATCAGCAGACCCCCTAGTCTTGATATTTCTTGAACAGAATCTAACCTCCAAGAGGAAAATTCTGACTCCAAGGAAGACGAAAGGTTGAGGAGAGCTGGCAACCTTTCCCCTTTCTAAGGATTAAGAAAAAACATTGGTGGAACTGACTGTGAAATATTTTCTTGTTTTCCATGAGGGAGTACCCGTGTGGCAATTCAACCCCCTGGAAGACGCCCACTGTATCTCCAAACATCACCCACCTGTTCCAGAATCAGCGATGGACGGCAGCCAGCCCCTCACCGTCCTGCAAGTGCAGCACCAGAGAGAAGCTCACCATGCTGCCCGAGTGCCCTGAGGGCGCTGGGGGACTCCCGCCCCCACAGGTACCGCCATCCTGTAGGAACCAGGCCCCATCTGCCTGTCAGTGCAGGAGTGAGGGAATGTGTGTGTGATAAAATACCGTGACCAAGCTAATTTACAGAAGGGTTTATTTGCCTTACAGTTCCAGAGGGGTCAGAGTCCATCATGGAAGGGGGGGAGGCATGGGGACTCTGAGTGCTCACATCTCCAAGCAGGCACAGGAAGCCCAGAGAAAGCAAACTGTAAGTGGGCCACGGCTATGAACTCTCAAAGCTGTTGCCCAGTGATGTACTTCCTCTAGCAAGGGGCACCCATAGGGATTCTGTGACCAGCAGCACCACCAACTGGGGAATCGCATACTGAGTGTTCAGATACTTGAGCCTGTGGGGGGCGCTTCTCATTCAGACAACCATAGTGTATTACAATAGTGTCATTTCAAATTGACAGGTGAGCTAGAGTTAAAGGTAGCTAGCTCCCTGGGTCCTTCAGAGGGCGCTTCCCAGAGGGCACCTAGAAGACGTCACAGACCAAACGCTTCATATTTCACCATGCACTTCCTATTTAATCTAACAAAAAATTTTAAGTTATGCTCAGACAGGTGAAAATTAGTAGGCACAGATAAGTCAGAAAAAAAGTATCTCTTGATGATAATCACCAAAAATACAGAAACAAGATCACATTTAACCAACCAATGCCTCTCTGACTCCCACGCCGGAGCCCTTCTCCCTATAACATACTCTCTCTGGGACTCATTCGTTCACTGAGAAATCATGAGAGAGGCCACCTGAGGTAGCTCTGTGTAAGTCACCTACGAGACAAAGTGAGGCCCTTCTGCCTTCAAGGTAAGCCTCCCTGAGGTTTAGAGTACATAGCTCTAAGACAAGGTACTGCAGAGTCTGATGAATGATGCCCTTATAAAAGATACACAGCTGCTGTGTGTGCACATGGCATTGATGGGCACATGCATATTAAATACAGAGCACTGTATTTAATTATTTTGGAAACTTCTTTTAACTTAATAACATGTCACAAACATATAACCATATCAGTAAATACATACTTACATCATTTTAACAACTGTGCACTATTCCAGTGTTTGGATTAATTTTAAATTATTTCCCATTGTTGGTCATTTGGTCTCTCAATTTTTCTCCATTCTAAATAATGCTATGATGTAAATTCCAGTGATAATGTGGTTTTATACTGATTAAGAGTTTTAAGTGAGAAACTTAACATGGGGCCTGGAGGTGGAGCTCAGTGGTGGAATACCTGTCTAGATGATAATGCCCTGGGTTTGATCTTCAGCACCACAAAATAAAAGAAAGAAAAAGAAGAAAAGAAACTGACGATGTGCTTTGTATTTAATATAAAATACAAAGTCCCAGAGAGAGTATGTTATAGGGAGAAGGGCTCCAGCATGGGAGTCAGAGAGACATTGTTGGTTACTTGGCCTTTGAGCCTTCATTTTCTCTCCTAGAGGTTAGAAAGAACTGAACTCGTTTCATAGTATTGTTATGAGGATTCAGTGAAACACTGTGAGTAATGAATTACTTAGGCTTAGTGTCAATGGCAGTGCTGACAGCTCCAGCCTAACAGTGGATCAAACAAGACATAGCTTGCTCCTCGCCCATGTAAAAGTTAATGCAGGGGGGCATCGTGTTCTTTTTCTGCTGTTCCTCTGAGCCAAACAGGCCTCCAACTTTCTAGCCAGGATGTCAGACTCTACTTTGCAGGCAGTAGAGGACCAAGGGAGGAAGAAAAAGAGGGTTTGCATGTGTGCAAAGAAGATTCTCAGAAGCCACCGCATAGCCCTTCCTTCAGGTGTCACCTGACAGGACCTTAATTCTGAGTGGCCTGTGCCCAATGAAAAAGTTACAAAAATGGCAGGAAGAGCAGGTAATGGACAGCTAAATCTCACCATAGCATCTGTCACAGTTGTCAGCTGATAAATGCTTGTGTTAATCGCTTTTTAATTGTAAAGTATATCCCTTTATGTTTCTCAAACAATACATTCTCTCCTTGAGTCATAACTACTTAGCTACATCACACAAATGAATCCTAGCTCCAAAGCCACGTGTCTAACTTTGAAACTTTCCTTCAGTATCTTGGTCCTGGGGAGAAGTTCAATAAACTACTATAGCTAAAGACCTAGAAAAGCAAACCAATGACTGGGATCTTCTTTCATCCCTGCATCTCCTCGCCATCATTTATGTCTCTCGGGAGCAAAAGTGAATGCCACACATCTATCTTCTCTCTCTTTCTCCTTCTGTCTCTCCATCCCCTTCACACGTGTACATATACACACACATGCACACACACATGAATGCATGCATTCACATCTACTCACCCTCACTTAGTACCTTCCCATTCTGCTGGAATAACAGTGGAAGGGTTGGGCTCTACCATTCCCTCAGTCCTGATGTGGAAGTGCTCCTCCATGACTTCTACTCTACACGGAGATATAAGAGTGCTATATTTTGGCAGAATTTTTAGGAAACAATTTGTCACAAAGTGTCCTCGACATCAGCAGTTGTTTCAGACTAGATTCACCAGGGTTGCTTGAGTGGGTATTGTGGTCATGTGATAGACTGGCAAAAGCAGAGGCTTTGGAGTCAGAGGAAGGTTCTTATTGTAGATCAACCACACACACGTTCTGCTAGCAAGTAACCTGGTGCAAGTTGGCTAACTTAACTTCCCTTTCTATCTGTAAACTTCTGTCTTGTGATAGCATCTGGTGTGAGATCATATATACAGAGCACTTAACACAGTGCCAGGCACACAGCAGGCATTCAGAGATCTTTAGTTCACCTAATGGAGAAGGAACAAGGTGAGGAAACCAAACTAAGGAGGAAATCAAGTGGGGAAAGAGAGGGATGTAGAAAGCATATGAATGCATGTTTCAATTTGAAAACCCAGAGGTCAAAAATCTAATAAATGGTCCTATAGGGCAGGGAGGCTTCCTGGGAGGGGTGGTAGGATGCAGCCATATGAAGGGTGAAAGGGGGTGGGGAATGGGAGGACAGGGCCAGGAGGGAGTGTGGGGAGAGATGAGTAACACTCAAAGGCCTTTAGAAAAAGCCACATGGAGACCCACCACTGTAGACACGTCTTAAAGTATATACATACACATTATGAAAAGAGACCAAAAGGAGTTACCTTGTAACAGGAGGACATTGCTCCTTCTAGATAGCATAGGTTAATAAAGGAAAAACCTCAATGCCGGGAATGGACTGCCTCTCTAGAGGCTGTTGATTAGGGGTCCCATAGACTGTCAAACAATATTGGCTATTGCCCCTAATCTTGGTTATCCACCAGAACTTAATGATAAGACCCCATTGTTGAAGACACTACATACACGAGCTATAGAACAAACAAGGAAAAATCAAGTTGGTGCTGAGTTCAGAGCCTCATCTCTTCTTAGTAGTGTTCATAGTGCTAGAGGGTGCTATGCATGCTACTGGAAGGAAAAAATAATCCTGTGACTCCTGTTAACTACAAAAATAACTGGCCTCATGAGATATGCCCTCCAGTGCAAGAGAGGCACAGGTGTTACCGGAGTCACCAGCCACTCTCTCATGGACTCAAGGTCCACTTCAAAGGATGGAGCCCGTACCTGACACTGAGATCAGGCTTAGGAACCTGAGGCCAGGCAAATCACAGAACATAAGGGAGAGTCTAATAACAGTTTTCTGCTAAATAGTTATTGTATTAAACTGACTCCTAATGACATTGCTACACCCATAGATTAATGCATCTCTCCATACTGACCAGAGGAGTTTCCTTATACAGGAGATGATGATTAATGCAGAAATGCCAACTGGCCAATGTACAGAGAGTAGGAGGCTTTGGAGTGCTTATCCCTTAATAAGACAGCTATATCACACTTCTGCCTCCGAAGGCTCAGGGATCATTGTAGAAGACAGGACAGAGAGATTGTAGGATCCCGAGGTGGTGGATGAGACACAAGGAAAAGTGACCAGATAGCTGGTCAGTTACTCATCTGAACTCACAGCAATGGTGACAGCATGTGCAAGTCCCATGCAAACTCAAATCAGACAAAACCCCAGCATAGACATGGGGAAGTGGGTAAGAAACCCCAGCCCAGCACAAGGAAATTTGAAAAAATGATGGCTGCTGGAAGAGGGAGAGAGTCTCTTTCAAGGAAGAGACTCTTGGTAAGTTAGCCAGGCTCCACATTGAAGGATATTTGAGAACACAAATTAGACTCTATAGGCCTTTACACACACACACACACACACACACACACACACACACACACATATGCACATATATCTATGTAGAGAGAGAGAGACTACATTAAATTGGGTGGGGGAGGCAGTAAAAGGAGGTGTGGCTAGGACAGGGAATCTACATACTATCAAATTATATTGTATGACAATCACAAAAATTCAATTAAAAAGTAAAGCATATGAAAAAGAAAATAATGGTGCATGTTGATGGTAGTTTAATGCCACCTTGAATCCTGACAGCCACTTCTATGTGGCACCCTGGACAAAGGGAATACTTACTTTTGCCCAAGATTTTCAACTGGCCTATGAAATTGGCTAATGCAGGAAATGCAACTCTGTGTGACATCGCCACCTGGTGGCCAAAACCATGTACTTCTTAAAAACTTCTAAAATGTTTAAAATATTTTAATTTTATCTGTATGAGTGTTTTGCCTGCATAAATATGTAAGTGCTGTGCGATGCCCACAGAGGCCAGAAGGGGGCATTAGATCACCTAAAACTGAAGTTATGAATGGTTGTTAGCTGCCATGTGGGTGCTGGGAACCAAACCCAGGTCTTCTGCAAGAGCAGTCTGTGCTCTTAACCTCTGAGACATCTCTCCAACCCCTCAAATCATGCACTTTTGAATTCTCCCAATCTCTCTCTCTCTCTCTCTCTCTCTCTCTCTCTCTCTCTCTCTCTCTCTCTCTCTCTCTCTCTTCCTCTCTCCCTCCCTCCCTCTCCAGGGTCTCCTTAAAGCCCCAGCTGACCTAGAACTCATTATGAGGACTTGAACTCATGGAGATTAGCCTGCCTCTGCCTCCCAAATGCTGGAATTGAAGGTGTGCCCCACCACACCTAGCTCTCCAAAATCTCTTTTTTAAAAAATAGTTTAGTATTTATTTTAGGTATATGAGTGTATTGCCTGTATATATAAGTACACCTGTGCTGTGCAATGTCCACAGAGGTCAGAGGAGGCCAGGGGATCCCCTGGAATTAGGGATAGTTGTTAACCACCTGTGGGTTCTGGGAACTGAACCTGAGTCCTCTGCAAGAGCAGCCAGTGCTCTTAACCACGGAGGCCATCTCTCCAGCCTACCCGCCAGCCCCATCCACAATCTCTTGATTACTTTCCAGTCCTAGATATATTTTGAAAGTGATTTGTAAAATGTAAACTATTATTCAAATTACTTCATTTGCATTACAAATTTATTGAGTGCCAGCTGCAGGCCAGGTATTGGGAACACAAAAGCCAACAGGTCAGAGAAAGTCTGCTGCCTCAGAGACTATATCACACAGAAGATAACAGAAAGCAGTGAGTAGATCCAAAGGAACAGTTCATGTGGAGATGAGCACTGTGAACGTGCGTGTGAAGATGGAGGGCTCCAAATGGACATTTCCTCTTAGAAGTATAGAACCCAGGCTGAGAGCTGGGCATGTGAGGCTCTGCAGGGAGGGTTTCCTGGCAGAGTTTCTTTGTACCAAGTGCAAAAAGCTTTATCATGATTGAGAGAGGCCCACTGAGAACTGGGCTGTAGAGGCAGGAGGACAGGTGAGTTCAGAGAAGAAGGCAGGGCCAGGTTACAGGAGTTTGCTAATGAGACTGGGTTTGGCCTTGGGGCTTCCTGGGAGTCGTAAGCAAGGTGATCGACCACTAGATGATTTCTATTTTTCAAGCTCAATCTGACACTTGGGTAAAGATCAGAATGGAGAGGACCAAAGTGGAGTCAGGGAAACAGCACAGAAGTTTTGTAGTGGTCTAGGTGGTGCTTGGACTAGGCTGACTAGAGTAGAGTGAGAGAGACACTGCTAGACTGGAGATTTATTTCAGCATTAAACCATCCTATCAATTAAAATAAAAGTGGGGAGGGCAAAGATGATGCCCAGCTCCCTGCGAACTGGAAAACATGCCAGTGGTTTGTTTAATGTTTTCCAGCGGCTGAATCCCTGAATAACTTTTAGCAATCAGGAGTTTTACAAACTGTAAGTTCTCAAATCCCCAAATAGTGACTGTGTCTCTTTGCCTCAGAGGACTCAGCACAGCACTGAAATCCTACAAGACCTTACGAACAGGAACATCTCTGACTACTTGGTAAAAACGTATCCTGCTCTTATAAGAAGCAGGTAAGGAGAAACCCAACTCTTCATCCTGACGACATTGACCAGGGCGGAAGTCATTTTTCCCACTGTTTATTTATGATGGGGCAGTAGAATGTGAGGGTCTCCCACAACAGAAAAACCACTCAAGGTGTATGCTAGTAAAGTGCAGCTTAGGGTTAGTTTTGTTTGTTTGTTTCTAAGTTTAGAGTAAGCAATCAAAGTTTAGTCTAGACACTGTTGAAAGTAACACACACACAGCCAGTGTATCCAATAATGCAGCCTTATGTTTGATTTTAATGCGTTTAGAAAGGGGGAAAGTTTGTAAGGGATGGAGAGTAAAGAGGAAAATGTTGAGGAATAAAGGAAGAGCAAGAGGAAAAATAAGCAAACAGGAAAAAGCAGGCTGAGACGAGACAGAGGACAGTATCTGGATATAAGTCTAGACAAGGCACTGACTAGTTACTGCAGTTGTCACAGCCTACATGTAAATTATCACCTGTTTTCGCTGCCCTTGAGAACATCTCTGCACGCTTTACTATCTAGTTCTCTCAGCTCTGCAGCTGTTTCTGTCCAGCCCTGCCTTGGGATGGAAGGCCTTCAGCGACCCCTATCACAGCAAGCAGCTTGACAGGAGCATGCCCGCAGGAGGCTAAGGAAGTGTGTTCCAGTCCCCACACGTTCTTGGGCTTTCAAACAAAGCACATTGTCTAATTTTAACAGTTCTTCCAGTTGCTTCTCCTACCAGAGTTTGAATAAGGATTAACAGACCCAAAAGGCTAGCACACACTGCAGGTGGTGCAGACAGCTGCTGGAAGGGCAGGGCCGAGGCCGCAGTCAGCGGAGAAGCAGCTCATCAAACCTCAAACTAAACGCCAAGCACAGAGTGGATTCAGCAAGTCAATAAACAGTAACCACTCTAAACTTTGCTCAGTAGCACATTTGCCTTATAGAATTTTAGATTCTTACTTGATGGCTGACGAGCATGAAGGTTCAGAAGCAGCTTGAAGTCTACAAACTAACATCAGTTTCTACCCTTCACCATCTTCTTCCTATTGCCTGAAAGGCAGTATCTTAAGGTTGAACAATAAATCAGAACTTCCCCCTCAAGAGTAGAGGTGATTATTAGAATCCTTGACATTGTAAAAGGGAGGGCTGTAGGCGTCACTCCACACTGGTGTAATTGTTGCTTTGGTTTTGAGGTCCAGGCTGGGCACTCTGGTCTGGCATGAGGCCTGACTAAACAGCTAGTCAGAGTGTGCAGGAGGCAACTGAGAGAGCCAGTGGTGGGAAACATCTGTTCTTTCTCCACATGTGGATTCACCTGGGATTTCAAGCAGTGAAGCTTCCACATGGCTTGGCTATCAGGAAATGCAGCAGTCCCCTTAAGACTGAGACACCCCAAGGACTATTTGGGAAGAGAGGTTACTACTGCCATCTTATGATATTTATCATTGTTTTATTTTGGCTTTCAGCTTAAAGAGCAAATTCTGGGTCAATGAACAGAGGTAAGAAACTAATTTTTATAAGAAATTACCACTTCAAATTGTAAGTCTAGATACTCCTTGGCTCATTCCACTTAAGCTTTGGGGGATCTGAATTCACCCCAGAATTTTGGGGGCATCCTGAGGCTCATGTAGTTCTGTTACAGTGTCAAGACCCCCGGGAAGGACCACTCAGACTTCAGATGTTCCAAATCAGCCAAATGTATTAACTGGCCTGTGCCTGTACTCTCTGGGCCAGGATCTAGAGAGCACAGTACTGGGAGGTGGGATTCTGGACAGGAAAAGTTCACAATTTCATTAACACACTAGGTCTTCTGTCCATCTATTTAGCATAATATAAGGTAAACCAGGTGATTGACCAGTGAAACTGGAAAAGTGGGTGGGTCTTCCAGCAGGTAGACTAGAGATTTCATAGTCTATTCCAGGTACTCTTCTGGGGCTATTTGCTACTCTAACAGTTCCAGAGGTCTGGAGAATCTTCAAGGTATATTCTAGAAATGACTTGTCTTCCAGCCTCCCTCAAGAGCTAGCCTCTAGAATGGGCCCTTCTGCGTCTGATCTCTGCCCCTTCTAAAAATGGCTGCTATTGAAAGTAATCTAGAGATTCAGTATGCTCCCCATCAAAATTCCAATGCCATTCTTTTCAGAAATAGAAAAACAGGGTTGGTGTTGACTGGTTTTCCTAGACCACAGCAGTGAAATCCCGCTTTTAGAAATGTCCTCTGCAGGGAACATAGGAGACTGGAGCAGGGTGCTGCTGAAGCAGAAAGTCAGGACAAAAGGACAGTTCAGGATCTTGAGAAAGATGTCTTCTGTTTTGCTTCACCAGCAAACTAATTTTGTCTGAAACCTAGAACTACTGAAGGAAAACATAAGACATCACTTCAAAAATAAGCATGGGCAAAGACTTTCTGAACAGGATTCTAATAATAGTACAAGTTACCAATGGGATTGCAGCAAATTGAAAGACTTCTATACAGCAAGAAAAGTAATTACCAGAGTAAAGAGATAGCCTACAAAATGGAAAAAAAAAATCTTTGCCATTCATTCAACAAGGGACTAATATTTATAATACATAATGAACTCCTAAAATTTACCAGAACAAATAAGCCAATAAGTAAATTGAACAGACATTTCTAAAAAATATAAAAATGGCCAATAAATACATGGAACATGTTCAACATCTTTAACCATCAGGGAAATACAAATCAAAACTACACTGAGATTCCATCTTTCCCCTATCAGAATGGCCGTCGTAAAAATAAATAAATAAATATGCATGCTGATGACGAGAGGGAACCCTTCCCACCACGTGTGGGAATGTCTACTTAGCCACTATGGAAACACTGTGGAGGTTCCTAAAAACTATAATTAGAACTACTATATGATCCACTGTACCACTCCTGGGCATGTCTACTGCAGCATTACTCACAATAGCCAACTTAAAGGATCAGCCAAGATGCCCATCAAAGAAAATATGGTATATATGTACATACATATATATGTATGTGTGTATATATATATATATATATGTATATATGTATACGTAATTGAAGAATTATTCAGCCATAAAAGAGAACAAAATCATGTCATTTGCAAGAAAATTAATGAAATTGGAGCAGTCATCATATTAAGTAAAATTATCCAGATTCAGAAAGACAAATACACACACACACACACGTGGGATCTAGGATCTGTTCTTGTTTTGTTTTATTTTTTAACCTAGAAAGAAGAAAGACTATTTGGAGAATAAAGGTTCATTTCTAAAGTGGACCATAGTACTCAACAGACCAGACGATTCCCCCCAAAGTGTACATCACCCTACAAAGACTGAGAGAGACACAGGTAGGTATGAGGTTCCAGACGCTGACACGAGGTTTTCTTATTATCTTGTAGGTATGGAGGGATTTCCATCGGAGGAAAGCTCCCAGCCCTCCCCATCACTGGAGAAGCACTTGTTGGTTTTTTAAGTGACCTTGGCCAGATGATGAATGTGAGCGGGGTATGTAAACAAACTGGAGATTTGGGTAGGATTCTTGTCTTGCTTAAATATTAGTAAATAGAAATTATGAGTACTACATAAGTTAAAAAACAAAACAAAACCCTCTTCCCTGTTATGCTTTTCTAGGGTCCTGTTACCAGAGAGGCCGCTAAAGAAATGTTAGAGTTCCTTAAGCATCTTGAAACCAAAGATAACATTAAGGTACCTGACCTGAAGCTAAACATTCCCGTGAACTCATTATTTTACCCTGTTTGCCCGGCTTAATTAAATCCCACCCCTCCTGCTGAAATCTAGCCAGGCATGTCTGTCAATTGACAAACCCTCTGTCTCACATTCATTTTGCTGTTGCTACTTTTTTCTTATAAACAGCCTCTATGAGGGGTCAGGGATTGTAGCCTACCGTAACCAATGGCATCTCTGCCCTCTAGGTGTGGTTTAACAACAAGGGTTGGCATGCCCTGGTTAGCTTTCTGAACGTGGCCCACAATGCCATCTTACGGGCTAACCTGCCCAAGGACAGAAACCCTGAGGAACATGGAATCACCGTTATCAGCCAGCCCCTGAACCTGACCAAGGAGCAGCTCTCAGAGATCACAGTGTGAGCTGTTATTACCCTAGGCTCTGGCTTTCTTGCTGCCTTTTCCTCTCTCTCTGGACACCCAGCAGAATTTTTTAGTGCCGTGAAGTGCTGGGCTGGGTTGCAATGTTTAATCAGGCGCCTGTGAATGTGCTCATTTCAAATGCTTCCTGTACAGAATTGCTCGGCTGTTCTTCCCGCCCACATTTATTTGGAAAGTAAACTTATCCTTTACACCATTCCTTTCGAGCTCCCGATAACAAGTCCTCCTGAATTACACAAATAACCTCCCTGCCAGTATACACAGTGGTTGCCAGGACCTGGAGGGTTCAATGAGTCCTTTATGTCCCTAGAGTGGTTCTCCTCAATCCTGGTAATCTCCTTCAGATAGCTCTGCTTTGGAGCTGTTGGCGGATCCTTTCCTCCCTCAAGCTTAGGCTCTTAAGACCCAGCTTTAGGTATTAAGAACATAGATCTTGTGTGCTTTACTATATTTGAGGCCTACATGGAGGAGAGCTTAGGAGGGGGCATTTTATTAGGACAAAGCTCTGAGAAGCTATAGGAACATCCTAGAGTTCAGGTAGGACTCAGTGCCCACCTGCTCCCCAGGCTTCTGTGTGGTTCAGGTAGATTGACTAGAGCCTGATCCTGTATAACTAGCCTGTTCTCCCTTACGTTTGCATGTGACTATTTCCCCATGTGTGATTTCACAGCTTATAAAGCTGTTCCTGCAGAAAACTCAAGAGAATCTATAAAAAAAACTGTTAGAGCTAAGAACATTTGGCATATGAGATTAATATAAACATTCCTTTCTATATACATAACAATTAGAAACATCATAAAAAGACAGGTTGTCTAGAAATGTTCTCACGAACCAGAAAAACAACCCAGAAATAGCCTCTTAACCTTGACCTACATTGATTAAGACAGTTCTATAGAATGACGAGCTTTAGGTCAGGGACACAGGTCTAGAGGACACAACCTGTGGTTGGATAAGTACTGCCAGAGTCTGATGTGTACCTTCTCTGGATTTCTGAGCCTCCCTGTCTGTGGTCCTGCTGCAGGCTGACTACTTCAGTGGATGCTGTGGTTGCCATCTGTGTGATTTTCGCCATGTCCTTCGTTCCAGCCAGCTTTGTCCTTTACTTGATCCAGGAGAGGCTGACTAAAGCTAAGCACCTGCAGTTTATCAGTGGTGTGAGCCCTACCACCTACTGGCTGACCAATTTCCTCTGGGACATTGTGAGTACCAGGTCTTCCCCCACCTCTAAGGGCTCAGGGTGGGGCTAGTGTGTGTTCAACCATACATTGCAGGGAAGAATTTTACATTGTCCGGGGTAATGGAAGGTGCTGGGACGATGGCCTTGTGTGTCTGCTGTCCCTTGACATCTTCTTACAAAGGCACTTGAGACCAATGCTTGGGAAGGCCTTGAAACACAGTTTAATAAGCACTGAGTAGGAACTGCCTGTATCCCACACTGATAGGACTGTGACCCACCCTATGATCGCTCTGTGCCAGGTATGAGTTCCTGACAGTACTGTGGGTCTAAGTAGGCAATACCAAGGGATTGTTTATTCAACATCCGCTTCTTAAGTCCCATCTCACCCCCCAAAAGGAAGGATAGAACTTCTTCTGTGGTACAGTCACCAGATAAATATAGAATACTGACTAATACTGACTCTTGATAAACCTTGAATTGTTCATTTAAAAATTTAGTATATCCCACTCCAAATATTGCATAATGCAATATTTGATACTAAAAATTATTGGTTGTTTTTCTGAAATTCAAATTTAATTGAGTGTATATTTTTATTTGCCAAATCTGGGAACACTGCCTAGAAGCTTTATTTCGCTTCTTCAAAATAATGAGGGGCTGGAGAGATGGCTCAGCAGGTACAGGTGCTTGCCAGTAAGTCTGACAACCTGAGTTCAACCCCTGGAACCCAGGTAAAGGTAGAAGGCGAGAACAGACTCCAAAAAGTTGTTCTCTGCCTCCACACGTGCATTGTGGCATGTGTGTACACATGTTATCATGCACATGTACACAGTAACAATTTTTTAAAGTAACCAGATCTTCACTATATCAGACCAGCTACTATGTTAGGAAAAATTAAGGAAAAAATGATCAAATCCATAGCAAACTATCATCTCTCTCCTAGTCCAGGTTGATGGGGGACAGAGAGGGATTATAATAGGTATGACAGGTCACAGGGTCAAAATAACTTAGTAGCAGAGACCTAGTTTTGTGACAGGGTCATTGTGCTACCAACTCATCTCTTCTAAGTGTCTTCAATAATGAGATCTTTGTTGTATCCCAACATTTCAAGAACCACATGAGAGGGCTAGAGAAATAGTTCAGTGGTTATAAGCACTGGCTCCTCTTACAGAGGACCCAGATTCAATTCCCAGCACCCACATGGCAGCTAACAACCATCAGTAACTCCAGTTCCAGGGGATTCAATTCCCTCTTCTGACCTCTGCAGGCACTGGACACAGGTGCACTTGCACGCATAAATAACACTCATACACATCAAATAAAAATAAATAAATAAATCATTTTAAAAAATGAACCACATTAGGTTTCCCATGTTGATAAAATGTATCAGCTGATAGAGGAGACCAGCACAAACAATGTCTCTATGTTGCCTGCATTATTGATGTTCACTCAACTTACTAAGCAGCTGTCACTTAACAATACAAAACCGGGAAACTTCAGTAGCAACTAAATTCTTTCCTTTCTCTTCTACCCCTAGAACAGTATGCTCCCAAGTGCACAGTGAGGTCAGAAGCTATAAGCTTCTCTTGACTCTGATTTTGATCATGGAAGGAGTTAGGCTCACCTTCCTTAAAAAGCTACCTGTCACAGCACTGGATTTTTCTTATACTATTTTTAAAATGAGATATTTAATTTACTCTTGGGGCTGACCTAAGTATGTACATATGGCGAGAGAGAGAGAGAGAGAAAGAGAAAGATATCTTGGAGTCTATAGAGATATAGAGAGACATGGGGTGGAGGTGGCCCTGGCAAAGTAGCCACCAGACTGTCCTTTCAAGGGTCAGAGAATGCTGGTTACAGTGTTGGCAGGCTTCCCGACATGCTTGACTCTAGAGTTTTATGACTGGCTGGGAATCTGAACCCTAGGATGTAGAATTATGGCGCTTATTACCCTCACTCACCAGTGGCAAAAAGCCAGCAAATGCCTCGGGAGTTATTGTTGAATTAACAATGGCTGCTTATATCATACACCCAGCACATCTGTGACATTGTAAATTCCTGTCTTTTTATGTGTCATTTGTCTTTCTTTTAAATGTTGAGACATTCATAGCCCTGTGGAAAAATGCCAAGTACAGCCTTAACCTTTTTTATGAGTTGTGTGAAAATGATCTTTCTTTCTTTCTTCCTTCCTTCATTCCAAACAAATGAGGCAATTTATCAATCCAGCATCCTTTGTTTTAATGCTTCTCCTTGGCTGCTGCCACCTGTCCTGTGATTCTGTGCAGGTCTCTCTGTCCTTAAGGTGTCAGCTTGAGGCCACCATCTTGATCCTTTTCCACCATTTCCGGCCCATCCAGGGCTCGGAGGATGCAGCAGGCCACACTCTTAGAGCCCTTAGAGCCTCTACTGAAGTAGCTGGGCCTGGTGCCATTCCTCTGCCATGCTCCTTAAATCTTGGTCATGGAACCACCTTCAGCATTACCCCAGAGGTACAGAAACCACACTGTAGAAGCAACTCCTATGTTCCCATCATAGGATGCAAACTATGTTTGGCCAGTTTGACTGTGTCCATCCATTTGGGGACTTTAGCATCCTAGACTTTTTGAGGAAGGCTGCTGGAGCTCTGATGAACTTCTACTGGTTTGTGTTTTTCATGGTAACTCCAGGCATCATGCAGCCTCTGTGCTATCAGCTGGGAAAGGGCTGAAAGTTGCTTCTTGACATGATGCACTATGTGTATGTATCTGTCTGTGTTCCGCTCTCTGTCTCTCTGTCTCTGTCCCTCTGTCTCTGTCTCTGTCCCTCTGTCTCTGTCTTTGTTCCTCTGTCTCTCTCTCTCTCTCTGTCTCTATCCCCCCCCCCACACACACACAAGCACTTCTGATGTGTACTTTTGCAAACAAAGACACAAACTGTACTGTCTTTAGTCTCCTGCAGCCTGAAAGAGTTCCTAAGACTCACTTTCCTTACTCATGGCTTCAACCCACCTGAAGATTACAGACCATTTATTTGGCAAGATGTCCTTCAGTTTGGGGTTGCCTGAGGTTTCCTCACATCCAGATTGAAGTTGTGTGCCCTTGGCAGCATTGTCAAGCAACAGAAGCTGGGTTCTTCTTACATCCTATCAGTTTGATTCTGATTTCAACTTGTCCTGCTTCTAAGGATGCTGCCTTTGTCGTGTGAGGTGTTTGCTGGGCTTCTCCACTGGGAGAATTATTCTTTACCTCTCTGTAATTAACGAGAATTTTAAGAGGCACTTTGAAGACATGTAAATATCTGGTTCATTACCCAACTTTCCACATGTTTATTCATATCTGTAAGCAGTCATGGCTCTTGTTAATCAATGGATTAACAATGCTATTATTTAGTTTAACATAGAGATAATCAACAACGTGGCCAGTGGGAACCCCTTCAAGTGGACCTTTATGTCCTATTAACCTGCGTCCATCCTTCTGGAACATCTTGCTGCTTCTGATGCTTCAGGGAGCCCCAGGCTCACCCTAACCCTTCCATACCCATCTTCTGGAACCAGCCATCTCCCCGAAGACACCCTGGTTCATTTCAGTGCGAATTACCTTCAGAGAAAAAGGTCTGGGTGCCAAATGTGTTCACCAGAATAGTACCGATGCCAGGTCTTGTAAGGATACAGAACCAGAGAAGATACGTGTGTGCACACGTATACTCAGGTCCCCATCTGTGCTCCTCAGACTCCCTATACACTAACTGTGATACTCACCTCTAACTCTAGTCTGTTACAGGGAGCTCATGCTCACTTTCTGTCTTTCCACGTTCATACGTTCCTTCATCGAGAGTAAGAAACTGACTTCAGTCACCCTCCAGCGTTTACCTACCTGAGCTGCACACTTGAAAAAAGTGCCCATCTTCGCCCCCAGCCCCTCCCTGTGGGAGCACCCTCTTCCTGCCTCGGTTTCTGTATAGAGCTTCCCCCTTCTACTCTGTCTCTCAAGTTCCCTGCAGATCAGCCCTCTGTACAGACACCTTCTTTATCCCATAGTCTTTCTAGTGGTTGTGGTTTAGGCTGGGTATCTTCAGGTTGTTGACCTCTTATTCAAGAATGAAATAAAAGCTCATGAAGACTACAAAGTACTAAAGAAATTTTATTTAAAGTAAAGCAGCAGAACAGATTGGAAATATGCTGTCAAGATGGACAGAAGACCACATGAGTGAGGATACTCAAGGGCCCCAATTACTGTTTGGGGTTCAAGAGGAGGAAGAGCTTGGTTGCTAGGGGGCATAGTAGAGATGGTTCTCTGTTTTGATTAATAAATTAGGGTTATGTAAGTCTTTCATCACTATGCATGTCCCATCCCATAATGCATCTTATTTTAATCATATGCTTGCCCAATTATGAAGAGGTTCTCCCTAAAAAAAAAATCATCTGAGGACCCAATTTTGGCTTATTGTGTATCATCCCAACCAGTCTAGGCTGGATTGGTTACCCATAGTTCCAGGATTGTGTTGCAAGATATGTTTGTCTAGAAATGGAGCATTATCAATGGGTTGCTAAAGGGAGTAACTCATTTCCATTGTATAAAACATTTATACACACAGCTTGATGCAGGTGGGAGCCCCATGTTGCTAACAGGTTGCTTGTTGCACTGTTTGGGGTGTGTGTCCAGCCCAAGCCAAGTGGAGTCCCAGGCTACTAAGTCGTTCCCTGTGTTTCTCAACATGCGGCCTCTGGCGCTCATTCCTGGCACCCTCTGTGGAATGCCCTGCTCATCCTTACCAGGATTGCGTCCTGTTGGAGACCTAACTCTACTATGCTGCCCATCTTTCTGAGATTGACCTCATGGCTTCAGAACTACATTATATAGAAGTATTCGCAGCCATATGAGCTTCTTATGGCCAAGGATTATATTCCAAGCTTTTCTGAATTCTAGAAACATGATTAAAAAGTATAATTATCAGGAATTCACAACCAATTAGAAAGAGTAAGAGATAAGGCAGAATTCTATCTCCATCGTCTCCAGTAATACAGACTAAAGATCTTTTATGGGGGCGGAGATGAGATACTGAAAGTCTAATATATATCTGTTAACTGAAAACTGTGTCAACAAATGGAATTAATCCCAGACAATAAGCGCTAGAGGCCCGGTCACATGCCTAGGTTGTAGAGATTCAGTGATTTACTATTCTCTTCTTTCTTCAAGATGAATTATGCTGTGAGTGCAGGGCTGGTGGTGAGCATCTTCATTGGGTTTCAGAAGAAAGCCTACACATCTCCAGACAACCTTCCTGCCCTGGTTGCTTTGCTCATGCTGTATGGGTAAGTCACCTGGGCCAGAGGAGATGTTGCTTTCTGAGGGCAAACCTGGGTCCTCCAGTGGTGATAGCACACACAGGTTTAGTCTCTAGCCCCAGAGGCTTCTGTGGTAGCTAATCAGAAATCTATCTGGCTTCTGTTTCTGACTCTAGTCGTGGAGGTATTTCTAGTCCTAGTCCATTCACTGGAGGAAGGATCTCCACATTCTGAATGTTTTGTACTCCAACTGTAGGCCTTGATCAAAATCTGGGACACACACACACACACACACACACACCCCACATACTCCCCAACCCTTAACTTAATGTGATTCATCTGTGGGCAAGCTTCCCAGTGTAATGTCTTCCCCTGTTCTAGCCAAGAGTTATCTGCACACAATAGAAGACTCCCCGCCATAAAGCTACTCTTTAGTCAGGGTAGAAGATGACACAGAGATTGAATCCAATCAAATTATGAAGTACAGTATGCAGCTTTGTATCCCAGACCCACCACTTGCTGTAGGTTTAACTGTGGACAAGAAACTCATCCCTCTTGGCCTCAGGTTCCTCATCTGTAAAGTGGAAGTTCTGATGCTTAGGTCTTCCTGGTGTGGTGAGGAAAGTATCACCAGAACAACGGTCTCCATTCATCTGTCTTGGAAATGGTCTCAAAGGCGAACTTGACTGTGAACTGTGCAGTGAACTGTGAGGATGAGCCCGTTGGGTCCTTCAGCTCAGCTTTACCTGAGTAGAGAGCATTGTAGTGTGTGGCCTCAGGCTTTAGAGCTCACAAAGTGCACACACAGCTACTGTCTCATTTGCTCCTCAAAAAACTCATGGAGCAGTCAGAGCAGGTATCATTATCTCCATTTAAAGATGAGACACAGAGACCACAGAATGGAGTATCACCTTTCTCTCCCTGAGACTCTGGTCAGTTTGAACATGTCTCTGCTTATATGAGGGGAGTGCATGACATATAAAGGTAGAGCTGATGGGATGGAACTTGAAACCTTTTTCCACTGAGTTGTGTCATTTCACGCAGATGGGCGGTCATTCCCATGATGTACCCAGCGTCCTTCCTGTTTGACGTCCCCAGCACAGCCTGCGTGGCTTTGTCTTGCGCTAATCTGTTCATCGGCATCAATAGCACTGCCATCACCTTCATCCTGGAATTATTTGAGAATAACCGGGTGAGCATGACTTGCTTGGTTTCTTTGATTTGTAGAATGATACCAGTCATCAGAGCCACAGTTGACGCTGGGTGTGCAGATGTTTGTGCACAGATGAGCAGGGCTGCCTCCCTCATCCGCACTCCTCCCATCTCCCTGCTCTTCTCTGACTGATTCATGTGCTCTGAGAACTGTGACTTTCTAAGCCTCTTTGATATATTCTATACATAGTCTGTATAGTCCTCCATGATCCTAGCCTCTTAGATTAAGGCTTGAAGTAATTTAGGTGTTGAGTTTCACACACACACACACACGCGCACACACACACACACACACAGGTGGCGGGGGGAGAGAGAGACAGAGACAGAGAGACAGAGAGAGAGAACATATCCTGGTGATTTCATATAAGCATTGTGTGTGCCAACCAGTTGCACTCCTACGGGTTTTTTCAATATCTGAAAGAAACAAAAAGGCATAGCAATGCAGAAGCTTCTGACCCACTGTGACTCACAAGATTCCCTTCTCCAGAGGCAACCTTATTCCAGTTCCTAATGTTTCCTTAAGACGTGCAAGCTGATACACATTCTCCCACATTTTTACATAAATTATAGCATACTAGAATATACTGTCCTGCTCCCAAAGTAATTCTGAGGACTCAATTGTATTAGCTGTAATGTCCGGGTATCCTGTCCATATCCTCTGACACCCTTCTGTCCAGAAAAAGGTGGCCAGACTGAACCCTTAAACGGGGAAAGGGCAGTGGCTACTGGCAGGTACTTATTCCAAACTCCATCTAGTTTCCTGTGTCTGAGTCCGGCCCTCACAGCATCCCTGCGTCCCCAGGTTGTTAATTGTTAATCTTTCCTGTATTTCTAGCTCTTCACGGTTCAGAAGTAACCACTGACTGGTGCATCAGCACTGGGCCCTGCTAGGCCTTAAGAGCCCTGTTCTGTGAGGGCCTTGGAGCCCACCTGCTAAGGACGGGACAGGCAGCCTCAGTCCACACTTCTGACACATTTCTCTGTTTCAGCCACTGCTCAGGTTCAACGCTATGCTGAGGAAGCTGCTCATTGTTTTCCCCCACTTCTGCCTGGGCAGGGGCCTCATTGACCTGGCGCTGAGCCAGGCTGTGACAGATGTCTATGCCCGGTTTGGTAGGTGGACTCTGAAGCACATAGATCATTGACCCTTGATCCATCCAGGCTGGGACAGTTGGGGCAGGAATTCTGATGTCAGACCTACAGCCTGGGCTGGGCTGGGAGGGCACCTAGATGTGCCCAGGCATCACCCTGACACCTAGAAGAGATTAGGGTTGTTTCAGTGACTGGGGAGCAACAACTGGGGCCAAAGGCAGGCTGTCTCCCCCCCCCCCCCCATTCCTGGAGAGCAAACGAGACTTGGGCTTGGCTCTCACTTAATGCCATACACACGGCCTGGTCCAGCCGGGCCTACTGCTGTAGCTGAGTCTTCAGGGGTAAGCTGCAATGGCTCATGCACACTGCATTCCTGTTGATATCCAGTTGCCTCCACTCCCAGGTGAGGACCACTCTTCGAATCCGTTCCAGTGGGATCTGATTGGGAAGAACCTGGTTGCTATGGCAGTAGAAGGGGTGGTGTACTTCCTCCTGACCCTCCTCATCCAACACCACTTCTTCCTCACCCGATGGTATGTCTTGCCGCACCGAGGTACCACTAGGCAGTTTAGTGTCCAAAACCGCACTTCACATCCACAGTCACCTCTTTGCTCACTCAAGCTGCACCCTGCAGTCTGTTTTTGTTTGTTTGTTTTTCTTCAATCTCAAGGTTCATCCTGTTCTGAATAATACAGGAAGAAATAAGTTAAAATAGGCTTGTTAGAATTTGGGCCAAATCTTATCTTTAAAATATTTAAAATGGGGCTGGAGGGATGGCTCAGTAGTTAAAAGTACTGGCTGCTCTTCCAAAGGAGCTTGGTTCAATTCTTAACACCCACATGGCAGCTAATAACCATCTCTACCTCCAGTTCCAAGGCATCTGACACCCTCTTCTGACATCCTCACCCTGGCATTGCATGACAGGGTGCACTTGCACACATACAGGTCAAACACTCATACACATAACATAACATAAAAATAAATGAATGAATGAATGAATAAAAATAGTTAAAATGCAATGGTTTTAATTTCAATTCCCAATATGTAATTTTCTCGTGTAATTACTACATAGTCGTCTTAAACTGAATTGTAAGTAACAACAGTTAAGAGGTGTCCAAGACACTAGGAAGCAGATTTATGCATCTCTGAGAAACCATACAAAGTGGGCTCCTTTGCTAACTGAATTTGGAATGGGAGTAGGACACAGAACGGGGAAAATAACATGAGGACCAAGTGAGGGCAGCCAGGGGCCTAGGAGAGGTGAGGGGAAGCGATCCACCCTCCATCCCTGGAGCCAAGCTAGACAGCTGCCACCCCTAACACCAGGACTTCTGGAAGGCCAGGCCAGCCAGCCTGTGCCCCTGGCCCAGTCTTGTTTCCCCAGGCTCCTCCCCCGGCCCTGCTCAGCCTGCCTCATTCTGACATGGGCTCAGTTTCCGGAGGGCAGCCCCTCAGGAAGGACCTGAATCCCAATCACTGGGCCCTCCCTAAGAAGCTTTCCTGACACTTTTTGTTTGTTTGTTTCTTAACCTTTCTTCCTCTCAGTCTGAGTCTAATCACATGCAAATAAAGATTCCAGGGCTTAGTGCATTATAAATGACCTACTTCCCTAATCAGAGGGTTGAGAGGGTTGAATAAGAAAATGGGTCAGCACACTTTGAATAAAACAGTCAGGAAATGCTTCCAGTTTGAGCCACAGTGTGAGAACCAATTGTTGATGGGATGCTCAGCCCTCTGCAAGCTCTTCAACAGCTTTGGATGCACCTTTTAGAAGAGAAAGGAAGAGGGCTGATCACCAAAACCAAGTCTTTAGCTTAAAAAAATAGGTAAATAGATCGTAGGCAGTTAGATGGACAGACAGCTACATCTTTTTGATGTAGCCACAGCTGGCCTGGATCCCGCTCTACGGAGACCAGGTTGGCCTCAATCTCACAGAAATCTGCCTGCCTCTGCCTCCCACGTGCTGTTATTATTTTTATTTTATATGTATGAGTATAATGCCTGCATGTATGTAAGTGCACCCATGCCATTCAATGCCCACAGAGGTCAGAAGAGGGCATTGGATCCCCTGGCATTGGAGTTATAGATGGTTGTTAGCCACCATGTGGGTGCTGGGAACTGAAGCTTGGTCCTCTGCAAAAGTGCTCTTAACTGCTGAGCCATCTTTCTAGTCCCCCAAGTCATTAGCTTTAAACTCTGATGGATGCCAACACAATTGAGTGAGTCCTGCTGGTCTTAAGGCCTAAAGAGGATCAAAGAAGCCTACCATAGTCTCTGTTTTCCAGATGCTCATGACTAGGCCCATGCTAATAGTTAACCAGCAAAGAGTGGAATGGAAGAGAAGAACAGGTGATCTTGAAAGAGGCAGGGCCTATACACAAAAGTACAGCAACCCTGGAGAATGAGACTGGTGCATGAGATGCAGGGAGTTCAGGGAACTGTGAAAGGAGAGGTGGAGGGGGACAGCAAATATGAAATGAGCTGGTTCATGAATGGCTCTTATCTTTATAACTTGGGGCTCAAACCCAAAAATAACATGGAATCCCTGGGGTGTTTTAGTCAGGGGAGCCAGAACTGGGAGACCAGACAGGAGTCCGTGTTGGTCTTCAGACCAGAACAACAATGACCTGGATAGAGAAGAAGGATTGAGGGATGATAGAGAAAAACAGTAGACAGCTGTTAGATAAGACTTAGTGATAGCCTAGATGTGGTCAGTAAGGGAGGAAAGAGTGGATCCCTAGGTCAGGCATGTCCAATCTGTGACTGTCAGGCTGGACACAGTCCAGGATATCTGTGATTACAGACGAACCCATTTATAGATGCCGATGTCAATGTCTAAAGGTTGCCTAGATGTGCATTCAGAAAGAATTTCAGAAAAGGGTCTGTGTCTTTGAAGATGGGGAAGATTCCCTTGGCAGGGTGGAAAGAAGAGACCGTGCTGAGGTTGGGAGGTGGGGATGGCTGACATGAGCAGGGACCAGATGCCAGGGGCTGGTGGGGAGTGAGTGTAGTATAAAAGCAGACGGCAAAGGGAGGCAGGACCTGACTGCAGGGTGCTGAGGCTCTGGGAGGAGAACTAAGGACGATTTGGGGATATGAGCTAGTGGGATGACAATGCTATTTTAAGGCCAGAGGAAGAAGGAAGGTTGATAGAATAATAATTAACATTTACATCGCTTGTCACAGAGAAGAGGTTTTAATAATGTAATACTAGCCCTCAATTCCTGAGTCTTTACTCTGTGCCAGGCATCCTGCAATTCATTGCACACAAACCTGGGATTTCTTCCTCACTACCAGGTCGAAGGAGGCAAAGCATGACCTTCGGCTCGATTCTAAACTGCAGAGCTCTCTGCCTAGTACCCCTCCTGTCAGTAGCCCTTTCTAGAAAGACTCAGAGGAAAGAAATCCAGGGTGTGCTGGGAACAAAAGTGAGGAAGTGGGAAGAACAGTAAGATGAAAAGGTCAGTGCCAAGGATGCTGTGTGCCCAACGCAATCCTGGCCCCTTTCTTTCCTCTAGGATTGCTGAGCCAGCTAAAGAACCAATTGTTGATGAAGATGATGATGTGGCTGAAGAGAGACAAAGAGTTATCAGTGGGGGAAATAAAACCGACATCTTAAGGCTTAATGAACTAACCAAGGTGAGGGATAGGTGTAAACATTTTAGCTCAGAAGTGTGGACTGAACCCACAGATGGCCCAGGACTGTCATGTTATACTATAGACCAAGCATTCTGGTTTCCTCGTTTTATATGGAGTCATCTTCCAGGAGCATCTGTCTACTGTTCATCTTGGGTCCTGACCCAGGGTATCCAGGAGGCTGCTTGAACTAAACATCAGCAGTTGCTCACCATTCTGTGTGCATGGCGGGGTCACCCTCCACGCTGTTCTGTGCCTACACCCCCTCTCCCAATATCATGTTAACGTGTAACCTCCGAGTGTTGGTGGTTTCCTCTCAAACTATCCTTGTTACTCTTGGCCCTTGCTTCTTTACTTTCTATAACCCTGCTTCCATCTTCAGCCCAGATTCTCTGGATCTTACAGGTTTACTCAGGCTCCTCCAGTCCAGCAGTGGACAGACTGTGTGTTGGAGTCCGTCCTGGAGAGGTGGGTGCCCTCTAGACTAACACGAAACAGCTTCAAAAAACCAGCCCTTATCAACCGACGCTTTTCCCACTAAGCAAAGCTAGACAGTAGGAATCTACTGCAAGTCATGTATATAAGTTTAAACTTTATAGGAGAGACATTAAAAATAGGTAAAATTAAGTTTACTATATTTATTTTACCCATATATTTAAGATATTTTCAGATGTAATTAATAGGAAACATTATTAAGATATTTTGCATTTTTTTTGTGTGGCTCTTGTTCTGAGTCTTCAAATCCAGTATGTTATACACTGAGTACCCATGTCACTTGGGATGAGATGTGTTCTGTGTTGGTAACCACACATGACCAATAAGCTCAGTGATGTCAGCCCGGGTGTAATGTGTCTCTCCCAGCTCTCTCCCAGGCCTGGGGTGGCCTTTCTCTGTGGTCTCTAGGGTGAGCCCCGTCTCTGTTTTCTCCTAGTGCTTTGGGCTCCTGGGAGTGAATGGTGCAGGCAAGACAACCACATTCAAGATGCTCACTGGGGATACCACAGTGACCTCGGGGGACGCCGCTGTAGCAGGCAAGAGGTGAGTGTTCTGTGCGTCCTGAACTGTCCCAGCATAGAGAAAGTGATTCTCAGATCCTGTATCAGGAGAACTCTGGACTTAGAAAGATCTGTGCAGAGGAGGGGATCTCTCACAGAATGTGATCCAAAAAAAGCACCAGACCTAAACCTATGGAAAACTGAACTAAACGGTGAAGGTTAAGAGAATGCTTTGTTAGCATGGATTTCTAGAAATTTCTGAGAAGTGGTAAATTGGTGGTTCTTTATCTCTTAGGTCTATAGTCTCCCTTGAGAAACTGATGAACTCTTGTTGTTGGGACTGGAGAGACAGCTCAGTGACTAAGAACACTGGCTACTCTTGCAGAGGACCTGGGTTCAGTTCCCAGCACCCACATGGCAGCTAACAACCACTCATAAATCCAGTTCCAGGGGATCTGACACCCTCTTCTGACCTCTGCGGACACTGCACAGCATGGTTGCACTTACATGCGTACAGACAATACACTCATACACATAAAATAAAATAAAAATCTTTAAAAAGAATATATCATTATCTCCTATTTTCTTCCTCCTAATGCTTTAGAAAGTTTCAGGAAATTTACTGAGCCCTGAAGTTCATTTGTGATCCTGCTGTGGCCTCTAGGTCCCAAGTTAAGAACTCCCATGATTACACATTCATTCTCTGGGTTGAGTTTCTGCATGGAGGCTCCTCATCTGCATTAGCTATTTCTACACTAATTCCTGCTCTTAAGAATATTAAGGAGCGTGGAGGGAAAATTTGTGTATACCCTTAGCTTCTGGGGAATGACTGTTGGCCTCTGTAATAATGTGCTCTAACAGACTAGTTCTCTATGGGACAGAGCAAAGAGGAGGATGAATGACTTCTTGCTTATTTGCCTCTTTGATGGCTGCTCCTGAACAACGATGCTCACACACAACAGATGTGTCCTGATCAACTCTGTTTTGCTTTCTAAGTAGAGAAAGACACTGTTGACAGATGCCCAGCATCTCCTTGACTAAGACCCTCCTTCCTTTACCTGAAAGCTACCCTCAACACAGTGCAATGAGCAGGGGGAGTCATGAGCATACCTCAGCTAAGATGAATCCGGAGCACCAGACCCCATGGCCATACCTGGTGGATGTGTAACAAAGCTACTAACAGGGATACAGCCAAATCGTGGCTGAATTTGTCTCCTCTACCACCTGGCTGTCGTCTGAAACCAAGCAAGTGGCTTCATAGTAGTCGTAGCAGGGACTGTGAGAGGAGTTCTGTGGGGTATATAATAGGAAGTTACCAGGTGACATCAAGTTTTAGTACAAGTAGGACAGAGCCTGATAAGGTAAAACTGAGCTGGAATTTAGAGAGCAAGCACCGGTTTAAAGATTGTGATTCTCAGGTGGAGTAACTCCTGTGAGTTTGGCAGTTCCCTGATGTTTCCCTGGGTGGTTTTAACTGGTGTGCCCATAACTTGAATGGCTTTTGTTGCACTGAAGAACTACAGTGGATGCTCTGCATCCTGCCGCATCATAACCATCCATAGGCCCTAAGCTATAAGGGGAAGGGAAGGTGATCAGACCAAATTATCTACACACGGCTCATTTTCTCATCAAGTCAATATGTTTTCTGGTGGGGAAGAATGTATTTGTCAAAAGGAATTGACAGAACCCAGTTCTGATTCTTGCCAGCCTCCTGCTCTGGGTAGTTTCTGATTGTCCCTCTTTGACTGCTTATAAATACAGGTGAAGAAGTTTACGTTCATTGAGAGGCATCTGTCTTTTCAAGCTACTCCCCAAGTGTCTACAAGGGATTAAAATCCATTGATTCTTTTTCTTTCTTTCCTTGTCTTTTCTTTTCCTTTGAGACAGGGTCTTACTGTGCAGCCCTGGCTGGTCTGGAACTCCCTATATAGACCAGGCTGACCTTGAACTTACAGAGCTCCACCAACCTCTTCCTCCTGAGGACTGGGATTAAAAGTGTGTGTCACAATGCCTGGCCACTGATCATTTCTTAAATCTCTGTCTTTAACTCTCAAGTCATGTGATCCAACCTAAAACCAAAGCTGACTTTGAGTACCGGGTATTCAGTTAATCTTAGACATGGAAACGTGGAAGGATGTGAGTAGATTCAAAGCTCAGAACTCCTGAAGTTCATGCTTCAAACCACTTTGATTTCCAAATGCTGTGTGCATTCTAGAGTGAAGAGGGTCTCTCTCCACTGGCAGAAGCATCTCCAGACTACTCTTTGGTCACCTTCTATGAAGGAAATTCACTCCTTTCTGTTTCTTCTTGCAGCATTTTAACCAATATTTCTGACGTCCATCAAAGCATGGGCTACTGTCCTCAGTTTGATGCAATTGATGACCTGCTCACAGGCCGAGAACATCTTTACCTTTATGCAAGGCTGCGGGGTGTGCCAGCAGAGGAAATTGAGAAGGTGAAAAGTGCGTGTGTGTGTGTGTGTGTGTGTGTGTGTGTGTGTGTCTACATAGGAGCTTCGTTAACTACGGGCCTGCTTTATAGAGTACATTCATTGAGAGATGGGAAACTGGACACATTTGTCCATTCACCCAGTCTGGCAAGTCCTCAGTCATGTCTACTATGTGCCAAGTACTGTCTTAGAAGCTGAGAATATAGCAGTGAACAAAATAGGCACACACACACACATACATATAATCCCTACCCCTGTTATTCTCTGTTGTAGTTCCCTGTTGAGGTCCCCTCAACACAGTTACAGTCTGTCATCCTTTTTATTTCAAAAGTTGTCACCCCCAATCTGTGGGTGCAGCAACAAATGACTACATTCCTACACCATCCTCCCCCAGTGCCTAGTACAGTGCCTGGCTCATAATAAATGTTCTGCAAGCATCCATTTGATGCACAAGACTACAAGTGTGGCCCTGTTGAGGGCAGGGGCAATTTTGGACCCACTGTCTTCTCAGAGACACTAGAACTCTTCTTTTTCCATGCCTAGCCCCAGTCTAGAACACTGAGTGAGAAATGCAGCCTTTGGAAGACTAGAGGCTAATTCCCTGAAGCTGCACCTAATGTATGGAGCACTGAGGAAATCACACTGGCAGGATCAAAGGTCCAGCATAGAAAGGAGACTGTCTGAATCTGA
Organism: Eospalax fontanierii; assembly: GCA_035773235.1. NCBI lineage: Eukaryota > Metazoa > Chordata > Mammalia > Rodentia > Spalacidae > Eospalax > Eospalax fontanierii. Next base: position 27,568,560 of record CM069543.1, on the reverse strand, counting down.
AGTGTGTGTTAACAGATACCAGCCAGCCAGTGGTCCTGTCTCAGCCTAAATGGGTCTGGCCTCCTGGTGGGGTGAGATCCGAGAGCACACTGTTCAAGTGCCTGGCTGGGGCATTCACATGTTCATCTTCAGCAACTGAAATTCTTTCTTTTTAAAAATTTTGTTTCTTATTTAGTTTCTGTGTATGAGTATATTGCCTGCAAGTGTGTAAACACACCTGTGTCGTGCAAGGCAAGCAGAGGTCAGAAGAGGACGTTGGATTCTCCTGGAACTGGAGTTACAGGCAGTTATTAGCCACCATGTGGGTGCTGGGAATCAAATCCAGGCCCTCTGCAAGAACAGCCGGTGCTCTTTGCTGCTGAGTTATCTCTCCAGCCCTGAAATGTCTCTCTTTATCCTAGGTTGCCAGCTGGGGCATTCAGAGCATGGGCCTGTCTGTCTACGCCGACCGCCCGGCAGGCACATACAGTGGGGGCAATAAGCGGAAACTTTCCACGGCCATCGCGCTCATTGGCTGCCCTCGCCTGGTGCTGCTGGTGAGCACTGAGCCCAGCAGAGCTGAAGCGTTGCTGCATGTCTCAGATTGGGGAAATTTCGGGCTTGCAGCTTTACAAAATCCAACCGGTTGCTTTTGTCTGAATTGCTCGCATGTTGCTCCTTTTGAGCAAAACAGCCCAGTGTTTGGTATAGTACAGTCTGACCTTCAGAGCCTGGAAAGCCTTTTGAGGGACCAGAAACTCATAAAGGGAAAGTTCTGCCACCCCTAGGAATGTTGGTATCTGGTTAGAAATTAAAATTGCCCGAGGGAGTCTGTGGGATCCAAAGTGGACAGGAACATTGAGCTGATTCATAGGCTCCAGTGATCCTTGCCTGAGCTGGACCAAACTGGGTGGAGTTCCATGCAGTCTGAAGTGTAAGAGGGCGTGGGTCACAGGACACAGAGGGAACTGGAAAAGTTACCTGGGCTATCTCTGTGCCTCTTTACAGACACAGTTGCATTCCCTAGCCTCTTCTAAGGCTAATTCTACCATTGTCTTTTTTATTACACTCTGTTTTTAGTTCCCACAGTCTTAGTCCACCCACAGACTGACATGAGTCTACAGATATTCCTGGTACTTCTGTGCTCTGATTCCACCTGTCTTCCCGCCCTGAACGCTTACCTCTGTCTTGCCCTACTAGGAAGTGGCTGTGCATGTCTGTCAACTTATTCTTCATATCATTGCTGCCCAGGGGTCAATGTAGTGACAAAGAAATGCCAACTCAGAGCACACACCCCATTCTCTCTCCCATCCCACAGGATGAGCCCACCACAGGCATGGACCCCCAAGCACGCCGCATGCTGTGGAACACCATCATGAGCATCATCAGAGAAGGAAGAGCTGTCGTCCTCACCTCCCATAGGCAAGAGATCCCCAGAGGGGAGGGAGGTGGGTGAGCACATCCTCCCACTTCTGTCTCACCTTTCTCTCTCTGGCTCCACAGCATGGAAGAATGTGAGGCGCTGTGTACCCGGCTGGCTATCATGGTAAAAGGCACCTTTCAGTGCCTGGGCACCATTCAGCACCTCAAGTACAAGTAAGCAGCACCTCAAGTACAAGTACAAGGTCGGGGGGTGGGGAGTGGAGAAACCCTTTGCTTCCCTTTGTGGGTTCAACCAGACCTTGCATTCTGTGTGGATACTTGCCTCCTCATCCCATAGGCAGAAGCCAGTGATGACTAGGCCACATTCTCTAGAGGCAAATGGAGAAAAGTAATGAGAAACTCTATACTGAGATAATTGCTTATGCTTGGAGTCCCCCAATAGTCTCTGGGTGGGGGAGTTCTGATTGGGCCATTTACAGAGCCTGGCTGGGATGACAGAAGGCCCCTGTCATTGACCCAGTATTGTCCTGTGTATTCCTATAGGTCTAGGAGCCACAGCCTATTTTGTGAGTCTGTCACCAATGTGGGAATAACTAGGAGGCCAAATAGCTTGAGAACCAGCTTTGCTCTTTAGAATACTGTATACTTTTGAGTTTGAAAAATGACTATATGCCATATGACAAAAAATAATGCCAATAATCTTTGGTTATCCTGTACCAATAAGTTTATAAGCTGTTGGGGGCTAGGAAGTGGCTCAGTTAAGAGTTAAGCACTGGCTTCTCTTACAGAGGACCCAGGTTTGATTCCCAGCACCTACATGGCAGCTAATGACCTTCTGTAACTCCAGTTCCAGGGGATCTAACATCCTTTTCTGGCCTCTGTGGCATTGCATGCACATGATGCACTTACATAATTGCAGGCAAGACACTCATACACATAAAACAAATAAGCAATACATACTTTCTCTGGTAGCCCATCCTTCATCCAAGTGAGTGACCAGCAAACCTAGTGAGGAGACTAGGGAAGCACCATTGGGAGAGAACATATACCCTTCAAAGGTGTGTCCCCATGATCTACGTCCTCCAGCTAGGCCCCTCCTCCAATGAAATCATCCACTGAAGCAGTGAGAGCCCTCACAATCCAGTCACCCTCGGCTCAGTGCTACACTGAGGACCAAGCCTTTAATACATGGGGCCTTTAATACATGAGTCTTTCAGGGATATATCATATCCAAACCAACGCAAAGCTCTATTTTCTTCTGGAAGTTTCCTCCAGAAGTAATGTCTTCCCAAGCCTTTGTTCCTCCCTGACAAATCTCATAAAGCTACTTAACCTTTGCCAACACTAAGTATGACCTAGCCACATCTTTATGGGTGGCCTGGGATCTCTACAAGGGGCTATAGTCACCTTGGACATTAGCAGTACATCCATCTCACTTCACTACACAGACATTTAGACCTCCAAAAACTGGTAATAAACAGTCACGAGTTTTTTGTTTGTAGTTTTTTTTTTTTTTAAGAGTAGCCCCAGCTGGCCTGGAACTCCCTATGTAGACCAGGCTGGCCTCAGTCTCACAGAGATCTACCTGCCCTTGCCTCCCAAGGTTAAGAGTGTACACCACCATGCCCAATTTTTGATCCTAGTTTTAAACCTGCACTGAAGTCCAGTGCTACAGACCTTTAATCTTCATTATGCCTGATGAGTCTACTCTTTATCTGGAGATTGCCTTAGCACTAACAGTACTGTACTGCACTGTGCACCCCCTAGGTTTGGAGATGGCTACATTGTCACAATGAAAATCAGATCCCCGAAGGACGACCTGCTTCCAGACCTGAATCCCGTGGAGCAGTTCTTCCAGGGCAACTTCCCGGGCAGCATGCAGAGGGAGAGGCGCTACAACATGCTCCAGTTCCAGGTCTCCTCCTCCTCCCTGGCCAGGATCTTCCAGCTGCTCATCTCCCACAAGGACAGCCTGCTCATTGAAGAGTACTCGGTCACTCAGACCACGCTGGACCAGGTGAGTCTTCCCAGGGTACTAAGTGCAGAGCGACTGTGTCCCTGGACCAGAACACCTGTCATAAGCAACAACTAACACGTGAGGCTGGGTGGCCTCAGTTTGAACACTCTTGACTTCTGTCCCTTAAAGTGAAACTCAGCATTTCAGAAATAGGTTTCTAACAGTATTTTAGTCATCTGCCAACTTCACTGACATTTGTTTTAATGTGTAGGAGTGTTATGTCTGCATGTGTAAGTGTATCTGTGTTGTACAGTGTCTGTGGACGACAAAAGAGGGTGTCAGATCCCCTGGAACTGGAGTTACAGATCAGTTTTAGTTGCCATGTGGGTGCTGGGATTTGAACCCAGGTCTTCTTCAAGTACAACCAGTGTTCTTAACCACTGAGCCATCTCTCCAGCCCTTGACTTTTTTAACTTGTTGCTTCCTAACATGATATTTCATGTGCACTGGCTTGTAGAGGTGGATTTTTTTTCTTTTCAAATCAACTTTCCACATGTGTAATTTACATATAACAAAATAGACCTATTTTAGTTGTGCAATTCAGTGAATTTTGATAAACATGCACCCTGTGTGTGGGTACCTATTTATTTAGGTGAGTACGGTGTATGTGTGTACATGCATGTTTGTGTGTAGTGATGTTGGGAGTCTTCCTTGATTGCCCTTCGATCGTATTTGTTGAGGCAGGGTCTCTCAGTCAATCCAGAGCTTGCCAGCATGGCTGGTCTCCCTAGCCAGCTTGCTCTGAGGACCCCCTATTTCTGCCTTCTGGGGGCAGAATTATAGGAGGCCCACCCAATATTTACATGGGGCTTGGGGATTCTCATATTTGCATAAATGCTTTAACCACTGAGCCATTTCCTCGGCCCCTCTTTGCGCATGTTTTTAAAATGTAACCGTTTTTGTTGTAGCTAGGTATTTGTTGTAAAATTTACCTTTTCGCCCATTTTCACGTGTCAGTGGCATGAGGTACATTCACAGTGTTGTATCATGATCCCCACCGTGTCCAGAACTTACTTCACTGAAACTGCCCACCAAACACTAACTTCCTACTCTCTCCTTCCCAGCGGTGCCTGTCAACTCCATCCCACTTTGTTTTACTTTTTATTTACCTATTTACTTTTGAGATAGGCTCTTCTTATTTGTAAGCCAGGAATATATGTATGTCTACCTCAGCCACCTTAGTGCTGGGTTTATAAGACCTGTGCCACCATGCTTGGCTCCTTCTTTCTATCTCTATGAAAATGACTACTCTATTGAGCTGGAGAAATGCTCAGCTGTTAAAGAGCACTGGCTGTTCTTCCAGAGAACCTGAGTTCGATTCCCAGTGCCCACATGGCAGCTAACCATCATCGGTAACTCCAGTCCCAGGGAATCTGATGCCCTCTTCTGGCTTCTGCGGGCATTGCATACACATGGTGCACTTAAACACATGCAGGCAAAACACTCATAAACTCATAAAATAAAAATAATAGATAAAATATTTTTTAAAAAGAAAATAATTACTCTAGGTACCTCATATGTGTGGAATCAAATAGTATTTGTTTTGTGACTGGCTTATTTCACTTAGCATAATGCTTCAAGGGTTCGTCCTTATCATATGTGTCGGAATTTCCTTCCTTTTTAAGGTACTCTCCTGTAAACATAGACCTATTTTACTTATCCATTCAGTCATTCTTCAGTAATCATTGGAGTTCTTCCTGGTTTTCTTTTTCTTTCTTTTAAATTTCAATTTAAATAAGCATCCTTAAAAACTACTCAGCAAAGCTTGGAAACGGGCAGGTGTCCAGCCCTAGAGGAACTGGCTTCCCTGCTGACCTGCCTCCTCTTGTCAGCCTTCGGCAGTCCACTCACACTGGACTCCTCCACCAGGAATTTTGGCCACATGTGTTTAGAAAGCACAACGGAGAGCAGCTCCCTTTTCTCCTGTTGCTTTCTCAGAGACTCGGGACTCTGCTAGCTGAGACTCTCACCTTGCTGATCCCAACTTCTCATTCCAAGGTCCTCTGAACCCTCCAATGGGAATTCCCTCGGCCTTGCTCAGGGATCTAAGAAGGAAGCCTGTCGGGCAGGCTTCTACAGCAAGCCAGAGAAGGAGACAAGCCACATCAGTAGAGCTGTACATCTACCTTGGAAAACACAGAGCAAAGCGGGTAGTTGGTGTAGGGTCCCATCTTTCTGGAAACATCTACTCACTCTTTTCTTTTGCCTCCAGGTATTTGTGAACTTTGCTAAACAGCATACTGAGGCTTATGATGTCCCTCTGCACCCTCGCGCTGCTGGAGCCAGCCGCCAAGCCAAGGTACCCCCACTGCCCTCCTGTCCGCCCTTTAGACAGGACTCGTGGACCCAGATGACCCCCTGGGTCTGAGGTGCTCCAAGGCTCAGACGAGCCTCCAGTGGAAAGTCCACCCAAGGCCTGCCCCCACCCGTGTCCACTGGCCCTCAGTCCTCTTTGCTATATTCAGCCATCCCTCATCATTCTCAACTGAAGACTTTTCACCCAGTAGCTGTGTGAATCCCTGCTATAATCTAGAGACCATTCAGATGCTATGGAAAAGTCATTTTTAAAAAAACCTCTGATTGTGTATGTGCATGTGTGTGTATGTGCACATATGTGCATGTCAATGTGTGCATACATGTGCCACTGAGCACATGTGGAAGTCAGAGAACAACGCGCCAGAGTTAGTTATCTTCTTACGCCATGTGGGTTTCAGGGATCCAACTCAAGTTGTCTGTCAGTTGTCAGAGGAAACAGTTTAACCCACTGAACCATCTCCCTGGCCCCAAGAGTCATTCTGAAAGGAATTTACCATGTGTTTTTGCTTATAGTATAAAGAGTAACAAACAAATACAGCCCAAATTTGAGTTTTAGAAATAAGCAGAAGAGAATGTTGAAACAGCTTGGCTGTTGGGATATCTGACACATATGTCTTAAACATACCTTTGAATTTAAAAACACGTTTCAGTGATGGACATGGCTGGTTAGAGCAAAGGCTAGGGTTAGTTCCATGAGGGGCATTCCTTGTTCTTCACGTAAGAGTCAAGTTGATGAAGGAAGAAGGGATGGAAGGTAGGAGCCTTGGCCTAAGATAAGACTGGGATGGGGCTTCAAGGCCTGCCCTGGCATGGTGCCCACGTTGGAAGTTCCGACTTTGCCAGTGGAACACTGGAGAAAGTGGTGGAGCAGAGATCAGTAGCCAGGTGCTTGTCTTAAGCTTGGGATTCTCAAGGGACAAATAACTGAGCCATTCCCTCCTGGCTTACCCAAATCAAATCAATTCAAGGTATTTGTCTTCAAAAACTACAGGTGTGAAAAACCTTATTTCCCACAGAGTTCTCATTCCTCCCAACCAACTTCTTTTTTAGTGAGGAGGGGTTGAGGCAGGATCTCCTTCTGTAGCACTGACTGGCCTTGCTATGTAGACCAGGCTGACCTTGAATTCACATTGACCTCTGCTTCCCAAGTTCTGGGATTAAAGACATGTGTCCCTACTCCTGAATCCAAACAACTCCTGATTGCAAGAAAGTCTAAATACAGGGCTGGAGAGCTGGCTTAGCAGTTTAGAGCACTGATTGATCTTGCAGAGGACCCAAGTTCAAATCCCAACACCAGCATGGCAGCTAACAACTGTCCATAATTCCAGTGCCAAGGGAATCCAATGCCCTCTTTTGACCTGGGTGCACTTACACACATGCAGGCAATATACTCATAAATGTAAAATAAAAATAATAAAATATTTTTCATTGAGAAAGAAAATCTCAATGCTGCTGAAGAGCAAAGCCTTTCCTCCTCTCCAAGGCAGTACTTACAATGCATGCTTCTCCTTCTTCATTGCCAGTAGAGAGCCCCTGGCCACTCGGCAGGTTGACTTTGTCTCCCCATCTGTCACCTTTCAGAGGGCCCAGAAATACCCAGGTAAAGATGCCTGTCCAGGGAAGGCTGGTTTTGTTGATTTTCCAGTCTCTGTTTCTCATTTATAATTTTTTAAAATTATGCTTCTTTTATGTGTATGAGTGTTTTACATGCACATCCACTTGTGCAAGCAATGCCCTTGGAGGCCAGAAGAGAGCATCAGATCCCCTGGAAATGGAGTTACAAATGGTTGTTAGCTGCCATGCGTGTGCTGAGAACTGAACCCAGGTCCTCTGCAAGAACAGCCAATGCTCTTAACCACTAAACCATCTCTCCAGCCCCTCATTTATAGATTTTATAGATCTTATAGTTGCTCTTGACACAGGTAGAAAAATTATTCCTGTAGATCCAGCTGACCTGGAACTCACCATGTAGACCAGGCTGGCCTTGAACTCAGAGAGATCCACTTGCCTCTGCCTCCTGATTTCTGGAATTAAAGGCACGCACCACCATGCCTAGTCAGATTCAGAAGTTTTTAGAGTTCCCACAGCCTTAACTGGGAGCCTCGCACACCTCAGAGCTGCTCCCAGCCCTGCATACTGTACTAGTAGTCATCTTAAGAGGCTGTGACTTTAAACCAGATCATCGGACAAAGCCACATTATGCACAGACTGAGAAGGCCTGCCTCTCCTTCTGCTGCTCCCCCACCCACAGCTGTCATTGGATCCTGAAGGCAACCTGCAGTTTATGAATAGAGACAGTATGCCTTGAGTTAGAAAGGTAGGGTAGGAAAGTGTCCACTTCTTAAGGAGCATAACCTTGGTGGCCAGGTTTGATCTTGACTTGCTATCCCAAATGTCATTTGAGTCTCTCTTCATGTTCTATGTCCCAGTAAAGGATCTTTCTTCCCAGAAACCACCTGTAGAGTAAATGAAAGAAAATCTGCACTTGGGGCTGATGTTAAATTATGACTTCTTGGCTTTTAAGCCAGTAAGGTGATGGTAAAAAAAAAAAAAAAAAAAACAACTGGGGGGCGGCGTTAGAGAGATGGCTTAGAAGGTTAAGAGCACTGGCTGCTCTTGCACAGGACCTGGATTCAATTCCCAGCACCCACATGGCAGCTAACAACCATCTGTAAGTGCAGTTCCAAGGAATCCAGTGCTTTCTTCTGACCTACACAGGGAAGTACGTAAGCTTCATGCCCAGCACAGGGATGAGGCGTAGTCTCTACAGCGTCCTTTGGAAAGCACACCAAGGGTGTAACTCCCTGTAGCAAACACGCACACAGGCACATGACTCTAACAAACGTGCAGATCTCAAAGCCTGAGAACCTGAGACAGCACCTGGTCTGACCATTTTACAGATAAGGAATCAAGAATGACCCATAACGTCGGTGATCTGGCGGAAGTCCAGTCCCCTCAGCCAAGCTTCTTCCAGAGACTGCCAACAGCACTGCTCCAGAAAACTGAGACACTGAGTATCCACCTGATCTTCCACAGGCCTGACCACTGTCCACTCTGCTCATTCCGTGCAGCTGGAAAGAAAATCAGGGCAGCCAGAGATGCAGAAGCCTTTGCCCACATGATCAACCAAACAACTGTCTAGTATAAGTGGCTCCTCGGCAACCAAAGACAAACATGAAGAGCCTACGGGGCACTTGAAGCTCTTTCAGAAATAAATCAAAACTGAGTGGCTCTCTGGAATGGCTGATGGCAAAACTGATCCAGCCAAACACTCATCTTTGTGTCCAGACCACAGAGCAGAAACTGCTGTCCCTCCCGCTAGTAGCTTTGTCCTTAGGACACCACTTCCACGTCCAGAGGATCTGCTTTTATAGGTTGGGAGGTGTACAGGGGTGTTATTTGGGAGGAGACAGACAACACACTCTCGTCACAAACTGTTAATGCCCTCCCCTCATTAATGTTTGCCATCTAGAATAGTTCAGACCTTCTCAGAGGGACGGAGTACCTCCAAGGTGCTGTAAGCTTCCGTGAGTTACTGCCATGATTATGCCCATCAATGGCAAGATTCTGCAACACTGGAATGAAAGTGAATGGACCTATCCTGGTAATGCATGTAAACGTTACCCATGGGTATTGCCTGAATGTACATTTCACATCTTTTTACCCAGCTTTTCTGAGTGCCTACTTCACAGGCATGATTAGGACAGGAGGCAAAGAGGCATGTAGGAGTGGGTCCTGGTGGGTATGAGACCTGACATGTGCTGATAAGCCAAGACGTCATTCATTCCGTGCTGGGCCTCCTACATGTTGCTGATGAGTATGTCTTCTGCAGGAGGTTAGAGGAATGGCTAGCAGGACATTTAGCAGTTTCCCTAAAAGCTTACCAAGAATTAGAAACTAATCATTTTAATGCAAACTGTTTCAAAAGCCTAGATGACGAAAGTGAACAGACTTCTTTTCCCTGACCTACAGATGCACTTTGTAGTACACACCCTTTCTAGGGCAGCACCGTTCCACCCATATTACACTGTGGCTACTCTCCAGAGGCCTGGGGGCAGCCAGTGCTGAGGCCCAATAACTCCTCATAAGGGGAGTGAGAGAGCACAAATGGTAAAACTTTAACCTTAGCTACTCCAGCGTCACAAGAGGGAGGGCTGAGCAAGGAGGCATCCTGAGCAGCCGGTTACAGTGTGAGGGGTTCAGACAGGCATGAAAGAATGCAAAGATCTGGATACAGATAAAATCCACTCTCCTATTAAGGAAAAAGCTCAGTTCAACTTCTATATTCTCTATACAGGATCTCCCCAAGGCATCGGTAAGCCTGTTGTGTTAAACCATGTGTGTGTGTGTGTGTGTGTGTGTGTGTGTGCACAAAGTATATATGGATGGAACCAGTTTGGGCAACAATTCGGCAACATCTAGAAAAGTTGAAGATGAACATGTCCACTGGATGCCTAGGTCTAGTATATCCTAAGAAACTACCCATGTGCACATGGAAATATGTTCAGGTATGTTCTTTGTAGTCTTGCTTCCAAGAGTGAAATACTGAAAAGCAATCTGAATGCTAATCGATATAAAAATAAACAAGTCATAGCCTATTTGTTCAATGGACTCATGGTGTAGCAATGGAAATGACTGCACTAGAAATAAATATTTCTAAAAGAAAAAGAAATAAAACATAAATCTCAAGACACAATGGTTTGACAAAAAATTATCACAGGGCAGAATAGGTCTTAGCAAGGCTCTTTACCTAAAATTTCACTTTCTCTTACACCATCTTCATACCATGACCCTTCTCTGTTTTCATTCTTTGGTTTGGGTTTTCTGTTTGGTTGGTTTTTGAGACAACGTCTCTCGCTATGCGGCTCTAGCTGGCCTGGAACTCACAGCCTCTGCCTCCTGAATGCTGGGATTAAGATGTGTATCACCTCGCTTGGCACACTTCTTTTACGTTCTTCTTTTCCTTGGTTTTTTTGAGACAAGGCCTCCACGTAGCCCCAGCTTGCCTGGAATTTGCTATGCAGACCAGGCTGGCCTTGATCTCACAGAGATTCACCTGCCTCTGCCTTCTCTGTGCTGGGAAAGGCTTGAGCCACCAGGACTGGCTACTTTTCATATATTGTTACTTGTTATCGTTACCTTGCAAACTGTGTGTTTTCAGTTTTCCTATTTTGCTTACTGTCTCTCTGGAATAGAGAAGGAATTTTTATTTCCTCGACTGCTGTATATCCAGCACCTGACTTAGTATCTTGCTGTAGTAATTACTCAAAAAATGCTTGCTGAATTAATGAAGGAAGAAAATCTGATGCCACTTTCATAGTTCAAAGCACATAAAATACCAGAGATATTTTTCAGTATATAGAGTATTCCAGGCTTCTGGGAACTTGCTCATATGAACTTGCATGATTGATGACAGCATGCATAACACTCATGCAAACCAAACAAAAACCCTGCAAAAACTGGGGAAATGGGAAAGAAACACCAACCTCACTGAGGAACTATTGGCAGCTGATCACTGCTGGGTGAGGCAGAGTTGGTCTTCTTTAAGGGAGTGACACTAGATAGGTTGACCAAGCCCTGGCGGATGAACTACCACAGAGGTACATCTGGGGACACAAACTTGACCCAATATGCCAAAGATTATTTGTAAAAACCTATGTAGCACTAGAACAAAATATGGCAATGTGTGGGACTATAAACACCAAATTTAGAAAGTAATTACCTGGGGGTGGGGGAGTGAGATCAGAGTGATACAAAGGAGGACTAACTCTATAATATATGAATTTTTTTGAAATATGTCCAGCAAACATAGCCACATATTAAGAATTGCCAAAACCAGATGATGAGTGTATATATATTTGTAAGATTATTCTGTATATTTTCTGTATGTTTGAAATAGTTTGTTTTAAACATAAACTATCCAGAACTAATACCTTGCACTACTACCTGCAACTTTTCCAACACACCACCAATCAGAGACCACATTCACTCTGAGAATATTCACAGCAATACATATACAACTCTTTTTAATGTTTTATAGATAAGTCGCAGGAGTCAGTTCTCTTCTTCTACCATTTGGGTCCCAGGGATTGAATTTAAGTTGTCAGACTTGGTGGCAAGCAGCTAGACCCACTAAGCCATCTCACCAGCCCTGAACAGCTCTTTTGAATGAGAACTTATTCTGCTGTCTCATTTCTCTATCACATTGCAAGACCCTAGATACTAGATCTCATTCCTCTTTGTATCCTTCACATGACCTTCTCTGATGTTCTACTACAAAACAGATTTTCAGTAAATATTAAATGGGTAGGATGAAATAGTAATTTGAGAAACAGTGGGCAGAACTAGGTGCATAATTGCCTGGACAGGTCACAAAATGAAGTGAGTGGAATTATTGAGAATTTCAGATGGCAATAGTGGAGCATCAAATCTAATCAATGTAGAACCCTGAGAGTAGAAGCCTGTGCAACTATACAAGTGGCACTCTCCCAAAGGCTGCCCCGATGGCAGGCTTCGAACTCACAACTCAAAAGTATCTGATATAAAGGATAGGATATGGGGAAACTGCCAAGCACAGCAAACCATTCTCCTCCTCGCCTAGAACAGAGCATGAGAACTTATTCTGTTGTATCATTTCTCTATCACATTGCAAGACCCTAGATACTAACAGAGCACAGTTGCCCAGTTAAGGGCTACATTCCTCAGTCTTATACTGAGCGTCCTCTCTGGATAGACAAAGTAGAAAGGATGTATGTGGAGTTCCGGCAGGGGAGCCTCCATGGTTCTTTTCTCCTGCTCTGTCCCCTTCACTGATAGAAACAGGCTCAAGGACCTGGCATGCCAGAGCACAGTTAGCGGGACTCTGGATCCCTAGTGTGTGGAACACGGCTCTCCAGAAATGCAGCATATCTCAGAGCAGTGGCCCAGATTAACAAGGGTCTCCTATCATAGCAGCTTAGCTTGGCTGACAAGTAATGTGACAAAAGTATCACTTTTCATTCACTCAGCAGCCAAATGCCTGCAGGTTCCCGTGTATGGTTATCAATAGGCCTGGGGTCAGTGCCAAAGAAGTTTGGTGTAGAAGGAAAGTGAACCATCACACTCTCCTTCCCAAGAAACTCAAGCACTTTAAGTTAAATTAGACTTACCTTACCGGAAACCAACCTAACTTAATTTGAGAGTGTATTCTTAGAACAAGTGACTGAAATTTGGCTAATTGTTGACAAGTTGTCCAACCAATCACAGGCTACAAACTGCTGAAACATGTCAAGTTCCAAACTGTAACCAACCAATTAAGTTATTTCCCCTACGTCTTGCACCAGTATTTTCTGACCACATTAGGGAATAGTGCTCTGAACCATTTTGGTCATGAGTACTATCTGGTTCATAGATTTTTTTATCTGCTCAGTTAAACTCTACTGAATTTGTCTGACTTTTTCTTAATAGATCGGTGTCAGAAGTAGGATCAGCAATAGAATTCTAGTGATCTCCAGGATATCTAAGCGACCAAGCAAAGCTATCCACAGGGGCCATTGTGTTCTTGAGCTCTTGTAGCAATTGGAAGTCATGGATTAGTTCTCTCTTGGATTCTGAACTCTGCAAACTTGTGTTTCAACCTCTTGGGGTTTATTTAAGCAATTATTAGATTAGACTGGGTCCAGGATTGAGTTGGATATAAATCTTAACTGGATCAGATCCAGTTAGAGGCTTTGGGGAGATACATTTTGATAATGGGCTTGTCTCAATCAGAGCACTCCATCTTCTAAGATTCTAGATAATTTTAAGGGTAAGAATTATGGACTCAGACCTATACATATATTCAGAAAAAAATGCCTTAATCTTACCAGTGATGACAATGGAGAGGTTTTAATTTGACAAAATTGGCTATTTTGGACTTTGGACTAAAGATCCCACAAAAGCAACAAGATGCATTTTAATTGATATACAGAGGTATACAAAGACTGAATGCATCAAAAGTTTCCTCTCCTACAGAAATGAAAATATTAAGCATCAAACTGAGGACACTGTGAAAACTGATGGATTTGACTAAATTCATCCCGGATGCTCATTCCATCTGTCTCTACTTCATCAGCATTTCTGCTCCCAATCTCCTTTTCATTCTGAAGATAATGAAAAGGGGGGACTTAGGCAAACAATATTCAAAGTGAGACCCTGTGATCAATGAGGGCCACCCACTGTAACCCGTTGCTGATCTAAAACAGAGTATAACCTGAAGACACTGAAATGACATTAACTGATCTGGCTACAAATGGATTTCATCCTGAGCTTAGTAGCCGAATTTAAAAATATAAACTGGCCTAATACGTGTGAGGTCTCTGGGTGGGACATTAGGAGATGATTAAATTCATGGTCCATGTGTATGTGTGTCTGTATGTGCAAGTACAGAGATCAACTTCAGGTGCACTTCTTCAGGAGCCAGTCCACCTTGTGTTTTTAAGGCAAAATCCCTCATTGGCCTGGAGCTCCCTGAGTAGGGTAGATCCGCTGACCAACTAGCCCCCGGGGGATCTGCCTGCGTCTGTCTTCCCAGCGCTCAGATTACAAATGCATGCCACCACACCTGGCTTTTTTATGTGTGTTCTGTATCAGCTTCGGTCTTCCTGCTTGTAAGACAAATGCTTTACCAAGTGAGTTCTCTCTCTGTCTTTGTGGGTCTTAGCTGAACATTTTGAGAGGACTCTGGAAGTGGGGGAAAAACATCTACAAAGCTAGAAAAACTCTCCAATCACAATAGTTATAGAGGCCAAGACCAAAAGGACCTTCTTGTCCTTAATCCACAGCCAGGGGGGTCTAGGAAAAGAAATTCATTATCTCATAGTCTACTATGCGAGCCTGCCAATGAGCTCCCTCCTTCTGGATTAGACTGTTTTCCCCACTAGGAGGAGCCCACGAGACACTCAACATGCAGGAAACAGGGATTTATTTTGCTACATTGCTTCCATACAGTTTTAAATAAGAACGAAAGCACAAAAGTTAAAATTAAATGTGGGATCCTGCACAACTCTGGTGGATATCTAAATACCTTATCAATAAACCCCCTTTTAATAAGTCAACAGAGTCCCCAGAGTGAAAAGATCATTTCTGTGGTAGGGATTTCAAATCAAAAGCAAGAGGCTCCTATAGCTGTACCAGTCCAGTTGTCGTTTACAGAAAAGCACAGTTTTTATTACATGATATTACTCCAATAAACTTTCTAGGGTAAGACTTAGTTTCCAAGTTAAAAGGACATATAAAATTTTCTTCAGTGGGAGAAATAATCTGAGTTTTCCAGTTTTCTTGAACTACAGATTTTTATGCTCTCTTCTGGAAAATGTTAATAGATTGAAATTCAAGCCTGACTGTCCAAAGCCTTTATAAAATGTTTTAATGGGATGTTCCTCAACTGACACAGGTAAGGTTAAGTAGTATGGAGCCTCCAACCATTTGGAGTTCAAACAGATTATTCTCAACCATTGCCTGCATCACCCCAATATCCATTGAAGCCTAAAGAAATTCACTGAGTATGAAGGATTTAACTAAATAATAACTTACAATTCCATATACCAGTGCTTATAGCCTCCAACTCTACCATTTTGAAGACAAATAGAAGTTAAATATCTTATTCAGCATGGGGACCTGAATTTGATCCCCCAGACCCCTTGCAGGAAACCAGAAAAGGTGTAAGTTGAAACTCATGTAAGAAACAGGAGGTGTGGTGTGTGCCTGTAATCCCACAGCTGGAAAGGCAGAGACAGCTTACTGGCCAGTCTAGCAAATGGATGAGAGACCCTGTCTCAAAAAAATAAGATGGAGAGTAATTGAGGAAGACACTCTACATTAACCTTTGACCTCTGCATATACACACATACACCTATGTATACACACAAATAAACAAAGGAATAAATAATAAGCAGTCAGCTAAGACTGACACCAAGATTTCCTATAATTCTAAACTGGACTATTCTATCATCCTGTGTGCCTCCTAATTAAAAGTGATATATAGTAACCAAACTTTGCTCAGCTTTCTTTAGTATTCCAGTTGAGAAAGTCAGTGTGTGTGTTTGCCTTTATTTGGAAAGGTCAACAGCAACCTGGACTGCAATGCCACAAGGTTTCACTGAAGCTCTCTCATTTCTCCCAGGCACCGCACCCTTCCGAACCCTACCTTCATTCAGTATCTTGACAATCTGTTGTTATGCTCCCCAACTAAAGAGTGTTCTGAAACTGATTTGATTTACTTTCCACAGCAACTTAAACATAAATGTCACAAGATTTTTATGGAAAAAAATCTTCAGAGCTTTCAGAGGATATGTTCCACGGCTTAGGACATAATCTAACTGCTGAAGAAATTTCCCGCCCACCTGAAAGACTAAAAACTATTAAAAGTTTGCCCTGGCCTACAACCAAAAGACAATTAAAAGGCTGTTTGGGCTTGCAGGAGAAAATAGCACCTGGGTCCTACATGTTTCCTCAATGACCTCACCCTCCTCAGAGTCAGAACCAGAGCCCTCATTCTGGAAAGACAGTCACAGTCATCTGCCGCCTGGTAACCAAGTGAAGTTGACTTCCTACCCTGGTTGCAGACCTGTCATATTATGCTAAACCATTTACCTTATTTGTTCATAAATATGACAACCAGGCTTTAGGAATTTTTACCCCAGACCATGAGGGAAACCTAGGTCCCTGTAATTAGCTCAAGTAGCTAAGACATGTCCAAATTATTTAAAAGCAGCAGCAACCACACTGGTAGAAGTTACATCTGAACTGGCTTTAGGAAATAAACTTACTTGTCAGTCCTTACATTCTGTGGAAAGTCTACTAAAATCCAAACATTTTCCAGTCAGTAGATTAGACCAGCAACTTGTAAAACTCTTCTGCCTTCTCCTAATCTCCATCTAAAACTCTGAACCTTAGCCCTGCCTCTTTATCTTCTTTATCTGGATGATGGTACATGAGCACATTTAATGAGCAGGATCCAAAGTAAATTTAAATCAGTGACATCATACAAGCAATGATTCATACCTTCAGAGGTAGTTCCCAGGTCTTAGGACCATATAATACTTGGAAACACAATGAATCTTTTACAGGTATCTCTTTAATAGGTTTTCTGTATTTGGTAGTAATTAGGAGTTTTTTCACAATAGCGGGGGTCCAACCAAAGGCCTTGTACATGCTAAGCAACTGTTTTACTGTTGAACCACATCCCAACCCACAATTGGGTTATTTTGTGCAGGAGTGGGTGGGTGTCAGCATGCACTGAATTAAATTTACTTTGGTTCCTTCTCATTAAATGTGGTGTGCTATAAAAGGACTATGCAAAAGTAGGTTTCCCATTGGACTTTGTTCAGGAGTTGTGTGGACTCATGGGCAAACAACTTTAACTGATCTCTGATCAAACATCCCCCTTCCCATATTGGGTCAGCAAAGAATGTGACCCTTCTGTTTCGCCTCTTTGCGGGTTTAGCTGTTATTGTATGACCTGGTCCACTCCTGCCTTTCAGATTACTCTCCCTGAAATTGGGATGCAGCCTGAGAAGTTCATCTGCAGGCAATGTTATTGTTGTGTGAACATCATAGAGCATGTTTATATAAACCTACATAGTACAGCCTACTATGGACCTAGATCTTGTGGGATAGCCTATTTTTTTTCTAGGCTACAAACAGGTACAGCATGTTATCGTATCAATACTGGAGGCAAATATAACACAAGGGGAAGTGTTTGCTTAAACACAGAAAAAGTAATTGTGAAAACACAGTTTAAATTTTTTTTTAATGGTACACCTGTTATTAAGGTACTTACTACGAATGGGGGTTGGCAGGACTGGAAGCTTCTCTGGGTGAGTCAGTCCGTGTGTGGTGAGTGAACATGAGGACTCAGCACTTCCTCACTATTGTATAATTTACAAACACTATGAATTTAGGCTACTCTATTTTTTTTTTCTTTCTTCGATAATAATCTTATCATATTATGGATTTTTGTCATCAAAAACTAATTTTTTAACTTTCTGACTTTCAGAACACTGCTAAAAGCACAAACAGACACAGTTATACACAAAATATTTCTTTATATATTTATTCTGTAAGCATTTTTCACTTAAAGGAAAATTTAAGGCAGAGTCTCTCATACAGTGCAGGCTGGTCTCAAACCTTCTATGTACTCCAGAATGACTTTGAACTCCCGATCCTCCTGCCTCCACTTCTGAGTTTTGGGATTACCAGCATATCCAACTAAACATTTTATTCTTTAACTGTTTTACTTTAAAATGTTTTTAGTTAGTAATTAAGACAGGAACATGCACATTAGCCTACGCATACACAGGACCAAACTATCAGTGTTGTTATCTTTAACCTTCACGCCTCATCTTACTGGAAGGTCTTCAAGGGCAATAACTTCCATGGGCAGTCATCTCCTGTAGCAATAATGTCTTCTGGAAGTACTCCTGAGGGATCCACCTGGCACTCTTATTGAGGATAGCAGTCCTTTCAGGAATATGTCCATAGTGCTTTGCTTGGATTGTTCCTGACAGATTTGTTTGTAAGTAGATAATGCAGCACAAACATTCTTCTCTATGATGAAAATGCTTGATATTGGTCATATTTTTGAACTTCTGATGGAGCTTATTGGGTCTACTAAAGCTTCTCCTAACACCTGTGAGTTTTCTTTGGCTTCTTATTTTACTTCATGCTTCTCTTCTGCAGCTGCGTGTTCCTCTTCCAGTTCTAACAACCTCAGTTCCAATAACTCCCCATTAGTCACTTCCTCAGGAAGCACCTCAACTTCATCCTTTTTGATTTTTGCAAACTCATCCTTGGTAAATCCTTTAAAATCCTTGGCAAACCTCTTGTCTTCTTTCAGATGTCATCTATATACTCCGTGGTGATATCACATCAAATCCAGGCAAGGTTCTTGATACAGTCATAGGTGTTTTGACCGTCCAAGAATTGCACCTATTACATCAATGGCCTCTGGATAAAGCAAAGAGGTGGTTTGATGTGTTGAAGGCTGCCAATAAAGGGGAGGTTTATGGGAACATTATCAACAATAATGAAAACCTTGATAGACGTGTTTCTTCAAACAATACTCTGTTTTGCTGGCATAGCAATTCAAGAGGACACTTTGGAAGAAGAGCTGAGTCACACTGACTTACTGTTGTTGCAGCACACTGGCAGTGTGGACATAGGGACATGCTTGAAAGCCGTGGGAACTCTCACAGGGCCAGATCACAAATGTTTTAAAGGTATAGCCTGTATTATTTTCCTCAAGTAAGGTATGATCAGTCTTTGAAAGCCTTGGAATCCAGCACTGACATTCCTTCCTTATAGGTAAAAATCCTCTCAGACATTCATTTCCAGAATAGAGAATGTTTATCCACAGTAAACATTTGCTCTAATAAATAATTCTTCTCTGAAATCAATTTATCTAGAGTTTCCATGAATTCTTCAGCTATCCTCACATTGGTATTCAAAGACTTACCACTCCTTTTATGATACATAATGAATAATGATTTTTTTTTAAAAATCACTTAAACCACCCAGAGCTAATAGTAAATGCAATATCATTGTTTGGTCCAGCCTTTTCTTTCAACATTGCAAAACAACCTTTCTGCTTTGGTCATGATTGTCATGGTGCTGGGTGGGATACACTTCTGTGTCTGGTCTTCAATCCAGGTCATTAGAAGTTTCTCCATAAGTGATACAGGCCTTGGTGGAATTTTTGTTAGTCTTGTTACCTTCTGTGAAGCAGATTCTTAAAACAGCTTCCATCACTCTTGATTTTGTTCATCAAGATGATAGCTTTGATTGAATGGGGTGGGACTGCCTGGCACTCAGTAATCATCACTGACTTTCTACCTTCATAGTCCTTGTTGCTTTTAATTCTCTCTCCAAGTCTATCACTGTCCTTGGCCTCTTACTGATTTTGAAATCATGAGGAACAATACAAGATTAAATGAAGCCCAAGAGAAAGTGTTGCAATCCAGATATGTGGTACACATGGCAGTTGTAGGTAGAACATAGCACATTGTTTCACAGTAATATTTTTCCCAAATAGAAAAAGCATGTAAAAGTAACTATAAAAAGGATAGTATACTAAATGCATAAACCAGTAGCACAGTCGTTATTATCATTGCCAAGTAGTATATACCATACATAATTGTGGTATTGTACTTTCATGTGATGGGCAGACAGGAGAGGTATTTATAACAGCATCACCACAAATATGTGAGTAATGCATTGTGATACATTCTTATGACAGCTATGAGATCACGGGGTAACAAGAATTTTCCAGTTCCAGAATAATCTTACAAGATCACCGCCATATATAAGGACTAAATTAGTACTAACTTTCAGTGAAGAGGCAGTAAGTTAGATTCCTTCACTGGAGAAAATTTCCTGGTGATTCTTTTTTTTTTTTTTTTTTTTTTTGAGACAGGGTTTTACCAAGTAGCTCAGGCTGGCCCCAGAAATGACTTTGTAGGCCCAGATAGGCTCAAACTCAAGGAAATTCTCCTGCCTCTGCCTCCCAAGTATTGGGATTACAAATGTGAACCACCATGACCAGCCTGAAGTTCATGCTTGGTGATTTTGGGATGCATATAATTTAAAACCAATTCATAAGAGAGTATCTTGAATTTTGCAAACAACCAGGTATCCCAAGGGCACAACACAGTATAAATCATTCTTTAATTAGGAATTAAAGAGTTTAAATTAAAGAAATTAATTAATAGAAGAAAAATGCATATTCAATAATGTTCCTTAATGGAACATGATGCAACTTAGATTTCTTCCTTTCCCACGTTGGGAGCTTATATAAAACTAAATGATGTGCTTGTTTCATTTCTGATTTACTACTACAGAAAGATTCATTTTAAAAGGTGGCTGATGGGCTGAAGACATGGCTCAGCAGTTAAGAGCACTTGCTGTTCTTCCCGAGGACCCAGGCTCGACCCCCAGCACCCACCTGGTAGCTAACAAACATCCATAACTCGGATTCCAGGGGATCCAGCACCATCTTCTGGCTCTGTAGGCAGTGCATTCATGTAATACATTTACATACAGTCATGACGCTGATACACATAAAAATAAAAATAAATAAATAAAACATTAAAAATATATAAAACATGGCTGATATTCTCTAGCCAGCAAATATATTAAGGTGCTGTGTTTTGTTAAGGAACATGTGACATGTTACGGGAGCAACTAACAGTTGGTGTGCAGGCATTATGATGGTAGATGATAAGCATAACTAATCCAAAGTTTCCAAATACTTATGCTTATTTTAATTTTCCTCTAGATTACTTTGACTTGTGTTACCAAGATAACTCCAAAAATGGATACCTCTTTTCTATGTGAGTGTCTGAATATGTGTGTGTGTGTGTAGTTTCGCATTTGCACATATGCGACATGCATGCAAGCCAGAGATTGACAGCTGGTATTTTCTTCAGTCTCTCTCCACCTTATTTTTTTGAGACCTGGTCTCTCACTGAACCTAGACCTCAGCAATTAGGTAAGCTTGGCTGACCAGCAGGTCCCAGGGATCCTCCTGTCTGTTTCTTCCCAGCTCTGGGATTACAGGTGTACTACGGCACCCAGGTTTTTTTTTTTTTAATGTGAATCCTGGAGATCAAACTTGGGTTCCCATGCTCAGTGGCAAGCATTTCACTACTGAGATATCTCCCTAGACCTTTCAAAACTGGATACCTCTTGAGTCAAGCCACTTTACAGTGAATGTTGCTCTTTAATTGCCATCATGGCTCCATCAGAGACTATGACCAATATGACTTGAATACTATTGGACTGTCTTTGTTACCTGAATTTTGAATGTTTGGTGTAAGGAGATTTCTGTTAAGAACTGTTCTTCCTTAACAGCTAAGGAATGTACAATTTTTGGTACTCACCATATAACCTTGATGTTATATTTGATATTGAGAATCTTCAAGACTTATATACAGCCATCTCTTGTTCAACAATGATCTCTTTATATTATAATGACAAAAATATGAAGAAAACACACAGAATCATTCAAGCAGTCTGGCATTGTGAATTCTGTACTCCATGCCAAAACCAGATGAGTCCATTACGATGGTGACAGAAAGTGGTGCTTCTGAAACTGGATTGTTTTGATCAATATCTCAAGATTAAGGGGCAAAATTATTAG
Source organism: Eospalax fontanierii (assembly GCA_035773235.1). Classification (NCBI taxonomy): domain Eukaryota; kingdom Metazoa; phylum Chordata; class Mammalia; order Rodentia; family Spalacidae; genus Eospalax; species Eospalax fontanierii. The sequence continues at coordinate 27,546,709 of CM069543.1, read as the reverse complement.
TTGCCTTCATATGTAGCAAAATATAACTTAATATGCAAACAAACTGCAAACTCATTTGAGAATACATTCTTGTAGCAAGTAGCTAAGACCTGACCAATCACAGCACATGAGCTTTTGGTCAATCATGGGCTACAAATCAATAACACATGTCCAAAGCAAATGTAGAATTATAATTAATCAAGCTATTTCTATACATAACATCTGTTTTCTGCACACACAGTGCAGTAGAACTCTCTCAACTGCCTTTATCCTAAGTAATATCTGATTCATGATTCTTTTTTCTGCTCTATTTAATGCTATTAAATGTAATTTACATAAGTTTTTCTTTTTAATAAGATTCCTAGGTTGTGGAACTTCATCAACAGAGCAAGCTTGGGACTCACTTCATTGAAAATATCTTGCAATACAGCATAACACAGAGAACCTTGAGAGTGCCCAGAACCCCTTCTGCAAGCTCCTGACTGACCCATTCTGAGTGCTTTTTCTGGGTGACATTATTAGCAAGATTAACAGACCTAAAAACCGGCTGGACTGTATCCAATGCACCAGCAAAGAGACTATTTACAAACAGGATCCAAACTCCACAGAGTCATCTAGTTCCCACCAAGGCAACAAGCAGTTCCCAAGGCATCCAGCTATTCCCTGGGTGGTATCCAAGAAGCAACAGGTCAGAGTTGCATAACAGAGCACACACATACACAATCATTCTTTGGCAATAGACCTTGGCTTTCATAACCACGTTCTTCTTGGATTTGCTTATTAATTTTTTTAACAGTCACTACTAATGAATGTCCACACCTAATGCTCCTTTATTTTCATGGAAAAAAATAGTCTAACTACTTGAAGGTACTCAGGCAAATGAAAACTGGAGTATCTGACCCCAAATCTTACAGAGCTAAAGAGGGACAGAAAGGAATTTGGAATTTGCCAAAGGAACACAGCTATACTAAGACAATAGTTTCAGTATTTAACATTTTCAACAATATTTAACATGTTCTCAAGAAATAGCCTTGAGATATAGCTCTCAAGAAATACTGATTAGACTCAGTAAAAAAGCGAATGCTTAAGGAGCCAACCTGGAGGCAAAAAGAAACTCAGTGCCAGGGCAAGAGTCAGGCTCAGGTCCTAACAGCCCTAGTCCTGTCTCCAGCCCACATTCACACCTCTCTCCCTTTTAATGAGAAAGAACAGCAGAGAAGCTGGCAGGAACTGGGCAAAGACCAAAGCTGCATGTACATGCTAGTTGGACTCTTAAAAAGCACAGTATTTGTACAAGTGCAGCCAAAAAGATGGTAAGGGCAATGGAGTACAGTGACAGTGCTTGCAAAGCTGGTAAGAAACAAATCTTGGGCTTGGAAGGCAGGATAGCGTAGATAATGGAGTTGAAACCATGCAGAAGCAGCCAGCAGAGAGCTGGGCACCAAGGACATGTGCACCAACTTCTGGGAGAAGATGGGAGTCAAGACCACACGCTTTCACCGCATCCCCCAACATCCTAGCTCCGTGAGAAGTCCAAGGAGCAAACACTGTCTTGTCTAACCTTTCCATGAGGTAAAAAAAAAATGTGAGGATACAGGCCAACCTGGGAAAGCAAGACAAAAGGATTTACAAAAGCAAATTAAGTTAAAGAGAGAGCAACTCTGTTGCTGAGACTCCCTGGTGCTCTAGAAGCAGAATCAGCTAACTCAGGCTAGACATGAGTTCCTTGTCCAATAAGACCGAAAAGCCTGAGAAAGTCAAACAGGAGGTGGGTGCTTAGGGAAAGATATTAGGGAGGTTTTCTCTGGAAGGCACTTGCAAACAGCAAGCGTTTCAAACAAGCAAACTCACTGGCCTGCCATTTCTAACTTCATTTTGAGAAAACGACAACTGAAAAGAAAAAAAGACATTTAGGGTTGACAAGAACAGCAAGAGGGGTGATGACTCTTTTGTAAACCACGAAAGAACTTGACCAGGATCAGGGCAGAGATGGAGACTACAGCGGGTTTTGTCAGGAGGCTCTTGACCACCATGCTTGGATGTTGCCAGGAGCTCTCACCGACATCTGCCCTTTAGTTGGCAGCCCCAAACAAGGTCTTCATTGTGGGACCTGGTAAACTGGCCTGAGAGCTCCTGGAAAGCAGTGCCAGCCCTGTCTTGTCCAATTCCTGACCCATTCACTATTCTAGCCCCCGACCCTGGGTGATAGTGCTTTATGTACCCATGCATCTAATCATGGCCTTTAGGACTTGGTGTAGTTAATTGATTGGGAGCACTGACCCTTGGTGCTGTTGATGAAAAAAAACACAACTCTCACCTCAAAGAGGAAGATAGTTTATTCTGAAGCAAAATATGAGTGATTATGGTTGCCCAAAACACCATGTTCCACTTTGGAAGAGGTTAGATAAGAGATTGTATTAGTTACAGAACAAAGAAAGTCATAAATCAAGGCATTTGCCAGACACATTGATGGGACTACAGAGTGGTGGGCTACAACCTGCGGGGAAAGCTCTCACAGGTTTCAGATGCTGTCTGATGACATTCTTGCTTTTGGATTTTTGAGTGCTAGTAGTTTGTTTAGAATACAGTTTAAAGGTTTTGACAGGAGACTGTTAAATCATACATACAGGTGGGCAATGCATGGCTTTTGACGGGACTAAAAATAGCTCAAGATAATTTGGCTCTATCTGTAACATTTTGCCTCTCCATAATCAAGAAGCTCAGTCCCATCTTTGACACAGATGTGACATTTTTTTTCCCTTCTGAGAACTTCATTTCAAACTCAAACCTGGGCCCTCTGCCTCCTCTCTTGGACGTCCTAAGATATGATCATCTTCCTAGTTTTAGCCCCACCTCCCAGCTCTAGCCCACATCTACCACTTCCTTCAGTGCAACCATGGCCCCGAGTATGGTTTTATAGTCACAGCAGTACCACACTGCAACTCTACCTCTATTTGTAATTTAGCCCGTGTATTATACCTAGCTTAATGTGTAGTAAAATATACGTGCTTATTCTCCTAGCCTGAGTTTAGTTCTTGTTTATTAATGCTTTGCCTTTTAGAGACTAGAGTTTAAAATCACCTCCATAAATATTTGGCTAAAAAGACATAATCAAGCCAACTAGACAAAAACCTCTGGGATATCTGACAAGATCTTTATTCCCATCTCCCAGAGCCCCTCCTCAGGGCCAAGAAGCATAGTACGAACTAGGGGGTCAAGTATAGGACATGGTTTCCATTCTATGGAGCTTATAGTTCAATGGTTCAGAGAAAAAAAAGGAAGGAAGGAGGAAGGGAAGGAAGAAGGGAGCAAAGAAAGGAAGAGAAAGAAGGCAGATGAAGGGAGAGAGGAAAGAAAGAAGAAAACACACACACAAAAAAACAAATGACTCGGATTCAATTGTGACCACCAAGAAAGTGGAGAAGATATGCCTAAGCCAAGGAAATGATAGCTAAGCCAGCTACATCCAGGAGAAAGGAAAGAAGAGAGAACAGCAAAGGGTTCTAAACAACGAGAGTGAGAAAGGCGCTCTGGCAGATTTAATGAGGTGCATCAGTTTGGCTAGGAGTGGAGATACGGGCTTCATAGATGCTTCCAACAAAAATAATCAGACAGTGACAAATAGAGCCACATCCTGGCAGGGTTTAGACTCCATGCTCAGCAGTCTGGACTTTATCCCACAGTGTACTTTGCTTCTGAAACTGTTTGAACATAAAAATAACTAGAGGAGTTTGTTTTCACAGTGGATTCCAAACTGCATACAAACATTTGGATTCAACAGGTCAGAGAATGACCCAGGAATTTGCATTTAATAACCCTCCCCTTCTTGGGGTGAGTTTGCTGCAGGGAATGGTTGGGTAATAACTTTCCGAGCACAAACTGTAGGAGCTAATGAACCATAAAAGGGTGGCACAATCATATCTGTTTCAGAAAAACTACTCTGGCAGAAAGTAGTCTATGTTAATGCTCACTCAGCAAAGTCCCTTAATCCTTTGCTAATCCTGTAACCCTCTGCTACCGAGGGGCTATAAAGCTCAGAATTGACTCTGAAATTAAGTCTGCTAATAAGAAACCTCTGGGAAGACCATGTCTGAACAGTCTTGAACATTTTTTCTTTTAGACCTTTTATATTCTAAATATGTGGGCAATGAGAGAGCATTAGATGTGAAAGCTTTTGAACCAGATTATTAGAGAATGCCTCTGGATTCTGAAGGATACAGGCTGTGCTCAGTAGATCCTTGTCTAGCCTAGTCAGGGCTCCTGACAGGATAGAACCTGTGCTTGTTAACACAGGTTCATGAGGAATTTGGGTAAAGGCTGTGTAGCTATTAACCCTGAAATGACAATTATATCCTCTTAGAGAACTGAACGCACTCAGATAAATGTAGTGTAGTTTCTTGCAGCCATCGGTGATTGAATACACTGATAAATATTTTGTGATGACTATAACACTAGCATTTCAACCAAAGGTCTTCCCATCCATTTCTTGAATGAAACTTCCTGCCAAACATATCCAAGCATATCATGAGGTTACCACATGACATTATCATCTACAAAGTTCATGCTGAAGAACCAAGCAATCAACTTACCAAATTTTCTAAAAAAGCAAAAAAGATTTCATAATGTCTTAAGTTTATAATGATCTGTGCGGCTGCATCCATAACTTATTCTTTGCAACATTAATCCAGTGGGCTACAGTTTAGATAAACCTGCTCCACTTAGATTTTTTTAGATGTTTGCAAAAATTACCTTCTTTTAACCTGGTCCTTCCACTGGTAAGAAACCACCTGAAATTGACTGATAGGCAGAAGATGAGATGATGCCCCTCGCCTTCATCCGGCCCAGGTTCCCAGCCTGAGGATCTTCAGGGCCCAGCCTCTGTACCAAATTCCTATGCCTCTTCCAAATAGGACTTATCTCTCCTGAAGTTGGGTAGTGCTTCTGAAAGGAACATTTCACTCTACGTTCTACAACCTCAAAGGGCAAGAACCAAGTTTGAGGCCTTTTATTTCTGGCTTCCTACTTTCAAATGAGTAGGCCTGAGGCTCAATTGTATGGATGGGCTGGGGCTGACTTTCTGCCTTCAGCCACGGTGCTAACATCAGCTTCCCAGTCACCTTGGCACCAGTTGTTGTGCTGGGACCATTTGTTTTCTAAACATTTCTCAGAAAGGTTTGGTTTTTTTTTTTTCACAATTATGCCTGCAAAGAATACAACTCATTGTCTATCTGGTGGTATACCATTAAGGAATAAAATGGAAAAAAGTAATCATATTCAGGTGCTTCATACAGCCATAAGGAGATGTCTCAATGAAAGTCAGCTATGGGGGCATAATTTTTTTTTACTTCCCCCCCACCTAGTATAGGGACTCACAATCCTCCTGCTTTGACCTCCTGAGTGCTGAGATTAGAGGCATATGCCACCACACCCAGCAACTTTTGCTTCTCTGTGTTTCTAAGTGCAAACATATGGACATTGTGTGTGTGTGTGTGTGTGTGTGTGTGTGTGTGTGTGTGGTCTAATGACATATAAAAATGTAGTCAATACCTAAATATTTAAGAAACATTAACCAGATAATCATTAATTGAAGGGAAAGTTTCAACATAAGAATAAAATACTTATAATTATTAACAAGTATTTTCTAGACAGCTGGAATCAACTTTCACTATCAGGACCCAAGCTTGAAGAGATGGGTCTCAAGAGTACTATTGTAAAGATGTAATACAATAAAATAATTATAATACATTAACACAGAGTTGGGTGGTTGGCCTTAGTATTCCCTGGCTAAGTACCTATATGCCTTGGTACAAAGGCCAAGAGGTCATGGGTCAGGACAATCCAACGATGACTATCTCTCTGGTGCCCACAGCACCTAAAGACAGGCACTTGGAACCCATCCAACTGCTGGATGCTGTCACCATCCATTCAGAGCTGGGGAAGGATATCTCAAATCCAAGCCAATTTTATGATCCAGAAATTGGTTTTAATTAAAGTAAGTCTTTAAGTAAGCTCTTCAAAATGACATATTTGTGCATTATATACCTATTTTATCAAAGGTAAGAACACAGTTAGGTAATCAGTAATTCTCCTATGCTAACCAACAATTAATTATTAGAATAGGAATAAATAATTCATTTTAACTATGTGCTTTGGATCTTACTGTGCATTCCATGGTCCTTCTTTTAATGACTCAATTCTGCCACAAGCACAGTGCTCAAGTTCTCATTGGAAACTAAATTGGCTCTCCCCTGAACCATATTTAAAAGTGCGACACAGTTGCTATGCCGTACGTCTGCATCCTCCACCCCTTACTCTGACCTGTCTTCTTTGGCCGTAGCACTCAGCATCTTCTACTGGTTATTTCCTATAACTTACTGTAACTTTTTAACGTAACTTTTACTATAGATGGTGTCTTGAAATATTGTCCAGGTTGGCCTCAAACTCCTGGGTACAAGCAATCCTCCTCCTTCAGCCTCCAGAAGGCCTGAGAGCATAGGCTTGAATCATTGTGCCTAGCTGATATCTGCTTCGGGGGATGACAAGATGGCTCATCGGATAAAGGTACTTGCTTACATCTATTTTGACAGTTGTTCTTTTCCACCAGACTTTAAGTTCCACAAGAACAGATATCTTATTGTGGCTTAACAAAGACATTGTTGGTCTTGGTCCCTAGTTTCTTGCAGAGTTCCTAAAACCCCTGGAATTTCTTAAATGACAGAAATGACTTTTGTTATTCACAATAAATTCCTCCTCCTTTCCCTCTGCCTCCTCTCTGTCCTTCTTCCTTCTTCTTTTCATCCTCCTTCTCTTTGGTATTTCTTAAATACGATCTTTGCTTTGTAGGCCAGGCTTGCCAAAAACTTCCTATGTGGCCAGGATGGCCTAAAACTCACCTCCTGCCTCAGCTTCCCAAGTACTGAAGTTACAAGTATGTGCCACTGGGCCCAGCCTCGTAACAAAGTTATTTCCAGTCATACCTAGGGTGGTTTCTAGTAGGGGGCTAGATAGTTTCAGGATGGAGCCAAGTTACCAAAGCAACCAGCCATACTATTAGAGGGTGGAGCTTTCAGCCTCCCCACTAGCCTCTGAGATGAGAGAGGAGCTGGAAATTAAGTTCACTCATCAATGGCCAAGAATTCAGTTAGTCACTAACCACAGCGATTCTTTGGCCTGGCCCCAACAGCAAAATGCAGCTCTCAAGTTCCTCTACACTGCCAAACACTGGATTGAATGTCAAAGGAAAGACCTTAAAGATATAAACCTGAGAATAATTGTCTCAGCAGGAAGCAGAAGAGCCGAACTGACAAAGAGCACCAGGTGTCCTGAGCCAGCACAGCACCATGCCTTTGAGCCTTAGACACCCCCAAGTGCATGCATTTCTTTAAAATTCCACTCAGTACATGACAGGCACAAAAACAGATTCCAGGTGGATGAAGTAGTTTAACTTAAATATACAAAGTCTCACATTACTAGAACAGAATAATATTGTAATCTTGGGTGAAAGAGATCTTTCTAAGCAAAACACGGAGGTCATAAAGGAAAAATAAATTAGATTTGACTAAAAAAAAGTTTTAAAAAACTGGGCTCAGTGGTTAAGAGCAGGCTGCTCTGGCAGAAGACCTGGGTTCAGTTCCCAGCACCCACATGGCAGGTCATAACCATCCCTAACTCCAGTTCCAGGGGATCTGATGCCCTCTTTCGGCCTCTCAGGGAATAGCATAACATAGGTGCACTTACAGGCCAAACACTCATGCAAGCAAAATTAAATAATTTTTTAAAAAAAAGATATTACTAACAATGTTAATGATAAATAGAAACATATTTTTCAATATAAATAAATAAAAGGTTAATAGGCATACTTCATAAGTAGCATCTACAAAATACTATGATAGGAGAGAACATTTCACTATCTTCTACTTAGTTGTGCTTCAGCCTTTGACTTTCAACTTAAAATGATGGTGTGAAAGTGACTGCACACTATAGATATCATACTTGATTTCTTAAATCTTTTTCTTGGGATAGGGTCTTACACTATGCCTCAGGCTAGCTGGAAATCCACTATAGCCCAGGCTGGCCACAAACTCCTAGCAACCCTCCTGCCCTAGCCTCCTGAGTGCTGAGATTACAGGAGTAAGTTACTATGCCTTCCTCATGCCTGACTGTTGATCTTTTCCTGGCCTAGGAAGATGCAGCAGGACACGTTTTCTCAGTGCTAGACAGTGGGGACAATAACTCCCTGACAGCTCCCAGAGAAAACAACTGGCACTCTGTAGGGTACCATGTGACTAACTATCAGCAGACAAGGTGTATTAAACACATTTTCAACTTACAGTACTTTCAATAGGTTTATCAGGATGTAACCCCACTGTAAGTCAAGCAGCATTTATGTTTGTGAAGCTAGGCAGAAGCTAAGAAGACATTTTTTAAAATGAGAAAAAAGAGCAGACGACCTAGTGGGACCCAGATGACAAAGGATGCTGGCACACAAGAGCAGAAGGCTCTCTCCTACCTCCACCTGGGACCCAGCATCCCAACTCTGCCTACCAAAGTTAGAAGCAAGAAGACATCTGGAGGCAGCATTTGGTGTCCATGAACTTCTCCAAGTTCTGTGAGCCTCAGACACAACATAGTGGGATCAAATATGGGAGCAGAGGAACAGAGAAGCTGCCAAGTGGAGTTACAACCAAAGAAGAGACGTTGGCCATATGTAAGGCCCTTTTTGGCAGGTTTCCAGAAACAACTGGTCGATGTTTTGAGGCCCCAAGGGCCTGGCTCACTTGGGCAGAGGGGAAACATAATGCAATGTGAAATGCCTGGAGACACACATGCAAGCGTTTCTTTAAATCTGGAAGGATGTTTTAGGGGAAGGAGAGAAAGATTATGAGGGCAAGCAGGGACTTCTACCTTGCTCTGTATTCACGTCTGGGAGGCTTACTTTTTTTATAAAGAACCTTTATGATTTTCACATACTAGCTTGTAAGAAGACAGTCTTATTGAGAACAAACAGAAGCTACTTAGGATACAGCTTCTGCCTTCACAGTCTAAGTCCTTCTCAGCCCCAACACTGGTGACAACAGGAGTCCCCAGAGCGCCTGGTGGTGGCCTGTGGAGGGGAACCAAGCACAGAGCAGCAGGGTGCCCACAAGCTTCCTAGCGCCTGTGTCTGAAACTGAATCATGCCCAAGGCTAAAAGCTTGGCCGGTGTGGCATGCCAAGGTGAGTTCTTATCTCTGGCGTGGAGACCCTCCCTCTCAGGTTCTTAGCACACACTCTCCTTGTGGGTAGCCCCCATGTGATTTGGAGTTCCCCTCACATGTGCTTAGGTTAAGAGATGGCATCGGGTCTCACATCCTGCTGCTGACGTGAACATACCCAGTCTTCACGGTGGCTCCTGTAGCCTGCCCTGCTTCCTCCCACTCCTGTATCCCTAGGTGTGGTCAATTCTCTAATCTGAAGCCTTTCACCCCATACCTGCCCTGTGACTCATTCTTTTACTACCTCTGTGTGATTACCCCTTGCCCCTTGCCAAGTCCTCCCAGAGCTCCCTCTGAGTGAAGCACCATCCTACGGAAGCATCACTACAGAACGGCTCCCTGGTTGTATGCCGTGGCCACCACCAGACTGTTAGCTGTTGTTGATGAGGAGGGCAGTGGTATTTACCACAGTTGCCTCCGGTTGTGGGCAAAAGGCTCAACAAACATTTACTGAATGAGTAACCTATTGACCATGCACCCCGCTCAGGTCAAGTGCAGAGCATCTGTGGGCTGTGCCCCCTCCACTCCACCTCCTCACACTTCTTTAAAAGTCTTTTCTGAAAACTTCAACATAGTAAGAGTTAAATGCTAAAAGGTCCCTGAGACTTTAGATTTTCATACCAAAGTTCTCAAGAGTCAATTTACCCAAGGTAAATAGGGGTTGAAGAGTCCAGCTAAAGAGTTTCGAGGACTGGGGTTCTAGTTCTGACTCTACATCAAACTGTAACTTTGTACAAATCTACTAATTCATAGCGTTGAATGTCCTCAGAGGCAGTAAAATAAAGGGCTGGGCTGGGTGCTGGGGAAGACTGTGAGAAGGGGAGGTGGAAGAAAACTGACCAATCTGAATAGTACATAGGCAGGACCACCCTTAGCCTGAGCTCAACCCTGGATATAGCCCAACTCAAATACTCCTTCCTACCTAAAACAAACTCACATTGTGCACCCACATTCCGGATCACAGAGCAAAATCTCACAGAGGTCCTTGCAGTTGGTTCTTTTTACAAACAAGGAAGTCTAGACTGGGTAGGCACCACTTTCCTTTGACAGGAAGAAACTGCTTCCCCATACTCTACTGGCCAAAGTCCAGGTCTGATTTGGACCTATTTCTTCTACCACAAACAGTAACCAGTCCCATAGTGCTGGGCTAGCCTACAGCCGGAGTTCATGAGGTTTCTACTCAGGAGGCAAATCCATAGTCTCTTCCTAAGACACTAGAGTTAGGAAACTCTTCACTGTGTTGTGAGAAAAAAGAGGATCATGCATTACCTCTGATTTTCCTTAGCATGAGGAAGAACAGGGAATATGTTGATATATTTTAAAAATTTTATATGTATGAGTGTTTTGATTGCTTATATGTAAGTGTACTATATACATACAATGCCCACAGATGCCAGAAGAGGGTGTCAGATCCCCTGGAACTAGAGTTATGAACAGTTGTTAGCTCATATGTGGGTGCTGGGACCCAAACCCGGTTCCTCTGCAAGAGTAGCTGATGTTCTTAACCATTCGTCCAGCTCTCCAGCCCCAGTATTTCTTTTCTCTTCTAACTAAACACCCAGGCTTTAGCATCAGCCAGATCTGGGTTCAAATTCTAACACTGTTGATTTCTAGTGACTTGACAAAGGGTCAGTTGTCAACCCCTCTGCATCTCAAATCTGCAGAGGATTATATAAAACTGGCCTTACAGATTTGTTATGAGTTCTAAGAGATGCAATACTTGTCAAATACACAGTGCAGAGCCTACCTCACACAAAGAGTTCTCAACCTAGAAACCTCTGGCCCAGAGCAACAGGGCCTCTGTTTCAAAAGAATTTCCCCATGTACAGTTGGCACTGGGTTTTTATCAAAACCAAATCCTGATCTCACAGCCTAGAATTGAGGGCTTTTCATGCTACCTCATATTCTCTTTTGGTTTTTTTTGAAGTCTTTTATTGAATCTTTGTGTATTTCATATGCACCATCTTAAATCACCTCATAGTTCTAACAACTTTTGCTTAGATAATGGAGGACTCAGTTCTAAAATGGTAACTTGGAGCCCCCTGTACAAATTAGCTTATCCCCTGACCAGAGTGCCCAGAAAGCCTACAGACCAGACCTATGATCCAGCACAAGCTCAGAGATAAGACAACCCTAATTTGAGGCATGGACTTCAAGTCTGTAATAGCCTCTGACTTGGCAAACTTTTGCTTACTCACAGCGGAACCTTTGGAATAGTTACATTTTAACCACATGAAAAAAAAAATCTCCACAGCAGTGGGGGCGGGGGGTGTTAGGGAATATCAGGAAGCCAGGGGTTGTGTCAGGATATGTGATAGTAGGAAGAATCATCTTGAATAAAGAGGCAGGTCCCCATTGCCCACGCCAGCTCAAGGGTCAGTAAACTCAGTGATTCTGTTTGGATTGGCTTCAGTTTTTTGCATTTAGAACAATCTAAAGGATCAAGGTAGACTGAGCAATAGGGTAACTGAAGATGAATGCCCCAAAATGTTAAGTTAGGGTTCTCAGTCAAACTTTTCCCTGACTTGGTTAAGAAATAAGCCAGTGATTAAGCTATTCTAGCACACTCTATTCTGCAACCCAGAAGGAATTAAGAAACTAATCTCTGTCCAATTTCACCATGGCTGTCTGCTGTATAGGATACATGATAAGGCCACTTTCAACTCCATCATCAGCATAGGAAGCCCAGAGGGGGCCCAGAGGCAAAAGGAAGCTCCTGGAGCTCTATTGTATGAGACTTGCATATGAGGACTATGAGGAAGGGGTGTGTATCTGCCTCTGTTCATCATTCCACATATATTTCTTCAGCTGTCCTCAGAACTACCCAGTGCCACAAAACCGTGGTTTGTGAGCTCTTTTATATAAAGGAAACTGATGGCTCACAAAGGTTAGAAGACAGAAGCAAAGTAGTTGAAGCAGAGGTCCTGTCCTCAGCCTGATGACAAAGGGTGTCGCATAATACTACTTTGACCACCTTAGTACAAATTCAAATGTTGTAGCATTTCCAAAAAAAAACAAAAACAAACAAACAAACAAAAAACAGGGAGATCAGCAAGCAGTGGTGTCTTTCTTTCTTTCTTTCTTTCTTTCTTTCTTTCTTTCTTTCTTTCTTTCTTTTTCTTTCTTTCTTCTGCGAAGGTTCAACGAGTCAAGCTAAAGAATGTGGAGGAACCAGGGGGGAGGGAGGAGCCCAGAACCTATGGACAGAGGAGTCCTCTGTGCCCAGGAAGCAGGACAGGACCAAGCACAGACTGTGACAGCCAAGTCTCTCTGACACCTCTGCTGCATCGCATCTAAGCTGTACGCTGAAGCCTATCTGAGCATGTGTGACTGTTGTGATAAGGCCCTGAGAAAGCCTGGCCCCCAGTGCTCAGGGTGGGAGCTGCAGAGCAGACAGGCGTCCCCTCATGCAAGGCTCCTCGGCCAGCATCTGTGGGCATGGAGAACTGGGCAAGTCAATGATTGTCTTATCTACACTCCTCTTCAGACTCGAAATCCTCTTGAAAGGAAGTTGATCTTTCCTTATACTTTGCACATTCTGCATTTAGATGTGCAAAGACATTGCAAGTTCAACGTCTTCATTCTTTGAAAGAATCCTTTTGTTGTTTTTAACAAGCTTCTTTTAGGAATCAAATATATATATTATTTCTCTTAAAAACCATTGCCTTTTGAATAACCAGTTCAAGACTCAGAACAAGATACATTCTAAGATGCTGGGGCACAACAGGCTGTCCAACCAGGAAGTCAGAGCCTTGTCCACACATTCAGCCTCTAGAGAGCAGCACTCTTGTTCCTCCCAAACCCTCACCTCAGGGTTCATCCTTCTCCTAAAACCTCTGCCTTTCTCTTATTTCATATCCCAGCTTCCTGTGAATCGGCCACGATGCCAAAGGCTTCTGAAGTGAGGCCTGCGATCCATCTTCTCCTCTAGTAGGTATTACTGATGCCTGCTAAGTGCCAAGCACACCCAGCTGTGGCCCTGGCCTTGCATTGGAAGGGCATCTGGCGTGACAATACTGACTCGGGATAGACAACATGAATCAGGATCCCAGCTTGCTTAGGTATATGATCCTGGGCTTATCATCTTGTGTATAGAGGTTATAACCACCTTCCTCATAGTGAGGAGAGGATCACATAAATTCACATGTATAAAGTACAACTGTAGCTATGTTTAGCACCAGGTAAGTTCTATGTATAAGCTATTGTAGTATTACCAAAACACAACATAATTTAGCCACAATGAACAGACTAATACAATGAATATAAGCACTCCTCCTAGCAATGATAAATAGGTTTTAAAGAAACAGAGTGATGTGTAACCTAGACTTAGGAGTGTTTCCCAAAGAGTCACATCTTCAACAAGGACTTTAAAAAACCAGTTAATAATGGAAAGAGAATGCATTAACAGGGAGAAGAATGTTGTAGGTTGAGGGAGTCGCATTTGTAAAGATATGGACGCAAGAGTTCCTACTTCCTTTGGTGACAGAAAATCACTAAGTAACCATTATTACAGCATTTGTGATGTGCCTTCTGGTTTTGTTGTTGTTTGTTATTGTGATTTAAATATATGAAAAAACAATTTAAAAGGAGGAAAGATTGACTTTAGGTCACAGTTTCAAAACGTTCATTCAGTCCATGGTGGTTTGGCCCCGTGTGCTTAGGCAGAGCATCATGGCCGCCGGAACATGACGTAGAGGAAAGACAAAAACCTTATGGAAGATAGGAAGCAGGGAGAGAGAGGGGAAAGGGGCAGGAAGGAGATATTCACAAAGGTGACTACTTCTGCCAGCTAGTCCCACCTCCCAAAGTTTCCAAACCCTACAGAATAGCACCCCATCTGGAGACCAAGCATTCAAAACATGAGCCTATGGAGGGCATTTTATATTCAAACCATGGCATGATATCCATTGAACCACTGGTGTCTAAACCACAAAGAATTCAGATTTAGAGGACAAAGACCAAGTCAACTCAATCTCCAGCAAGTTCAAAACAGCTCATAAGTTCTCTTTTTGTCTTCAGTGGGAAGCAAGCACTTATGGTTCTCCAAAAAGGAGGTTAATTTAATTGTTTCTTGGAAGGCTTTTGCTCTAGATGCTCTAGGGCAGAGTATAATAATTGCCTTTCACCCTCACCATTCTCCCCAGAACAGTATATTACCTAATATTTTTTCCTCTTTTACGCCTAAATGTGCTGCTGGTTTAGTTTTTACCCTATTTAAAAAACAAAACAAAACAAACAACAGCAAAAACAAAAATGATTTTATAGCAATTGTTCAAATGCTCAGTTTCTTTCCCCATTACATTCACAAAAGGCAAGTTTGGGCCTGACACTAACCTCTTAGAAAAAGCCTGCTAATCTTCAAGAGCTGTGTTTTAGAATCAGCCAGAAACTCTCAGCATGAACTGAAATCAAATGTTAGGAAAAAAATCAAACAAATTGGATTGCTCACGTCAAGAGTTCACATCAACATGCACGTCAAGAGGTCTCAGGAACCAGCTGGACTCATAATTAAATTTCAATTTTTAAAGAAACTAAAGGGGAAGAAACTTTCCAGTATGTAATATTTCTTCCTAGAAGACCAGCACAGCTTCTTTCATATTAACAAATGAAGAACTGTGGTTTCCGAGATAACAGGAGCAGAGGGATTTTATAATTCATCTAAGTCAACAATTTTCAAATAAGTTTTGGCTGAGGGACCCTTTGTTAAATTATGACCAAGATTAGTATAAACAAACAAAATACACTAACTTCTCTGGTTGAAGGCAGGGTTCTGAAATTGCCCCTCTATGCGAATCTAAAACTCTGAATTTAATAAGAACTCAGGAAGAGCGAAGATGACAGTGCAGTTAATAAAGGGTTATGGTATAAAGACGAGTACCTGAGTTCAATCCTGAACACCCATGTAAAAAGCCAGGTATGGTGACATGCACTTGTAATCCAAGTGCTGGGAGGTGGAGACAGAGGAATTCCAAAGATTCACTAGCCAGTCAGCTTAGCCTAATCAGTGAGTCCCAGGTTCCAGTAAGAGACTTTGTCCCCAGAAGGACAGCTTTTTAGGAGCATAAAATAGCTTTTCACAGACAGTAATTATTATATTTACATAGTTGTCTTAAAGGTAGCCAACAGAGGCTAGAGAGATGGTGCAACAGTTAAAAGCACTGGGTACCCTTGCAGAGGATCTGGGTTTGGTTCCCAGCACCCACATGATGGCGAACAATTACTCATAACTCTAGTTCCAAGGAATCCAATGCCCTCTTCTGGCCTCCATGGGCATTGCATGCACATGGTGTACTTACATGCAAGCAAAACAGTTATACACATAAAATTAAAATTTTTTTTAAATAACCAACAATTTAAAAAGCATTCATTCTCAACAACCTTATTAATTCTAGTTCTTTCTATAAACTCCTAACATTTTACTAGACTAATCTATCATAGTTAGAGGAAATACTATTAACAGAGTAAGGAACAAAATTCTCCTTGTACAGGTTTTTATCATAATAGATACACACTGGTAGTTAATAACTAAATAAAACTGAAATCATTAATTGGATGTTTATCCAAGTAGTTAATAACCCAACGCCCATATGTACTTAAGAGATTTTTTTTTTAATAAAAAAGGAATCTGGTAAATATGAACCCTGCCTGTTTACCAATCATTATTTCTGGTTCGTATCTTGTATTAGAGTCACTCCCTGACCAGTGACCTTGTCTCAAAAGATATATGCATATATGTATGTGTGTGTATGTACACCACATACACACTCATACACACACACACTCACTTCAGACTTCAGGCTCTTTGCATCATATTCTTAGTATGAGAACTAGAAATTGCCCACCAATTACCATTAGCAACCTGGAAACTCATACTCATATAGGACTAATTCTGATCCTCATCCTAGCTACAGGCCTAGGATATAAATGGATCCAAAAGGTATTAGAATAAATGGAATATGGTAATTTTTAAATTAAAATAAATTATATATTATAAATTATGACTTTTTATAAGCACCAACATTCCTTCTATTTATGTTAATGTAGTTTTATTGTATCTTTGACATAGCTAGTAGTAATAGGTCTTATCTTCTTTACTATGTCTAGAAGACATAATTTACCATTATTACAGGGACTCTCAGAAAAATTCACTTTACCTTCCCATCATAACACTAAGCATCTACTAGTAATGGTAGTCTGTGAAGCTGCCATGGTCTTTAACATTATCATGAATGGTATCGAATTCATATGGCCTAGATTTTGTATAAAACTTAAGTCTAGGGCTGGAGAAATGGCTCAGCAGTTAAGAGCTGGCTGCTCCTGCAGAGGACCTGGGCTCAGTTCCCAGTACCCCCATGATTGTTTGGCCTGTCCCTGTGGTCCTGTAGTGAGACAGGATGGCATGGTAGGGAGAGTGGGCACTGCAAAGCTGCTCATCTAATGTGACTGGGAAATAGCAAGAGGATGAGATCAAGAAGAGCCTAGGGGCAAGACAAACCCTCCTAAAGCACACCCCGAGACCAACGGAGGCAATTCTCCAGTTGAGGATCCCTCAACCCAAGTGTGTCAAGTTGACACCAAGGCTATCCAGCACAGAGGTGTTGTTTATTTGTGTTTGCTCTTCGACTGGATCTCATGTATCCTAGGCTGGTCTTGAACTCACCAGGTAGCCGAAGACAGCCTTCAACTTCTCATCTTCCTGCCTCTACCTACCAAGTGCTAGAATTACAGGCACGTTCCATCACACCCAATTTCTACAAATATTTTTAATCATAGCATCCATTTCTCTAAAATGAATTATATTCTATATTCTCTTTGAGGCAACACTAATTCCAGTTTAATTATTATGACCTGCTGAGGAAATGAAACAGAAT
Organism: Eospalax fontanierii; assembly: GCA_035773235.1. Classification (NCBI taxonomy): domain Eukaryota; kingdom Metazoa; phylum Chordata; class Mammalia; order Rodentia; family Spalacidae; genus Eospalax; species Eospalax fontanierii. Next base: position 27,529,605 of record CM069543.1, on the reverse strand, counting down.
GATTAAATGAGAAACTTTCATTTCCTGTTCTGAGAACTGATTGGCTACTCATAGCTTTAATTTAGCTCAAATATTCATTAATTATTTAATAACCTACTACAGAGTTACCAAGCTCCTCATCTCTCATCTGATATCAACCATCCTGTGATTGGCAACAGCATTCATAGTATCCCTGTGTGGCCTCCACCTCAACTTATCAAAAGCACTTGTACAATTACTAGATCTATAGTACATGCAGCTGTGCTACTCAAAACAGGAGGCTATAAGTATAATAAAAATTATTATAATTTTAAGTGCTAACAGAATATATAACCTCTCCGTTTCTTATATTATCCCAGTGAAGAATCATCAGTCTCTACAAATAGTAAACTCTATTTATTTTTACCAAACAAACTTAAAATAATCAATCAGGAATTTGTCCTGTAGTAATATAGCACTAGTAATTGTAGCTATTCTAATTCAAACATCACGAAGGTTTTCTGGAGTCACAGTATTAATAATAGCCCACAGTCTCATGCTATCATTACTTTACCTCACAAACTCAAACAATGAACAAAGCCATAGCCATATTAGTTTGTCTACCACAGACAGTAACTTCTTTAATAGCAAGATGATGATGCAGCTTTACCATTATCCTAATAGGTCTTAATACACTACCTATGCCCCTGTATGCCCTCTACATATTAATCACATCATGTCCTAGTTAGCTTTTTATTCCTGAGATAAAACTGATGAAAATCAACTTGGGGAGGAAAGGATTTATTTGGTTTATACATCCTTGACAAAAGCCAAGGTATCAGCTCAGGGCAGGAACCTAGAAGGAACTGAAGCAGAGACCATGGAGGAACACTGCTTACTGGCTTGCTCTCTGGTCTGTGCTCAGCCTGCTTTCTTATGCAACCTGCCCTGGGGTGGCACTACTTTGGGCTGGGAACCTCTCACATCACTCAATAATCAAGAAAATGCCTCACAGACATGCCCACCGACCAATCCATAGAGCAATTCCCCAACTGAGGTTCCCTCTTCCCAGTGTCAAGCTGGCAACTCAAGCTATCCAGCACATACCATAAAGTATATCCACATAGTACCTTAAAAACATCAAGATACCCTTCACAATAGAGAATAATTTGACGATTATACATCAACCTCCTATCATTTGATGCCAAAATTATTTGAAGACTTATGTGTTATAAATATAACTTAAACTAAACAGTAAATTGTGAGTCTAATGCTAGATGCTTAAATTCCTTATTCACCAGGAAACAATATAAGAACTGAAAAGACTATGTCTCGCTTATAACGGTATGACCTCAACTTTGAAAGATGAAAGTAATATGTTGATCCTAGGAGCCAAAATATTGGTATAGTTCCAAATAAAAGTAACACATTCATCTCCCTCCTCTATCGCAATTTCAGTTTAATCTGCCAAATATTACATTAATCATTACTAACATTTGCAGAGATACTTCTTACTCGTCTACATAAACACTTCTATTTCACATGTTTTGCCACTAGCCCAGTTTGAAATTTGATATTTATTTATTCAGGCCAAGAAATAATTGTCTCTGACATTAGGTGCCTTGCCTGAACCTTAAAACTGCCAGCATCAAGTTAGATTACTTCTTTTTAAAATTTCTAAAAAATTTTATTATATTTATTTATCTCTCTCTCTTTGTGTGTATGTGTGTGTACACGCATGTGGGCATGTGGCAGTCAAAGAATAACTTGTAAAAGCCAGTTCACTCTTTCCACTGTATAGATCCTATGGATCCAACTCAAGTCATCAGACTTATTGGCAAATGCCTTTACTCACTGAGCCATCTCATTGGCCCTAGATTACATCTCAGTAACCAGTAGCACTCTTTGTCCCCTGGTCCTAGAATTTGCAACCTGATATCCAACCTTCAGACCTAAATATTAATTATTTGAGTGAATGCTTATATTTTTTCATCACTGTACTAACACCATTTCCAACTCCATCAAATGAGAAGGAACAAGAATTATGTCATTTTATTTACCAGAATTATGTCATTTTATTTTTTTATATATGATATGGTAAATACAACAGCTTCCCAGTCTTATATGACCATATTAGAGATAACAGGTTCATTTATTAATAATATGATTCTTTATTTAGTATTTTATTTCATTTTATGTGTATGAATGTGTTGCCTGCATGTGAGTAAATGCACCCAAGTCATGCACTGCCCACAGAGGTCAGAAGAGGGCATCGAATTCCCATGGAACTGGAGTTACAGATGGTTACTAGCTACCATGTGGGTGCTATGAATTGAACCCAATTCCTCTGCAAGAGAAGCCAGTGTCCTTAACCACTGAGTCATCTCTCCAGCCCCTATTAATGGTATGATTCTTATACTCAAATATATGGGAGTATAAAATTCATTTTTTAGTCCCAACCTTGACATTGTCTTGTTGGGAAAGCCTTCCTTTGAAGTCCTAATTCTTGGGAAAATAGAATATTTTCTATTTTAATTGGTTCCAGTAAAGCTTATTACTTTCTAACCCCATTATGGCAGTCCTTTCTACTAGCTGGATCAAAATAAAGGTCCACCTGCTGTTGTGATACATCTTCCTAGCCTTTGTTCACTATCGATCTTGTTAACCCCTGTTGGATAATGGCCAAAGTCTTCTCATGGGACTCTAGATTGAGTCATTCCTCATTATAATTTTACAAACCATTTGTAGATTTAATATATTTGTACTTCCTCTTCATAATAATACCACTGTGTCATTTTGAACTTATTTGTGTTGTATGGCAAATATCTGCCTCCTCCACTAGACGACTGCAGATTACAAAAGAAAAGGGACAAAATATTTGTTCACTGTGAACTTACCTGGATTAACCTAGTTCCTGACAAATGCTAGACTTGGGAAACATCTATTGAATTAATGAATAGTATTTTTAAATATAAATGGTTCATCAATTTATTGTTTTGTGTTAACTCTGTTTCATTCAAGCTTAAGTGGTTTTCCAGTGCCTCACCCACCAACCCCAAAGCCTCCTTTGGTAATGGTTCTCGGCTAACCATACCTTTGTTCACTGTGATGAAGGGGAACTCCACCTCAAGAAAGACGCCTTCCTCCCATCTTCAGACCAAACTGACACTTTGGCACTTGTCCTCCTCTATCACAAACTACAAGTCTGTTCTTCTAAATCCTTGAGATGTGTTAGCTGTCTTATTTCCAAGTGATAAGTGCTTCAGAAAACTCTAGAGAAGCTGTTGTAAAAACTTTCATCTCTGGACGGCCAGGACCTACTTAGTGACTACTGGACATGGTAACACAAACATGCTAATTATAGCAACTTGGAGAGTTAAAACAAAGATTGAGAATTTAAAATTCATTTTACTGGAGCTGGAGAGATGGCTCAGCAGTTAAGAGAACTGGGTGTATTTGCAGAAGACCCAGGTTTGAATCCCAGGACCCAAATGGCAGATAACAACTGTGTCTAACTCCAGTTCCAGGGGATCCAACACCCTCTTCTGTCCTCTGAGGCACTGTATGACACAGGTGCACTTATACACATGCAGGCAACACATTCATCATACACATAAAATAAAAATGAATTTAAAAATCCGTTTTACCTTCTTAAGAACAAAATTAATCAGGCAGTCTCATAACACAACAAAAGGAATTTTAATTCTTATGTTGTTTGTTCCCATATAAAACAAAAAGAATGTATATGAAAATGTGATCACTTCCTACAGTAATGAATTTACCCCAAGAACCTTTTTTTTTTTTTGTCTCCTTTGATCCAAACACTTAGAACTTACAAGTTTCTATTAGGCGTTCAGTAATACACTAGAATTTTAAAAACTGTTCTAGCTAGGTATGGTGGGAGACACCATTAATCCCAGTATTTGGGAGGTAGAGGCAGGTGGATCTCTGCAAGTTCAAGGCCAGCCTGGTCTATGTAAAGAGTTCCAGGCCATCCAGAGCTACATAGTGAGACCCTTTCTCAAAAAATTGATCACATCCATTGGGGAGGCAGTGGAGCATGTTACGGTTCAAGCAAGGAGAATGGCTTTTAAGGGAAAACATGAACAGTGAGCTCAGATCCTGCACAGTCGAAGAAAAGAAAAAGAAATAAAACACTCAGTGTTTAATGTTAGTGACTCAGTGTAGTTACATGGTATTTGTGAGAATTTTTAAGCACCTGAAAACAAAGCTTACAGTATTCCTAAAGAAGGAAATATTACAAATATATTCCTCTCTCCTAGACAAAAGAAAAAAAAGACTCATTCAAAATGATCACATGATCAAGTTCTTTAGATCTGTCTTCCCTACTTCTGCACCTACAATAAACTTAGAAGATTAGATTTCTCTTCCTCCAAAAGCTGTGTTTTTGTGGCAAGGGTATCATTAAGTATAATATAAAATACATTAAGCCATATAGACACTAAAAGCATATGCTTCATGTACAAACACATTCAAGAATTTAAATTACCTGTAGCACAGAAGAGTAAGAGTTTAAAGTATCTGCCCTTTTCTCTCTCTTTTTTTTTTTCTGTTATTGTTTGTTTTAAGACGGGTTTCTCATTATGTAGCCTCGCCTGACCTTGAATGCCTGATACTCTGACCTCAGCCTGCTGAGTGCTGGCTTACAGATGTGTACAGTTACCCCCGCTGGTCAAACGTCTAGGTTTTGGTCAGGACCTCATAATAAATACTAGCTGGAATCGTCAAGAACTTACTTAACTGAGTTGCTATGAAGAGCAAATGAGTTACATACGTAAATCTTGAAACTATAACATGATGCCTGCTGTGCATTCACTTTATGTATTCGTCCACCATGTAAGAAGTGGGTTCTAAGAGGAAAGAGTACAACATGACAAGAGAAGTTCTCAGGCTAGAGATGTAGCTCAGTGGGAAAATGCTCACCTAGCAGTGCAAGGCTCTGGTTTTGTTTCCCAGAACCACAAATGATTATGATAATAGTAATACTAATTCTCACTTTACTATAAGTTAAGTACTGTATTAAGAGCTTTCCATACCTCCTCTCATTAACTCATCACACCTTCCTAATGTGGTAAATACTATACAACATTAAATTCAACAATGGGAAATGTACACATCTACAGATTAAAAATGGTCAATTATCAGCAGGTTCATAATTCAAATTATCATCTTCCTGGTTTGGAAAAGTGAAACACAGAGAGACTTGGGTGAAATAAAATAGGCAGTACTTAGTGATGTCAGATTCATAAACCATGTAAGTGGGTGTCAGCACCAACATTTTTTTTATTATTTTATATGTAGGAGTGTTATGTGCACCCATGTCATGCAGTGCCTACATAGGACAGAAGAGGGCATCAGATACCCTGGAACTGTAGTTACAGACAGTTCTTAGCTGCTATGTGGGTGCTGGGGAATTGAACTTGCATCCTTTGCAAGAGCAGCCAGTGCCATCTCTCCACTCTAGCACAAACATTCTTGACTAATATGTTCTATAAATATAAACTCTTAGAAAAGAGACAGTGCTCATAGTTTAGGAGATATGATCACTGTTTTAATCAAATATTATTAACATAGAATTAGAGAATATATAAAAAGAATATATAATAATGATACCACAGTAAATTCAGCACAGGATTCATTTGTTTACATTCATTAAAGTAGGCCATGTTCCTGCTTGCTTTTCGAATTATCCTTTCATCAATGAACTCTCGTTCATTCTGCCCACAACATCAGGCTCAGTTTTTAACCTGCTAGAAGATCCTCTTTTCTAACCCTTCCAATTTCTTACAAGTTTATCAAACTCAAATTCTTTTGCTTTTTTCCAGATTTTTGCCTCCTTATAATGAAAATTTCATTTGGCCGTTTAACATACCTGATTCACCTGATCAAAAAGTACCGGTTTCTAGAGGAAAACTCAAAAAATGGTCAGTTTGCTACTGTATCAACTCTACCCCCCTGTGAATTTAACATTCACAGGCACTTGTAGGAGAGTGTGAAAAAGTTTTCTCAGATCTCATCTGTTGTCTTTACTCTGAAGCTCTGGAAAAGACTGCCCTGTGACATTCTATTATTATTTAATGTTTCATGGACTTAGGCCTTATCTCCTGAAGTGTAAGCTTCTCAAAGGCAAAGATTAAGTCTTATTCTCTGACTTCTTACAGTACTAGCAAGATATTAGCAATAATGGACCTGAAGAAAAATCAATTTGGGAGAATGCTTTTGAGAGAAGCAAAGCAAAAGGACGGGGGACAGAGTGCTGCGCATTAACACCTGCATCAGAAAAATAAAACCGGCTAACGCTTCAAGGCCTTGGCGGACAGATCTTTGCTGTGCTTTTAAAGAGGCGGGTGAGGAATCCGCAGCGCGGAGGCCATTGGCTGAGCAGCGCCCCGGGGTGCGTGAATGCTCTCGAGGCTCGGGCGGCGTAGGCCGCGCAGGCCGCGTGCTCCGGCCAGCAGGGGGCGCTCCTCCACGCGCTGCTCTCGCGACGCCGCCGCCCGCCCGCCCGCCCGCGCTCCCGGCCCCGCCCGCTCGTCGTCCCCGCCCGTCCGGCGCCCAGCACGCCACGCCCGCCGCAGGCCGAGGGCCAGTCACCCGCGGGCCTGCGCTCGCCGGCCATCCGCGCCACGCCCCTGCCCCGCCGCGGGCCGAGTAACGGTTACGAAGCACTTTCTCGGCCGCGATTTCTGCTTAGTCACTGTCTTCCAGGAAACAGCGCCCTAGACTTGGCGGCCGCTGGCGGTGGCGGCCGCAGACGCCGAAGCCGCGGTCCCCGCCGGCGCCTCCCTCCCGGGCCGCCTCTCCGCCGCCGTCCGGCCTCCTCGGGCCCGAGCGCACACCGGGTCCAGCCGCGCGGAGTCGGCAGCCTCGCGCTCCACTGTCGGGCCTGGGGCGCAGCGCCCTCGCAGGCAGCCGTCTTCCCGCCCGCCGTCCGCGGCCGGGTCTCCGCCGGGTCCGCCATGGGCACCGACAGCCGCGCGGCCGGGGCGCTGCTGGCGCGGGCCCGCACCCTGCACCTGCAGACCGGGAACCTGCTCAACTGGGGCCGTCTGCGGAAGAAGTGCCCGTCCACGCACAGCGAGGAGGTGAGCGGGCCCGGGGCTGCGGCAGGTGCGGGCTGGCCGGGCTTGGCCTGCTGGGAGGCTGCGGCCAGCGTCCCCGGCAACGCGCCCTGTAAACAGCAGGTGCACCTGCACACCCGGGCCGGGGAAGGGATGCCTCTGCCAGTCTCTAGCTGATGGCACAGCTCAGAGGGGTGGTTTCCTGGCTCGGGAGTTGCACGGGGCCCCTACGTCGCTGCGTCCGCCTCCCCCCGCTCCTCCAACCAGTGAAGAAATACAGTCATAATACGCTTAACTTTGACAATATTGACATCAGTTTCTCCATTGCTTTGAATTTGGATTTGGAAAAGATGTATTTTTCCTCACTGGAAATTAGTCTATCACGTTTTAGTTGCCTCAGAATTAATCACTAGGTGGAAGTGGCAGAGATTAATCTGGAATTGTAAACCTGTTCACAGGAATTGCTGCCCCTTTCCTGAACCAGTGCTTCTCCATGGCCTCTGCTACTGATTGCAGTGGGATACTGGTAGTGGGGAACAATTTTAGCACTTAAAAAAAACCTTTCCCAGGGAGTACGTACAGTTATTATAGGATGGAAATAAAAATAAACTGGGTTTTCGGGTGCACCTGTAATCCTAGCACTGGATAAGTTGAGGCAGAAGGATCTTGAGTTTGAGGCCAGTTTGAGTTACATGGTGAGATCTTTCCTCAAATATAAACTCTACAAAAATAAAACATTGAATTTAATTGCTCTGTGACTTGGAAAGTTACCCTTTGTATATCTGTAGCTTTAAACCTTGGGTAATACCTTCCACATCAAATTGTGAGAATTAAAAGATATTTTATGAAAATACTCAACACACAGGCATTTATCAACTGGTTAAAACCAATCATGATTAAAAGAATACATTTCCTAAACTATGTCAGATTGTAACATTAACACTTGTGATTAGAAACAATTTCTGATCTTTTTTACCCGAAGACATTGTGGACAGACCACAAACATGGCATCCCTCTAAGTGTAAGTTGAAAGCCACCACTAGTCACATTTAGGAACCTGAGTCCCTGCTGTATTTTGTATTCAAGTTCCATCTAAGTTTGCATGTTTTGCTTAAACTGCCCCACTTTGCCTATTTCTCCTAAAGTTAAGTATTTCTGAATCTAGTACATAGAGAGCCTTAATTTCTTCCAGCACTGAGTTCAATGTAACATTTCACATGTGTATTAAAGTATTGGATGAAATGTTTTCTTATCTCACCACACCACACTTTAGTGGCTTTCAAAGTTTTTTGACTGAAAAGTAAGACATACATTTTATTCATTTAGTTCATAGTTTTATGTTTATATCTATCAGTATATTAGAAACAGATATTAACCATTGTATACAATGTTAGACTTTTTTCTATCCTATTGTACTGTGTAAAAATTTATTCTTTCCTAAATTTTAAAAATTATTTTTATGTGTATTTTGTTTTGCCTGTGTGCATGTAAGTGTGCACCACATGTGTGCAATGCCAGTGGAAGCCAGAAGACAATGTCAGATCCCTTAGAATTGGAGTTAGGGACAAATCCAGGTCCTCTGCAAGAACAGCCAGTCTTAACCACTGAGCCATCTCTCCAGCCCCCTAAAGACTGATTCTTAACTCACTAATGTACGGTTTAAAAAACTTTGCTCAAAGGATTAATAATGATCTGTAGTATTTTATTTAGGATATTTTATGAGCAAGACAAAACTAAAGATACTAGAAAACACTAAGGAAAACTCCCAAGAAGTGGCAGCATGTTATAGGAAGCTATGCCAGGTTACTTAGCACAAGAGAGGCATGTTCTGTTTCCACATGGAGAATTTTCTTTTGTTGTGGCTCAGAGGCCAGTGGTTGATGCCAGATATTTTCCTCTGTCTTATTTTTTCAAACAGATCTCTCAGTAACCCAGAGCTCATCAGTTAACTAGAGTAGCCTGCTTCCACCTCCTCCAACCTCCTAGTGCTAGGGTTTCAGGCACCCATCAGTATGCCTAGCTTTTACCTGGATCTGAACTCAAGTCTTCATGTTCGTGTGGCAGGGGCTTTACTGCCTGAACTATCTCCTCAGCCTCTACATAAAGACTTTTCTAGCAACCAGAGATCCAAATTGGGGTGGGAAACTGAAAAAAAAAATCACTATTTTTTTCAAGATCTGTTACTCTTAAAGACTCTTGTTTAGTGGACTCAGAAGTAGAAGCTTCCGGTGAGGATGGCTAAGCCTCTTGGCAGTCTGTTCCTGGCATTTTTCTTTAGCTTTCTTCATTCTCTTGGCAAAAAGCTTAGCCTAATCTGCAGCCTCTTTCTTGTTTTTCTTAGTGTGTTGTTTCTTCAGAACAATCCATCGGTGTCTGTGTATTAGCACAAGTATAGTAGCCAGACGCTGAATCGCTGGCGCTTTGGTCCAGGGCTTCTTTCTTTTTTAAGGGCTTTCTGGCAACATATTGGTGAACATCATCTTCTTTAGAGAGACAAAAGTTTGTGGATTCTGCTGGCTATTCTGGGCCCCAACTACCAAGGCACAGTAGTATCTGTCAGTCCAGAAATATTCTTTTCTCCTTTTTTCCCAATAACCAAGTTGAGAACACTCAGATTGGTATCCACAAAGCATCCCTGAACAGACAAGCTTCTGCTTTCTCCAGTTCTCTCTGATTTATGCCTAGAATTAACCTTACTCAATATCAGGCACCCTCTGCTGTGGGTCCCCTGCTTAACAGGAAAACCTTGTTTGTCGTTCCCACCACTGATTCAGACCACACAACCCTTCCACTCTTCCACCTAAGCATCAGTAGCAACTTCTTCAGCCACATGATTCTTGTAGAAAGCACAGAGTTTGTGTTGTCTACTAAATGAGTTTCTGACAGGTGCTGGCTGGAAATACTAGCTTCATCTTGTTGCTTCTGACTGCCTAGGAGGTGCTATGGAAAAAAAAGAAAAGAAAAAGAAATCACATGACTAAAACAAACTTTCACATTATATTCTCGTTAAATTACATTTAAAAATTTGTTTTATTATATTTTATTTTTATGTGTATGAGAGTTTTGTCTGAATGTATGGAAGTGTTCTACATGCATCCATTGCTTGTGGAGGCCAGAAGAGGACAATTGGATCCTCTACAACCGGAGTTACAGATGGTTGTTACTCACCGTGTGGGTGCTGGAAACCAAACTCAGGTCCTCTGCAAGAGTAGCCAGTGCTCTCTCCTGCCCCTCAATGACCTTTTTTAACATTTTATTATTTTTATTTTATGTGGATGAGTGTATTGCCCCATGTGGTGCAATACCCATACAGGTCACAATGTCAAATGCCCTGGAACTGGAGTTGTGGACGGTTGTTAGCTGTCATGTGTGTGCTGGGAACACCAACCCAGGTCCTCTGCAAGAACAGACACTGCTCTTAACCACTGACCCATCTCTCCACCCTCCCATTACATTTCTTAAAAGTTTTCTCACCTTAATTCCATTTTTTAATTATATTATTTCTGTCAACATTTTTGTCTTCACTAGAATTTTATGAAATTAAATTTTGGGTTTAAAAAATATTTACTTTTATTTATTTGCTGAGGCTCTAAACCAGTATCAAATACTGTTTTTTTTTAATGGGTTACAGTGAGACCCATTTAGTCCTGACTAACTTAGAGCCTTTGGACTATATGTTGTTGGATTTGTTTGTTTGTTTGTTTTTTGAGATAGTACCTCACCATAGCACAGCTAGCCTGAAATTCCCTATGTATATCAGGCTGGCCTTGACCTCAGAGATCCACCTGCCTCCCATCTCTCTCACCCCCCCCCAACTTCCCACCCCCTCCCACCCGGAGTGCTGGGATTAAGACAGGAGCCACCACAACCTACCAGCCAACCATTGTAAATATACTTAAAACACTGAGATATTTATTTATAATTCTGTGTGGTTCTGGAGCCTGACCTTTGTATTTCATAATGCTGCACAGTCAAAAGGCTGGACAGAAAAACTGGACTTTGTGATACTCACCCTTGAACTTGGGAAGTAGAGGCAGGAAGTTCAAGATCATCCTTGCTCTATAGTGAGTCTGAGACCAGCCTGGGCTACATCAGACCCTGTGTCAACACTGAGTCTCCACAAAAGAATATGCATGGTGGATATTTAACCAGTTAATTTGTGTGGTATCTTCTAAGCTGTTAATTCCATATGTGATGATAAAAGCTAAGTTGTGGTGATGTTTCTTTAGTGATGCTATATGTGTATTGTAAGAATAAAAAGAATACCCCCCTGAAATAAGGTGAATGTTCAGGTAGTAGAGATAATATGGAACTTATAAGATTAAAAATCATTAGGTTTATGGTAGTCTGTGAATTTCTCAAGTAATTACTTTGGGATTTTTCAGTAATCTGTCTGGAATCCAAGATTGATTTAAAAAATGGTTTCAGAAAAGGGGCTTCTACTCTGAAGATAAACTTATCTTCTTGGATTAAAGACTTCATGAGTCTTACACATGTAAACTGCTTAGAAAATACCTTAGAATTTTCCCAAGATTGAGGCAAGACACTGCTCATAGAACTGCTAGCCTCTAGGTCTATCCTGCTTGCTTCAACTTTACTCATTTTTAAGAGAATACTAACTTATTTACATACACACAGCCTATGTATGTAAATAAGAAATTGTGAGAGTACATACGGACTATGAAACTAGACCGGAGACGGTGAGCTGGGAACTGGGTGTTGAGAAAGGATAGGGGAGGGGCAAAAAGAAAGGAGAGAGGAAGCTCCTGGGGAAGAGAGGGAGGAAGCGGGAGGGGCATGGGAACAAGACAGCAAATCTTTGAGAGCACTGGTGCTTTTGCACAAGGTCTGGGTTTGGTTCCCAGCGCCCACATAGCAGCTAACAACTGTCCATAACTCTAGTTCCAGGGGATCTGACACCCTTTTCTGGCCTCCATGGGCATTGCACACATGTGTTGCACTTACATATATGGAAGCAAAACTCTCATTCATATAAAATTAAAAAAAAAAAAAAGGCTGGGTGTAGTGGCCCCCAAGGCAGAAGCAGGTGGATCTCAGTGAGCCTGGTCTATTTAGTGAGTTCCAGGCAGGATAGGACTAGGGAGAACCTGTCAAAAAAGAAAAGAAAGAAAGAAAAGAGAAAACTGCTATGGTGAAACTTACTTCTTTGTAAGCTAATGAAAAATATAAGAACTAAAAGAATAAATGAGAAAAGAAAATTGACCTGTAATTTTGTGTGGAAAGGCTATTTCAGTCATTTTTATTTACTGCTTTATTTATTTATTTATTTTGATTATAGCTATGCAAAACAATACAGACCTTGAAACTTGAATCCAGATGAGTTATTGTGGGTAGCACGTAAATTATTGTTGAGGATTGCTCTGCAACCTTGAGTGGGTGCACCACATGCCCTTTGTAATTATCTCTACTAAGAAGTGGTAAGGTGCCTGAGCTATCAATCTTTATCATGAGAGATCATAATTTAGATAATAAGTTCAGTTTGTCTTCCTATTAAAGTGTTTTTGCAATTCAGGGCTTTTAATTACTCATTTCTGTTTTCCTTGATTGCCTATAGAACTCAAACTACTGTGACCTTGGTTATCTTTAAGTAGTAAGTTGAAACTGCTTGAGTTGAGCAGTTAGTAATAAAAAATAAGTTTAGGGCTGGACCAGAGAGATGACTCAAGTGGGTAAAGGCCTCCAAGCTGGGTGACTTGAGCTCGATTTCTGGGACCCATTTGGTGGAAGGAGAGAACTGAGGCCAGATGGTTGTCCTCTGACTTCCACAAGAATGCACAGAAGTGCTTGTCATGCACACAGGATAAGTCAATGTAAATTTAAAAATTCTAAATAAATTTAGTGAATGATAAAATGGCATGTTTTTCCTAATTAATCAAAGCCACTAGCATGCTTAGCACATTGCAATAACTAGCATTTTGTGAATTTTTTGTTACATGTACCTAGGTCTTCACTCATTAAGTGACTATCTTATCTGGGACTGCTATCAAGTAAGTTTGAAATTCTCTGATGTGAGATAAATGAATAATGAACTGACAGCATACTATGATGCTAATATAAAATATTTTATGTAAAAAATCTGAAGGTTAGAGGTGTACCTTAAATGTTAGGAAATGATTTATCATAATGCAGGTTGACCTCTACAAGATACATGCATCTGTCCTGGTGGTTTCTAGACTTGAGAGTACATAGCAATTACGTGGGATGCTCATTAAAATGAAAGTTCTGGCAGATCTATGATTGGGCTCAGGAGTTTGAACATTTATTTTTAGGTAGGGATTGAACCCAGGAATACTAGGCCCTGAGCTGTATCACTGGACTACGTTTGGATTTTTAGTAATACACCGCAGGTGAGTTTAATATAAAAGTTCTCTGGTCATATTTTTTGTTACTTGTTTTTTTCCCTTCTCAACTTACTCAAAACTAATGCATCTTTATTGAAGCAAAGAGCTTTTAATTAACTGTTTGAAAATGCATTCTTTCTGCAGCTTCGAGATTGCATCCAAAAGACCTTGAATGAGTGGAGTTCCCAAATCAGCCCTGATTTGCCCAGGGTGAGTTTCAGAACGTGAACGCAGAGATCATGCGGGCTCAAGGGGAAGTGTAAGCAGGAAGTTGGTTTCGTCAGTTTGATGAAGGATGTCTAGGAGGCGTTGGCTGTAACTGTGGCTCTTCTGCTGACACGGCGGTCTGCTTAGGAGGATGAAACATGAGGCAGAATACCTGTACTCTAGTCAGACTCCACTGAGGAGTCTCCTGCGTAGTTCCCTCCACCATTTCCTCACCCAGAATGTTGTTCTGCTAAGTACTGGGTCTAGAGAATGATTATCTGCCTTCGTTGGTAGATTGTTTGGTAGAACAATCTAGCTACCCAGTACTGTGGTAGCTAGAAAGAACATGTTAAATGTCAGTTTCTGGTAAGACAGTTCGGAACTGTGTTTCATTAAATGTCAGTTCATGTTTATTTCCAAAATTTTTGACACAATAACTGTAGTCACTCTGAAATTCAACTCAACCAAGGGCTCATCTTTAATCAATTGCTACTTTAAAAGTATAGGAGAATAATCAGCCATTATGACACATGCCTATAATCTCAGCACTTGGGAGGCTTGAGGCAAGAGGATTGAGTTCAAGGCCACTCAGCCTGGACTACATAGAAATTTCCAGAGCAGCTTTGTCTGCATAGTGAGACCTTGTTTCAAACAAAACCAAACAAAAAATATATAGAAAATAGATCATAGAAAGATGTGTTCTCTTGAGCATCTTCTAGAGCTGCTGCACAGAAATTGTCTTTGGTTAATTTCTGTTTATCTGAATGCCTCTCTCTTTTCTGTCTGTGCCTGATCAGTCAATGCTATGAACTAATCTGTGCTGGGTATTGTAATGTGAGCAGGAGTCACAAAGACCTTATGGTTTCATTAAATCTTATACAAGACTGGGCATGGTGGCACAGGCCTTTAATCCCTGCACTCCACAGGTGAATTTCTTTGAGTTCAAAACCAGCCTGGTCAATACAGTGAATTCCAGGCCAGCCAGGGCTATATAGTGAGACGCTGTCAAAATAAATAAATAAAATAAATAAAGTAATATTTTTCTGAGTGATATATACTATCATCATTATCCTCGTATATTATTCATTGTAATGTGCTGTAATGGCCCTTGCCCTTTTAAAAATAATACTCAGGAAAATAATTATTTAATTTAAAATCTTTGCAATTACAAAACTGAATACACTATTGTCATATGACCCACCAGCCTATTCCCTGGGATCTTCCCAAAGGAGTTGAATATTTATACATACAAAAACCCTGCAAATGGATGCTTATGTAATGATTGACAGCAGTTTGAAGTAGCTGTTTTTCAGTAGACAAATGCATATCTAAACTATGGTGCATTCAGACAGTGGGATAATTACTGAGTGCTGAAAACAGTGAGCTATGAAGCCACGAAATGACATGAGGAACCTGAAGTGCACACAAAAACGAGAGACAGAAGCCATCTGAGAAGGTGGGGTTCTAAGTGATCCAGATGTGGCATGAGGGGGCTGTTGATGGGGAAGCAGGAGGTAAATGAGAGCTCGCTCCCTCGGTACTGCTTGCCCCACTGCCACTCTAAAAACAACCTATTGAGAAGAAAACACAGCCAAATCCCCTTAATCGATTAAAACTCAATGGCTATAAAGGTTCTTTAAAAAAATATTATTGTTGCCAGGTGTGGTGGTGCAGGCATTTTTTCCCAGCACTGGGAAGCAGAGGCAGATGGATCTCTGTGACTTCAAGGCTAGCCTAGTCTACTTCTTGAGTTCCAGGTCTGGGGCTACAGGGAGACCCTATCTGAAAAAGACCAAATATATATATTTATGTATTTTTTATGTGTATGAGTGTATTTCCTGCATGTATGTAAGTGCACCCAACACCTGCAATGCTCAAGAAAGAGGATGTCAGATCCCCTGGAATGGGAATTATGAACAGTTATTAACCACCATTTAGATTCTAGAAATCAAACCCTGGTCCTCTGCAAGAGAATCCTGTGCTCTTAATCACTGAGATATCTCTCTCTAGCCCCTAAACGCTCTTTTATATATGAGTATTCTGCCTGCATGTATGTAAGTGCCACATGCAAGCAATGCCCAGAAGGGATCATTGGATCCCCTAGAACATGTCACACGCATGCAGTGCCAGAGGAGATAAGAAGAGTGCATCGGATCCCTTGGAACTGGAGTTATGAATGGTTGTCGTTGCCTTATGGGTGCTCGGAACTGAACCTGGGTCCTCTGCAAGAGCAGCCAGTGCTCTTAACCAATAAAGCCATCTCTCCAGCACCCGCAATGACTTCAAAATCCAAAGGAATGAAAAGGGTTTGTTTTGTTAACTTAGTGATTAATGAGGAAGGTTTTTAAAAGATTTTAATGTCATCATTTAAAGTCAGTATTATTTTCCACTGATTAGTTTAAGTAAATTATTAACTGTGCTTGTGATCTCAACCCTCCTCATTCTTTGCTTGTGTGTTTTTGTTTGTTTGTTGCCATGAATACTTGTGAATAGCTGATCAAAATGAGACTCTCAGAATATGAAAGTATACATGTAACCTTCATATCTGCACCTTACAACACATGTGAAGCCCATTGTGCCTTGAAAGAGTCCTGTTCTGTGGGTCTTTGCTGCTGATGTGCTTTATGACAAGAAACTTTATAATAAAAAAAAACAGTTATTTTATATTCATTGCAAATGTATTTATTGCAGGAGTTCCCAGATGTCTTGGAATGCACTGTATCCCATGCAGTAGAAAAGATAAGCCCTGATGAGAGAGAAGAAATGAAAGTTTCTGGTAATTCCAGCCTTGTTAATTTATTCTTTCATATAGTGGAAGTAATAGTAAAGATTTTCAGGCATAGGAATAAACCCTTCTTTCTTCTGGTTGTGAGTGACTTACTCCCTAAGTGTGGAGAATAGACCCTTTAAGATAATTTTAATGTCAAATCTTTAGGGAGTTATGAGAAGTCACTGCTCAATACCACACTGAGTCAGAATAAAACTTCGACTTAACTGTTAGTACTGTTTCTTACATGGTGTGTAACTTATGTGTACTCAGCATAGACTAAAGTGTAAGAAATGGAAAGGATAGAGGTGCTGCTTAGGAGCAATGTGTATGCAAAGCAAATAACCTTCCCTTCTGGGCCCAGTGGAGGGGGAGGGGAAAATATTGTTTAGCAATGGCTGCAGTTGCCTGGGAGTATTCTGGCCAGCAGGGATATGGAAAGAAAGTGCATATTGATATTGTGCCCATGCAGTGTGTGCTAGTGTCGACTGCTACAGAAACAAAAATGAAGGTACCACTGTTTCTGCCCGAAACTCATAGACCACATAGCAAAGTCTTTAAGATCCTGAGCTTGCCTAGATTGAAATCCCTGGGTATGCAGATTATTGATTGATTACTGTCACTTTATGGTATATTTCCTCATATGATTATCAAAGCAAACTTGCAAGGTAGGACTATTACTCCAGTGACATTAAGAAACTGGAAAGTTTTCATGGAGCTGGATCCTTTCCATTTCTTACACTTTAGTCTATGCTGAGTACACATAAGTTACACACCATGTAAGAAACAGTACTAACAGTTAAGTCGAAGTTTTATTCTGACTCAGTGTGGTATTGAGCAGTGACTTCTCATAACTCCCTAAAGATTTGACATTAAAATTATCTTAAAGGGTCTATTCTCCACACTTATGGAGTAAGTCACTCACAACCAGAAGGAAAGAAGGGTTTATTCCTATGCCTAGGGCTAGCAAGCATTTAACTTCTCTGAGCCTCACTTTTATACAATGGGATACAGTTATTTCATAAGTTTCTTTAGAATTTGAATGAAATAACAAAAGAATCAAATAGCTAGGAAGAAAGAAGTGCTAGATAGCTACTGTTTATTACCATACTGTTGTGTGACTGCTGATTATTATTGAGATGGACATGTACGATGAGATGGTGAGACAGGACATTCATTGCCTTTTCACTCCAGTCATAACTAC
Source organism: Eospalax fontanierii (assembly GCA_035773235.1). NCBI lineage: Eukaryota > Metazoa > Chordata > Mammalia > Rodentia > Spalacidae > Eospalax > Eospalax fontanierii. The sequence continues at coordinate 27,512,025 of CM069543.1, read as the reverse complement.
CATTTGTTGAGTCTTGCTTTTTGCCAGGCACTGTACTGTCACTTTATGGTATATTTCCTCATACAATTATCAAAGCAAACTTGCAAGGTAGGACTATTACTCTAGTGACATTAAGAAACTGGAAAGTTTTCATGGAGCTGGGTGTAGTGGTATATACCAGTAGTTCTAGCTACTTGGGAGTTTCAGGCAAGCCTGGCAAAGTAATGAGATCCTACCAATTAGAAAGAAAAGAGAAAGCTGTGATACAGCCATTAAGTTGATGAATGAGGATTCTTAAAATATGTTTGGCTCCAAAATCTATTTCCGTCTGCTAATTTCACGTTGCTGTTTTTGTAAGAAAGGAAGGAAAATCAACAGTCTTGTGCTGTAATTGATTGTGTTGTAGCTGATTGTAATTTATCATTGCCTTGGACTCCTTATAAGTTGTCCTTGATTCTAGTAAGGCTTGAGAATTTAGATAGGTAATAAAATTCTCCCCATATGAGCTTTCTTTTTTCAGCCTTTCTCAGAATGCCCCATCTTTCAGAGAGGAGGCCAAATTCAGGGACCAAGGACCAGTAGTGAGGAGATTAGACCCAGAGCCTTGCACATGCTAGGTAAATGCTCTACCTCTAAGCTATGCTCTAGCATGAAAAGATTGTTATAGCACATAATTACAGGAGCACCAAAGTGGTGAATATTTACTTTACCTAGCAAGGGAGCAATAATGGCTATTCAGCAGGGAGTACATGAGGACAACACTTTAGGAAGATTAAGTAGCAGGAGAAAGAAAGCAACAGTTAGGAAGTAGAACAATTGCTGCCCATATTTAAAGTATGTCACCTTGAGGGACTGCTGTCCCTGTCCTTTCTCATCTTCATCTTGCTGTTGTCACATGTGTCTAAAAACCTAAATTTACTGAGTAGACAGTGAGATTATGGAAACAGGCACATATAATATTGAGTTTAAATCAAGCCAATGTATCCATCTCAGATGTCTAAGTTTCTTATTGAATCTTAGCCAACTGCCTAGTGACCAAACAGAAGTCAAGTAATATAACCCTAAAAGGCTGCATTTTATACCTACTATATCTTTTTTAAAAAATCGCCAGCCATGGTTGCACATGTCTTTAATCTCAGCACTCGGGAGGCAGAGGCCATCAGATCACTATTACATTGAGGCCAGCAAGTTCCATGCCAGCTGGACTACAGAGTGAGACCCACCCTGCCTTAAAACAAACACAATTAGTACACATTGACTGCTTGGAACAAGAAATGTTTCAGATCTCAGAAGTCTTCAGATTTGGTAATGTTTGCATAGATTTCCCTGATTGGGCATCCTATACATCTAAGAGAGAACACTTAACTGTTTCTTTCGTCTGGTAAACTGGTACATGTCTTTCATAAAGTACCAAGCAAATAAAATAGAACAAGGCCAACAGGGTACATCAGATACTTTTACTTATAATGACATTTCTAACAGTTCTCTAGGAAACGATTCAGTATAAATCGTTTGATAAAAACAATTGAATAAAAAGCTGAATAAAAAGTTGCCAGGATTGCCGGGTATGATAGTGCACACCTTTAATCACCAGCACTCAGGAGGCAGAGACAGGCAGATTTCGGTGAGACTGAGGCCAACTTAGTCTATGTAGTGAGTTCTAAGCCAGCTGGGGCTACAGGAAGACCCTGATTCTGAAACAAAAAATTTGCCAATGTGTTTATATAACAAGATATTAGAACTGCCATGGAACATTTACTAACATATGCTTACTAACATAAGCAGGAACTCATTCGGTGATCTAGACCCTATTAGAATTACAGAGTAATATTCAAGTATGAAAAATGAAAACTGTGTGTGGTGGCATATCCTAGTTAGCTTTCTATTGTTGTGATAAAACACTGGCCAAAACAACTTGGGGAGGAAAGGGTTTATTTGTCTTAGTGCAGAGTCCATCATCCAGTGAAGCTGAGGCAGGAACCTGGAGGCAGGAATCAAAGCACAGACCATGGAAGAAAGCTTAGTGACTTCCTTCTGACCTGTGCACATCCTGCTTTCTTACACAACTCAGGACCACCGGCCCAGGGATAGGACCACCCACATTAGACTGGGTCCTCCCACATCACTCGGCCATCAAGGAAACATTCCACAGATGTGTCCACAAGTCCCACCCGATAGAAGCAGTTTCCCCGCTGAGGTCCCTCTTCCTGGGTGTGTCACTAAAGCTATCCAGCACATGGCGCACACCCGTAAGCTCAGTATTTAGGAGACTGAGGGCAGGAGAATTGTCACTTTGATGCCAGTCTGAGCTATAAAAGGACACTGTGTCTCAAAGTAATTTTGTTGGTAGGTAAAATTAAACATTAAAAACACAGTCTAGGAACTAGGTTGTCTGCCTCCATACATAGGAGGTAATGTTGATTCCCAGCACTGAAGGAACACTGCCCTTTTTTTTTTTTTTTGGTATTTCTACTTTGATCAATTTTTCTCATTTGTTTAGAAAGCACATTACTACTGAGATAAAATTTTAAGACAATTGCTACCCAGAAACACATACAAGTATGTATCAAATCAAGATAAGCCAAATAGAAACCGAAAAACGTGTTCTGCTTTACAGTGTGACTTTTCTTTTTCAGTTTTGTTCTTATTACACACATTTAGTCTTTCTTAGATGTTGGTTTATTGTAGAAAGCATGTAATGTGCTCCATTATGCTTAGCTTATACACAGAAATATTCAGTAGTTTCAGCTCTTATTTACCTACCCTGCCCTATAATAAATGGAAAATTAAATAAGTAAGAAATTATTTTTTATTCTTGAGAAACGGGTTAATTAACATGTAATTTAAAAATTACAGTGAGCATATACTTTTCTGTCTTAAAGAGGAACTACAAAATTACATAAGTAGGAAAAGAAAAATAATTTATCAAGGATTATTTGTTGTGACAATACTACTATATGGTAAGATTGTATCCACTTGTAACCAGGTTTTTCTTTGTTACCCAGCAAAACTGTTCATTGTAGGATCAAATTCTTCATCATCAACTAGAAGTGCAGTTGACATGGGTAAGCCAGATTTCAACTTTTTTTAAATAATGGATTTTAGCATTTTTAGATATATTAGTTATAACTTGTGGCTGGATCTAGGTAAGAAAGAAAACAGGCAAATTTTAACTTTACCTTTTAAGATTTTAGACTAATTTCTTACGGCTTCTGTAGACTCATCATAACTTATATAGTATGATATTTTGATAGAAATGTAAAAGATTAAATGTAACAGTTAAATTTTGTCTGGGGATAGAACTTCTCTTTAATCATATTACTAGTCCTTTCAGTATTACTAGTCCTACTAGTATAAATGAATACCAGAATTAAAACCAAAATACAAGTAGTTTGGATTCATTTTCAGCACCTGGTTAGTTATTGTAGTATTATAATTATTAAATAATTCTTAAAATCTAGCAATTATATATGTTGAAAACCTAACTAGTCCTTTTGCTGTAGAATGAACAGTAGTCATTTAAAATAAGCTCTTAACTTCTTTTTACTGAAGTTTTGAAGTTGTCTCTTTCTGTAAATACAGATTAAGACCAGATTAAGTTTTTTAGTATCTCAGCCTTATTTTGCTAGGATTATTACTTACAGAATGTGAGAGCAGAATTCTTAACCATCATCTATATAAAATACCACTGATCAAGTATAGTTAGAAAAGAAACTCTATGAAGATAAGCCATGAAAAAGTCCTAGAACCTAGGAAGCAGAAAAGGAAGCCTGCTCCCCAGAAAAGACCCTGTGCTGCCTGTGAGCCCCCAATGAAAAGGGCACATTAAAAACCCACTTGTCTGTTGCATAGAAGAGTAAGAAATATCCTAAATGACAGATAAATTATGAAGTAACTGCTTATAGAAAAGTAGTTAGGGATATGGACAGAATTCAGTGGGATATGTTAAAGACATTAATGCTCATTTGTGTTATGTAGCAAGTGTTTATCCTTTCTTTTTCCTTCCCATCAGCCTGTTCTGTCCTTGGAGTTGCACAGCTGGACTCTGTGATCATTGCTTCACCCCCTATTGAAGACGGAGATCATCTTTCCCTGGAGCATTTACAGCCTTACTGGGAGGAATTAGAAAACTTAGTTCAAAGCAAGAAAATAGTTGCTATAGGTACCTCGGACCTGGACAAAACACAATTGGAGCAGCTGTATCAGTGGGCACAGGTAAGAGACGGCCAGATGGTGACACTCTGCCCCAGCCGTGGAGCACCCTGTACCTAGTGCACTCCCTGTGGGGCAGCTTCCCAATGTGTGAGTTTTGAGATGGGCTTCATCTAGCACTGGGGGTTTGGTTGTATGTGTGTATAATACATGTCAATTGCACATTAATCTCATTTAAAATGAATGATGAAAAGACAAAATGTCTGTTGAAACTGATAAATGAGAAGTCAGTACAAGTGACTTAAGGTGCTTTCCTGCAGTTTTATGTATTTGATAGAAATATTGCACATTGGGTACTATGGCTCCAGTTTCTTAAATAGGAAGTACTACATATAACAGATATTTTTTCGGAAAGTTAATTATAAGTATAATTTATGCAACTTGATATGGAGTGGGGTGTCCTAAAGGAGTCACCCCAGCTTTAAGAACATACAGAATTAGGAGGGAAGCTACTGATAATTTGCTTCCTGTACTTTTTCCTTATTCCTTTTATTTCATTCTCAGCCACCTTCTCAGACCTTTCAGTTTCCTACGAACAAGAAGGCCATAGATAGTATTGCTCTCTCTCTTTGACTTGGTAGCTAGATGTGGACAAGAAACTGCTAGAGAGACTTAGATGACCAAGGAAGTATATAACAAACAGTGCACCTGTTGGAAGTTCTGATTCTTCTTTTTCCAAGTGCCTTATTTTATATTCTGACTACTTTTATATTCCCTCTGTTGCTAAAATCATTACACTTAGAATCATTGTTTCTGAGCAGAGACATTAGATTGCTAAATAGTTCTAGCAGAATACTTTATTTTGTTTTTTGGGGTTTTTTTTTTTTTTTTTGGTCTTTTTGAGACAGGGTCTCCCTGTAGCCCCATGTGTCCTAGAACCCACTAGATAGACCAGGCTGGTCTTGAGCTCTGTGGTCCACCTGCCTCTGCCTTCTAAGTCCAGGGCTTAAAGGTGTGCGCCATCACACCTGGCTATTTTGAGATTTTTAAGTGTAATACTGTTTGATTTTTTCTTCTTTCTAGAGCTATTTTCCCTGTCACTAACATGGGTTAGGAAGGCATATGTTAATTAAAACATTCATGCAAAAGTATTTTATAAATGAAGCACAGTAAAATGTGGTTATATATTCTAAAATTAAGCCCTTTTATAGCTTATTGCTTTCTTTATAAAAAAAAGTAATTGTGGAGGCTAGGGAGATGGCTCGGTCGGTGAGGTGTTTGCTACGCAAGTGTGAGGACTTGGTTTTGATTCCTAGTACATACACACACACACACAAATACCAGCAGGGCAACAGATGCCTGTAATCCTCAGAGCCAGGAGGGCAGAGATAGTAGGACCCCTGGGGATTGCTAACCAGCTAGTCTGTGGAGCTCCAGATTCAGTGAGAAAGTGATTGAGGAAGACACCTGATGTCGACTTCTGTCTACCATGTACCAACCTGCATACACATATGCAAATACCAACAGACATATACACACACAAAAATTGTCTAAGCCTACAAAGTAATGGTTTCCTTATGGCATTTTCCTACGTGTATGTCATTGTGTTCTGTTCTGATTAATTTTCTCTGTCACTCCTGCCCTGTGGAGGCCCTTCCTGTACTCCTCACAAACAGCACACCACTTCTGCTTTCATGCTACATGTGCTCCATCACCCTCTCTTATCACCCTCTCCCTTAAGCTCTCTTCTTCCCCTTTCATGATGCCCTTTCTAGTTTCATGACCTAGACACACATACACACAAACATATACAAATAGGCATACATGTATATAATTTTACATCACAAGTTCACATATGAGAGAAAAAATGCTGTATTTGCCTTTCTCAGTCTGATTTGTTTTGCCTGACATCACAGTTTCCAGTTAATTTCTTTTTCTGCCAATGTTACGATTTCATTTTCCTTTATTTGACTAAAACTCCATTGTGTCTATGCATCATCTTTTCTTTATCCATCCATCTGTTGATGGACATTTAGGCTGGGTCCATTCCCTAGCTATTGTGAAGAGTTCAGTTATTGCTTTCTACTTTCTATATTATAATTTAGTAAAAATTATTTTACTTTCATTTTAAGGTAAAACCAAATAGTAATCAAGTTAATCTTGCCTCCTGTTGTGTGATGCCACCGGATCTGACTGCATTTGCTAAACAATTTGACATACAGCTGCTGACTCATAATGATCCAAAAGGTAAGACATTTTCATTTATAGGCATTGATCATGAACTTTTGGAAGACAAATGCTACATGTTTGATGCGCTGGAGGTATAGCTCGGTAACAGAATGTTTATGTAGCATGGGAAAGGCCCTGGGTTAGATCCCCAACATACACACAAATAAAATAAGAAAAAGAAAACACTGTTGAAATTTAATTTTAAGTGTATGTAGTGATAAATATACAACATTGTTAACTGGAAATATTGTTAATTTAAAATGCATATACCTTTATTTTTCTTTATTATGGTTAAAAAGTGTGAAAGGACATTTTTCTGAACATGTGTTTAGGTTTGCAAAAATATTATATTACCCAGAAGGATCTTTTAAGATATTTTAAACAGGTGTGTGTGTGTGTATATATGTGTGTTGTGTATATGTGTACATTCTGGTTGCTATAGGAAAGATTGAACCAAAGGACTATTTGGAAAAAGAGGCAGATATAATTCAATTTGAAATGTATTCGGTATACTGAGGACAGGTAATTGATCAGGTATTTTTTAAACTTTTTTATACTTTATTTTGTATGTATGTATGTGTGTGTCTGTGTGTGCACAGGCATACCACAGTGCATATGTGGAGGTCAGAGGACATCTATCTAGTGGAGTTCCATTTTCTTCTACCATGTGGTTCCTGGGGCTTCAATTCAGGTCATCAGGCTTGGAGACAGGCATATCTATGCACCAAGCCATCTCGATGATTCGATATTTCATTAATCATCATTATAGAGTTATATGTTTGATGTAAAGCAGAGGTGCTATTTGAATAATAAAAATGACTTGTTGGGGCTGGCAAGATGGCTCAGAGTTAAGAGCACTGACCACTCTTGCAGAGGACCCAGTTCTATTCCCAGAACCCACATGGTGGCTAACAAGTGTCTATAACTCCAGTTCCATGGAATCCAATGCCCTCTTGTGGCCTCCATAGGCCTTGCATGACATGGGTGCACTTACATGCAGGCGGTTCACTCATACACATAAAATAAAAATAAATAAACCAAAAACATTTTCTAAATCATTTTAGTAAAAAGTCTGAGAATTGCTACGCAGATTTATAAGCCGCTTACATGTAGCTCTCCATATGTTGGTACTGATGATAGTCGTTATCAACAGCTGTTGACCTAGCTTATATACACTCTGGCCCCACCTGAAAAAAGAAATAATTTTTTTCCATTAGAAAACAGGAAAAGATTAAAATCTCCTCTGTTATATTTTAATATTTCTAAATGTTGACATTTAATGTGCAAATACATGATTATTGTGCCAAAGCATGCATGTTTCTGAGGCAAGAATCCTTTTTTGTATTTATGTATGGTAACATAATTGTGAGACTTTGTGTTAATTTTTAAGCAACCAAGTTGTAAAATGTTTAACCCTTCCTGTCATCCAAAATAGGATTTTGTCTATAAGGTACCCTGTTCTAAATTTGCCTATTCTGCCTCCTGAGTGCTAGGACTAAAGGTGTGCCCCATTACACTGTCTGTAAGTCTGCTTTTGATGATCCTTTGTCTTACAAATTATAATAATAGTTTAGTCACAGTTAAAGTGGGAGCTATGTGATCCTGACTTTAGAACTTTCCTTATTTTGTTTCCCCTACCCTGACTCATTTAATCTATAGTGTGCCCAATTCCCTGAGGGTGTTTGACAGTCTAGTAAACAATTCCATGGTCATATTGCTTCTCCCAGGATACAGTTGCATTCTATTACTAAAAAGTATTCAGTACCTATGATTGTCGGCCAGCTAGCTACTTCTCATTGTTTTCTTTTTATAAGTTTAGGGAGATAATAGTATGTAGCACATAGTTAACATGTATGTTAAATGAGTTCATACATAGAAAGTACTCAAAAAGTGCCTGGCACATGAAATTAGCTGAGAGTTTTCTATTAATGTCATTTAAGCGTCATAGCAGTTTATGTGTGAGTCGGTGAATCCTTTAGCACTCCCCATAGCACACTGAGTAAATGGTCACTTATTCCCTATCTGTATGTTTGGTTCTGACTCATGAAATCTTCCCATCTTGATGGATTCATTTAGCAGACATTTGAGCATCTACTATGTACCAAGCATTATTTTGGGTACTAGACCTGCAATGGCAAGTCAGACAAACCACAGTCCTCATGGAATTCTCTAATGGAAGGAGACAAATGACAAAATAGAAAATGATAAGTGGTGCTGGTTGTGGTGGCACAAGGCCTTTAATTCCAGGACTCAGGAGGCAGAGACAGATGGATCTCTGAGTTCAAGACCAGCCTGGTCTACATAGTGAATTCCAGGCCAGCTAGGGCTACACACTGAGACCATGTTTCAAAAAAAGAAAGGAAGGTTGTATTGATAACTACTTCTAGAAGAGATCAGCTTCCTGAAACCTGAGGCAAGGTCATCTCCCAGAAAATGGACTTCAGTTGACCAGAGTAGTGGTATCTATTTTTATAAAGATGGTATTAGGGCCTGGCTGCCCATTCTTACAGTCCCATCACTTGGGAGGCTGAGGCAAGAGGATTGCCACAAATTCCAGGCCAACCTGGGTATGTAGACTAAAACCCTATCTGAAAAACATCCAAACCAAGCCAGGTATGGTGGAGCACACATTTAATTCCAGCACTCAGAGGCAAGAGGATCTCTGTGAATTCAAGGCCAGCCTAGTCTTCATGGCAGGCCAGCCAGGGTGATACTCTGTCCCTGTCAAACAAAACAAAACACAAAATCAAAACTAGAAAGAAGAAAATCTTTCTTTGACCAGATGTGTTGGCCTTAATCTCATTGGGGGGGGGGGGTGTGGATCGGTGCAATTGAGGCCAGCCTGGTCTACCTAGTGAGTTCCAGGTTAGCTAGGACTAAGGGAGATCCTGTTGAAAGAGAGGAAGGAAGGAAGGAAGGAAGGAGGAAGGAAGGAAGGAAGGAAGGAAGGAAGGAAGGAAGGAAGGAAGGAAGGAGGAAGGAAAGGGAAGAGGGAGGGAAGGAGGGAGGGAAAAGAGAAAAGATAAGTAGAAGTATATGCTGTGGAGAAAAGTTGGCTGATGGAGAAAATGTATCTAGGTCAAGGCAGGTAGTTTTATATGGGACCTTCAAGAAGGCTCTCTGCTAAGGTAGCACCACAGAAAGCTACAGGGTTATCAGGAAGAAGGCAGGCAGGGAGGAGGAAACAGCTGGTTCTGAAGCCCTAAGGTATGAATGTGCCAGGGATTTCAGATCCTGCAGGGAGGCCAGTATGCCAGACAAGAGAGAGTCACCAAGGAGTGAGAAGCTGTGAGGACCAGAGCCCTAGTACGGCTTACTACACATTTGGAATTAGAAATGACTACTTCAAGAAAATGCAAACTAAAAGATAACCATTGGCAAGGTTTTTAATGTTTTCTGATGCTCATGACAATGTAGTCAGCAGCTGGGGGAGGTGTAAGGCCTTTTTGGAAATCAACTGGCAGCATGCTGTGCAAGAGCCCTAAAGACTTTACTTGTGCTTTGACCCTTCATTCATACCCAAGCATGCTGTTTAAGTATGTTTACCATAGCATTATTGTTGGAAAAAGTAGCGCTTTTTTGCCACTGATAAGGAAATGTATGTACATTATATACATATATATGTATATAATATATATACAATAGTGTGTGTGTGTATATATATATATATATATATACACACTAATGGAGAAATTAAATTATATGACTTCAAATAGTATAACCTGATAAAACTTGTTTCACTTATTGTGAATATTTTGCCTTGTAATTAAATCTATTTAGTGAGTCATTCTTAATAACTCCAGTATGTGTAAATAAATACACAGAAAAAAATCATGAGGAAATACCCGGTAATGGAAATGTGGCAGAAGGGTTGTATCTTTTTACCCTCCTGTATTTCCATGGTTATACATTAGAATCTTCAAAAATTACAAAATTCTGGGCTCTACTAACCAGAAGTTATGAATTAAATAGGTTGGGTACAAGAGATATTTTATAGATGAACTGGTTGTTTCTAATATCATGGTTCAGTTTAGAGGATAAGTATCTTATATATTCAGGGTTTTTGTTCTTGTTTTTGTTCTTTTGAGATAGGGTGCCATGTAGCCCATGCTATATAGGCAAGGATGACCTTGAACTTCTGATCTTCCTGCTTCCACCTCCCAAGTGCTGGAATTAAAGGTCTGTACCACCACACCTACTTTATGTGGTGGTGAGACTCAAACCCAGGGCATGGTGCATTCGAGGCAAGCACTCTACTAAGTGTTCTACATCCCCAACCCTAGATTCAGTTTTTAGGTATTTCTTTTATTGTGTTTAAATGCTTATCTACATAGTAAAGTGCTTTTGTTTCCACACTTAACCTGTTGGTGGTTTGTTGTTTTAGAACTGCTTTCTGAGGCAAGTTTCCAAGAAGCTCTTCAGGAGAGCATCCCTGACATTCAAGCACAGGAGTGGGTACCACTGTGGCTGCTGAGATACTCGGTTATTGTAAAAAGCAGGGGAATCATCAAATCAAAAGGCTACATTTTGCAAGCCAAAAGAAGGGGCTCTTAACTGCAACTCAAGATAGCTCACTGACCTGTATTTCTCTTGAGCATAACATAAAATATATAAGATAAAATTGAGATGTGTGAAAAATCTAGCTGTTGCCTATAAGCAGTGTCACTGAGGGTAGATTGAGCTTCTCTGGCGGTCAGCTGCCTGTCAAGTTTGATTACTTCTCTTGCCTCCGTATCAGTACACACACATAAACCACTGTTTTGTTTTCATTAAACTATTGTTTTCTAACTGAAATTGTCTATAAAGAAAACTATTTGCAGATTTGCAGTATATTTCCTTTATTTTTATGAGTAATAGAAATCAAGAAAATTTGTTGTTAGATATATTTTGGCTGAGGCATCAGGGCAATGTATATACATATTTTTTATTTCCAAGATTCGTTAATTGCTTCTTACTCTATACTATAACTAAGCAATTTAATTACAGTGATTAAAGCAAATACTAGAAGATATTTTTTCCTGTCATTGGTGAAATAACTATATTTCAGAGTAACTAGAGCAGCTAGGGTCTACTAGTAAATGTAAATAAAATTCATTCTTCAATTGTGAGTGAAAACTTTAATTTTGTGTGTGTGTTCTTGCTTACAGTTTAGCTACGATTCAACCATGTGTACTTGTGCCATATTTTTTCCACCTATTACTTACAAAGACAAGCCAAAGTAAACCTGAAAAAGGGACTTGATGCTTTAAAATTATAGTTTGAGAGTTTTCTGAATCAACTACTGTCATCTCCAGATTCTTTGGGATTCTGAGTTCATCTCTGGTATATTGGCACCCGTTCAAGATTACTCAATAAGACCATGTGCCCATACCACTGTGTGCTCTGGAGAGAAAGACAGAGGCAGGGATTAAGAATCAGCTGAGTAAACGTGTGATATTTATATGATTAATGACTGATGAGAAGGGAGTAAAGCCAGAAGACTGAAGAAAAAAATATGGGACAATTCACAACCAACAATGCCTATCTAGAGAACTTTGTGATGTAGTCTTAAGTGTTCCATTGCTGGGGATTGAACCCATGGCCTTGCACACTGAGCACATGCTCTACCATTGAGCCCCAACTACCCAGACTGGTTTGAACTATTCAGAAGCAGAACACCATAGATAAACTTTAGAGCTAGAGGAGACAGTGTCATTTAGTCTCATTTCTCACTAGTTTAAAAACCAGAAAATTGCAGATAAACTGTAACCCTTATGTATACTAAAGTCTTCACCTAGAAATTTGTATCTCATGACCCAAACAGTTCCAATTTTTCTTTAAAAGATAGATCATATGTCAGTAATTTTAAACTATAGGCCTATGTAAACTAATTTTGCTCACATTTTCTAAGCTTACAGAAAATAATTATAGTTCTATGTTAAGTCAATAGAGTAGACCTTTTTCCTAAAGTTTTGTGGTTTATAAGTTAGATAATTTTATTGATTAGAATTATGATGTGAAATTAGCTGATTTGCCTGCTAAAACTTATAAAATTCGACCTTTAAAGCCTTTATATTAATTGTATGTAATGTTAAATATACAGGTAGCTTTTTAGTTTGGAAATGTGCATTTTTCATATAGCATAAGTCTTTATGTATTTCTTGTATTTTAAATCTGTGCACTGAACTGGCTAAGCTATTTTAAAGGAAATTTTATTATTACTTGTATTTTTTTAAAACCCAAGACTTAAAAAATTGATTTTTAAAGGGTTATTTTGGCAATATGAGAAAACCTAAACAAAACCATTCTTTGCTAGTGCATCCAGATGTCATCAGGAGTTCTTTGTGACCTTCCCCCCTAAGAAAAAAACATAATGATAGATGCATTTTGTGGAGAGATCATGTACAGAATATATTTTTCATGTATGTAATTTTTAAGTGATTTTTTTTTTTTGTTCTTTTACTCTGATCCCTGAAGTTCCTTTATTGGATAACCCTTTAAAAGTTAATCTTTTTAAGGCCTTACAATTTTTCAAGTTAATGTTCACATTTTTTTTCATGAACTATGAGAACATAATTAAAATTTACAAATATTTAAGGGCTTGTTTTAAAAGCCATAAAATAGAATACTACCAAATAATTGCTTAAAACCAAAAGCTGAGTTGTCAATATGTGTATGACATATATGTCAATCAGTGAGATGTAAATGCAGTAACGCAATGGAGAAAGCCTTTATAATTTTTTTCCCATTAAACACAAAAAGAGGTGGTAGGTTATTACATTTCCACTAGAGCCTTACTTGAGCAGTATACTGTGACTTGGAATTTATTCCATGGGTCTTCCTTGAATTTCTATCCAAGAAGCTGTAGACTCTGGAAGGATCATGGTGTCTTATAACTGATATTCACATGGTATAGATTCTGAAGAGCACATTGATGGCAACACATTAATACAGTGTCCACTTCAAAATGGCCAGTGCTAGAACTTGAACCATAAATGGTAGCTAACAATGTTTCAGTTCTAAAAAATGGTCATCTAGCCAGGTGTAGCACAAGCCTTTAGTCCCAGCTCTCAAAACACAGAGGCAGGTGGAGCTCTGTGAGATCAAAGCCAGCTTGGTCCAAATAGCAAATTCCAGGCCAACTGGGGCTATAAGATGAAACCTGTCTCGAAAAAATAAATAAACAAAAGGTCATCTGGATAGCTACATGAAAAATGAAAACCAAAAAGTTATTCTTTATTGTACAAAAAGTTCAGACTTTCTTTGAAAACTAAAAGGTTATTTTTGTCTTTTTAACGTGAATAGTTTAGACTTTTCTATGCCAGGGCCAAGTAATAACCAAAATTAGGATCTTAATTTCCAGCAACAAAAGTCCTACCGCTCATTATAATTACTTCTCTGTGTAAGAGTTTCCTCCTAGGTTCCTCACCCAGTGTTTTTTATCTATGGGATGTGAGTGACTGGTATAGTAATTGTATATTAGCCAACAGTTCGTCTTTCTGCCAAGTGTAAATTTAGATAAATGTGAAGCTGTTATAATAAGAATTTAAATCACTTGTGCCATTTGTGTTTGAATACTGGAACCCACCCACATAGGATTCTAAACCTAGTCTTCCAACATTAATTTCCAAAACTTATTACTTCTCTTTCCCCCTTAAAATTGATGATGGGATATGCTAGCTTGATTTTTTTCAAAACTATATAACAATGTTTTTATAGTTTTCAGATTGAGGGAACATGAAGGGAAATATTTTAATTATTTTTCTTATCTGCAGTGCTGTACTAAAAAAGCAAAATATAAGGCATTATTAAAAATAATTTTTACTTTATATTAAATAAAATTTGAGTTGTACAGTTTCTAATTGGGTTGTTTCATCCTGAAGCATGGCATTGACCTTGAACTCTTTGAATTTAAACAGTATCATTTGAAAATATATTTATTTAAAAATGATCTAAACCATAAAGCTATTGGTTCTGTAGAGATGTATTGAATGCCTACTGTGTGCTAGGTGTTATACCTGATGCTACAGATGGACACAGATAAACAACCCTGTTTTCAAAGAGCTTATGATATATTCAAAGGGGAGATCTGTTCATGAAGAAGAAGAATAGGCTACCTTGGTTGATGATAGAAATGAAATGATGGCAGTATGTGGAAGGAAGTGACTGGCAGAAGGTATGAACAAGAAAGACTTTCCTAAAAGAACTAACTTTAGGGTAAGGTCAGGGGACAAGGTGTGCTGAGTATTTTGGGTAAAGGTCCATGTCTGTTTGGTTTGTACAATAATTATTTTATTGGGTGATAAACAGTTCATATGAAAACATGTAAGTCCAATGAGAACATCTTCAAAAGCTTGTTCTGGGGCTTGGAGATGGCTCAGTAGGTAAAATGTTTGCTACACAAGCATGAGGACCTAAGTGAATCTGTAGCACCTACATTAAAAAGTCAAGCATGCGGGTGCAACCTGTAATCCCAGCTCTGGGAGGCGGAGCCAGGGGCATCTCTGGGGCTCACTGGGCTAGCCTAGCCAACGAGCAAGCTTCAGGGTCAGTGAAAGACTATCTCAAAAAGATAGAGTGCAACAGAGAGAGACCTCTGTCAACCTCTAGCCTACTACGTGGGTATATAAACACCTGAATACACAGTCACACACACAAATTCTACTAGAAAGATAAGATGTTGAGGTACGGTTGGAAGTCACATATCAAAAAAGACTAAAACTTGTCTAACCTAAAGATATTAGGATACAGTTGTACATAGTTCCATTGCCACAACATTAAAACAAGGTGTGTGTTGTTTGCAGTGACTGCCATCTGATTAGGGTGTGTTCATTATATGGAGAAGGTTCTTACCTTCCAGTAGGCATCACTTTCTTTGATTCAGCTCTTTGCTCACCATTGCTTCCTGCTTGCTGCTCATTGAATTCACCATTTTTTTTAAAGTATGTCCTTAATTTTTTTGACCAAAGTCTTTGAGGCACTGTTAGGGTTGGATTTAAATGCCCTTAACAGCTCTTGTATTGAATACTTGGTCCCCAACTGATGGTGCTGTTGGGAGGTGCTAGAAACTTGGGAAGTGGGACCTATTGGAAGGAAGCTAGTTGCTTGGTACCCCTAAACAGAAACAGGGGTCCTGGCCCCTTCCTCTCTCTTTTTACATCGCAGCCAGCATGAACAACTTTGCTCTGTCACACACTCTCTACCGCAAACTTAGTCCCGTACTCACTCTTAACTGATCACTTAGCACAATACAATTCTAGGATACTTTTCTTAGTAACTTGAAAATAGTCTTCCATCTACTTCCAGTATATATTTACTCCTGCAATAAGACACCTGGATCTTCCTCCCTAGCAGCAGCCTATCCTTTCTAGTTTCTTTTTTAAAATTAAAGATTCTTATTTATGGAGCAGGAGAGATGGCTCCATGGTTAAGAGCACTGGCTATTCTTTCAGAAGACACAGGTTCGATTCCCACAACCCACATGGTGGGTAACAACCATCTGTAACTCCAGTTCCAGGGGATTTGATGCCCTCTTCTGTCTTCTTCAGGCACTGCATGACACAGGTGCACTTACACACAGGCTGGCATAACACTCATACACATAAAATAAAAATAAGTATAAAGAAATTTTAATTCCTATTTATTTTGATACATTTGGCATTATAAAAAAGCAAGGACATGAAAACTGGCTGCACAGCTTTCTAAAAAAAAAACAGAAAACCCCAAAAGAATATATTGATAAACATAAATTAACTTACAACATTAAAACCTGTTGACTTTTTAAAAATGAAAATATAATCACAGACTTAGAAATATCTGAGACAAATAGTACATGAAAAATAAAATGGACAAAATTTTTCAAATTTATGTTTCAAAAGACAACATCAAAATAGTGAAATGATAATTCAAAGAATGAGTAAAAATATTTAGAAATCCTATCTGATAAGTTCTTATATCTAGAATATGTAGAGATCCTGGAACATAATTAAGAATGTCCAATAAAAAAGGTTAGAACAAACTTTTCTCCAAAGAAGATACCCAAACAGTAAGAATGCTAAAAGAGTGCCTGGTGTGGCAGTGGTGAATGCCTTTAATTCCAGCAACTCCAGAGACAGATATTGATCAATTTCTGTGAGTTCAAGGTCAGCCTAATCTACATAGTGAGTTCCATGTGAGTCAGGGCTACATAGCAAGACCCTGTTTCAAAGACACTCCCTCCCAAAGAAGAATGTTTCAAGATATTCAATACCATGAGTAGAGAAATGTAGATTAGACCACAGTGAAATATCAGTAAGACAAACTGACAACAGCATGTGTCGGTCAGGATGCGATGCCCACAGAACTCTCAGATGTTGCTTAGAATGGAAAACCACCACTGTGGAAAATATCCAGGCATTTCTTGCACTGTTGTTTTTTGAGACACGATCTTGTTGTGTAATCCAGGTTTGCCTGTAACTGGATCCTCCTGTCTAAACATCCCAAGTGCTGGGATTCTAAGCATGTGACATCATGCCTTGTTTGGACATTTCTTATGAAATCATGCTAAGGATATATTTATGACATAATTCCACTCTTAGATATCTTTCAAAAGACATATTTAAAACAGCTTTACTACTAACACTTGTGGGCAACTAACAGGTCTACCAAGCCTGGTCTCCTGTTTTTTTAAGATGGTCAAAACTTGGTCACTAATCCTACCTGCTTTCAAAGGAAATGAAGAGGCACTGTTTAGCTTAGAGGCAATGTACCATAGAAAAATGTGTGCTCTGTTTTAAGGAAAATACTCTTTTATGGGGGCTGGAGAGATGGCTCAGTGGTTAAGAGTGCTTCCTGCTCTTCCAGAGGTCCTGGATTTGGTTCCCAGCACCCACCATGGGTAGACCACCATAGCCTTTCACTCCAGCCCCAGGGAATTCCACTCCCTCCTGGGCCACCCAAATACTCCTGGCATACTGTTCACTAAGACACACATACACATAAATAAAAATAAATATTTTTTAAAAAAATGAAAGACCAGCTGTCTTAGTACATGCCATTAATCCCAGCACTTGGGAAGCAGAGGTAGACTGATCTTTGTAAGTTCAAGTTCAAGGCCAATCTGGTCTATATAGTGAGGTCCAGACCAGGCAGGGCTACACAGTGAGACCCTTTCTCAAAACAAAACAGCAACAATAAAATACTGTTATCTTTCAGGCTATAGAGACGGCTCAGCAGTTAATAGCACTTGCTGCTCTTGCAGAGGTGCTGGTTTGGTTCCCAGCACCACAGAGTGGCTCACAATTGACTAGCTACAGTTCCAGGAGATGCAGTTCCCTCTTCTGTCTTCCGTGGGAAGCAATCGTGCTCAAAGTGCACGTATATACATGCAGGTAAAACACACACATATAAATATATAAATCTTTTCAAAAAGAAAAAATATTGGTTGCATTAAAACGTGGAGGAAAATAGACTTGATGAGACACACGTTTTCTCATTCTCAACAGTTCCTCTATTTCCTCCATCCCTTCTGCATCCTCTCAACATATTCTGTGTTCTCCATCCTCCATCCTCAAGCAAAAAACAACAAAACATTCTTCGTTCTAGTCATTCTTTTCCTTTCATTGCAAAAACGTTTATCCCTCCCACACAATTTCTTTTGCACTTCGCAGCTTATTCTGAAACCTGAAACATCTCAAACTCCACAGCTTTCTGACTAGTCTCTGAGATGCTGGTGCACTTAACATACATCCCTATATCCCAATCAAGACTTCTAATCCTTTTTGGTCTTTTGGGAACAGGGTCTCCCTGTAGCTCCAGCTGTCCTAGAACTGCTATGTAGACCTGGCAACAAACTAGCTTTGCTCAGAGATCCGCCTGCCTCTGCCTCCCGAGTTCTGGGATTAAAGGCGTACGCCACCACTCCCAGTCTAGTCTTTTATTAATCTTTTTAACTTCATAAATACTTAGTACACGTTAATTAAAAGTTCCCTTTAGTGTCAGTCAAGAGTACAAAGACTTTTACTGCACTGAGGAAGACGAATGGGAAGTAGGATAAACGATGGGACTTTTCAGTTAATGTAAAACGGCGAGGAAGGGAGATCCCTCCTGTTCTTTTCACCACGCTCCAGCAGGAGACGGGGGTGCAGAACCACGGCGGAGCCCCGAGCTGAACGAGATTCTCGCGGTTTCCGCTGGGAAAACGCTTGCCTGACGCACTTCCGAAGGACTGGAGGAAGCCGCGAGGGCTGCTGGGAAACCGGGTGCCGCGAAGATGGTGGTCACCAGGTCTGGACGGTCTCGGACCAGGGTTCAAGTCGCGCCAGAAAGCTTCCAGCAGAAGGTAGGTGACTCCGGGTTCCGGCGGGTCTCCTGGCCGTTTCGTGGAGCGGCCGGGAGAAGGCGGGGCCGCGGCGGCGCCTCCCGGGAGCCTGCTTCGGCGAGCCCGGGGCTTAGGCCGTTCTTACTAGGAGAGTTTACGTGGCTTGCCTTGCACAGATGGGCCTTTTAAGCTTACTGTTGACGTCGTACCAGAGGTTAACCCCAGCCCCCGCGCCGGAGCCTCGGTGCTGGTGGTGCACGCGGGGAGGCCGGGAGCGGCCCGGCACCAGCGCCGCCTCGTGGCTCCTGCTCCACTCCAGATTGTGCGGTAGAGGGAGGGGAGTGGTTCTTTCCTGTATGTGAGAACTCAGGCAGCGGCGGATTGCATCCGTGAACTCCTAAACGTCTCTGCTCGATACTTAACTCTCCCCATTCCCGCTACCGACCCACTATAAATGAGTTGGAATGTATTTGTTGTTGTCTTGATTTTTAAATTTTATGTGTACGAATGTCTTGCCTGCATGTGTCCAGGTGCACCCGTGTCGTGCAATGCCCGCGAAAGTCAGAAGAGGGCGTCGGATCCCCTGAAACTGGCGTTAGGGGCGATTGCCGCCACTATGTGGGTGCTGGAAATCGAACCCGGGTCCTCTGCAAGAGCAGCCAGTGCACTTAATCGCTAAGCCATCTCTCACAGCCTTGGAATGCGGGGTTTTTTTTTAATATCTTATTTTATTTTTTATGTGTATGAGTGTAGTGCTGGATTTATGTAAGTGCACCCATGTCGTGCAAGCCGCGGAGGTCAGCAGAGGGCGTCGGAATTCCCTGGAACTGGAGTTAAGGATGGTTCTTAGTTACCATGTGGGTTCTGGGAATTGAACCCAGGTCCTCTGCAAGAATAGTCGGTGCTCTTAACCGCTGAGCCATCTCTCCAGCCCCTGGACCTTTACAATTATTCTGCTTTCGGAAATCAGAGCCAGGTCTAGGATAAGACAAATTTAAAAAAAAAAAAAAAAAACCTCTTTTAAGTTTGAGTTTGGCCTTAAGTTTTGCTCCTTAGAGATAGTGCCACATTTGCTTGCTCATGCCCCAGCGGTAGCTGAATTATGTGTTTGATTTGGCTTGTAGAAGTCTGCTCCTAAAAGGATTCAAAGCCGGATAGAATCAAGATCTGATGACAGAAGCACTGCAGAATCACAGCCTGCTGGGAAGCAAAGTTCAGCCCTCTCCAGAAAGAGAAAGAGTGAAACTACAAACTCACTGGCAGACCGAACGGATTCACTTGCTGATGGGGAGACCTCTGACACAGAGTCCAATTGTTCTTCTTTGTTTGAGGTCCAGGAACCTGTTTTAAGAATAACTAGGAGACGGCAGATCCTAATTACACCCACCCCACAGTCTAGTGTTAGGAAAAGTAAAAAAAAATCCCCAAAAAGTGAATCTCTTGATGAAGCATTTGTCTCTGAAGCAGAATCTTATGCTTCAGGGATTTCTAGAATTGTACCTTCCACAGAAATAACAAGAACCAGCAGAAATAAGACTCAATCTCAAAGGGATGCAAGCCAAGAATCACATGCAGAAGCAATCTCTGATGCTGAGTCATGCTCAGACATTTCACCCCATGAAATTGCACCTAGGAAATCACCCAGGAATGTGCAAAGGAAATTATGGAGCGAAGTGGAGAAGAAATATACTAAGATTATACCCGGAGATAAAAAGCAAATTGAGGATGCAGCTGTGAAGTCAGAGGACTCAGATCCTAGACAGATCTCTCAGTTAACAGCAAGATCACCTTCTCAGATAAATAAGCCAGATTTCTGTACTGATGAAACTTACAATGACTTGGATGATTCCATCCACACTAATTCAGAAAAAATATTAACAGTGCAAACCCACCAACATTTGCACATTCAAGAGGAAAAGCAAGCCAGTATTGCATCTCATCCAGAAATCAGAAAGGAGAACTATAAGAAGCTAAATAAAGAGGACATTCAAATAATAGAGGAAAAAGAAATTAATGAGAAAGATTCCAAATTGGAGAGTCTTTCTGAACTTCAGGATGCTAGCCTTCAGCAGTCAGTTACTCAGAATCATTCAACGCCCCCAGGTAACAAAGCCACATCACAGGCCTCAAGTCCAAATTATGAGGCCATAATGAAATCATTAGCTCTAACATTTGCAGTTGTGAAAATGGACAGATGGCATGAAGAAATAAGTAGCACCATAAAAACAAGTGATGTGACACCATTCGGGGATCATGGCAATGATGAGTCCACAAGTATAGGCGGCAGTGAAGACAAGAACAGCCAAAACCATGTTCTTGAATGTGATGCTGAATTATCCAAGTCTGAACTCAACACATCTCAGAATTTAGATAGCTCTGTTTTATTAGTTCTTAGCAGTGATGAAAGCCTACAGTCTGAAAACAGTGAGAACGAAGAAGACACTGTGTGTTTTGCTGAAAGTAGCGACCAAAAGGAGTCATTAGGTGGAGACTTGGGAAATACATCATGTGATGCATTGTTTGTGATTGACAGAACTCCTGGATTGAGTGCTGATAAAAGTTTTTACCTGGAAGACAAGAAAGGTGAAGATGTTGCTCAGGAAGAAAAAGAAGAAGATGAAAACAGTGAAGAAGAGTCATCAGACAGTGACAAAAATAAAGATGAGTCTAGTGATGAGGAGGACTTCCTGAACAACACAAAGTCTAAACTGTAAGTACTACCTTTATGTTGATGGCAGGCACGCTGAAGATTAAACCCATGGGTTTGTGCATGGCAAACATGCCCTTTACTATTGAGCTGTCCCTAACCCCAAAGTAATTATTAGCATATAGTAATTATACATAATAGTGGGTTGGGACAATTTCACACATGTATATAATATATTTTGATCATGTTCATACCACTGATCCCCCTTTCCCTAACTACTAACTAGTCCTACTTTTCTGTCTTTGGGGGAGGGGTGCCCGGTGATCCAGGGAGTTTAATTGCTTATAGAGTCTTATTGAGGGGTTAGTTTACAAGTTTGTGGACATCTTACCAGTGACTATACCACTGAAGATGTCTCTCCCTCTCCCCAGCAATCATTAAGTGCCTGTAGATCCTCAGGAGGAGTGCCTCAACTCGCTCCATGCCAAAATGCTGACAGGCCCAAACTTGTGCTGGTAATCAATAGCTTGTGTGAGTTCCTGGGTGTAACAACCATGTCATAGTTTTCCGCATCACTTGTCCCCCACTTCTGTTTGCTCTTTCATTCTTTCTGCCCTCTCTTCTGTAATGTTCCCTGAGCCTTGGAAGGGATAATGTAGATGTTCCATTTAGGACTGAGTATTGAGTCTTATAGTAACTGCTGCCCCTACAAAAATCTGCTCTTACCAAACCTGACAGCAGGATTTATCTCTGGGTGTAAACATAAATTTTAGTAGGCAATTTAGTGGATATAACATATCTATTTAGCAAAACAACAGTAGTAGCTTTCCCACTGGGGCCTGTGACTTCCCCAGCCACAGGCTTTTGAGCGGTTTATAGTACTAGGTGTAAATTCCTTCCTGTGAAGTGGCCCTCAAATCCAATTAGAAAGTGCTTGGTTACCCCATAACATTCTTGTTGCTCTTGCACCAGTGGGGGCATCTTCCCTGGCAAGTAAGTAGTGTAGCTTGTACACTAAGATACAGGCCACAGCTAAGGCCGTTGATGACTTTTCTCCCGAAGCAGCCTCCGAAGCACCTTTTCACACTGTGAAAGCCAGCCAACAGGAAGGTTCCAGCTCAGTTCCAGCTTAGTTTATCCCCTGTAACCAGAGTATGTTAGGTCTTGAACAGTGAAGTCTTACTGTAATCTTAGTTCGAGTGGGCAAACAAGAGTGGTGGTGTGTTAGTTACTTTGCTGCTGCTGTGATAAAACACCATGACCAAAGCAATTTCTAGAAGGAAGAGTGTTGGCTTAGGGTTCCAGAGGGATGAGTCCATTCTGGTGGGGAGGCATGGTGGCAGAAGCAGCCAGAGCAGAAAGCTGAGGGCTCACGTCATTAACACACAGGAAACAGAACAAGCAGCTGGTCCCGGGGCATAGCCATGTACGCTCGAAGCCGGCACCCAGTGATGTGCTTCCTCCAGCGAAGCTGCGCCTCCCAAATGGCCACTGGAGATGGAGCTGAGATAGAGAGCTTGCTGTGCAAGCAGAAGTGTGAGCGTTCAGATCCCCTGCACCCATGTGAGTGCTAGGCGGGCATGATGGCCCACCTGTAATCCCAGTGCTTGGGAGGTAGAATTGGGATTCCCCAGAGCCAACTAATCTGTGAGCTCTGGGTTCAAGTGAGAGAGACTGCCTCAATATATAAAATAGAGAGACAGTCCATAGGGAAGACACCCAGGGTTAACCTCTGGCCTCCTAATTTACATATATGTTACAGGAACCAGCACATATACATTTAAACGCACATAAACAAAAAAGATTTTCTTGAGGAATTAGAAAGAGCATACAAAAGAGACAGGAAAGCATCTTTATTTTCTAGACATTCATTGCACAGAAATTAAAAAATACAGAAAAGTGAAAAAAATAACCCCAAATCTAGATCCTCCGTTAAGTGACTTTTAAAATCAGTCTTCTTTTGCATTTTGTCTTTAATTATTTAAAGTGATCATTTCTCTTTCAGCTTGAAGCTGACAAGTAGCAGCATAGACCCTGGTCTGAATATCAAACAGCTGGGTGGTTTGTATATTAATTTCAATGCAGAGAAACTGCAGCCCCACAAGAAGATGCTAACACAGATCAAAGAGAAAAAGAAAGATGAGGTAAGCCGCATGAAACGCCCCGGGTGCTTTAGAAACGCCCAGTCTTTGCGAAAGGGCTACTTTCCTGTGGTCAGACTACACTGAATCTTATCTATAAGAGATAATTGAAATAAATTCATCCGAGATCAGCATTTCTCTTCCTGTATCCCATAGGACCCTATTTTTTTCTCTTTTTCTTGCTGTATTTTCAGATGGTTTTTTTGGTTGTTTTGTTTTTAAATTTTGTTGTGTATGTGCTTATGTGTGGGCATGTATGTGCCATGATATGCATGTGGAGGTCAGAGGACAACATGGACCAGTCGGTCTCTCCTTCCATGTCAACTCAGGGGTCAAGCTCGAGACCCTGTGGCTTGGCAGCAAGCACCTCTACCCACTTAGCCATTCACCGCCCTCTTTATTCACTTCTTAACTGTTTTAACTCAGCGGAGACCGAAGGCTGTGAGTGCCAGCCCGCCTTTCTTTGCCACACCTCTGCTGAAAAGTGCATGTGCACATGAACAGTTTTGAAAGGAGTTGCTGTTTGGATAAACCTGCCTAAGCTCTTAGCTTTAGCCAACACCGTACACCAATGTGTATGCCCAGATCTGGATCTTGTAGTCTTGATGACTAAATTTTGGACCTTAGAGTCCAGGAGCCCAGGCATTTGACCTCACTAATTCTCCTCCTCTTCTGTGCTTCAGCTGGCTTCTGCTTTTATGTCCTCTGCTGGTTAATGACACCGAAGTCTGCCTTTTGCAGTCATTTGTCCCAGCTGCCTTTTTGAACCATCGTCACCTGCTAGTACAGCCTGTATTTCCCATCTAGGCAACTCCAGTAACTTTAGTGGTGTCGCCTCTTTTTTTTTTGTTCCTCAGACAGCCTCTGTGTTTCTAGATTTCTTGGGAGAAGGCTTTTTTTTACATGTACATGCAGGTGTCTGTGTCAGTCTGCATATGAATGAATACAGGTGCCCTTGGAGATCCGAGGCATCAGATCCCCAGGAGCTATAGGTCCTCTGCAAAAGCAATACATGTTCTTAATCACTGAGTCGTCTCTCTAGCTCTCTCACCCCTTCCAAATTTCTTAATTTTGTTTGTTTAGCCCAGGCCGGCGCTGAACTCACTGTGTGGTCCGACTTGCCTCAAACTTCTGATCTTCCTGTTTTCACCTCCCAAGTACTCAGATCACTACAAGTGTGCACCACCATGCGCAGCTTAGATTTCTCTTTCTGAAAACACAATCTGACACAATATGTACCTGCTTAAGTCCTTCAGTGTCTCCTTAGGACCTTAAAGGCACCTCTGTACTGCTAGCCTCTACCGTCCGTCAGCTTTGTTCTTGCCATTGAAGACGCCTGTAATTTCCTAGGTATACCCTCCTCTTTCCCAGACCAGTGCAGATGACTCCTTCCCCCCCTCTACTTCCTCCCACCCCTCTGTGCTTCTGTAACATCCAGTATAGATTCTGATTCATTCAGCCTTGGACTTGGCACCAGTGGTGATTTAGCTACAGGATGTCCTGTGTATTGTAGGATATTTAGCAGCATCTCTGGCTTCTACCCTATAGCTGCCAGTAGCATGATCCCTTCACCTCACCAATACCAAAAGTGTCTCCAAACATTGTTGGCTGCTCCCAACTGCGAATTAGCACCCTTAAGCCTAGTATAGGACATGACACTGCAGTCTCTTAATGGTTTCCCTCTTTGGGATTGGAGAGCCTAGTTAACTGCTACTACTGTATTGCCCAAAACATCAGACAGGAATTAGTAAATGTTGTTGTTTTTGAGAATTTCATACATGAGTATTGCCTTTGCTTTATTTCCATTCCTCCCAGTCCCCCGACTCCTCATGCCCTTACATCCTCTCAAATTCTTGTCCTCTTTATTGTTGTCCCATATGCATACATAGATTTATAAATATGCATATTTATTATGCAGGGTCATTTAGTGGTGCTCATGTGTGCCTGTGTTTAGGGTCCATTTGGGATTAGATAACCTCTCGGGGAGCTAGTCCCTACAGAAAACTGATTCTCAGCTACATTAATTATCTGTAGCTCTTGATCCTGAGGTGGGATCCCTGGCATCCTCCCATCTACCTTGGCGGTTTTGTCACTATGCGTATTTTATTATTTGAGACAGGTTCTCCCTGTGTAGACCTGCCTGGCTTGGAACTCACAGAGATCTGCCTGCCTCTGCTCTGCCTCTTGAATGCCTGTGCTACCATGCCCAGCTGAATCAGTTAATTTCAAGGGCATAGCTTGTATTCTGTGTACAATTTTGAGAGCTAAAGGGTTTTATTTGGGTTTTGCACTAAGAAAGTATTATACCAAAGTTCATTTTTAATCACTGTTATGAGACACTTTAATGGTCCCAGGAAAGTAACAAAAAGTACGAAGATCATTTAAGAAGAGTTTTGGATTTTCCTATACAAAATTTTAAGACATAAAGTAAAATGTGGGGAAAAGGTATAAAAAATTATTTATATTTTTATAGCTTCTACAGAAAGCTGTCATTACACCTGATTTTGAAAAAAACTATTGTGTCCCACCATATAGTGAATCAAAGCATCAACTTCAGAAAAAACGCAGGGTAAGTAATGACTTTTATTAATTTTATTGATTTATATGTGCTGAACTATGTATTTTCCAGATACATAATGATTGTGTAAATTACACAGTACCTATGTATTGACCTATTTTATGAGTCCAAAGAGAATTATTGCAGATACCTAAGAGTTGTAAACTGTGATCTCATAAACATGTTTAGTGTGGCCTTTTACATCTTTGTAGCCCACAACGGTGCACACAAATAACAGGTTTTGTTTTTATTTTGGTGCTTGTGGTAAAATCCAAGTCTTGTGCGTGATAAGCAAGTGGCCAGCTACTGAGATGTACCAGCCCCAGAAACACAGTTTTAAATACAAACCTTAACCAGTGACAGCCCGCATACACTGTCTACCTCTCTTGGCTAGGAGCTCTGTTGCCTGTTGTACAGAATTAATCTAGCAAACCTAAAACCCTGATCTAGTTGGTCTGACAAATGAGGAAATGGAAACTGTGCATCAGATGGAAGCAAACTGGTTACTTTACTATTTGAATTAGTAACCAGGTACATAGGAAAAGTTGAGGATGGTACCACAGAAAGATCACAAATAGGGCGGATCCTAGCACGTGGGGCTAAATAGTGTTGGATAAGTGAAACAGAATACTCAGTAGACATTTTCGAAAGAATAGTTTTGTTTTATTTTAGAAATAATATAGATTGCTGGACTTGTTGAGTTATATAGCTTCTAAGACCCATAAGTAACTTAAGAAAAATAAAGCTTACATACAAGCCCCTAAAATAAAGTGTTTTTCATATATTATCTCTTATGTGAGCAGTTAAAAAACTTCAAAACTTGTTTGTATGACTGTTTTACCTGGAATGTATGTAAATACACCATGTATGCACACTGTCCGTGGACACCAGGAGAGAGCATCAGATCCCTAGAACTGGAGTTACAGGTAGTTGTTAGCTGCCATGTGGGTGCTGGGAACTGAACCCAGGTCCTCTGCAAGAGGAGCCCGTACTTGTAACCACTGAGCCATCTCTCCAGCCCTTTTATGTGGGCTTTTTTGTATAATAAAGATTGAATCTGTGTGTTAGTCTCCCTGTAAATCATCATGAAGAAACCTTCATTTATAAAACTGGTACCACTGTGCCAGAGACATTGATTTTTGTGACTTAATTTCCTTTACTAACTTTCTGGAGATAAATGCTTTTTGAAAAGTTGTCTTTGTTTTTGAGACACACTCTCACGTATCCCGGGCTGTCTATGGCCGAGAATGACCTTCAACTTCTGGCGCTTCTGCCACCACTTCCTAAATGCTGGGGTTACAGGCACGTATTACCTTACCCACTTTATACAGTGCTGGGGATCAAAGTTAGGGTGGCAAGCATGCTACCACCTGAGCTTGTCCCCATTCCCCGTAAGTACTCCTCCCCCGAGACAGGGTCTCTAGTAGTCCAGGCTGGCATCTTAAACTCACAGTCCTCCAGCCTTGGGCTCACCTAAGTGCACTACCACACACTCTACTAAAATTAGAATGTCTATCTTGGGGGCTGGAGAGGTGTCTTAGGGTTAAGAATGCTTACTGCTCTTACAGAGCACTAGTGTTCAGCCCAGGACCACCTCAGCTCCAGAGACCAGACACCTTCTGCTGGTCTCCAAGGTACGTGTACATGTGTACACAGGCACAGGCAGACACACACATAAAAATAAAACAAAACAATAAAAATAAATGTTTATTTTTCAATTTTTAATTTCAGAAAGAGCGACAAAAAACAGCAGGTACTGGTTGGTTTGGCATGAAAGCTCCAGAATTGACAGATGAACTGAAGAATGATCTCAAAGCATTGAAGATGAGAGCAAGCATGGACCCCAAAAGATTCTATAAGAAAAATGACCGAGATGGCTTCCCTAAGTACTTTCAGGTATGCTGCTGACAGAGTAATGGTTGTGTTTTGGGTATTAGATTGGAAAGTAGCATGTGATTATTGCATTTACTATTAATGTAGGGAAAAGCATTTATATGTGCATACCAAGTATGTATCCACTTAGGCTCTATGTTGATCGGAGAGCCACCGTTTTGTAACAGGCTTACAGTATAAGGTACGGTTAGGAATGGTATCTGTTTCTGTCTGGATCTTCCTTAAAACCGTGGGCTTCGTCAGTTAAATGAACAGGTGTAGAGCCTTTATTAAGTTGGTTCTAAGCTGGCAGTATTTATAACCCATAAAATCAAATAGATATGTAGTAGAATGTATGTGTACTTGATTGATTTAGAAAACCAAGTTTATTTTAACTTTTTTTATATTATTCATGAATTTACAGTTTAGCACTAAATTATATTAAAATTTGGATCTACTCTGCATGTTAATTAGGAACTGTCATCAGTAGCACCAGTTTACTCACTAATAATAAGTGATTTATTTGTGCTTTAAAAATGGTAACATTGGTGTGGTTTAAGCTTGTGCTTTATGTACTTTTCTACAAATAACACTGTTAGATCTATATTGAAATATGGAGAATTTAATATTCAGGTACTGCATGATTTATTTCAATCAATTGATTGTTCATAGGTTGGAACCATTGTTGACAATCCAGCAGATTTTTACCATTCACGAATTCCCAAGAAACAAAGGAAAAAGACTATTGTGGAAGAACTGCTGGCTGATTCTGAGTTCAGAAGGTAATGGAATTTACATTGATAACAGGATATATGTGCTTTTCTTTAAATATGTACAAGCCCCGATTGTCACAGTAACTCATTGGTGAATATGTTTCATGAGAATAACAAAACAAAAATTATTTGGTATCTGGCATAACTGAAAAGTATTAGGATTTGCTACCCATTTCTGCAAATACCACACATTATAGATAGCCTTTGGGAAACTTCACTCTACCCTCCTGAGAATGAGGGTTTCAAAGGACAATTAATACTTACTGATCTTGTGAAAATACTTCTCATTTAACAGACCACTTGAAATGGTCTTGCCTGGAGTGCTTTGTTTTGTAGTCTAAGAAATGGCAGTAATGTTGTTTTCAATACATGTAAACTGTTTATTTTGTCCTTTTTTTGCATCTTTATTCCTCACTTGTGTACCGTATCTAACATCATCTTGAAATTGCAAGCTCTAGCTGGGCACTTTGGTACACACTTACAATCCCAGTACTAAGGAGGCCAAGACAGGAAGGTCATGAATTTAAGGTCAGCCTGGGTTACATTTCAAGTTCAAAGCCAGACATAGCAAAACCCTATCTCAGAATAAAGTAAATGAGTCACAAGCTCTATGAGGAGAGACCAGAGCTGCTTGTCCACGACCATCAACCTCCTGACATTTGGGACATGAGGTGCAAAGTGCAAAATATTTTGAGATTTAGAACCTCCTTCCTAACGTTATATTAATGTCTATCTGATGTGTTGTGCTTTAGAGTAGAACGTAAAGCTTTGATGATTTTTTTTTTCTTTTTTCATTTCAGATTCAACCGGAGGAAATACTCAGAGATCATGGCTGAAAAAGCAGCAAAAGCAGCAGGAAAAAAGTTCCGAAAGAAGAAGAAATTTCGCAATTAAGATCCAGAAAGCAAGCCACAGCATTTTATACCTCCCCTTAATTAGCTAAAGATATTTTGAAAACTTAATGCCATCATATAATTTAACATAGTCTACAGATTTCTGTTTGAGAATAAAGCTGACTGGCATTTATCCCATGCCCCTTGGAATAAGTGTGTGTGGAAGAGGTATTCCAGTTTAGACTGTTAATGTGAAAATGAACTGCTACTATTTTAATATTCTTGTCCAGTTTTTACTAGTTGGTCAAAATTAGACTATAAATAGGCAGTACAGAATCTGGTATGTTCAAAGAACATTTTGGAATGGTTGAAAATATCCAAATACTACAAAAGCTGGTGATATGGGGCAGGGAGCAGCAGACAGGCTTATAGTTGCCTAAAAACTGTAGAAAGTTGTGAAGATAAAATTGCTGCTTTTTCCAGTATACAAATTATTATATTCGAAAACAGAAAAGTGGTACAAGTGTTCTTGGAGCAAGTGTGTGTTAGCATAAAACCAAAGACCAAGTGAAGCTACAAAGACGTCTGCTCCCTATAAAAGCCGTCCTGGGAAATCTGGGGTAAAGGTAGATGTGCACCGGGGCTGGGTTTTTTTTCCTTTGCAGCTGAAATAAGAGGAACAATTGGTTTTACCCAGGTTTGTTGTTATTAGCAAAACAGGATTAAACAACAGAATTTTCATTTGGCCAGGAGTTAAGGTGACCCGCGGCATCTCTTCGGTGACATAGCTTTGTGTCCTGACGAAATGGTTCTGGCACCCAGAAGTGTTCTCATTTCTATCAATGCTTCTTGAATGTAGCTCTTTTGTGTTATTTACTGGGTTTTTTTATTTCATTAAATATAAAATCTTGTATTTTACCTTTGCTGTTTGAGATCACAAGCAACCTAGGAATAGAACTGACCGCAAAGCATATGTGCTTTCATAAAAAAATCGATTTCAAAAGTTGCCTTCTGTGTGGTAACAGGATTGCACCTGAGAGTAATAAACAAGAGTTTAGACTTCTACTAGGAGACATTTCTTTCACTTAAAGCTCATGGGGCAACTTACTACCATGTGAGTTTCTGTCCTTTGAATGCTAGACCGGCTGAATTATCCCATGCTTCAAAAAAAATGACAAATGTTTTCAAGAATTTGCTTTTAGTTATATTTCCGTCAATGCTTTTTTTGGTTTTGTCTGTCTCTGTATTAGTTTTCTCTTGCTGTGATAAAACACCATGACCAAAAGTGACATCTGGAAAAGTCCACTTTGGGCTTATAGTTGCAGACAGGTAAGAGTGCCTCCTGGTGGATGGACTGCAGCAGGAGCTGGAAGCTGAGAGGACACATTTTGCACCACAAACATGAAGCAGAGTGAACTGGAAGTGGGCAAGGCTATGAACTCTCAAAGCCTGGCACCAGTGACGTACTCCTCCAGCAAGGCTAAAGATTCCATGACCTCCCCCAAACCATACCACCAGCTTTAAGCGTAGCTCAAAGGCCTATGTGTTGAAAGCCAGCTTCTGGTGCTGTTGGGGGATGGAAGGACCTTTAGGATATGTGGCCTAGTGGGTAAGTCACAGGGGGCAAGCCCTCATAAGAGAACTGGAGCCCTGGCCTCTCCTTTTCTTCTTTCCAGCCAGGAGATGCTGCTTTCCTGTCAGGATCTTTGTCAGAGGCCCAAGTGATGACAACCTATGGAATAGCCAAACCTTTCCTTTCCTCGCTCTGAGTACCAGAAATTTGTTACAGCAACAGAAAGCTGATTTACTACTTAAGCTGTGTCAAAGAAGGAAATTTTAACAAAACAGTTACTTCCATCAAGTAAACTAAAATAACCAAAAATCTGAAGTTACCTATTAAAATTCATTTTCATATGGAGTATGAGCGCTATGCAAGTTTATTTTAAATCTTCCAAAACTGAGTGGTCATGTAAACCTGAAACCCCAGCACCCTGGAGGTGGAGGCAGGAGGATCAGTAGTTGAAATTCAGCTTCAGCTACATGAGTTTGGTTTACATGAGATGCCATGTCAAAACAGAAATCCCCCTGTACCATATAGAATAGTATTTAAGAGTATAACTGTAAATAAACGTAGGAGACTTTTAGTTTGTTGATTTTTATGTGTGTCTGTATGTGGGCAATACAGTGTACTCATGCCACTGTATTGTGAGTCGGTCAGAGTAATGTGTCAGTTCTCTCATCACGTGGGTCCCAGGGTTGACATTTAGATCATCAGGCCTGGCAGCAGGTACCTTTTATCCACTGAACCATCTCTATGGCCTGGAACATGTGCTGTTATTCTGTGATCCTAGATCCTAGCCTACAAATACTTTTTGTGACAGGGTCTCTGTAGCCCCAGCTGGCCTGGAGTCACTATGAAGACCAGGCGGCCTTGATCTCACAGAGATCATGCTCAGCCACCAAATACCTTTATACTTAAATGAGGATATGGTTCTGTTCAGATAAACACAGTTTAAGTTGAAAATAGATTAAGTTGAAGATGCATTTGATCTAATGTATAGTTTTATCTAGATTCCCTTACATGTACTCAGAACTTGTGTATTAGTCTACAGTTACACACACCCATGTAACATCTTTTATAAAAGGTTGAGCCAGGCACGGTAGTGCACCTTTAATTCTAGGATTCATGAGGCAGGGGCAGACAGGTAGATCTCTGGGAGATGAAGGCCAACCTGGTTTAACATAGCTCTATTCAATTCAGCTGGGGCTACAGAGAGACTGTCTCAAAAGAAAAGAGCTCAAAGTGTAGTTTCTACCGAATGCAAGTTGCTTTCTGACCACTGTAAAGTCAAAAGAGTCAGACTTATAAGGGGCCATCTATATTTGAAAAACGAATGGGCTTGTTTGGGCTTAGTATTTTACCAAGAAATTCGACCTATTGTGACTTTTGGGTTCAGGAAAAGCATTATATAGAGAACTGTTATTACTGAGATCTGGCATAGAGAGGTCAATAAATGCATTTGTGTCATACAATACCTGTGGAGGCCAGAAGAGGACTTACGATCTGGAACTGGAGTTAGGGATGGTTGTTAGTCACTGTGTGGGTGCTGGGACTCAAACTCCATCCTCTGCAAGAGCAGCCAGTGTTCTTAACTGCTGAGCCATCTCTCCAGACCCTGTTTTAACTTTTAAACATATTTGGTTCATCATAGCAATACACCAACCACATTAAGGCATACTGTAGCACAAAAGTTCATAATGTTACACAATTTGACACAAACACCTCAGAATATTACCACTTTGGTAACTATCAAAAATTTTTTAATTCTCTGTTGCCATTAGGTTTAACTCTGTAATGCATTCCAATGCAGATGCCTTCAGTTTTTCTGCTTAGTATGTAATGAAAAAGGTTCATCTTCCAATAAAAATGCAATTTGATATATTCATCATGAAAAAAAACGAAAACTATGTTTTTAAAAAATTACCTTTTCCTGTTCTCATTTCTAACTATTATAGTATACTGACATGCATTTGTTTATTAATGAGTGTGTACACATTATAGACTAGACTCCACACATGAGGGAAGATGTGGTTTTTACTTTCTGTGATTGGGTGACCTCACTTAATACAGTCTATGTCCATCCATTTTCTTCTAAATATTTTCTTTAGAGCTGAATAATCCATTTTATATGTGTATCAGGTTTTCGTTATCCATTTGTTGATGGATAAATAGGTTGGTGACATTTTCTGGCTTTAGTGGATAAAGCAACAATACATATGGGGTGTAGATACATCTATGGTAGTGTATGGAGTTCTCTGGGTATATGCCCAGCAGTGAGCTAGTGGGGTCATATGGTAGCTCTACTTAAAAATTTGTTTTTATTTTTAAAGAGGGGTCCTCTTTTCCACATCCTTTCCACCATCTGTTGTCAGATTTCTTAATGACAGCCATTCTGACTGAGTTAAGTTAGTATCTCAATTATTGGCCATTTGTGTTTCTTCTTCTGAAAACGCTATACTCAATTCATTAGCGCATTTGTTGACTGGTGATTTTATTTCCTTGTTATTAATTTTTTTTTTACAATTCTTTGTATAGTCTGGATATTAGCCCCAGTCTGATTTATAGCTGATATTTTCTCCCATTTTGTATGCTGTATGCTCTACTGATAGTTTCCTTTGCTGTGCAGAAAGTTTTAAATTTCATATAATCCCATCTGTTGATACTTGGGGCTAGTTCCTGTGAGCTATTAATGATTCTGGAAGGATGAACTAAAGTTTGTTCATTGGCCATTGGTCACAAGCATGGCTTTTCAAAAGATGTGCAGCTTGTGTGCACAGGTATTATCCTACTTTACTCAAACTGCTGAGTTGGCGCTTTGTGAAAACATCCTGGTCCTATGGTTTGCAGAGACTATAGGTGCATAAGATGCCTAGAAAACTTAAGGGTGGGCTAGAACAAATGCCAGCTCCAACAGGCCAAGTTAACCTTGTATGATATAGTTCTGAATATAACTTTTTTTTTAAATGTGTATGAGCTCTATCCTTATGTAAGTGCACCCATGTCATGCAATGCCTGCAGAGGACAGAAGAGGGCTTCGTACCACCTGGAACTGGAATTATAGGCAGTTTTTAGCTGCCATGTGGGTGCTGGGATTTGGACCCAGGTCTTCTGCAAAAACAGCTAGTGCTCTTAACCTCTGATCCCTCTCTCCAGCCGCCCCCCCCCCCAACATAACATTTTTAAAAAGATCAACATCTACATATAGAGCTGACCCAAGGGTTAGGACAGCAAAGGGGGTGGACACAATGAGGACAGATTCAGAGCCTTTTTATCACATTTTATTTATTCATTGGGTATTTGTATCTGTCTTAGCAAATGCAGTGATTCTGCTTTGATAGGTTGATAGCCTAGTTGATTCTGGGTGTATTAAGGATACTTTGGGGATGAAAATTTCCCTTCTAACAGTCACCCTTAACTTTGTCAGAGTGTAACAACCTCAAACTCCACTTGTTCTAGGTTGGTGTAGTCAAAAGTAGTTCTGTAAACATTCTGATCAATGGCCTAATTTAGTATATTATGACAAAGCTGTTGAAAGCAGGTCTTTAATGAACAAAAAGTTAAGGGCCCAGAGTTCATCTTTTGTTTCCTGTGGTGGTCTCTTATTCCAAGTCTCTGAAACCATGAGTCAAATAAATTTATATCAGTTATTTTGTCACAGAGACTAAAAGATTTTTGACACAGTCACCTTATTGGGTGCAAAACCTTGTGTGATCCAGGCCAAGCTATTATTACTACAGTCATTAATAATTCAGGATTATGTGAGGCAAAACATTTTTTAATGTTCTGACCCTATTAGATTTTAAAACAGCAATCAAAAATTCAAATAGATGAATACAGTAAAACAGAAAATCCGGAAATCCAATGTGTGTAGAAAGAAAGCCATGAAGGTGACACCTCAGATTAGTATATACAAGAGGGAGGGTTTGTCATCAGATTCTGGTACAGAACTCCCATCTCAAACTGTATTCCAGATGGAGTGAAGATTTAAAAATAAAGCCATGAAAAGAAATAATCTTGAGTGTAATCAGGCCTTCAAACCTAGAAGCCAGCAAACACTGATAAAACAATATATGAATTTCTGTAAGAGAAAAATAAAATTTCATAAAGTCAGAGCACAAACAGACTGGATAACAAAACATATTATAGGCATAAGGCTATTTTCTCTAGTAGGTAAAGAACTCCTACAGATGAATAAAGCATCTTGCTATAGTCATCCTAAGTGGGTGTGAATAAAACAACAGAAACATGAGAACAAATTATCCCAGGTATGAAAAAGCGCTGAGCTCCAATCTTAATAAGAGACATGAGTTAAAACCATTATAAACAATTTTCATTTGTTTGTAAAATGTGGGCTGTGGGGAAACAGATATTCTCACAGAATACTGATGAGAATGAAATGAGTATCATTTCTATGGCAACCTGCCAATCCCTAATCAAAGAAGGCACGGATAATGCTGGAAAGGACCTTTGAGCTAGCAATTCAACTTCCTAGGAATTTGTCTTAAAGATACACTTGTGTACAAAAAAAAAACAAGGATGTTGACCGAAACATTGTAATGGGAAAATAATGGGCACATAATGATTACTCATCAGAAACTATTAAATCAAGATGATACAATCATACTGGCACAAAGCAGCACTACATGTATTAACTGAAATAAGCGAAACAAATGTATTTTATGATGATATATCACATATGATCAATACACTTTTTTTCTTTGAGACAGTCTCCTTATAGCTGGCCTGGAACTCAGTATGTAGACCAGGGTGGCTCGATCTCAGAGCGATCTACCTGCGTTGGGATTAAAGGTGTGCGTCACCACGCCCAGTTTATGATCAATAACATTAACAAATATGCTGAGACAACAGATACAGTAACTCGAGCTGACAGAGCCTGCTCGAACCGCTCTGCACTAGAATCGTGGAGACGGAAAGCTAGCAATCCTAGAAATGCCGATGATGGGCCCCTTCCCAGAGCCACGGACTCGAGGTCCTGAAGTGACGCCAAAGGTCTCCATTTTTGACAAGACCCACTGGAGATTCGGATCCGTGCTTTGCACGCCCCGCGGTCTGGAGGGACACCCGCGCAGCGCAGGGTGCAGTGTGCCTCCACGCCCCTGCACGCAGCCACTGTCAAGCTCCCGCCGTGGGGTGTCATCCGAGACCCGGGCCTGCCCCACGCTCCCTGTAGGCCCGCACCGAGCGCCTCGCCTCACTACCGCCTCCTTTACACTCTTCCCAGGCCTGGGATCGGCCCGACACGCTGCTGAGCCACGTAAGCCCTGGAAGCCACAGCTAAAGACAGAAGGGCTGCAGAAGCTGAGCGGCGCGGAGAGAGATCACACCGCTGAGCTAAGTTGTTTAAACTACAAAGAAGAACGAAAACACTGAAGGTGGAAAATAATTTTTCCGGGATTTTAAAAAAACCTCACGACTCCGCCGGGACTCGAACCCGGAACCTTTGAATGCCTTCAACCTCTAGAAGTCCAATGCGCTATCCATTGCGCCACGGAGCCACCTGTTGGAGTTTTTGCGCATCTGCCGTACTAAGCCAGAGGCAACGGCCCCGCGTCCGTCCCACCGCGCTCTCGGCTCTCTCAGCCGCGGGAGAAGACACCTCCAGCTGCGATGGCGGGGCCAGACGCTGACAGGCGCGGCCCACGGGCGCCCAACGTCCGGGAAGCCGTAGTCCGGGCTGATGGGCGAGCGCAGCCGGAGCCCAGTGCCGCACGAATCTCGGTCGCGCCCTGCCCTCCCGACTCCCGTCCGGCCCAGCGCCCCGCCTACCAGGAGTGTCCGCGGCAGCTCCGGCCCAGGCCGCCGAGGCTGCAGGCCCAGGCCGGCCGTTGCGCCGTTGAGCCGGGCGCGTGACGCCAGGTACTTCCGTCGCTCCTGCGAGCGGCGAGGCCGAGCGACCGCGCACCCTCCGGGCCCCGCTCTTCCCTGCGCGCCCGGCCCGCGGCCACGCCTCTGTGCGTGCTTGTGCGTGTTTCTGTGCGCGGGGCTTCGGGAACACGGGGTTTGGGTTGCATTTCGCTCCCCACAGACCCAGAGCCGAATTTCGGAGGCATCCGGGCTCTGGCGGCCTGAGGGGGGCGACGCGCCCCGGGCCGCGGCATCCTCCGGGGAGCTGGTCGGCGAAGGCGCCGAGGAGCCGCAGCCGCCGCAGCCCGCGCTCCCCGCACGCGCGGCGGTGTGGGCGGCCGCCGGAGGGCGACGGCTCGTGGGAGCGCGCGGGTGCGGGCGTCGGAGCTGCGGGGCGCGCGGGCCAGCGCCGCCGCGGGGTTCCTGGGGGCCGCCGCCCGCGCTGGGCCCCGCACCTCTGCTCCGGAGGGCGAGGTGGCCGCCCAGAGGCTCGGCTGCGGCACCCGCGGGTCCCCAGTGCCCCCCATCTCCATCAGCGGGACCCCAAGCAACGCGAAGGGAACGATCTAAATAAATCCTGGTTGCCATGCAACCGCCGCTGCCAGACAAAAGCCCCGGCTCGGGGCTCCAATCAACGCACGGCTCTGCGGCCCCGCCTGCGCAGGAATCGCGTGGCTGCCCTTGGCCCCGCGGGGTTCACGCTAGCCCGGTGGCGTCCCTCTGCACCAAACCAGTCCCTGACTGGGCTCCCCGAGGGGTCCCTGTCTCCCTGCCGGGCATCACCAGGCATCAAAGCAAAGGCTCCTGGCCTGCCATCGTGCCCTGAGAGAGGAGCGGGAACTTCTCGGATTGGGGGCAGGGGGCGCTAGTAGTGGGGACCGGAGCATCTTTATGTTCTTTGGGAGCAAGCACCAGGCTCCCTTTATAAAGAAGAAAAACTGCAGCTACAATGTTAAATCTCACACAGCGAATGAGTGTGAAGAATTGTAAAGAGTCATTTTATCCCCCCTTACAGACTAAATATGTTATTGTTCACGGTTTTATCGGTGCTGACAGAACACATGTGGGCCAGAAATGGACTATTAACAGAAGCAGTAGCTAGAGGGTCAGCGCATTTGTGTTGGTTCTCTGAACCCGGATTCTCCCGGGAACAAAGCATATGGATCCCAGATGCATGCTTGCGCACAAAATGGTTTGCATTATAGGAGAGGAATGCTGAGCTTGGGAATCTATCATGGTTTATGGTGAGCACTAAGCAAGCCTGTTCTTTGTTCTGCAGGGAGACATTACCTCATCTCTCAGAATTGCTCCCTGTTAACCCAACTCTGAGAAATGGTCCAAAGACAGAGTGATCAGCCTTGGATTCTTGGCACACCCAACAAGAACATTGACATTAATGGTGAATTGCCTCTACAAAATAGTAAAGCGGCAGAATCTTGTCTGAAACCAGACCTATTTTATTCCACCCT
Organism: Eospalax fontanierii; assembly: GCA_035773235.1. Classification (NCBI taxonomy): domain Eukaryota; kingdom Metazoa; phylum Chordata; class Mammalia; order Rodentia; family Spalacidae; genus Eospalax; species Eospalax fontanierii. The sequence continues at coordinate 27,473,670 of CM069543.1, read as the reverse complement.
AATATATAAAGTTCCGTAAAAATGAGTATTTTATCTATGAACATTATTATGTTCCCTTAGCATGGACACATTTGCCCCTTAAAATAGAATATTGCTTTAAGACATTTATTAAACAAATCTTTATTGAATTCTACAATATGCTAAGCAGTGGTGACATCTCAGGCTGTCCGCTGGTTCTTGAGCTTTTTCATAACTCAAGTGGGGGAAGAGATGTTCAGTCCTCTTTGGGAAAACCATTCAGAGGAATTTTGCTTGGAGGCATTGGCACCAAATCTCAAAATTTGAAGTCATTGATGTTATTAACAATTGTGACTTATCCACAAAAGGGGGAATAGAGAAGGAGACCAGATGCTAAGGAAAGAGGTATATGGACGTAATCTAAGTGAATTAAATAATTCTAGATATTTGATTCCTACCACCAGTTGAGACTTAAAAACCCTGTCCATGGAAACTAATACCTAGAAACAACATTAGCAGAATGTGTGAAGAAGCCAGGCTTGTTTTAAGCACTCTGTTGGCAACCAAGATTTGACTTTGTGTATATTACACCTAGGTGATGAGGAGAGTCAACCCAACATATGCCAGGTATGTTCTCTGACAGTAAGCAGGATCTAGTGAGTCTGGCTTCAGAGGCAGCTGTGTTGACAGGTAAAAAGAATGGGAATGAATATTTGTTATATGAGGACAAAGAGCCAATGGTCTTCTTCTTTCCCCTTTATAAACTAAGAGCTGACTCTTGGTACATATAATAAACAGCAACTATACAACCGGAACCAAGAATTTCTGCAAGAAAAAAAGTTGCCTCATCCTGCCAGAAGATGGCGCCAAAGTGTGGTTTACAATCACCTTCCAGTGGCTAATCTGCCCTTGAGTTTCCCAGACAAGACAGCTGTAACTAAACACTACCTTGTTCAGACGTTTAAAGATCAAATCCAGGACACATCTTTGAGGGAGGGGGGTACAATAGCACGTTTTATGCTTGGCAGCGGGATTGTTTTAGATTTATGTTCTAGTTGCAGTGCTCCGAAGTCATTTCAGTCTTCTGAAGCTCTAAAAATCTGCTGTTTCTAGCAGTTTTCATTAGGTTAGCTGTAGAGGGCAATGTTGGTGAATTCTAGTTTAACTCAATGTGCATTTTAGTAAGATACAGTCAGGCCCATTATGGGAGAGTAGAAGTTTAAAACAATTTTTCCTTCAGGACACTGCCGATTCCCTGAGAGATAGCTGCCTTATGAATATGAAGAAATATAAATACAGTGCAAGGTAAGTATATGAAAAAGTGGCAAGATGGGATTGGGGATCCCTGCCAGTAAGATGGTTTTGAGTTTGCACTCCCAAATAGTAAGCACAAACGGCTATACTAGTTGTAAAACATACCCCCAAGAGAAATTTTCAAAGACGAGATTTTTGGAAAACAGAAACAACATCTCCTGTGGAAGAGTTTGAGATTACAGGCTATGAATCTGGCTGCTCAAATCAGCTCTGCCTCATATTCCCAGGACTTGATTCTTAACTTCTCAGCTTTATTCTCCTCTTCTGAAAAATCGTAATGCTATTATGGGGATTACACAAATTAATCCTTGAAAGAATTGATCTTAGTCCTGGCACATGATAAACACAACTGGTTGTTGATGCTGTTGTTAGCAAACATCACTCAATAAAAAAGTAAAGGAACAAATCAAAGTTCAGATACAGAATTAGTTAAATTTGTTGCAGCTGCAGTAACATTCTGCATTTCTCTCTCGGACTCCTTCACAGCTATATGGACCATGTTTGTTTCCAAACGGAACACTTGTCTTCCCTGTCTGAAGCCATTCACTTTCAAGATTTTCCCATGGGTTTTCTACAAGAAGTTTGAACTGATCATTGGTTTCACTCATTCAACTACATGGTTTCCCCAAATAAGGGTGTAGGCCACCCCCACAGGACTGTTTTGTTGTTGTTTGTTTGGGATTTGCTTTGTTTTTGAAACCAGGTCTCAAAACAGCTATAGCCCCAGTTGGCCAAGAATTCTATGTAGACCAGACTGACCTTGATCTCACAGAGATCCACCTGCCTCTGCTTCCCAAGAGCTGGAATTAAAACCACGCACCACCACACCTGACGGGGAAGGGACAGAAGGGGAGAGGAGGGGAGGGGAGAGGAGGGGAGGGGATGGGAGGAGGCTAGTGAGCAGAGGAAGATAATGTTGACTGCAGGACCACAGGTCAGGTCAGACAGAGAAGTTGAGACAGTCTTGATTGAGATTTGAGGTCTTAATACAATAGGCAGATGGGTTCTGTTGGTTTCTTTGGACCTCAGAAAGGTTTCCTTTAGAGTGAATAGTATAGGACGCTGTAAGCTGAGTGGAATGTGATCAGAGGACCTGTGAGACTGTCATACTTCATTATTCTTAATGTTTTTCTAGTTTCTTCATACTTTCAGCAAGCAGCGGTCGAGGGTCTGTTTAACACAGTAGTGGCTTTAGGGACATACAAAGATGGAAAAGACCTGTGCTCGCTTTCTACCCAGAAGAAGGGAGGGCAGGTACACAGGCCATCAGTGAAGCAAAGTAAGAGGACTTTCCACTGAGCTACAGGTGAGATGGGGGATGACATCCTGAGAAGGGGGACTAGGGACTAGGGAGGGAGGCTGCATTTACCTTGAGCTGCCTAGTCCACTGCAGACCCCCATGCAAAGAATACTTGGTGGAGGTGTGGTCAGCATACAGACCCAAGAACGTGAAGAGGACTTGGGGTGGCGGGTGCCAGAGGCTGAGCAGAAAAGGCAGCATGTTTGAAAGGATGCCACAGACTTATCCTTGGTTGCAGCAGGTGAAGAAGGTCATGAGGGTAGCACAGCTGAAGCAGACAGCACTCTAATTTCAGGCCTCGTGGTTAATTGACTGTGGCTGTTAACCAAGCTCCAAGGTCCGGCAGAGCTCAGAAGGGATGTGGGGCCAGCCCATAAATGGCAGTTACCTCTCTGCTAGCAAGAAGGTTGGACTAAGGCCCAGGTGGACCTGGGTCTTCCAGACTAGATAGGCACTGTGCCTGAACAAGTGAAAGAATGTGTGTGTTTACTTTAGCATAGGATAAACTTCATTGGTGATGATACTGGCACTGCACAAAGCTCAGACTTCTGGAACACTAATAAAGGAGAACTGTGTTCTCCTTATTGCCCTGTACCTTGCAAACTTTAGCCAAGTCAGATGGAAACCCACAGTTTGACTTGTCAGCAGGTTTAGATGTGAAAGTCTGTGGGAAAAGATCCCAAGTGCTTCCATGCAAGGGTAAGGAGCCCAGGATTAGGCAGCTGGTGTCACCTCCTGCTCCGGACATTCTTCTTCGGGGGGGGGGGGGGGGGAGAATGACTGTTTTCCTAGGTTTCCCGTGCACTATGCTTTTCTGTTTGGTTTCTGTTTCTATGAGCATCTTGGGGCTGGTGGTGGGGAGGAAACATGTCTTCCCCTTCTTCACTTGTGTAACCTCAGTCAGTAGCATTGTGCTTAGCTCACAGCAAGCGCCCAAATTTAGACATTGATGTAATAAGTGAATGGGTCCCATAGGTAGTATGAAAGCATCCTGAAACACTCTTAGTCTCTCTTCTGCATTAGACCAGAAACTCTTCACATACAAATTCCCTTGCTGTCTAGTTCTTTTGTGACTTTTCCCTGTACACAATGATCACTTCATAAATATGGCCTCAAGTTTACTCCCTCAAACCCATATTCTTTAAAGTTCTTCAAAAACTAATAGCAGCACTCCTTTAGGCAAGTCTATGGGATGGCATTCTGAACCCCATTCCTGGGGCCCACAATGGATAGCCCTCCATTAAATCTTAGCTAATATTCTGTAGCAGTTGAGGATGATGAATGATGATGACATATTGACACCCCTAGGGAAGGCAGCGTCTTTGCCCCCATCCCTAGATAGGAAGGCAAACTAGAAGGAAAGCCAAGGGGTGAATCAGGCGAGGTGCCTGTCCTCGAGCTCACAGTTGGTCTGCACAGAGGCTGCTTCTGCATGGAAACAGATAGAACACATAAACAGCTGACAATGGCTTTGTTGGAACAGTGGTTCTTGAACTCAGCCAGGCACAAGAATCTTGGTTTATTAATCAATTAAATCAGATTTCTCAGAGATCAGAATCTAATAGCAATATTTCCTGAAACTCCCTAGGTGATTCTCTATCAACCAACTTTAGGGCCAGTGCTTTTTGCCTTTGTTGCTATGTGATGGGGCCAGGAACAAGCCCAGAAATTGGTTAGAAATGCATTCTTAGGGCTGGAGAGATAGGTCAGTGGTTAAGAAGACAGGCTGCTCCTACAGAGGACCCAGGTTCAATTTCCAGCGCCCATATGGAAGCTCACAATTATCCATAACTCTAGTTCCAGGCGATTCAGTGCCCTCTTCTAGTCTCCATGGGCATTACATGCACATGGTGCACTTGTACACATGCAGGCAAAACAGTCATACACATAAAAGAAAAAGAAAGAAATTAATTATCAAGCTCATCCAGACCTGTAGGATTAAAATATGCATTTCAGTTAGATCCCCCAGAAGATTTGCATTAAAGTTAAGTTCAGGTTCAGGTTCAGATGCATTATTCCACTAGTGCTTCTCATACTACCTTGAATTCATATCAAGCAGATCTAAAGATTCCATTCCAATCTCAGAATCAATTTGATTTATTCCCCCCTCCCCAAAAAATGGCCTTAGAGTAAACGCAGCCTTTTATTGTGAGCTGGGAGGGGGTTTGTGGACTAGGAAAGAAAATTGAATCCCTAATGAATCCCCATCAAAACCTTTAGTCCATCCCAGAAAAGGTAGACCAGGCTGCCCTCCTCCTGAGCCAGATCCTGGGCTAGATCACGACTGTACCTAGGCTCCCAAGGTGATTGAAAATGCAAATCCTAAGGCAGAGTGTCTGCTTTCTCAGGGCTTGAGCTGTTTCCCTGTGCCATGTTTCTGCCATAGATCCACACAAGACCCCAGCAATCCCTTGTCTCAGTGAATGCCTTGTTATTTGTCATCAGGTTTCTGAATTGAGCTAGAATTGCCTGCTCTTTAGTTCTTCATGCATTTCCCATTGCTTTGTCAGAGCCACTTTGTGTGTGTGTGTGTGTGTGTGTGTGTGTGTGTGTGTGTGTGTGTGTATGTTTAAGACAGGGTCTCATATAACCCATGCTGCCTTTAAACTTGATATGTAGCTGTGGGTGACCTTGAACTTCTAGTCCTCCTTGCCTCCTTCCAAGTACTGGGGTTACAGGTGTGAACCACCGAACTAGTTTTCTATGGCGCCGAGGATGAATCCAGTGCTATCTGCATGCTTGGCAAGCATTCTACCAACTAAGCTACAGCCCCAGCCCCAGTCTCGTTGCATTCAAAGATCATTTGTTTCACCTGGTCGCCACCAAGTTCTAACAGGTTATGGAAGAACATAATTTTTGCAAGCAGGGGTAGTTTTCAAAGCCTCATCCATTCCCTACCCTGTGATCATATGATCTCATCATTAAACCTAAGACCAACTGTTGGTGGGGTGGCCGGGCTAGTCTGTGGAGAGAGTGGGCAGAGAAGAAGAGAATGTCTCAGAGAGGCATGGCTTTCGGGGTGGCATCACATGAAGTGCTGGATTTGGAGGCGGTCATATAACCCTGGGAAACGATTCTTTTCACATTTCTGAGACAGAGGAGATCCATCTCTTCTTCCCTCCCTCTCTTCCATTCTTTCTGCTTTTTAAAATAATAATTACTATTATTATTATTATTGGTGTGGTGCTATGTGTGGAGGTCAGAGGACAACTTTTAGACCTAGTTCCCTCCTCCCATCTTTATGAGGGTTCTGGGGACTGAGCTCAGAGCATCAGGCTTACTCTGCAAGCACCTTTAGCCATGAAACCATCTCCCTTACCCCTGTTTTGGTTTTTTGAGATAGGCTTTCTTTATCACCAAGGTTGTCCTTGATGGACTATGTAGGTCAAGCTGGTCTTGAACTTATGGTGCCCCTGCCTTACTCAACCTCCCAAGCACTAGGATTACAGACTTGCACTGCTTTGCCTGGCTGGGAAAAATAATTTCTTCCACAGGGCTGTCATGAGGTTGAACTGATCTGCTAACACACAGACATGCCAGTAAGAGATCTACTTATAGTGATTTATCATTGCATTGACATATTTTCCCAGACCTTAGTAGCTTAAAACAATTTAAATGTATTATTTCATAGTTGTTGTGGGCCATGAAGCAGCTTAGTTGAACGGTTCTGGCTCGGGGTGCCTCATGAAGTTGTCTGGAGCTGTAATTACTTAAAGATCTGACCGGAGCTGGGGGATCCACATTCAAGATGACTCACTCACGTTGCCGTTGGCAGGAAGCTTCAGTTCCCTCTTCATAGGGGCTGCATCCCCTAGAGGGAATTATCTGATGGAGGGAAGAGGAACACGCACACACGCATGCACACGCACACGCACACATAGCGAGAGGAGAGAGAGAAGAGAGAGATGAAAGTTCCAAGGTCCTTTTTATTTAGCCTCAGAAATCACAAACTGTCCCCATCACCCACCATGCCACAGTGTGGAAGGGCATTACAAAGGCTGTAAATACCAGGGGGTGGGGGCATTAGGGTCCATCTTGTTGATCAAGTCTTGCTAAGTAACCCACGTCGGCATCAAACTAGCAATCCTCCTGCGTAAGCCTCGGGGCCCTAGTGCCGATGTGTAGTCATGTGCCATCCCTCCCAGCACAGGCCTGCCCTCTTACAGCATGGTCGTCATTCCTCCTCCTCCACTCCAGTCAACACTCTAGGAAGACAGTTAAAGGCATTCAGGTTTGTTCTTTTCATACTTACTTTATTGAATTAGAAGCATCCATCCTCCTGTGGGGCATCTAGTCATGATTCAGAAATTCGGGAGTAGACTCAGGATTGATCTTAGTTCATCTGAAGGACACGAAGCACACTGGGATTCTTGTATTATTCTTCTTGCTCACTTTCTCCTTAAAACAATCCATTCTATACTTTTCATTATTTCTAAGGTATCGGGTAGATGGACCGTCAGAACTAGACACAAATATGGAGGCTGAAATTGACCTCTGCTCTGGAATGCCATACCTGAATACAAATAATTGACTTCTGGATCCTTACAATGTGGCTGTGTTACTGTGAGTTCATTTGTGGAATGGCAGGGACTGTGACGTTTTACTCATCTGTCCAATAGCAGATGTAAAATACACAGGAAGAAAGAGCTGCCTGATAGCAGGTTCTCCAGTACCAACAATGGAAAGCAGAAAGAAGAGGTCAGCCTTTCCCTGTTTCTCTGGAAGAACTTGCCTAGCAGCCAAGGGTTTGTGGCAACATAAGTGGAAAGAGTTCTAGGGTGTTGTTCTAACTACAGGCTTGAGTCGTGAACGTGACTCATGCAGGTGTTAACAGAGGAGCTGGATGAATGGATTCATTTCTTCAAATGCAAAATGACCCAGACAGAGACTAAAGTGGTAGGTGGTCATATACTGCAAGGGCTAGGATCGATTTTCTCTTGGCCAGACTTCTACATTGCTGTGTAGATGCCCATGCAGATGCCCATGTTGTGTCAGTCGTTACATATGACACTGAGAACATGGCTCCTTGTTACATACCAAGTTACAAAGAAATGGTTTAAAAAGTTGTTTTTTTTTTATAATTTAAAAGGATTGGGGGTGGTCCTAGAGCAATGGCTTGGTGATTAAGAACACTGGCTGCTCTTGCAGAAGACTCAGGTTCAGTTCCCAGCACTCACGTGGCTACTAACAACTGTCCATAACTCCAGTTACAGGAGATCTGACATCCTCTTCTGCCCTCTGTAGGTACTGCCTGCAGGCCCCTGGAACTGGAGTTAAGGATGGTTGTTAGCCCCCATGTGGGGGCTGGGACTCAAACCTGGGTTCCCTGCAAGAGCAGCCGGTGCTCTTAACTGCTGAGCTATCTCTCCAGTTCAAATATAAATTTTGAAAGAAATGTTTAGAATCCAATGTGATGTTACTTACTGATAGGACTGATTACAGGGGAAGGGCTAGAGTCTGATTGGCTGTGAATCTGGAAGGGGCGGACCCTGGCAATCTCAGAACTTCAGTAAGATGGCCTGGAAGTTTTTACAAAAGAAGCAGAGGTCAGAAACAAAAGTGGGGTAGGTGACAGAGAAGGGGCAAGATGAGCTCACCTACTCCTTTGTGGACTATCTTATGCTTTGTAGGAATTTAGCAGCACTCCGGCCTCCACCCACTAAGTGCCAGATTAACCCTCATTTACCCTAGTGTGACAAAAGTGCCTCCAGACATTGACAGATGTTACCTAGAGGCCAAACCACCCCACATTTGAGAACCACTGCTTTTAGCTATCTTCTCTGAGGCTGTCTCTGATCCTTCTGCTTACAGAGAGTGGATTAGAAGTTAATCACGGAAGCCACTCAGCCTCACAGGCTGGGAAAGGTATCCACTATTCCAGGCAACCATGTGCCCAGCTACATCAGGAGTTCTGGTATTGGAAACAAGGTGAGGCGCCATATTGAGAGATGATGTAAAGACAAAGACTCAGCTGACCTTTGGTTCTTTTGTTTCAGGTTCTAGCTGCTGGGTGAGCTGTGTGGTTCCAACAGCCAATGGCTCTGAAGCTCTGTGAGGTAGGACTCTTCCCACTTCTCTGAGCCTTCAGCTGAGAGAGATGAGCACTAGGTGTCACTTGCTGCCTTCACTCGGTGGCCATAACTCAGCTTAAGAGTATTACATAGTGCAGATTTCCCAGTCACCTTTGTCTGCAGATATCTCTTTAATTTTCAGATAGTTTCCTTTCCCATCTCTTCTCCCCACCTCTGTCTCCCCCCTTCCTCATTCTCCTTCCCTCCTTCCTTTCTTTTTGTCTTCCTCTCCATCTCTCCTTCTCCCCCAGCTTTAAAATGTTCTCCTCCTTTGCAGTCCACAAGATGGAGGGCACAGCCGGAAGAGCCCTTCTCAGATGCATGGCACTGAGAAGAGACCTGGCTGGTCTCTGTCCCCAGAATTTCCTGCCAACTAAAGTCTCAGCCTGGAAGATGTCAGATAGACACACATACCCCTACCCTGGCTCCTGAGAGGCCTGGTTTGGATAAAGGACACGTTTGTCCCACTACATGTGACCTACTCAGACCATACCATTTGTGCCTCAGTGCAAACCTGTCCAGATGGCCAGATGGATGGCTTCCCGGACTTCCAGCTGAGGGGTGGCCTGGCCCTCGGGTGGCACAGTGGCCTGGAGGAGTGTTTCTGTTTCACTTATCAGCCCCTCTGTCTTGTTTAAAGTCCTCTGTTAAATGTTTTGACTGCTTCATTGTTCACTGAACACTGCCCAGGCACCTGTTTGGGCCCCATACTTTATGAGGTTCCAGCAACACAAAAACAGGCAGCTTCCCAATTCCTGGAGCTGGCACTGACCATGCCGTTCCTGCCGGTCCCTACCTCTTCCTAACTCCCCACGCTCACTTCCCTTCACCAGGGGACATTGCTCTGCCGAGCCTCTTCCTCCTGCCACACTGTCCTTTCCTTGTGGAAGTTTTTTGATATGTCCATACTCAACCTGAATAGGGACTCCTGACCCCACCTCCAATACACGACACATTCATACATGTACTTATGTGCATATACACACAGGCACATACATGTGCACAAGCATGTATACACACAACCATGCATATACATGCATACATACTCTAACACACACACTTTCTCCCCATACTCAGTTTCCTGTTCTTCACATTCCAGCTCAAACGTTCGATCCTGGGGGAGACCTTTCTAAACTTCTCTGGCTCCCAACCCAGACAAAAGCGCACCACCCTTTCCTATACATTTCTGCAGCAGCCTGACTCTTTCTCCAAATACTCCCTGGAAACTCCATTGAGAGTGTCCTCCTTCTCACTACCCAGCAGTGCGAGAAGCCATGTGTCTTGCTTACTGTCAGAACAACCCCCTGCAGGCACAAAGCAGGTGTGTGATAAATGATCGAATCACTATGTGGATGGATATGCTGTGGAAGGGAGAGGCACGCAGACAGATACACCCGGCCAGGTGTGAGAGAGGGGCCCTGGTACTGGGGTAGGAGAGGGATGGGGGCAGGGTCTGTAGGGGAAACTTATGTCTGATCTCAAAGAAGGAAAAGAAGCAAGAGCAGCCCAGGCAGGAGAAACAGTCCAAGGGAGGGAAGCAGGTAGTGACCGCTGGATCTAGGGCCTGGGGGGAAACTCGCTGAGCACTGCGGGGCTGGCCCGAGGGGTGGCAGGAGTTGGGAGCCCTGGAGCACTGGTCAAACCTTCCCTCCACTCCCCTCTCCCCACTCACCTTCCTCCTGCGCTGGACACCTTGATGAGAAGCTTCTAGAATCTTTGGCTCTAGGACCCTTAAGATGGCAGGACATTTTAGAAAGGAGAGTTCTTCTTTTCTTCTCCCACTTTTCTCTCCTCCCTCCCCTGCCCTCATTCCTCACCAAATTCAATTCCATTTGCGGGATTCCTTCTATATCTCAAGAGATGGAAAAAGGATTTTCTTCTCACTGTCCCTCTGAAAGATGAATCGAACTGAGACAAAAATGGCTGCACTGTGTTATGACAGTGGCCAGAGAAGCAGATGAGAGTTAGCATGTGGGCCACCGAGGGCAGAGCCGGGCTCCTGTTGGGCTCCAGAGTAGGAGGGGCCAGAGCAGGTTAAGCGGCAAAGAAAGGTTAGAGCAGGATGGGGTCCTGAGGTGAGCCTGATAGGTGAGGCCCACCCACGTGCCCACCCTCTGGAACTATTTGGCAAGTGCCAGCTGGTGAGTGCTACCTCAAAAGGCCATGGGGAAGGAGGCTGGTGGCTGAGCTCAGACATCTTGAACCTCAGGGTGACGGGCAAGCAGAGAATGAAGAGTGGCAGGGGTCATGATCTTCTCAACTTCCCATCTCCGTGCAAGAAATGTGCCACGGTGACCTCTGGTTCGACCTCTGAATACACTGCAATGGGCCATTCCTTTTGTCCCCAAAGTGCTGAGGGTCAAACCCAGGGTCTTCTGTTGGCTCAAAAAACCTTCCACCGAGCTATATCCTTCACCCAAGACCTTAGCTTTTAAATGTGCTGCTTTTCTCTACTAAGGAGGAGCTCAAGCCTCCACAGCTCAGCAGCTCCCGCAGGAAGGAGGGAGACTATGCCGAGGGAAGCTGTCACTCTGCAGCCCCCAGCAGCAGAGCAGAGTCGGGTAGCCTGGGTTCTTAAGGCCAGGCTGACATGGTGAAGGCACTGCAAGCTGATTCCAGTGCCAGGGAGAGCTGCTGGCCGAGGTGGACACTCAAAGCTCTGGAAATAGACTGTGTGACCCTGAGGTTGGCGGGCTACACAGCAGAGCACGGCCAATATTTCATCCAGTGTTACTAAGCAGGTTTCATGTGTATGTGCGGCTTCCCTCACATGACCTTGCATGTGGAGACGATGTCACACATTCACATGTTACCCAGAGCTGACCATATTTCTGAGCGGAAGTGCCTCGGTGCTTTTGAGCTTTGATGGATTGTGAGGAGCTGAGGAAGGGGACGGCTTGGAGCAAACCCAGGCGTACAGCCTACAGTTAAACCAACAAAGCTCTCGTCGCACAGTCTTGCTCAAGGTGGTTCTTCCTCGGAGAGAGATTGCCCCCAGGCCACCTGGGCACACAGAACAAAGAGCCAGAGGAACTGGATTAAGAGCACTCTTGATGAAAAGAAGAAATAAGGAGGGCCCTGGCCGGCACTGTGCGGTAAAGAGGGCCCGCGAGGGGTGTCGTTTGAGGGATGGGAACAGAAGACAATGAGGTCAGTGTGACAGGAATAAAGCCAGGAAACAGAGTAGGTGGGAAAGAGAAGCGTGAAGAACAGAGAGGGTCGGGCCTTTGCCAGAGGAGAGCGGCAGAACAAAGGGAGAGAGGGTCACGCAAGCATGTGGAGGGGTGTGAGGTGTGGATGGCTGTAGGCTCCTCGGCGTCAGCGGCAGAGCTTAGGAGGGGACCGGGAGAGGAGTCATTGCCGTCTCCAGGGCTTTGCTCTTTGGGATCCTCACTGTGCCCCAGAACAGTTCGCAAGGCTAGCGCAAGGTCACTTCAGCCTAAATGTAGGAGACAGGGCGAAGACTTGGCAGGCTGTGCTGAGCCTGGAGTGATGAAGCGGAGTTTTACTTGTTCATTCAACAAGCTTCATTGAGTGCGTGCTAGGAATAAAGCAAACAAGACAAACTCCTTAACATCTTGGTATTTATTTATTTATTATGGTGTTGGAGGTCAAACCTAGGGCCAGTTGCATGCTAGACAAACACTCTACTTACTGCTGAAAGTTAAGAAAAAAAAAAAATTAGGGTCTGGAGACATGTTTAGCTGTTAAGGGCACTGGCTGCTCTTGCAGAGGACCCAGGCTCTGTTCCCAGCACCCATCTGGCAGTTAGCAATCATCCAGTTCCAGGCCCTCTTTTGACCTCGTGCAGGTAAAACACTCATACGCATAAAATAAAATAAATAAAAATAATAACGCCAGTAATCAAACCCAGGTCCTCACAAACGGTAGGTAAGTGCTTTGCCACTGAGTGTCACCTCCAGCCTATAGTTTTGATTCTAGGTTATTTTCTAATGAAAGGTGATCAACAAGTAAGCAATAAGACAATTTTTATGCATGTTAAACAAGCTATTTGTCTTGATGTCCAACCAGATGGAAGCTGCTTGAAACCAGGCTTCCCGGCTCCAGTGGCAACAGGATAGAGCAGAAACATAGTCAGGACTTTGGCATACCAATACTAACTAGATCTTCACATCATTCTTGCGTACTTTGCCTTCACCATATCCCAGGCAGTAATCCCTTCAAGAGTAGGAGGGAAAGAAAGGACTCAGATGACAGCGGGCCCCAAGAGAAGACAGAACTGCCTCCCAACTGTATTCCTTCCACCAGCTTTCCCCTCGGTTCACCTTTCCTTCCTCCCAGAAGAATCTTTAGAACAGGACATCAGCCTGTACCCGCTGCTTAAATATGTGGATGATAGATTGGTTGGGATGCTTTTGACTCCCAAGAAACAGAAAGCATAGAGAACTGGCCCAGCCATGAAGACAATTATCATCTCACTTCACAAGTAACCTGAGGATGCTGACTCCCAGGAGGCAGTCACTGGAGCCATAACAGGGAGCCCAAGTCCCTCCTGCCTCCAGCGCTGGCATCCCCAGGCCAGATCTGGTCAGAGTCACACAGTAGCTACAGCATCAGACACCACAGTGCTTAGGAGGAAGCGGGACACTTTGTTCTTGTGTCTACAACAGGAAAGAGACCTTTTCCAAGGACTCAGCAAATTGCCCATGTGACTTGTGGGTTATAGTTGTTAATATCACTTCCTCAACCACTGGCAAGGGAACTGGATCTCCATGGTTGCCTCTGAAAGGAAGGGCCAAGTGTGGTATAGAATTCCTGGTCAGGAAAACAAAAGGTTCTCGTCAAGGGGTCAAGGGTAACAGGTGACTGGTTTATGAGAGGCAACCATAGGTGTCTGTTAGAGGTAACTTCCTCTGACTTTCAGGAGAAAAAAAAATCCATACCCTGTAACAAGGCCTCAAAGGCTCTGACTAAATCAGGTCCCCACCTGCAGCTCCAGCCTTGGCTTTGTCAACACCCAACTGTGTTCAACCACAGCACCACGTGGTGCTCATCTTAGTCTCTCTCTCTTTTTTTTTTTAGTGCTTTTGCCTACATTGGCCCTTGCCCTGGCTACTTTGTTCTTTACTCTGGTTCTACTCAACTGTTCTCAAGCTCCTTCCCAGACCTTCTATAGCTGCCACCTTAGGTAGAATTAGAAAAGCTGTCCCTCTGTAAGTGGCACAGATTCAGAAGCAGATTACCTGTTGAAATTCCATCTCTGGTGCGTACTACTTGGGTGATCTCAGATAAGACTTTTCAATTACATAAGCAAACTGACCGATTCTGTCAAATTGTAAAAGGGAGTCTATTAATAATAATGAGATCTATCTTATTGGATTTTTTTCTGTTTTCTTTACTTTAGTTAGTATATTACAATAGATTTCATTGTATCATTTTTAGTTTCATGCAGATATACTATACTGTGCTATTTGCCACCGCTCCCCCCACATTTTTGTTGGATTATAAGATGCACGAAGTGCTTAGCATAATTATCCAGCACATCAAAACTGCTCAGAAGATGCCAATTTTTATTTGGTGGTGGATATTATTACCATTCTCATATAGGGGCATTTGTTGGTACATGCATGTACATACATACTGGTACATGCTGGTCCATACATTCATGGAACAGCCTAGTGCTAAGACCCTTGGTCATTTTTCAAATTGTCCTAAGATTTCTCCATCCAGTGTCTGTGTATTGAAAGATAGGCCCCTTTAGATTTTTAGTTTTTTTTTTTTTTTTCTTTTTCTTTTTCTCTTCAATGCCTGGGGCTGAACCCAGACCCTCAAGCATGCCAGATACATATTCTGTCCATAAGCTGAACCCCAACTCCTTCTGTCGTATTTGAGGGTTCTGGTCTTCAGGGAATACAGGCAACTTGCTATATACTACAGACCTTTTTGCAGCCTCCTTGGCCACCATCTGTATCTAAGAGTTGTCTTTATGAGAAATTAAAGGCACCTGCCCATGCCTCGTCCCTCCCCCAGCCCTTCCTGGTGCTCTTAAGGATCACCTGGGTGGAATCAAGGAGGCTTTGTTTCTGGCCCCTGCAGGAGATAGTCTGGGACTCTCTGAACTTTAGGATCTCTGCAGAAGTCTCAATCAAGGATGGCATATTTATGCACCAAAGACCTCTCACTGTTGAAGGAAAACCTCAAAGAAGTAGGTTATAATTAGAAGGTTCAATTGCCTCATGAGCACTTGTGACATAAGATACATTCTCTGGGACTCTCAGGTCTGACCTTCGAAGGATTCTAAGTATGATCTCTGGGGAAGTCTTAAGAAATGGAGACTTATGTACCAAAGATCCCTCAGTGTTGAAGGAAAATCTCCAAGAGGTAGACAATTAGAAGTTTTGATTGCCTCGTGGTTATTTACGTCATAAGACACACTATTTGGTTCCTGTTCCAGTTCCTAGCGAGCCTAAAACCCTTGTGGTTTTCGGAGTGATCAGAATGCTAAAGACATCTTTTATTGTTAACACTAGGTATCTGACACTCATAACCCTTGGGATCTCTAGAGAAGTAAATATGTCTTTTTATATGCTAATAAGATGAGTTAGTTGGAGAAGGAAGAACTAAATGCTTCAGGGGGGAGGGGAAGATCTAGTCACCAAAGGAACCAACCACAGGATTAGAGGCTTACAACTTTCAGCCCCACCCCTAGCTTGTAGGAGGGGCTGGAGGTTGAGGTCAATCACCAGTGGCCACTGACTCAGCCAATCATGCCAGTATAACAAAACCTCCATGAAACTCTGAAACAAGGTGATTTAGCAGTGTGGATTGATGGGTATGCCCAGGTACCAAGAGAAGGAGCACGCAGGAAAAGCACAGAGGCCAGCTGTATGCTTCGGTCTGTCTCTGCCTCCTTTCATCTGACAGCCTGATAGCTGCACCCTCTATCCTAACCAAGCAATGGTAAGCAATGTGTTTCCCTGCGCTTCTGAGGGCCATTTTAGCAGATTACTGAACCAGGGGAAAGGAGTGTGGGAAGCCCTGATTCTGAGCTGGTCAGTCAAAATTTGAGACACTTGGGACTTGTCATGGTCATCTGCATCGAGGGACAGTCTTATGAGGCTGAGCCCTTACGTGTGGGTAGAGACAGAATTGAGTTAAATTGTAGGAAACCCAGTTGATACCTATAGAGGACTGGAAAATTGCTTGCTGTGGGAAAGTCCACATTTGATGTCAGAATTGCCGAACATATAAAAACATTTGTCTTTTGGTATTCTTACTAATTTCTACAGAAACTGATGAACTCCTTGAGCCTCTGTCTTCAGCTGTTTTTATGTGGAATGTTCTGAGCTTGGGGTCAACTCGTTTCAGTTTTAAAAGACTAATTTGTCAGCATCCTGCCTGAATTTCCTTTATACATTTCGAAGGCCCATTATGTAATGCAGGTTATGTTTTAGGGTTTAATGTACTTTCAAGTAGTTACTCCTTGAAATAAAAAAGACAGTGGAAAAGAGCTGAGATCTAGGAATAATGGGGTGATAGAGGCATCTCAGTATCGTTCATGTATTTAGATAGTTAAAAGCAGGTGGGCGTAATAGCAGAGGTAGACAGATGACCAGAGATGGTCCTTATGAACTGAGTAGCAAAGTCATTTTCCCATGGACAATCCACAGAAAATGCAATGATAACGATAAATTAATCAGCCCCTTTCTCCTTAAAAATGATTATAGCATTTAATTGGTACTTTTCTGTTTACAAGCCATCTCGTATCCACTGGCAATGCCTAATGTCCAATAATTGTCTAGCACTGACTTGGTCCTAAGTGCTTTTTTACGTGCTTACCCTCATTGGCTTGTTTCATCATTACATAATATTGTAGGCCTCTTTTCCAGTGTCACTTAACAGACTATTTAAAGTCACAGGTTTTTGCCCACCCACTTTGTTCCCCTCCACAGCACTTGGCCACACTGTGTGATCGCTTCATAACTCTTCTCCAGCTCTCCACTGGAACATAAGCTCCTGGACAGTGAGGACTTTGTTTTATACTAAAAAGTGCTGGCCTTGTAATAAAACAAAGTGCTGTAGTAGTCAACAAATGATTAAAGGTAGCAGCAGTATAGCTACTTAACAGGTGAAAAATCAGAGCCTGAGGAGCTAAGCCACTTTCAAAGTCCACAAAGGAGCTGCACTTGTCAGATCACAGACAGGAGACAGCTGGACAGGAGTTCAAACCCAGACAATTTAGATCTAGGCAACCATGTCAGAAGGCTAGCTCAGGTGCACAGAGCTGACTGTCAAAGGAAGGCCTAAGCACAGATCCATGTATCTGAATTAAATAGTGGAGCCAGTGGCGATGAGGGTATCAAGCAACACAGGGCTAGTAGCTAAAGCAGAGGCCAGAGAAGCAGTGTTCTGACCTATGGGAGGGGTGGTTGCTGAGGCCTGGGAGGACTGGAAGCTTCATGGAAAAAACATGGAGGTTGCCCTGGGTCTGGCAGAGCCAGGAGGGCCAGGGGATTTAGGGAAGGGTGTGAAAACAGGGAGGAAGGTAGAGGAAGAGAACTTGGGAGAAAGTATTGGGAGGCAAACTTGCTACCAGGCCTGGGCTTGGTACAAGAGCTAGGAAGAGGCTAGCCTTGGACCAGCACCTGGGCTTATGGGCTGTGGAATGGAGCAGAATGAAACAGTAAAGGGCTTGGAAAAGCAGGATGAAGACTCTAAAGTAGTATACGGAAAGATGTTCGTCCTGAGCGGGGAAGCAACCCAGATTGGGGTAGAGAAGCAAGTAGAGCGGGAACAGGACTGCAACTACGACTAGGGAGGATGTGGAGGGCCTCATGGAAGGCCGAAGGGCTTCGTGGCACAGGCTACCGAGGCAGCCTGACTTCACGCTCCAGCTCTGAGCTGTGTGAAAGCCCAATACCGCTCACTCTTCCCGACTCATCTGTACAATGAAAGGAAAACAACCAGAACAGCAACAACAACCACTACAGTCACCACCACAAAAACCCCCAAATCTGCACCGTCCTCGAAGGTAATTCAATGAGATGATAATGTGTAAAGCACTCAGCGCAGGGCTCCAGACATCACAGCTTTCAAAAGCTGCGGAAAAGCCTCATTTAGCAATGTGGATTTTCAGCCTCTAGAACCAGAGAGCATTGCAAGCCCCCGTGCCCTCATACACAGGCTAAGTCAACTCTGGCAGAAACTGGGCAGGAAGTGGTTAAGATAACAAGCCTGCAGCAGGATTCCTGTTACCAGGACAGCACTGCTTTAACAGGATGTGTGGGGACCAGGGAAACAGATGGTTAGGGAATAAATGTTTGTGGAAGAATCCAGAAATGTGTCACCCTCCCAGGTTCAGGACAGACAAGCTAGTTTTTCTATTATAGGAGTTTCTTTTTATATTTGTTATTTTTATTTTATTGTATGAATGTATTGTCTATATGTAGGTCGGTGCACCCATGTTATACAGTACCTTCGAAAGTCGGAGGAGGGTGTCAGACCCCTGGAACGGAGGTACAGATGGCTGTTAGCTACCGTATGGGTGCTGAGAATCAAACCCAGGTCCTCTGTAAGAACAGCCTGTGCTCCTAACTGCTGAGACATCTCTCTAGCCCCCAAAGGTTTCTTTTGTTTTTCTTATTTTCTCTTTTTTGTTTCTTGTATTGTTTGCTCACCTGCCCCAGAAAGCAATTTCAGGACTTTGGCAAGATACAAGTTGATGCCTGTTTTTAAAATTAGAGCTAAGGAATTTGGGGTATTTGACTCTTTCTTCATTTTTGTACATTCCTGAATATCTTGGTGCCAGCTACGATGATGATGTTGACACTGTCGATTAAGAATTTGTTGGGACATAGCTGAAATGCCTTCAGTATGACTATCAATTGCTCGCTTAAACTGTTTTAATTTCTAAGTGACTCTGTGAATTACTCATCAGTGAAAGTAAACCTAGAAACTGCAGTGTAGTTTTAAACTATTACCTGAGGGTTACTGTCTGGAGAAAACACAAAACTATTTTGCCAGTCCCTGAGGGAAGTTAGACCCCAATAGATTAAAGTAGTTCATGGCAGGCTTCCATTGCAACTAATTCATATGCCTGCTATGTGCCAGAGATAGCATTAGATTCTGGGTATATAATAACCCTTACTCTCATGGAATTTTCTGTACTTTCCCAAATAACTGTCGAGACTGGAGGTATAGTTCAGTGGTAGGCAGCCCTAGCTGTCAGGCACTATGTTCAACATCTCTAACAAAAGAAAACAAAATGACCATCAACCACATCCATAACAGAATGACTGTCCACCCACTTATTCTTTGAGAAATAGGAATTGTGTGTGTGTGTGTGTGTGTGTGTGTGTGTGTGTGTGCTCCATTCACATTCTTAATTGTATCATTTGTGTACATGTGGATGAGGAGGCAGGGAAGAGATTAATCTGATTTAGTGTAAACCCAACACAGACCCTGATCAAAAGTGTTTAATCAGAAGTGGGCCCTAAATGTGTCCTAACCAGTTAGAAATGAATATGGTCACTTGTGCCACTTTCAAATTACATTGGAAAGTGACTCCTTGTGTCTGTCAGGGTTTTGTCACTGACAAAATATCAGAGAGAAGCTATTTAAAGAAGAAAAGGGGCTGGAGCGATGGTTCAGCAGCTAAGAGATTGGGATTCAGTTCCTAGCACCCGTAATAGTGACTTACAACCATCTGTAACTCCAGGTCTAGAGGTACCAAGGCCCTCTCCTGGCCTCCATGGGCACTAGGTACCTACATGCTATGCATACATATGTGCAGGCAAAACATACATTAAATAAATTAAATATGTAAATACATTAAACAGACATACACTAAATAAATAGATAAATAAATAAAACCGAAAACAATAAAGGAAAGATTTATGTATGGCTCTTAGTTTCAGAAGTTGTACTCTTTGGTCACTGGGTCTATTATTGCTGCTCCCGTGGTAAGACCAAAATCATAGAAGATGAGCACGGAGGAAGAAAGCTGCTCACTTCATGATAGTCAGGAAGCAGAGATACCACAGATATGCTCTTCAAAGGCTTACCCTCAGTGACCTACTTCCTCCGGCAGCTTGGGGCCACAACGTCAACACTTGAGCCTTTTGAAAGAACACTGCATATCTAGATCATAGCACTTCTCATTCCTATTTTTCAAACATGTCCAAATATCTGTTCATGAATAGAGCATCTCAACACAATGCATGACCTTTTCGTTTTCTCAGAAGATGCCTCCGAGGCAGACCAAATCAGACCGAATCAGACCATGGACTCTCACTTGTAGAGAAGTGGCTTTCATCTGGTATTGGGAAAGCCTCAGCTTGTCTGCTGCCCAGGATGCCTTCCCACCCTGCCAAACTGACCTCTCAGTAGCCTGACTTGACACCATTATAAGGAAGTTCACAGTAATTCCACATATACTGATCACCCACTGTGTATAAGACTCCTTCCTCTGTACATGTCATAATCCCACATGTTGCCACCAATTTTCAAGAATCCCAAGGTCCCAAAGCAAGAAGAACCCAAATAAAGATGACGCAAATTCACTGTTACAGATGCTTCTGTTCTGAAGGTAAATTTAAGTTAAATAACAAACAACCCACCACCCTACCCAAATAGCCAGCTTTCTCTTTGTGGAGAAATGTTCCATTCTTTTTAAAAATCTACTTATTTCTCTTTTTCTAAGATCCTTGGAGCCTACAAAGTATATCTTTCTGGTGTCCTGGGAGAACATTAAATAAATATAGAGCAACAATGGTTTAGGGCCACCTGGAGCATGGCTTTGAAACACAGGGGAACAAAATTCCCTGCCTCCGATGTCCCAGAGTCTCAGCTGTGATGAAATCGCTGCACTGCCTCTGAGCTTCTGTCAACCCATCAAATACACAAGCCTTTTGTTTCTGATTTTACTGTTGTTTGTTTTTCTTTTCTGAGACAGGGTCTCACTATGTAGCTTGGCTGGCCAGGAACTCACTATGTAGACCAAGCTGGTCTCAGTCTCACAGAGATCCACCCCCTCTGCTTCCTGAGCACTGGAATTAAAGACGAGTTGTGTAAGCTTTATGAGGCAAGTTGTACTGCCTTTCCTCCATGTAGTGCAATGCAGTGCCTAGAGTATAGTTGATGCTCAATAGATATTTATTATAAGTAAAGAAGAAGGCTAAGGAGGAGGAATTCTGGAGCTTTGAAGAAGGGTGTAAAGAAAATGTGGATAGAAATCTAAAGTCTGGATAAAAATGGTCTTCATTCATCTTGAAAACAGATTTCTTGGCTTAGAACCATTGAAAATCCTGAAACCAAAACCTGTTGAGGACAGGCTCGTCTAGGGCTTGGTGGATATCAGCGAGTCTCAGGAGGCAAGAGTCCTGAGAATAGCAATGTGGCTGTAATCCTGACTGAACCAGGGCGTGATGGCTGGTGCACAGTCCAGGGGTGGCTCCACTGGGGCAGAAACACTGAAAATCTCCAAGTAGTGATCTGTTGTTCTTGGATGTCTCAGCAAGGATGCAGCTTCTGTCATGGTCACACTGGAGGGTTGGCAGGCAGTGGATGGGAGTCCTGAAGAACGGCTTTGATACTCTAGGGACTACCAGGCTGGACCCATAGGAAAGTCATAGCAGCCAGCATAGACATTAGCTTGAATAACACATGGCCACCTTTCTAAGACTTTCACACTCAGCCACTTTGTGAGGGAAGCTGGATGACCACTGTCATACCCATTCTACAGGTGAGGAAACTGAAGTTAATAAAGCCAAATAACTTTTGTTGGTCATACAACTCATAAAGTGTCAGTTTGTATTTCAAGGCCATCGGCTCCTCATGAGTCAGGTCAGCAGAGGTATACACCTGCAGTGCTGGATACTGTCTGCAGAGGGCAGCCTTCACAAAGTGGCTGTGGGCTCCCTTCCAGAGACCAACGCTAACCCTGCTGGAGTCGGGACAGAGTATTCCCTAACAGGGCAGGTCACCTTCTCAACTCCATGATTTTGTTTTTTTTTTTCTCTTCTCTCAGAAAATCAATCAATCAATACAACACTTACCTAAATCCCTGAAACACGAAGCACAATCATATCCAAGCAACTGTTGATACGCTTCAAAAATGTCAAGGTCCAAAAAGTTGAAGAAAGGTTGTTCTGGGTTAAAGGAGATTAAAGAGACATGGCAACTAAAGGCAATGAATAAGTGATTGATTTTTGAGTGTGTCAGGCTGAGGGAAAAAAAAACAGTAAATATAAAGATATTAGGATAATTGATGTAATTTTAATTTGGACTGTGGTTTAGATAATTGTATCAATATTATGCTTCCTAAAGTTGATAATTGTGATACTTTAAATAATTGCTATGTTTATCTCAGAAATATTTAGGAGTAAAAGGTCACCATATCTTCAGCCTGCTTTTAAATGATCTTTAAGAGGAGAGAATGGTAAAGCCAAAACAGAAACAGAACAAAATGTAAGAAAAATGTGAATTTAGATAAAGAACACATAGGAATTTCGTAAGCAATATTTGGAATTTTTCTACAACTTTGCAATTATATCCAAATAAAAAGTTACACACATACACACACACACTCACACACAGGACATCCTATTCCTGTAGGACTGTGCCTCCTGGTCCTACCTGATTTGAGGCAGAGAACTCCCTCAGTATGTAGGAGTACAGAGAGGCCTCTTAGTGAAGAGTGGCGTTGGCCTACTGGAGTCCTGATCTTTGCCCTGGACTGGCCAGGGTGGCTACATGCAAAGCTTACCTGGTAATAGAATTACCTGACTGGAAGATGACCTTTGCTGCAAATGTTTTATGAAGGCAATTCATGCCTGCACATGAACAGGCAACTCTCAAAAAAAAAAAAAAATGCCGTATGGAGCTATGGAGTCTGGGATGCAGAGAACATTCCGAGGCCAGCGCAATAAGGAAAAAAGCATAATTTAGAGCAGGAGGAGCTTTTACCTACGGCTTTGCTGGGCCAGTCCTTCCAGAAGACAAGGCTGTTGGAATCCAAGTGAGCCTGGCTACTATTAACAGTGAAATATTATCAGTAAAAAGTTGCTACTGGTCCTAGAAAAGACCCAGAATAGAAAAAGCTCCTGGTGTAGTGTAGAGGAGGCCAGCGTGTATTAACCCATCTCTCCTACCTACACACCCCAGGATTCTTGTTCTTTTAGGCCTAGGTTAGAAGAGTCAAAAATTTCCATCTAACAAACCACCTGATCTATTGGTCTGGTCTCCACTGTGTGGCAATCGTGTAGGAGATGACTGTCATGTCAACCTGTTGATACCTCTACCGTGGATATGAATTACACATCAAAGGTATTTTTAGTGGTCCAAGGACAAATGGGGCCACCTTTTGTAGGCAGTAGGTCTTGAGATTATTTAATATCATGAAATGGCACTTAACTGGGTTCAGAGGAGATGGGATAGAGGAAGGCATCCTAGAGAGAAGCAATTATACATGAGCAAAGGCCAGAAGGAAGTCCAGTTCAAGCTCAGTGTTTGTGTTCTCTAGGGAAATAAAAGGACAAGGGCAGGTGGGGCTGGCATCGCAGCTCTGAAGTCTGAACTGTAATTGGGGCCTCTGCAATGCTTGACCTGGTAGAGATATGAAGGTGGACTGAGGGAGGGGAGACTGGAGGTAAGGAAACTAGATAGGAGGTCCCAGCTATAGGCCCCAGGGAGATAAGGGTCTGAGACAAGGGATTGGTAGTAGGTTGTGGGAGACAAGAGGAGTCTAAGCACTGTAGCTAAGTGAGGAACTGAACTGCACAAAGAATCATTTGTTCTCCTAGACTTCTGTCCTCAAATTACCACCAAAGTTGATATGAAACATTCAAGTTTGGAAAGATTTAGATTTTTTTTCCTTGTTCTTTTCTTTCTTTCCGTCTTTCTTTCATGGGGCTGGGGATCAAACCCAGGGCTTCATGAATGTTAGGCAAATGCTCTACCACTGAGTCACACCCTCAGCCTCTAAAAAGCTATTTTTTTTAACTAAAAAAAAAGTCTTTTAAATATATTTAAAGGAGATTTATGCTTGACAATGAAAAATGAAGTATCATATGAACATTTTAAAGTCTCTCAGTTATGTCTGACTTCTTAGATAACAGATTGTCTTACTTTCTTCCTCATAATTTATTTATTTATATATATGTGTATATATATATATATATATATATCTTCCACAGTAATTACTTTTTTGCTCTGAATATAAAAAATAAATTTGGAAGATTAGCCCCTTATGTTTCTCTTGGCACATAGGAAAACGATTTTGTAAAGTAAATAATCAAATAGCTATGCCTAGTCTTGGAATGCCTTCCCCTCCCCAGACACATACACCTCTCAAAGACCCAGATAAGAAATGGCCTTCGTCAGCTCAATTAGAGGTCAGCGTCAAGAACCGTAGGATTCCTGCATGACTTATCCCTGGAACTTTTTACAACCATTATAGGCTAATATATATAGAGTGCCATTGTAGAAATGGTTGAGAGTTCCTCATTAGTGATTTTAATTGCTAAAGTGTGCAAATGGGTAAAATCATATAGCAGCAAAGACCTTCTAGTGGGAAATAAGCACGACCTGCCACACCCTTTAGAGGCAAGTTGTAAGCCTTTCTGTTTTGAGTACATTAGGTAGTTAATGCCTAAATTAAATAATTCTAAATAAGATGCTATCTGTTAATTTATATTGCAATTAACTAACTTCCTTGCTTCCTATTGTTTTTCTACTGAGCTAGAGAAGTCAGCTGACTTTGATTCCACTGCTGCCCCCCTCCCCTTTCTAAATCTAATTACTTCACTGTTCTCAGAATTTCCTTGCTTTTCTCAAGTCCAAAGACAGCAGTAAGTCCATCTCCTGCACCACTTGGTAAAGTATGGCCTCCTTTCCTTCCTCCTCTTTTTCTTCTCCTCTCCCGACATCTGTCCCCACTTCTAGACTTGTAGACTTTTGCTCTGAAGTCACTGTGCATCTATGCTCATTTAAGATTGCCTTGCTTAGTCTTTGGTTCTTCAATGTCCTCCAGAGGCCTACATGCTGACGTGTTGGTCACCAGTGCCTGGTGCCATTAGGAGATGTGGGGCCTAATGGAAGTAAGTTAGATTTTTGGAGAAGTGCCCTTGAAGAGATCTTGGGATCCTAGCCCCACCCTTGTCTCCCCCGAGTCTAGTTGCTGTGAGGTGGGCTGCGTCTTCTACTATATTTCCATGATGCACCACAGGGGAAGCGACCATGTTCTGTTAGCCAAAATCAGTCATCCTGCTTTTAAGTTGAGTTATCTAAGGTATTTGTCACAGTGGAGGAAAGCTGACCAACAGGTTGATTCTAAAAACTAAAGGCTGGTTTATTTTGATTTTATCAATGTGGCTCATAAGAGATCAAACTGGTGAACTAGGATTCCATGTTTATGGGACCAGTGTCCTACTCCATAGAGAATGTTTCTGCAACAAATGATGTAGTTCTCTGTACTTTTTTTTTTCAATGCCAAGAATATTGAACCCAGAGCCTTCCTTGCATGTGCTACTGAGCTCCAACCCCAGCGCCATTTTATTTTTTCTAACATTTCACCATTATCTTTTATCTTACCCTTCATTATAGTCTGTTTTCTGAGCTTTAGTCATACTGTTTCCCTGTTGAGTCTACTTTCCTCCTTTTTTTAAAAAAAATTTCATTTTAAATTTTATGTGTATGAGTGTTGTATCTGTGTGTATGTAAGTGCACCCATGTTGTGCAGGGACCACAGAGATCAGAAGAGGGCTTTGGAACTTGGAACTGCAGTTAGAGAGTTGTGAGCTGCCATATGGGTGCTGGGATTTGAACCTGGATCCTCTGCAAGTTAAGCCAGTGCCCTTAACTGCTGAGCCATCTCCCTAGCTCCTACTTTTCTCCTTTTCACCTCTCCCTCAAAACAAAAATCCAGTAAGAAAGAGCTTCTCCCCAGCTCTCTGTCCCTACTCCGTCTCTTTCTGGGTCATCAGCCCTATCACTATCCTTCAGTTTTCCCTCATTGCTTTCAATGGTTAGAGTCTCGCTTTTCAAGACCAATAGTTTCTTCTTTCTTAATCTACACCTTCACCTTACTGAAGTGTGTGTATCCTGAGTGGTTCCCAAGGAAAAGTAATACTTCCGTATCTGAAAGTATCTGCATTCAAGTTTTGACTAATCAATTGGTTTGAGTATAAAATTCTAGGTCCAGCATCCTGCCGTTAGAACAGATGCTATCCTTTTT
Organism: Eospalax fontanierii; assembly: GCA_035773235.1. NCBI lineage: Eukaryota > Metazoa > Chordata > Mammalia > Rodentia > Spalacidae > Eospalax > Eospalax fontanierii. Next base: position 27,447,833 of record CM069543.1, on the reverse strand, counting down.
CTCTCTGGAATCTTCTAGCATCTATTCTCGAGTGCTCTGAAAGTTTTCAATGATGAGTTTAGAGGTAGGTCTTTTATTTGCTGTGCTGGGCATGCATTGAGCCCAATTAACCTCTTTTTCATTTTACAAAAGTATTTTTCTTGTGTAACTCCTATATTTCTTTTATAATCTCCTTTTAATTTTTTGGGATTCCTGTCATGTGGATCTCAAATTCCTGGGTCACACCTATATGGTTTTAGTTTTTTCTAACAGAAATTGCATTTCTCATGAAATGCTCCAAACCCTGGTTAGGACAGTATTTATAGGATTCTATCTCAGTCTTGGAAATCTGGAAGTAAAACATGCTTTCCTTCTAATCTAAAACATCTTGCTTCTGTGACTTAGGGAGGGTTCCATGGATCTTGGGTTTTTTCTTTGCTCTTCCAAAGTATCTTTGACTAAAAATTTAATTTTTGATCCTATTCCTACTTTTGTTGTATGAAAAAATCACTCCCAAAGTTTAGTGACTTGAGACAACAGCTTTCATTCATTTTGCTCATGATTCTGTAAGTTTGGGCAGGTCTGAGCATGGATCTCTGCTGAGACTGTGCAAATGGAAACTGGAGGATTCAGTCTCAGGATGACCCCTAGTTGGTAAGTTGAAGCTAGCTATTACCTCAGAGTCCAGCAAGCTGTGTGGGTCCTGGTTCCTTTCAACACAGGCTTCTCTGTAGGTTGCTTTGGTTCCAAGAGTAAGGATCCCCAAACAGCAAAGCCGAAATGTGTGGCATTTTCATAACCAACCTTCAGAGGTTATAAGTCGTTTCCACCACACTGTTGCTTTGGGAAATCATAACACCCCATTCAGGTTCAAAGAAGGGAAAGTAGACTCCATTATTTGATAGAAGGAGTTTCAGGGTTACAGCAGAAAGTAGCATTTGGGATGAGACATTATTACAATCATCTTTGAGACTACTGCCCATCACTAGATTTTATAATGTGTTTATAGGTTTTTCAAATATATATTCACTTACTAATTATTATTGATTCTGTCTCATATTATTTGCTTCATGATCCTGTGATATAGCAACTGTCCTTTCTACATGTCCAAATATGGCTTGTTTTAGTTGACACATTATTTTAAAATTACGAATTTTAGAATTCTGTTCACAATTGGAAGACTGGATACATCTAGACAGGGCTTTCCTCATGTCAGCTGCAGAGTGGGGATGAGCTGTGGTCCCTGCGGAATGGTCTCTTGCTTTGTCATCATCTCTACCATTGTCTCTTACTACTTTGTTCATCATAGATCTCACAAGCATTTGACTTTGAGGCATTCTGCTTTAGAAAAGAATAGACCAATATCCTACCATGGAAAAGAATAATTGATAGTGATGTTTTGCTTTTGAGGTTTCTGTTCTCTCTTTGAGGCAGACCAACAGGTTGCTGTTTCCCATTTACAGAATACTTTTGGCTCTTTGATAAGTTGAAGAACAGAAATGAATGATGTGTCCAGGGTCCTAACATGGTCCAGTTACTCCATTCCAACTCTGCCTCTCCCAGGCTGGTCCTGTTAGAAATCCCAGCAGTGAGCAGAGGTCTCCCGGAGGCCTTGGAGTGCTTGTCCCTAGATCTTGGAATTCCCAATAGGAGTCAGAAAAAAACCATACAGGGAGCACCAACACCAGCATTTTCTAGGCCCACTATCCCTCTTAGAGCTAATTCTGCACACAGAGATTTTGTTCTAGAGGATAAGTGTCAGTGTTCACACACTGCCAGAACTAGTCCTCAATACCCCTAAGGGCTCAAAGGCACAATGCTCACTTTATTCTTCCAAGGGTTCTCAATTGTGTTTCTAAAATGTCAACAGATATCTGTAAGTAGCTTTGCCTAGGGAGCGCATTCACTGCAGTCTTCCTCTAGCCTCTCAGAAAAGCTGAGGCTGCACTGAAGGCAGGTTGGGTCCAACTGTACCGTCGTGTCTCCTCAGGATGCCCTGCCCTTTGGGAACTGAGTTTTCTTCAGTTCTAAAATGTGGAAAGAAAGGCCTGTGGTTTCATTTCTCTTCATTGTCAAAGGAGGTTCTGACATTGTGTGGAACATTTATGTCAGAGAGTTCTCTGACTCTAACCCATTGCATTCTATCTCTTCCTCTGCATATAATCAGGAGCCTAAACTTCCTGTTTTTCATTCTTCTGCTGTTTTTTAGAGTTTTTAATCTTCTATTCTAGATATAGATATAGATTTTTTTAACAAGCTAGTGGTATAAAATAACCATCTTTTTGTCTTCTTGCAAATCTATCATTGGGACAGGATTCTGCAGGGATAACTCAGCATCGCCATGGCAGCTCAGCTGTTGTTGGATCCACTTCCAAGATGACTCATTGCTGGCTGGCCAGTTGTTGGCTCTGGGTTTAGGCCCTGGGCCTTGTCTTCTCCATGTGGTCCTTCCCTTGTAGCCTGGACTTCCTCACAATATGGTGGCTGCATTCCAATATTAGCAAGCCAAGAGAGAAAACAAGCAGAAGTTGTATCACCCATTGTCTTTGTCTCAGAAATCATGTAGAATCACATAATGTGTACTGGTTGAAGCAGTAACCAAGTCCCACATGGACATAAGGAGAGCATAATAGCTCTTTTTGATGGGAGAATGGTAAGGTTCTGGGAGAGGACCAGAAATATTATTTCAGCCATTTTAGAGAAACGCAGTCTACCATACTTAGCTAATATCCTCTTTAATTTTGTATGGTATTCATTTTCCCTTTCTCTCTCCTCTTGTCTCCCCTTGTTCTCCCTCTATCTCTCATTTTATTTTTGAGAAAAGGTTTCATGTAGTCCAGGCTGGCTTCAGACCCTCTGTAGTTTAGGATGACTTTGAACCACTGACCTCCTTGCCTCTGCTTCCTGAGTGCTGGAATTACAACAGTGTGCTATCATGCCTGGTTAATTTATTATTAGAAGTTCATTCACTTTCAGAATTGTATAATATCTCAGTGTAATTGTCACAGTTTTATTCTTTTTCTTAACACACATGCACAAACCTCTTTCTGTGTGTTTTTGATTTTTGTATAATGCTGCTCTGAATAGTCTCACTGAAATTTGTCAGTGTATATGAGCCTGCTGTAGTAGTTCTGAACTTGGGAAGGGTTTTTGCAATGCCAGAGACATTCAGCAAATGCCTCACATATTTTGATCTTTGTGGCTAGGCAGAAATCACAGACGCTGCTAAATATTCTACGATGTGTGAGACAGGTTCCATAAAACAAAGAATTATCTGGTTCAAGATGACAGTGTGCTTAAACTGAAAAATTCAACTTTAAGGTATATAATTGGAGTGAAATTCTATAGGCATTATAGTTTCTATTTTACTGTATAACTCATTTCACCAAGTGCTTGAACCAGTTCACATTCCCATCCAGATAGGATCCTCCATATCTTTGATTTTATCGTGCTTTGCCAATGTATTTTTCCGTTTTAAAATGTACATTCAATAGTTTGTCCTTTTGTGGTTCTAGAACTCAAACCTATGGTCTTGCATATGCTAGACAAGCCCCCACACAAATATACATACATTATTATTGGTGGTGGGTCTGTGTGTGTGTGTGTGTGTGTGTGTGTGTGTATATGTTTGACACAGAGCCCAGTATGGCCTCAAACTGACTCAGTCTCCTAAGTACTGGGATTACAGTGCAGATGTGTAGCACCATGCTTGGTTTCATTTGTTTTGATGTGTTGATGTATGTGAGTTCCTTACATAGTCTGGGTACTAATCCCTTGATAGTTGTAGGTATTACAAATATCTTTTTCTAGTTTGTGCTCTATCTTCTCACTTTATTGGGCATCTTTTCTTGAACAGATGTTCTTAAGTTTCATGTGGTTAAATTCATCAATTTTATACCATCCTCTGTGGTTTGAGATGCTATTTCTGAAAGCAGGGTCCTCTTGCTTTCCTAGATTGGCAGTATGCTGCCGGGTTCATCACTTCTAATGAGTGAGGCCTGGCATTCCTGTTGCTGAGGCCACATATGTCTCTCTCATCTTCTACTGTATTTGCCCAATTTTTTAAAATATTTATTTATTTATTTTATTTTTTAACCTTTTTAAAGATATGTATTTTTTATGTGTATGAGTGCTTGTTTGCATGTGTGAATGGGCACCACATATATGCCTGATCCTGGGGGACCAGCAGAGCACATTGGATCCTATGAAACTGGAATTACAGATGGTTGTGAGCTTCTGGGCAGGGAACCAAACCCAGGTCCTCTGCGAGAGCAGCAAGTGCTCTTAACCACTAAACCATCTCTCCAACCCCCAATTTTATTTTAGTTTTGAGATAGCATCTCACTATGCAGCCCTGACTGGCCTGGAACTTGCTATGTAAACCATGCTGACTTTGAACTCACAGAGATCCACTTTTTTCTGCCTCCAGAGTGTTGGGATTAAAAACATGTGCCACCACACCTGGCTATTCTTATTACTTTTGAATTATGTGTATGTGTGCGTCTGTGTATAGGTTGTGTATGTAATTATGGAAGAGGCCAGAAGAAGGCCCTGGACCTCTTAAGAGATAGAACTGCCATTATAAATGGTTATGAGTTGCCTGATGTGGATGCTAGGAACTGAACGCATGTCTTTCGCAAGACCAGTATGTGATGATAACCACTGAGCCATCTCCCCAGTCTCTTACCTAGTGTTTTTAGGCACCAGGCTTCAGCCTTTATTTTCTAATGTACACTACTTCCCTTAATGGGACTGGCAGCTTTCTATGACCTCTGCAGTCTGTTCTACCCAAGGACTGGATTTTGCTGTCCTGGGACTGACCTTGAAGTGAACTGATGGCTTTGGAGCTGCAGGGTGAGCACTGCCGTAGACATCCCTTCAGTGTCAGCCTTGCCAGAACTGAGCCCCAGTTTTCTACGTTTTTAGAGTATTTCATCTGCACCCATCTTGAATACTCTCTTCTGAGGCTGAAGTTAATGAGTGGAGCCATACATGCCAAATGGTACCCAGAAATATTGCTATTTTGTAGATGGATAGCCCCAAGGTGAGCCTATCTGCTGACGCAGTGTGCTTTTAAGGTAGGCCTTCCTGCTTAGGCCCCTCAACGTTGGCCACAGTTAAAGGGTCTCATTGGAGCTGTCTGCTCTATCCAGGAAAATCAAATCTAACATTGCTTCCCGCTTCCCCATGTCCTAAGTTTTGATATTACCTCTCTTCTGGAACCTTTCTCCCATCTTTTCAACTTCATATCAGTCTAGGTTTCCTTGGCTTTGGAACTCAGTGCTTTCTCAGGGCTTTGGATGAAAGTCACCCTTTGTGTCTAACACCTCCTATCTGAACTGAGAAAGGCACCTTATTCTGGCTCAAAATGCAATGAGCTAAACCCAAGACCTGGGTAAAGTAGAAGACCTAAACCCAAGATGTAGATAAGCTTCCAGGTATCCTAAGTGAATAGTGTTTGGCCAGGGAGAAGATAAATCTTAAAGTGGACAATAAGGAGAAGGTGAAAGTAAGAGTTAAAAACAAAACAAAACCCTAATGAGGGGATTTGAGATCCAGGGACACAAACGTGCTACAGAGCCAGGGGAAGGCACTGGAACATTTGGGAGCACACACGGGCTTTGCAGAGGATCTTCTAACATTCTTAGAGAGGCTAAGGGAAAAGTTCCTACAGAACCCTCATCATCTGTCAAGTGGGGCTAGTATAATGCTAGTATAATGACTTACATGATTGGATGAAGACTTAACTGGGCAAAGCTTTTGCATAGTGCTAAACTTAGAGTGAATGATCAAACGCAGCTGCTATTATAGCCCACGAATGGACTTTAAGTTGTGAAGTTCCTTGATGGCTGTGCTGCCACCAACATAAGGTCAGCACTCCATGGCTTCTGGGTATGGCTGTGGGGTCCATGAGCCAATGGATTATACATTTGAAAACGGCTGGAAAAAAACCTCAGAATGGTTTACAATGTGTAAAAATGCTGTGCAATTAAAATTTTACTGTCCAGGATGTATTATGGGAGCTTAACCATGCTCATTTCTTTTGAATTGTCTTGCTTTCTGCCTTTTTAAAGAAGCTGCTGATTCTTTACATAATTTAGCTGCCTGATATAGATGCTGGGAACCAAACCTAGGTGCTCTGGAAGAGCAACAAGTGCTCTTAACAACCGAGCCATCTCTCCAGTCCCTCCAAATAAAATTTTAAAACAAATGAGTTCACCTATAAAGCATGTCAAACTCACTCCCAAATGGAGTTTTAAGCTGTCTGGCCCTGTCTGCAGAAAAAACAGTCCTGGGTTCTCCATCTTGTTTATGTCTGTTCTTCGCCCCTGTTGACGCCATTTTCTTTTCCAGTGTCCATGTTCGAGCTTTGGGTGGCTGGCATAGAGATCAGATGAAGGGCAATGCATTGGAAGAAGCCAGAGAAGTGTGCGCCGGGTTTTAAGGGAATGATCAGCTAGAGATGGACATTTCCAGAGGTGATAAAGTTGGAATAGAAAAACACAATGGGCCAGCCCCTCAGTAACTATTACAGGAGACCCGGGACTGGATAGGAGACACTGATGAGGAAGACCAGAGAGAAGAGACGAACGGCATGAGAATTGCAGGATGTTTTCTATAAAGGAGGTGACAAGCAAAGTATCAGGGAGATAGGACCATGTCCGGCCCCCACAGGATGTGGGGAAATGAGCGACTTCCCTGGAGAATGTGGTATAGCAGGCTGAGGGAGGAGTTCTCATGGGGGGATAAGGGGTGCCATCTGGAGTGTTGCTAATCTGTCTTGGAGCCCAAGAGTGCATACTGGGGAAGGGTGGGAAGGAATTGGTGGGGAGGGGATGGGGTCTGTGGGGAAGACCTTGCAAACAATATGGACTTGAGAGGAGTCATGTCCTGAAGGTTTACATTTCAGGTGGAGGCCTAGGGCAAGAGGAACCTGAGTCACTTAGGATTAGTTGCTCCCAAATTCTTAATATTGAAGTCACGTTGAGGTCAGGGGAGATGGCAGAGGAAGTGAGTATGAGGTGCCTGCTCACACTACCACAAAGCATTCCCCCACATAAATTACTGTAGGGAAATGCCTGCTACCCAGCAGGGCATGCATTGCTAAGCTCATCCTCATTTCCTGAACAGCTCACAGAGCAAAGAGTGAAGGGGGCAAGGAAGAGGCTCAGGTTCCTGAGGCCTTTTTGTCAACATGACTAACGCTGGAATGCCCTTCCCCCAGTATCTGTGTGGCTCAGTTTCTTCTTCAGCCAGGTTTCTCTCAAAGACCCCGGCACTGACACAGCCCTTCTCATCCTGGCTGGCCTCTTAGCCTTACCTTATTTGTTGTTCTGCTTGATTTTTCTAAATTCTGCCTCAGTGCACCTGGCACTTTGTTTCTTAGTTGCCACTTGCCATTCCCACTAGAATGGAAGCGCCCGGAGGTAAGGGGCTGCCTTCTGTTTTCATTTTCCAGTGCCTGAGCTCAAGCAGAACTCAACGAGCAGCTGACTTGGTGAATGGAATGAAGGCTGATGGACTTCAGCCATCAAGGCAGTCCTTGGAGGATTTCATCACACGAGACTGCTGTTACTCTTTAGATTTGACTAGCTCCGCCCCTGGGTGGTCTTTCTTCCCCACACCTCCTGTACAAAAGCACGATTCTCCAAATGCAGTGCCCACCAAGGTTTTGTGCAACCGAGTCTGACAGCTAACGTCACCATGCTGCCCTTCCTCCTGACCTCCTGGCTTTCCTGATGTTGTCCAAGATTGTATCAGAAAATTGAGTCCTTACCGTGACCCCATACCAAGGCCTGTGGGGGAACTGATCATGATACCCATTCAAGACAGTGTGCTAAGGACCGGAGACTTCCCTTTAGAAAGGCTTCCCTTAACGAATGCCCCATGATACCAGAGTGTAAGGTAAAGGGGAGTAGGAGTTGGCTGAATAAGGAAGAGTTAGAGAAAAATGTGCCCTGGGTAAAGTCCTTGGAGCTACAAGTAGAGTCTGCCAGGGAAACCAGGATGTCAGGTTCCCAGAAACCCCGGTAGGTCTGTAGAAGGTGGGAACGCTGAGGAAAAACTGGGGAATCCCAGATCCAGTACTTACCGTGTGCCTCTGAGTCAGTGAAATATCCCTTTTAAGGGATTATTGATAATGAGGAGGGCAGTATCTAGGGCAGTTATGGGGCGAGTCAGTCTATATAAAGTGCTTAGCAAAGTACCTCACACATAGCAAATAAGCAATAGTGTGCTGTGCTCTTGCGCTAACCGGTAGTGTCCAGCACATGGTGTGTACTCAACAGAGAAATGGTCACTGTAGGCTCCTAGAGGCTCTCTCCCAGGCCACCCAACTCTTCCCTACCAAGAAACCTACTTCCCTGGCTAGAAGCTCAGAATTTTCCTGTGTACCTAAATCTAGAAAGGTTGCTTCATACAGGCAGGCCAATCCACTGGAACTTTTCTTACAACAGGTCACCTGACCTGTTACCTTGAGAAAGCAGTAAAAGCCTTGGACTAGTAGTGAGCCTGAAAGGCCAGTTAGTTTTGGCCAAACTGCACAGGCTTGAGTTCACATCAGAGAGTGGGAAAGGTAGCAACCAGGGCATTTCACTCAGGCAGGAGAGAGCTGTCTGAGCACACAAGTCAGTCGGGGTGTCTCCTGTGTTCTGGTGGCTCCATGGTTTTGTTTTGCCAGGTTTAATTTGGGCTAAGATAAGGTTATAACAGTGAATGTATGGATTATAGCTCCCATGAAAAAAAATCAGAAGCTGGGGGTGTAAGTTCACTTGTAAAGCTATTGCCTAGCATGTGTAAGCCTTGGGTTCCAGTCCTGACACCATAAAAAGAAACAAGCAAACAAACCACTCTAAATCTTTGGAAAAGTTGAAAGTTTCCTATAGGATCATAAGTGAATGAGCACATGTAGCCCTTTGCCTAGATTCATTGATTATTAGTATTTTGCCACATTTGTGCTGTGTTTGTGTGTGTGTGTGTGTGTGTGTGTGTGTGTGTATAATCTGTTTGGTTGACAGTAAGCTGCAGACATATGATCCTTCACCCTAACAAAATCTTCAGCATATATTGCTTAAGAAGGAAGGCTTGCCATGACATAACCACAATGCCAAGATCACACCTAATAAAATTCAATATTCTCTGATCACCCTTATACTTAGGTTAGTGCAGGGTCACTGTTCTAAGTCATTAACACTCCAACTGGCATTCAGTGACAAGGCAACAGCCAGTTCCACAGCTGCGTCACGTCCCATCAGAGGCTCTTTCAGCCCAGAGCAAAAGTGAAAGATGCCCTTAGCAGAGGTACCTGGAGAATGCGTACCTATTCATTTTTATTCTGAATATCAATGCACATTTATATTCAAGTATCCAGTAAAATGAGACACTCTATTTGTCAAAGAAAAAAAGAATGGCTTAAAGTTTTCTAATTACCTAATATTCAGTTCATATTTAACTTTTTCTACTTGTCCCTTAGCTTCACAGTAAGGCAAGACTGGGGCAACACAAGACCTTGTCCTGCAGAAATACAAAGCAATGAAAGAAAGGTCTCAGGAATCTGCCAATAAACTACTAAAAGTAATTTGTAAATTTAGTCTTTACAAGACAAAACAGTTAATATACCAATAGGGACATGAAAAACTATTCAACATCATTAATCAGAAAGTTAAAATTACAATAAGATTGCATCATAAAGGCTAAAATTAAAACACTCTGAAGACCAAGTATGATAAAGATGAGGAGCCATAAGCACTATCAGGCACTGTGAATGGGAATATTACAGGGTACAACCTCTTTTGAACACTGACAGTTCTTAATGAAATTGAATGGCTATCTTCCCCTTAACCAATAGTGTGCTTGTGAATGCTTCTGAAGGAGCAGGAGAGAGAAATCCTGAATTGCAGCATGTACCATGACTGGAGTGATGCTGCTAATATGAAACCACTAGAAGGTAGAGTTGGGAAGGTCCCTACCTGCCAGCTCCAGAACACCTGACCAGCGATTCCATTCCTAAGTATGAACCCAAGAGAAATAAGTGCAATATCCTCAAAAGGTGCCTTGCATGAGAATGTTCATAACAGCTTTATTTATAATACATCAAACTGTAAATAAGCCAGAAGTCTACCAGCTACAGAAGGGTTTAAAAAAAAAAAACTGATGTGTTCACATAATAGGGCACTACTTAGCAATAAAAAACAATAAACGACTATTACAATATCATGGATAATTTAAAAATACATTGTATCCATTCAACCCAATGCAAAAGAGTGTACTTTGTGTGATTCTATTAATGTAAAAGAATGAACAAAAAAAATCTCTGGTGGTAGAAATCAGAATAGCAGCTATTTCTAGGGGTGGTAAGTTGCCTGTTTGGGTAAGGACAAAGTAATCTTCTGGGTGATAAAAATATTTTTAAATCTAAATCTGGTTACATGAGTGTAGATATCTGTCAAAATTCACCAAGCCTTATATTTCATATGGAAAGTACACCTCAGTGAAGTATTGTTCACATTATGGAATAAACAATAGTTTTTACTCATTTCAGAAAACTAGTTGAAGGATAAGTCATAATTTTGAATGTCTATATAGAAACAGATGGAGGAAGTAGGAAAGGATTTAAAGCTAGGCATAATGTACCTTCTCTTATAGATTAATTGTGGAAATATAAGATTTTTTTGCATAAAAATAAGTGGGGGAAATGGGCAGGAGGCCACAACTTTGTCAAGGAACTATTGGCAGCTGATCACTGCTGGGTCAGAGAGCTGGTCTTCCTTAGGAGAGGGATGCTGGTCAGGCTGAACAGGCTGCAGTGGATGAACTCAGACTGAGTGGACGTCCAGGTACACAAACTTGACTCGATAAGCTTTAACATATATGACAAAGTATGGGAAGTTCTGTGGAGGGGCTAACTATAATTAAAATGCATTGTATGAAATTACAAAAATTCAATAAAACATTTTAAAAATATAGACTAAATTAAATACATCTTTTGAGACAGGATCTCACTATATAGCCCTAGCTGGCCTCCCCAAGTGTCCGTCCACTTGGAGCCGGTAAACCTACCCAGAGTCACACTCTTAAAGAAGACCAACTCTCCCCATCCCAGCAGCCATCGGTTTCCAATATTTCCTCAGCTAGAGTCTGGGTTTTTTATCCACTTCCCCACATCAATGCTGGGATTTTGTCTGGTTTGAGCTTATGTGGGACTTGCGCATGCTGTCAACCATTGCTGTGGCTAGATAAGTCACAGTCCATAGAGGAGAGCCTAATATTTTGCTAAATAGACAGTATTAAACCCAGCCCTATTGACTTATTGTTATACTCAGCTTCCTCATGCTGTGATGGAGATTAACACAGAGAGCCTCAACTGGTCAGTGTGCAGAGAATAAGAGACTGCAGAGTTCTTATGCCTGAATAGGACACCTGTGTCAAACTTCTGTCTTCCAAGGTTCACCGATCATTGGGAAGGAGGGGCAATAAAATTATAAGAGCCAGAGGTGGTGGACGACCACAAGGAAACAGTTTTCCAGACAGGTGGGCAGCTACTCATATAAAGAGACTTTTTCATAATAACAGTTTATTTCAAGTCGTTCCACAACTGGCAAGCATTCCTCCCCTTCCCCACTCAAGTATTTCTTCTTAGAGAAAATGTTGTAAACCACTCTCATGAATACACGTCGAAATATTTCTTTTGGTGTTTCCTAAGAAAACACTTCTTTTGGTATTTTTCAGCGCCAGACAGGAAGTGCCTGGTTCTAGGACACATTCCTATACCAGAGATCACACACGAGTAGACAGCAGCAGCTCAGCTCGGCTTAGGCAGAGGCTGAACAGACAGGAGTGCGCTGGTAGAGTCTCTCATCCGCAGCCTGGAGCATCCACACGTGGCTTAGGACTGACCGCTGGCACTGCCCAGCTGACGGAGTGGGCAGATCACCCGTGATCCTTTGCTATGCCATCCATGCCAGAAGACGCAAAGCATCGGCACCTAGAGAGTCACCTGTCCACTGACTTCAGGTAAGCCCGCTTACTGGTTTTGAAATAAAGATTCTGGGACGAAGGGACGTTAAACTCTGAGGGACCTGGCGATGCAGCGATTGCTCAGTTGGTGGTGTTTAAAGTGGGGACCCATAAATGCTAATGTGGTTCAGTGTCTTTGATGGCTGAGCGTCTTCTCTACAAGTGTGTAACCAGAGTGAGCTTTCAGTTTAGTTTATTCTTTTAAAAGTACGGTTTGTGTTTAATTCGCTGAAAGTCCTCAGTAGTAGTAAAGATTAGCTTTCCGGCTGTTGAGACAATACCTGGGACAGTCTTGCCAGATTTGGGAATTTCCTGTCGAGGAAAAGTTTGAGCAAACTGAACATAGACAAAGCTTTCAGGTGTCACTGAAGATATGTGAGAACCCAGACAGAAGGTTACAGAAAATGCTCTTTTGACAAAACTGAGGTGGGAGGGCAAATATATAGCATGTCAGAGGTGCTGGATATAACCCCTAGTGAGCACCCCCCCACCCCACCCCCAGCATGGACAGCTTTAGTGATGTTCCTACAAGGCAGTCTGCTTAATGGGATAACTTTCAGTCATTCCTTGGTAAAGAGAGTTGTTAGACCACCAAGAATGTTTGTTTTTTTAACCATTAAAGTCAAGGAAAAATAAGAAAGCTAACAGGTGTGGGTGTTGGGGTGAAGGGATGGACTGACCTAGGATGGATTCTGGACTTAAGTCACTGTTGATTTCTGGAACCCTAGAAAGGGCCGTCATAGGCTTTAGTGAGCATCTTCCTGTCCCAGGTTTCGTGGTGCTATGGAAAAAAAGGTCTGATCGGAGGAAGACCTAGATTGTCTAAGAATTCATGTTTAGACTTCTGTTTGCCTCCCTCCCTTCCTGAGCCCCACTGAGATGTCTATGTCCCTTCACCTGCCCAGTCTCCCTGAGCACCTGTTGTGTTCTGAACTAATTCAGTTCCACTAAGAAGCTTTTGTTCAGCACTCACTGACCTGTAAGGGACTTTTTCCACCTATGAAATTTCTCTTAAGCCTTCTTCCATTGTCAAGTGCCACAATGGTTGTCTTTGAACAACTTCAACTTTCAGTTGCCAGCTCCAGGAGGATCTGACACCTCTGACCTCCTAAAGTACCAGTACTCATGTGAACATACCCTCACATGCATATACACACATACACATGACAAATAAATAAATAAGTATATAAGTAAATAAGAAAATCTGAGTCAAGCATTGCTACAGCCAGGGATGCTTGCCCATGTGTCCTTCAGCAAATCTTTCACAATTTACCCTTAAGACAAGATGAAAAGGCTAGATCATGATGCACAAAGATTTCAGATGCTAAAAGGAGGGCAGAGGTTAATGTGATAAATTTAAAACAGTTGGTTACAGAGGTACATTCTGGGACAGAACTAACATCACCATTCCCTTAGAAGACGTCCAGTTTCAAGGCAGAGGTGTATCTCAGGTGGTGGAGTGCTTGCTGACCACTTCATTACCATGGAGTCCTGGGTTCAATCCTCAGCATGACATAAACCAGATACGATGCATGCCTATAATCCCAGCACTTGGGAGGTAGAGGCGGGAACATCAGAAGTTCAAAGCTATCCTTAGTACATAATGAGCTTGAGGTCAGCCTGGGATACATGAGACACTGTCTCAAAGAGAGAAAAAGATCCAGTTGTCCTTGAGTTGATTGTGAAGCAAGTACAGACTGGGAATGCCAGCGTAACTCACCATCACAAGCAGCATCGATGGGAGCCCTGATTCTAGAACAAGGAAGGCCAGAGCTGTACTTTGTTCCAGCCCGGCCTGGCCACAGCATGTCCTGCCCCCATCTCATATCTACTTCTAATCTTTTCCCCATCTTGCCAGCAGAGTAATTTTTCTCAAAGTCTAAGAGTCCTTTCTCCTGCTAGAAAGCTTTCCGTGACCCCCGTTGTCCTCAGAATAGCCTCATACACTGTCTTCATGATTTAGCTCCTGCTGACATCTCCAATCTATATCTTGATCTATGATCTATAACCCTGATCTATATCCTGGATCCATCTGTAGCCCTGCCCCTTAAAGTTCCAAACCATTGGCAGGTCTCAGATTGGTTCCCCCCACTTATACTCTTCAATATACCCACTGCTACTCCCAACACACACACACACACACACACACACACACACACACACCCCTATGCCTGTGAGCTGCTCCGTCCTCTGGGGTTTCAGAGCTCCCTGGGCTTGAAAACAACACTTCCCACATTGTATTGTTACTTCTTAAGAGTGTTCCGGTCTCATACCTCAACACAGTGAACCCCTCAAGCAAAGATGATGACATTTTCTCTGCAATCTCTGCATCTATCTTCCTGATAGGTCCTTAGAAAATGTCTGGGGAATCAGTGGAAGCCTAGGTATTTCAAAACATCTGACCCAAGAGCAGTCAGAAAAGATAAGAGTGATGACGGCCGCAGAAATAGGCTGAGTGGCAAATAGCTAAAGGAGGCGAGCCAGAGCACTGGGAAACATAACACCTCACCTTCGTGTCAAGGGCTGCCACTCAGAAGTGGGATATGATTTCTCTAGCCTCGCCAGAGGTAGTAATGAATCTCCAGTGAAAGGAACATAGATGGCCCTGGGCAAGGTACGAAGCAGCTTTGCTGCCTTGGAGAGCACCACAAAGGGCTGAATTTGGTTACACGGTAGAAGAAAAGGGCACTGCAGAAGAGAGATGAGCTTTTTGGTGACCAGCAGAGCTTTCTGGCTCCAAAGGGCCCAGCACCATCTCTGGAGTGTGGCTTTAAGGATTCTTATGTTGGGTGAGGCATTCACCTAATACTGAAACGCCTGTGGAGCCTGAATGTCAAGATCTTCAGTACCTGACAACTCTCAAAGTCCACGACTCTCTCCTGCAGGTCAGACCACTACACAGTTAAAAAACAACAGAAATTCTGGCGTCCCTTCCTTAACAGCTTCAGGGTATTTTATTCATTCCAAACTTAACTAAGAGGCTCAGGCTACTTAATTGTTATATTGGGAAAAGAAAGATAGACATGAAGTTATTACCTGTCCTGGCTTTTGGGGATCATAATGAAGCAGTCTTAATAGAAAATAGAGCTCTTTGTTCCTAGGCATTGGAGTAATGTTGTCTCCAGGTTCCTGATGCTTTCACATGCCAAGTTGCATGAAGCTTCACTTTTCTTACACTATCTAGAGATTAAGAATGCAGTCTGCAACCATACCATCTTGAATGCTCTTCTCATTTGATCTTGGAAGCTAAGCAGGGTTTGGTATGGTTGCTACATGAAAGATCAAGAACACACAATGGCTGAGAGACTTTGAGATGAGCTTTGGAATTTTTATTGCTTACCTGACCTTGGAAATGCCTATGTCTTCTTTTTTCTCCCCCTATAAATGAAATGTTTGCAATTTTCATACAATGCACTTTGATCATATTCAGATCCCTTCCCCTGTCCGCACTTCCCCTTACTGCCCTCCACTCAATTTAATGTAATATATATAATACATGTATACATATTTAATACACACAATATATTTAATACACACACACACATATATATATATATGTGTGTATATATATATATATATATATGTGTGTATATATATATATATATATATGTGTGTATATATATATATATATATATATGTGTGTATATATATATATATATATATATGTGTGTATATATATATAGGCTTATTGAGTCTAATTTGTGTCCTCAAATGTCCTTTAATGAGTGCCAACAGTACCATCCTTGAAAGAGACTAAGTTAAGTCATCAGTTGCCAATACTTCCTCAGGTAGGATTGGCCTTTTCTATCCACTTCCCATGTCTGTGCTGGGATTTTGTTTGATTTGAGTTTAGTTATAACAATAAGTCATTAGGAGTTGGTTTAATACTATGTCTATTTAGAAGAATATTAATAAGCTCTCCCTATGGCCTGTGACCTGTCTAGACTCCTAGGCCTGACATCAATGGCAGGTATGGGCTCCATCCTATGAAGTGGCCTTTAAATCCAATTAAATAGTGGTTGGCTACTCCCATAATAGTCATACCACTATTATACCAGTGGGCAGATCTTGCCAGGCCAGTTGTTGCTGTAGCTTGCAGGATTCACAGCTGGATAGGGTCGAGGATTAATTTTCTCTTCGGGCAGTGTGCGTGGTGCCTTCCAGCACTATGAAAGTTAGCTAGTAGAGATAAGGCTTTGAAGTCAGTACCAGTTTGATTTCTCCTTGTTTGTTACAGCTTATGTATGTAGTGTGTCTTCAGCGATCAGGTCTTGTTGTCAAGTTCTGGTGGGTAACCAAGAGCAAGAGCAATGGCCAGTATTGTTTGAGGGTTTATGGAATAGCTAGACTCCAGAAGAGGGAATCCATTCCTGGCACTGGGCTTTTATTTTGTTAGGCTATGGTATCTGGTAGGGTCAATGCTCCCTCCCCCATTATAAGGTAACTCCTTTTAATATATTTAATATAAATAATATAATCTGTAATGACAGTGTGTAGACTCTAATAAGCTTCCGTAATGGTAGGTTTCCAAATGGCATTTTCTAAAGGCCTTTAGTGCTGGTTGTCCCTTACACCCCTCCTCTGCCCCGCCCTCCCATCCCCCAGCCCCTTAACCTTTCCTGCTCTATTATTCCACTTTATCCCTTTATATTCCTGCCTTCTACCACCGCCCCTCCATGACTGCTTACTAGTTTCCTGACTTCTCTGGATCTTCAAATTGAAACATGCGTATCTAAGATTTCAAAGCTAGCATCCAGCTACGAGAGAGAGCATGCAATGTTTGTCTTTCTGAGTCTGGATCGCCTCACTCAGGTTGATCATTCGAAGTTCCATTCATTTACCTTCAGATTTCATAATTTCAATTTTTTAAAATGTTGAATAATATTCCATGCCGTATCTTCTTTAATCTGTGTTTTCTTTCCATTTCGGTGTCCTTATCTTTCAGTTTCCCTCACCAACAAAATGGCTAAAATAATGGGATAAACTTTTTAAGGTTAGTGTAAGTATAAACTGAGGAGTACGTGGATATAGTAAGTGATTAATTAAACTTGGCTAGTATTATTAGTGCTGGATGAGGACTGGATTTGGAAGTAAAGAGAACGACTTCACATTCCAGTACCAAAGATATACTGTTGTGGTCATGAGACGATTTTATATGCAACTTTGGACGTTCCGTAGCCTTCCTTTGGCATAGAACTAAATGGGGGCATCTATGCTGCCGCCTGTGGTCCTGAAGCACGATAGTCATTAGGACCAAGGTAATTCCCTATAAAGCTAGGGATGGAGCAAAGAATACACCCATAGTTCCATCTCATTCCTTCCTCCTTTACAATCCTCTCCTTATGGCTAGTGTTCCCACCAGCTGGAATTTGGATACATTATCAATAATCTAGTCATTAGTTTATTATCTTTTAAATTATTTATTTATTTTTTATTTTATGTGTGTGAGTGTTATGCCTACATGTGCGTAAATGCAACTGTGTCATACAGTGCCTACAGATGACAGAAGAGAGTGTTGGATCCCCTGGAACCGGAGTTATGGATGGTTGATAGCAGTCATCTGGGTGCTAGAATTCAAATCTGGGTCTTCTATAAGAACAGTCAGTGCTCTTAACCGAGGAGCCATCTCTCCAGTCCCCTAGTTTACCATCTTTAAAAGTAGGTAATTGCTTCCCCACCTCACATGTTTGTGGGGATGCTTCAGGCCAGTGTTACTGTATATAGATAACTCTTTCCCATCTGATGCCTGCACAAGGGATAGGAAAATGGCAACAGGAAATTTTTTTGACTCTGCCTACCTTCTGGTAGGTTCACTGGAACCTCAGGCCCCATGAAGGTACTGAACAGCCTTGACAGAGTCCCAGGAGGCTTATGGAGTTTTTCACACAAGTATTTAAGTTTTCCTGTGGCCAGGATCAGAACCTTCATGGGCCACCACTGCCTTTGCTAATATTCTCCTTGATTTCTGCTGGTCCCCAAGGCTGGAACAGGGCAAGGCTTTCCCTACCAAGGTCACAGCTCTTGTGCTAGATGCCTCAAAGGATTGTCTTGACATTGCAACTTCAAATCTTAAAGACAAAGATTTGGGATAAATTCTCAGTGGCTCTGGGCCAAGAGACAGATAAGCTACCTTTCCTTCCCTCAGGATCTTACTCCAAACCTTTCTTCTCCCAAGCCTGACCAATGCAATCCATCACTGTCCCAGGGTAAAGCCCAGCTTCCCCAGGGAAAGGGTGCTGCCTTTGTCCTCTTTCTTGGTGTCAGAGTTTTATCTGACATCCTGCAGCTCAGCTATACTACCCACACCCTCATCAAATAACTTCCCTGGTGACCTACAAGGTGGGCAGACCGGAGGGCAGACTGCCAGCTGGGCTCCCTCTGTGACCTCCAACCTGAGATAAGAGCATGGTTCAGGCTTTACACAGCAGAGGAATTCTCCAAACCTGATAGGGTGTGTTGTTGCAAAGAAAGTATTAGAACTTTCCTTTTCATAGATTCACAAAGCAGAACAAAAGTCTTGGTTCTGATGGGGCCCATTCTTCTGATCCTAAGTTTGGTTAAACTAAAACAATAATTGTTAAACTTAGAAAGAGAGGAAAACACCTCCCAGTGACTGGACTGCTATAACACCCCCTTGGGTGGGAGGGTTATTTTTCCCTACTGGTCACACCGATTCTCTTGGGATGCAATTTGAGCCCTTTGGCTCTTTCTGTCACAGAACATTCATTTCTTTCTGCCTCAGTTCTTATCCACCCTCTCCCTCAGCGTGTGTGTGTGTGTGTGTGTGCGGTGTGCACTCACACGCACACACACACACACACGCACGCTTATACACCTCTATACACATTTAGATCAACATTATAATCACTGATGTCCAACTCAGCCCTGGAAGCGTAGACAGAGCCCTTGATTTGCAAAACCATGAACATATTTTCCCAGGAGATGCTTATGCAGCAATCCGGACATTCTCCTTGCTCTACCTTTTAATTAGTTCAGGGAGTTGCAGCCTAACGATTTGGGCATGCTTGCTGGGTGTGCTCTTTGGGAAGTTCTACGGTTGGCACTCATCCTGTCTCCTCCCTGGGTTAGGAAATTATAGGCTGTTTGCTTGTCTTGGAAATGTGAGTGTGCTGACCTTACTTTGGATATTCCAAAGCCTGTTGCAGCCAGCACTCGGAGAGCCTTAGGGACCAGTGTGGCGACACTCAGCTGTCAGATCTTGCAGTCTGCTGGAGAAATGGCCTACAAGCTAAAAGGGATTGCTTTCATTTGTGACTGTTTAGTCCACTCAGCTGACCTGTTGCAGAATCAATGCCTGCCGGGGGCCAGAGGAAGGATTTCATGGCTTGAGGGGTGCCTGTGTCTCTCTCGTGTAGGGCTCTGCTTGTGCTCCAGGCTGCCTGACACCTTATCCTGATGAAATGAGAAGCCTGAGGATCCCTTCCGGCCTCCTTCCGAAGAGGCCACCCTATCTGAACTTCCCACAGGGGCCTTGTGGGCTGCATGGCTGAAATCAAATCTCTCATCGCTGCTGTCTAATTAAATGTTTCTCCTCTGTGCAGTCAGCTCTTGCTTTGTTTACACAATCTCTCTCCGTGACAGCTTCACACACTTTCAGCTCTGGTTTTGGCTTCCAAGATATGTGTCCTCTTTAAACAATGGGCAATGGTGGTTTTCCTGGTCTTTCACATAGATGCTTTTCTAGTGCAGATCCAGTCAGTGTCTCTCCAATTTGCCCACATGGGCTGTGTAGACTTCCACCTGACACTTTCGGCTCAAACCCATCGGGGCTGTTTTCTGTTTCATTCCTCTCATTTTTTGGCATGGATTCTACTGTTTGTTTTTTTCCTGCTGCATGCCTGATTTCATAGCTATTAGACTGAGCATCTCTCCAGCTCCAAGCATGCCATTTTGATATAGAAGTGTAGATCTATAACTCTGTGAAGCCCACCATAGGCACTCACACACACACAGAGACATATATACACATGTGCATGCAGCATCCTTGTGTGCACACAGACCCCCTGCCCATCACTGGGCCTTGACCAGCTTCCCTGCTTTGCCCTTTGCTTCTCCAGCAGAGACTCTTTCAAAACATAAGGTCACTGGTCACTGTCCTACCTAATGACCCCACTTCTACAGTCTTGAAAGTTGCTGTTGCTCAACACCTAGTCCTAGCATGTCTATCGAGCATAACACTGCAAAACTGAAGGGCCAGAGCCCTAAAATGTCCCTGTCCCCTTCAAGGTCTAGACTAAGGCAGAGCACAAATCAAAGGGTCTCAGTGTCCTTTGAAAAATAGTTTTTCACACCCAGAAAAAATACTTTTGCCACCTTTATCTAATTTCATAAGATCTGCTTAAATGTATTTTCAGTAGACATTATTTTTCAAGGTAACAGGAGAAATTTTTATGCAGATTTTAATTTTAAAAAAGATTTATTTTTATTTGTGTGTGAAGTTTTTGGTTACAATTTTTTATATATATGAATGTTTTGCCTGTATGTATGTGTGTACCACATGTATACAATGCCTATAGAGGCCAGAGATGGTGTCCGATTCCCTAAAACTGGAGTTGCAGATGGTTGTTAATCAATCCCAGGTCCCCTGCAAGAGCAGCAAGTGCTCTAAACCACTGAGCCATCTCTCTAGCTCCTCTCATAGGCAGTTGTAAGCTAGTGAGTACTAGGAACCAAACTCTGATGCCCTCTGAGAGCAGTGTGTTCTCTTAACCACTGGGCCATCTCTCCAGCTCCAAGCATGCCATTTTGATATAGAAGTGTAGATCTATAACTCTGCGAAGCCCACCTGTGGCCTGCGTTATCACTGCCTGGCTGTGACCAGGTATCCTTCTGCAGCCCACACTCATGTGTCGGGGTCTACTGCCACGGAGTCCATGCAGACTTTCAGCAGGATGGTTCAGAATTACTGTCCTCATTTGTATGCCTTGCGTAGCAGTCTTGCCTGCCATGTATGCAATTGGTGCGTGGAGTAGAGTTGGAGATAGTGGCCCTCCCAGGAGTCTGTAAGCTTGACTTGATGTCTGCGTGTGCATGTGTGTTCCGGCAAAGGAGGTGGAAAGATGTGTGCGTTGTGTACATCAGGGAAGTTAAAAAAGGACAACACAGGGGACGAACTGTGTCTGTCTTCAACCTGGCCCTCAGTCTTGTTTTCAGTCCTATGGGAAAAAAGTTTGGAGGAAACTGTTTGGAACTGTTTTCATGAGGGATGATGTGAGACTTAGAGCACAAATCCTGTTGCCATGGGCCCTGGTGACAAAGCGTGGCACAGAACTGCGGAAGAAACCAGGTTCCCAACTGTTGCGTGGAGTCAGCACCCAGGCCCCAGATGCTAGTGCGTTTATGGTGAACCCCTGCAGCCCAGGCAGCAGGATGGCACCCCAAGACTATCTTGAGCAGGTGCGTCAATAAGGCGAAACTAGGGAGGAAGGAAGCAATGTTGCTGTTACGATGGACTGGTGTAGGCTAGCGGAGCAAAGGTGTGAACTGTGTATTTGTGAAATTCGTTTGGATTCAATTGGGTCCATAGGATGGTGGCCTGAGGATGTGTTTCTTATCTGTGAAAGTAAAACAGGAGAGGATCCTGTCCATGCTTTCTTGGCTGGCTGGAGCTTGGGGGTCTGTTGTGGCTATTCCAGTCGGGGTAGCTAAGGCACATGGGCTGAAGGCCTAGCTCCCCTCAAAGCAGTGCTCTTGTCTTCAAGGCAGTCTGGGTTGCTGCCTGCTTCTGCTTTCACATTAGGAATACAGAACTGATAGTCAGAAGTCCACCTGTGGTTCAGCAAGTCCATTTAGTCCTGGCCTGAACAAGGGCCCTTTGGTGGTAGGATGACACCTACTGGGGAATTAGGTGTTAATCTCACTGGAAAGGTTGGGGCCAGTCAGGAAGGCACGGCAGGCACTCCGGTGCTCAGGAGCTTAGAGCTGTGACCAGCATCCTCTCTGAGCCACTCTAGGTTGGTACTGCTCTCTAAGTCCGGCTCTGTGAAGATTTGAGTTGGTCTAGGACATTGGAGTCAGAAGTAGATGAAATTCATGTGGTGGTCGAGTGTTCCAGGTCTCATGTCTCCATTGCAGACAGGCCACCAGCTCTGTCCTAGTATGCAGCTAATACAGTCCACCTTTTTTTTTTCCAGCTCGTTTGCAATGGGCTTTCAACATTTGCAGCGAAATCTAACACAAATACAACAGCATCCAGATTTGATACTTTCCACTTATCTTGATTAGACTCCATGATATCTCTCATAACTGCGCCTTTCCATCCCCACTACAGTGAACGGAGCACATGCCTTGTGCTTGAAGGGATCTCTGATCCCTGTTTCTCACTGCCAGCACCCTACCTAGGTCGTTGCTGCCTTATCAACTGGATTATTGCTGAGCCTCTGACAGGTCCGTTAGTCTTTTGTCAGATGACTTCTTTCCTACCACTCCTGTCCCCCACTCTGTCATTGTGACCATTTTCCTCACGGCCCCTCCCTTCCTTTCCTCTTCCTGTAAAGCTCTCACACAGCTCCAAGGGATAGCCAGCCTCACTGGGAATTATAAAACACCAATGTCAAATTCCTTAATTCCTAATTTGAGGCCTTTGACTCTAATCTTCCTAATCAGTCTCACTCTGCCATATGCACATCTTCCTAAATGACCTCTCCCGCCAGTCTGGAAACTAAAAGTGTCTTCTCTGTTATGGCTTACATTCATCCATCCATTCCAAATGTATTTGTTGTTGTGCTCCTGGATTCCGGCACTGTGCCAGGCCCTCTGTCTGGAACACCCTCTCTCTTAGCAGAGTCCCATCTTACTTTCACACCTACCTTGCATTCTTCCTGACCTGCTGATCACAATGCCCGTCTGTGCCAGCCCTCTGCCCGCACAGTACTTGCCGTGTTCGCCTTTCTGCACGTTCCTACTGACTTTTCCTGTATTAGGGTCTGTCTTTTTTCTAAAGTTTTTTTTGAGTTTTTACTTGTATGTGTATATGTTTTTGTGTGTATAGGTGCCCTCAAAGGGCACCTACATTAGAGCATCAGATCCCCTGGATCTAGAGATGCAGGAGGTTGTGAGCAGACTGATGTGAGTACTGGGAACTCAAACTCAGTTCTTCTGGAAAGTCAAGACGCACTCTTAGCCACTAAGCTACCTCTGCAACCCCAGACTTCCAACTTTCTATGTATCTTAATCTTCTTCCAATTAACTTAAGGATAGGCATTTCCCTCATCTTCCCTAAATTATTACTTGACATCTTGTGGCTTTTCAACAGATATTTGTTATTTGATTACCTAAATGTTTGATTGATGCAGCCGAAATGAAAGGTGAAGAAAATGAATTAAGCTTTAACAAGGAGAAATTAGTCATAAAGTCCCTGTAAGTGCTGTGGGCTTCCCACACAGAAATCCTGGGGAGCTAGAGAGGCCACTTGGTGACACATCCGGGTACCATTTCTGATGAAGCTCAGTAGATACTTTCCAGCAGAGCTCTGTTCCTAACCTTCCTGAGAACTTAACTGAAGGAGGAATCCTAAGCCAAGTATGGCTTAGGAAACTAGCCGGACACTGACAAGTTAAAACCTCTGTTGTTTTGTTGTTGTTGTTTTTTTTTTTTTTTTCATGAAGGGTAGAGAAAGCGAGATCTTTCCTGTCTATACTGTGCTTAGCTTTTGGCGCCTTCCTGTTATCATAATGGTTCTTTGTTGGTTGCAAAAGGCTTTTCAGATCAGTGGGGCAATGTTTCACCCTCAGCCACACTTTAGACACTATTGTCAGGGACCTGCTGACTGTGCCACAGGCTGCAGGTTGCAACAGATTATGCATGGTCTGTGAGGTTAATTTGGGCATAATGACTAACTGGGGTGATAGCTAATTCTATATAATAGTGCTGGGGAGAAGAGCAAAGGGATTCTACTATGGAGTGCTCTTGGCTGGAGCCTGCAAGCCTGGAATCTTGCTCAGTTGTCAGCCCACAGTCATTTCCTCATGCATCTCAGCCTGAAAAGCGTGGTCTGTGCAAGATCAGACCTTTGTCCCACTCTATTCTCTCTAGTAGCCTCTCCTCAGCTACCGCCCACTGTTCCTTTTCTCTAATGGTTAGAAAAATAAGGACAGGTAGCAGTGATGGCCCAAGGATGAACAGATAGCAGGATACAAACCAGACTCAATTAAGTGACTTGGTCAGTTCTGACAGGCCAGCATAGTTTGATATTTTTTCAGCTCCCCAAAATGTTTCTCAAATAGTCTCCTTCTGGAGTCCCTGGGAGTCTGTCATGCTTTAAAAAGGATACACACTGGGCAGGTTAAAGCGGAGTAAGATTACATCACCTTTGGGGATCTGGTGAACGTGTTTTAGACCATGCTAGATCTAGCTTCTCATTCAAGATGATTCCCAGATAATCTCTCAGCCTATCTGGACTCTCCTCTTGGGCTTAAAACAAATCACCCAAGCTCCATCCCCAAGACAAAAGCCAGAACTCGCCTCTCCTCCCTTTGTCTTGTCTTCCTCACAGATCAGACCAAGGAATAGACCTAGAGCAGTGGAGACCGAGGCATTGTTTCATACTTTTCTATCCCTGGTCTCTGTCAGGAAGAGAGACTGTCTGCTTTCAGAGTCCTGTCTCCTATTAGATCTAAGCCAACTTATTCTCATGGCTACAGGAGCACTGCCCACTGATGGGTGCAGCTGGTTCCACTCAGCCAATAGGAACTGATTCCCCCAAGATTTCATTCCCTAGGAGGCTTGGATAATCTCCACTGGGACATCCCTGAAAATGCCAACTCAGTTTCACAAGTCCTGGTGAGATCTAGGTCTTTGGCATGGTGTACATTCTCAACTGTGTCCAGGCTGCTTTCACTCCCTGGCAGATGGTGCTCTCAAGAGCATACTCCGAGAAGCCACTTGCGAATCTCCTTTACAGATGTTTCTCAGGGAAGCCACACTTAAGAGAGTAGACACAAGTGACTCTAGCAATCTCTACATCTACGACACTTCTATGGCACTTTTACTAGATTCTGCAAAGGTAACATTAGCTGTATCTACCTGTGCTTCCTGATATATGTCATTTTTTTAAAAACATAGAAGATGGAGCTAGAGAGATAGCTCAGCAGTTAAGAGCACTGGCTGCTCTTTCAGGGGACTCAGGTTCAATTCCCAGCACCCACATGACAGCTAACAACGGCCTGTAACTCCAGTTCCAGGAGAATCTAATGCCCTCTTCTGGCCTCTATAGGCATTGCATGATACATGCACATACACATAAAAAAATACTCATACACATAAAAAATAAAACCATGGAAGACTCATGGGGACCTCTGGAGGAAACTGAGTGTGCAGACTATACTGCATACTAGGCAGGAGGCTGGATGATGGGAGAAGTCATTTAAGGACACCCTGCTTCCAGGCTGATGAAGGAATGACCCAGAAGAGAAGAGTGGACTCTAGAAGATGTCTCTCTTGCTTTCTGTTGTTTGTTTGCTTGTTTTGGTCTTTTTGAGACAGGGTCTCCCTGTCGCCGTAGCTGGCCTTGAACTCGCTATGTAGACCAGGCTGGCTTCCATCTCACAGAGACCCACCTGCCACTGCCTCCCAAGTTCTGGGATTAAAGGTGTGCACCACACACCCAGTATCAGGATGCTCTCTAGAGAGGATTGGCTGTTTATTGGACAGTTTTCTAAGCTGCAGAAGCAGTCTCATTATCCCTGTTACCTGTGCAAATGTACCTCATAAGGCATTGCTTTCATCCACAAAGAAGTCTGCCTTGGGATTACGCAGTTAGCCTTCTACCTGCTTTCTCATCATACTGGAGATCAAATGCAAGAGCTTAGGAAGCTGCTTAGGCCCCATTCCTCTGTCAACAAAAAGGGGTATGACAGAGAGGCCTGGCTCCATCCCACAACTATGTGCAGTTTTTAGAAAACCACAAGACTCCTTGAGAATACCAGGAGACAGGAGAGTCTTCTTTGAAGCTCAACAAGGAACCCAGAGGCCAAAATCACATATCTGCCCATTAGACCCAGAAACAGACTCCAACCCACCATGACTTTCTTACCTGGGGACTGAGCTGGAAATGCAGCTAGTCACGGGACATGCTTGCATGTGCTTCTTACCCCCTTACAACTCCAGAGTGGCCAAGACAATATAGCACAGCATCTCTGCCTCGCCTACTCCAGGTACCTCCAGAAGCATACATTTTGAAAATGCAGTACCCTGCACGTGGGATTAACTTTTCTACAGTATTTGATAGTAGCAGTTATGGCGGTACCAAGCATTAGCCAGTAGCGCTGAGCAACTCTTGAGTACTGCTGGTACCACAATCCATGCTGACTTCTTAGAGCCATGCCTGGGCATTCCCTGGAGTGTACTCTATGGAAGAGGGACACGGGGCAAAGACACTTCTTTCTGTCTAAGTGATTAAATTACCTCTTAGGAACTAACTGAAATCCCTTTAGTTTTTGTTAATGTTCCTGTTTAAAAACAATTTGTGAAAATGTATCTTATGACGATTCCAGCTGAAGTTAGAAAATCACTAACTTTATCAGTTTCTGTAAAACCAATTCCAATAGGGAACAGAAAAATCCAACCAAGCCAAGGGGAGCAGGAAAAGAAAATGCAAGGTTTTCAATAATGTATATAGCAAAAGCCGGGGCTTGCTGTCCAGGTTAGCTGTCAGGCTGATTTCTGGTCTTTAGCACCAGACACTGGTTTCCTGTGTGAAGGAGGATTTGATGATGCGGGTCTGTGTGATTCCTAGACCTGGGGGTAACATGGCAGAAACAGAGTGGTTTGTAGGGGTCTAAAAGCAAGCATCACCTCAAGAACAGCCCTTGGTTGACCCTAAGCCAACTGTTGCTCTCTAGAAAAAAGGGAACCTATGTTACCCAGAGCTAAGACACCAGGGGAGTCATAGCTCATCACTACGGCAATTATAAAAGAGCTTCATGTGACTCCTTTACATTATGCAAAGCTCTGAAATCCTGACTATTCATTTTGGGCATTTTTGTGCTGTTGACAGTTTTCTACAATACACTGAAAGTGTCAGGGGCTCTAGCTAAAAGAAGCACAAACCCATAGAACAGGGGTCATGTTGTTCCTCCTTCCTTATCAAGGGCAGTGAACTTCAATGGCATGCTGGCTCCTGCCTGTGGGGATTCCCAGGCTGATTTGAGCCCTGAAGTCAGTGTGATTCCAGATAACCCAGAGATGAGACATGAAATAGACAAAGTGATATAAAAGCCCCCATCACCAGTTGTTAACTTAGATAATTCTAAATGATTAAATGTTTCCGTCCTTCTACATGCACACACACACGCACTCACACACACAATCCTTCGCTCTGCATTTTATACATATGTGCTTATCTGGTTGTGATTCTTCATCTCTATAATGGTGATAAACTCAAGCTCGTTTTACCTCTGAGATGTCTTCTGGGGGTCAAATGGTATCATGCAAGCTCTCCTGAAAAAGGAAGTGCTACAAAATGGAAGGCATCCTCACTAATAACCGTAAGTTCATCATCAGTACCTGACTATTGTGTGTCTTGCTCTTTGTGTGAGGGAACAGAGGAAGTCTGAGATTTAGACTCACTCCTAATGATCCCTGTGTTGACAAGACCAACGCGGGAGTACAGAACAGTAGGACACAGGCTTGCTTTTCCAGAAAGGCTGACTAAGCAGTTCTCCAAATGTTTGCAAGTACAGAGCAGATTCCATCCAGCCTTCCAACTTCAAGCTAAGACTCAGCATTAACAAAGCCCAAAGTTTCATTTCTTTGACTGTGGGAGTGCTACAGTCGTTCTTTAAATGTCCATTCAGTTTTATTCAATGAGTGCTTTGATTGAAAAATACTTTTACTGAACAGTGAGATGTCCTTGGCTTCACATGACAAAGGATAAACAGTGTACCAACTTTGGTGACAGTCTGGATACCACATTCTCATTTATTAGCAGTGATTCCCTAGGTGGAATGTCTTCATCACAGAGCTAATGCTGGGACCTAGTATGGAGGACCATAGGAGTGTGTGTGTGTGTGTGTGTGTGTGTGTATGTGTGTTGAAGGAAACAAAGCTGTGAAGGCATTCCTCACTTATTCTTCTTTACAAGATTTCCTGATATAAGTCACACTAAAATGTCCCTAAGTCTATATGCAAAAGAGCCTAAGATGCTGACCTAAGATGGTGGCTACTGGTGTTCTGTGTTCCAAAAGCAGGGAGTTAGAGCTGCAGGCTCTCTGATGGTCATTGGTTTGGGCTTAGGCTGCTCTGATTTTTGTTTGTTTGTTTGTAACAAGTCCTCACTATATAAAAGTCTAAATTGGTATCAAACTTGTGATCCTCCTTCCTCAGCTTTCCAAGTTCTGGGATTATAAGGGTGTGACTCCATGACTGGTTGGGTTGCCTATTAAAGTTCCAAATGGAAATGCTTCTTTCTATCAAGCCTGGAACTTAGGGAGGGGTCTGCGTACCTAAAGCATAAGAAATCCTTCTGAAGCATTCCTTTCTAGATGACAAGAAAAGGACCAAGGGGAGGCTAGTGGGTCTCTACTACAGAGGAACAGGTTTTTGTGAACCGGTGAGACGTCCTACACAACAGTCTGGAACTTTCTGTGTCAGCCTTGAAGGTACAGGTACATTTGTGTTTCTCACCTTCATGAAGCTGATTGTAATATAAACTGACAATAACACAAAGAGCACATTTTGAAATCAGAAGACCTAGATTTAAACCCCAGCTCCATCACGGCTATGAATTTCTTCATCTATACATAGAGATAAAACCACTTCGGAAGGCCTTTAAAGGGTTTTGGGCCTACCTGTGTTAGTCAGATTTTTATTGCCATGACAAAATACCTAAATCAATTAAAAAGAGAGGGTGAAGTTGACTTCATGATTTCAGAAGCTCCAGTCACCAAGTTCCATTGTTTTGGGGGCTGTCGTGAGACAGAGCATCATGTAGAAGGGCATGGTGGAACAGAGTTGTTCACGTTATGGCAGCCAGGAATCACAGATAGAGAGGTGGTATGTGAAGGGATCCAAGTGCAGAATATATCCTTTCAGGGCACGTTCTCAGTGGCCTACTTTATCCAACCAGGTTCTACCTCCTAAAAGCTCATTCAACTAAGAACTCATTAATGAATTTTCAGTGCCTGTGTGATACAGTTACCTCCAAGGCCTCACCTCTGAACATTGCTATGTTGGGATCAAACCTTTAATACTGGTCTTCGAAATCTTCAGGTCCAAATTATAATGCTACTCAAATCAATGAATGTGAAAGTACTCTTTAACTTTAAAGCACTATGAAAATAAATGTTATTATTAAAAGTATTTACATGATTCATCCGTGCGATGAGAACTTCATAATAGTGATAAATATATTACCATTGATACAACTCCCGTCTTGTTATTTTCTTTAAAAAATAAATAAAATCTTGCCAGACTCAAAGGACAGCAGCCTCCACTATTTCTTCCCTCAGAGGGAGTCTTCACTCCTCACCATTCATTCCCTGGTTGTGAGAAGGGATGAGGAGGCCCCTTCACTGTCAGTGATATGGGGTGTAGTTTGGGAGGATCAGGCTGGTGCCCTTCTCACTCACTGGGTTCCCAGTACTCTCAGCCTTTCTTACCAGAGATACAGGACAAATTACCATGAGAATACTGTTTATTGAGCTCCATGAAATCAGCTGTGTAAGGATGCACGCGAGGGGCTGCATATGTATGACCATGCTATGTACGCAAACCAAGGAGCCACTCCTGTTTCGTACATTTCAAATCTTTGGTGCAGCCTATTATTGATCATAAATTACTTGTGATACGTCCCATGTGCAATTGCCACATGATGGTGTACCTGAGAAGTCGAGCTTGAGAATACAAGTCTTTGTGCGTGGTAGCAGGAATTTGTCTTCTGCATCTTAGTGTTTCCAATGCCTTGCACAAGATAAACATTCATTGCTGATTTGATTGGTGGCTGCAGCCTAGGAAGGAGAAACCTCCTAGCTCCCCACAGATGAGCCCTTTGGTCATTGCAAGCCTAAAGAGGTGACTTAGTCATAGCCTTTTTAGCAGTCTTACAGTCATGGGTTAGAGACTGAGAAATGGATGGTGTGGATGTTTTCGTTGCAGGGTGAGCCGGCAGCCTTCACACTCTGTGATAGGAACAGTTTTAAGTGGAAGAGTCAGTGCCCAGCTTCTTTCATGTCTGCCCTTGAAGAGAGTGGCCTTCTGCCAGGATGAAGTGCCTACAGTGTGCGCTTAGTGAGGGTGGACCAACAGAGTGCCTGTGATTCTTCTCAGGAAATCAATGTGAAAAGTCCCAGGCAGTCTTTAAGTTCACAGCTCTGAACACTGCTATGAAGATATTCAAAGATAATGTGCTTTTATCTGGGGCATGTGGATGGATCTGCACATCTGGGGATGTGTGGATATGAAGACTGAAGCTCAGGTGGATTTTCCCTTCCAGGCTGGAAAGGCCTCGCCAGGACAGCAGCCTGAGCTGCCTACCCCTGTAAGGAAGCAGTCTGGAGCATGGCAGCCCACAAGAGCTAGCGATAAAGCCCAAGCATAGTGGGTAGTCTTTTAGATAATTCGTCACAAGAATGTCCATGGCTCTGGGAGCCGCAGGAAAAGGCTCACACCCCACCTTTGGAGATTAGAATGTGTAATGATTCTAGCTTCAGAAGTGTGCCATGATTACAGGTAACAAATGAGTCCCTAAGGCTGGCTACCTGGATTCAGAGGAGGGCGCACCTGGTGGGCAAGGTGTTAAAGAATTTTTGGACATATTTTAAAGCTACTTGTTTATTTTTGTTTAATGTATATGAGTGTTTTCCCTGTATGCATGTATGTAAGTGCACCACATGCATTCAATGCCCATGGAAGCCAGAAGAGGGCGTTTGATCTCCTAGAACTGGAGTTATGGGTATTGTTTGCTATTATGTGGGTGCTGGGAACCGAAATCCTCTGAAAGAGCAGCCCGTGTTTTTACTCACTGAGCCATCTCTCCAGCTCCTATAAACATGTTTTAAAACTGCCATGGTGATGACAGAAAATAATAATGCAGATGCTCACTCATCTAATTTTCAAAATGCGTTTGAGGGGTCAGTAGGACTATTAAATGACCCTATTTTTTAGATTCAGAAAAAAAGGCTAAGAAAATCCTGTGATTCCCTTTCTTGAGCTACAAGATGAAGCATTTATAAGTAGCAAACATCCTCTCTGGTCCAAAGGAACCAGCTCTGAGGTGCTGTGGTTTTCCATTTCTTACAAAAAGAGGCAGCTCTGGAATCAGTTTGACCAGAACTCTAGTTACTGTTTCAACAACTTCTGTGACTTCCTGGGGCAAACTGAATTTTTTCTACTTAGCCTACACCTGGATTCTGAAGGAAGTTAATTTTAGATTCCTTGGTCCAGTGCCAAATATCAAAGGGGAGTTGAAAGAATAATCTTTCCTCAATTGGAGTACAAATTCCTTCAACTGAGACCAATTCTGGTGCCTCATGTTAAGATAAGGAAACTCCCATTTATCATGCATCTTTAAGCTAAGACATTTCAACCAAAGGAAAAGTGGAGGGAAATCAAAAGCTTTAAGCAAATTACTCAGAGAAAGTACTCAGAATGAAGATCTGTAAGAGTACAAAGTTACTAAAGTGATGTAGACACAATACGTTTTAATTAGTGAGTAAAAATCAGACATTATAAATCAAACATTTAATTTTCAGTTTATTTGGGAGTTATATCAGGACAACCTATTTCCAGTAAAAATATTCCATGAAATTTTTTTCCTAATTTCAATTTTGTTAATGTGGGTTTCTAGAAATTAGACTTTCTTTAAGTTGGACAAACTTGATCACAGTTTCGTCGTAACTCTTTGTCTTATTTTAGAATATTTTTGTCTTTCATCTGTTGAAATATCCACTTTGAAGATTGCATTAATGAAACTAATATCCTTCTGCCTTGATCATGATTTATATTTTAATAAATACAGTGAGATAAGGGTAATAAGAACTGTGAAGAAACATTGGTTAAAACTTAAGACCACGTATGTATTTCCCTGGTACTTCTGGAAGTCATGGTAAGAGATTAGTATAGAATCCCCACATGGGGCCTGAAAGGTGGGGCTGTGGGTAAAGGTGCTTGCTACCAAGTCTAATAACCTGATTTAATCCCCCAAGAGACCCATATGATGGAAGAAGAGAACTGAGTCCCACAAGTTGTTCTTTGACCTCCACACACACTATGGTGTGTACCATACACACAAAATAAACAAATGCAATTAAAAAAAATTTTTAACTGAATAATACAAGATATAGAAGAGTAAAAATAATTTAAATAATTGCCATCCACAGTCACACATGGACACACACACACACACACACAAATACACATACTGTACCATTTCTTTTGTCAAATGACTTGGTAGTGTATCCTTAAGATATACATAAGGCCTTAGAGTTAATATGGATCATCTTGTCATTCTAAACTTAATAATAGTTTGAATATTTTAAGAAGGAAAACTGACCAATACATACAGTGGTAAGACTACGCGAGCACCCAGTCAGATGTCAGTTTGGCACCGTCTGTGTCCAGCACTGTGTTGGTTGTTGTGGGTGATAAAGGAGACATAGGACAGTTCCTGTCCCCTCTCACCCCAGTCTGAGGGCTGAGAGATACACAGGCCACCGTGAACAACCAGTTTCATATACACCAAAATTACATCAAGCAAGAATATAGTTGTAGATCACATGACACTACTGACAAACAGGTCAGTCTACATATCAAGTACTATTAGCTGCATAGTACAATGAATCAAAACTAAAGGAAAATTGGTTCAGGGAGAAATAGCATTCATGCCTATATTTACGAAGCCTCCATAACAAATTTTATACTCATTATTTTTTTTATCCCTTGGAGAGCTATAACCACAATGTCCAAGATAGCCTGAGCTGGTATTGTAGCTCCTCTATACCAATGAGGAAAGTGTGGTATAAAGAGGGCAATGACTTTTATCTCAGCATCTCCTCAGACTCTGGCTCCACGTCAGATGATCTTTTCACTGTGTGACACCACCTCCAAATATAGTTGGATGGGATAGTTTTCCCCCAAAGGAGGCTTCAACTTGGTGGGCTTTGAAGGAGGGACCTGAGAAGAGTGGGCACTCAGGGACCTGAGGGGTTCGATCAGAGCCAAAGGACCAATTCATTCAGAAAGAGGCAATAGGTGAGAAGCCTGGCTACAGTGGATGGTTCTTGGGGGAATAAAGTAGAAGCTGGCATAGCTAGAGGTGGGATGATCAGAAGAGGTCTTCAACACGGCCTGCAAATGGTACAGAAACACTATGGCCAGAAGTTACTTAAAATAGTCTGGAGAGATAGCTCAGCGGTTAAGAGCACTGACTGCTCTTGCAGAGGACCTGGGTTTGATTCTCAGCACCCACATTGTGGTTAACAACCTTCTAAAACTCCAGTTCCAGGGGATCAGATGCCCCCTTCTGATCTCTGAGGGCATGACATGACATGGGTGCACTTACACACACATAGGCAATACACTCATACACATAAAAAATTTTTAAACATAATAAAATAAAATAAGACCCAAGTTTGAATCCCTGCATCCACATGGTGGCTAACAACTGTCTGTAACTTCAGTTCCAGGGGATCCAGCACCCTCTTCTGGCACTGCAGGACACAGGTGCGCACACACACGCAGACATAACACTCATAAAATACAAAATTAAATAAAATATCAAATTGGTCTTAGTTATTGTGGATGTTGATGGCTATAAATAAATGGCCTTAAGTATGGAGAAACAACTTGTACAAAGATGTTTATTAAAGTTTTATTAGTATAACAATCATACCAGCATCCTAATAGTTGTTATGTCTTGTTAGGTTAGTCTATATTGGGTTCTTTTTATCATTCTATTTCCCCAAATTCCCATATTTATAAAATATATATCTACATATACATCATACATCCATAAATTGAACATTTAATCTTATTGATTGACTGAGACAAGGTTTCAATATGTAGCCACAACAGGCTTGAAATCCACTATGTCAGCTAGGCGAGCCTGGTACTCACAGAAATCTTCCTGACTCAACTTTCCAACCCCTGGGATTAAAGATGTGCACTACATTCCCTGGAAAACATTTAATTTTACATTTTAAAATTAACTTAAAAGAACTGTTTTTATAATGAACATAGAAATCTCCCATTCACCCTTCCACATATACTAGCATAGCAAATGGTCACATTAATATCTAATAGGTTATTTAGCCATCAGAACAATTCCATGTTTGTTTTTCTTTGGACTATAACCCTACTATTACCTGCTGTTAAAAAGTCTTCATCAGGAAGTTAGGGTTATTAGGAGTAAACCAAAGTGGAAAAGGCCAGTCAAAGCAGCTGGAGCTTGTGCTAGGTACACCTATGAGAACAGAAGATGGGGCTCTGCCTGCATTCTGGCTCAGTCAGCCTTTATGAGCAAGGCATTCCTTAAATAACGAATGTGGTAGGCTGAATAATAATGACTCCTGAAGATCTCTCTGTTAATGTCATCTTATTGGGAAAAGGGTCTTTGCAGGATAGGATCATGAGATGGGGAAATTATTCTGGATTGTTTAGTGGAACCTCTCTGTAATCCCAAATATCCTTCTAAAAGACAGAGGGAAACTTGACACAAACAGAAGACAGAGTGACCACAGAGCAGAGATTGGAGCGCTGCAGATACAAACCAAGGGGGTGCTAAAAGTCACCAGGAGCTGGAAGAGGCCAGGAACACAGCCTCCAGAGGGAGGGGGCATTGCCTACTCTACCTTGATTTTGGATGAGTGAAACTGATTTTGGATGAGTGAAACTGATTTCAAACTTCTGTGCTCCGGAATGTGAGTGAGTAACTTTGTATCATTTAAAGCGGAGAGATTTGTAGCAATTTGTTAAGGCAGCCCCAGGAAACTCAGACCAGTGTAATCAATCATATTGTAGAAAGACTATCCTAGAGAAAGATGGGGAAGGAAGAACAAATGGAGTCAAGCATGACATATAGCATTGGATGTTGAGAAATAAACAAGGAGTAGCTGAATGGAGACCTGACCAAGTGTGAAGAGCGAGGCTTAGATGTGCTGGAGCTGGCTCCACAAGCTCCCAGAGAGTCAACTCTGTGACCCTTTCTTCAATTCTACATTCTTCAATTCCACAGAATGCTGGCAGCTGCAGTGAGAGTATTTATACTATGGAAATTGGCAAGCACTACAAAAATGGGACTTCTCCCATTGAGCAAATTGTTAAGAATTGCTAAGCATCAGTAAAGGGAAGAAGAAATTGGAAGAAATACAGATTTAGAATCTACTTGTCATTTGGTCATTCCATTCTACTCTTTGCTTAAATATGTTTGTGACATTAATAGAAATAGGAAAGTTGACAGGGTGGGTTCAATATGAGATTTGGATTATGCATTATTTTTTGTACTTTATTATTTTTATTTTAATTTGATGTTTATGAGTATATTGCCTGCATATGTATCGTGCACCAGTGTTGTGCAATGCCCATAGAGATCAAAAGGGGCATTAGATTTCCCTGGAATTGGAGTTAAGACAGTTGTTAGCGACCATGTGGGTGCGCTGGGACTCAAACCCAGGACCTCTGTAAGAGCAGCCAGTGCTTTTAACCATTGAGCCATCTCTTCAGCTCGCTGGCCCCCAGATTATGTATTCTTTTTCTACTCGATGTCACACACTCTATGTCAGGCATTGAGCACACAATAGTGCTTTAAGACACAAACCCAGCCTCATGGAGTTTAAAGTCAAGCAGAAAAGACAGAATGCTATTTTTGACCAGAGAGAGTCTGTGTCCCCCCAGGAAAAAACGTTCATGCGTTAAAGCCGTGATATTCATAATGGCACTGTTTGGAGGTAGTGGAAGCTTTGAGAGGTGAGAGGTAATGAACGGTCTTTGGATCAGTTGGGTATGTCGTTGAAAGTGATTGTGAGACCCCAGGGCTTGAGATGTAATTTTCTTGTTCCCATACACACACACTCTATCCAGATCATGAGGTGATGAAGCTTAGAGTAACCTTTGCCTGAACTATGCCATTTGGACTTTCAGGCTCCAAACCTAAATAAAGCTCTTTGTCTAGATACAAAGCTTTTGTCAGCATTTTGTTATAATGACAAAAAGATGTCTTATACACAGAATTACAATAGAATCATATAATTGCTAGTGAAGGTGCGTTGATAAAGATGCACAATAGAATTATATAAGCATATGTCCCCAAGATATATGGGAATTTGACAGTGAGGTGGGAATGTCCTAAAGCAGGTGACCTTTGCCCAGGTTGAAGGAAGACTAAACATTTGACAGGTATGGAAAGTCACCGGGGAAATAACAAGACAAGCAATGACCAAAGTTGAAAGATGTAAACAGTGGCTTCCAGATGGGAAGCTGAGGATGATTATCAAGGAGATCACTTCTCTTTAATGAAGAACCAGAAATGTAAAGATCATTAAGCATGGTCAAATCAAGCCCAGGCTGGAATGACATTAATAAGCAAGACCTTTGATCCAAAGGGATGCAGTCACGCACCATGTCAACGGGCTTATCAGAGGAAACTATTCTTGGGTTGGATGGGCAGAACTGTAGAACAAGGAGATCAACTGAGTAGAAGAAAGGCAGAGCAATAAGGATGCAGGTCTCAGCAAACAGGGAATAAAGGAGGTGGGATCTGGCCAATGAGTTTGTGAGGTCCTGGGAACTTGAATTCAGAGAAAAAGCAGAAACCCAGGCAACAGGCTGACTCCAAACAGTCATCTGGGTCTGTGCTCTTGAAGACAGGCAGTGACTCCCAGCTGCCAGCTTGGTGCCTAGCTCTGAGTGGCATCTGTAAATATAAGTTAAGTAAGTAAATGGGTTAGGAAAATGTGATGGTTAATCACGTCAATTTGATTGAATTAAGAAATCCCTAGGAACAAGAGACCTGCAGCTACCTAAGGCACTCTAGATCCGATATGGAAGCCTCACCAAGGAAATCTCCACTGTGTGGTAGTCTAACAAGATCTGCAAATGGCACACGGAGGTGGATGGGGGAGATTTCAAGGAGTCCCACCTCAAGATGAAGAACTGTAGGTAATCAATGAATGCAGAAGGAGGGAGAATCATCTTTCTCCAGTGACTACCTCCCTGAGAGGCAGTCTAACTCCATGTGGGCAGCCCTAAATAGAAGTTCACCGCTGTATTATGTATGTATGTGTGTGTGTGTGTGTGTGTATCTATAAACATATGCATGTATATGTAACAATAATCAAGGAAGGGGACAGGAAATTGAGAGGGCGTAGGGTATGTGGGAGAAGTTGGAGAGGCCTGGGAAGGATGGAAATGGTTCAAAAACTATACTCCTGTATGAAGTTCACACAAAAAATTTTTAATTCCTAGGAGATAAGTAAAACATACCTCTAGGTATGTCTGTGAGAAAGTTTCTAGAGAGGATCAGATAATGAAGACTTTGACCTAATCTGAGCAGATTATTGGGAGGTAGTGGAACTTCCTGCCTGGGAAAGAAGAAGCTCACTGGCGCATGCCCTTGGGAACCGTATCTTCTATGACCCCTATCTGTTGCTGAATTCTCCGCTTCCTGTTTATCACAAGCTAAAGTAGCTTCTCTACTACATGTCACCACCACTATGATATTCTGTCCAAGTGCATGGACCAAGCAGCCATGGACTGAACCCTTTGAAACCGTGAACCTAAATAAAGTTTTCTTCCTTTTAAGTTGTATATGAGCGTGCGGACCACTATAAACTTCCCTCTTGGGGCTGCCTTGGCTTCGTTCCAGGGGTTCTGATAGGCTATGTTCTCATTATTATTTGTCACTAGGAGTTTTTTTATTTCATCTCTTAGTTTCTTGTATGACCCATTGTTCATTAAGGGATGTATTGTTTAGTCTCCAGGTATTTTTGTGGGTTTTGTGGTTCCTCTTGTTAATTTCTACTTTTATTCCACTGTGTTCTGATGAGCCACAGGAATTAGCTCAGTGTTTTTTGTATTTATTGAGACTTGCCTTGTGTCCTATGATAGTATTGATTTTTGAAAATGTTCCATGTGCTGCTTAAGAAAAAGTGTCTTTCCTTTCTGTTGGGTGGAGTATTCTATATATGCCTTTTAAATCAAATTGATCCATAGTGCATCTTAGCTCTAAGATTTCTGTACTATTATTCTATCAAGACTTATATGGCCTTTTGTGCCTTGTGTAAGGCATTCTCTCGCAAGGACTACAGAAGGGAAACAAGAAAGGAGGCATTTAGGGCTGTT
Organism: Eospalax fontanierii; assembly: GCA_035773235.1. NCBI lineage: Eukaryota > Metazoa > Chordata > Mammalia > Rodentia > Spalacidae > Eospalax > Eospalax fontanierii. The sequence continues at coordinate 27,409,547 of CM069543.1, read as the reverse complement.
TGCTCTGGGCACCTTGGGAAGCATGCATTTCCATCCTCTAACGGTAAACTTCTTGCAATGAACTCACAGGCTTGGTTCTCCATCAGGACCATATGATGAATCAGCACTGCTGGCAGATGGGTGAGGCTGGAGCAGGCAGGGGTCTCTGAGATCCACAGTGAACAAAGCCCTAGAGATGTAAAGCAGTGTGTTATGAAACACAAACAATTGGAATCTAAGCATCGTGCCTAAGGGTTCAGATTTCTATCCTGAAAGCAATGGAAACATGCTGAAAGGTTTTAAACGGGGGAACTGCAAGGTCTACTTTCTATATGGGAAAGAACTCTGGCAGCAATGTCAATGTCAATTAGATTGATGGAAAGAGGTCAGAGGCAGAGGAACTCATTTGTAAGCTATCTTGAGATGTGGCTGAATGCCAATGTGACCCTAAGTAATAGAGTGCACGGAGCATGGAGTGGAAAGTCAGAGATGGTTTTGGTCAACCACATGGGGTGACAGTGACACCAAAGACTGTGAATGGGATGATGAAATGCTGTTATGTAAGAGAAAGGCCTGAGGAAAGCTGAGGGTTCCCTTCATAATAACCGCGGTACTGCCGTAGGAGTTGTGTTAGTGAAGACAGCGTCGTCTGCTCTTCCAAGAGATTTGACTGTGAAGACACAAAAGAAGAGAGTTGAAACTAAGGAGTGGCACAGAATGGGAGGGTGTGGACTTGACTGTTTGAGCCTGAAGCACCTTCTGTACATGCTAGGCCAGCCCCATGTTCTCCAAATGTGCCTACGGGCTGTAGGAAAAACAAATTTAGCAATAGCCTCTCCCTTTCTGGTGCTCTGGTGAAGTTGCTCTGTTCAGTAAAAGGTATTAGCGTTCTTTTAAGACTCTAAACTCCCTGTGAATCTCTCCTTCCTTAGGGATTAAGAACACAGCCTCAGCTTTACATCTAGTGTTTGCAAACGTTCACTGCAAAAAGCATCCAGAAAGGGTGGAGACACGGTGGGGCAGGAGACTTGGCTTGAGCCCAACTTTGTGGCATCTCTGCCCAGTGCATCTCTACCAGCTTCCAGATGGAAATGGCCCCCAGTCTAGCTTTGGTGACTGCTGCTCAGGACTGCTATTGCCCACTCTCATCTGTGTTATCCTAGAAAACTCAGCAAATGAGATGTTTTCAACATCTCTTCCCGTTCCACATGCTCACAAGCTCAACAGCTGATAGGCAACCAGCCGCCTTCCCCAGACAGACAGAAAAAAAGCATCAGATCTCTGTTTAATTGTCAGCTTCCTGTCCTCTAATGCTCCAAAGCTGTCTAACATAGCTAGATACACAGGTGCTATATGTGAGTGAACACAAGCTTCTATCTTCTGAAGAATTCCAAGTGCTTTCACATGGGTTATCCCCTCCCTCAGGCCCATGTCTGGGAGTAAAATTTAAGAGCCTCCTTTTCAGATGGGGAAGCCACGGAACAAGTGGGGTAAGACAGGAAGTCATTCCACCACCACAACCATCACTGCAGTGATCAACACCTGGACAAGAAAAGAGGACAGTCTAGGGTGCTTTCTTCTGCCTAGCAAACAAGAGACAAGGGACTGTAGAGTCTTTATCTGTGCTGAGGATGGAAAAGACCAGTTCAGGAGAAAAAAAGATGGTGGGGGTGTGGGAGAGAAATAAATGCATCTCAGTCTGTGTGTGTGTGTGTGTGTGAAGACCAGAGGACACTGGGTGTCATTCTTCAGACACTATTTCTTTAAGACAGTCTCTCACTGATCTCGAGCTCATCAAGTAGGCTAGGCTGGCTTGCCACTTAGGCCCAAGGATCCACCTGCCTCTGCCTCCCCATACTGGAATTACACCCAGCCTTTTTAAAATGTGGGCTCTGTGGGTTATACTCAGGTTCTCGTGCTTGCAAGCACTTTACCAACTGAGCTATCTTCCCAGGCCTCAATCACCCACCCTTAATCTGCATGAAACACTTCAGTCCCAAACCTAATGTTTGGTAATATCCAAATGATCACAAGAGCATATGACAAAGCAATTCTCCAAGCAACTGCGCAGTGGGCCGCCCCGCTCCCTTCACAGATGCTGTTGACAAGAGTGAAATTATGTGTCATCAAAACACCTGACTCCTCAGAGACAGGCAGAGCTTGACTCCGAATGCCAACTGCCTTCTGCATGATTAAGCTGGCAGCATCCCTCCTCTCTCCCTCCACCAGCAGCCTCCTGACAGGACCCACAGGTCCCTGGGAGAACCCGCTTCTTGTCCTGCATGGTGGGCTCCACTTGGGTGACTTCTCACCACTAGCTTTCTGAGAGGGTCTGTTTGTTTGTGGACTTCTGCCCCTTAAAGACCCCAGTCACATAAAACAAGGGTTGCCTACTGGGTAGGGCAGACATGTGCTTGCCTGATTTCTAGTTATGGTTTCCTGGAGATAATGAAGTTAAAAGAAATGCCTTTGAGTCTTGGCCCAACGCAGAGTAAAATTAGGAAAGCCTGGGAGGGGAAAGAGAAACTGTAGTTCGGGCACATGTTCATTTACGTTTCTTTCTTCCTTAAGATGCCATGGCAGCTAAGGAGAGTTCCTTGAAGGTAAGATACAAAACCCATTGCATTTGGCTGGGCATCCTGTTTAGTGATGGTGATAGATCAGGTCAATGAGGGAGGTTCAGGACAATGAGCCAGGGAAGGCAGGCAGGCCAGAGGGTTCTGCTGCTCTCTGGCTCAGTCCCTTTTATGGTCGGCATTGCTACTGCAGATCTCTGCTCTGGAGTGGTGCCATGGTCCCCATGTGCAGAAGGATCACCTCTTTAGAATGCATTTCAGTTGGGCAGCCTGCGTGCCATGCTTTGAAAGATCCAAGGAAGATCGCTCAGATCATCTCTGTACTCACTTGCAAATATAAAAGGGCTCCTGTGGGAGAAGTACTGTGGCCATCTCAAGACAGCAGACCCTAAGGTAGTTTTATAAGCACAAACCCCACTAGATTGTGTCCTTGGGGAGAAGACTAGGACTGATCAGAATGGCTTGCCAGCTGCATGCTTTACCTAGAGCTGACCCCAGGATGGAACTCCCCTGTGAGAAAATGATTTTGCCATTAAGTTCTAATATGACTGAGACCATCTTCACACCCTGAGTCATAACTGCTTTTAATCTACAAGGTGGAGCTAATATCTTTGCAAAGGTAAAGGGAACTCTCAGTAACTGTCACATACAGTACAGATGGTAGAGGCCATTGTTGTGTCCAGCCTGCTGCCCTTCAGGTCCCAGGCTAATGGGCTTGTCTTTCCCCTCCATGTGTCATTTCCCAGTACAACCCCCATCCTATCCTAAATGCTCTCCCCCGTGATATTGTACTCTTAGCACATTAAATTTTAACCCTCCTATTACAAAGTAGACAACAGTAATGTAGACAGAGAGATGACAGGCACTGGACCAATGGATAATCTTTATACAAAAAGCACACTAAATAAACACCTGATGGCATATAGCCGATAATGAGGTCACTGTACCTCGTGTAACTCAGGAAGAATAGGTTGTCTGTTTGAGTGAGTACTCTCAGCAAAGCCCCACAACATTTTCCAAACAAAGACATTAACCTGGGAAAACACCACCTGCTTAAGCCCAAGTAGACAAGGGCCTCGAGGAAAGCCCTAACAGTGCCCTCCCATAAAGGTACATGTTTTAACAGTGAGAAAAGCTTATTGGACAAGTTTAAATGAGTTTATCATATGAGGCGCTCGCTACAAAGGCCCTCTGCACAGAAACACTGGAAACTGAGCTGAGACACATGAAATTTAGGCTGTGCCTGGGGCTGTTCTTAGGGCCTACAGCAGCCTCTGGGTAGATTTGTAGCCCACTGATCTAAAAGAGTCACCTCAAAACTTCCTTTTCTCTGGAGTTAATTTTCTTTCTACAATGATTTAGTACATAAGATAAGGCTTTGAAAAGTTATTATTAATTTGTTTATAGACTATTTCTCATACTTACTGAGTTAAATATTTTAAGAAATTGAACATCTTAACATATTTGTACCTATTTTAAATGTATCATGATAGTTTCATTTTAAGCGCCTTGGGAATACAACTTCCAGATCAGTTTATACTCGGTCTGATGCATCTTTGAAGAACCTGTGTTCAGTGTGGGGGATCTTGGGAGAGTATTAGTCTAGATTTGCTTGGCAAGTCTACATCAAGGTAAAGGATTACTATAGATTAAAAAAAGTCCTTGGCAGAGTTCAACAATGCTGCGTTTTTCTGGAGCTCTGGGTCAGTAACAGGGAAGATGATTTGGAGCCCTGAATGTAGACTGAGGAAGTTGAGTTTTACTCTATTGATAATGGGAAGCCAACTAGGTTTTCAAACAGAGGAGCAAGAGAAAATTTATCTTGAATTGTGTCACTACGTTCCCTTCCTAAACGTATCTTGGAACTATCTGTGAACTGGTCCAAACTAAAAACCTAAACCCTTGAGTGACAGTCTGTTTCGCATTGTCTTTGGGAATCTCATTAATATAAACTATCTCTGCTTTCCACAGTATTCCCTATATTCCAGACCAGAAGGAAATGCTTCTGGGAAGGTGAAATGCTATCAGGCCACATTCTACTAAGGGAAAAAAAAAAGATTCATCATATGATAAAGTGACAAGTAACTTAAAGTCACCCAAATATAAATAAGGCCAAAGGACAAAAGTGGTCCATCTCAAGGTCAGTAAAGCACATCAGTCAGCATTCACAGGCACTTCTATTTAACATCCTCTTCCTGGTGGGAATACTCAAAAGCAAGACATCATTCCTGTCTTCAAGGGATGAAGAAGAACACATAAGCTCATTTTAGTAAAGTATCCCAAGAGGCATTTGGAATTGGAATTAGTGATTGCTACCGTGCTGTTCAGCTCTGAATGTCTACATTTGTGACTGAAAGCAGAGCCTTTTGTAGGGTCATAGATGGTATTGGGTGTTATAGAATACTTGGCACAAACTGCAAAACTACAAAGACTTTCTGTTGTACCAAAATAACTGAAAGCCAGATAATTTATAAGGAATAGAAGTGAAGGAGGACAAGATTGTGCATACCTATAACTCCCACAACAAAGAGGCCAGAAAAGGAAGATCACAAGTTCAAGGCCAGCCTAGTCTATATAGCAAGATCCTGTCTCAAACAAACAAACAGAAACAAACCACAAAAGGTAGAAGTTTATTGGGCCTGTGGTCCTGGGGCTGGAAAGTCCAAGGGCAGGGCTCTGACATATGCTTACTGCATCACTGAGGGCATTCTTTTTGCATTTTCACATTGCAAGACAGCAAGCATTCAAGCTTACATCTCTCTTCTTCTTTTATAAAGTTATTAATACTATCTCAGGAGCCTATCTAATCTTAATTACCTCTAAAAGCCTCCTCTCCAAATATCATCAACATCTGTACTTGGAGATTAAGTTTCCAACACCTGAACCCAGGGACTTGCTATATCCTAGGCAAGAGCTAGCCGTAGCACTGAGCTCCATCTATTGCTCACCAACACATGAACTTTTTGAGGAGGCACATAAACCATAGCAGAAGCCTTCCCAGAACTGGTTAGTTTTAGAGTTTCTGAGGTGGTCCCCATTGCTCCTTACCTTCGGGTTGTGTCCTGTGCAATCTCTTTTCAAGATGAATCACAACTGTCCTGTGAGACTATTACAATGGGGCAAAGAAGAATATGGCAGAGATGACAAATAGGACTGTGAATAGTGTCTCAGATCACTCTGGGGATAGCAGCCCTCTGCTTTGAGGATGCTCAAGTAGTCTATGGAGAGACCTGTTTACAGATGAATGGAGGCCTGTTTCCACTGGTCAGCACCAGGCTGCCAGCAAAGTAAGCAGATCCTGAATGCTGAGTTGAGTCTTAGATAACTTCCGCTCTGGCAGGCCTGTTTTTATCACTGTTATATTCCTGACTCGTGGACACTGTGAGAGAGAATAGATCATTGTTATTGTTTTAAGCCACTGAGTTTTTGAGTAATTTTTACCCATAAATAATGAACCTAGTACGCCAATAATCCCTTGACTATTTTCAATTTCACACTATACTAAAAAAATTTTGTGTATGTATGTATGTGTGCAGATGCATACACATGTGTTGCATGTCCATGAAAGCAGAGGTCAATCTTTTTTTATGTGTATGAGTGTATTGCCTGCATGTATGCAAGTGCACGCATGTCATGTAGTGCCCATGGAGGTCAGAAGAGGGCATTGGATCCCCTGGAACGGGAGTTTCAGGTGATTGTTAGCTGCTATGTAGGTGCTGGGTATCAAACCCCAGTCCTCTGTAAGAACATCTAATGCTCTTATCAGCTGAGACAACTCTCCAGCCCAGAGGGCAATCTTAAGTATCATTCCTTAGGAGCCCTCCACCTTATGTTTTGAAACAGGGTATCACCATGTAGGCTAGACTGGGTGGCCAGTCAGCCCTCAGGATCCACCTGCCTCTGCTTCTTAATGCTGGGGATCGTAAGTAGGTATCATCATGCCAAGCTTTTTTTGTGTATATGTGGGGGACTGATTTCAGGTCCCCAAGCTTGCATAGTAAGAACTTTACCGACCAGGTCTGGAGAGATGGCTCAGCAGTTAAGAGCACTGCTCTTGCAAAGGATTTGGGTTTGGTTCCCAGCACCCATATGACAGCTCACATCTGCCTCAGGGGATCCAACACCCTCTCTGGCTTCCACATAGCTTTTTAAAAATCTTAACTATGTATAAAAGAACTTTACTGATTGAACTATCATTCTAGCCCTCTAAAATGTTTTAACACCAAACTTATTAAATCATTTTTATTAATATTATATGAAGGAATTTAACAGTATATGTTTTAATAAAATTGGTCATATTCCTTTAAAAAATCATGACTGGTTAGAAAATAAGTTTATGTAGAGTCAGGCAGAATATTCACTTTCTTTCCAAGTCTTATTATGAAGGTGGTGACATTTCAACAATTGTCCCTTCAATTGCCTCCTTTATATGGTGGCATTTTGGCAAGAGGATTTATTTTCTGTGTGGTAGCATTTCTGAAATAGTTGTATGTGGGTTTTGTTATTTGTTTGTTTTCTAAATAGTAGGCTTACAAAAAGTGCTCCATGTTTCAACTTGTAAAACAATCTACTTCAGCAGAAATTTAGAGTGATCTTGTCAGTGTTCTTAAACACAAGAGACTTTTAGTGCTAGGGATCTTATTCTGAGATCAATTTAGCTGAAGGAAGCATTTCTTTTACCAAAGTACAGGACAAGATGGAATCTGTAGAGATAATAAACTGCCTCTCACAGGTGTAACTTCCATTTTGAACAGACGCAGATGCTCAAGCAAATTTGAGAAAATGAAACCTGGCAGATGGGGAGAAGCAAACCTGGGTCCCCTGGGAGTGTTGGTTTTAATCACCGCCCACACGAGGAGCACTTAATTGAGATTTGGGAGATGATTAGAAACCATTAGCACCTTGTCAAACACAGCAGTCAAAAGCCCATCTTTAAACCTAAAACTGCAGCCTTCTACTTTCTTCCTTAGACTGAGAGATAAGGTTTTGGGAATTACTTGGAGCTACTCTGCTGAAGTTTTGCTTGGAGGGACCTGTTGCGTGATAGAGGAGGCACAACCCTAATCCAGCAAGAACAGTGTTTCTCACTTTGATTCTTCCCACTGCTCTCTTCAGGTTGCCAAACTGCTCCTCTATAGAGATACCTTGACTGTAGGGTGCTCCACCAACCACCTCCCTATCTTTGGTGCTCTGAGTAGACTGAAGGAATGTCGTAGGGAGCTTGGCATGCTGGTGAAAGATGCTGGCACAGGAATGTCTCCATTCTCCTCTCTAGACATGATGTAGCAGGATGGTGTGGAGATAGGTCCATGGGCTCTGATTCAAATCAGGGCTCTGTCATGTAAACATCTGGTTCACTCAAACAACCTCTCCAGTAGTGGTTTTTAAGTCTGTCACTATGCATTCCTTATGGTATTACAGTGAGGACTAAATTTAAAAATAAGATAAAAGCTAGCAGTCATTGCATACTTGCAATGTGCTGGGCATTGAATATTGATACAGTTAATCCTCACAATGACCTTATGAAATAAACTTCCTGTTATACTGATGAATCAACCCAGGCACAAAGAGGTTAAGTAACTTCCTCATAGTCACAGAGTAAACAGGAACCAGAGTGAGGTTTTAAGTCCAGGTGCTCCAACCTGAGTCCATAACACTACACTACACTGTCTCCAGGGAGACATCAGACATTACTAGCATGGGCTACTTCTGGTAAACATGCTCTTCCAAAATGGTAAGCTGATGTCTTAGTCTGGCCCCTGCTGCACTGGGATGTTGGGGCCCAACTACCACCCCCCACCAATGAGAACTGCCTCCAAAACCCACCTCTTGAATTAAGTCTCTGATTCCAGCTATGTGTTTCCTAAAGGTGCCTAGTAGATTGGGGTGCTGAGGGCTTGATGTCAGCCAAGCAAGAACTGCAGAGCAAAGACAAGCAGGCAGCAAGCCAAGCTCTAATCATGGTCATCTGTGGCTTTTATCCATAAAGCCAGCGGCAGAGGATGTAGAAGTCGGCGGGGCACCAGGCTGTAAGCATAGCTGGAAACACACCTCGGGTAATTCCTGACTTCCTGTTAGAAATAAACAGAGCTGGGCACGCCGAGTTTCCCATCGGCTTCACGGCTTGGCAGCCAGTCCCTAGTGCCTATCACCTAAGATAGCGAAGATGTCAGGCCAGGGCCACTGGACTAGAACAAAAAGGATGGGAAAGGCCGTCTCCTCCCTGACCTCTGCTCCACTGGGATACTGGTCCTGTGGGAACGCAGATACATCAGTGTTTGAGAGCTGGAAGGGGATGGGCTCAGAGTCGCATGATGGGAGGATTGGATAGGAAGACAAAAGAGGGCAAAGAACACCCAGGCCCCCCTTCCTGTTTGGGGCCCCCGAAGCTTGACAGTAGTCCCCTCAAAGCCCATTGGCCAGGTTTGCCTTTGCAAGAGGGCCTACCTCAGTAGACTGATGGGAGTGAGTCCAGGAGAGACTCTCCCTATGGGATTAAAATGGATGGCCCAGCTTGTGGCCAAGGCCAGAAGACTCCATTCCTGTACCGTGACTCCAGACTGTTTACACCTGTCTGTGGGAAAGAACTTCTCCACAGACATGCTGACTGGCCTAGGCCCAATGTGCCTCTCCTGGTGGCTCTTGTGAACTTTTAGTGGCATGATGAGCAAGCTTCCAGTTGACTACATACCTACCTGAGTGACCTGACTTCTCTTCAAATGACAATATCTCACAGTGGTGCTTTTGTGTTGCTCTGTCACAGAATTATATTTCTTAAGACTGATATTGGAAAGCTCTTTTTCTCTATGTGCTGTTATCACTTTTTAAGTATATTTTATCCTTTTAGGGCTGGAATTTACAATTTGCAGAACTCAGTGCGTAAGTTCAGGGCCCCTTGCTGGAAAGGCCAGACAGCAACAGTACAGCATGAAACCAAGTGTGGGGCCTTCTGTACTCAGGGCCCTGCACACCCATGGAGCTGGCCCTGCTTTGGTTGAAAGAGGCTAACTTTCCATGGACAAGGTCAGAGATACATAATATACTGTCTAAGTCATTTTTATCTTTGAATATTTAAATACTGTATTAAAGGATCAAATCATCGAGATTTTAATTAGTCATTATAGGAGTCCTAAAACTCCAGTGGGTCAGATCTAGGTGCCTCATCCATGAGTACTTAACTGTTCCTAATCACTGCTAAACACTTTCTAATTTCCCCCTTTCATTGGGCACCATTGTGTTTCCCAGCCTCTAAAGCTCTGAAATATGACCGCCTAACTGGCACAAGGATCACTTGAGGAGCAAACCAAAGACACGTCACCTGGAGACCAGTTCCCAGGAAAATGAAAGTTTATTTCCCAGTTATACAGCTAGAGATTCAGGGATCAGAATGGGGGAGATTAGCATATATGCATAGAGGAAGGAAGATGTGCAACATCTGTCAAGGTTGGACAACCTGGAGGGTAGAGGCAATGTGAGGTCCAAGCCTACCAACTGAGAAAGTGAGGCCAAGGCAACCCGGATAGAGAACTGAGATGAAGCCTTCGCCGTCCTGCTTATCCAGTGAGCCTGCGTTCTGGCCTGCTTCCAAAGTTAACCTTTGTTGCTGAAGGATCCCAGAGTCACGAGATTTAGCAAATAAAATCACAGAACATCAGTCAAATGTGAATAATATTTTAGTGTAGATATGTCCCTTCCAATACTTACTCTAAATATGAATTCTCATTTATCTGAAATTCAGATTCAACCAGGAAGTCTGCATTTCATCAGCCACCAGTAGTTATAACCTTGGTATCCACTGGTACCCACCCAATCCTCTGCCAGCTAGACACCGGCTCCCCACAACTGTAGCGGCTCTAGACTTGAACTGGACTGAACTGGTGATCTCCCCTGCCCAGTCCAGCCCTCTAGAGATAGACTTCACAGACACTGTTGAAGAAGCTGCTAACCACTGTGAAAGATACTGGTGCCAGACAGACGCATCTCTGACCTGCGGCCAGCCCTGCCGGGCCTCAGCACATTCCTTCCCCGCTCAGCTCATCTTTGGCACCCATACCAGCAGCAGCAGGAGGAGGCTAAGCACAAGTTTCACCCCATTGCCAGCCTGCAGGGTGGGCCCTCGGTGGGTTAAGTGTGTGATTATGGCTGGAGGCTCTCTGTTAGCCAAGGTTTTCTGGATTTCGTTTTTAATTCCCATTTTTGGAAATGAGTATGAAAATGATTGTCAGAAATGTGCATATTTCTATATTGTGTGTCATTTAATCTGCTTAATACTTCAAGGTGGGTCATATGGTCCTTATTTAGAAGATGAGAAAATTGAGATGCTACTGACTTCTTATTGGTAGATGTCAAAACTTGAATTAAGCTCCAGACTTCTAAATCCAATCTATGCTGTGTTACTGTGCAACTTTATCACTGACCGAAGTATAAACTTCTAAATGGTTATTTTTCATACCTCACTATTTAGTCTGATCTCTATATCTTTAGTATTTTACCACAAAATACATCTAAATATTACTGTATTGATTCTCTAGAGCTGCCTCTAGAGGTGCCTTAAATCACCACAAACTAGGTGATTTAAGACAATAGAAATTTTTTGGAATAGTCTGTTTTTATTGTTGTTGCTGCAATGAAATATCAGAGGCTGGGTAACTTTATATGGAAAAGAGGTTTATTTAACTCATAGTTTTGGAGACCGAAAACCTATGATCAGGTTTGACTTGGGCTCTGGTGAGAGGGCCTAATGGCAGATGGCATCATGGTGGGGTACCTATGGCAGTGAGGAATTGCATTACCAGACAGAAAGCCACAAAGAGGCCAAGGTCAGGCTAAGGCTGTTATAACTCTGGAAGAACAACATCCCCTTCTGAGGGCAGCACCTCCTGTGGCCTGCTAACCTCCCACAGAGCTACATCTCTTAAAGCCTGAGGGAACAAACCCTATCTAAACCATGACATCTATTCTCACAATTCAAGAGGACAAAAAAAAACTCAAAAAATCAAGATAACAACAGGACTGTTTCCTTCTGGGGACTCTGAGGGAAAGACTGTCCTCCACCTCTGTCCTAGCTACTGCAACAGGCAGCCTGTGGCATTTCTTGGCTTGTAGGTCTGTCTGCCCCAATTCTGCCCCTATCATGACTTGACGTCTATGTTGTACATCTCTCTGTGTCAGCATTCTTCTGAATCTCCTCTCCACGTTACAAAGACATCATGAGGCTCACCCTAATGCAATATGACTCCATCTTAACTAGCTCTATCCACACAGACCCTGTGTCCAAATAAGATTTTATTCTAAAGTTCTAGACAACACAAATTCTTGGAGGACACTGCTCAACCCAATAAAGTGTTCTATTCTGATCCAGATTCTCATCAACCTTAGATAGAACAGGAAATGCTGGATTGAACTTCTGTATTAAAACTTTCCTCTCTCCAACTCATGCATTATTCAAAAAAATCACTTTATGGAAAATAAATCTGCTCATAGCCTATCCCCCTTCTATACTTACAAATGGTCACATGTCATATGTGTTATAGCTGGCTTTCAGACTTGAGTGGGCTAAAGAGTCAAGAGGAGAACGTTTTAACATTAGATTACGAGGCTCCATCTCTGAGCTTCTGATTTATAGATCAGGGGCAAAGCCCAGGAGTCTGACAAACTCGAGATGATTCTGATGCAGATGGATTTGCAGACCACACTTGAGAAAAAGAAATCCAACTCTTAATGTGGCATTTAAGAATCCTCACAATCGGATCCAATTTTTATTTTTGGTTTCATCGCCCAGTTCTCCAACCTCAGCCAAGAAACCTATATCCAGCCAACTGGACGCCTTCTCTTCCTTTCCTCCACTCGCCCTCTACGCCTGCATGGGTCATGGTAAAGTAGTTAGGACTGGGGCTTTGCAGCCTGCCTGGGCACTCACTCAGCTGCCTGTGGCTGCAGTTACTCAGCCATAGAATGGAATAACCTTCTTCCCGTGAGGCTAATGTGAGGAGAATCACTAGCTGTGAAGTGCTTGGAGCTGAAACTGGCACACAGAAAACAATGAAAGTTTGATTTTTTAAAAGAAATTTTATAGCCTTTCTCATTTAGTCTCCTCTTCCTGGGCTCTTTCTCTATCCTTTTGTCTCCTGGAAAAAAAAGCCTTTCTCCATCAGGGTTCTGTGAAGAAGGCTTCACCTGTGTGATGTCTTCCTGGACTCCTGGGTCCCTTTAATTACGGCGACCTTACCCTGGGACCATTGCTTCCTATCCCTGTTCGTACTCTCGTACTATGACATTTCCAGGTACACACATGAGCTGCCCTTCTGTGGGGCTTAGGAAAAAACTTGGCATATTTTGTAATTAAAGTGCTTTATCGCTCCTCATTCCGTGAAATTGGATATTCAGTTTATTATTTTAGCATTGACCGTTACTGGGCATTTCTGAATTTAATTCAGTCATTATTTTGTACTATCGAATCAGCTCTTGTTTCTTCCCACCTCTTCCAACCACAACCTACCCTGTTTTCTTTCTCCTGAGTTATCAGTTTCATCACTGTGGCCAGTGTGCAGTGAGAAGCTTGGCTGGGTTGTTCACATTCCAAATGCTTTATTTAGAAACCAGAACTTACTGCCCACTCACAGATACAGCCCATACTTCTGTGGCAGGAATGTGCTTCCTTAGTTCTGCCTACAGAATCCATAGGAAGGCTGCCAAGTGTTATGCTTTCAATAGTTATGTTTGTGTCTCAGAAGAAAATGTGGCTACTTACCAATGGATACCGGGAGCTTACATGGTCTTTACCCAGCATCCTTGGCCAAAAGAATCTTTTCTCTCTTGTACCTGCAATCCAAGCACTTGGGAAGATAAAGCAGGAGGACCATCATGAGTTTGAGACTAGCCTGTGCTACGTGCTAAGTTTGAGGTTTGAGGCAAATTTAAGCTACAATGTATGCTTCTGTCTCAAAAAACATTTTTTTAAAACTTAGGGCCTATGCATGCTAGGCAAGTGCTCTATCAATGAACTATGTTCTCAGACTTTATATCTATGAATATATCTATAAAAATATAAGGCCTAAAGAAATGACTCAGTAGTTAATAGTACTTGCTGTTCTTGCAGAGGACCTGGGTTCAATTTACAGCACATACATAGTGCTTACAATTATCCATAACTCCAGTTCTAGTGAATCCATTGACTTCTTATATGACCTCTGTGGGCACCAAGCATGCACATGGTGCTTACATATGTAGACAAACATTTATACACACAAAAGAAAATAAAAATCTTTTAAAAAAATCTAATATATTTATACTTTTAGACAAATATTGTTAAAATTATAATCATCATAATAAACATGATAAAAATAATGATAATCATAAAAGAATATATTTTTTAAAAATCTAATGTCATGCCTGTCATCCCAGCACTTGGGAGGCAGAGGCAGGCAGATCTCCATGAGATGGAGGCCAGCATGGTCTACATAGTAAGTTCCAGACCAGCTGGGGCTACAAGAAGACACAATCTGAAAAGAAAAATCTAATCTAATATATATTTATATTTACTTAGATATTATATATATTTAGAAAAATTCTCCTTAAGTTATTCAGGCTGGCCTTGAATTCACTCTGTAGCCTCTGCAGATGTGAACTCTCTTGTGATTCTCCTGTCTCAGCCCCAATGAGTAGTTGAGTTCTGACCTCTGTGGGCATTGCATGACCCGATGGACTTACATACATGCACAGACAATGAAATAAAAATAAATAAAAAATATTTTTAAAGAGCTGTTTCTCAGCTCCCTGGATACAACCCTTGGGAGCTGACAGTCCAGCTATGCAAGCAAACCTCTAGCAGCTAGCCACGGTGGAAGAAGGGTCACAGAGGGAAGTATGCGGAGGCATGGGTCCTTAGCATAGAGGTCTGGAGGCTGAGAACTTTCAATCTGGTCACTGAAGGGTGAATAGGAGTTAGCCAGGGGAAAGGGCTTCTTGCAGAAAACTCCTGGACTGCCTTTCAGCTGGAATCACAATGCCCAGTATTCCTAACTGACTCTCTCAGAACTCTGAATCCCTGTCTTGGTGTTCTGATTTACTAAGTTCTGCTGGAAGCACAGCTAGCTTTATGCGTTCTGCTGAGCACCCGCCGCACCTGGACGTCATGGCCTCTTCACTTGAGAGCTTGGCCCTGGTGCCACCAAAGCTGTCCTGCTGCCACCACCTGTTTATAAGCATCACCACTGCCCAGAACACCATATCATAGGACCTCCTCAGCAGTCAGCCCAGGCTAGATCACATCCTCCTTGGCCTCTGTGACTTAGGATCCATTCCCTTGCAGTTCCTCTGGCTCATGCCTAAGGTTCAAGTACACCATGTGACAGATCCTACTTGAATGCTGTGAATCTCACAAAGCAATGTTTCTTAAACTGGGGGCGGGGCAGTATATCCTCAAAATATATCTATGCACCCCATGTGAGGAACGTTACATTGAAGATAAATTCATCACTTCTATATGACACGATTATGAATGCAAACATGGATGTATGCCTTGAAGCTTTGTATCGGGATCAACTGTAGGCGAGATGAGTAGAGGGTGGCTGCATGGGTCTCACGCAGTCTCACAAGGATGCTGTACTAGAGCTGGGCATGGTGGCACACACCTTTAATCCCAGCATTCAAGAGGTGTAGGCAGAAGGATCTTTGTGAGATCTAGGCCAGCCTGGTCTACATAGTGAGTTCCAGGCCAGCTGGGGCTACAGAAAGACTCTGTCTCAAAAAGAGAAAGATGCTGTATTGGTTACTTTTCTCATTGCTGTGACTAAATACCTGACTCTTAAAGAAGGAAAGGTTTGTTTTGGCTTATAGTTTACTGAGATATAGCCCATTGAGACAGGAAGGGCACACTGGCAGGAGGGTGAGGTGGCTGATCATATTGGAACCACAGTCAGAAGCAAGAGGATGAATGCTGGTGCTCAGATCACTTTCTTCTTTTATCCAGTCTCACACCCCAGTGCAAGAGATGGTGCTGTGTCCATTCAGGGTAAGTCTTCCCTCTTCTGTTGAAAAACTTTCTGGAAACATCCTTGTAAACACACCTCATGGTGCATCTAAATACAGTTAAGTTGCCAGTGAAGTCAGCTATCATAAATGTTCATGGTTGACCTGGAACCCTAAGGGGTCTTCAAACCTCACGGAAAACAATCTTAGAGTAGAAAGAGAACCTCACCTTCCTGAGCCTCAAGCATTCTCAGAAATGGGTGCACGTTGTCCTCCCGCTTCTAACCTTCCAAATGTAATAAACAGCAATTAGGTGGGGTATGTAAACTTCTGACTCACCTGAAGATGCCATGTGGATATTAATGTGTATCACTATTACTGTTTATTGTCAGCCTGTGCTAAGCAAGAGACAGCAGCCCAGTTTCCTCAACAGCCTGGAAACGTTTTCCTCCCATAAAGATACATCTCCAACTCTTCCTGCAGAAATGAGAGAAAGCCAAGTTCTCCCCAAGAAAAAGCCACTGCTTTCTACTACTCAGGGATTGGATCTTGGCTTTCAATTCTGCTTTTCAGATTAACTTGTCTACTGTGCCTATGTGGACTAATATATGAAAGAAAAAACAAATATTTGAGTAGTAAACTGTGCTAATATCCAATAGATGATGGGCTCTGGGCAAATCTGAGAAGGTTTAGCACACACTGCACACACAGGCCCATGCTTGTTTGTGCTCATTGCTTTGAGGGGGTGTTCTAGTTTGCTTCTCTGCTGCTGTGATAAAACACTGACCAAAACCAAGTTGGGGGAGAAAGGGTATATTTTACCTTACAGGTTACAGTCCAGCATAAGTAGAGCCGAGGCAGGAGCTCAAGGCAGGAACTGAACCAGAGACCATGGAGGAACACCGACTGCTTACTAGCTTACTTCCTTTGACTTGCTCAGCTACCTTTCAACCCAGGCCCACAGGCCTAGGACTGGTACAGTGGGATGGGCCCTCCTATGTCAATTAGCAATCAAGAAAATGTCCCAAAGACAGAACCCACCAGCCAATCTGATGTAGGAAATTCCTCAGTTGAGGTTCCCTCTTCCCAGATGTGTGAAGTTGACAACCAAGATTAACCATCACAGGGAACATGTACATGCACACACACACACACGCACGCACGCACGCACATGCACACAGAGTCTCAGCTATGCTGAAGTTTCTGAGTAGAAAAAGGTACCACACCATGCTTATAGCGTGCCTTTCACCCCACGAAAGTGTGCTTGTGAGGAAGATGGGTTAATCAGTCCTCACCACTCCATGGTGAGGCTGCGACCCCAGGAGTCCTGGGGAGTTCCAGGTAGAGCCCAGTGTTTCTCCTTTAACTCCACTCTATCTGAGACCAGTTTTCCTTGTGAACACTGAGCTCCCATCACCATCTGAGTATTTTTCTGATTTTTTTTTTGTAGTACTGGGGATTGAACCTAGGACCCCACAAATGTGTATGTGAGTTCTCTACTCCTGTGTGATATCTCCAACCCTTTTGTAGTTGTTTTTTTTTTTTTTTTTAATCTTTGAGACAGGGTCTCACTAACTTGTTCAGGCTGGCTTTAAACATACTCCTGTGTGATATCTCCAACCCTTTTGTAGTTGTTTTTTTTTTTTTTTTAATCTTTGAGACAGGGTCTCACTAACTTGTTCAGGCTGGCTTTAAACGTTTATACTCAGTAGGTAGGCCTAGAACTTGTGATCTCCCTGTCTTAGCCTCCCCAGTAGCTGGCATTACAGGTGTACACCATCAAGCCCAGTTTTTGTCTAGGCATTTTGTCCTTAGTCATTTTCCCATGCCTTGCCCTGCTTGAGGTCTACCACAAAAAAAAAAAAAAAAAAGAAGTCTAAGCCCTCTTTTGCCTTCCAAATTCTAGCAAGCATGAAGGTCTCCTTGTGCCTCCTCCCCCAAGTTTGGTGTGTCTGCATTTCCAGGGAACTGGTCCTTGGGGAGCTGAGTAAGAGACAAAGCTTTGAACCAGAGCTACAGCCTAGGGGTGGAGTGGGAGGTGATGAATATTTGGAGTTTTCAGTGTCTGTTTGGGGATTGTTTTCTAAGCAGCCTGGACTGAGATTCTAGGGAAGGGTTTGCACAGCTCCAAACTCCTTTCCAAACAGAAGACCCAGGAAAATGCCACTCTGCTCTCAGTTTTATATTTTGTGGTTTTTGCTGCTTTTCAGAAGACCCAGATACTAATTCCATTAACAGAGAGTTAATGCAGCACACACTTCCCTCTGCAGTTACTGTTGTCTTCAGCCGATATTGTCTAGAAATGATCATCACTGCTGGGGAGGGAGGAGAAGGAAGGCCACCATTCTGCAGAACCTAGTCCACAGAGGGCTTTCCAAATGCCTGCCCTAAGCAATCAGCAGATGGGGGAAGGAGACTTAGAGACCCTTCACTGGAGTGTGAGTTCATGCGGCCTGTATCAAGGCTCTGGCTAAAGAGTCCGGGGTCTCCTCAGGAGCCCCCATGGCAACTGCTGAGTGTGTTTTAAAGCTCAGTTCTTTCAAAACAGATTTTCCTTTGCAACCTTCTTTTATCCCCTACCCCTCCGCTGGCCTTACAAAGCATCCACTGGCTTTGAGCATTGTCTAGGAACAGGTTTTTGCCCCCAGGGACCTGTCCTGTGTGAGGGCTCTGCTAATTTTGGCTTCCTGCTGTGAAGCTGGTTCTGGGAACCTCTTCTTTTCCCAGAGTATGCTAATTTGCTTTCTTTCTCCTTTCTCACTTTCCCTGGAGAGTCTGTTGTGGTCCCACTGGTGCAGACACTAGAGAAAAGTCACCTGCCCGGAAGGTTTGCTCATCTGGATTCCCAGTTTTGCCTGCCAGACTTCCTAGCCTCACCTCAGGGGGAACATAGCTTCTGTGGGGTCTAGTGTCAAAGCCTACCTTTCCTTTCTCTTTGCTGATATGAGGTGATCTCTCTGTGTGTGTGTGACTCAGACCCAGCTCCCTCCTGAATAGGAGTATTTGGAAGAAGATGCTAGTTATGAATGAAGGTCCCAGGCTTAACTGAGCCAAAGAAAATTAGGAGCATGGGTCTATGCTCTCCTTCTGGAATATGCTGCCATGCACTGTGTCAAAGGGAGAAAAAGTCCTTGTATCTGGTGGCACCTAAAACGTTTTATTTTAATACCTACTGTTTATTTATATAAGACACAGGCTTCCCACAGATGTTTCAGCCCATTTAGAACATGTTTTTGTAGCTGAGTTTCTGGCCTTACATAGCATCCTTCCCTTCCAGCCTCCTCCCCATCCATATCTCTATGATAAAATAGATTGACCCAGGGGCTGAGGAGGCCTGGTGGCTTTCCCATAGCATAAAATTATTGTTGTGCTTCAGATTTTTTAAAAAACACCATCTGTAGCTTGACAGAAAGATTGCAAAGACAATGCAGAATTCCTGTGTCCCCTCTCCTGATGTGGGTGTCGTTAACACCTTCTATTCATGTGGAACATTTGTCACAGTGAGAACCCTGTATTCAGACTTTGTTAGTTCTCCCCAGTGTCCTGCTCAGGAGCTCACCAGAACATCACATTTCCCTGAGTCATCCTCAGCCTCGTCTGACCTGTTTCTGACAGTTTCTGGCTATGCTTATTTTGGTCACCTTGGCAGTTTTGAGGAGTGTTAGTCAGGTGCTATGCCCCTCAGTCTGGTTTGGTTTTGGTGTGTGTGTGTGTGTACATAGTGTCATGTGTGCAGTGTATTACATGTTTGTGTGTGCAGATGCATGTATGCAGAGGCCAGATATGTCTTTCTTGATTGCTCTTCACCTTATTTCTTTGAGACAAGGTCTCTCACTGAACCTGGAACTCACGCATTTGGGTCGCCTCCGGGAATCCACCCGTCACCCTGGTCCTGGGACAGATGTACTGCTATGCTTGGCTCTTATATGGATGTCACAGATCCTTATGCTTGTGTGGCAAGCACTTTATCAACTGAGCCATCTCACTAGCTCCCGTGATGTGTTTTTGTTTTATGTTTTGGTGAAACTAAAGTGATGTGTTTGGGGGAAGACTCCAGATGTGTAGCATCATCCTCATGACACTATATCAAGGGAACATGCCATTAGCTTGACTCATCGTGGTGTTAGTTGGTCTGGATCAGATCAGGGAGTTTGCTGGGGTTCTCAACAGCCAGTTACTCTCCTCTCTTTCCATTCTGTATCATTTAGAAGCAAACCACAGGAGTAGTGGGGGAAGGAGGTAAGCTCTGCTTCCCGAGGAGAGAGTACACATATTATCTGGACTCCTGTGCAGGTAGATCCCAGTGATGTTTATGATGTGACTGAGAGGTTCCTGTCAGTATTTATTGGCAGGTCAGTGGTACTGGATGCATGGATACTGTAGACTTCACATGGAGCACCTCATGGAGCTGTTTTCCTGAAGGGTTCCAGTTCCTAGGTATCAGGGGGAGCAGTTTAGACATGCAGAATGTAGGACATAGACATATAAAAATGCAACTAACTGCTGGGTAAAACCATTGAGTCATTCCAAAATGCCTAGCAAGCATACACAAATGCACAGCATTCTGCTGAGTACCAAAAGCAGATAGTTCAGAGAAGACTCACTCAGACCCCAAGCATAGCAGCATACCACACACCTCTGCACACCCACTGTGAGCCAGGAGCCAAGGGAGCAGCATTGCAAGAGTGATGAATGGTGATGAAAAGGCCACGGAGCTGCTGGGAGAGAGAATTTAGGGAAAAATAGCAAAGATCTCTCTGTGGTTGTGAAGACTCAGATGTGTGGCTTGGGTGGGCAGATGGTGTCCAGGGAGGACAGCTCATCAGACAAAGGATGGCATGTGTTCAAAACAAACTAGTATCAAGACAGACATCTGGAGGAACTGAGAGAGGAATATATAGAAAGCGTTCCTGGAAAAAAATCACATGGCAATTTAGTCATATGGAATAGTTCTGCTTTCCTAAAATCAGCTTGTTTTGTAGAATTTAGTACATAAAACTCAGCGATATTTTGACAGTAGATTTATACTTTAAATATCCTGTTTAATTTGTGGGTAATCATGAAGTTCAAGCATTTTGGCAATTAATTGTTAAAACTGGGCATGTGCATTAGAGAGAAGGACGGGGTGCTAAAAGGGGATTTTAGCACATGATGATGTGGTCCCCGTTCCATTTCACCATGGAGCTTCTCATTTCCCTCGATGCTGGGGTGGTTCCGGCTGAGGCTCACAGTGGAGGCTGCCCCACCCAGGCTTTGCCCTCCTGAGAAGGCAAGTATCCCACCCAGGTTGTCCCTCCTGTTATGGCTGGGTGATACAGAGCTACTGAGGCCTGGCTCTGGGGGCTCAATTTCAGACAACTGAATTGCCACCTAGCTTCAGCGCTCCCAAGGGCGATGAGCTACAGCTTCTGTTACTACTGCATCAAGGTTCAACCGTCCTCTCAGCTCAGTACCACCTCTCTGACCTCCTCCCAGCTATCACTTCTGGGAGAACTCCCCAATGGACCACCTACGGGAAGACCTGTCTCTGAAGCTATTTCCTAGAAATCTGACATATGCTGTATTTGTTTTCTAGGGTTGCTGTAATAAAAGATCACAGACTAGGTGGCTTAAAACAGTAGGAATTTATTTTCTCTCAATTCTGGAAACCAGATGCTCCAAATCAAAGTGTAGTCAGGGCCACAAGTCCCCCTGAAGTTTCTAGGAAGAACCCTTCTTTGTTGCCTCGCTCACTTCATCTCCACCTGATCTTTTCTCTGTCTATTGCCCCCTCTCCTTTACTAAAGGACTTGCTATTGGGTTAAGGTTCATCCTACTGCAGGATGATCTCATATTGAGATTCATCACTTAATTATATCCACCCGATCCTTTTTCCAAATAAGGTTATATTGACAGGGTCCAGGCAGATATAAAGTTTAAAAATTTTTAATTATTATTATTGTTGCAGGGACATGCATGTACCACAGAACACATGTGGAGGTCAGAGGACAATTCTGGAATCAGTTTTTTCCTTCCACCTTGATGTGGATTCTGGAGATCAAACTCAGGTTGTCAGGCTTGCCAGGCAAATGCTTTGCCCACTGAGCCATCTCACCGGCCCCAGATGTAGCTTTTGAGGGACCAGTATTCAACCCACTGATTCCACCAAAATATTAATATTAAGGTGACTATATCCCAGAATGGGGATGGGACTTAAAGATGACTTATATTTTCTTACAAATTATTATATATATATAGAAAAACATGCATTACTTTTGTAATAAGCTTTTAAGTTGGTGTCTGGATCTGGAGTGCACAGTCTTCGTTTTAAAGTCCTGACCTGTTACAGGAGGACGAGAGGTAATGGCCACAGAAATGGGGAAGGACTCTCCCATCATACAATTACTGAATCTCAAATATAATTTTAAATATATCACTGGAACTTAGAATAAATGTGATCAGTGTCTAAGTTCTTTCCAAGCCTTTTCTTCCCCAAATGCAGCACTTGGCAGAGTAGTAAACTGTAAAGCAAAAGTGAGCCTGAGGAGACGCCAGGGACAAAGAACAAGCCAAGGGCCAGTGGACTAAGGTGAGGCCATTAAACCCAGGGACCTCGTAAGAGGGTTAAGTAGTTCCAGATCAGTAGCATCATCTGTATTTAGACAGAGGCAAATGAACAATTTGTATCTAGACAGAAAAACAATTTCCTTTAGGGCCATAGAATTCCCATACATGAAAATCGAGCCAATATGAGCTCACAATTAAATAGCACCAAGCACATTAGGAAACAAAGGAAGCATGTACTAGTCAATAGAAGGAGCAAATGCATTTAAAGTTACTAGACAAAGAAGAGTTTTACAAGGCTTTTTGTTGCAAAGTCAATATGTGAAAATTATGTTTCTAAGTACCATTTATAGGCAGAAATTGAGTGGCTTCTATTTTTAAAAAAGAAAGATAACATCTGCAAAGCAACTAAAGTAATGCATTTTGTAGGACCTAAGACACTATCAGTGAAATAGCATTACTCTCTGCATGCTGAGGAAGAAAAAAGACTACCAATTATAACTGAACGATGCTGTCAAGAGTAAGGCACAGTCTATATGTCAGGCAATGATGTAGAGAAAAGTATAACTTTATTGGAAAGTGCTAAAGAAAACATAAACATTTAAGAAGTAATCTATGTTTATGGACAAGAAAACTCACTGTTATTTCCCCCTCAACTAGTTGATCAATACAACGGAGTCAATGCAGTTCCCACTACAATTCCAACAGAAAAGTTTTAGGTACTTGACAAAATGATTCTAAATTTTAGCTGGAATATAAATTATTAAGAATAGGCCAGAAGCTTTGAAGGAGGAGGAGAACAGCCTCCTACCAGGTATCATCAACTTATAAAGTGGCAATAGAGACAAGACGTATTCATGCAGAAATAGAAAAGCTGACCAATGAACCAGAATAGTTTACCAGAGGAACAGAATCAGATTAGCTTGTTTGTGGAATTGTGATACAGGACAAAGGTAAAATGGAATATCCCTGGGAAAGGGAAGTGTTGATAAATACATGATGACATAATCTATGATTAATAAGGAAGAAAATAGAATCTTTATTCTATATGTCATTTTTTTTCTTTTGTTTTGTTTGAGACAGGGTCTCCCTGTAACCCCACCTGGCCTGGAACTCACTATGTAGACCAGGCTGGCGTGGATCTCACAGAGATTCACCTGCCTCTGCCTTCGAAGTGATTAAAAGACAGGAACCATCACGCCTGGCTATACGTTATTTCTTA
Organism: Eospalax fontanierii; assembly: GCA_035773235.1. Lineage (NCBI taxonomy): Eukaryota > Metazoa > Chordata > Mammalia > Rodentia > Spalacidae > Eospalax > Eospalax fontanierii. Next base: position 27,386,258 of record CM069543.1, on the reverse strand, counting down.
ATGGATTAAAGACTTAAATGTGAGAGGAAAATCTATAACTTTTAGGGAAAATGCTAGTATGTTTATGATTTTGGAATACAAAGGAATTCCTTAAATAAGACAGCATTAATCATAAAAGATTAATAAATTAGACATAATAAAATTAATATACCATATGAAATGCTTAACAACTTGTCAACAAGACAAGATCTAGAAATACTGAGGAGCTAAGCCTCTGGTTATGCCTGTGAGGCAGGTACTAGATTGGGCTGACATGGGAAAACCTCTCTAAATGTGGTTGAACCATTCCATGGATCAGGGTCCTTGACTGAGCAAAAAAGATAAAATGAGCTGAGCACCATCGTTCATTTTCCTCCACTTCCTGGCTGTGGATGCCATGTGACCAGCTGCCTCACGCCCCTCCCCTCAGGCCTTTCCCACTGTGATGGACTGAACCCTCAAACTGTGGCCCAAAATAAACCCTTCCTTTCTTAAATTGTTTTTGTCAGCCAGGTGTGGGTGCTTTAATCCCAGCATTCAGGAGACAGAGGTGGGTGGATCTCTGTGAGTTCAAGGCCAGCCTGGTCTACATAGTGAGTTCCAGGCCAGCTGGGGCCACAGCTGTCTCAAAAAAAAAAAAAAATTACTTTTGTCAGATTTTGTTTTACCAATGAGGAAAGTAACATGCCGTATACTCACAGCTATTCAGAGGCTGAGGCAGGAGAATTGCAAATTTGAGAACTTTACTCAAAAAAGAAATTAATATACCATAAATAAAAGGAATGGTTAATCTTGATCATCAACTTAACTGGTTCTGGAATCACCTAGTTAACACACCTCCGGGCATGCCTGTTAGAACATGTCCAGAGAGAATTAACTGAGAGGGACAGAATCTGTCCTCAGAGTGGGTAGCTCCTTCCAACAGGCAACCCAGACAGAAAGAGGCCTAAGAAACAGTGCTGAGTGCCTGCCTTTGCCTCCTCCCGCGCTCAGAGATCACTGCTGCCAGCGCCGTCCTCTGCTGCTGTCTGCCTCCAGCTTCTTCAGCCTTCCAATATGACTGAATGTCAGTGACTTTCCAAGAATATTCTAGGCCTTTGACACCAGATTGGGCCTACTGAGGCCTCTGCTTTCATGACCAACTACCAAATTTTCACCTTCTTCAGCACATAGATGGCCGTTTTTGAACTAGCCTATCATGTAAGCCAATCTAATAAGTCCTCTTTAATTTTATATATATATATATATATATATATATATATATATATATATATATACACACACACACACACACACATACACACACACACACATTCTATCAGCTCTGCCCAACACAGTCTACACGGCCTAATCCATGCCCCCATTGCTTACAGGCCCTTTGGTTAAGATCAGTTGTAAAAGACAGCCCCAAACTGAGATTTACATATGATCAATAAAAGCTTGATTTCTAGAACATGTTAAGGTTTACTAGAAATCAAAAAGAGAAACACAAAACACCCATTGAGAACAGAAAAGTAAGAGAGACAAGAGACAGTTATTTCACCATTAAAAAGAGAAAGACAAATGTCTGGTAAACTTACAGGAGGATGCTCAGCCTTGTTAGCAAAGGAAGTACAAGACAGGTTGGGCCGTCTTAAGACTGTGACAAGCCTTGCCTATGCTTATGTCTGAAGGCCTAATCTTCTTACATTTCCCTTAACATCCTGCATCCCATACCACATTAAATTCATTTGATATGTATTGTTTGGTGTTTGCTGGTGCCAGGAAAAAAAAAACCTGCTCTGCATATTTGGAACATAGAGCTAAAGAAACAAAGGTCCCTGCCCCGGTGGAGGTAAACCACGTAATAATGTGGCTGAAGGCAGTGAGTATTATGGGGTGGAAAAGAAAACAGTAGCATAGAAAGCAGATCGTAGGGTGGGAGGCTCTGCAGGATGGGATTTAAACAAATGTGTTCCTCACTCACTGGCTCCCTTGCTCTTCAGCAGGTTACCGCCGGAGCTTCAGCTAATAACAGTATAGAGGGCTAATTCCTCTCAGAGATATCTATGAGTAGATGGTTTGAGGAGAAGCTCTTGAGGACACTTCTCCTAGTGGCATATTCACCAGGATGATGAAGGTGGTCAAAGGGAGGAGAGAACTCTGGGATGCAAAAGGAAGAGAAAACGTTTGTGTGTGGTGGGGCGGGGGGGCACAATAGCTTTTTTAGCTAGTTATGTGTTCAAGGGAAGGTAGGTGGTCTATCTCACTCCAGCAAATGAAGACCAACAAGCAAGGCCCAGTCCTGGAAGGTTGTCTTAGGTACCATGGACAAAGCCTCTGGAAATCCACTTATAATAATAGGACAGGTATCCTTATAAAGGCTCCCAGCCTGGGGTACTGGACACCAGCAGCGAGCTTTGTGTCTTCAGAGGCTTCTGCTGCCCTTTTTGGACTCTCTTTCTTTAGTTTTTTTCTCTTCTTCCCAAGCAGCAACTATGGCCCAATGGGACAAGTTCTCAGTCCTTGTTCCTTACTTTTTTCCCATCCAACCTGCTCATTCACGTTCCTCTGCCCTGGACATGGGGTTAGTCTATTCTTTACAGATCTACAGGAACAAAGGTATTGTCACAAAGTCCCTAACGGGGCATAGTTGATTGCCTTTTCTTTCATCCTGGTGTGTAATTTTTTTTCCAATTAGAGACCACACGAGACTGGAACATGAGAGCAAGGCAGCCCTTCTAGTGGGAAACCCAGCAGCTTCTTCCGGGCAGTGACAGAGGGAGGGCCCTCCCTCTCTCCAGTCCCACCTGCTTAAAACTCCCGGCTTCTCTCACTAGTCATCAGCCTGCTTCCTTTATCTCCATCCTACACCAAACTCGAGGTCTTGTCTCTGACATGAATTTCATGTCTCTGTAGCCACTTGGTCTACAGAAACAGCTTCCCAAGGGTGATTGTTCTTATGGAAAGATGTTTCAGACTTTTGAGTGAGAAAAAAAAAAAGTGTAATCAAGCAGGAAATTAGAATCTATCCTTAGAAAACCCATGCTAAAGAACTGGGGCTCAAGACCCAAAGGATGCAAAAGAGGTCTGAAAGAGGCGCAGCCCTCACTGCAGTCAACAGTGAAAGCAGGTTGCATCTATTACTGATCTGGAAGAGAGGGAGGGCAATTCCCACACACTGCTCCCTTGAATGTGAGGTGCCCACACCCAGATGGCCTGTCCCTAAAAGAACACAGAGGGCCTGTCACCAGTGAAGTGTCTGCTTGCTCTGTGCCAGCTGGGCAGTGGGCCAGGAGATGATGGGGTGTGTTTTCCTAGTTTCATCCTAGGTCACTTTCCTGGCTCAGAAAATCTGCACTTCTACTAGAAGCCTCACATTTCCAGAGGCATCCTGTTCCTGGAGCCAAATCAATGTTTGGGAGGTAACTAGATTTTTCCAGTCATACCCCTGGGAATGCCGCTGGAGCTAGGGGCTGTTGGTTCTCGTCTCTCTTCCAGGCATTTTCGAGGTCTTGTCTGGGAGCCCAGAGATCCACTCAAGCCTCTGCTCATGGCCACTGTTTTATTCTTCAGGCAGTGACCTCTGCTGACATCATCTCGACCCCCTTCTATTTCAATCTCTCGTTCTTTTGTCCCCTTCTCCCGGTTGGGTAAAGGCTTTTACTCCCAGAGATCTAATCTTGTTCTTCTTGTGTATGACTAATTCTCTCCCCTCCCCCTTAGCTCCCAGAAAAGAGGAAGGGGCCTATTTATGAGATTCAAGGGTCTACACCCCTCGCCCGGCAATCAAAGTGCAGACGTATTCCTCTGGGTGATTTCCTGCCCTGAAGTTCAGCCCTAGAACACAAGCCTCTCTGTTCATTCACTGCCCTCCAGTCCCTGGGACCAGGACTTTTGTGAGAGGATTTATGATATAGAAAGTACTAAGTCACCCTTCCAACCTGCCAACATTTGGTGTGAAAGCAAGTTAGTTGTATTGTTGTTCAAACAATGTGACTCCCCAGAGAAGAAATCACATCCCTGAGAGCTCATGGCTCTGTAGTGGCTGCCTGTGGCTAAGGGTATGTGAAGGTGACAGAACCCAGGCTGGAGGCCTTATTATTCCCAAGCCACCCCACGAACCCTGGCGGGTCAGCTTCAAGCTGCCTAATTTCTCAACTTAAAAAGCACATAATTATGGTATTGTTTGACTGCCAAGAATTCTGGGTTAATCTCGGTTTTATTTTGACTGCTACCCAAAATAGCTTGTCCCTGAGGATAGCAGCAAAGGCCAGGAAGCCAAAACCAGAAAGGCAGGCCTCCCTGAAATCTAGGCAGCCTCTCACTTGGAGGTTTGGGGGAGGCTACGAGTGCACACAATCAGGCACGTGGAGCCAGCTCACCCCTGTCCACTGCTTTCGGAAAGCCTTTCAGCCACTGGCCCACAGCAGCATCCCCCAACACACACACATACACACTGCTCTAGATCTGAGCCCATGCAGAGCTACAGCAATGGCCAGATTCCAGCACACTCTTGTCCCCAGATGCATTCAGATAGTCTCTGAGATGGTGTGGCGCTCTGCTTCTGGGGCTTCTACGGGGCGAGTAACACCAACAGTTGATGTGACTGAACGCTTGTTCTCACTCATGCACGTAGCTGTTCAGTCCTCACAAGGCCTGTGGTAGGTGCTTCAGCTATCATCTGACCTGTTTGGAGCTGCATGTCTAGTAGGTGGGAGAAATAGATTTTGACTCCAAGGAGTCCTTGCCCCAGAGGCTGCCTCCTGTTGGCTCACGATGGCCTCCCAGGAGGTGAGTGGTAGCTGGACTTAGAGGATTGAAGGAAGAGCTCCTATTAGGATCCATGAGAGGGATGCATCAATTCATAAATGGAGTCGCTGGAAGAGTGGGCCTGTGAGTGGTGCCTCTCTTTGTTAGATCGTAAATGAGAGACTTGCTGTAAGAATTCCACTTCGTGCTCAGATCAGCATGGATCCATCAGTGGATCTGAGACTACACTGTGTTCCTGGGGCCTCTGGACTGTGGGTCTCTAAGAAGAGATCAGTGAGAGGGCAGAATTCAAGGCTGCCTATGTGCTTACAGAGGCATAATCCCCATGTTGTCAAGGATGACTTCCCAGATGTGTTAGGATTATCCAGAAAGAGAACCAGGGAAATAGATGTACAAGAAGAAATTCAGTAGGGTAATTGGCTTGCAGTTACGGAGACTGAAAAGCCCCATGGCAGTCCATCTGCCGGGCAGAGACTCTAGTATGACTCAGTCCAACTTGAAATGCTTCAGAATCAGGAAGACCAATGGTATAACTCTCAGTCTAGGATCAAAAGCCCGAGAACCTGGGATAAGGCTGAGGGGCATTGATATAAGTCCTAGAGTCCAAAGGCAGACTGCCTGGAATTGTGAAGCTCAAGGCAGCAGAAGAATGTATCCTGGATCGCAGACCTCCCCATCTAAGCCACTCGGTCTCCAGTGTGCCTGTCTCCTCTGGAAATAGCTCCATAGCTACACTCAGAAATAGTGCTCCGCAGGTTTCTAGACACTCCTTAAGCCAGTCAAACTTTCACCTGATATTAGCTACACATGAAAGGAAAAGACATTAATTTTGACCTTAAAGAAGTCGGATGCCTCTGCATAGACAGGTGGAGACAGACTTTAGCCTCAGGGAATGGCATGAGGAGACCATTGCTGTGTTCCACCAGGCTAATGGTATCTTTAATTTTTTTATTATTTTTATTTTATGTGTATGAGTATATTGCCTCCAAGTATGTAAGTGTACCCATGTCATGCAATGCCTGTGGAGGTCAAAAGAGGGCGTTGGATTCCCTGAAACTAGAGTTACAGATGATTATTAGCTGCCATATGGGCGCTGGGAATTGAACCTGAGTCCTCTGTAAGAGCAGCCAGTATTCTTAACACTGCTCCATCTCTCCAGCCCCATCAAGGAACCCTCTTGAACATTCTTTTCCTGACCCTTCTTAGCAGCTGGGCACAGGGCTGCAGTCAGTGGGGCACGGCAGGAACTGAGTAATACTCCCCCCACACTGCTGATCCTCACTCTGCTGACTTCAGAGCCTTCCTTCCTGCCCCGCCTAATATCAAGTAAATTTTTCCAGCAAGAGACATCTCTGAACTCAGAGGTGCCCAGAGCTGCCAGCCCAGTTCCTGCCAGTGGCCATTGTATAAGCTACCAGGGGTCAGCATTGTCTCGGCCACAGCACCCACAGAGTTGGCTCAGCCTTGTTCCAGCTGCTTGGCACCGGATGCTCCCCCACCCTTAGGACCGCTCCGCCTACCGCAGCAGATAATGGCAGAACAGGTGGGAGGCCTGAGATCACAGGGAAAGGCAGAGCCCAGCACACCCAGCATCCTTCCTGGGTTTTTTTTTTTTTCTGCCTCTTATTAAAGAAAAGCAAAAAGAAACTCAAGAGTCAGGCTCCTGGCACCAATGTACATGGTATTTTGTATCTTGAATGACCTCTTCTTGTCTAGTTTTTCTGTTGTTCATTTATACAAAGGAGCTTCTGAGTTCTTTATTTTTATTCATTCTTCAAAAATTTCCTATATGCATACAACATATCTTGATCATCTCTACCCCCTAATCCGCCTTCCAGCTCTCTCCAAGACCAGAGGGTTTAGTGAATCTCTATCCCTCAGGATTAGCCGTCAATGTGACCATCATGATAAGACATCCAATGGCTGTTCCTACAGAAAGTTCCCAAGTATATCCACTCCCGATTAGCATTTGTCACCAGCATTCAAATGATTAAGCTACATATGTGTCTGCATTTCCAAGTTGAAAGTTTAAATATAGAGACTGTCTTGCTTCTTTCTTTGTTGAAGCAAGATTTTGTGATGCTCTTTCCTTGGCCTCCTGACTTATCCTTTGATCAAGTCAAGGCTTTAGATTCCTGCAGCCCCAGCCAATGCTCCAGCCCACCATACCCCTCTTTTTTTAACTGGAGGTAATGGAGCTTGAACCCTAGGGTCACATACATGCTAAGTAGAGACTACAACATAGCCGTAAATCTAGCCCAGCCAATATCTTGACTACAGCTTTGTAAGAGACTGATCCAGAACCACCTAGGTAAACCCTTTTCAAATTCTGTCTTCAAAAGTGTATGAATAAGTGCTTGTTGTTTTAGGATGATTTGTGGTGTAACAATATACATCGAGAGAGTGGCAGATGCTGTTGGTACCCTTTGGTCTATCCCAGAGTTTACCTGTAACTATCATGGACACTATCTTTAAATACTTATCAATTCATTTTGTAGCATAACAAACCAATTCAGCAGTTAGTGATCTAGAACAAGAAATTCTTTAGCTTATGATTTTGAGCTCAGCAAGTTGGGTCAGTCTTGGCTGGATTGTCCCTTTGGTCAGGACTAGTCTCGTTCCTATGCCTATGGTCAGCTGACAAGTAGGCTAGAAGCTGACTAATCCAGGAATGCTCAGCTCCACCCCAGCACCTGTATCTCCCTGCCCAAGTCCATTCTGTGTATATAAGATTGTGTTCAGCCTTCACGTGAAGCAGACCAGAAAGGCAGAGGAGCTAATGCCCTGTTATGGGTTTGAATGTAAAATGTCCTCCATATGTTCACATGTTTACATGATTCTTGGTCCTCAGCTGGCATTACTGTTGGGCATGTTGAGCTTAGCTGGGGGAAGTGGGTCCCATGGGGGGCAGCCCTTAAGATATATAGCCCAGCCCCACATCCTGTCCTGCTTATTCCACCAAGATGTGAGACGTTGAGGATCCAGCCTCAGGCTCCTGTTACCAGATCAATGCCCACAGCCACAGCCATGAGCTCCTGCCCGAATCATATCTCTCTCACCATGGCAGACCGGACCCTCACTCTTAGTGAACCAAAATAAATCCTTCCTCCCATACATTTCTTCTTGTCAAATATTTGTTGGTAACAAGGACAGAGCAAAAGTGACATACATGCCCTAAGGAAAATAACCACTGAAGAAGAAAGCTGGTAGATAAACCCCAGACTCCTTGTCCTCACTCAGACAATTCCAAGATGTGTTCTACATAGTCTCTCAGAGATCACGGCGATTGAACCCAAATAGCCCATGGGGGTCATCACCAGCCCATGGGGGTCACCAGCCCATGCAGCACCTTGATTGGCCCTGCTCTCCAGGTCTCCCCCCGTGCACGCTACCTTCCCAAGCTCTGGGATCACTTCCTCTCTCTGTGTGACTAAATCCTTATCTTAGGGTCTTCTGTGGGGGAAACCTATTCTAAGACACATAGGTAGTTGTTAGATCACTTCAATCTCATGGGCTGAGAGAATGCATTTGATTTTATTTTCTTGATGACTGAGCTCGTGAGGGTTTTGAGAAGGAGCTTTTATACTTTCAAAACAAAATTAGTGGTAGAATAAAAACTAATTTCCAGGTCAGCTGACTTCAAGCCAATGCTATTCAATCAAAGGTTGAAATGCTGCTATTTTGACATTTGAATGTGAGAATATTCAGATTCAAAACATTTCATTTCTTTTTTCAAGAGGCAGTAAAATAATGTAAAATTAGAAAGTACAAAAGGTTTATTTTTAGAATCATTTCTACCACCAAAAAAGCACTTATATAGCCATTGTTTTTAAAGTTTTTAAAGCACAGCAGAGGGCTGGAGGCATGGCCGAGTGCTCATCCAGCATGCCATCAGCCCTGAGTTCAATCCCCAGCACACACATTCACACACATTTTAATGCTCTTGGGAGTGGGTCTATCCCCTGGAGTTTGTAGACCTGATTCTTAACTCACATAGTCTACCCTTGTATCTTACTATTACATATTTTAAATAATGAATCCGAGAATTTGTAATAATTGACTTTCTCACTAAGAACAGTTTTGCTTAACATGATGATCTCCAGTTCCACCCATTTTCTTGAAAGGGCTACAATTTCACTCTTCCTTACAGATGAATAAATATCCATCATGTATATGCGTGTAAGTAAATATGTGTGTATGTGTGGTGCATTTAATTTATTAATTCATCTCGATGGGCATCTGAGCTGGTTCCATATCTTTTCTATTGTTTAAATTGCTACAATAAACATGAATGTATCATAAGGTCTCCATGGCATGTTGACGTAGATAATTTGGGCATTGAAGTCCTGTAGTGGGTTAATATGGTGATTTTATGTTAAGACTGTTGAAAAGTCTCTATATTTATTTCTATACTGGTTTTACTGCTTTACATTCCCACCAGTGAGTGTGTGTGTGTGTGTGTATGTGTGTGGTTATACATCTTCATGCAGATATACCTACACATGTGTGTACCCACAGGTAAAGGACAGAGGTCAATGTCAGGCGTAGTTCCTCCAAAGGTATCTACAGTGTTTCTTTGAGACAGGGCCTCTCATTGGCCAGAAGCTTATGCAGGAGGGTAGGCAGGCTGACCACTGAGCCTCAGGGATCTGCCTGTCTCATCTCTGCATCTCCAACACTGGGATCACAAGTGTACACTATCACACTCATGTTTTTTTTTTAACATGAGTACTGGAGATTGAACTCAAGTCCTCATGCTTGAATGGCAAGCATTTTACTGACTGAGTTATCTCCCCAGATTTATTTTCATATTTTTGATATAAAAAAGATAATAAAAATTTTTCCAAAAAGTGAAAAAACAAAAGAGTTGAAACACAGGAGAGCTTGTTCCTGGCCATGTGTGAGGCCCCTAGTCCTGCTTCTTGCCCTTTGCACTCTCCAAGTTTGTGCAGGGCTCTCACGGTATCCAGAAGTCTGCAGGCCTCTCCTGGAGGTGGACCTGTCATCTTCCTACTGGAGAAAGATGCAGACATTCTTGGTCCAGAGAAAATGTGGTGGGGTTGATGGATGCCATCCTTTGCTGCCTGCCATCACAGATGGTTGCAAGTTGGCCAAGTAAGTGCCAAATGCACTAAGGTTTGTGGCTTGTTCTGACAGAAATCTACAAAGTGCATAGTCAAAGCCAAGCTTGCAGCTTTTATCTTGATGAGCTGAGGCTAGAGGAGGTAATGATTCATAACACCCAGGTCTGTAGACTTCTGAAGAGCTGCCATCTGTCCAGAATGCCAGGGAAGAAATGCTGTCAGGTTAATTGCCCTGAATCATCCAAGCCATCTGCATTCATTTAAATCAAGTCAAGTCCTAAATAGTTTGGAAGGTCTGCAGTAGGCCAGCTCTGAGCTCAGCTCTCTGACATATTCAAGGAAGCACAAACCACCAGTTCTGGCATTCATAAGGCGGGCTGATGAGGCGGCAGTTTTGTCAGCTTTGGAGCCAGGCGTCTCTAGTGAGGATCCCAGTCCCATCCTTGACTAACTGAGAGATCGTGGATAGCTAGTTAATCTGTTGCCTCACCCTTAAAGGGGCTCTGCCTGTGGCACAGGACTAGTCGGAAATCCCAGAGATGGACTCTACTTCCCTCTCTTTCCCAGGGACTCACAACCTAGACATGGAAAGAAGACCCTTTTACCTTATAAATGAAAACATCTCTAAGAGCTAAACAGTGTAGAGCAGAAGAAGAAAGAAAAATGGAGGAAGACACAAGCGGTGACGAACTGTCAACCAGGCTTGCTCTAGAAGCTGAGCAAGGAGGAAAGAAGGGACGGCTTCTGTGTGATTTTATCCAGTCCCCAAGTACAGAACTGCAGTGTTTGACATGTACTAGGGATGCCACAGATATTTGTTGACTGAATGCTTGAGTAAACTAATGATGAATATTTTACCCAGTTTTTTGCCATTGAACTTGAAAGACACGCAGAGAAGAGAATGTAGAACTGACATAAAATTGATAGTTTTTCATATTTAAAAAATACCTTTTCAGGCCAGTGAGATAGCTCAGCTAGTAAAGGTGACTGCACCCAAGCCTGACCACCTGAGTTTGAGCCCTGGGATCCACATGGTAGAAGGAGAGAGATGACTCCTGCAAGTTGTTCTCCGACCTCCGTATGTGCACTGTGGTACACACATAACACACACACACACACACACACGCACACTAAATATAACTGAAGGTTATGGATAAGGCTATTATAATCTTTTGTGAGACTTTAGATGAATATTTAAATCTTTACCAGGGGGATGAAGACACAGATCAGTAGTAGTTCATTTATCTAATCTCCCTCACTGGAAAAAAAAATCTTCACTAATATTGCATTGCTAGAAGCAGATGAAGAACAAACTTTGAACTTATTGAAGTTTCAAATGAAACATGAAAGGGGTTCATATTTGTGACAAGCATGATTAATTGAAGAACATTTATCCTTTGAGACATTAGAGGCTGAAAATATAACTAAGACAGGGAGGGATCTGAGGAATTCACAAAGGCTCATCTCACCATAAGTTGCTTCAGATTTCTCAGGGATTGTGCAGCTGTGTCCTAAAGGACTCTCATGTTGGGTGATAAGCCATAGGAACCATGGGTCTAATCTGGTATCTGTAGCTTTATGTATCTTCAGGGAGTATTTCATAAGCACCCACCATTTACCATGTCCTTAAAGAAAGAAATATCTACCCAGTCCCCATTCTGTTTGTAACATTGCTCTAGGGACCAAGAACATAGCAGTGAATAAGATAGTGACCAGCTGTCACACTCCCCCCAACCTACAGACAGAAGAATACAACTGAAGAGGCAAAACTGAAGCTTATTGAGTTAAACTTCACAATAAGTGTAACCAAAGTTCATGACCTAAAATTTCTGGTCTCTGAATGCTTTAGAAACATGAAAATCTGATGAGGAAATGAATGCATGTAAAGTACATAGTAGAAGTTTCTACTGAGATCAGGAACTCAGTGTTATCTGTCCTTTGGATTACTATTATAAATAGGGTAAGTTCAAAATGAAAAATAAATCAAATTGGGTCTGAAGAGATGGCTCAGAAGTTAAGAACACTTACTTCTCCTTCAGAGGACCAGAATTTGGGTCCCAGCATCCATGTTGGATAGCTTACAGCTGTCTGTAACTCTAGCTCCAGAGGATATGATGCCTCCATGAGTACCTGCACACATGTACACACACACACACAGGCACATACATATACACACTGAATAAAAATACATCTTATAAAAAACCAAATTGATAAAAGTTGCATTTCTATATTTTTCAGCCTTTCTTTACACAGCTGCATTTGAGAACTTCCGATGTACAGAAAATATAGGCGGGTAGATGGATGAATGAAAACATTAGCAAAAGAATGAATCTGTGCTTCTAGAACAGGACAGATTTTCCAATAGAATTTTCTTAAGGATTAGAAATAGACAAGAAATTCTTGAAGGCTCACTGGAATCAAATCCATCAGGTAACCATATCTGAGATTTCTTGGTATAAAAGTCCTAGAGGCTAACAAGTCAATGAAAAACATACATAGCATTTCAGTTTCTAGAATCTTTGCTGTGGATTTTTAACATCTGCTTTTCCAGAATACTTGAGGTAGGAAACTACGGGAATCTAGACTGTAGGCTAAAGGTTAGACTGACTAAATATTGATTTCAGCAGCATACACTAAAGAAGAGAGTCTTACTCCAATGATTTCTTTTTACCTGTAGGCTGGCATGAACACATTTCATCCTACACTTTGCTCAGGAAAGCTGTCTCCGCAGAGTTTTGACATAAGTCCCGGGCATCTTTATACTCACTTAGGATTTGGAAATTGGAAAGAAGGAGAGGTTCAGGGAGACGCAGACTAGGAATCTGGACATCATTCAATACATTGCTTACGAGAAGCTGAATCTTAGAAGGTTAATCCCCTCTGGGGGCAAATGATGTTGTAGCTTTCTCCTGTCGCTTCCTTCCTGTCTTCCTATCTGTGCTCTCATACTCCAGCCTCTTTTCGATCACAAACTGTACGGAGAGACTCTGAAGTTGTACTTTACAATGCAGTAGCCACTGGACATGTATGGCTATATAATTTTACATGAATTAAAATTAGATCAAAATCAAATAGAATGGTTTGCGCTGGGAATGTAGCTCAGTGGATAGAGTGCTTACCCAGCATTTTGTAACTCTGGGTTTGATTCCCATCACTACATAAACTGATCAGGGGGACATATGCCTGTAATCCCAACACTTGGGCGGTGGAGACTGGAAGATCGGGAGTCCAAGATGATCTAAGCTACACAATGGGTTCAAGAGCCAGCTTGGCTATGTAAGACCCTGTCTCCAAGCTATAGATCATGACAGACATCACAGAGAACATTTCTGTCATTATAGAAGGTTCTGTTGAACTGCATTGCCCTAGAAAAAATGGGAAAGCAAGATGTGAGGAAGAAGAGAATAGCTTTGAGAAAATGCTGATACTATAGAGACCGGTCAGACAGAGAGAAGACACATTCTAGCAGGAAGTTGCCTCAGAACACACAACTGAGCAACAAGAGGAAATGTGGGGAGACGGGATGAGTTTGAGGAGCAAAACTGGAGTTTATTCTGCTTTGACCACCCACAGAGTGTGTGGCCTTGAGTTGGCATGTGAACTCCACAAGTCTGCCTTATCAGGAAAATGGTCAGAGGAGTAGTTCCTGTGCCATAGGGTTGATGTCAGAGTGAATCAGACCATTAGTATAAAGTCATTAGCTGCCTGGCGAGGGGGAAGGGGAAAGGATGGAGGGATGAAGGGGAGAACCTAGAGATAAGACAGCTGACCCGGGGTGAAGGCATGTCTGGAGTGTGTAGTGGGCATGCATGATGGCTGTAGGACAGGCAGAGAGACAGAGGACCAGGAACGACTCCAGACACCTGAGGAGGGAGAGCCTCTGGCCTCAGGATTGGCGAAGCTTTGCCAACAGGGAAAATAACACATGACCCACAGCCTTTCTACATGTCTGTGGCCTCAGGGATTGTATACTAATTAGATTTTAGGTGCTATCACGTATCTATCACTGGTTGTATTCATCAGTCCGAGAGAGCAGTGTAGAACAGATGTGACTTACTTAGATAGGCAGACTGAGCCAGGTCTGGGGTGAGAGGGGCCAGATCAAGGTCAAGGATAAAGAAAGGAATGGCTTGTGTTCAGTGCCTTTCACTAAACTTAGCACTTGGCATATGTAATCCCACTTCAGGCCTTCAGCTGTTCTGAGTGGTCACCCACAATTGTGGGAGAAGAAACTGGCCTCAGCAGGTAAAGGAGCTCACTAATAGAACATGCTAGAAATAACACTTTTCCCCTTACAAATCTTGGCCTTAAGAGACCTTGGACCCTTTTATTCCTTGAAACTTGAAATTCTATAGCTGCCATGTGAACATGCCAGATGGCTTGGCAGATAAGGAAGGCACAAGTCCTTTCATTTCCCTTTGCTTTGGCTCATGGTCCTTCACCTGCCAGAGAAATGAAGGCAGTGACCAGTCAGCCCCATCATGAGTGAGGTCAGAGGCATGACTTAGCCCAACCTAATCATCTGAGACTGGTCCAGATCAGAGCTCCAGCTTACCCACAGATATATTGGAATAATAAATGGATGCTTTTTGTGAGCCATTGAGTTTCCATCAGTATTTTTTATAGCCCAAACTAACTGATACATAAGAAACACAAACCCTGGGGCTTATGATGCTTATAGTCTAATGGAGAAGAGCAACTTTCATCCCAAAACTAGTAAAGAAAGTATAATTAACCCCTCCTCCCAAGATGGCCACTAGGGATACACATCTCTTGCTAGTCACACCATATGCAGCCTCCTTCTGCCCTTTGTAGGTTTGGGTTTGTATGACCAAGAGCATATGTTAGACGGATTGTGTATCCCTTCTGAGATTATTTCTCAAAAGCCTGCCTCTGCTGTTACCGTATATCATCATCATCCTCACTCACTCGAGGAGAAGCCAGCTTCCACAGCCTGAGGATACTTGTGCAGCCCATGGAGAACCATGTAGCAAGAAATTGAGGTCTCCATCCATAGCCCAAATCAAGGCACTGAAGTCTACCACTGCCCACAGAGTGAGCTTGAAAGGGGTCATCTAGCTCAAGCCTGGCTGGGAGCATGAATGTAACCACTTACGAGACCTTGAACCTCCCAGATTGCTAACCTGAACGAAATGTGAGATATCAAATGTTTATTTGATGCTGCTATGTTTGGAGGTAATTTATTACATAGGAATAGATAACTAAGAAAAGGCATTACGTAGTTAAAGGAGAGATGATGAAGGGGATGATATTCCAGACACAGAGAATAGTGAACAAAGGTCCTCAGGAGAAGAGGACAGCGGTGCTTTGAGAAACGATCAGGAGGAGTTCAAAGAGCAAACACAGCACCAAGAGAGCTGAAAGGTCAGTGGGGACGAGACCTGATGGATGTGGCCTTGCACACGTTACTAAGAAGTTTGTGTTCCTCAACAGCAACAACAACAAAAGATCATTAAGGGACCGTCATTGAGAGAAGAATCTGAGGAAGCTCAGATTTTCACATGAGTGAGCAGAGGGCAGAACCCAGTTCTAGATAAAACTGCCCTGCCCTGGCCGTAATCATGAATTGAAATAGAACAGAGAGAACCTTTCAGAAACCACCTCGGCTGTCATCATTGAGAACTGTTCTCATCTCCCTGTTGTGTCCATCTGGGTACCTGGGACCAAGAAATAATCACTTGAAGGACATTGCAGGACAAAGTTCATAGACAATGAGTTCTGATAACCTAAGAATAAGAATCACAAAACAGCTGTGTTAAGAATTCAAAGGCTAGACCACCGTGTGATGGTGCACGTCTTTATTCTCAGTACTCAGGAGGCAGGAGGATCGCTATGCCTTGTCTACATAGTGAGTTTCAGGAGACCCTGTCTCAAAAAGCCAAAAGGAAAAAAAAAAGTATTCAAAGGCTGAGACAGTTACTGCTGTTGTCTGAATAAGTATTCCATATACTACAAATTTGGTCCCCAATCAAAATGCATTGTATGGAATTCTCAAAGAATCAATAAAAATATTGTATTATTAAAGTCTGGGGAGTTGGAGAGATGGCTCAACAGTTAAGAGCACTAGTTGCTCTTGTAGAGGACCTGGGTTCATTTCCCAGCACCCACATGGTGGCTAACAACTGTCCAAAACTCCAGTTCCAGGGACCTGATGCCCTCTTCCGGCCTCTACAGGAATTTTATGACATGGATACACTTACATACATGTAGGCAAAACACTCTTACACATAAAATACAAATTAATTAAAAAAAAATTTGGTCCCCAGCTTGATGCTATTGCGAGATGGTGGGAACTAATAGACAAGACCTAGTGGGAGGTCTTTAGGTCTTTGGGGGTGTACTGTTGAAGGGGTTGTAAGACTGTGGGACCCCAGTTTCTTTCTTTTTCTTTTTACTTATTGACCATGAGGTGAGTGACTTTGCTCTGTCACCTACTTCCTCCACAGTGTCCTGCCACAGGTCTAAAACAATAAGGCTGACCAATCATGGACCAAAATCTCTGATACCAAGAATCCAAATAAACCTTTTTATAAGTTGATTACTTCAGGCATGGTGTTTTAGAGACAGAAATCGGACTACCACAGTCACTTTGGTGGAAAATAAAAGTGAGAATAAGAGATAAGTAGAGTTTAAGGAGCATCTAGCACTGAACTGGACAGCAGTCATAGCTCATGGGATTGAATGGCCACTTTGTGATAGCACAAGTCATCACTGGGGCTGCTCTGAGCTTGTAGCCTTAGGGAATTCTCCGCCATAACAATGAGCCTTGGGGAGGAATGGTGAGATTGGCAGTTTGAATGCTAGAGATGTGTTGGGCCTGGGGCAAAGCTCACTCAGCAGGGTCTTTGAGGCTCTCTGCCAAGTTTTCAGAATACTCGGGGGCTCAGATAAAGCCTCTTTCTGTCAGTGTTCCAAATGAGTCACCCTGGGCTTTAGTTCTTCCTACTCAGAGGTACACTTCAAGGTCCCCAAGAGAAGGGACAAGGAGGAGAGGTGGCAAACTATCACAGCAGGAGCAAGGCTTCTCCAGCTTCTGCTGTGCAGCGTAGACTGTGCCTTCCAGACTTGCTGGGCTAAGGTTCTTGAACAGGTGCAAAGACAGAAGAAGAAGGCCACTTGGGAAGGAAAGGGGCCTACCTTCTGGTCAGCCTTTCTTGGTTCCTATCTTCCCACCATCCAATGCCCTGTCCCAGCAGGAATGCCTGTAAACTGTTTCATAAATCCTGGGTTTCACTGAACTCCTATTTCATCCTCTATGGGTTTGGTCAAGTTGGCCTAACTTTTTTTCCATTTAAAAGTGGCCAAAGTTAAGAGTGCCCCCTCCCCACAAACAGCTATGGAAAGCAAAGGAAACAGCACTGAATGGGCTCACTCATTCTTTACTCAATTATAGAAAGATACTTTACACGGTATTTATTTTCTTTAAAAATGCATTGAATATTTAAGGTAGAGAAGTGAAAGAATCAGATGATGCTCCCATTAAGGGAAAAGTTTCCACCATGATGCCATGGAAACAAAGTTCTGGTCATAACAGAGGTTTGAGTTGATCAGGTATAGGTTTTTCTCCAATCTACCATCTCATAAATCATAAATAGAAACAATGCAAGACAACACAATATGATGTCCGTTAAACAGCCTCCCTTTCTCTCTCTCTCTTTCACGCAGGAGGTGCTCCCCTCCCTCCTTATTGTTCTGAAGGGAAAGAAGCTTACTGAACCATCAATCCTAATCTAATTCCAGTAGTTCAAGATATCTATGCACAGGATGTCTCAGTCCATTTTCTGTTGCTATCACTGAATGCCTGACCAAGCAGTTTATAAAGAATAGAAGTTTACTTAGCTCACAGCTCTGGAAATGAGCAGGGCAAGAGCCTGGTACCACTGCCTATTGAGTGACTTCTTGCTAGGTCATGGCATGGCGCCATCACATGGTAAGAGAGAGCAAGTGTGCTAGCTCAGATCTCTCTTCCTCCTCTCATAAAGTCACTGATGCAATCACAGAAGCCCTGCCCCTCCCAACTGTATCTCATCCTAATCACTCTCAAAGGCCTCTCCCCAGATACCACTACAGAATGAATTTGAGGCTTAACTTTCCAACACAATTTTTAGGTGGACACATTCAAACTATAGAACATGGTGACCTATCCAGAGAGTGAAGACTGTGTTTTGGGAGCCACCGGTAACACCTGCGTGGACCGTAGCTCTGCTCCACAGACGCTCAAGAGGCTGGTTTTTAGACAGAGTTTAGAATATCAACATTTGCTCAAAACCACTTCCCAACTGGGCAGACTAGCTGGCCTCTCTTTCTCTTGAGTATGTTTTGGACAGACCACAGACCAGGTTGGGCAGGAAGAAAGGAAAAGCAATGCAGTCCTAAACCAGAGTGACCTCTTGAACCCTTGAGGTCAGATGAGGGCACCTACTCCGCTCCATGCAGGCCAGATGTTGTTCCTTGTGCCTAAGTATTATGAGCACTCTACTTCAGCATCTGTAGACCACTTATTCCTTTCTCTGTGGCACAAATCACATGCTCACGGGAGAGAAAGAGCCCTGACATCCCCAGGCTCCTGGGTCTTCCCGCCTCTAAACAAAGACTATTCTGTGATTTTAAAAGAAAAGCCTTCTTAAAATGTGTTATCAGTTCTACTGATAAAAGTTTTGTGGCCCCTACTTTGCAAACCTGAAGCTTAGAAGCAGATCCTGACAGGTATCAGTAGAGATCTTCTGGATCTTGTCACCACTGTCAGTTCTTACAGAAAAGTAAAACAGCCCGCCCGTTCTTCCTACCTAAGGAGGAGGGGCGGGGCAGCCCCAGAATAGCATTATTCTTTGGAAAGAAAGAAGCAATTCCAGCCAATTCGGGTGTTTTACAGATTATTGTAATGGTCTTTTTTTATACAGTTTGAGAACAGGACAAACTGCTGTGGGCTGGATACTCTATGGTGGTGACATTTGAGAAGACTGAAGGGGGAAATAAAACCAGTTTCTGCCAGCCAAAACTTCCATTAAACCACAGTTTCAGGATTGCTTCTTAGTATTTTGATTTTCTTCCAAAGCTCTTCACATCTTTTGGGTACAATGGGACACGGGGAGAGAATTTGTGAGGTAAAAATATACAGATGAAAAAGATTATGACAACTTGCAAAGGATCCACTGTGGTTTGGATTACAGGGAAGGGGTGTAAAGTGATGAGTGTTAAAGGAAGCAAAACAGGCAAAGCCAAATGAGGCACATTGGCAGTGAGTTAAGATGCTTTCTGGATTCATCCTACCTCCTGTTCGCGGGTACACAGACTTCTCTAACATTAGTTGCATCCATCTGAGATTCAGATGTAGGGTGCTTGGGGTTATACTTGCAAGTAGCTTCTAGATGTGGGGTACTAAATGCTTCCATGTAACGCAGTGCTGCATTATGTAGTGATCCAATGGTCCAGATGCAGGGTGCCTGGAGATGTCATCGTTTCACAAGATCCGGGAGCAGGGTGAGATGTGGCTTGTTGGAGATCATGGTTCGGGGGCAGTTCTCGACATTCTCTAGACTCCACTCAAATTCTACAAAGTGAGCAGTGAAATGAGATGTTTATCTCCTTCCCTTATTTCAGCCGCCTCTGAGGTTCCATTTCCTTCTTGAAACCTCTGACTCAGGGGCCAGAGGAATGCTCCGGCACCCTGCCCCATCCTGTCTGTACTCAGAACTCTTGTGACTCCCTCTTCACTCACCACCTTGCTCACATCACTGCTTTTACACTGTGCGGCTGACTGCTTTGTTGATTTCACGCATGTGGGTAAGCTGTTGTTTAGGTAAGATTCGTCTGGCTCTGTAGGTACGGTTAACTTTTGATTATTCCCAGAAAGAAGATCATGTAGCATATCCATTTGAACATTTAATATTATGGAATTTTTTAGGGTAATGTTAGAATGGTCACCAAAACACATAATGCTGGTTACTGCGTAGCCTGCCTCACAGGTTCCCTTAATGAGCCAGACTTGGGGACTTTGGCATCTCTTGTTAGGATTTTAAAGCATGATCATTTCATCAGGATTCTGCATACAGAGATACTGCATTTATCTCTTTTTAAATTTTTTTTTTTTGCTCTGCAATTGCTTAAGTAATATACATAGAAAAAAGGAATTTGGGGAGATAAATATTCTTTTGTTATGTACACATTTAATTTTTTTCATTTCTATACATTTATTTTCTTTTTTAATGATATTTACCATGCAGTCCGTTTTAACATCAGGCTCATATGCAAGCGATCACAAACATATTTCCATGCTGCTATTGAGATCTTAATGGTAGTACAGTGCTGCATTATGTAGATTTTAGATGACCAAGTTCCCATTATCGGAACTGATTTATCAAACACCGATATAGTACTTACTGTGTGCCAAGCATAGCTCTAAGCCCTATAATAGACACCAACTCATTTAGGCCTCATAGCCTATGATGTAAGTCCCACTGTTATCCCCATTTTGCAGATGAGGACAGGGAGTCACAGAAAGGTTAACTAGCTTGTCCTAGGTCATACCACTTTGTAAGTGGCAGAGCCAGATTCGAACCCAGACAATGTGGCTCCAAATCTGTCCTCTAATCATACTCTGTCACCCTATGCCACTATTGTGAAGTTAAGGCCTCCCTTTACCTGGGAGAATGGCTTAATCTGCACAAAACTCCACAGCAAATAAAGGAACTGTTGTGAGTCACTGCTAGAACACAACCGTCAGCTGTCCAGACATCAGGCAAAGACGCATCTGGGCGGGACCGGTTGTTAACGCTGCAGCCCCAGGAAGACAGATCGGAGAAGGAAAGCGGGCAGTTTGAGGCCCAAGGAGCCTGACGCCCAGGTTACTCACCCAGGGGCAGAGCCAGAGCGAGCCCAGCTTCCTCTGAGCAACTGTAACTTCCTCACACAGAAAAGGCTTTGCCTTTGCATTCTGCTATCTGTTGAAGCCGCTGCATCTGACCCAAGCCAGCCAGGCTGGAAACAGGGAGAGCCAAGGTAGGAAATGGGCCGGCAGGCGCAGTTCAGGTACTACTCAGGACAGAGCTGAGCCATCAGGAACTGCAGTGGGGTGTGCAGTGCTGCTCACCCAGTTTGAATGAATTCAAAGGCAGGGTCTGGAGCATTTGAGAACCCTCTGACTTACCTGTGGGGCTCCAGGGTAAGTCAAGGATCCTTAGTCATCATAGTTTTGAGACTGGGCTTGGGATATGGCTTCTGCCCTTTCTATCTCTCCCTCCCAATACCGATAATATGACATCACCATTGACTATGATAACTGTTCTGTTTGGCCGCTTTAATTCTTTTTAAGTTTCCATGACAGTGCTAAGAGATAGGACAGTAGTTAAACATAATGATGTTCATTTGGGCAATAAAGAAAGAAGCCACAGAGAGGCTAAATATACTGATATAAAGAGAGAAGGGTGGTCAAGTCGGGTGGTACACATTTTAATATCAATTTCAGGAGACTGAGGCAGAAAGATCACAGAGAATTGAGGCTAATCTGGGCCTACATGATTAAAACCCTGTGTCAGAAATACCAACCAAACAGTAGAGAAGGATATTGGGGTCGAGAACACTGCAGAGCTGTGACCTTAACTTGAACTTGTATCCAGAAACAGACCATCACAGAATGGCTGGAAGGAAATGGTAGCAATGGCTGGAAAGAAAATAGTGGTTGAACTGTGTGTCCATTACTACTGGGAGAGAAGTGTAAGGGCTAGAGATGGTTAGAAATGGTTTTTGTTTTGTATGGCAGCTTCATATAATACAGGCTGACCTCAGACTCTATACATGCAGAGCTGACTTTGAACTCCTGATCCTCCCATTTCTACCTTCCAAGTGCTGGGATTAAAGGCATGTACCACTAAGCCAAGCTAGAAGTTATACTTTATCTAAGCAATTTGGGCAACTATTTGTAGAGGTTGGGAGCAGAAGGATATGAAATAATATTCCACCTCTCTTCCTGAGAGGTCTGACAGCTTCATTACTTTGTTTCTTCTTTCACAAGAATAGAACACACAGACCTCCATTTCCAAAGTCAATGTCACAGGGTAAAATGGTCTGGAGGATCATGATTACCATGGCAGTCTCAGCAATTCCCTTTCTAAATACTCAAGGGCAAGACGCTTCAAATTCTATGCGGCCCAGAAGGCTGACTGAAACCCATTCCTTGGGGTCCCACTCAAGTCAACCTGCCATTCCCGCCTCACAGAAGCTGAAATAACCCTGAGTCAGGACCAACACAAATCAGATTCCTCAGTGTTGGAAGATCATTGCATAATTTGATAGCAATTTCAAAGCTATCAGAAAAGTGTTCAAAGCTGAGCAAGATAAACCTTGGCTAAAAATGCTCTCTTGCAATAAAGGAATTCTGGGTTGTACCAATTAAGTTTTAGGGGAACTAACTTTTAGGAATGTGTATGTGTACTTTTGCAGAAAAGATAGATTGATTGATTTTCCCAAGCACATGTCTGAACTGTGAGCCTGAGGCCAGCCTGGGCTGCAGAATGAGATCCATTCATAAACAAACATCTCACAGTTTTTAAATAAAAACAAACGGAGGTGTTGCTGCTGTCCTAGCTAGAGCCACAGCAGTTATTGCCTGGTGCAGTGAGGTATGCTCTGTGACTTGGTCTTCCACAGTATATTCTCCCCACTGTGAAAGATGCAATCCATTGTGATGCTCTACTGATTAAACCTTAAAGTGCCGGGTACTCAAGAGGCAAAGGCAGGTGGATCTCTGTGAGATTGAGGCTGGCCTGGTCTACATACTGAGTTCCTGGCCAGCTGGGGCTACAGGGAGATCATATGTCAAAAAGACAAAAAAAAAAAAAAAAAAAATTTACAGTAAGGAACTGGACAGATGACTCAGCAGTTAAGAGCATGTACTTCCAGAAGACCAAGTTCAGTTCCCAGTATCCATCAGGCAGCTCATACCTGCCTATAACTCCAGCTCCAGGGGATTCAACATCCTCTTCTGTCCTCCTCCATGGGCACCTGCTCTCATTGCATAGACACATACATATACATAATTAAAAATAACAAATCTTAAAAAAAATAAAACTTGGGCTGGCAAGATGGCTCAGTGGATGAAGGAGCTTGCTGCCAAGACCTACAACTTGTGTTTGATCCCTGAGACAAAGGGAAGCGGAAAACTTATCCCTACAAGTTGTCCTTTGACTTCCACAAATTCGCCATAGCATGCCCTGCCCCCCCCCCCCCACACACTGATTGTTAAAAGACAATCAGGTTTCAGGTACTAAAAATTCTTAGGTTGCTGATATGGCTCAGCAGGTAAAAGGCACTTGTCACCAGGTCTGATGACCTGAGTTCAGGGACCCACATGGTGGAAGGAGAGGACTGACTCCAGCAAACTGTCCTCCAACCTCCACATGTGAACCATGACATATGTGCACACAATAAAGTAATTAAAACTTCAAAAGAAATTCTACAATTGTTCCCCTTTATGAATGTGTTATTCACTTTTCCCAGTAAGACGCCTCACTTCACAACCAATCCGTACAATCCTCCTCCTTTTCAGAATCTTGACGTCTGACCTGACCACAATTCTAAGTAACTTCTTAGCAGTTGGTCTTCCCACTGAAACAGAACACACCTTAGAGCTCTGCCCACGGCACCTGCCCAGACCACAGAGAGCAGCTGCCTTGACTGGTCTTGGCCCATTTATCTACTGCCCAGAGATCACAGCAATTGGCTTGCCTAGGGTCAAGGCCAAAGCCTCTGAAGTGTGTGGGTAGCCGCCTCTCTGACTACCATGGGGACATAAATATTCCTATGGGAACTGCAGTATTCTGGAAACTAGGAACAAGGTGAAACTCCCTTCTGTCGGGGCAGTGAACGGAAGTGCCCTGAAATACAATGCCCACACCCCAGGGAGGGCTGGGATGGGCTGGTTCCACGCCACTGGGTGGTGCTTGGTTTCCAGGAGGGCTCTGCTGTTATCTGACCTCCTGTTATAATGAAGTGTGTTGGCTTCAGGTCTTCAGAGAGCTCTGTGATTGGAGCAAGTGTCAAATCAGGGACAGAAGACATCCCTCCATTCAAGTCATTCCCCTATGTAGATTCTGGGCCTGAGTCAAGGGACACCAGGTGAATGATCCACAGGGCCTGGTGACCAAGGCATCCACTTCTGCTGTTCAAATCCAGATGATGGAGCTAGGAACTAGGATCAGCTTGTATGCAGCTGGTCTGGACTCCCCTTGACCCGGGCCTGAGTTGATATGTAGGTGGTGCGGAGAGGAGACAGTTGGGTTGAGATTGTTTTTAAGTCTCCTTTGTGGTCAGTGCGCTTGGATTTGTTAACATTCTCCCTCCCTGTGTGCCTCCCCCACATACATTTTCTTCCTATAACATCAAACCTGAGTCTGGGGTTATGGAAAGGACACAGTAGGTGGGGACTCGGCTTCAGGAAGGGGTCTATTGCCATGGTGAGGACATGTCTGAGGACAGGGAAGCGTGTGCGGATGTATATGTTAGGCCTACTAAGTGTCTCTAGCCTGCAGCCTTCAGGGTACATTCAGCAGAAGATAGCTATGCATATGGCTCAACACAAAACCTAAACTTACTTAAGACATATGAGCTTTGGGATTACTTTCATAACTTGATAGTGTTGTTTCTAGAGCATTAACTTTATAGATAACAACACTGTGTCCCATCATCGAAACGTCAGACATGCCTGCTGAACTTTCCGCACTGAGAATTTCTCTCCACTGGTGCTAGCAGGCTGCTCTCTGCCTAATGTTGGGAGGTTGGGTTGCCTTCCTACACGGTCAGGACCAGTTATGTCCACTCTGATTCTATCTGGACTGCAAAGTCCTGTGTGACCCAGCCTCTTCGATTGCTGTCACTCAGCTCTCATGTTGCCACACGAACTATCTGCAACGTCAGTCTAGGCCCTGACCTGTCCTATGGACCTGCCCCATATACGGTTTTGGAACATTTTTGGTGCTTTTGGAAGAAAATGGAAGTAGAATTCTCTAGGATGCCTGGCTGCTCAGAAAAAAATGACTCCTATGCCTCAGACATCTGCTACCTGACTAGTGAGTCACCCAGAAAATGTTGGGTCCCAGGACAGTCCTGTCTAGCAAAGCCTATAGACACCAAAGCCAAAGCCAAACAGCCTTGGGGTTGCAGCCTGGAAATGTGTAATGTGGTGACAGAGCAGCCCTCAGAGGCCCCTGAGAGCTGGCAGTCTACCACATCCCACACATCTGTACCGCTTTTTCTGCCCCAGCGGCTTTATACTAGTCCCATTCTTTATAAGCACTTTCTAATTTGGCTTTGTCTTTTTCAAGATGATAAACTGCTTTTGTAAAAATATGTCTTGAAGCAGGAATCTCTAGGATTTCCCTTGCTGCCCTGCAGACAGACATATGTATGGGTATTCCTCCTCGGCATCTTTGTCTGGTAAAATGAGCCAACTGCTGTGGCACAACAGACTCATGGCATGGGCCACTGTTCATGCAGACCCCTCCTATCACTCCTGAGGGGTTTGAGGGTTGGAGAGGGTTCCCCTGGGCCCCCCTGAAGGAAGTTCAGCAAGGGAATCTGGGACAGTAGATCCAGCTGACTCCTTTCAAGGAAAGTAGATCTTCTGAGGATGACTTCATTTGTGTTTGTGGTAGTTCAGCTCTTGGGTGTGTACCTGGCCTTGTGCCCCCTATTTACCTGGCATCATTGTATCCCCAGAGGCCAATCTGAGAGCTGAGTACTGTGATTATCCCCATTTGTCAGTGGGGAAACTGAGGGACAGAAAAGGCAAAAGGAAACTGACCAAGATCATACTACTTCAAAGGGCAGAGCCAGTCCTCACAGGTCTGGTTGGGCTGTCCCCGAGGCTGGGTTTTTAGTGACCACACTGTTCGTCTCTTGCTGAATAGATCCTCTCTAGGCCCTACCCACATCCCCACCCTGTGTCAGGAGCTGAGGGGCGCTAGACACCTCTGGGCATCCCCAGCTCTCCTCCATGTCTATTTGATAAGAGTCCTCCATTTCCCGACTCCCCTGATGTAATGTTTCTTCCTGTGAAAATCTGAGAGTTGGCTCCCAACTGTGTCCATTTGTTCTTCACAGGAGAATCCTGTTGGGGGAAAGATTATCAAAATATTTGCCATCCTTGCAGGGAGTGTTTGGAGTTGCTGCTAGAGCACTGCTGGATGTGTGCGGCGCTATTGTTCCTCCTGGCTTCTGTCCCTATGTGCCTGCTGAGGAGGAGTGAGGTGAAAACTCTATATTTAACCTATAGGTAGAAGCTATATTTAGCCTCAGAGCCTCTTAGAGATGCTCGAGTGCAGTGCAGATGTCTGCAGCTGGCACATCCAGATAAATAGGCATTTAGGAATTGTCCACTTTGAAGTGTTAGGTGGGATCTAAACTCAGCTGAGTATGCCAATTAGCATACTCCTAGAGTCTTAGGGATTCTGAGACTGGGGTGCAGGAAAGAGCCCTGAGTCTGGCTCTGACCTTGACTCGGGAATTAGGCTCTCACCTCCCTAGGAGCACATCCTAGTATGTGAAACAAACTGGGGCTAACAGGAGAGGGGGTCTTTGAGTGGCAGGGAAACTTCTAGGAGTCAGGCTGTTCAAGTCCTCTTCATAAGAGCTGGGAGAGCTCCTTTGGGTCTCAGTTTCCTTCTTTGTGTTTGTATACGTGAGCATATACATGCACACGCAAGCACGGGTGTGGTGTGTATGTGTATGTGATTTGTATGTGTGTGTGTATCTGTATGCACGTGTATGTTTCTCTGTGTGTGTATATGCACATGAACATGTGCATGCATATGTGTACGTGTGTGTGTGTGCATGCATTCGTATTTGGGATGGGTCAATACATATGTCTCTGGGGTGGTGCTTGGCCGTGGTATTCCAGCACTCAGTAAACACCAGCTGTCATTATTTATGATCCTTCGTGAACTGAAATGTGGGTCTTGGCAGTCATTCATTCAGGGATGATGCTTTGTTTGAACAGTGGGTTGAGAAACTGACTGAAAGAAAAGAAGATCCTTCCAGATACTTAAAAATGGGAGGGGACAGGGTTGGGGAGATGACTCAGCAGGTTAAGAGCACTGGCTGTTCTTGCAGAACATCCAGGTTCGAACCCCAGCACCCAGCACCCACGTGGTAGCTAACAACTGTCCATAGCTCCATTCCAGGGGATCTGACACTCTCTTCTGTCTTGTGCAGGCATGCATGACATGGATGCACTTACACACATGCAGGCAATACATGCATACTCATAAAATAAAGATAATAAATTAAATATATATATATATATATATATATATATATATATTAAAACAAGCAGGGGAAGGAGCAGGACTCCCTGAGGCCTATATGACACCAGCTCACGACCTTCTGCCACTCTGCTCAGCCTCTATCGTCTTTCATGCAGTGACCTCCCCTGTATGAAAGTCCTCGGGACTGAGATTGTTCTGGAAGTATGATCCAGAAAGAAGATCACAAGGAGACTGGCTTCAGTTCCTCAGGCCAAAGTCCACAAGTGATTTCTGTTCTTTTCAATTATTTTAAGTTTCTTTCTCCCCAAAACGGTATTTTGCTGGTAGCACAATGTGGGCGAAAACAAAACCACGGCAGAGTCAGTCAATGAGGGAGTTCAGATTGGGCTCATTAGCTGGCCAGGGATGTTTCCTCCTTCCCTCTGAGGTTCAGTGTCTTTATCTGTAGAATGGAGAGAATGAAGCTTCCTTGGAGGGCTGTTAGGGGACTCAAGCATGCTCACTGCATACAGCACAGAACGAGGCTAGAACAGCCAGTTCCCCTCCTCCTCTAACCTCCCCTCCACGCTGTCCTACGAGTGCACTCTGCTTCCTTGTCCAGCTTCTGGACCAAGCCAAAAAGGCAGGAGGCAAGGTTCCTGCTGTTATGTGCTGCTGTCTTTCAGAACAAGGCTGTAATCTTCCTAGAGGTTCTGGGCGCGTTAGAACCTGCAGGCTGTCATCAGTCATGGGTGCTGCTAAGGGGAAGCTATAAATAGGAAAGAATCCAAAGAGGAAAATGAAACAGCCCCTTCTCTCCTGGCCTTCGGTCCAGAGTGGTAGCTTAGCTGGGCTAAGGGATGGACACAGGGTGGTGACAAGCAGGCTGAGGGCTCCTCTCTTTACACGGTCTCCACCCTGTTCGGAAGTGGGTCATTAGGTTGGGGTGGCTGAGACTGCTGTTACAAATACATGTCTTCTTTCCTCTGCCCATGGGGGCCTCAGGGCTGGGGGGGGGGCGCTGGGAGGGAGTGGGTTGAGGTGCAGTTGTGAATAGAGGAAGGCACAATGTAGGCCTGTTCAGTATCTCAACAGTCTAACATTCTGAACCCACCAGCCCAAAGCCCTGGACACCCTCTGCCAGCTCGCTCCTGGGTTCCTCTTGCATTCTCCTAAGCTATCTCATGGCTGCTGCCAGCATCTTCATCAAAGTCATGACCATCCCAAGTGATACCTTTTCGCAGATGAGAAATGCGAATCTTTCTTCCTAGCAAACACATTCCTGCATCAGCTTGCCAATTGGATGCACAGACGGGGTTTCAGCCCCCAGTTGCTCCCCTGGCTCAGCACCCTTGCCCAGTGAGCTCCACTTGCAACTGTTTGGCAGACCTGCTTCCTGTTCTTGGCTTTACTGGCCACAGTGCTCCTGCTGCTGTCTCTCTGAATTCACGTCATCTACCTCCACAGAAGCCTCGCTATCAGCAGGGCCGGCTTTTATAGGTTGCAAAAGCTAGCTTGGCATGGCCAGTTTCTTAGCCCACTGTGACGAGACTCATGACCCATTCCAGGGATGCCCAAGGGCATTTAAAAGGATCTGATAGTGTCAGTCGCAATATTATTTCTGGCATCAGTCAGTACTCCAGGCCAGGTGAAGGGCTACCCTGGTCTCCCACAGGGGTAAGAGTCCCCTGCTTATTCAGAGACCAAGGGCAACATCACATCTACTATGCTAGAGAGTGTACCCCAGAGTCCTGGAGGTGCTAGCATCCAGCTCAGCCTCTTATCTTTGCTTCTAGTGGAACTTGCTGATTGGCTTGTAAACGGCCCACCTGAAGCCCTGCTCTCACTGCTCTAGGTTCCTCAGGTGGGTAGCTAAACAGATTAGTGCCCTTCCTCCCACCGGAACTGTTCCTTCACTGGTGACCTGGCTCTTGGGGCTCAGGGTGGTCTGAAAACATGGCATTTTTATGATTCTATCTCTCCCCCCTTTGAAACTCACAGTTCCTGCCAGAATATCTGGACCACCTGTTTAGATGTGAATGGTTTGAAGCCAAGTTTCAGATAGCTTTGCCAATAGCCAGAAGGGCCACTCCCCCAAGGAACAGAGTTGAGCTGAGCTGATCCCTGGGTGGTCCTCAGGCTTAGCTATGAGAGGCCCAGGAGGGGAGGGTTGACGTCAGACACTGTCTTCATAGGAGCAAGGAGGAGCCAGCTCTAGACATTGTGATAACAACGGGGGCGGGGGTGAGGCCTGCGCTGGGGGAGGAGGAAGAGAGGAAAGGTGGGGTCACTGACATGGAGTGGTGAACTTAGTGAAGGCCGTCCTAACATCTTTGTGCTTTAACCTGTAGGTGGCAAGAGGCGCTTAAAGGGTACGTGGTAGACAGATGGAACTCAGGCTTGTGTTTTAGAAATATCACTCAGGTAACCGAGTGAAAGACAGATTGAAGAAGGACAGGAGAGAAGGAAAGAAGACTGGGAAGTCATGAAGGGTTTGGGTGAGACAGGCGTGGAGGAGGAATAGAGGAGAAGGAAGACCTGCATTTGAGGACTGGTTAGGGATAAAACTCCCTAGGCCACGGTGAATGATCATCTGTGCATGTTATGTACAGAGATGGACAGAAAGCAGGTCTTAGGTGGTTCCTGGGGTTCCAGTTCAGAAGCCTAGCTAGATGGAGATGCTATTCTGACATATGAAAATAGAGTTTGGGGTAAGTCTTGGAATGTGCTAACTTTGAACTATCTGTGCCATAATCATCATTTTCCAAACCATTTTAATATAAAAACTAAAGCCCATGGGCTGGAAAGATGGCTCAGAGATTAAAAGCACTGGCTGCTTTTCTAGAGGACTGGGGTTTGGTTCCCAGCACCCACATGGCAGCTAACAGCCATCTGTAACTCTAGTTCCAGGGAATCTGACTCTGGCATTACACACATGTGATGCCCTTACAAACATACAGGCAAAACCCTAATACACATAAAATTTTTTAAAATAAACGAAGACAAGGCTAAAGCTCAGAGAAGTTTTTCTTAGCACTGTGGAAGTGTGTGTGGTAGCCAGAGAGAATGGGCTAAGTTCAGGACCCCATGTACTCATTTTCAAGATGGTTGGGGAAAGAGGGCTCACGAGGAAAGCAGACTGGAAATTCTTAAGGTAGGAGAGTCCTGAGGAAATGGCATCTCAGAGATCATAAGAGCAGGACAATCACAAGGAAGAAGGAAGTGGTTAGCAGTGTCATGAAGCTGAAAGGTCAAGTGGCATCGGACTGAATCCTGTCCACGGCATCGGGCACTATGCAAGTCACTATCAACTCACCAAAAGCAATACTACAGAGATGAGAGTTGCAGAGCCTTCGGCAGAAGGGCAAGGAAAGAGGAAGAGAAGGATGGTAGGCAAAGGAGACTGTCAAACCAAGCAAGATATTTAGGCTAAGAGAAACCCGAGCAGCTTCCTGACTGAGTTGCAGTAGCCATTTGAGCAGTTACAGACACGGAGGAGAGGAAGGCCACAGGCGGGGTGAGGCAGGGCAGAATGCATGCATGCTCAACCACAGGAACGATGCCTGGCCCTCTAGGTGGAAGGGGACAGCTGTGCTGATGAGAATGGGGAGTTGAGGCTGCTGACCTCAACTTCTAGATGAAGTAGAATTTAGTCGCAGTTGTGGATCACAGATTTGTGATGGAGTAAACCTGCAGGATTCTGAAGTATCTCAGAAGATCTCAAAGTTCAAGAGAAGATGAATGAATCCAACCTTGATTAATAAATCCACAGAAGGGTATGTATGGGCTCAGACAGGTGACAGACCAGCTCATAAAATCAACCATGAGCTCCGGGGCAGGAAGGAAAGAAGGAAGCTCGGGAAGGGCCTGATAGATCATGAAGATGCCCGTGCATGAAGGAACTGTGCTCAGAGGTCAGGAAGTAAGAGTGTAGAAAACGGAAGTTCAGTGGAGGCCATTGGAATGTGACGTCAGAGCCAGGTGATAACAAAGTCCAGGTGAGACCAGGAGAAGCAGGGCACTGGTGTAGGTCACTAGAGTTAGGAGGTGAGTTTATTCTGAGGTTATTTGGAGGTGTTACAGGACAGGAGAAGGTGGCTTTGAGGACTATAGCCATGCAAGGGGATGAGTAGTAATTGTTATTCAGTGGTTAGCAACAGGGGAATGGTCCAGTGTTTCCCAAATGTGGGATTTTGTTCAATGCAGGGTCCCCAGCTATATCTCTCCATCCAGATCTCTAGGAGAGGAGCCTGGTAATCTGCATGTTCAAGTTCCCCATTGGCTACATGATCAATCAAGTTTGAGGACATTGGTGTGAAGAAGAGGCAAGCCTCCAAGTATGGAAAGCAGGACTCTACAGAAGAATGGATGGAGGCGGGTGGAAGAGAAGGGAGTAGGGAGAAGGGAGAGGAAGGGAACAGAAGACCCATGGTAGAAAGTTAGAGAGAGCATCGCTGCTCAAAGGCCTCACCTTTAGGATGGGAGTGAGGACCACAGAGGTGACACGAGGTCGTGATTGGACTCTGTCACTGCAGCCCGGGTTCCATGATGATGGAGACACCATGAACCCCTGAAGAGTTCTGCTGTGAAAGAATCGTTACCCATTCAGCTGGGCGGCATTCTGGTGGGGCAGGCTGAATGTGTGCCCTTGAACGAGTAAGAATCGAGCTCTTTGTGCATTTGGGTCCTTTGTCCTCTGAGGAGCTGTTTCACTTGGATAAACTCCTTTTCCATTATTCTCTTTGGCACCTTGCTTTTCTGTGTCTTATCTCACCCTGGTGCTGGTAATTCCCATGAACAAATGGGCAGAACCTAGTGTCTCCATCTTCGTTTTTGTCTCTTAGTGACTCACAAGGGTGTTTTAGGACCCTAGACCTAACAGTAAGCTGACCCATAAACGGAGCTGACTGTCACTATATTATGATGTGACATAGATGCACCAAGAAAACCCTGCCTGCCTGATCCTGTGTTCTCATATACATCCATCTCCTAAAATCTTGGTGTTGAAACAACCAGGTGTGGACTTGGGTTTTAGAATCCCTATCAGATCTGTTTTCTAATCCTCTGACACTGTCTAGACATACGGCATTATGCAATGTCTCTTAGAGCCTCTGTTCCCTCATCCATGAAATAGAGATAATAATACCTACCTTAAAGAGCTGTCTCAAGGATTAAGTAGGCAAAGAATGGAGGATGCCCAGTAGTAAGTGCTTGGGCAATAGGTAGAGCCATGGTCATGTGGTTACCATCACCTTCTCTCTGCACTGAAAGCCCTTAGTAAATGGGAGATGGACAGAAAGAATGCAAGGGAAGGTGAGAGACCCTAGAGCTGCTGTTGAAATCCCAGTGTTACCAGAATCACAGAAGGTTCTGTTTATAAAAGGCTCCTTATGTGTCCTGTGTTTTGACTTTGTTAGCAAGTATGTTTTTGTATGAAGTGCTTCAAGGTCAGAGACTACCGTGTATTCAGGGAGACACTTCTAAGTGTTCATCGGTTGTACTCTCGGAATTGAAAAACAGAAACCAGAAATGTAATCATCCGGCTCACAGTCCACAAGAAAGGCAGCCATGAGTCACCGCAGAATATATGGAGATTATTCACTGATTTCCTTCCATTTGTCAGCGCCTGGTCAGGCCTTGAGGAAGAGTTGTTCTCACTCCCTCCATGTTCATGACCCTGTGACAGACAAGGTCACATGGAGATCACACAAAGGGTCTCTTCCTGGAAATGCTGACAGCTGAGAAGTCTCTCTCCCACACCCACGGGGACAGGTTCTGTGAGGGGTGGCGGCCAAGACAGCAGCAGTTTTCACCCCCAAAGTGCTCACTACCCTGAGCTAAGTACAGGAGGGCCTTGTTCCTATTCTTCCTGGGATGATGACTGGGGCATTCCTTTATGGAGCAGAGCATTGCTGAGCCAAATGCCCCCCTACAACTCACCTTGGAGGCTTGCTATAATACAGGTCCCCAGACATTCCTCTGTGGAAGAGCTGAGACGGCATTTCTGACCAGCCCCTGAGTGATCGAGGATGACGGCAAGGTAGCTGTTCCATTGCTTTTGGGGAAAGAACTTGAAGGCAAGGGCCGGTGGCTCACCTCTGTGAAACATCTACGTGGTGTCTGCCAAGGGGAGGCTTGAATGAGGTTCCAACCCATTAGATACAGAACCCCACCTCTTGTCTAAAACTGTTGAAAGTTCAATTCATAAATATTATCGAATGCTTTCCAATGCTAAGGATTTCCCTGCCCAGCTTATTTCTTGTTTGCCTTACATTCGTTTTTTAAATTTTAGTGCTGTGTTCGAACCTGTGCATAATGGGTAAATTGGCTGCCACTGAGCTACAGCTGGATCCCGCTCACTTCTGTCAAGATTCACTTTGCCATTCCACATATAAACAGTTTGACTCTAACTCTTCTACTCTCTCTGAAGAGCAAAGGTTCATGCTGAGGGATGATGGAAGCGATGGAGTCAGGCCGTCTAGTTTGGGGACTGCTACATCCCAGCTACGTGAATGTGGCCAGTTACCCAGCCTCTTTGTGCCCATATTTTCTCAACTCTACAATAGGCTTAATAACCATCTTTGTCCCTCTCTGGAGAGCTGAAGGAATTAACTGAAATGATGCATGATGAAGTCTCAGCCCAGTGCTGGTAAACATAGCTGTTATTCAGATTCCGGCTGTTTCCTCCCACAGAACATTTTGTGCTCTGCCCCTCACTGCACACACCTAGAGTATGACGTTCTAAGTGTATGACTTCTTGGCCTGGACTCTGTAATTCTTTGGAAACTTTAAAACTGTCCAAATGGCCACCACCCAAAAGGTGTGTCCTACACTAACTAAAATGTGTATGCATGCATGTGCTTGCTCACATGAACTTATGTGTTGAGAAGGGAGGGGCTCCTATGAGGGAGAAACAGAGAGGAAAAAATGAAACTGATCACCTTACCCAGACTTCAAACTCGATGTCCACCTGCTTTTTCACTGGTATGTTGGCAAGCACTAACAACAAAGTGCCACAAAGGTTAAAATTTACTTTAAAGAATATTTTTAATTATTCTTAGAGAATTTTATACATGTATACAATGAAAACTTATTTTTAAAAATGAATTGGGAAACACAAGATTATGTCTATCCTAAAACTTTTGTTTGCTTGCATTCCAAAGAACTTTTTAAACACTTTTCATTGTGGCATTTTCTTTTTTTTTTTTTTTTCCTTTTTATTTTATGTCTATGAGTGTTTTGCCTGCATGTATGTAAGTGCACCGTGTGCATGTACATGGCCTGTGGAGGCCAGAAGAGCATGTTAAATCCTCTGGAATTGGAGTTTTGGATGGTTGTTAGCTGCCATGTGGATGCTGGGAACTGAACCTAGGTCCTCTGCAAGAGTAGCCACTGCTCTTAACCACTGAGTCATATCTGCAGTGCCCACCCCCCCAATTGTGGCATTTTCAAAGCATACACCAAAAAGAATACAACAAACATTTTTATCCCGGAATGATTCTAAAACTTACAAATAACAATATTCACATTACTGTCTTAACTAGGCTGGTTTTAGACAGAACTGTGAAACAAGTATTCATTCACTGTATCCATTTTTTGGTCATATTTGCCCTTTCCCAAGGGAAAGTATTTGTGAACTCGGTTTTAAATGATTTCAGACAGGATATGTGGGAATTTGGTGGTGCCGTTTAAGTGCGGCATTGCCCCATGGAAGGTCAGGGTATGTGGTAGTGAGATGAGCCGCGTTGTCCTGGGCCAGAAGGAAGGTGAGTTCTTGCTACCAATTCTCTTACACAGAAGAGCCAGACTGATGACAACAGTCCTGACGTGCATAGAAGTACTAACTCAATATTTAAGAGCAAAGTTGGCTTTCAAGATGTGCACCCGCCTGTGCATACTAAGGTTCACATTTGAAGATGTTTACTACAGCTTCCTTTGCAGTTTATCTGATGAGTTACAACTCATCAATACTTGTCCACATACTGCATCTGACAAGAGTGTAGTGATTCAACAGGCACTGACACACAAAGATAACTGTAGAGCATCAAGGGAAAACAAGAACCTTGCCCCTTCAAACTAGGGGCAATAACACGTGCCTCGAATCCCAGCTATTTGGGAGGCAGAGGCAGGGGGCTAACTTGAGTCCAGCACTTTGAGGTGAGCCTGGGAACACTGAAAGACCCTGTCTCAGTTTTTAAGTGTACTTTTTATATAAAAACAACAAACTTCTGTATTTGTGTGGGAGTATGTAGAAAATATCTAGAATTTCTTCCCATCAGATAGTTTGAGAATTGAAATTGATGAGTGATCACAAGGGATATTCCTGTTTCCTTCATGTTATTCTAAACTATTTGATCCCTTCCCCCTCTGGACCCGAATTGCCTGTATAATTAAAAACAATTAAAAATACATAGCACTTAACTGTGTTCCAGATACTGTTCCAAGAGCTATATGCAAATTAATTCACTTGATTCTGAAAATATCCTATTGAGTTGTTATTATTATTATTATTATTATTTTGCAGTCCTGGGGATTGAACCTAGGGCCTCAAGAATGCTAGGCAAGTACTCTACCATTGAGTTATATCCTCAGCCCTTTGTGTGTGTGTGTATGTGTGTCTGCGTGCCTGAGGATTGTACTAGGGCCTCATGCATGCCAGGCAAGTCCTTTACCTCTCTGTTATATCTGGAGCCCTCTTTTTATTCTTTAAAAATTTGATGTTCTCACCAAGTTGCCTAGGCTGGTCATGAGCTCAGTCTGCAACCCAGGCAGGCCTTGAACTTGTGATACTCCTGCCTCTTGGATTAAAGGCCTGAGTCACTAGTCTTGGTGAGGTGGAACTCTTCTTGTTCCTTTCTCCCAGCTAACTGTAAAGGGGCTGAGCTTTGCACCTAGGCCATCTGGCTCAGACTTTGTGCTCTTAATGACTTGGTTCTTGTGCCACAGAAAGATTAATAACCAAATAGGGCTGCTTTTAGAATTGAACACATATCTAGTTTTGAATCCAAGCTGATGATACTTAACTGTAATTCTGAGCAATTTTTAAACTTTTTTGGTCAATCTTCCCACTGGTAAAGTGGTAATCACGGTTGCATCACCACATGCCACTCATGAGAACTACACAAAAATGTCTTCAGTGCCAGTTAGTGAGAACTGGCTAGTCTGTTTTTGCAATAGACTTATGAGCCCTTTAGCTCCTATTCATTTTATTATTTCCTTGCTGATGGCCTGAGAGCTTCTGGTGCTCAAGGGTGAAGGAAAGAGGGTCTTGGGAAGCAAGAACATGACCAGAAAGTGGGAAATGCTGGTCCACACCTCACCAGAGGGTGGCCGGGGGGTGGCGGTGGTGCGGAGACCCAGAGTCTTCGATCTTTTTCTCCAAATAGTCAAGAACAATGTTCAAGTCACTGTCATGCAAGGGCCTGGGTATGTGATCCCAGGACAAGGGTGTCATACTACACACCATTGTCATTCACTCACTCATGAAAGCCTGTGGCTGCTAAAATGTGGACAGTTGTCAGAGCCGATACCTATTTTTTTGGGAAAAGTATTTGTGAACTCAGTTTTTAAATGATTTCAGACAGGAATTTGGTGGGCCAGCACTAGGTTCACATATTCAAAAATCCTTCCTCTCCTTAATTTTCACGAGCATTTCAGTCTGTCCACTGTACTCTCATAGTATGGTGATTGCTTATAGCCCATTTCTTGCCTCTTTAAAGTTGTGATGTTTCTGGATCTGAAGTCTTGGTACCACTTCTACCTTCTTCTCTCCCAGGGTTAGACCTGCTTTCCTGATGGAATACAGACGATAAATGTGCTTTTAAAGTAATGTTTCAAATAAAAATGTGCTTACTCTAAGAAAAACATGTTTAAAGGGAGGGGCTATAAAAAGGAGAAAATTAAGATCATTTGGAATGCCATAATTAACCCAGAGACATTTTACTGTATTTTCCATGTAAATGTTGGATTCGTTTAAAAGAAAACACACTCATGAAAAGCTGGTAATCAGATCAAAGAAGTAAATGATAGATGGGTGTGATAACGGGGAGTTACACTGGAGAGACTGAGGCAGGAAGAGCATGAGTTCAGGTCAGCCTGGGCTACATAGTAAGACTCTGTCTCAAACAACAAACAGCAGCGACAACAGCAACAACAAAAAGATAATGAGGAACAGGATACAGAGTTTGTGCTGAGGACAAGTCCTGAAGTGGCCAGGTCAAATACGGACAAGCAGGTTGGAAAGGACCTTGAATAGAAAATAAGCCCGTGTTGCTAGGCACATTTCTCTCACCTCCCACTATTCAGTGAGCACTGAGTGAGGCCCATTAAGCCATAGCCCTCATGCTATGAATTCTCCAGCCAAGGTGGCGATCAGTAAACAGCTCCTGTGCCAGCCTCTTGGAAGCAGACTGACTGTCCAGCTCAGTAGATGGGATTTCCATGACACCAAATCCGTGGCCGGAACCTAGAGGGGAATGCTTTGGAAAACACTGCAAAACTTGCTGCCATGCTCTGTACTAGAGCTGCCCAATCCCCATGCCACCAATTTTATTATATACAAACTTCAGGGAAGTCTCTCTGCAGTCGTTCAAGGTCAGGTTTGGTCCTCATGGTCACAGCTGGACCCTTACTGTGTCTGTTAGGACTCTGAAAAACTATAACTTTAGGGGTCATTCTTCCTTAATGTGTGGTTTGCCCAGTGCCTCCTGCAGCTGTCAGTCAGTCTGTGATGTCAAGGGACAGGACTCAACAAATTCCTTGTGGAGCTACAGTACTCCCTGACCAAGTCTCCTCCTGCTCAGTCCTCACTGTAGTGCTGTCCTTTCAGAGATCTGCTGGACTGAAGCAGCTCAGAATTTCACTGTTAAAAATTTAAGTGAAGGCTAGCACTTAGTCTGAAGAAATTTGAATCCTAATTTTGTTTATGACGCAACTAACATCCATAGCATACTTTTTATTTAGCCTATAGGTTGCTTTGTGATGGGCTATAATGGTAAAAGGCCAAAGGGCCTGGAGGTCTGGAGTTCATCATCTGTTCAGTCGATGAGTACTAAGTAATAATAATTCTGTGCCAGGCGCCTTACTAAGAACAAAGCAAACCAAACATAGATCATACGGTCTATAGAGCAACAAATATTAAACAATAACAGAAACAAATGTAAAATTAGCAACAGCAACAAACACAAAGAACAGAGCGCTGAGCAGGTGTGTAACTGGGGAAGTGACCCATGCTGAGAGTGAAGGAAGGCTTTCTGTGGAGCAGGACATCTGAGCTGAGATAGGTATTTGATCTGCTTTTTCATCAGCATAATGAGGATAATGCTTCTTCTGACCCACAGACACGTAGGAACAGTAATCACATATAAGAACAAACTTTGAAAAACACCCAGTGTTCCTAAAACTAAGCCTGCCTGTCTTTGGCCAGAGGCAGCTGTCCTCTGGCTTCTGCATCTGTCATCAAGCTAGGCATTACGCACTCAGACAAAAGCTTTGATCATTTGCCATTACCCTGCCAGACGGGGTTGGACGGACCACCGTTAGCCTTATTTTGCCACTTTTGTCTCATATGAGTATGAGAAACTCATTTAGCTGCAAAAACTTACCTTTTCTGACATATAAAATGGGCCAGAAATAGTTTCAGAT
Source organism: Eospalax fontanierii (assembly GCA_035773235.1). Classification (NCBI taxonomy): domain Eukaryota; kingdom Metazoa; phylum Chordata; class Mammalia; order Rodentia; family Spalacidae; genus Eospalax; species Eospalax fontanierii. The sequence continues at coordinate 27,347,542 of CM069543.1, read as the reverse complement.
CATGACTAAAAGTTTCTGAAGAGCTTCGGACAGTATTTGCATGTAGTTGCTCCTAAACTCCTAAACCAGCTGCAACTCTGGGTATTGAAATTATTATCATGGCAAATTATTGACTCTTAATTTATTTCTTGGTAGCAAGTTTGGTCTTTCACTTCCATTCGTACTGCCATCAGCCAAGTCAAAGCCCTGGTCATATGCCAATAAGATTATTACCATAACTTTCTGATCAGTGTCAATTCCTCGGCCCTCAATTCTACATGCTTCCAGTGTGGGCTTCCTACAATAGCCTAGCACCTCTTTAAAAAGTTATCATAGAAAAAACACATAGTGTATACCATAAAAAGTTAAGTTTCCTAATATGTTAAGGAAAGAACCCACAGATAGATTATAAAAATGGAAATATAAAATTAAAATACAGAAAAACAAAAGCCTAATAAGCATAAAAGATAAGCAGCCTGGTTGTCCTATAAGAGAAGTACAAATTAAAATAGATTTTGACACAGAAACTTTGACTTGTGGAAATGTATTTCGTGGATACACATGTGCATTTTATTCACTGTAGCATTTTTTGTAACGGGTAAGGATTGAAAACAAATTAAATGTCCAGTAAGTTATGTTGTTACCTCTTCAAAAGAGGTCCTGCAGGCTAATGTGGTAAACTCTCCAAGATATTGTTAAATGATAGAAGTGTAGAATGATGGTTCTAGTATGATATTCTTCATGTATTCCGAGGCAAAAGCAAGAATGCCCATACACATACATGACGAACCCCTGATGGACACACGTGATGTATATGGTAGTATTCCCTATAATGGACACACATGATGAATATAGTAGTATTCCCTATAATGGACACACATGATGTATATGGTAGTATTCCCTATAATGGCAAGAGGAGAGGCAGAAATAAGAAAGGAACTTATTCACACATACACACACGCGCGCACACACACACACACACCTCAGTCCTGTGTAATTATGGTTTTTGCATTCATGAATTCAACCAACTTCAGATCAAAAATATATTTTTAAAAGAATGTACCTGAGGCTCTGGGGATATAGCTTAGTTGGTTGAGTTCTTGTTTAGTCCACATAAAGGCCTGCATTCAGTCTCCAGCACTGCATAAACCAGACATGAGGTACACCTGTAAGCCCAGCACTTATAAGGGGGAGGCTAAAAGATCATAAATTCAAGGTCATCCTCTGCTTCATGGTGAGTTCAAGGCCAACCTGGGTTCCCTGAGCTCTGTCTTTTAAAAAAAATTGTATCTGTAGTTGGGAAGTAAGAGGAATCATTGGGAAAGCAGGTCATGAGTAAAGATCCGGGGAAGGTGAGTGTCATTATTGTGTACACGTATGAAAATGTCATACTGAAACTCATTTTGTACAACTATGCTAACAAAAACATAGAAAGCATATCTGTGATACATGTACAGACTCTTCTATCCTTATTTTCTTAAATGTTACAGCTTAATAATTGAATATATATATAACATTTGCATTGTATTAGCTATTATAATCTAGAGATGATTTGGAATACCCAGGAGCATATACTTGGGTTATATATAAATACTATACCATTTTCTGTAAGGAACTTGAATATCTATGGATTTTGAGTGTGTATGTTGCATAGTTTTATTTTGTGAAGTATTTGGATATTACCTAATCAAAGATTATATTAAAATATTCCCTTTACTCAACTATTAACACATCAAGCATCTGTTACGTGCTAGACATAGAAAACACAAGTGTGAATGTGTTATTGTGTAGTGGAAAGGCCCACTGAACTTAGACTAAGATACTCAATTCAAATTAGATTCTGCTCTTCACTACTTACCTGTGCATCTCGGCCCATAGTAGGCATGCAACAAATACTTGTGTATGTTTATGGTTGAAGTTATTCATTATTCTGAGTCTGGTTCCTCCATACAAGATAAGGATAGAGATGCTCCTACCTCATAAGGATACTGTGAAGACAAATAATAGGGTGTACTAATGAAATCTACTGTGTGCTCAGTACCTTCACATCCATTATTCCCCTTGGTCTTCACAAGAACCCTATGAGATGGGCATAGATTCAGTTATTCATGAGGAGATGAGAGACCAGGAAGAGATATAACTTGCCCAAGGTCATGTTGAATGTTTCTTTATAGCGATTTCCCCATGATGCTAAACATACCAGAAACTTTGCATACAGCAGGTGCTCAGGGAACTTTGAAAATCAAGGGGGAAAAGTAAGTTTTATCACTGTTTTCAGTGATATTAGACTAATACAAAGATCAGTAAATGCATTGAGAAGATATTATAAGAGATTCAAAAGAAATATTATGCACATTTAGAGGCCAGTCAGCAAAATGACACATAGGAGAACAAAGCTAACATGAGATGTTATTCACCAAATGATTATTGTATGAAGGATGCTCATTGTGCATGATTAAGACTACAGTGAGGATCTTGGGCCAGTGAAGTAGATTGACTTAGTCTGGACCCAAAGTGGCCCTGGTAGTGAGCAGAGATGTACTGAGGGCTCTGTTTACACAGGTTACTTGGGGCTGGTTGTGCTGTATACAAGGGATGGGAGAGAATGAGACCTACAAAGAACAGTTGCGGCTTCAACTCTGAACATTCCAAGTGATAAGCTTTGCGTACCTGGGTGATGAGAATTTCAATGCCAAGGTAGAGTCTGAATATGAGAGTCTGGATATGAGCTGATTAGAACTTTTTGCAGTTTTCAGCAGAGGAGAAAACATACATATAGAAAGGAATATTCCATTGAAACACGGTCATTAGGTGACTATGGGAAATCATGTCATTAAATAATATGTTTTCATACTTTGAAGGGAAAATTAAACCTGATGAAAATTAAACTTGCTAAGTAAAATGTTACAAAATGGCATTCACACCTTTGAGGCTTGTCATTTCACACTTAGCAGTCAGTTAATAATAAACTATACTCTGAGTTTCTGTGAGCTGACCACCATTTATGTGCTCTCTTGAGTAACTGATAACATATTATCATTATTATGGTATAACTGTGGGCGTAAAGTATAATTACTCCTATTTAACAAGAGATTAAGTAGCTTGTTTGTGATCGACAAAGCCAGAACTTTTGAATATTGTGTTACACGGCCTTCGTTGACTATTGTGTTACACGGCCTTCGTTGAATATTGTGTTATACAGCTTTCACCCAACTTGGCCTCAGCATCTGCTTGGAACAGACTTAATGTCCTAGGGCTAGGTCATTTTTTAAAAACTACTTCAAAACAAAACGAATGGCATTTTTAGCAGTTTCATGGGGCGAGGGGCATGGCTTTAAAATGAATTTTTGTATAAGTAATACAGATGCCAAACAAATGTCAAAGTTCTGCCTTTTAAAGCTTTTATCTTGTACTTGTATTTGATCTATTGGAGCTGTCTGGGCTCTGTGGATCTTCCTGCTCCAGATTTAGGAAGTTTTCTTCCATAGTCCCTTTCTCTGCTCCCTCTCCTAATGTATATATTGGTTCACTTGATGGTGTCCCATAACCTTCAAGGCTTTCTCTATTCTTTTTGTTCCTCAAGCTTACTTATTCTTTTTGAGTCTGTTAAACTATCTATAGAATTTTTAACTTTAGCCATTGTTTAGTTACAGAATCATTTGATTCATTTTAAAGATCTCTCTTTGGTGAACTTTTGTTCATGTGCTGCTTTCCTGGTTTCATCCGCTGCCCAGCTAAATAAAAGCTCAATGAGCTTCCTTAAGACTATTTAAAATTCTGTAGTTCGTGACTCTCCATTTCTTTTTATTCTTTTAAAAATATTTTGTTTTATTTTTATGTGTATGAATGTATTGTCTGCATGTATGTAAGTGTACCCATGTCATGCAATGCCCACAGAGGTCAGAAGAGGGCATTGGATCCCCTGGAACTAGAGTAATGGATGGTTGTTAGTGCCATGTGGGTACTGGGAACTGAACCCACATCCTCTGCAAGAGTGGCTGGTGCTTTTAATCGCTGAGCCATCTCTCTCCAGTCCTGTTCTCGATTTCTTTAGGGTTGGATACTGGAGGCTGTTATTTTGTTCCTTTGATGGTGTCATGTTTCCCTGATGGTTTATGATCTTTGTGGTCATGTGCTGGTGCCTGCATGCTTGAAGATGTATGTACACATGCCAGTCTTTGCAGACTGGTTTCACCAGAGAAAGACCTTTATCAATCAGGCAAAGAGATACTAGGAGCACTATCCAGCATGAGCTGTGTATGGGTTAGCCTCTTAGGTACTCCATAGCACTGAGCTCTGGAGCCTGTAGCTGTGGAAGTCTCCATGAAGCATAGGGCTACAGGCCCCTTCCCATCACTTTCAAAGTGACCACCATCTTCATTCTTAACATCACAGATGTCATTTAACTGCTTTTGTTTGTTTTTTTGTTTTATTTTTTGAGACTGTGTCTCGCTTTGTAGCCCTGGCTGGACTGAAACTCGCAGAAACCCATCTGTTTCTGCTTCCCAACGGTTGGAATTAAAGGTATACACCACCAGGTCCAGCCTTAACTGTTTTTGAAGCCTATGTGAATAGAATTATATAGCAGTATGATTTTGTGTCCTGCTCCTTTCACTCAATATTATATTAATGAGATTCATTCATCTTGACTGTAGTATCTCATTGAATCCTATTCCTATGTAGTAGTCCACACGATTTGTCTCTCTTCTGTTGATGGGTAACAGTTGTTTTATTTTTGGTTGTTTATAAACAGGGAAGCTAAAGCATGTTTTGATACTTTTGGTGAATATGTACACACATCTCTGTTGGGTATATAACTTAATGCAGAATTGTTGGGTCAGCAGGTATATATTAATTTAGGTTTAGTGTTTAATGCCAAATAAGTTTTTAAAGTGGTTATAAGAAGTTCACCTGGGAGAATGATATGGCTCAGTGGGTAACAGCACTTGCCACCAAGCCTAATAACCTGAGTTCAGTCCCTGGTACCCACATGATGGAAGGAGAGAACTGACTCACAAAAGTTGTCCTCTGGCCTCTACACCTGTACATGGAACGTGTGCCCCCACACACAAATAAATAAATACATGTAATTTAAAAGCTTTAAATTACATGTATATATGTGTGTGGATATGTGTATGTGAGTGCAGGTGCCAGCAGAAAGCAAAGGTGTTGGATCTCTTAGGAACTGGAGTTACAGGCAGTGAGCTGGGAATCGAACATGGATGGATCCTCTGGAAGAACCATACGTGCTCTTAACCACTGAGCCATCTATCCAGCCCAATAAATGTAATCTTAAAAATGTAAAAATAAAATAAAAAGTTCTCTTTAGGCTGGGGTATTGCTTAGACTTGTGTGAGTTAGATCTCCATTGTGGAAAGTTTAAAAGTTCACTTTGACTAGCAGTATTATGAGACCCCTTAATTTTAGCCGTTCTGATGAGTGCGAGATAACATTGAAATTTCAGCTTAGATTTCTGAGGTTGTTAGTAAATTGAGAACCTTTCATATTTATTATACTTGCTATCATTTCTCAAGAAATGTCTGCTAAAATACTCTGCCTAAACCGATGGCTGCTGGGACGGGGAGAGTCAGCCTTGTGTAGGGATGTGACTCCGTGGTAGTCTGACCAGTCTCCAGTGGATGAACCCACCCCAAAAGGCATTTGGGAACACAAATTTGACTCTATAGGCCCACGCACACACGTAAGAGTACATGAAATTGAAATTGGGTGGGGGCATAAGAAGGGGGTGAAGATGGGGAAGCTGGAGAGATGGCTCAGTGGTTAAGAGCACTGGCTGCTCTTACAGAGGACCAGGTTCAACTCCCAACACCCACATGGCAGCTAACAACCACTCATAACTCCAGTTCCAGAGGAGTCAATGCCCTCTTCTGACCTCCATGAGCACACTCATACACATAAAATAAAAATAATAAAATATATTTTTAAACATAGGGAAAGTATCTAAATAGGGTCAAAACAGATAACATGAAATTTGCAAAAAAAAAAAATCAATAAAAAGGAGCCAAAAATAATATTCTGCCTATTTTCTATGGAACTTTCTGGCCTATTCAAAATATTTTAAGGTGTTCTTCATATATTCTGTATACATTTTCTTTATTGGATATATGTATTACTTATGCTTTGTTTGGAGTTTACATTTTCATTAATGTCATGGGAGCCCTTACTGTCAATTTTGTCCAACGAGCAGTTAGTGTCCCTTTATAGTTAGTACTACAAGTGTTTAAGAAATCTTTATCTACAACCAAGACATTTTCTGACAGTGTACTTAGTGTTACTGTTTTACCTGTTAGATTTAGACCTAAAATCCACCTGGAATTGACTTCGAGGCGTGTTGTGAAGTGACATCATGACTCCCTGTCAACGCTGGTGACCCAGCATCATTTATTGGACAGCGTGCTGTTCCGCAGCCCACTGCAGCAACAACTTGACATAAATCAAGAGACCATGTAGTGTTTCTGCGTTCTGGTGCAGTGGTCGTTTTGTCTGTCCGTGTGTAATTTCTGTGGCTTTATAATAGGTCTTGATAACTGGTAATATACATTCTACAGCAGGCTCCAATTTTTCTCCCTCCTAAAACATCGACTGCTACCTCCACCTCCCCCTTGACTTTCAAAGCGCCCATGTGAGAGTGATTGATTTGTCTGCTCCCCTGGCTTGATCACTGTGGTTACCTCAGCCTGTGTCCCATCAAAGAAAGCCCTTTAAACTGAAAGCCAGCCAGGTGTCTGCAACGGAGGCAGATCGGCCGGGTAATTAAACATCGCGGGGAAGGGGGAGGAGTGGAGGAGGCGCGGCTGTCCGGCGGAGAGGGACTGGGTAGTGCGTAAGGAAGAGGTCCATCTGCACTTGCGGTCCGGCTTCGGGGAGAGAGGAGGAGAGCCAAACTCTCAGACCCGGGCCGCGCGAGGTCACCCAACGTGAACGTCGCGGGGCTCGTCCGGGCCGCGCGAATCGGCCGGCCGGGGTGGGGCCGCCCAGCCGCAAATCACCAGCTGGGGGCCGAGTGCGCGCCGCCGCGCGGAGCCGCCCGCCGCCGCGGGCCGGGCGGGAGCGGAGCGCAGCCGGGCGGAGCGCACAGCCCAGCGCGGGCTTCTCGGCGGTCATGAGCGCCCGCAGCTCCCGGGGCGGCCGCGGGGCGAGCCGTGCGGTGCGGGCGGCGCGGCGCCTCTGAAGCGCGGCCCGGAGCCGAGCGCCGAGCCGGGAGGTGAGTGTCCCCGGCGCGCCGCGGGAGCGCGCGGACCGCCCCGGGAACGGACCCGGGGGTCTGCGGGAGAAAGTTAGGCTGCGGGGCGAGCGGGGCGCGCGTGCTTGGGGCTGGCGTCGGGGCTGCGGCGTGGCCGGCGTGGGATGGGACTTGCGTCCTGGAGCTCCTCGGATCGCTCCGCTCTCCCCGAGCCGCGCGTGGAGGTCGAGGAAGCATCCTCGCTCTTTTGCTGCGGTGGCGGTGTCCTCCCGGACTCTGGTCTCCGACCCGGGCCACCCACTCCCTCTCCGCCCCCGGACGGGACCCCCCTAACCCACTCCGGCTGGGTCTGGCTCCCCCTGAGGCCCGTCCGGGTGGGGGAGACGCTCTGGCCCAGGCGGCCCCTCTGGGAAGCCCGAGGCTCTCCGGAGTCGTTTCTCCACTAATCTCTTGGGAAGTTTGCAAAGAAAGCGAAGGAGCCTGCTCTGTAATTGTTGACATCTCCCTCCCCCTCTCTGCCCTTTGTTGAGAAAGATGAATAGTTGGTTGTGTGGCTCCCTCTAAGTAGGGGGAGGGAAAGCAAAGAGGGAGGGACGGATCGCAGCCCATCTTTACCCACCTAGGCTGCCACCACTTACAAAGTTTGATCAGGTGTAGCACTCAAGAGGGCAGCCGGCAAAGGTGGTGTGTGTGCCGTGGGGCGGTGTATCACAGGACTCTGGTTTTAGTGTTAACACTACCCCCGCCCCTGGGCAAGGCTCGAAGAGGAGTAGCCCTCTCTGCTTTTGCTTACAACCATTAGCCCAGATGCAAAGTAGGGCCCTGAGTTGAGGGATTCTTTTAAACCTTGGCTCTTATCTCCCAAGGTTCCTCAGACCTCTCCATGGCAAGTACTTGGGCACTGGGAAGATCACTTTGGAAGGTGATTATCTCTCTGTGTTCTTGAGTACGGAGGCAAGATCTTGGAGGAAGGGAGAGGCAGTCGCTGGGCTCAAGGGGCTGCCCAGTTAGTCATGGTAAGCCCACAGGCTAAGAGGTTTTGCATGAGTGTGCCAAGGAGTATAACCAGTGTAACGTAAATATCTTGCCATGCCAAGCACTCCTTCAGCACCCAACACCAACCTCAGCTGCTGCTGACAAGCCTGATATTTCTAAGATGACTAACACAAGATCTCAATCTCCTATTGATTCAGACAGAACTGCCTGTCAGATGAGTGCTGATCTTAAGAACCTTGTCCTGTAGATCCTGGGTTGTGTTGCTTGAAATACAATCCATGGAAGAATCATTTGTACTTCAGTCGTTTGGCTAGACTTCATAAGTTTACTTCAAAAATGAAAGGCTACTTAGATTTCTAAACAAAAGGTCATTTTAAGTGGGTAAGCCAATTTTATTTGTGGGGTTGTTCCATCGCCTCTCTCTGTCTGACTTTGCAAAGAAGATCTGAATTGCAAATTCTCATGGTGAGGTGGTGGTCTTTGATTACATGTGTGGGTTTAACTTTAAAAATATTCCATTTCAGAAATTAGAGAAAAATCCAAGCAAGTGGGCTGTTTATCTCTGCCTCGACTTGCAAAATCATCAGATTTTGTTTCGAGTATTTTTTTTTTCCATCTTTGTAGAACAAGTGAGTTGACTGTGTTACAAACCTTTCAGAGCTCAGCTGCTAATCAGGACCAGGGAAGCAGCAAGCCGGTGAGAGTTGATGAGGCTCACTTGTTTCCTTAACATTCCCAAAGTCTCATACTTACATGGAGCGTACGTATTTCAAGATCTGGCATTGACCTGAGTCAGGACACTGCATTTACCTGCCCGGTAGACAGTAGTCAAGCCGGATGGAAAGTTTCATTGGTATTTGTTTGAAAACATGCACATGCTTCGCTTGGTGTGCCCTTTTGTGTCTATATCCTTCTGGCTTGGTGTGTTTACATCTCTTCTGGGTGGAAAAAACTCTGTCCTCACCCCTCCTGGTTGCAGTGGCTTCATTTATGAACTCCCACCCACCGTGAGGGACCCAGTGCACAAGCAATGCAGACATGGCCCCTGCCCTGCACCATGGAAATGTACTGTTTCTTGAGTGCTTACTATATGTCAAGGACTTGCTTCGTACACATGATCTCATTTAATTTTCACAACAATCCAGGAAGAAGCTATTGTTGACACATTTTACCATGAGAAATGGACAGCCGGAGAATTGAGTAACTTGTCCCAGGCCTCACAGCTACCAAGGCAGAGGCAGAGTAGAGGCTCCAAGACCTTGATTCTGAGTCATACCATTTTGATTTTCAAAGACCAAATGGTACATAAAAAGTGTTGAGGAACCAGAGACATCACCAGAAAAACATTTACACGTGGAGGCTAGATGAGCGCCAAAGCCTGGAATCTTTGCTGTTCCAGCTGCTCTGTCCTACCACAGGCCTTTGTAGTTATTGGACTGCAGTTTTCCTCCTGCCTGGAATTCCCTTCACATCTTTTCTTGCCTGGATCCTTATCTTTTATTTTCTCCTCAGACCTCCTGTCATTGTTACTTTTTCTGAAAGACCTTCACAGACTACCCTATCATAACATTATCTTCATCTCCAGCTGCTATCTTTTATCATTTCACTCTGGCTTTACCTGGTTTATTTTCTTGTTTTTGTGGGTTGGACTTCCCCATTACTGTGCAGGCTCCATGAGTCCAACCTTATCAAGCTCATCCTAGACCCAGCCCTAGTATGCTGTAAACCCTCAGAAAGGACTTCAAATGAATGAGCCTCATTCCTCTGAACTGGGACCACCAACAGTATTATTCTCATTTACTTAGTGTCTGCTTTCTCTATAAAATATTAACCTGGTGAGATCAGGGGTCATCTGTCTTGTTGGACACTGTCCTGAAGACCTAGTACAGTGTCAGCCATATTTGAATCTCTCCTTAAAGATGTGTTGCATGGGGAACTAGAGATGGCTCAGTGGTTAAAAGCACTGGCTGCTCTTGCAGAAGACTCAGGTTCGAATCCCAGTACCCACATGACAGCTAACAACTGTCCAACTCTAGTTCCAGGGGATCTAATGCCCTCTTCTGACCTCCTCAGGCATTGTACAACCTGGGTGCACTTACAAACTTGCAGGGATGACACTCATACACATAAAATAATAAAAAAAAATTGTCAAGATGTGTTGAATGAATGCATCTACTGATTGAATGATACCTCATCATCATTTGATTCTGTGACCCAGGTAGATAATTCTGAGTGAAAGTTTCTCTCAACCAAAGAGTCTCTAACCCAGGGCATCTCAACCCTAGCTCGAATATTAGGCAATGCTGTGGAGCTTTCAAAAGGCTAACACTGGAGGTCCTACCCACAAAGCTTCTGATTTTATAATCTGGGTTGTGGCCTGGGCATCAGGATTGTAAATGTTTCCCGTAGGGTTCTTATGTACAGTCAGGTTGAGACCTGTCCTCGGAGCTATTCTATGCTTTGGTCCTGATAGGCTTAAAGCGGCCATGGTAAGACGCAGGGATGTGATTGTGTATTGGTTCCTGTTAGCGTGAGAAGTACTTTCATATGTATGATCATATGTGATGCTAATAAGTGCTCTGGTTTAAGCCCTGTGTGTTGATGACAACATCTGTCCTTATACCTAACTGTACATACCAGAATCCAACCTTCTTCTAGACTCAGCTGTCTGTCCCTTGGCAGCTCACATACAACCCTTCCAGTGGTGTGAGCTGCTTCTCCTCCTCCTGCATTGGTCTCTTCTGAAACCACTTGGCATGTTACAGCATCATGCCTCCTCCAGTTGCCATGACCATGAATTCCTTCCTCCTTGTCCAGAGGCCCAAGGCTTCCAGTATCTCTTCACTCTGTTCTTTCCCTTCCCTCAGCCATTGCCTGAGGTCAGAGTTCTTTAGTGTTCCTGAATGGGCTACTGCCATATGCCTGAATGACCTGTCCGGGGCCATGTGCCTGCCTTGAACTAAGCCCTAGTTTTGGGTTAGGCAGAAGACAATCTCGTGCACAGAAGTGCTGTTGGAAGCAGGAGTTTTCATTAGGCAAAATGATTTACATCTGAGGAGAAGTTTATTTTTCACCTAAGACTGAGGTCACATGAAGATCTTTGAAGGAAGCCAATCATATCTTGAGTTATTTTGCCTGTGTTAGTATTGTTTTGCTCACCTCACAGTATAAACAGGGGGGACTTAATAAAGGCAAGCTGCTTCAGTGTGACTGACAGCTCTCCTGAGTCTGTCCTATTTTCTCTCTCTCTCTCTCTCTCTCTCTCTCTCTCTCTCTCTCTCTCTCTCTTTCTCTCTCTCTCTCTCTCTCTCTCTCTCCCTCTCCCTCTCTCCATTTTCTCATCCTCACTCCCCGCTTTGGGTATGGTCTGATTTGTGCTGGCGGGCTCCGGCAATGACCTCTCTGGTTGCCCTGTCTACCTCCAGAATTGCCAGAGTTACCAACTTAGGTATAGTTCATGTAGGTCTTATCTAGTGCTTGCAGTCAAGTCCAGAGACTGGAAGAAACTTCAAGACTTCCTGTCCTTGTCCTAAGCTCTGGTTCTTCCAGGAAATGCTTTTCAGCTTCTTCACTCAGGCCCCAGCACGTGGCCTGCAGTGCACTCAGTCTGTGGGACTGCTTCTATGTCTCTGTGCATCTGTTGTTAAAGCATCCTCTTTGGTTTTTCCAACGTATTCAAAATTTTTGTCTTTGTTGTTGACTTTGTCAAAATTAACTGTTGTTCCTTCTAGCACGAAGGGTGGTGTTTATGAGTTCTAGGCTGGAGCACAGGCAAGGTTCTCTGTGCACTTAAATAGAGTAGCACTTAAATGTTAGTCGAACTATAATTAGGAAAAGGAGATGTTAACAGATTTTGTTATCAGAGAATAAAGTGAGGAGATGTGGATACTTGAGAAGGGCTTTATAGAACCGTTTAGCTCAATCTCTGAATCAGTCTTGGATGTTCAGAGAACAAGCTGGCTGCCAGAGTCACTGGGGCTAAGCTTTTATTCTTTCCTCTTGGAAACAGATTTAATCAATAGTGTGGCAGTTTGCACATAAAGATGTTTTATGTGGTGCTATTGGTGATGTCTGCCCCCCCCCGGCAATTCTTTGAGATGATCCAGGCCTGTTTATGAGGAAGGAAAGTGCTGATAGCTCGAACAGAGAGAGTTCATAGCTGTGTGCGGATAGGGTGGGGGACTACCAGTGGGCTTGCGTCACTGGTGGTCAGGTAGAGGGCTACAGAACTTAGCTTCTATTTTTAATAACAATGATTAACATTGAGTAAGTGCTGGCAGTGTGCCAGGAACTGGCCAGGACAGGAGGAGCCCTCCCCAGGCTCACAGCCCTGTTGTTCTGCATCCCTTGTGAGCCAAACCTTCCATGTGGTCTCACTTAGACATGGAACAGACAAGCTTCTGGCAAAAAACAGAGGATAAGGTTAGGACTACACTCAGACCCCAGCCCTCATGAGTTTCTCTCTTGTTGCATGTAGAATCAGTGGGGTTTGTATGTGTTTTGCACACAAGATATATTTCTTTGACGCACTTTTCTGACCTTATCCCATTGCTACCTCCATGAGCTCACAGAGGTTTTCTTCAAGCCCATTTCCCAGTTTCTATGTAGAAGACACTCTGTGGCAGTGCTGTGGGAGTAGTTTTTACCCAAAGCTGTGTACATTTTTTGGTTTTTTTTGTTGTTGTTGTTTTACTTTATGTGTACGAGTGTTTTGCCTGCACGTATGTAAATGTATCACAGGCATGCAATGCCCACAGAGGCCAGGAGAGGGTGTAGGATCCCATGGAACTAGAGTTAAGGACAGTTGTGAGCTGCCATGTGGGTGCTGGGAACCACACCAGGTCCATCTCTCTAGCCCCATTCTTTTTTCCCTGACCATTGCAATGGAAAGGCTGGTCAGTGAGGAATGTGGGCTTCAGGCATGAGGACAGGCTGAGGAGTTCAGCTGTCTGATATTAATGTGCAGACCGTAGTTAGATGTCATAAGCAACATAGAGCATCTTCTGGGACCTTATATATTCAGAGAATATTGTAATTTTTACTGTGGCTCCTGTTGCGTTACTCTAATGTTAACCTTGATTGGTCAAAACCTTAGTCCAGTTTTGAGAGTCAAGGAGCTTAGGCTCTGTTCAAGGTGAATGGTTCCAGCCAGCTATGACTGGGAACAGTTGTTGAAACTGATTCTGCAACCTCATATTCCATGTTCCCCTTCTCATGGTCCTCCCTCCGCACACACACTTTTCCTTCCCTCCCCTTCCCTTCCTCCTCTCTGACTTTATAGGCACCTGTGGCATTGCTTAACCCTGCTCGTGGCAGACAGGTTCTTAACCCACTTTGGGAACTATGTATAAGGAGTCACCTCCCTAATGGCTTTCCGGTGTAGCTAGCTGAGCTTGCTAATATATGGGTCGGCCACCCCCGACCCTTGACCCCAGCCTTGTCATCGTTAATTAGAGTACATGCTCTAATTTATAAGCATCAGGTTTTTGCCAGAAAAACTGCCCTATCTTTGTAGGAAGCACAGCTTTGGTCTGGCACTGAAGAAGTTCCAGCAGCTGAAGAATTCCAGCAATCTCCGTCTGTTCTTATTGTTCCTAGGGTGGTAGAAATAAGTGCGTAATTATCTAGCAATTCATAATATTTTCCCTGATGTTTACTGCTGAAACCACTAGTCCTTCCTCGTTTTTTTTTCTTAATTGTACTTTTCCATTTACTTTAGTAATGATAAAATGGCTCATGTGCTGAGATGTGCCTATCCTTTTGGTTTTGTGGCCAATCCAGGCGTATTTCTCTGCAGGATCTTGAAGGAAAGAGATGCACAAGTTTCCCATCTTTACGAGGTTCCACTAGTGGCACCTTGAATGTTGTTTGCTTTTTGATGCTCCATGAATATTTCCATTTCCCTGTACATAGGAAGCTGGTTCTTATCACTGTCTTTCACTCTTTTCTTTCCTCCTTAGAGTTGAGAATCATGGCTGCTGGAAAATTTGCGAGCCTTCCCAGAAACATGTCAGTGAATCACCAGTTCCCGCTGGCCTCATCCATGGACCTTCTGAGCAGCAAGTCCCCTCTCATTGAGAATCGCACAGATGCCTATCAAGACGTGTCTATACATGGCACCCTTCCACGGAAGAAAAAAGGCCCTCCTCCCATACGGTCCTGTGACAATATCAGTCACATGGGCACCCTCCCTCACTCCAAATCCCCACGGCAGAACTCACCTCTGACCCAGGACATCATCCAGGAAAATCCACAGCAAGACTGGAAAGGGGACATCTTCACCTTCAGGTAAGTTCTGTCATTTCATGAGTGAAAATGATGTGTCTTGGAAGTCTGTTAAGGAAAATGTTAAACATATGCAAAGCTCTGTGACTCCATCCCTTCCTTCCATCCTTTCTAGTTTCCTCCTTCCCTTCCTCCCTCTCTCCCTTCCTTCCAGTGCCAGAGTCCCAGGACCTTTTTTATGCTAGGCAAGTGCCCAACCACTGAGCTACATCCCTAGCCCAAGTAAACAGTTTAGCGTCCGTGGAACCATTACCTACTCTGTGATCATGTTTATCTTTATTTCTACCCACCTCCTTCCCTCCTGGGATATTCTTCTGAGACAAATCTCATTTGCCAATAAGCTTATCTTATCTGTACATATTTGGGTATGGGCCTTTCAAAGATAAGGATTCTGATTTAAAGTATATGTAACTACAACATAAAAAATATAGCACCTTGAGGCTGAAGAGATGGCTCAGCAGTTAAGAGCACTGGCTACGCTTGCAGAAGACCTGGGTTCATGTCCCAGCATCCACGTGGCAGCTAACAACCATCCTAACTCCAGTTCCAGGGGAATCCGATGCCCTGGGGTCAATGCCCTATTCTGATGCCCTATTCTGACCTCTGTGGGTATTGCGTGGCACAAATGGACTTGCATACATGTAGACCATACACTCATACACACAAAAAATAAAATAATAAAATATTTTTTAAATAACTCTTAAAAAGTAACCATTTCTTTATAGCATCTAATAGTTGAGATTTAAAAATCTCAACTATTTCTCTATTAAAGAAAACACATTTCAAAAATCATAGCATTGGACTCTGAACATGTTCATTTCATTCTTTAGGAATTCCAGGGTATAGATAATTATGATCCATACATATTTCCTTTTGTTCTCGATGTGCCAAAATGAAATTTTGTGTAGATGCATTACCAAATCAGCTTCATGATACTGTAAGAGAACTGATTTCTCCCTGCTGAGACCAATGATCTAGATAATTGTCTTTCATTTATCAGTGCACTTCTCTGAGTTTATTGTGAGCTGGGCTGTGATTGGCTTCTGCTTTTTAGAGCTAGCTTGGAAACAGTGCTCCTTTTCCTGTAGATCAGCAGCCTGTGATATAAGAATGGGGCAGTTTCTTCCATTATCCTTATCTAACCTGGTAGTGAAGAAAAACTACTCTGATCCTAGCTCATTTTTTTATTTGTAATCTATATATTGAACACTTACGTTGATTAGAGTATATTGATTTTATAGGTTCCAGGATTTCGCCAGGAAAATTCTGTCCATTCCTTTTGAGTAAGAGGTTGGTCCAACATTGAAGACATTCTAGCAGGCAAATTATTGCAGGGATCTGCTTCTGCCCTTTTGTACCTGAAGCAGTGCCTAGGATAGAACGTGTATCCTATTAAGAGACCAGATACTAAACACAAGTAAATAAATAAGACAACTGAAGATTGCAGCAGATTCTGTAGATGAAATAGACTGACCAACTAAAACTTGGGCATGAATATTTCTTCATTTTTGTGAGGTGAATAGGTCTTTAAGGAGATGATAATTGAAGAGTTAAGATTTCTTAATAAAAGAGGACAACCAGGACCTGAACCAGCTTTCCCAAGTATAGAAATGAAATGCAAAGAACCAGAGGTGAGAGCAAGTTCAGTGTGTTTGAAAACCCCAAAAGAAAGCTGGTGTGGCTTGTGGCTAGAATGTGGTTACGGTCAGAGAACAGTAAAGATGTTGGTAGGAGAGTAGGTAGATACATTTCAGCATTAGTTTTAGTTTCCCAATTGTTTTAAGAAGAAAATTTGTAAAGCCCAGATATTCTCTGCAAGTATTAGAAAGCCCTGAAATGTTTCTAGTGTCAGCTCAGAAGGTCATCCTGGGACCTGGACCAACTCTGGGAAACCCAGGTGGGTAGCTTCCCAGCTTAGAGAGCCTGCAGGCAGCCTGCTGATCAAACAGGCAAATATGGAGGTGCATCCCTGTCTGCAGTTTTGTAAGCCACCATTGACATTAGTGGGCAAGGATGCAGAAGGTACAGCAAAGACAGCTTCTGGCCTGCCGGAAGTGAGCACCAATGCTAGATTGTAGGATGCAGAGTCAGAACCAGCTGTTAATCATTGGCTTACTGGGGAGCACGTTTTAGTTACTCAAACTCTTCCTTGAGCTAGGTATCTATCGTGTACCAGACACAGCCAGCTCACAAACCTACTCCTTAAAGCTGTGAGGTCCTTCTGGCTAAATGCCAGCTCACACAAAGGGAAGACTCTGTGGAGCAGGGTCACTGGGAAGGAGGTGGTAATGGAGTTGCCCTTCTATCTTGAGGAAGTGCTTGATAAACACTCAAGGTCCAAGCTACCAACCTGCCAGGAGTTCAAAGCTTTTTGATTTGAGAACTGACTTGGACAGAGGTCAGAGATTGGTAAAAAGATCTTATCAGAGGGTGGGCTCAAGTCCTGAGTTTGAAGTCTAGGAATTAAGCACTGCTGGCCTAGGGCTTGTTTATTATTAATCCAAATCCACTTATTTTTTTCTTCACTCAACAAATCAGAAGTTTTTCTGATTTAAGATAAATACAGGAAGTAACAAATGTGTATCCTGCACAAATCATATGGGGTAAGAAGCTTGGAGACTGTGTGCAAAGGCACATGAACTCCGACCTCTTTAGACTTATAATTAGCATATTCATTTCTAACATGCTTTATTTTTTAATGTTTTTGAAAGACTTATCTTTACTAATTTTAAAATTATGCGTACATGTAGGTGTGGGTGGCTATGTACATGTGAGGATGGTACCCGCCAAGTCTAGCAGACATCTAGAGATCAGATCCACTGGAGCTGGAGTCATAAGGGCTTATAACCTACCAGATGTGGATGCCGGGAACCAAACTCAAGTCCTCTGGAGGAGTAGCAAGTGCGCTTAGCTGCTGACGCATCTCTCTAGTCCCTCTAACAGATGTTTTTAAAATCTTTCCAAGACCTTCTTGATTTCAGAGTTCGCAATACCTTATACTTTTCTTCTTCTTTTAAAAATATTCCTAATAAGATGATGAGCTACTGTAATTCCTTTCTGAAATAAACCATGATATCAGGAAACTTTCGCATGTGAAGAGTTAAGAGATGAACAGCATGAGTGAGAACCCAAGGTTCTAGAGACGGGGATTCTTCCCTGAGGGGCCCCAGAAGTACAGAGCAATGGAACATCTGCAACTAAGTCAGCTTATAGCTTCAAAGAGCCAGGGAGCCCCAGTCACCCACTATTGCTCATGCTGTACTCTTTTCACAACGAATAGGATTAGTTTCAGTTCTCAGTGACCTAGCTAGGTACAAAGTGTGAAAACCTTCCATCTTGTCATAGTTGGTGTGACAATAGATGACATGACCTCTGATGCCCTAGACCCCCTGTTCATATGAACCCCCACCTGCTTATAGAAGGCGCCAATTCAGACAAACACCTCTTTGTCTTGTAAAACTCCCCTTATCTACAGTTTTGCTCAGGCTTCGGTTACCCACCATCAACTGCTAGCTACATATGAAGTGGAAAAGTCTAGAAATAAACAATTCCTGAATTTTCCGTTGTAGACCGCTCTGAGTAGCACGATGAAATGTTCTGCTCTGTCCCACTCAGGACAAGAATTATGCCCTGATCCAGTGTACCCTAACTGTATATGCCACCCACCCGTTAGTAGCCATCTAGACTGTTACGCTATGGCAGTGTTTGTGCCCAAAGCACAAGGCTAGTGGTGTTGGCAATTCAGATATACCAAAGAGAAGCTGTAAAGTGCCTCTTCAAAGTGAAAAATTAAAAGGTTTTGCCTAAAAAATGTTGAGGTTGCTAAGAGATGCAGTATATTAGTATACTTATTCAAGGTTATTATTGTTATTACTCTCCTGTGCTTAATATATAAATGAAACCTTATCATAGGAGTATGTGTCTATGACAAAACATGGAACATACAGAGTCCAGTTCTACGTGCTGTTTTGGCACTCACTGGGAGATTAGGGGATAACTGTATTCTGGCCTGTTACAGATTTGCTGTTTCACAATAAACATATTTAGCTTATTAATCATTAAAATGTGACCTTTATTATAACTGAAAATGTATTGAACATCTGCCCCATGGGACGCTCTAAACAGAGTAGAGGAGGTCTTCTCTTTGATCCAAATGTTTACATTATGAAGCTGTCAAATCCACATGTCCTAACCTCCCTTTTAAGAATAAGTCCTGTATAAAAGAAAGCTATGTAATATAAAGGGATGCTATTAATATCACTTATATTCTATAGCTTTACAATACCTTAAAGGATGTATTCATAAGTTTTGGCATGCCTAAGAGTATACCATAGTAAATGACTGAGTTTAGATTAGAACAGAAGGTGTGGTTGGACCTTCCCTCGACACTGGACTCCACACTCTCCCAAGAATGTTGGTGCCAGCTGGAACATCCCTGAATGGTCTGCTTAAAGGGAAGAAGTGAGTCCCTCATCTGAGCCTAACACCTCAGACACAGGCTTTGGAGAGAATGGAATCTTGGTTGCCAAGAGCCAGGCAGAAAGCAGGCCTAAGGAAGTTGTTGATCTTCTCTTTCAGAGACCATATCTCTTGGCTTTCTTCTTGTCTTGGCCACCCTTAGATATACTCACGGTTTTTGAAAAGTAGCCAAAGCCAGAAGCCAGAAAGCTCTTAAACCTGCTGCTTGATGTCACAGAAGGAGCCTTTGTTCCAAACACAGATCCAGGCTTCTGCAAGAGGCCTGCAGACAGGATTTCCTCTTGACATCAGTGGTGTTCGGCTGTTGTCCTTTTGATTCATTTATCTTCGAGGATGGATTTGAATCTAGAACTTTCCTTCAGTTGAGAGGGGTCCAGCTCCTTTTGGGACATCAGTGTTGCCAGGAGAGCTGAGGGATCAGTGTTTGGAGACTGTTCAGGTCTTTTCCCTGCCTGTGGGTATGTATGTGGAGGCATGCATTCCTGTGAACAGCTGCGATAGCCTAATTCTTTCTGCCTCCTGTGCTGTGGGAGCATATGGCAGACAATGTGGGGTCTCATTAGTTTGCATGAAGAATTCTGACTGACTTGGCACAAGTGTGTAACTGACAGTGGTTACAAATCTGCAGAATTATCCCCGGTGAAAACTGATGTACTTTCCCAGACAATAAGTACCATGTCTAAGGCAGGTCTTCAGAGTTGAAGCCAGGGTATGAAACACAGGATCTGTGCGGGTTTTTTCCTCTGAAAACCATTTCAAAGACCTGACCCTGCATTGTTCAGTGCTCTCATCTGAAAAATTCTCTTACCTATGACTTTCTCCTTGAAAAGCAAAATACTGCCCCAGACATGCCAGTAAAGCAGCCTTTTTTTTTCTCAAAGGTAATCAAAAGATCTGCATTGCAAGAGACATGCATGCATATAAACATCATAGCTTATATATATATATATATATGTATATATATATATACATATATATATATATATATCATCTTTGTCATCTGCGATTGGAAGCTTTTCATACCAGAGGACAAAGTGGCTTTAGAGTTTAAAAAGTCTATTTAATAAAATATACCTATTTAATAAATATTGGGTGGGCAGGGTAGCACTTTTTAACAGCTCCAAGCACAAGCATGTTTCTAGGAAATAATGGTCAACAGGTTGAATGTTTAGTTTTTAAACTGCTAGTTGAGTTTTCCCAGCATTTGGAAGGGTCCCCTTGACGTTCGCATGCAGCTGTTGGAGCTGGGTCACTGAATGCCTGGGAATGGTATATGGCCTCGCCCGGTGGTCCCTGGTGTGCTGAGGTTACGGGCAGCTGGGTCAGAGGTGAGCTTGGTCTCTGCATCTTGTGATGCTTCTGGTTTGAAGGACCCCAGAGAATAAGCTGCGTGAAGGTCTACCAGCTGCCTGAAATCCTCTACTGACAAGGTACCAACGGGCTGGGATCTGTGCATTCCCAGCTGTTCTTAGAGAAACGAAAGGATTTAAAAAAAAAAAAAAAAAACTGTTTGCAAACCACAACCAAGAAAATGATTGGATACTGACACAATGCAGCCCTTGTCAAGCAGAGCGCCTTACATCCCATCCCCTTCCCCCAAGCCAGACCTGCTTTAACTCAGGCTTTCTCAGGCTTCCCTGTATATTTGGAAGGGCCAGAGTTTGGTCTTAGTTGTGTACACTCCACAGTATATGCTTAAGGCACATTGTAAACAGATCCACAGCTATGCATATGGATCTACTGGCTGGTATATTCACATTGAAGAAGTCCTAGCTGTCTTCAGGGGATCTGGGCTGGGGGCCAGCACACCCTCAGGTCACAGCCACTCTGCCTTTTGTAAGGGTCATCACCCGGTCTAGCCTCAGGAGACTTGCTAGAATATTAGAAGCAGAATATCAAACTCTTTCTTCTTAGGGGTTCCAAAGACAAGTATCTGTGATCTTGTTTGAAGGAGTGTGTTTTTATGTACATGTTTGGAGATCTGAGGAACCTTTGGCATAATTGCCCCAGCCTGTATGCATCTGTGGTTCTTGATTAACTTGCAAATAGTCCCAAAGGTAGAGTGACTCTTGTAGACAAAATAAGTCTAAAACTAGGTATTCAGAGTTCAAAGGCCAGATCTCTGCTTTTGTCATTTATTAGGAGTCATTATTAGACTGGAGAAAATTCTAAATTATAAAATTGACTTGAAAATAAGTCCCCAAGGAGTGCTGAGATGGTGAACTGGTCTCTAAATCTGACAGTACCCCTAAATGTCAGTGTTCTGACTTTCACAGCTGAGCACGGGTCTCCTACTGGGAGTCTGCTCTTAGCCCCCACCTGGTAACCAGCAGTTTATACCTCTGTTACTCAACACTTCCGGGACACTGACACTGAAGGTCACTGAGGGCTTTGCTACCAGAGATCTTGACATTGATTTCAGCAGCCAGACCTGGTAGCTTCATGACATTAGGTACTGTTATTTCACCTTTCTGAATCACCAAGTTCTTAAAGGGCTCAGAGGATCAAATACAATCACATCGAGCTGCCTGGCACAAGGCAGGACTGGAGGAGGGGCTTAGGTTGATTTCCTGCCTTCCTCCTGGAAGGCAGAGCTGGGAGGCTCCTAAGCCTCCTGTTGTAACCTGAGATCACATTCCCTGCCTGCAGCTTTGGTGGGAGAAAGTTTCCCATTCCCACGTGTTGATGGAGTCTGGCTGGAATCCCTTTATCCAGGTCTGCCCTACAGCAGTGTGCCTTGACCAGCACGCACAGTTTATGGGACTAACAACCATACAAGGTGGTAAAATACCAGCACACCATTGTATTCATACACAAAACAGAGCCTGCCTGTCTTCATGGACTGGCCCCAGCCCCGCCTGATTGTTCTTGTTCCTCATGTCAGTGTCTGCTGTTCATTCTTCCACGAATTTGTATTGAGCTGGATTTAAGGTATTGTGCTGGGTACCTAGTACCTAAAAAACAGATATGGCTTCTGTTTTAGGAAGCTCCCAAGTTTAAAGACCCTGAGACAAATGCACTGATAAATGCAAAATGATGTTCAGGAAGATGCCTTCAGAAGGCCCTGTCTCAGACTGGTAGGTGACAGCCTCTACAGTGAAGGGAACATTTGGAGATTTAATATGTCAAGAAAACATGAACAATTCCATTGGTGATTCTTATGTTCCTATGTCTTAAAGGGATATCTTTGAGATGGGTTAAAAATATGCTATTAAAATGAACTTTCCGTATGTCTTTTTTTTTAATTGACTACTAGAAAATTTTCAGTTACTTGTGTGATTCACATTGTGTTTGTATTGAACAGCACTGATGTAGACCTTAGGAAGGAGTTTAGACTTTCTCTGTGGCACAGAGGGAAACCTTTGAGGGGATGGCCTAATCAGACTGAAGTTTAGATTGTTTTGTCTCTCTGTGGAGGACTGACGGGAAAGAGGATTGGGAGGGGACAGGAGGTGGTTGTAAAAATATGGGGATCTGGTCTGGGTTCTGCTCCTGAATCATGACAGAGGGGACAAAAAGGGTCAATTCAGTATTCCTTTTGCAGCTGGACATGGTACATGCCTGTAAATCCAGCACTTCGGAGGCTGAAGCAGGAGATCTTGAGTTTGAGGCTAGTCTGGGTTAGACAGCAAGACACTATCTCAAAAAACAAACAAAAATATGTTCGCGTGGAATCTACCATATGTACCGAGGGTTGAGTGTGAAAGAAGAGAGGAGGGGTCAGGTGTGACTCCAGCAGCTGTGGGTGGGAGGCGGGGCTGAAAAGAGGTGGAAGAGGAGGGAGGGGTCATTATTTCAGCTGGATGACTTTCCTTGGAGGAACTGGTGGTGGCTGATCTCTGAGAGCGAAGACTTCTCTTTGGAGTGTGCCAAGTTGTCTCCATGGATTGCTTTACCACTCAGGCAGTTGGCGTTATGAACCTGGAGCTATGGAGACAGGTCTAGAGAGAAAATAAAAAGTCTGCACTGAACTGAAATCAAAGTCTTGAGGGTAAATACTGTCACCCATGGGAAAGACTTCATAAGGGGAAGAGACCCTAGAACCCAGTCCTGAGGATCTAGGCATAGTACATTCCAGGGCCAACAAAGGAAGCTGAGTTTGGGACAGAGAAATGAATTTGGATCTGAGTAAGGTTGTTCAAAGGAAGACATATTTCAAGATAAAATTTATTAGGAAAAGATTCAATCTTTTAAGCTTTTGATAAAGCAAAACACTTTTTTCATTATTTGATCTTTTTTCAATATACATTTTTTTATTTGGTTTAAGCAGATACATCTCCAGGGACCATCCTACTTAATGGGACCTCTGTCAACATCTCAGTGATTATTTAATGGTCCCAGGTCACCCCAGCTGATCAGTTGTAGCCCTCCTGCAGCCAAGGAGAGCTGGGAATATGGCCCAGCACAAAGTTATAAACTTATTTGAAATGCTGAGATATTTTTTGAGATCTTCTCTTTCAGAATTAGATTATATAGTTTATGGACTTTGTAGGTGACAATATCATGTTGCAAAGTCAAAGGGTTAGACATGCCTGCATGGGTAGACAGAGGGCATATACCTGCAGTCAAGCTTTGTAGTGAAGGGTGATAACTGCTTTTCAAAGGATATGATGGGCAGCCACCTTGAGAATGCTACCTAGGGAAGCGGGTCTTGTGTCTTCGTATCTGGGTAGCTAGAGTCCTTCCTCTGAGAGCCCTTGAGGACATTATCTAAAATCCTTAGCACTTTATTCTGCCTTTGAATGACTTGAGAAGAAGCCTTAGCAAATACACTCTTTTAGAAGGGGCTGCGGAGGCTGGAGAGATGGCTTAGTAGTTAAGAGTCCCGGCTGCTCTTGCAGAGAAGACCCAAGTTCAATTTCTAACACCCACATGGCAGCTAACAACCATGTGTAACTCCAGTTCCAGGGGATTCAATGCCCTCTTCTGACCTCCATGGGCATTTAACAATACATGTGCATGTACGTGCCTGCAGGCAAAACCCTCATACACATACAATAAAAATAGTAAATAGAATTTAAAAAGAAGGGGTTATGGAACAGGGACTGCTGGGGGCAGGGTGAATGGGACCGTGCGGGTGGAGGAAGGACGACAGATACCAGCCAAACAAAGCATCTGCTTTTATCAAAAGGGCTGTGTTTGGGCTTAGGCAGCCCCGATGCCAGACCTTGTGTGCCTGCCAAGAGACATACTGGCCTTGATATGGTTTTTCTCGTTCTTATGCTATTCAGTCTGACTGCTGCCAAGTTAAAATTTCAACAGTGACCTTTAGCTTAATGCTGTCACTGGAGTTCTGAGCACAGGTTAACCCTTGCCTGGGTTGTATTTATCAACCAGTACTGCTTTGTATCAGTCTTGGATTCCTGTGTCAACCCTCTGTAGTGTAAGGTGTGGGAGACTCGGATAGTACTGTTTGAACATGACTCGGGAAGCTGTGTGGAAAGGCAGTTTTAATTGCTGTTCTTTTACTCAGGCTCACAAACGCATCACTCAGGCTTTGCTGTGTTTTCAGATGAGCTAGAGACTGACTCATAGAAGTAGGAACTGGCTCGTGAAGAGAAAAAAGTCGGTTTAGAAATACTCAGGCCTGAGAACCTCTCCTTCCAGGGAGGGACATGTGTTCTCATCCCCAACATGGTCCATGAATCTTCCTTGAAGATTCTCAAAGTTGAAAGTAGTGGTGAACATTACTCCATGGACCAAGGCTCCAGAAGACAAACTGTTAAGGGCAATTAAAAACAGCCCTCTAACCCAGTTATGGGGGAGGCAGGGGTGAGCATCCAAGTGGCGCTTCTACTGAAGGACTGCTATAAAAGACCACTTTGAGCCAGCATGCACTGATATAAAGGATCCCTCCGAAGCATGTAGTATGTTGAACCACAGCCCATTCCCAGTATGTTAAAATACCACCGTGTGCAAGGCTTTGTGCCAGGGACAAGAGATTCAGGCAGAGACCAGCCAGGTCTTTGCCCATTGAAGGAGTTCATAGCTCATTGAGAAAGGGATACTCCTTTTGAACCACTTGATCTTCCCAGCATTATTCTCTCCATCTTCTTTACTGTTGAGCCTTTGTTCTTCTTGACCTCCGACTTTTTAACATCTTTCCAGGTATCGCATTTCTTTCCGCCCTGCCTTGGTGAGTGCAAATGGTACTTAGTAGATAACCTTTTCCCCAAGTCCTGCCTCGTCTGGGCCACCACTTCCTTGATGGCATCCCAACCTGGAACCTAGACCTGATCATGCAACTAAAGAGCATGGCAGAGTGTGTCTCTGGTCTGTGAAGGCCACAGAGTGCAGAGCAAGCAGAAGACTTTGGAAAATGCCATGGATAACAGAAGGGCTTTCGGAAGTTATGTTTGAAAGAATAAAGGCATGGAGCTGGAGGATGCTAGGCTTCTGTTCAGTTCACTATTTTTTTTTGCGGGGGGAGAGGGTCCCAGAAATAACTTGTCTGATAGGAAAGGGTAGGAAACATGTGAGGACAGAATTGCTGGGCTGGATTAGGCAAGGCAATGATAAGAGGCTCTAATGCCACCAAAAAAAGGAGTCCCCAGACTCTAGAAAGAGTGTGGGAGCAGGGACAGGAGCTGAAGTCATCAAATCAGCACTGTCACTTTGGGGGAATTTGAGGCTAACAGAGCTACAGGAAGGCTGCAGTGGATAAATATTTTCATTTTTTGTAAGGAAGCAAGGAAGTACAATTAGTCTTCCAAATGTACTAAGGATTGGATATGATGGACTGGTCCAGGTATGGCTCTCGCATCCGGGGCTGGCCACAGTACTAGGATGGAAAGAATAGAGGAGGAAGAGAGGTCATTATTTTGGTAGGATGCTTTTCCTTTCAGGAGATGGTGGTGGCTAATATGTAAAAATGAAGACTTGTTTGGGGTGTGCCAAGTTGAAAATGCATGCTGGTCTCAGTAGACTTCCTTAATAAGCTCCTCGTGCAAGTCAGACCTGGCTTCCTACTTGGATGAAAGTGTACAGGAATGTTGAGAAGGCATACATGTGAAGGTCAGTCATTGGTGCCATCCTTGGGGTGAGAGATTCAGGCTTCATGAAAGTATATGGAACATGCTGGAGGCATCATTTAAAAAAAATCGTTTAGACAATAATATTGGCTGGAATAGAGATAACCTGGATAGATGACATAAATCTTGGAGGGATAAGAAATACATCAGGTGACAGCCATGAGATACAAATGGTATGTGAGTATTCTGAAATAACACACCAAATTCATAAACTTCATAGGGAGAGAAAAGGACTTATAATGAACGTCCAAAAACATTAATTATAAAACAAGACTACAGCGTTAAGTTGAACAGCTAGTCATGAAAAATATTCTGGGAGTTAGATAGCAGCAGCCTCAGCATGAATCAGTGGCCTACTATGGTTGTCAGAGAAGTCTAATGTAATTTTATGGGCATCAATTGAAGTTCAATATTCAGACCAAGGGAGGTCGTCACACATGGCTGCCCAGATCACATCTGGTGAATTGTTTTAGCTCTGACCTCAGAACTGCAAGATGAGTCCCCCACCACAGAGCTTTGAGCTTCTGTTGAAGCTGTTGGTTTGATCTTTAAGGAACAGACCTGACATTCTTCTGTATTGGAACAAGGTAACTCTGGTATCATGTGTGATCCCTAAGAGAATATTATAAAGTCCTGACTTTAATCCTATCAACAGCTAGTGAAGCACACTCTACTAAGATCAGTAAGTATATTGAGATGGAGAAGAATGAGTCTCCTATTTATTTTTGCAAGGTGATGTTACAAAGGTATTTCCCTAAGTTATGTGTCTAGAAGTGTTCTGGTCCTTATGCTTAAAACTACGTAGCTTTTTTAAGTTAGTCAAGACCAGTTGAAACAATATTTCTCTGTCTATAGCAGTGAAGTAACTCCAGTTAAACCTTAATATGAACCTCAGTATCAGAAAAAGCCCTGTCAGTCTGAACACAGCTGGTATTTTCCCCAAGATGTCATTATGTCACTTACCAGGAAAGCACTGGGTTTTGTTATTTTGTTTTAAGCCAGAGTGTTGCTAGATAGGCCAAGCTGGTCTTGAACTCATGATCTTCCTCTAGGAGCCTCCTAAGTGCTGAGATTTCAAGTGTGCATCATCATATCTAGTGCCTGCCCCATTTTAAGCATCTGTTTCTTCATATTTTCCCAATCAACAGATGGAAATGATCCCATGATAAACTCACTGTCCCCTGGGTTATCTCCCTAATTAACTTCCTCCCTGGTGTTTTAAACATGCCCTGAGAGATTTGTGTTCAGCAGGAGCTGCTAGCCTGTCAGCATCACTTTGAAAGCATCTGGTTTGTGTGGTAGGGAAGCTAGGAAGTCCCATGCCTTGGAGATATTCTGTTGCTAAAGGAGCTGTGACTGAGGCTGTCACAGTTCATTTGCAGGCCTGTGGCTAAATGATCTCCTTAATGAGGAGGCTCATCAGTCCAAGAAGAGTTCTCTCTTGTTCCTCTCTTAACCCTTTGTTTTTGCTTTGTTTTTGGTGGTGGTGGTGGTGAATCCTAAAAGTGTCATGGAAGAGAAGAGTTGGAGCCTAGGTGTTCTGCACAATACAGGACACACACACATACGAACAGACACTCATATAAACAAATAAATGTTTATTGAGGATTTGTTCCTAGAGATGCAAAAATGAATAAAATATGGACCTTGTGTTCACTGATCTCATAGTTTGGTAAGAGAGACAGATACATTCTATATTAAATTATTCATATCATAAAACTTTATAATTCATAGGAAAGGAGCCCTGAAATGTTACTAATTTTGTGAGTTGTTTGTGAGGGGGGGCATGGCAAGAATGCTCACAAAGATAGGAACAAATGGTAAGAAGAAGGAGAATCCAGGCTTGTTGGTTTAGGGAATTCCAACACTATGTGTATTGGATTTTTAAAAACATTTTATTTATTTTTTATTTTATGTATGTAAGTATATTGCCTGCATGCATGTAAGTGCGCCCATGTCATGCAATGCCAGTGGAGGTCAGAAGAGGGCATTAGATCCTCTGGAACTGAGCTGTGGATGGTTGTTAGCCATCATGTGGGTGTGGGGAATTGAATTTGGTCCCCTGCAAGAGCAGCCAGTGCTCTTAACCACTGAGCCACCTCTCCAGCTCTATTTATTATTGGAATATTAAAGAGATAAGATTAGCAAGAAAGGCATGACCTTAGAATCACAGATCTCATCTAATAAAATATGAAGAGATGCTAGACTATTCTATATATTAATCTTATCTAATAGAACATTATGATTAGAATTATGTATTTTTATATTATATAATGTATAGCTCTATTTTATAGTAAAAAGAATATTGACCAGAAAATGCAAACTCTTGATAGATTTATAGGCTGTTGCCATGTCTTCCTTCTATCGTTCTATCCCCTCTTCTTTCCAGCCACAATCCTGAGAGATTGACGAGCTCTGGGCAGAGAACAAGCTATAGATTCTCAGTCTGTATCCACAGGCAAATATGTTGATGTCATCGGATTGCCAGTGGAAGGCAGACTTTCTCCCAATTGTTGGGTTCACCTTTCCTGATTTATATGACATACCTAGATGCAAGGATTCGTTAAGAAAGTAACTAATAACCTCAGGGCTGCAGAGTTGCTCCTCTTTGACCCCATGAATTTAGGTACACAGACTTGGCCTACTAGTCACACTCAGCTTAAAGTCTTCTTGTGTTACAGTTCAGTCCGGTATTCTAAGAGTGAGTTAATTTTGTGATCACCCAGAAAACAAGGTCTTCCCAGATTTATAAACCTTCTAGTTCTACCCTCAGCAGGTATTATTTTATTTATTTATTTGATTTTTTTCATGTGTGCGGAGGATATGTATATATGTGTATATATAATATATATGTTTGCATATGTGCACATGTGAAACCGAGGTTGATGCTGGGAATCATCTTTGATTAATCTTCTGCCATATTCATTGAGGCAGCATCTCTAAGTCAAACTCAGAGCTTGCTGATATAGTTAGTCTGACTAGCTAACTTGCTCTGAAGATCACCTGTCTCTACCTTCCAAGGCTGGAATTGCAGGCCGGCTACCACATCCACCTGGCGCTTACATGGTTTCTGGGGATCTGAACTCTGGTCCTTGAGCTGGTATAGCAGGCACTTTAACCCATAAGTGCTCTGTCCAGCTCTCCAGTAAGTTTTAATTCATATCCAGGATCTTGGCCTACTTCCTCACAAGACTCTGGTTTCTATGCAGATAGTCAGATATTACTTTTCTAATCATTGTGACAAAATATCTGACAGGCGCAATGGAAGGGAGAAAAAGGCTTATTTTGATTGATGGCTTCAGAGCGATTTCAGTTCATCGTGGTGGGAATCTATGACCCAGCATTTGTGGCGTGAGTACGAGTGACCATGAGCTTTCCATCATGGCATCAGGAAGCCAAGGAGGGCACAGTCTTCCAAAGTCTGCCCCTGGAACCTGCTTCTGCCAGCCAGGTGCACCTCCCACAGCCTCCAGTTGTGCCAAATGGGAGCCTTGTGGGGGCAATTTCAGAGTCACATCCCTAACAGTAATCATTTGTGAGCTGTGACAATGTTGGTCTCCCCTGTCCAGTTCTTGTTCTTCTATTTCACTGGACTGTCTAAGACCCAGGGGACAATGGTCGACAGAAACAGTGATGAAAGTGTCTTTCTCTTGTTTCTGATTGGTTGATGGGTTGATTGATTTTACTAATGCTTCTAATATTTTACCAGCAAGAGTGATGCTTGTTGGTAGACACTTCCATCAAATATTCCTGGTTCAAACATTTTACCTCAGAGATCACGAAGAGATGATTTTTAGAAATATATTCCCTATCAGTTAGATGCCCCCAATTATTAGAATTTCTCTTGTAAAACTATATTCGTGAAGTAAATCTAATTTGATTGTATTTTTCATGCATTCTTGGATTTGGTTGGTCAATATTTTGCTTAGATCTTTTTTTATATCATGTGTGAACTTTAGCCTATAATTTGTTTTACTGATTTTGCTTTTACTATCAAAGTTATTGAGGCTTGGGACTAGAGAGATGACACAAAGGTTAAGAGCATTGACTGCTCTTGCAGAGGACCCAGGTTCAGTTCCCAGCTCCCATATAGTAATTAACAACCGTCCATAATTTCAGTTCCAGGGGATCCAACACCCTCTTCCGACGTCCTCAGGCATTGCATGGTACAGGTGCATTTACATGTATGCAGGCAATACACTCATATACATAAAATAAAAATAAAATATTTTAAAGTTGTTAATTCTTTTCAAGTCTCTGGAGGAGTTTATATAATTTTTCAAGTATCCGGTCATTTCAAAGTTTGGCAGAATATGGTACATAATAAGAGCCATCTATGCCTGATATTTTCCTTACTGGGAGATACCAAACTTGTAGTTTTCAAATGGTTGTAGGATTATTTTGATGTTGTCTTCTTGGAATCTGTTTCTGTATGCTTTTTTTTTCTACGAATTTGTGCATTTTTCCTAAGCTGCTAAACCGTGTCTGCAATTATGCCCCTTTAATTCCTGCTGTGCCCTGGGTCTCAGTCCTCGTTATCTCTGTCAGAGGTTTATTTCAGCAGACTTTGTGAAGAGCCAGGCTTTGTCTGTGGTTCTGCGCTATTGTTGTTCACTGATTAATTTCTGCTCAATCTCCATTGTTTTTTTTCTTTGTGTTTATTCTGTTGTGTTATCTTAAACTGAACTCCTAATTAATTCCCAGTCTTTGTTTTCTAAAATCAAGCATTTAAGGGTACATATTTCCTTCACAATACCACTGTAGCTAGGCCTTGCTTGTACCTTATCCTACATTCTCCAGTGTGCCTTGTAATTGTGACTTTAATCTAGTTACAGTTGCTGTGTTTTGTAATATATTTGGGTTTATACCTGCCTCTTAGCCTATAATTCTATACTATTTATACATTTAAAAAAATATCTATGGGCTTCTGTTACTGTCTTACTTTGAATTTTTAAAATAGTTTACTCCTATTCATTTAGTGGTTACTTTTAAAATACCTTTGGATTACTTCATAAAACACACAGCAAATATTGCCTTCTGTTTCCCAAACCTTGGTCCGCTAGCTCTAGTCACTTTCTTGACTTTCACAATGTTATCGTGTATTTTAGTTTATTTTCTTTTTTTTTAAACTATTTTATCTATTATTTTTAGTCTGTGTGTATATATATATATACATATATGTATATATATATAATATATGTATATATATATAATATATGTATATATATATATAATATATGTATATATATATATATTGCCTACATACATACTACATACTGCACCCATATTTTACAGTGTCCCCAGAGGTCAGAAGAGAATGTCAGATCTCCTAGAACTGGAGTTAAGGACAG
The DNA here is from genome assembly GCA_035773235.1 of Eospalax fontanierii. Classification (NCBI taxonomy): domain Eukaryota; kingdom Metazoa; phylum Chordata; class Mammalia; order Rodentia; family Spalacidae; genus Eospalax; species Eospalax fontanierii. The sequence continues at coordinate 27,316,217 of CM069543.1, read as the reverse complement.
TTGTTAGCTGCCATGTGGGTGCTGGGAATCAAACCCGAGTCCTCTGTAAGAGCAGTGTGTGCTCTTAACTACTGAGCCATCTCTCCAGCCCCTGTTTCCTTTTCAATTTATTTTTTAAATTAATTATTGTACTTACAGTGCTCACCAAGGTCAGAAAAGGGCATTGGATCCCCTGGAACTGGGGTTACAGATTGTTAGTTGCCATGTGGATACTGAGAACCAAACCTGGTCCAGTGCTCTTAACCACTGAGCCAGCTCTCCAACCCCATCTTCTTTTAATTTATAAAAATTGTGTTAAAATACACATAATGTAAAATTTAACATGTTCACTCATTTTAGTTTAACTAATATTACATTTGTTTTTAAGTGCTACATAAAAACTTACGAATTGTACATATTAATGTGGTAATGTGACTTTTTGATATATGTATATATTGTATAATATTTGAATCAGATAAAATATCAGGGCTGGGGAGATGGCTGAGTGGATAAGAATGTTAGCAAGCATAAGGACCTCAGTTCCAATCCCCAGCAACCTTCACAGCGAACGTTGGGAGGCAGAGACAGGCAGGGTTCTGGAGCCAGACTGGTCAAAAGGGTAAGCTTCAGGTTCAGTGAGGGATTGTCTCAGGGGACTATGGCATAGTGCAGTAGAGACACCCAACAGCTTCCACAGGTGCACAAGTGCACACACATGCATATACCACCACCCTACCCCAAATTACATTAAACTCAGTAGTCTCTACCTTTATTTTTACCTTATAGTGAAAACTCTAAATCCTTTCAGCTTTCTGAAATGCATGGCACATTCTGGTTACCTGTAGTTACCTCTGCGCTTCAGTAGCACAGTGGAACTTACTGCTGTTCTCAAATTATCATTTAGTATCTACTGATAAGCCTGACCCCATCTCTCCCCAGCTCTGTAACTTTCACGTGACCCACTTTTTTCTACTTAGTGAGATCACATAATAGGTGTCTTTCTGTGTGCCTGATTTAAGTATATAGTTCAGTAGTGTTAATAAGTACGTTGACATTGTTGTGAAACCATTTTCCAGAACACGTTTCATTTTGCAAAATGGGTACTTTGTCACTCTCCCATCAGGATGAGAGTGCATTTCTACCTTCTATTTCTGAATTTGCCTGGTCTCAGTACCTCATATAAGTAGAGTTATGAATGATTTGTCTTTTTATTACTGGCTTATTTCACAAAACGTAATGTTTTTCAAGCTTCATCCATATTATAGCATATGTCAGAAGTTCCTCTTCTTTAAGGCTAAATTATATTCCATTGTATGTATATACCACATTGTGTTGATTCAGGCGCTCAGAGGTACTTGAGGGGCTTTGCTCTGAGGTAGGAGAAGTCTGAAGATGCTGTGTAGGAAATCAACTCTCTGCTGCTATGTGGAGAAAAGGTTGCAGAGCAGGCAAGAAACTGGAGAGGCACCACAGGCATCCAGTAAGATTAAGAGGTGTTGTTGGCCTAGATGAAGGCGTGTTAACTCTTGAAGAGCTTGCAGTTCCCCAAAGACACCGTGTCATCACATTCCCCTGGCTTTACACATGCTTCTCATGTTGCTGGAACATTTCTCATTGCCACCTACTCCATAGTTGCTTTGCTAGCCTGCTCAGGAAGGTCCTTCAGGGTGTCATCCCCACCCCACACCCTCACCCCTGCCCACTGACACCCTCTCTGCATGTCACACTAGGTCTCTTGATCTGTCCTCCCCATTTGAGACCTCTCTGAACCCAAGGACTTTGTCTCTCTCCTTGTGTATGGCACATTGTAGGTGTCGGAGAACATTTGTGGGATGAGTTCAAGAAGTTGGGAGGCTGGGTGTGGTGGCACACATCTTTGATCCCAGCACTCAGGAGGCAGAGGCAGGTGGGTCTCTGTGAGTTCAAGGCCAGCCTGGTCTACATAGTGAGTTCCAGGCCAGCCAGGGCTACCAGGAGACCCTGTCTCTAAAAGACACACATATATATATATGTGTGTGTGTGTGTGTATGTGTGTATAAAAGACCCTGGCCAGGAAGAGGTCATGGTATTTCTTTTAGGGAGTTGGTCATGTAATGGGAGAGACCATATAAAAATACATAGAATACAGTTAATGGAGTGAGGGTACTATGCCACGGGCAGAGAGTGGGGTGCCAGTTCTGCAGCTTTTGAGTAAGTGTGGAGTTATCTTAGTCTGGTCTGGAATAGTCTGGGTATAAGTTCTTACATTCTTTATCGCATGAAATAATCTTGCACAGATGACATATTTTTTTGCATCTCAAAGGATATTTGGTGACTCTGTTAGCTGCTAATTTATTCTACAATATTTAAATATTTAAAGCAATCATTTATTTAAGACATTTTGTGATTTAGGATAAACAGGGAACTTTTTCCTTATTTGTATTCTAACCACTCAGAGGGAAAAAAAAAAAAGGCCTCTTTTAGTGAACTGTTTAAGAGACATAACTCAAAATAGCAAAGATCAAGTATCCTTTTAAAAGGAAGGAAATTATCAATCTGGTTACTAATGAGAAAGTAAACTATATCATTTCCATGACTCAAACATTCCTAAAATGTGAACTTTAAAAAGTGGGTTACTTTTTAAATAACTGAACTAGAATTGACAGTGATCTTATCTAAAACGCAATTAGCTTGAAAATAAAATAAGACTTGGGTTTCACTCTGCTGCCTCTCCTGTCAACCATTTATAGTGGGGCAGCATGCCCACCCACCAGGAGGGTGCCTGCCAGACCCCTCATTTGTAACCGGAGATGTCTACATCATGGACTCACAGGGTGGGGATTCATAATTAGCATAAGCCAAAAATATTATTTTTAACCCTCCCCGTCCACTTATATTGCCAAGACCCTCTGTTTGTTTTCTCGTGATCTCTCTTGGAGAATATAAATCTGTGGTTCAAGACTGCTTGCTTTTGTCTTATGTGAATAATTGGATATTCTATTTCAAGTTAGAGGCAGGTCCCTAAGGCTAACTTCTTTGCTATCTGGCCCATTGGGAAGGGTGTTTGTGTGGGAAAAATGCTGGCTCCCTTCCTTTGAGCTGAGTTTGGTGGGTAGTTGAGAAAAGACACAGCCTCCTGTGCTTAATTATCTTTTAAATTTTATTTTTAATTTGATTCAAGGCATTGTTTTGGTTTTCTTCTTTGGGGTTTGGTTTTTTGTTTGTTTGTTTGTTTGTTTGAGACACAGTCTCCCTGTGGCCCCAGCTCACCTGGAACTCACTATGTAGAGTGAGACCAGGCTGGCCTCAACCTGGCAGAAATCCACCTGCCTCTGCTCCCAAGTGCTGGGATTAAAGGTATATGCCACCACCCACAGCTTTACAGCATTGATTTCTAAAGTATTCAGATGGGGGATTGAACCTAGGGCCTTGTGCATGCTAAGCGAGCACTTTACCACTGAGCTAGAGCCCCTAGCTCCAACCAACGTGATCATATGGCTTTTGGTCTCCCCAATACCACTCATGCCTTTAAGAAGGTTTAAGTCTACGTTTGGGGCCTGATCTTTAACTGTGTGAGCTGTTGGATTCCCCTCCCAGGACAGAATGACAGACCTTGCCAAGTTCATTTGGGGACATGGCCAGGGGGGACTTTGGTGTATCCTCTCTTTTGCTCTCAAGGCCTTTCAGACCAGGAAAACAGAATAATCCTGGGGGAATGCCAAATACCCCCTTGAAAGGTTCTCCTAGTGACTTGCCAGGATTTCCTTTCAGTCTTACCCAGAGTGCCTTCCAGTCCATCCATGCATGGAAACATGAGCTGACATGCTCTGTGCTGACATCTTCCATGAGCCAAATGAGACCAGCATTGACAGGAGCTTGGGGAGAGGTTCTGGTTTTCTGAACACTAAGTGACTTCTCCTGGCTTCACCTTTTGTAGAAGAACAGGGGAAGCCAGAGTGACAGATTGCTCTGATCTGTGCCTTTTCTCGCCTCTGTTTCTGGGCCAGCTGCACAGCTGAGTCCTTCATCTATTGGTGTTGAGAGGCAGGTAGTACCCCACTAGATGCAGTATGATGTCATCCGTTAAAGGACTGGTTTAAACCCTATAACAAGGAACCTCAATAGATACCATAGGCTAGCAAATGAAAAGGCCAGTGCCAGGAATAGACTCCGAATTTTGGAATTGTTGAGCAGGGAGATCTCATAGACCCTCAGACAGTACTGGCTATTGCTGTTGCACTAGGTTACCCACCAGAACTTGGTAGCAAGACCCTATTACTGAAGAAACAACATATATGACTTGCAGAACAAGCAAGGATAAATACAGCCGGTACTGACCTTGGAGCTACACCTCAGCTGGCTATCTTTCATAGTACTAGAAGGTTCTGTGCATGTTACTGGAAGAGAAAATAGTCATCAGCCTGACCCAGCTATGAATCCTGTGTATTAGTCAGTTTTCTGTTGCTGTGATAGAAACACTGACCAAGGGAACTTATAAAAGGAAGAGTTTATTTAGCTTACAGCTCCAAAGGGGCAAGAGTCCATCATGGCGGGCAGGCATGGTGGCAGAGGTGGCTGGAGTAGATGCCAAAACTAAGAGCTCACATCTTAAAGCAGGCATAGGAAGCAGAGAGTGACTGGAGATCCCAAAAGGCTTAAGAACTCTCTAAGCCCGCCCCCAATGTCATGCTTCCTCCAGCATGGCCACACCTCTAAGACCTCCCAAAACAGTTCCACCAACTGGGACAAAATGTCCAAATCCTTAGAGCCTGTCAGGGACATTCTCATTCAAACCGCCACATCCTGCAAGCTACAGTAACTGCTGTCTTGGCACAATTTGCCCACTTTGTACAATAGTGGCACAAATATTATAGGAGTAACCATCCACCTTGTACTTGGGTTTAAGGCCCACTTCACAGAATAACGTTGATCCCTGATACTGTTATCAGGGTCAAGAACCCCTGACTAACAGGTCACAGGACATAGGAGAACCTACTGCTATAATTCTACTAAATAAACACACTATTAAACTGACTCATAATGACCTATACTTCTTGCAGCAGATGGTAATTAAGACAAAGACCTACAACTGGTCAATGTGCAGAGAATAAGAGACTGCAGAATGCTCAGCCTTAAATGAGTCACTTCTATCTCACCTTCTCCCCAAAAGGCTCAGGGATCATTGTAGAAAAGGGGGCAGAAAGATTGTAAGAGCTAGAGGCAGTACTAGACAAATACAAGAAACTTGCTGTTTGAATTCCAGAGGGTAGTTGCATGTATGACTCCATAGCACTCATGACAACGTGCACAGACCTGTGCTAACCCAAACCAGACAGGGGACCAGCACAGATGGGGGAGGTAGGCAGGAAGCCCCAGTCCTTTGGCAATCGATAGATGCTGGGAGGAGGAGAATGTTTTCCTTACTGGTATGACCACCTGGTAGGTTGACCAGGTAGACCTTCACCAAAGAGCACTTGAGATGCACAGATTAGACTTCATAGGCCTTTAAAACAAAGACAAATAATAATAGAGGATATGAAGTTGCAGGGAAGGGAGGTAATGTGGAAGTGGGGGGAGTCGGCATAGGATCAAAATACATTGTATGAAATTCTCGGATCAATAAAAATAAGCTCAGCTCCTCCCCTTCCTCCCACCTGGTACCCTCGGTTTCATCGTCTTTAAGATTGTGATGATTAAATATTCCAATTCCTCTAAATACTTTAGCTTAGGGTAAATGCTCTAAAAATGCTATTTTTTGTTTTATAAAAAGACAGTCTCTACCCTTGAGCCTTATCTTTTCACAACAGCCTCAAAGAGGACTGGTCAGCCTTTCCCTGGGACAGATGACCATCATCTTTCACGTGTCTTGGGAGGGCAATTTCCTCCATTTTAAGGTGGTGTTAGCTGTTGGAAAGCACTTCTTAAGTGAGGCTGGAATCTTCCCATGGTTCCATGCCAGCCCTGTCTAAACAGAAGATTTACTTTCTCTTACGCTCAGAGACCTTGTGCTATGAGGTGGCAATCCATTTGTGTTCATGCTCTCTTCAAGCACGAGCAGGCTGTGTCAAGACCCTCATCTCCCTTCCCATGGCCTGGTTTTCTGAGCCAGCCCTGATGAGTGTAAGTGAGCGTTCCAGACACACTCTGACAGATGGCTCTTAACTCCAGCCATCCCAGCAGTTAACCTATAGGTGTTGCCTAGGATCCCATCAGATCTTCCATAACATCATCCCTCTATTTCACAGTTAAACCTGGTGAAATAAAATTTACATTCTTTCCGCCTCCTGTTTATGTGTATACAGTTTTAAATTATAAATTCAGACTTTATGTTTCACTTAATCTGATTATATTTATCCTTCACCTAAATGACTTTGGGAGAAGGCAAGGGACCTAATTGGTGTTATTGAACACATAGCTCATATAGCATATATTACAAATGTATCGAACACTTTAAAATGTTTTGATAAATTAATTTTATCCTTATTCAGTCTTCACAACAATCCTATGTTAGGGGTGCTGTTATTATTCCCATTACAGATGACAAAATGAGGCACAGTGCTCTTAACCCACTGAGCCATCTCTACAGCCCCTGCTGTGAGGAAACTTTTTTGATTTGATGTGATCCTGTTTATTTTTATTTTGTGGCTTGAGCTTTTGATATCAACATTGTACATACATTGATAAAAATATTTGAGCACTCAACTGTATATTTGTATGTATGTTTCAAAATGGAAGTTCTTAAAGTGTGACCCATGGGCCCATAGGCATTCCTGTGCTGTCAGGGCAGCGGTAAGTAATTCACTCTCATACCGATATTAAGATGCAATTGGTCTTTTTCACTGTGTTGACATTTGCAGGGACAGTGTAAAGCAATGGTAGACGAAATTGCTGGTGCCTTGGTGCAAAGCAGGGCCGTGCTAATATGCACTGCGGTCCTCGTTCCTCCCACCACGGTCCTCCTCCCCGCATTCTCGCTCCCTGTGGTCCTCATCCCCGCGTTCTCGCTCACTGTGGTCCTCATCCCCGTATTCTTTCTGACTGCGGTCCTCATCCCCGTGCTCTCACAGTTCTGTGAAACTAATTTTGTGTTAAAATGTCGAATGAAAGTTGATATTTTGGGCTAGACATGCTGGCACATGCCTTTAATCCCAGTCTTTGGGAGGCAAAGACAGGTGAATCCCTGTGAGTTCAAGGCAGGCTTGGTCTACACAGGAAGTTCCAGGCCCAGTCAAGAATAAATATTCAAATATTCTTAACCACTGAGCCACCTCTCCAGCCCCTAGAAAATCTTTAATAATTTAATTCTACTAGGTCTCAGTTCTTAAGTAACTTTTTGTCCTTACTATATTATAATAGGAGGTAGGTGTCACCTTGAGATGGCCTCTGAGTGAAGATACTGAATATAGCCGGGGCAGCCTCAGGAGCCACTGAGGTCTAGCCTGGTTCAACCAGAAGAGTTAGCCTGGGAACTAACTCAGAGGATGAAGTCAGTTTTCATGTATATTTCTAGAATGAGAGAGGAACACTTCAGTTTTGAAAAGTGAAAGGAAATTACAGTCAAGTATAGTAGGAAGCACGAGGAAGTCAGCACAGTTCTGAAAATGGCTGAAATAATCACATGTGGCCTAAAATATCTAATTCCCACAGTACTATAGAAAGACATGTAAATTTGAAAAAACGAAATCACAATTTATGACTGTATGACCTTGGTATTTGGCAGATGTTTCCCTGAAAGTGAATGATACCCAAGGAAAATATTTGACAGTATTTGTTTTTTTGTGAAAAAGAAAAACAAAACAATCAAACAAAAACCAACCAAAAACCTCAAGCTTTCAAGTGAAAATGAGGAATTTTGAAAACATGTTATCTTCCACCATGAATTTGACAGTTTCTAATACTTAATAACTTCTCTACTGAGAAGTGATATTAACAAATATGATTTTCTGTATTGTACTGAAATAGGTCAAAATTTGAGCGTTCTATAGATTTCAGTAAATCAATGTTTTCCAAAGTATTAGTCACACATGTAGATAAAGGACCACTCAAAGTGTAAGAATAGCAGACTTGATTTCAGATGTCCTACTTGCAGCTAAACTATACAAAACTACCACTCACTAGCCTGTCATCCCAGCACTCTACAGACTGAGGTAGGAAGATCATGAGTTCAAGGTCTAGCTGGACCACATAGTGAGACCCTGTTTCAAAACAAAAATGAAGAGGAGGAAGAACGACCATGACTCATTTACTATTGTTTTGTTTCTGTTTTCTTAAGACAGAGTCTCACTCCGTAGTTCTGCCTAGCCTGGGACTCACTGTGATGCCCAGGCTAGCCTTAAACTTGTGATAATCCTCCTGTTTCAACTTCTAACTCTTGTTCTGAAAGTAGATTAGCCTTAAGTAGCCTTCCCTTTGTTACATATCTGAGAGTCTGGATTGTCTTCGTTCTGTGAGACACAAATCACACAACACACTGAATGCAATAAATATGCAAATTCAGCTGAACTTACTAAGCTAGTCATGAAAAAGTTACAAAATTGTAGAATGATTCCCCTCTTTTCACTGAATCTTGGTTATATAAACATGTCTATTTCTAAAGTTTTATATAAATATGCTGGGCTTTTTAAAATTGATATTTTTTAAGTTTCTCAGTTTTAATTTCCAACATCAGTAATCAATAGACATGACATGATACTTTTGAGGGATCCTCTATAGAGTGTTAAAAGAATGCAAAGACTAAAAAGTTTGAGAGCCATTAATGTAGACAGTGTATATCAACATTTTCTGTTTTCTTTAATTCATACTTAAGGTGCGTGTGTGTGTGTGTGTGTGTGTGTGTGTGTGAAGTACATTTTAAAATATATAGAACAGAAATATGGAGACGATGGAAATAGCATTTCAGTGACTCTAGCATGTTCTGTCCTGCCAGGGCTGGGCAGCTGGGTCTGTAAGCTTAAAATGTCAAGTCAGTAGAAATCGAGGTTTCAAGAACTTAAAAGGGGAAGCAACAAGTAAAACGCTGCTGACGGGAGTTTTTAGTCCCTCGTGGGGTGCTTCCTCAGGACAAGGCCCGATGAACACTGCCATGCTCCAGAGTATGACACTCTCTGGGATGAGCACAAAACCAACATTAGAGACCTGCAGAGGGAGGTGGAGATGGAACAGTGGGCAGACTCGAGAGTTGGTGGAGGAATACCAGCTGATGTGCTGCGGGCCCGTGTGGAGGCTCTGGGAGGCTTTGGCCTTGTAACCCTCTTTGGTGAGAACACACCCCAGTATTTGGAGCTAAGCCCTTCTCAGATCTGTCAGAACCTGATCTATTTGCCCACAGAGTGGCATCTTGAACCCAGCTTGCCTCAGCCACCTGTGTGCCGTGCGCAGCTCTAAGTCATAAACAGCCACAGTGGGACGTGGGAAGAGGGCTTGTAGGCAGGAGCCATAGGATCCACGTCCCTCACAGGGCAGCCGTGTTCCTCACCTGTGGGCTGGGACTTCTGTCACCAGCACTGGCCATGCTGCTTTCATGGAAAGCACCACTCATCAGCCTTGCGGGGAGCTCACATCCCTCAGGAGGGGTGTTTGTCAGGGCAGTCCCTCTGCCTTCCCTGTCAGTGTGCCAAGAAACCTGCTTCCTCTTCCGAGAAACTAGCCTTGCAGGCTTTAGAGCCCTTCTGTCTTTTATAATGATCTCCCATCTGCCAGGAAGTATTGCTTTTTTGAAGTTTAAGTCTGTGAAGGAGCCATCTTTTCACATTGTGACGGTATGTCACTCTAACCCCGAGCATGTAAAACGTTGCTCCTTTCTTCTCCTGTCGCCTTAGTCAGATCTTCTCTCCGCCTTCTGCAGCAGGTCACCCTCCCCAGTGCCACCACAGTGTCTCCTTCGAATAATCTGGTTAATCTTTATGTAGTATTTTAGTAGAACAGGCATTAGATTAAACAAAATACTAGGGCGTTAGGGGAATTTGGCCAGATCACCTGAGTTTTATACCAGAAGTGGGTGGACAGTGTTATTAATAATGAGAACAAAATGTGGTTGAGAAGAAATGGACACAGGTGTACCCAGGCGCTGGGCAGCTGCCTGCTGGAGCCTCTGTTTTCTTACTGTCAAAGTGAACCCAGGCCAGCAGCCTACTGGAGATTGTCTGGGCATTAACCCAGAAGATATCAGTCTGGAAGGGGCTGCGTGTTTGGGCATCCAATACTCCCCCTCCCTTTCCTCTGCCCCCTCGTGGACCCTGTTTAAACCTGAGGGTAGTTTTTAATGCTTGAGTGGACTTAGAATTGGCACACATAAGATACTCCAGCTTTCTGAGACCTGAATTTGGCAGAAAAGCATGTGACACCTCCAAATCAAGTCATGGTTCTGCTTTGGTTCTGACTTCCTTACCTGTCTGTTGGGTGTGCTATTTGGGAGGTGGTCGGGGACAGCTTAGTAGTTAAATGAACAGGGTAAAGTAATATCAGGCATACTTTACTCAATATAAGAATACATTGTTCTCATGTATTTTTCTCTTTTCTCTTTTTCAGGGATCCACATCTTCTCGACCCAACTCTGGAATATGTGAAGGTAGGAAACTGGGTTTTAACACATAGTTATGACCCTGGGTAATAGAGTTCCCACTTTAAACAGTGCCGGCTAATGTAGAAAGCTGGTTAGATCACCTGAAATAAAGGAGCTTCGGCCTTCGCTGGCCTTTGGTAAGAAACAGAGAACTGTATGTCTCTGTCATCCCGTTACAGATCTGTAGTCTCTCCCCCATGTGGCCCAGATGTGTTTTAAAATATGAGCAGTAGAGGCTTGTTTGTTGTTGTTGTTGTTCTGTAAGGTATGACTTATGTTCTAGAATACTTCCAGAGCCATCTGGAGTTAGCACTGTATAATCAAACTCATCATTTTGGCAATGACATAGAAGAATATTCGCACCAGATAAACAGATACCAAGAATGTTAGCATTCAAGTCACATTTTGCCACCAAATGAGGTCATTTAGTCTTGACACAAAAATGAATTCCTTTTTCAACTCTTGGTTTCCAGAGTTTGAAGGATTTGAAGATGGTAAATGAGCTTTGTCTTTGGTGGAAGACGGAAGGTTCCTGAGGCTTTAGGAGCCATCCTTTCCTTCCTAGCAGCCCGCTCTCAGTCGCTATCATGGGTCAGGCAGCACTGTGGCTGGACGTGGAGCTTACAGTCAGTTCTGCTCACTCTCCAGCCCTTTATACCCTCTTTCTTCTGAGCAGAAAGAAAAGATGTTTTTCAGTTCCTCCTTCTGCCTTCTCACCATCTGGGGCTATGAATGTTCACTTCATTGTATTTTATTTTTAAACTATAAGTAATTCAAATACCTACCACAGAACAGAGAAGTGTGATCTGTCACATTTGGATTTATTGACAACATCTCTTATTATTTTTTAGGAAAAATTGTGGCGTGAGTTTGGATGTAGGCTTTCTCCGTTAGGAGTCGGAGTCTATCTTTATTCCAAGTTCAGAGCACTTGGGCTCCTGCTTCTTTATGTACCTGAACTTTCTTTTGAGATCTGGCATTCCCTCCCTCTTTAGACCAGAGGATACATGGGAGTGGGGAGAGCTCCAGTGCAGCTGCCTGGTCTTGGGGAGCGGTTATATGAGAATGTGCGAAGATAGAGATGGGTGGCATGTCTTCCCCTCACTCTTTCTTGAATAATGTCTGAGCTGTCGTGACTGTATCAAATGTGTGACCTAAGCCAGCAGGGCCACCACACACAGTCAGAGCCCTAGAGACAGTGTCTCTGTGCCCCTTGTCTTTGTATCGTGCCCAGTTTTGTTCAGGTTGTGCACTGCAAAGCATTGAAAGATAGTGTTCACATAGACTGTTTCAACTTCATTGTAGCATAAAAACATGCACTGGAATGATGCAGTGTGTAGTCACAGTTGTCCTTTAAAAGTTGTTCCATTCCGTTTTCAGAGATTGGCCGTCTCCCATGATAACCTCAGTCCCTCTCTGTTCAACAATTGTATCCCCAGTCTATAATCTATTAGCTCATTTTTTTTCTTTTATAAAAACGCAGACCCCTTTTACAAGAACCCAATGACAAATTCTGCTAGAATTAGACCATTTTAGAGTGGCCTGTTTCAGTACAGTAGTCCCCACTCGTATATGGTTTTACATACCTCCATTCAAATGTGGTCCAAAATATTAAATGGAAAATTCCAGAAATAAAAAGGTCTTAAGTTTTAAACTGTGTGTGCTTCTGAGTGACATCTTGAAATCTTACTCTGTCCTGCTCCTTTTCTTTGTCTGACTATCCACACTCTATATGCTGCCAATCCCATTAGTCACACAGTAACACAGTGACTGTCACAGTATTGCAGTGCTTGTGTTCAAGTAACAGTTATTTTATTTACTGGTTTCTAAGCCCAAGAGTATGATGCAAAGGAAGCACCTGGACCTGAAACATGGAAGAGTGGGTTAACTCTGATACCATGTGACAGCCCAACAGGGCACAAGAAAAAACATACTTTGGTGTTCATAGTGTATACTGTGTGTGCGTGATTTCAGTCATCCACGGAGGGAGGGTCTTGAAATGTATCCCTTGAGGATAAGGGAGGGACTGCTGTATTATCTCAGCCAGTGCATTTCATTCACAAATGCCAATCACTCAGCTGAGCTGTATTAGCGAAGAAGATGTGTGGTGGATTTCAGTTGTCTTCCATCTGTCACAGCCCTCTGTGTGTTCTCCTGGCCGTGAGACAGATGGAACTGTCCTTTGGAGTCTTGGAGGGTCCTTTCTCAAAGGTGTTTTGGGCTTTCTCCCTGCCCTGATCTAAATCTAGTCAGAGCCTTAAAAGGTATCTGTGTCCCCTCCTGCAATGTATTAAGGCTTTTGGCTTTTGATTTTATACTTTGTTCTTGATCCAAAGGGATGGCTGGAGAGGGTTGGGCCAGTGTGGGATATTTCATTGCCTTCATGGGCTAAAAAGTTCTAAAAGCACATTCAAAGTGACTCTGAACCCAGAGTCCCAAGCACTCTACCTGCTAACGTTTGGGGGTCTGGTCCATCTGATGCAACACCTCTCAGATGGACTCCTTCCTCAGAGCCTGGCTGGTAGTGTCAGGAAGACCTCATGAATCAGGCAGCTGGTGCCTCTTGACAAGAGGATGGCTGAAGGTCTATCAAGGCAGATGAGAGTTGTGGACAAAGTGAGATGCAGTTTGACCCCTTGATTTGAGTTGTTTTCTTTCCTACAATCCCCTGGCTCATTTGATGCCTTTAAGGCTTGGAAAGAAATGAAATTCTCCGTTAAGTATTTGCACCCTCAAGGGGTTTTCTGATAGGTTCATATTCACTGGTCTAATGAACAAGAGTCAAGATGTCAGATGTTTAGGGATTCAGGGCCACCCCAGAACAGAAGCATCCAGCTCACTGACTGAGCCTCTCAACAGCGGACACAGCCAGCTGTGGTCAGCAAACAGCAGATGGAACCATGCCAGGCCCGGAGCTCTGGGCCAGGTCTCTTCCCCTCTCTAAGAACCCCTCCCACTGTGTCAAAGCTGCCCTCCTCTTCGCAGAAGACCATCTACCTGCTTTCCCAGTTCCCAGACAGAAGCAGCAGTTCTGGTAGAACTGCCTTCTACTCTCCTTGGACGCGAGGGAGACAAGGCACTGAGGCTGTCCCGATAGCAAGTATGACTGCACTGCAGTATGAGGACAAGACAGTGCTGGGGAGACGATCCAGACGTCTGTTCTGCCCAGTTTGAGTTCTGTGTCCTAATATCCCAGAGAGTTTGTATTTGCAGCACATTAGTATGGCATGAAAGGGGACCTGTTTCACTGTTGCTTAGTTACCTTAGTTCTTCCCGTGTGGAATGGAGGAAAGTCCACAAAGCTAAGAAGCCCCAGAGTTGTTTTGGAGTTTGTTCACACTGCAAATGGAGGCTGGCCTCTTGCTGGGCCTCCCGCCGTACTTAGACCCTGAAGATGTGTGGATGTGACAAGAGCATAAACGGCAGATCCAGAAGCAGCCCAGGGAGTTTGGCCTCTCCTTCCAGTAAGGAAGATTTTGCCTTTTATTCTGCCCTTGAAGAGGACTTCTGGATTTCATTTTTCTTCTTTTTCTTTCTCCTCCTTTTTTACTAGTTCTCTCCTTGCACCTTGAAGGTCTGCCTAACTTTTAACTGTTGTATATAATCACAAGGTCCTTTTCTGCAATCAAATATAACTGATTTGGGCTCTATCTCAAAGGGATTGGAATGCAGAAATCTCCACAGGGGCTCCACCTTCCCCTGCCATCTACAGTGTTATTGACTTGGTTAGTGGTGTACAGCTCTGGAATTTTCCTTTGCGTACCTAGCATACCTGACCCTAGATAAAACCAACTTTTTTTTTAAATAGAAGGAAATAGTTTGTAGAGGCAATAGCCCTGAGCACACTGTGGTGCACAGTTCTGTCTTCTGGGTTGCTCGACCTACCTTCTGTCTGGTCTTGTCGTATTTATATCCCTATTAAGATGTAATTACTCTGTGTGAAGTTGTTAAAAATGGGTTAGGTGATTGCTTAGAAAATTTGATCAAATAGTGATGCTAAAATCATTGGTAATAAGGGTTCAGTGTGCTGCCCTTCCAACAGAAACTCTGAGTTGTGTGTCCCTGAGGGAGAGGACCTTGGTCCACACTCTGGTTTTAATTAACAGTATAAACTTGAAATGACCACTTGCCCATAACTGGGAATTTGGGGGAAGGGCTCTTGCTCCTTCTTATTTAACATTTTGAGAGTCTCTCTGTCTGTAATAGGCCAAAAAGAAAGACTTTTTATCAAGTGGTAAGGCATTCTTATGTTGTCACTGTTTTTTATTTATTTACTTCCTATTTATTTATTGAGACAGGTTATCACTGTATAGCCAAGGCTGGATTCAAACTCACTATGTAGCCCAGACTGGCTGACTTAGAATTTGTAATCCTTTTGCCTCATCCTCCTAAGAGCCTAGATTAGAGGCATGGGCTACCCCTTATCAACTATGCCGTCACTCTTGATCATAAAATTGCCATGTTGTTTGGAGCAGGAGTAGCGTTTCAAGCTGTGTCTCAGATACTAGGACCCAAGGATCTTATGATTACTAATCACCCACCTCTCCTGTCCCTTCAGAAGACTGAAGGGTTACTCCTATGTTTGCTCTATGATCCGTTATGTTTCTCATGTTTTAAAACGCTCTGCCAGCCCTAGAGGATTTATGTTTTATTCATTTATTTTGTGTCTGTACACGAACATGTGCTCACAGTGCTGAGACTCCTATATAGGGGTCAAAAGACAACTTGTAGGTGTGGGCTCTCTCTTTCCACCTTTCCCTGCGTCCCAGGGATCAAACTCAGGTCATCAGGCTTGGCAGCAAATGCCTTTCCTGGCTGAGCCGTGTTGCAGGTCCTATGCTCCACTTTTGTGATCCCTTTTGAAGCCTGGGAAACTTGCTTTTACTTTCACTCGTTTCATTCTTTTCCTGGAGCTACTTTTTTAAGCTTCAGCAATCACCTGGGCCTCCTTGCACTTATTTTATAGGTTTACATTATTTCCTGTCTCTTTCTTTACAATATCTTTCTTTTATGAAAAGGATTAATTCTTTTTAGCTTTTCCATGCAGAGAGCTTACAGTTAGTTACTTTAGTGAAGAGTCCATTTTCCGGGCATTTTGTTTGTTTGTTTCCTTGCTTCTTTATTGATTTGGGTTGTTTGTTTTGTTTGCTTTTTGTTTTTTTGTGACAGGGTCTAACTATGTAGCCCTGGCTGACCTGGAACTTACTACATAAACCAGGCTGGCCTCAAACTCACAGATATCTGCCTGCTTCTGTCTCTGGGATAAAAACATATACCACCATGCCTAGCTCTGGGCATGTTTTAAAGTTTTAGGTTTTGGTTTTGTTTCTGAGGAGGGAAGTGATTGGCAAGGGCAAAGTTAGGTGATTTTTCTGCTAGAAAAAAAAATGTTTGTTACAGACTTTCTGTTTTGAAACAAATTACTTTTAATAAAGATAAAATTAGGGAACCAGGTGGAATAGAAAAATTGGGATGCCTGTGTTTTCAAAGTAGTAGTGAAGAGGCAAGTGCCTTTTGGTGGGCAGGCTGTGGACAGCAGTGTGGCCAGTGGACAAAGGCCTGTTCTCCAGGCGACTGCCGAAGGAAGTGTCAGGCCAGAATGTAGCCTTTGTTCTTGGCTGGGTTCCTAGCGAACAAATGTACTCTTTTGTAGTCAGCCTTGGTGGATTCCTGTTTAGGCCCACTTGTGAGCTTTAATAAAACAACTTGCAGTCCCTGAGCCCGCTTTGCAGGTTAGAAGAAAGGATGCAGTGCTGGTGCTCTTGTGCTGAATAGGGACCAGAGCCCTTCCACTTCTTCCTCTGGAGCCCAGAGGCGTCCTGAGAGGCTTAGAAAGCCATCCTTTGTGGGGTTAATGCTCCTTCCCAGAGGATCTTCTATGTCTATAGACATTAGTCTGCCCAAGGCTCAGATCTCAGCAAGGCCATTTCCCGCAGTTGGTTAGGATGCATTAGGTCACCCAGAGGATGAAAAGAGGAATAATTATGCGAATTCCAACACCAAGAATAAGTGGCCTGGCTGTGGGAGGCCTTGGTAGAAGGCGGGCAGCAGGGTCTCTGCTCCCCTTTTGTCCTCAACATGGCTGCAGCCATGGTCACGGCTAAATAGCTGTCTTTGAGGGAAGTCTTTTCTTCAGCAGGAAAACAGGCCAGTCTGCTCTGAATTAGCCAGCTAACAAAGTCATGAAAGAGAATTACAAAAACAATGGCACGTTGTACATTCCGTGAGATTTTAACAAGTTATATGAACCAGATAATGGTCCGATTGGCGGGCTCTGCAGGTTTTTGCCTGAGTGTGCACATCCGCAGAACCCTCGCTGTCCCCTGTGGGAGCAGATCAGATTGAGCCAGGGGCGGATGTGAAAGCCCAGGCCCACTCTGGGCTCACTTTCAACTTTGCCCACTCTGCCCTCAAAGCATGCTCTGCAAATATTCATAGGAAATTAAGTGTTCCTACAGTTTTAGAAAATTGCAGCAGCCAGGTGGGAAGACCGGTGAATAGGCAACAGTCTCTCATCCGGATCTTACTTAGCCTTCAGGCTTTTAAAACGTGTCCGCTTATAAAAAGTAGACCCTTATCATAAAAATATGTCCGTATAAAAGTCCCTATGTATGTGTTTATAAGTGTCATTATTTGACATTATTCATCAAAAAACTGGAAAAACAGGAGACCTATAACATGGCATATTCTTCAGCTCTAGAAAGGAATAGACTTATTTTGCTAACACACAGAACAATAAGTGCTTTGCTAGTGTATATTATGCTGAATGAAAGTACAGTCTCAAAAGGCTGCCACTTAGCTGGGTGTAGTGGCACATGCCTTTAACCTGGAGTCGGAGGCAGGCAGAACTCTGTGAGATCCAGGTCAGCCTGGCCGGTATACATATGGAGTTCCAGGCTAGCCGGGGCTCCAGGGAGACCCCGTCTCAAAAACAAACAAACAAAAAATAAATAAAAATTTAAAAACTTGATTGTAGAAATAATTACCCAACTGGTCATTTTGTCAAAGCTCACAGGATTGTATTAAAATGGCGACATTCACCGAACACAAATCAGACTCCAGTGAGCCTGGCCTTAAACAGCAGCCAAAAATCTCTTTGTGCCCTGAGTGCTATGACCTCTGTAGGGAAAATGTTCGGTTTGAGACGGGCTGTCTCAGTGAGGACAGACCTCCGATCAGATGGAGAGAGCTACCCTTAGAGATTTGCCTTTGCTGTGCGGGCTCACTCAACAGATACTCTTGATCCTATACCATGTATTCAAAATTGTCAGTCAGGCTGAACCAGGCGGGAGGAAAGTAAAAGGCTCTGTGGAAGAGAGTGGCACTGGGTGAAAGGCCAGGTGTTGCTGGAAGGCTTTTACAGAGAGCTAGAGCCATTTTATTAAGCAAGTTGACAGATCCTGGCAGGACTTGAATGGAGCAGGTGAAGGAGAGGAAGCTGAGGGCAGTTGGCATTCATATGAGAGCCTAGCATTTTGCCAGAAGCCAGTCAGCATTTTAGGGAGGAAAAGTGATTTCCACCTGGAAACCTTCCTATCTCAGTGTCATGGACTTAATCCATGAGCATTTAGGAGATATGTTTAGACCAAGAAAATTCCAGCTCAAGACCAATTTCAACCCCTTACCTATTTTTTTTTTTTTCCTTTTGGCCCCAAAGCTAAAAGTGGGCTCTGTATTTTAAAGTGTGTTTTTATTCGAGTGGCAAAATTTACATAATTAAAATTTCAACATGTATGCATAAAGTTTTATTAGAACACAGCCAGGCCCATTCATTTATGTATTGCCTATTTATGTATGCTCTGGTGTGACAGCAAAGCCTGGCAGAGCCCTTTACAGGGTGGGTTTGCTGACCCTGCTTAGACCCCTCCCCCACCTCTCTTACTCTCTTGCTTCCCTGATAATGTGTTGCAGACTTGCTTTCAACCAAAAATTCTGTCTGTTCATGCCGGCACTGCTGTTGTGCAACCTTCCATCACTAACATCACCTTAATCTTGCCTAATGGCCCAGCGTGAGCCCTGGTGCAAGGCCCGTGATCTCACATGGTCACAGATGCAACACTGTTGCAACACCATGTAGCATTCGGATACATTTCAGCATCTTGCAGAGGTAGACCTGTTGGCCCTGAGCAGCATCGCTTTGCTGATCCATTGATCTGATTAGTTCTGTCTGGATAAAAAGCTCTAGGGGACAGTCTGTTGCTTAAAACCTGACTGCTCTGCCTGGGGCTTGTCTAGATGACCCCACAGGGGCCAGACGTTGCTCTGCTAGGCCAGCCTGAGATGAGGTCAAACCTCAGAGCTTCTTTCTGGAGGTGCTCGAAAGAGCCTGGTCTGGTCAGTGAGTAGAATAAGGCAAGTTTGGATTCTAGACATTTGTATTCCATGTTACAAGCTTCAGCCTTGAAGCTGAGACACTATCCTCCCTGGATTATGGAAGCTTTACTGAGACTCCCTAAGTAATATGAAAGGTAGGGAAGACACTGGAAAACTAAAGGGCAGGCAAGAATTGAAACTGCGGCTTCTTTCAGACTCAGTTACACAACTGGACTTGAAGTCCTTTGGGGAAATGGTTTAGAAAAGTGCACGGGCATGAGGTCCTGAGTTTAGATCCCTAGTACCCACATAAAAAGCCAGGTAGAGCAACACGTGTCTGTAATCTCAGCCCTGGAGCAGCAGAGACAATCAGATCCCAGGAGCTGGCTGACCAAACCAAATAAGCGAGCTCCAGGTTCTATGAGAGAAGGGCGTATCTCAAAAACCAAGGTGGAGAGGTGCATAGATGCCCCAGTGGTAAAGAGTACATGCTGTTCTCGCACTCCTTTAGAGCTTTAGGGAGGGTATGGTCTTACTGTTATCTTGAAACTGTGAAAGTATAATTTTTTTGAAGCAGGGTCTTCATATCCAGGTATGGTTTTGAACTCTGTACATAGCCCAGGTTAGACTTGAACTGGCAGCGATCTTCCTGCTTCAGCTTCCTGAGTGCTAGTATCACAGGCACAAAACATCATACCTGGCTTCAAATTTTTATTTTAAAGCCACCAAATTTGTGATGATTGGTTCTGGCTGCACTAGTAAATGAATACAAATGCCAAACCCGTCTTTATCCATTTCTCAGTGTTAGGACTTTGGACGTTTACTGAAATCTTCAAGAGCCTAGTTTCCTTAACAGTAAATGGAAAGGTTAATGACCTAATACAGAACCTGGCATGTGATTACCACCCTGTAAATACCAATGAGCTGCTGCTCCAGCTCCATGCGTACCTGGTACATCTTGACTCAGACCTCCCTGCCTCAGGAGACCTTCCCGGATTGCCCTGCTGAAAGCAGCTGCCTCAGTCACTGACTCACTCTCTGAATTACCCACATACCACCTGTCCCTCATTTTGTTTGTACACTTAAAAACAACCCAGTAAAATGTAACTGAATGAGCACATGTGGCTAGATACAAGGGGCTAAGATACAGCGGACACTGAAACAGGGTCTCATTGCGTAACCCAGGCTGCCTGAATCTATGACCTTCCCCAAATGCTGGGATGACAGGTGTGTGTGCCTCCAAGACCAGAGTTCCAAAGATCTTTGTTTGCATGTTCTAATGTAACTAAAACTGATATCTATAAGAAATTTCCAGAGCCAGGCATGGTGACACACGCCTTTAATCCCTGCACTCAAGAGGCAGGTGGATCTGTGAGATAAAGTCCAGCCTGGTCTGCATAGTGAATCCCAGGCCAGCTGGGGCTACAGGCGGACCCTGTCTCAAAAAGACCAAAAAGAAAGGGGGGCGGCGAGGAAAGAGGGAGGGAGGGAGGGAGGAATTTCTATAAATTTCCAGAAATTCTCAGGTATTTTATTTCAAGGCAGCTAGGAGATGCCTGCGCTTAACCTTGCTCTACCTGCTGCTAACCTGGGATACAGGATAAAAACTAGAGTCACTGTTGTCCTAAATATGTAATGTCCACCTTTTTTAAAGTGTAATTCTGACATCTTCTGTGGTGTAGACCTGTCTACTTAGGAGATCTTGTCTTAACTATAGAGACCCAATAGCTTAGCGTAGAAACGTGAGAGGGCAGGATTTTAGCACTGGAGTCATTTGCTGTTGAGCCCTGCCCTCTAGTGGTCGCCAAACATCACCACAGTGCAGAAAAGAGGGGCTGTGTTTACAATGTATAAATAGACAACGGGTTGACATGGACTTCATATAAAACATACTGAATTTGTGAAACCCTTTCATAATTAGAGTAATTGTCTAACATTCATGAAGGAACAGTTCTAAAAATGCTGAGACACTTACTACATGTAGATTTGGATGGGGATGGCTGGTGTTTGGCCTGGATTTTTATCCATGTTAATAAGTTTTCTTGAAAGAAGAATTTGCATTTGAAATGTTACTTGACAATTTGTCAGGAAAGATGCTGGTGTTAGGTAAGGCAGAAGACAGCTGTCCATACTTTCAGGACTGATAGGAAAGACTCCATATTTGTGAGACAGCATGTGTGCTCAGACTGACTGAAGCAGAAGAGAGATTGGGCACTTGGGAAGCAATTCTGTTAGACTGTGCTGAGTGCTAAGCAGAAAAGGTTCATCCAGGAAAGGGTCTGGGAACTGTTGGGGTGAAGGAGCATTCAAATTTAGGCATAGTTGCCTTTTGAGAGGAAGGGCTGGTCACCTGGCTGTGGAAAAGGAAGTAGCAAGGAGTGCTGTGAAGGAAGAGTATGCCTCTCCCCTAGACGAATAATCAAGAGGCAGCAGGTGGGGAGGGGCCTGGGCGGATGTCGGAGTCCAGACACTGATGAAGGGGAGTGGGGCAGATTGCACAGGGAGAATTTGTACAGTGAGGTGGGAAGCTGTCTGGAAGCGTACTTTAGATTCCTTGTTCGCGTGTGGCAGAGGAAAAGGACAGTGGGGAGACCATAGACTGGACCTGCGATACTAGGGGAGGTGGTGAGGAAGGGACGTGTAACATGAAGACAGAACTAGATTTCCTGGACTCATGGGACACAGGCGGGAGAAAAGAGGGGTTAGATAGCAGAAGACTCATGTCGCCATGCGTGGAGAAGGGTGTGTGTGTCTGTGTCGCGAATTTAAGATAAAAACCCAGGGACCTGGAGAGATGGTCAGCAGTGAGGAACACTTGCTGCTTTTCCAGAGCACCTGGAATTGGTTCCCACCACCCACATAGGTTGGCTCACAACTGCCTGTAACTGCAGGTTCAAAAGATCCAATGGCCTCTTATGGGTATTTGTGGCACACACACAGATACATATACATAAATAAAAATAAATCTTAAAAAATCCAGGAGAAGAATGGCTAAAAGTTAGATAACAAATGTGTCAAAATTAATTGTTTGGGCAACTAAGAGGATTTTCTGGGTTTTTTTTTTTTTTTTTTTGCATATTTCCTTCAGTCTATAGGTTTTCCCTAATGTTTTTATATAATTACATATAGAATAAGTCCCTTGTTCATACCTTAATTTAATCCATAAATGTGATGTTGAAAATTTGTGAGTTGATCTAAATTATCTAAAAAAAAAAACCAGCTTAAATATATTAGAGAAAGATTCCTAAATTATTTAGTCTCAAGATCTCTTTTTAAAAATATTTTTGTTATTTTTTAATTTTGTGTATATGAGTGTATTGCCTGCATGTGTGTTAAGTACACCTGTGTCATGCAGTGCCCTTTGAGGTCAGAAGAGGGCATTGGATTCCCCT
Organism: Eospalax fontanierii; assembly: GCA_035773235.1. Classification (NCBI taxonomy): domain Eukaryota; kingdom Metazoa; phylum Chordata; class Mammalia; order Rodentia; family Spalacidae; genus Eospalax; species Eospalax fontanierii. The sequence goes on along the minus strand of CM069543.1, from coordinate 27,293,993 downwards.
GAAACTGCAGTTATAGACTGCTGTTAGCTGCCTTGTCTGTGCTAGGAATCAAACCCAGGTCCTCTGTAAGAGTAGCCAGTGCTATCAACCGCTGAGCCATCTCTCCAACCCCTGGTCTCAAGATCTCTTTACAGTCTTAAAAGTGTTGCAAATCTTAAGAAAAATGTTTTATAATTATTTTATAATTGTAACTATATTTTATAATTATAATTCGTGTTAGAAATTAAAATGACCTTTACTCCCAGCACTCGGGAGACAGAGGCAGGTGAATCTCTGGGAGTTCAAGGACAGCCTGGTCTACATAGCAAATTCCAGGTCACCTGGGGCTATAGGGAGACCCTGTCTCAAAAGACCAATTAAAAGAAAAAAAGAAATTAAAACAAATTTTTTGCATATGTATATGTGAGTGGTGTACATGCATGCTTAAATGTACGTGGGCACACGTCTCTGTAGATGTGTGTGCATGTGTGCACATGCATGTGGAGGCCCAAGGTTGGTGCCAGTGTTTCCTCAATCTCTTTCACCTTATATATTGAGGCAGGGTAGCTTGCTGAACCTGCTCACCCGTTTAGTGTGGCTAACCAACTTACTCCAGGGAATTCCTTATCTCTGGGATTACAGGTGGGCCACTGTGCCTGCCCAGCTTTTACATAGTTCTGGGAATCTGAGCCCGGGTCCTCATGCCTGCATCGCAAGCCACTGAGCCAACTTCCTAGCCCCAAATGGGAGAATTTTAAAATGTTGATTTCATTTCATGTTTTTTTAGAGCATTCATTTAAAATTAACAGGAATCCCATTATATAGAGAGCATATTTATGAAAACATAATGGGTTTTCAAAACAAGTTTAATGGTAAGAATGGTCTCATTTTACATTTTTGCAAATCTCTTCAGTGTCTGACCTAAGAGCAAAGCTTGATTTTCTCTTCTACCTTGCTTTGACATTCAGTCTGTTTTGCTTTTTGGTTAGATTTTGAAGAAATCTGACCTCACATAGATATGAGATTCAAAAAGGGAGTATCTTAGTAACCTTTTAAGATAATTAGATATTCTTCTTTGATGTTAGTCTGGGCCTTGACAGGTTGCCTTTTCTTGAGGTTAACTGTAGTACAAAATCTGAAACCTTATCAACGTGCTTTTTTACACCCTTCCTTTAAAACCCATTGGCCCATTTTGTAGTTTGAGTGATTGATTTAGTCATGCATGGTTTAGAACTGTCATGCGCTGGTTATTTGAAAAATATTGGTTTACAGAGTTAGGTAGATCTTTCAAATGTTAACATATTTCATTATATCATATCAAAGCGCATTAGTTGATATCACCACTAAGCTTGTCAGAAAAGTCATTAACGTATGGACAGGCTGTTAAATTTATGCTGGTGATTATTCAGTCTTCCAACTTTCCAATTTTCAGTTGACAGCTCAGATTTTCTCTTTGGCAACAAATACTGAAGAAACAGCCCCATTTTGTTCATTTTTTTTTCCTCCAAGAAATAATCTGCCAAAAGAAATACCCAAGTGGGAATAAGAAAAATTTATTAGACAGTCTTTGAATGAGAATGAGTCCTCCACAAGAGGACAGCTCTTAAGTTTGTGATGCAATCCCAAGGTACGTTTGTTCCAGGAAGCCACACATATACAGCCCACTGTATCCTCTGAGTCTTCTTAAGTGGAACTAACTACCTGGGGTTTTTGGGGGGAGGGGCGGGGGTTGCTGCTGTTTTACATAGTGTGGCCCAGGATGGTCAGGAGTGGTAACTGCTGAGTCAGTGAGGCTCTTCTGCCTTGATTCCTCCCAAGGCACCTATCCTTCACTTAACATGGATTTTGCCCCATCAGTGTGAATGTTGACTCAGTGTAACAAAGAAAAAGTCTCGATATTGTTATAAAAAAACTTTTGAAAGACATTCTCCCCCATCCTCACCCACCCAGATCCAGAGTGTGGCCTGCTGGTTAAGAGCTGCAGAAATACCAGGCATGCACATAAACCCCTTACTGTTTATCTAAGTTCATTTTTTTCCCCTTGCCAAGTTTTGCCCCCTTAACCCAGCCTTACCTAATAGTTGGATTTACATTGATAGATTCTGCTTATTAATATAGAGCCATGGGGCCTGCTCCTTACAATGGAGTGAATTGTGAAATTCCAGTAATTACTAATTCTGTTTAACACAGCCAAGTCATTGCTCAGTATAGACTGTAAAGAGCTGAGCCAGAAGCAGTTGCTATTTCTCTGTAATTGCTTTATATTAAAACGCTAGGTAAGGCCAGTCCTGGTTTACAGCAAACGTGCTCTGTGAGAATGTGAAAGTGCAGTTAAGAGATAAATTCATTTAAGGGATGGATTTACTTGGGGGCAGGCTGGATATGAGCATTCTCTTGCTCCTTGAGCTTTTATTAATCGCTGAAGCACTTGCTCATTCTGTGCTCGAAGTGTGGATTAGCTGGCTGAGCTCCATCCCCTCCTTTATGTGAATGAAGATAAGGATGTGTCAGACCCTGGGAATGAGAACATGCTGTTTGGCCCTCGGAGGCAATTTCCTTTTGAGTCCCAGCCCTCTCCAGATGGCATCTAATTGTTTCTTGAATGACCTCAGTGTCCCAGTGGCAGGAACCTGGTCCGAGAGGCCATTTCACATATTTATTAGCCTGTGGATGAGAACGTACTCTATAAAGCCTCCATTCACTCTCTGAAAAGAGCTTTCTGTGTCGAAGAAGCAACGAAGCTGATGGACTGCTTCCTGTTCTGCCTGTGTCCAGTTCCCCAGCCCCAGGTGGCCGTTAGGAAAGGGGTCTGTGTACTCTGCTCAGTTCACTCTGCTGTCTCTCCTCCCCTCTGCTTCCTCGTGGTCTTTACTAGGAAGAGCCTGGGTGAGGGTCTCCGCTGGTTTCAGGAGTGTCAGAGCCGAGCCAGGTGGTGTGCATCGGGGATTGCTGGGTTCTGGCCCCTCCCAGTTTGGTATCCTAGATTGTTTGCTGACTCGGGGAGTCGGATGATTTAAGCTGAAGTGGGAACCAGTCCTGTCCTAGTTGCATTTATATTGCTGTGCAAAAACGCCATACAAAAGGCAGCGTAGGAGTGAAAGGGTGGATTTGGCTTACAATTCCAGGTTACAGTCCATCATTTGGGGGAGATCAAAGCAGGAGTTCCAGGCACCTGGTCGTATCACACCCAAGAGCAGAACAAGAATAAATACGTGCACGCCTAGTGCTCAGCTCTTCTTCTTTCTATTCTTACGCAGTCCAAAACCCAAACCCGGGGGCCAGTGGGACCACCACAGTGGGCTGGGTCTCCCACCTTGATGAGCTTAAGACAGTCCTCCAAGGCATGCCTACAGGCCAACCCAACATAGACAGTTTCTTCATTGAGACTTCCCATGTGATTTTTAGGTTGTGTCAAGGTGACAAGTTAAAGCTGACCATCACAGGTTCTAATCCAGAGAATGGCAAGGCTGGTTTATCAATGTGAAGTATGACTTGGTATAGTATGTCAGTCCTCATGCCTGTGTGGGGGCAGAGGAGAGGGTGCCTACTCTTTTACATATGAGTTGAATAAGAACCACGTCTCTAGAAATAGGTGTTTGCAACTATTGTATATCTTACCTCAAAGTATTTAGGAACTGCATATTGAGAATTTCTACACCTTGTCCCCAGTGTTGTCTGGATATCTGTTATGTTTAAGCATTTCGCTGGGCATTGTAGAGATGACAATGAATGAGACATGGTTTCAAAGGCCAGAAGGCAAGCCCATCATTCTTTTTGTATTTTGTCTTTTGTTTTTTGAGACAGGCTGTCCCTATATCCCCAGCTGGCCTGGAAATCACTATGTTGACCAGACTGGCCTCTTACCTCACAGAGATCTACCTGCCTCTGTCACCTGAGTGCTGAGGTTAAATTTGTGTCACCACACCTGGCTACATCAGCCGTTTTAATTGGTGCTTCATTAACTAGACATGGAAGACAGGCCTGAAGCTTGAGCTCTTCACTGGTATAAACAGAACAATAGAAAAGAGAGAAGGCATTCTTGTAGATGGACAGAGCTTCTAAAGTCCTCTAAGCCAGCCTACCTACAGACTGTCTAAGGAGCAAATCTGAGGAATGTTTGAGTGTATGTAGAGATGATGTAAACTTCCCACCTTTAAGTTTTTCTCTCAGGTGGTTATACCTGAGAACGGTCTCCTGGCCTCTATAAGGAAATGTCTTTCCAGTACATCTAAATCAGGTCCTATGGTTTTGCAAATAACCAAACAGCCTTTTAGAAATGTCTTCTAGGAGCTTAAGATGTTGCCTGCACGTGTAAGACTGAGATGTTGGTTCATAGTTTTCCCTAGCCTGGGAGGGCTGCTGGGTGTGAGCAAAATTCACACCTATATTCAGTGGCACAGATCATGCCAGCTCTATGACTTTCATTCCCGGTCCCCAAAGGCAAATTCATGTCCTTTTTATCCCAGAAAACTCAAGAGAGTTTTTCAAAACCCATGGGAGTCCCAGAAGCAGACTGAGAAACACCGTTAATTTACACCTGTTGCTGACACATCTGTGTACAGCCTTGTTATTAACGGGCATATCATATACATGTTTTCATGCAGAGTCAGTTCATTGGCTCCTTTTAAGCATTTCTCAGATACAGAGATCATATACACATAAACCGCAGTGGAGCCCAACATGGCATGTTATATCTTAATCTCTAGGTGGGCTTTTTCTTGTTGTTGTAGATGACATTTTAAGACAAGAACATTTTAGTAAAACAAGTTTTAAGCATACAAATGAAGGTTATTACATACCTTCACCCTCACTCCCAAGCCTAATAAAGGGTCCTGTGTTAGGGTTGATCTCAAGTTTCAGTCTTACTCTGATAAAATGATCCTGTATTCTCAAACTGATGATCTAAGCTAGCAAACGTACACCCAGCAGCCTGGGTGGAATGGCCTGGGGTGTTGCTCTTTCGAGGAAGGAGATCATCTTGGGCTTCCCAGTCTCCTGTGTCTGCTTCTCTCAGCACAGTGGCTGTATTTTCTCAGATCAGCCTCCTTGCACACAAGTCACATGGCTAAGCTTAGCCCTCTGGTCTTACAACTTATGTTCTAAGGGAAAGGAACTTTTCCTGAATCCCAGTTTCTCAGGGCAGCTCTCTGATTAGGCTCAGGTTGGTTACAGGCCCACTCCTGGACAGCTCAGTATTCAGTATTCTGATTGGTTCACACACCCATCACAAGAATGCTAGCCAGGAAACCTTTTAAATATGATAACCACCATCTCATATTTATACATTTCCTCACAAATGCTTAAGCAGAAGCATATTAAGTTATTTTTTCTAATTATCTCTGTCTGCTCAAGACACATGTATAATGTGCTGACCCATGACTGCTAGTTTTGCAGACATATCCCCTGCCTTTTCCATTTTATCATTTTAAGACCTGTATCTCACTTTGTAGTTTCTCTCTCTTCAGGTTTGGTTATGGGCTAGATGCTCATTGCCTTGAGCTTGCCACGTGTGCCACTATCACAGAGAAAGTGTAGGTGGGAACCTGTAAGAGCTTTGGACCCTTATTATCTATTGTGTGGTCTTGGAAGGATTCCTAGTCTGTTATCACAAGTGGCCCAACCCCGAGACCTCCTGTTCCTGAGAATTATCCAGCTCAGTTCCTGCTACTTGCCCTGGTTGCTCTCCCTTCCTCCACCCAGCCCTTCCACCCACTTGGGAGGCTACACACTTAAGATTGGGGTGGGGAGGGGTTGAACTGTCCTTTGAACCACTGGCAAAAAGGAATCCATTGTCCCCACCTTGGGCACCAGAGAAGGAAATGTTGATCCTGTAGATGTCACTTCTGCAGACAGCATTGTGCTTGGCAGCAATCAAGGAAGTAAAGAAATTGGCTGGTGATCAATTCAGTCCTTTGCAGAAAACCTTCTGATCTAGCCTTTTCCCGTAAAGGACACCAACTGTGTCTCCATACACAGCCACCAGTCAACACCTGAGGTTTTGCCACTTCCTGGTTCTCAGATTATTGATCTCAGCATGCGCTATATACCCTGCCCTTTCCTGTAAGTTATAGCATCTCTGACTGTGGATAGTCCCGTTGAACCCTGTTGTCTGTATTGTGAAGAATATCTATCACTTGGTGGAAGACAGTCTTTTGGATTTGCACAAGATAGGGCTGTCCTAGCCATCAGATATGATTGGGCTTCCATTATCACATCAGATAGAACAGGTTCTGACTTGTTTTAATTATTAACTCTAAGAACTGTTGAATGACACCCATGGAATGGAGGTGATAATACCCATCTCCTAGTGTGTTAAATGAGACACGATTGTAGAATTCTCTGTAGAAGTGCTGGCTCTGGAATAGAAAAGCACCTGCCACCAGGCCTGATGACCTGAGTTTGATTCCAGGGTCCCACATAGAGGATGCGGAGAAGCAACTCCACAATTGAACATACACACACACACTCTCTCTCTTAATATACAAATAAATAGTGAAAAACCTGAATCAGTGTGATTTTTGTTCACTTAAATCTTTGAGGATTGAGTGTAAGCAGGAACTCAATATGTCCAGTGAGCAGATGGTCACACAACAGTTTCTGGTGGCATATTAAAGCCACACTCTACCCCCAAGTCAAGAATACCTACTACAAACTGATCCTCAGAGTTATTTTAGCAGAATGAAGAATTATACCTGGAATGTTTCTGACCATGAAAAAAAAAAAAGATATTTTCTTACTGAAGTGTTTAGTTCACGTGGCTAAAACTTGCTTGGCAACGGAGAAGGGATTAATGAGAGTCTTTTCTGTCAAGGCTGGAATGGGTGACATTAGCCCAATGACTCCTCTCACCCGGGGCCCATCTGCCCTGCGCTCCAGTAATTCTGCCTTCCCAGCATTCCCTGCAGGCTACTTGGCCCACAGCATTTGGCAGCCTTTCTCGGTGGATGTGCAGTGGGATTGCTTAGGAAGAGTTCTCTGTGGCTAGTGGATCCCTGTCACTGTGGGCTTGAGAGGAAGAAGCATGGGCAGGTGGCAGCGTTTCTGGGATACAGACAATGTAAAGAAGGCGGCAGGACTGAGGGGTTACAGCATTCATGGAGCTAGATCGGGCATGGTTCTAGAAATGGTTAGTATCAGATGACCAGTAATATAGACCACTGAAGTATGACCGAATCAGGCGTCTAGAAGACGGTTCTCTCAGGACTCTAAGTACAAGCCAAAGATGTATTGTCAGAGCAACAGCCACCCAGAGATCTGGGTGAGAGGTTAGAGGAGTGAGATTGGAAGGACAGCCTGTCAGAACATAGATTGAAGTTCAGTTCTGCGGTCAGTTTGGTACAGGGGCACTGAAAGGGAATGAATGCTACCTAGATCCCACGGGAGCTACAACAGGTGCCTAGTCAGATTGGCTAGGACAGAGATGGTCCACGGAAAGCTTACAAGTCATGGATGGATCCTACTGAGGGCAGATACTGTAGGTGCACATGCTGCCTGTGCCTTTAAACAATTCCTCAAATGATAAAGACTGCAGAAGACCATCCGAGGCATCCAAGCAAGTATGATTAGGACCCTATATGCCATTTTAATGTGCGGGATTTAAATTTGAGGGCTAAAATATACTTTAAATCTACAGGCTCTTGATTGTCACCTTGTTTTTAAGAGTTTAGGAGTATCCTAAGCTCCAGCTCTAGTCAGTCAGTGACTCAAGTCACTGTCCAACCTTCTGTCTAGGGACACAGGTCTGATAGCCCAGCATGTGAGTGGGCAGTGGGGGAGAAAGGCTGGCTGTGCTTTCCTCCAGAGGCAAGGAAGCTCGCATTCCCTGGCTGCGCCTACTGTGTGTTGAGTGCCAGGTTCTGTTTTGTTGTCTCGTTTGATGTCCATAATCACCTGGCAAATTTGGGGAACAACCTGAGGTTTCGGGAGGCAAAATGGTCTTCTAAGGTCACCCAGCTGGCTGGCGAAGTAGTGTTCTCACAGTGCCATCCTGCCTCTAGGCTAGAGTGTGCTCCAAAGCCTCTTTCAAGACCCTGGGATGTCTGTCTCGCAGCTCAGTTTTAGAAGCTGCCAATTTGCAGAAGTGCTTGTAAGATGGGAAGGATCCCCACTGCTCCTGGCTGTGGAGGCTTCCTGAAGGCCTTGAAGATATTCCTCTGCTCATGTCTGTAGCACTCTGCCTAGGAGACGCCTCTGTGCCACTTTTATGGTTATTGTCTGTTAGCTGCATACGCATGTAGCTCACGTTTACTAAAGTTGGAGGAAAGGAAAAGGCAGTGTGCACAGCAGAGAGAATCTAGGAGGTAATGTGCTTCCCAGGAGGAAAACAGATTTTTTGGGGGGAAGGGGGATGTTATGCCTGCTTAGGAAGTGTGGAATGAGAGGAAGTCTGGGAACTAGGTGGTGAATTGTCTTGGATGGGTCAGACTAGGCTGGGGGAGGGAGGGGTGGATGCAGATAGACTTCAGAGGATAGAATAGAGGAAGCCCCTGAAATGTCACAGAAAACACTGTGAGTCTGTGCATTTTCCCCTGGGACGATGGTCTGTGGCTTTCTGCTAAAAGAAGGCCAAGACAGCCAGATAGTCTGAGTCTGCTATTTGAGAAGTTAAAATTTCTGCATCCTGTACATGTTTTTTGTTTTGTTTTGTTTTCTGAGACAATGTCTCCTGTACCCCAGGCTAACCTCCAACTCATTTTATAGTCAGGGCTGACCTTGAACTTCTGATCCTCTTGCCTTCACTTCTTTTTATTTTATTTTATTTTATTTTTTTGTCTTTTTTTGAGACGGTCTCCCTGTAGCCCCCTAGCTTGCCTAGAACTCACTGTGTAGACCAGTCTGGCCTTGAACTCACATCCGCCTGCCTCTGCCTCCCAAGTGCTGGGATTAAAGGTGTGTGTCACCATGCCTGACTTTGCCACCACCTCTTTAAATACCAGGAGTACAGGTGTGCACCACCATACCCAATTTATGCAGTGCTGGAGGTGAAACCCAGGGCTCCATGCATGCTAAGCAAACATTTTACCAACTGAGTTACATCTCCAGCCCATGTGCGTATTCTTTTAATTTCATTGTAATGCCACGATATAGAAAATGAAGCTGTGGAATGAGGCAATTCTGGGATAATTCCAAGGAATTTGTGCTGCTGGTGGAAGGGTGCATGGTGTAGAATTATACAGGCTAAAATAAAAAGGGAAAATGGAGCTGGCTACCTATTGCTTCATGTTATTCAGTTATACAGTTTAAATAGCTGGTTAGAGAAACATAAAGTTGCAGTGGGAGGGGGCAGGGAACAGAGGCCCAATAAAGAGAGATCTATTTGTGAAGATTATACTTAGTCTCTTTGTGTTGGGCAAATCGATACTGTTTCCGGACAGAGTCCATTTAACAGCCATCTTCCTTCATCCCCTTGAGGAATGTGAAGAAACTGTCAGCCTGAGACTCATAGCAAACATTCCTAAATTCTGTGGCCACCTGGCCACGACAGCAGCTCGTATACAGCAGGAGCCAAATAGCAGAGAGCTCGGCACCATCGTCTACCCTCTGCCCGTAGCATTCCCATTTGGAGCAAGAAATAATTCTCATTTGCATACAGGAGAATGTGCAGAGCAGTCTTTAGCAGTCTCAGCTCTTCTGTCAGACCTGAAGAGGAGTTAGCCTCTTTTCCTGCCTCACCCTTTCTCGATGGTGCATCTGAGATCAGCTGTGGCTCTTTGTGTGAGGATGTATCTGAGGGGGTCACACCAGCTCCTGCTGCCCTACATATATCCTTCGATTTATGACAGGATAACATCCCTGAAAATATTCTAACCTGAAAAGCTACTTCATACCCCTAACCTAGCAAGCTTCCCAGCCTGCCCTAAATGTTCTCAGAATGCTTAGCACAGGCATCTCATACAAAGCCCATTTTTAAGAAAGTATTTGATGTCTCACATAATTTACTGACTGCTGTTTTGAAATGAAATACAGAACGGTTGTATGGGTTCACTTTGGAATTTGGAGATAATTTTTGTTCAGAATCAGTAGGTGCAGGTCAGGTATGTTGGGGATCAGAGTTGCTGGTAAACCTGCCTTTCTCCATGCCGACACTCCCCAGACACTTGTCACATAGGTCTTCAGGGCTGTGGAGGGTATCACACTGCATGACCAAGTTACCTTTCCCTTCTTCAAGGAACACCAGAAGCACCAAGCTGGTTTCTTTGGCCTTACTCCCTAGCTCATTAAAGATGCCTTTGTTCACCATGAGCCAGATTACTGGAACTTGGAGGAAACAAAAACCCAGAAAAGATTGGTGATGTATATGAACGGGGTGAGAGGAAAAGAATATCAGTGTTGGGCTTTATCTACATGTCTCTGTGTGTGTACATATGAGTGTGTGTGTGTGTGTGTGTGTGTGTGTGTGTGTGCACGCGGTGCAAGTTCATCTACATTCCTGCCTGTGTGTGTAGAATCTCAGTGTCAGGGACTTTGTCTACATGTGTGTGTTGTGTGTGTGTGTGTGTGTGTGTGTGTTTGAAGAATCTGTGTTGGGGCTATATGTGTGTCTGTCTGCCTGCCTGTACATGTCTATGTGTATGTGCTTCTCTCTGTGTGTGTCTGTCTGTCTGTGTCTGTGTTTATTTGCATGTGTCTCTGCATCTGTCTGTGTGTGTGAGAAGAATCTGTGTCATCATGAGACGCTTAGCTATTCTGATCACGCTGACTGACGTTCACACTGACTGATGTTCTGAGACTGTTCTCCCTGGGCGGAAATGAGCTTTGCTCCCTCAGACTGTGTTCTCTAGTTCGATGACCATGGCCAGTGTCACTGCCCACAGGACTGCGTGACTGTGACCCACAGTACCTCCATGTAAACTTGATGTCCTGACTCTGAGACGGCTCTGGGACAGGGATGGGGGCTATAGGCAGTTCCATTTCCCCTAGCACTCTGAACGGTGAAAGCTGGGCGGCGGCTGCTGTGTCTCCGCCCCATGCCCCGTCAGACAGAGGGTCTGTCACACAGAGGAGGAACCTGCTTCTGCTGGGGTGGCTGTGACACTTTGGGAAAGGGACTCTGTACTCACTCTTTCATCCCTTGCCACCAAGGGCTGCTGCCAACAGGAAGCATGTGTCTGTTGAATGGGGCTGGCAGGCTGCTCCTGTTCCCATGGTTACTGTGTAGGGCAGGTTAGTTAGTAGGACTGCTTAAGGGAAGCCTGTGTTGAGGACAGTGATTTTATGTGTGTGTGTGTGTCTGGCGGGGGGTGGGTCCTCTTTGCCAGCCTAACCCTCTCTTTGGATAGGGGAGGGGCAGAGTTTGACCTGAGCAATGGGGATTTCTTCCAAGAGTCCACAGGGAATGCCTCATCTGGCCTTACCACCCACCAGGTGTCTCTCTTGATAGAAAGACACAGACCTCTCAGGTGGCTGAGGCCGGTGCTTCAAAGCACCCCAGGTCCCTTTCCAGAGTTCTGTGCTGCCAGCTGGCTCCTTCCTTTCACTGGGATTCCTCTAGAGACACCCTGCCTATTCACAGAAAACCATGATATTTAGAAAACCCTAAATCCACATTGGTTCTAAGCCTCATATACCAAGATATCAGCAAGGCCCACTACCCAGGCCTCAAGGCTTTCATGTGGCTACATGAGGTGCATGTTTAAGTACAAGGCGTTATAAAATCTTTTGTTTGGGGTTGTGATCAGTTAATTGGGTTCTACAGTCCGACGCTGGAGTCCCTGGTCCTCTCTTCTCGGCAGTACTACACCGTTCTGGTGCTCTGAGTGGAATAATAATCCTTGTGGTGGGGGAATAGGCCAGTGCAGATAGGAGATGTTTAAAAGCATAGCAGACCAGGGAAGGGCACTTCGGGAGTCCATGAAATTATAACACATTATTTTAGTCGCTCTTCTTGACCATTTTAAAAGAAAATTAAGACTTTTGAGAGCTGCTTTCGTTTTGGTGGGGATCAAAAGCAAATGTGCTCAGGAAACATTGACCTAATAAGATTAGCCCATTCTTTAAGCCTGGCGGAACAAACTCTTCAGCTGTTTTGGAGACATTTCTTAAGTTGGGAGACCTCAGGTGAAGAGCAGTGACTCTGCAGTGACATAAATGCTCTTGATTTGTTTTCACTGGACTCTGGAGCACTTGACTACATAATTCTATGTAATCTATATCTGAATTATTTGCATATTTACTTTCAAAAATTCATTTCCAGTGACTGAAGAGATGGCTCATCAGATAAATAAAAAGCACTTGCCCTGCAAGCCTGATGACCTAAATTCAGTCCCCAGAACCCATGTAAAGGTGAAAAGAGAGAGCTGACTCTGCAGAGTTGTTCCTCTGAGGCACATACATACATACATACATACACACATACATTACACACAAATAATTAATTTTTAACAGTTGAATGCGTTTTCTTTTGCTAGGGGCTGGGGGACTGGAATTGGAGGCTCTTGGAGGACTAATCTTACTGAATTTCTGTGCAGGGATAAAGGATGCTTCCTCTCATTTTCCTGAGTCCACAAGGCATTTTTCCAGCCCCTTGGGGACATTTCTGGCCTGAAGGAGCTTGTCATTTCCTGCCATGGGAATAATCGCAATGGAAGTTGGTCCCCTTCTGTGGTGGCTCTTGGCCTGACTGATGAGTCATCCTTGCAAACGGGCTTTGGAGACTTACCCTTTGAACCCTCTGACAGAAATGAGAGCAAACAGAAAATAGAAATTGTTCCTCCTCGGTACAGGATGTGGACCTTGGAGGCCAGTGTCAAGCTCCAAGGCACAAGCTCTGGGGCTCCCCCAGCTCAGAAACCCCTTTGAGGCCCCCTAACCATCTGATGCCTACTTTATGTTCTCAGATGGACTTCACAGGGCCTCGGTGTTCCCAGGACAGCAGCCCCCTCCTTCAGCAGAGCCTAGGGGAGGGAGGAAGCTAGTGGAAGAAGGGCAGATAGCTCCCCCTGCTTTTCTGGGGTCTAGAGAGGCTTCAGATCCCAAAGCACATACTGGACGTGTGTCTCAGGCTGAGCCTCATCCCCTTCTAGTGGATGTGAGGCCTGTGTCTCTCCATTCTCCCTGTTCAAGCGTAGACATGCTCACAGGGCGCCAAACAATTCCCTATTTTCATAGATGGCGCTGACCTAGGCCGGAGGCCGGGGCCTTCTGAAGATTTGATGCTAATCCCACTGGATATCTTTCATACCTCTCTCATGCCTCATCTGGTTCTGTTCCTTTCTGGAATGAGCAGGTTCTGTTTCTTCCTCATTACAAGTTTCTGCCTGTGTGAAGTCTTAGGAGGCTTCAGGACACATTCCATTTTTTAACAGAACCAGAGCCATTGAAAGTTAATATTTGGAAGGGCAGTGGAGAAAGAGCTACAGGCCAAAACCTGGGTTTGATTTCAAAACAAAACACTACAGAAGACTTCAGTATTCACTGTAACTGGAAGGAAAGAGGAAACAGCTACTTTCCCCTCAAGGTGTTCGGAGGCTCTTGGTAGGGGTAAAGGCCTCTTTCCTTGGGGTTGTCTAGAAAGGCCTCCCTTGGCCTTGGATGCAAGGTTTGTGTGCTAAAGAAAGTTTAGGCAGCATGGGCAATTAAAGTGAAGATGAGTAATTAAAGTGAAGGACTTAAAGGTAGCAAGGGGAGGAGAACAAACAGCTGGATCAGAAGGGAGTACCCAGTCCCCAACCTCCCACCAAGGATGCACAGCCAGGTGGGAGGTCATAGGCCCTTCAGGGTGTGTGCTGGCAGATTTGCTAATTAAACACCAGGCAATATTGCTCTAATATTGATGGCTGCGCCAGTGTTATCAGCTGCAAACTGACTGCCAGGAGCATCCTAATTAAAAATAAACAGCTCGGGAGGTGGGCAGGGAGACCAGGGTTCTGCCTAACGCCTAAGGACTTCTAAGATCGCTCCAAGCGAAAGCCACACCCTGGTCACTTCTGGGCCACCTTTTCTCAAAGGAGCCTCTGTCTCCCACAAGGATGGTGTGATGTGTACAACTTGCCTTGCTTCTTTAAACTCCGGAGTGCTGCGGTGAGAGGCAAACACACAAGGCCTCTAGGAGCAGATTGTGTGGTGTGCTTCAGCCCTGAGAAGGGAAAGCCACCTGGGGTTAACGATTTCTGCCTGGCCTCCGAATTAGGGGACAGCTAAAAGCTAAAGCCCAAGGCCTCTTCTAAAAGGGGTTAGAATTTCATCAGAAAGCAACTCTGGTCACATGAGAATTTCTGGCACCGTGTGCATGGCAGGCTGGACACCAGCCTGCCAGAATTGAGCGAGTGGATCGTATTGGCTTCAGAGGAGGGGAAAAGTCCCAGACTGGCCTGGGAGAAGGAGCCGACTCACTCCCCTAACTGCCGACAGGGGCCCCACAGCAGGACTGGGGTCCGACATCCAGTGCCCCCTTCTTCTTAATGAAGCAAGTGGAGCCTAGAACTGAAGACTGAAAGATGCCTAAGGAATGCAATGCTTTCCACGCCCTCTCAGCAGCCCTGTGCTGTTTCTATCACCGCAAGTCTTTCCTTGGAGTCAAGGTAGGTGTGGTTTGGAGCTTACGTGCATCTCTGATTCTTTGGGGAGCCCTGAAGACACTGGTTTCCTAAAGGACACTAGTGAAAGTTTGCAGCTTGCTGGCTGTAAAAATTCCACTTTCTCTGTCAGATGGAGCATCCTGAGCCCTCAGTTGTCTACCCACCGTGAAAGCAGAATCCTGCGACACAGAACGGGGGGACAACTTGTCTGTGTTTTGGACAAAACTCTGTTGTTCAGGCTCCTTGGGCTGGAATTTTAATACCAAAGTAACGGAATGTGACAGAACTGTTTTTTCTTCATTCTTTCTCTCTCTTTCCGTGTTCAGAATGTGTATGAGGTGGCTGAACTCCTTGTTCAGTTTAACCTCATGGTCTGTTATATGCCAGTAATGTGTATAATGCATAGAAACCACAAAATGTCTCCGTTCAAATTGCTGTCAGCTTCAGAGGTTAGAAACCTTTTTCTTTAACCACTCACATTTTAACCTTTGTGACAAGACACGAGTGCCAATGACTTTTGCATAACATGTCAATATACTATTTAGATGAAAATATTCAGAGAACCTGATTTGATTAATTCAGACAAAAATCCGTGTTCTATATCGCTTGCCTGTGGTGTACTAAGAACTAATAATGAACGCAGACTTTCACCAGTCTTCAGATTTGTCAATCTTGAAAAGAATCCCATCAGCCCCAGAGTGACCATGAAGTTCCTTTATTCCTGGGAAATTAGAGTCTGAAAGCTCTCAAGGAATTCTTCCCACCCCAAAGCACAGCTCTCTCCCCCAAGGGACTGAAAGGCTAGATTTCTCTGCTCCCTTCCTGCTAAACAAAAACAAAAACAAAACAAAGCCTTGGGAACATGACCCATTACAGGGAGAAAGACTCAGCTGTAGAAAAGCACCTGATAAATGAGAAGAGGACGGCTTCTCTGATGTTGTTGCTGGTTAGAATGCTGAGACTGGTTTCCTAGCTGTCCACGTCTGTGCTTCCTTGTCAAGAAATTTGGAGAAGGGCAAGTTCTGAGGCATTGAGGGTTAGAACTGTTCTTCCCTGACTTCAGAGCCCCTGTGTTACCCTGGAGCCCAGTGGGGTGATACAAGGACCATGTGGTCTCTGAACTAAATCTAGATTGTTCTAGAATAGGGTAGATGATGTCATGTCATTAGCAGAATTTTTTCAGTTGCTAAGGATAGACTGGGAGGTTCCAAAGGGACTCAAGCACTTCAAGGATTGGCAGTGGGTTCTCCCTCAAATAGAAGTCCCTCCATATGCCAATTTCTGCTAATCCAGACAAGTTCAGCTCAGCATTTGGAATATGAGGAATCAGCTGATGAATGTCGGAATCTGAATAATGAGACTCTATTTGGATGTCCGCACAGTCTTCTCAGAGAGGGTTACATAATGGGTTGACTTGGTCCATTGATCCTTCAGTTTATCCTTTTTTGATTTCCCTGTTGTGGTCACCCCTAGTAGATACCTGTTGGTGGAAATACCCTCCTTTCTGCCCAGGCCCCCCATTCCACCCCCATTATGTTGAAGATTCTGTATCACACCAAGAGCCCTGACCAGTTCACCCAGAAAGTAGACCCTTCAGTCCCTCACTGCACTCTCCAAATGAGTCCCCTGTGTTGTTCTGCTTGGATGGTTACCTGGGAAGGAAATCTGCTTGTACTTACTTCTTTATCCTGACAGTGTTGTCCCAGTGATAACACAGAATCATTTTATTGACTCCAACTTTAATTAGGAGTTTCAGGTCTTGCTGTTCATAATTAGTTTCCATTGCAATTAGAGTTTCAAATTAAATCAGGATTGATTGCCTCATAACAGGGCGGAAATGCAGCTCCAGTTCTTGACCATGTATACTGCTTCTCTTGGCATGAATTTCTCATACCCAAAATAACACTGCGGTAGTCATGGTAACACTCCATTTAGTCTAATCCATATCATCTCTGGAGAAAGTAGGGTGTTATTAATAGTGTTGGTTGTATGGGAAGGAAACTAAAAATACAAAAGTTCCTTCGTTGCATAGGAGACCAATCACACTGATGCATTCGGGGAATAAGATCTTATTTGCAGAGGCCTTGCAGAACTTAGCATGTGTTTAGGAGCTGTGCAGACTTGTAAACAGAGACCCTGGGAAGGAATGAAATGTGAGGCCGAAGCAAAGAGAAGGGTCAGTGTTGAACATACGTTGCTCGTCCCCATCAAGATGAGGCCAAACAGATGCTCCAGCCAGGCCCGGCATCACAACGCTAGCATCCTGAAGTTCACAGTAGGCAGTGATCCAGGAAAGATCAGTGAATCTTTAGTCTGGGTGAAATAAGGAAGCCTGTTCTGCTTAAGCCCACTTAGTGGAAACAACCTGGTAATGAAGATATTCCAGATCTATAATATCAACAGAGCACACTCGAATTCAGAAGTCCTTGCATATCGAACATAGCTCCATCCATGTACAAACACTCTTTTAGGTGGGTGGGCTTGAGGGTAGGGGCAGAATGATAAATGACAGTCAAAGCTTGGTTTCCAGCTTCAGAAGACTTGCCACAAGAATGTTAGAGCACAAGATGGTTCCTTGTGCTGGAGGTTTTCCAGCGGCGGAGCTCTTTGCATGCTGTTCCCCAGAAACTCAAAACAGGGTCTATGAACCAGTCACAGTAATAGTTTACCCTTTCTGTACAAGAGAAACTAAAACTCAGAAACAGCCGGTCCAGAATCATTTTGAGGGGCACCAGGAATGGAAATCAGGTCTTCTAGCCTTGAGTCTTCTAGCCTTGTATTATGAAACTTGAAGCCTAAAATAAGATGCTGATATATATATTGCCGATATATATATATATATATATATATATATATATATATATATATATATATATTCTTCATTTTGCAATACATTTGGGAAAACAGTGTGAATCTCCGTCTGGGGAGAAGACTTCAAGGAGGCTATAGCACTTTGTCGAAAATTTTTTTTCTTAGTAATCCAGGACTTGAATGGACTAAGAAAAAGATGGGGTGGGTGAGCTATTTCTGTCCTGAGGAACAGTAGACCTAATAGCTCCAAAGTGGAAAAGATGCTGGTATTGACTGACTCTGAGAGCCAGGCCTGGTCACAGCAGAAAGTTCACAGAGAGGCACAGTGAGTGACAGGGTGGAATAGAAAGCAAGAAAGAATCCTCTCTGCTGGACCTCCCCTGCTAGTTCACACACATCAGAGGGAGGTTTCCACGTGGCTGTTTCTCCCCTTACATCCTCAGTTCAGCTAAGCAGTCATGGGTTGTTGTACCTTGTGTGTGTGTGTGCGTGCGTGCGCTTGTGGCAGGTGTTTTGGCCCTAGTGGGTAGACCCCAGTCCCTACCATGGAGAAGGTTTTGATCCGGTTGGAGAGATCTGCTACAATGATTTGTGGGCATTTTACAGGGTGTTCATTGACTGACTGAAAGAAAGCCTGTTTTATCAGTGGTTTGGTAGGAGTGTACCTTGGCTTCCTAAAGGCACATGACCAGGTTTGTCTGGGCTGGAGCAGGAAGCAGCAGAGAAAGACTCGCTGGGGAGGTAGGAGTCTGCTGAATCTGGAAGAATTAGTGGAAGGTATCCAGAGGAGAGGAAATGACATTCTAGGTCTAGAGGGAGGAGTTTTCAACTGAGCAGAAACATCAGGCAGCCAGGTATGAACTGGAAGCAGCCAGTGGCAGATAACAGTTTAGGTCCCTAAGGAGCTGCAAAAGGAATTTGGTAAGAAGGCACAATAGACCTCATTTGGAGCCTGGCAATGGGATTCCATCTCTTCTGGTCCCTTCATCTCTGATGATTGATATTTTGGGGGTCAGTGGGTACCAAGTAAACAAGAGCTGAAACTTGCCATCATATCAACATCTCCCAAGGAAGACTAATGTGATGGTACTGGGGGACTCTAAGAGACTGAAACTATCTGCAGGTGCTGAAAAGCTGCCTTTCTGAACCAGTTTAAACAGAGAGTTGGGGTATAGAGAGTCTGATAAATGGATCAGTAGGTTTTGACTAACAGTGAATCATTAAGTCCAGTGTAGTAGTCCTGTCCATGAGCGGTCATGATTAGGAGGCAGTGAATGCAAGCTCAGACCTTGCCACACTGGGAGCAGATGCCTTTGTAACTATGAACCATTGCCATATTGTGGGAAGATCTTGAAGGTTGTGGTTTCATTTTGGATAGCCATTCTCTTGTCTTTCTGCTATGGGAAGACTTGGCATGCCCCTGAACTCATATTTGAAGCCCCCCTGAATCCACATTTCAGCCCGGGATATCACATTGACCATCCCCAGAGTGTCTGCTCCCAGGCATTTGGATTCATTTGAAGCTGCCTTCCTCCTGGTGGGAAGTGTGGTAGAGCGAAGGCCATGCTTGTTTTTCCTGTAGCTGACCCTTAAGTCTATGTTACTGTGATAGCCTGGGTATGATGACACATCCTTGGCATTGACAGTGGCCCAGTTCCCTTTGTATGGGGACAGATGCACCATCAGCTCAAGCTGTGCAAGGTGGAAAAAGCCATGTGGGAAATATCTTTCCAAGTGACTCAGCCCCTCCTCTGGGTGAGTGCTAGTTGCTCATTTATTCCTCCAGGCCTTACCAGAAAGAAAAGCCTAGAACAGTTTCTTTTTTAAAAGAATCCTTTGAGCACATTCCATTGGCATCTGAAAACTCTGGGCTCTGGCTTTAGGATCAGGACAGGCCAGAGACTGTGTTCAAGGGCCCCCCCCACCCCCGCCTCCCTGACAGACCCCAGAGCTTAGATCCCAGCTGAGGACTTGTTTTGTTGGAGGGACCTGAGTGGGAAGCAAGGGACTTGAACCCTGGAAAAACTGTTAGTGAAAAACCTGCTGGACTGCAGAGCTGGCTGAGCCAAACACTGGGATGATATTGAAGAAGTTGAAAATGCATGTATGTGAGAGAGAAAAAACATCAGTCTAGAACCTTCAGCCAAAGCAGAGGAGATAAGAGCAGGGAGTGTTTATTCAGGGGTCGGGGGGTGCGGGGGGCTGGAGAGTGTGTGACCCAGAGGCCTCTGTGCACTACAAAGAGGCCAGCAGGACACAGAGCCCTAGGCCTTGTTACTAGGGTTAAAGATATTGCCAGAACCCCTCAGTATGTTTTAACTGATGTATTTGAATGTCTTGATTGGAGAGGAAAGAAGTATGTCATAAGGTTTGGACGCCACAGTGGCATCCCTGTCATCAAATGGATTTCCAGAGCCTTCATGGCCTCAGGGGTTACTGCTGCTATCTGATTCTGGTTATGAGAATGTGCCGACTTTCTGTCTAGCTTATGAAAGCTGTAATCGGCCTGTTAGTTTTTGTGGATAAGAATACTCCTTGGCATTTACTGTGGATATATGTACAAGTTTCTAAAGATAGTTACATGCAAGGACGGACCAATCAAAATTTTGATTTTCCAGTGGAGATGGAGGAGATAAGATCAGGGAGTTTGGGGGAGGGAGAGGGACCTCAAATCACACAGGCTTGTATACTCGGAAGAGGAAGGACACGGCCACTGAGCAGCTGGGACAAGGAGTCGGGTAAAGGTCTGAGGGTTGGTCTCTGCATATAGGCTGAGTATATGATGCATTAAGGATAGCTTCTAACACAGGCCCCTCCAGCCTCCCACCAGTTCTGTGTATCTTTGCTCAGCTCATTCCTGTTTTCCTGTTGCTCTTTTTAATAATCACATCAAGATATGGTTTCCTACTCAGCAGCAGCCAGAGCCGTCTGGCATGACCTTTTCTGTCCCCATCCTCCCACTGTCCATCAACCACAACTCTCTCCATGATCCTTGCTTCCTTCCTGCAGCCTTTGGGGATGAAGTTCCCCGTCCCTGACCCAGGCCTGGCAGCCGGTGCTGGTGGATGCTTCTCCCCTCCAGAGCTCCTCTCCCGTCATCTCTGCTCTCCCTGAGTAACTTCAGTCTCCTCTGTTTTCTCTCTTAGCTTAGAAACATTCTCCAGTCTTCCCCATTCTAAAAGCCATTCTTCCTTTCATGTGTTCCTCCCAAGCTCCCATCTTTCCTTGCCCGGAAGCCATTTAAGACACTCTACTTCCTCACTCTCATACGCTGTTCAGTCTGCTTTACTCTGTCAGTGACCTGTACACGGCCAGGTCCAGTGGGTGCTGCCTAACTGATCTGATTGGAATTCCCTGCTGCAGTTGGCATCACTCACTGACTGTTTCGTGAAACTGCTCTTTCAGCCGTCGGGACACTGAACTTCCCTGGTCTCCTGGTCCCTCCTGAGCAGCCCTACGCCGTCTACTTGGGCTTCTCTTTCAGTATTCTCCCGTTTTCTTTTCGTGCTGTATTCCGTCTCTTGGGTGGGAATTGAGATGGACTACTCCAGTAGACAGAGGCTCCTCATGCTGTAGGCCTGGTCAGCCCACCTGCACAGCACCCATGGCCTGGTAAGCAGCTCCATCCAGATGCCCCGGCACCTCATACCCCACAGCTGCTTCCACAAACCTGCTGCGCTCGCTCTCAGGTTCCTGTGCTGAGTGGTGGTGATTCATCTTTTCTGGAATACATGTACTTCTTCCACCGTTCATTTTCCACATGTAATCAATTACTAAGTCTTCACGTTACCCCCTCAACATCACTCTCATTTGCTCCCTTCTGTCTCTGCCACCATTGTGCTACTTCAGACCTCATTATCTCTTATTGGATTTCCTCAGTAGCTTCCCAAGTGATCTCCTAAATCATTACAGAAGGCTGACATTTCTAGAGAGCAAAGTAGACTGTGTCCTTAAGGCAATGCGTTCCCATATTTGAATAAATCTAAGTGCTAAGTTCTAGAAGGCCCCATCCTGTTTGAGTCAAAATCTCTGCAGCTTCAACATATGCTTGACTCTAGGGTTAGACAGGAACACTGTCGGATACACATTTCCCCTCTGAACTATGGGCAGGTCTGTTCTGAGGCCATGTTAGCTGATATAAATGGACATTTAGAAACAGGGTAAGAGGAATTCATTTCTCTAGGGAGCTGAACCAAGAATATCTGACCTGGAATCTTGGGACATAAACAGCCTAATAAACCTTCAGATGCTTCCGCTAGCCTATGTGTTCCCCCTAAGTACAAGTTAAGCATTTTCAGTCACTTTGGATGACTTTCATTCTGGTCTCAGGCAACCCTCATTCCTTAAACCTGAGCAAATTATGAAGCACAAGGACTCAATCATGTTTTCTCTTATGATATACAAATACCTTTTTTAGCTGTGTAGCTCCTGGGCACATCGTGTAGCTTTGTGAGATCTGAGTTGCAATGTGTCCTAGTGTGCTTTCTGTTACTGTGATTTAAAAAAAAAAAAAAAAAAAAAAAATTCCATGACCACGGGTGGAAAGAGTTGATTTGGCTTATGGGTCGTATCACTAAGAGAAGCCAAGGCAGGAACTCAAAGTGGAAGCAGAGGCAGAAAACATGGGAACGCTGCTTACTATTGCTTCCACTGGCTTGCTTAGCGAGCTTTCTTATACAGCCTAGGCCCACCTGCCTAGGGATGGCATCTCCCGTAGTGGACCATCAGTTAGCAATTAAGAAAATGCCTCACAGACATAGCCCAGGCCAACATGACAGAGAGAATTCTTCAGTTGAAGGTCCCTCTTCCCAGATGTGTCAAGGTGACAAACAAGATTAGCCATTTCTTATTGTGCTGAGTGTCTCGTTCAAATCCTGGTCCTCTATTTCTTTCCATAACATCTACTGTGTGTGTTTTTTTTTTTTTTTAACTTACTAAACAAACTATGTAAGTGTCAAGTGGCCTGAGTACCTCTGGGAGACATATATCTTTAAAGTAACCTGAAAGTTGTATACTGAAAGTAATGGGGTTGAGGGTTCACCCCAACTCGTGATGAACCATTTGGTTTTACTAAAATTACTCTCTGTTCTCAGCACTGGCATGTGATATATTTTGTCCCAGAGCAGAGTTCTAAGACAGTTGTTAGTCACAGTGCTATGTTGGGGTGACAATTTGATATCATTTATTCCACACCCCACACTAGAAGCCTATCTGAATCTGTAGCTTTTCCTCTGTGTGTTGGCATATCTTGGCTTTTTTCTAATTACATCTCTGGGATGTAATTAGCTATCCTTTAGCTATGACACGTTTTGTTAATTCAGCAGTATGCCATTTATTTGAGATGAATTAAGAAAAGGATGGTATTTGAATTCATTTGATTTTGATTTTCTGTCATTCCTATAGACATTTGGGTTTGGGTTAAGAGTTATGTTCCAGGTCACTCATAATTTACAGTAAGACACTGACTCAGCAAGGCTTTTGAACAGTGGTCAAAACCTGGCTTGGATCTTACCCCCTGACACTGGTTAACTGGTCTTCAGACCCTGCCAGGGTCCACCTCAACCAGGGAGGTTTCTGTTTTTCTTATTCTCTGTAGATGGTAGCAGAGTACTACTATTTCCAAATGTTATCTCACTGCCGAATGAACTATAATGTTCCAGTTGTGCTGTGTCTTTCAGCCCGTGTGCCAACCCTGTGTGAAAGAAAAGTGTTAGAGAAGCCACTCGAGGGCATGATGGAAGGGACCAAAGTGGTTTAGAGGGAGTTTCCATAGGGCGAACTCGTACTTAGCTTTTATTTTAAACCCACCCTGTCATGAACCCAGTAAATGATTAAGTGCACTAAGTGACCTTTGGCCTTGACTGGGGCACATTCCATTTATCCACGGGAGGGATCGGAATGCAGGCTGCCTCATAGGTTGATTGAAGTGCCCGTTCCACTGCAGGCTGCTCCAGAAGTCACCATCCTAATTTGATCTGGATGGAAGATCCCCGCCCTGACTGGCAGCAGGACAAGGTGTTAACAAATGACCTAATTGGAAATCTCTTTGTTTATCTGTTAACAGGGAAAGGTGAGACATCACCTCCTTAAAGCTGAGTCCTGAGTGGCCTGGGTAAATAATACTTTATCAAAAGAGTAGACAGCATGGTGAGCACACCTTTAGGGGTCCGAGCTGGAAGGAAAGCTTAGAATGGATGAATTCATTGAACAGTTTTTCCAATGTGTGAAGGAAAAGAAGCCCAGCTTGTTGCTTCTGGGTCTGCATCTCAAAGCTTATCTGCCCCAGCGTCTTCAGTTGAAATCAGTCTCCTTCAGTCAAAAAAGACTTTTCTGTCCCTTGATGTTTCATCAAAATAAAACTGAGTTGCAAAAGCAATAGTTTTCCTGATCCTGCAGGGTGGGAACCTGCGAAAGAGACCTGGCCCAGAGGATTCGTAGGGATAAAAGGCAAAGGCAGTCTAGCATCAAAGGCAGCCATGGGCTCCTATCAGAGTGACTGAAATATAATTAGTTTGGATGTAGGATTAAGTTACCAGTGCCTACTTGCAGGGCGCTCTGCTTTAAAACCCCAATCCACAAAAACTGCAATTCAATTAGTCTCTTTAGTCTGTAGCAGAATTTTAATGGGTATTTCTCGGAACCTTGATAAGCAAGGAACTCTGTAGAGATCCTCTTCATTTTCCTATTCATGGTCTCTGAGCCTCTTTTGATAAGAGTTTGCTAAGTTTTGGTAATGAATAAAATGAAATCTCTTGGACTTGGGCTCTCTGGGGGTTTTGGTGGTTTTCCTGTCTGAGGAGAGTCTGATGGCCCTTGTAGTTATCATCCATCTGTGAAAAGGAAAATCACCTACAGTAGGAAAATGAAGCATCTTCATTCAACAGAAGAGTGCAAATCAGTTTTTGATGCACTGGAGTGGGAATCTGTTCCGCAGGGTAATAAATTACACGGGTCGAATTGTAAAATGGTGACATGGCATCACAGCCCATTTGCAGAATCTGCCGAAGATGAGATTCTTTCAAGGATCTGGAAAAGAGAAATTCATGTTTTCAAGGTCCTTAAACATTAGCAGCACATTAATAGAATTGCGTACACTAAAACTTGAGGAGATTTTATGGAGCTTTAGCCAAAGGATCTGGAGGACAGGCTCAAAAATAGGAGCCCAGGTGAGGCCAGAATTGCTCATCATTAAGGGCCCAACACCTACAAGGTAAAGAGGCTATGGAGAGATGCTCAGGGTCCATAGAGTGCCTCATATGAGTTATAATAAGGCATACTTTCCTTAAAACATGTTATTACCATCTGCCGGACAACTATTACAACCAGTATATAAATCTGCCTGACTAGAGATCACTGTACTGCCCAGATCATGAACTATAGGCCAGGCCACTGTGTGCCCACTGGTCTGGAAGAAACAGAGATGTTTTTTGGCTTTATGTACCAAATAAGAATGTAAAATTTGAATTTGCTTTGAATTTAATTTGAATTTTCCTCTTGGGATTTTTCTTTACAAAGTTGATGGTTGATTTTTAAAAAGAAAAAAAAAACAGCTCTGGCTTTAATTGCCAGTATTAGTATAAGAAATTATGTTCCTCGCTTGTAAGAGTACTGCTCAGCCCAGTGTGAAAATAAGATCGGTAAACTCATGGCTTTCTTGATTTAGCTTTGAATTTTTATTTGTGCAGTATGTGCATACTTTTTTGGAGGGTTTAATTTTTTTTACATATTTACAACATTTGTCAGAGACGGTAATAACCCAAGTTTTGTGTCGCCCTGGGTTTGTCAGTTCAGGGGATCTGAGATGAGGGTCTGGTGTTTTGAGCTCCTAGACTGCCCCAGCTTAAGCAGCTTATGCCATGGGATTCCCACCTGAACCCCCAAGAGAATGAGTTTCATTTAAAAACTTGACCAATTTTACATGATGATCTAGAACTCTAGTCAGACTTCCAAATTTTGTTTGTGATCATAATTTCTGGGTGAGATTTCTTTAAAAACCTGACCTGTAGAGTTGTTTGGTACAACTTGATAAGAGGTCTGGACTGTTGTTGACGTTTCCCTTAATCTAATAAACTGCTCCCAAGGCTGAAGAAAAAAAGCTTTTGTGTGTGAGCTAATGGCATTCTGGATATTGTGGCCAGATACTCTTAAGTAGAGCAGGGCACCCCAGATGCCTGCTCATCGCGCAGTCTCCAGTCTTCCCCTTCTGACCTTCTTCATGCACACATTCCCTTCTTTCTCTTTGTATCCAGTAATTGATTTCCATCTGTGATCATAAAATGAATGTGTCCAGAAAATCATCTCAATTTTAAACAGTGAGTTTTCTTTTAATCAATACCTAAGAGTCCAAGGGACTCAGTCATCCATGTATCTCTGGCTTCTGAGTCACCTGAGGTCAATGACATAATCTTATAATGTTGAGATTTGTGAATGCAGAGTGCTTGCCACCAGGTATGCCTTCTTACAAGGGGCCAGTGTCATGTGCATGGACATTTACTGCCACTCAGCAGTTCAAGAACTGTTGACTCTGTACTGAAACAGATCCAACAAACTTGTGCCCAAGTAGAGATTAACTCCTCCAACAGCTGCTTTGATTTTTTTTATTGCATTAGAGCTAATTTCTCAGGGGTAAAATGGCTCAGTAGGTAAAAGCACTTGCCACTTAGCCTGACAACCCAAGTTTGACCCCTGAGACCCACCTGGCAGAAGGAGAGAACCAACTCCCAAAAGTGACAACAGAAGCCCATCAATTTGGGGGCGGGACTGAAACATTCTAGATCTCATATCTGCTTAGCTGAGACCAAAGTCCCTGAGTCTAAGGGTGATATAATGAGTCCTGTGGCATTGTGGGTAGCAGGTTGTTAAGCCTAAAGACAGGAGACAGAGTGATCATTAGGAAGCAGCTGCTGCAGATGTTTCAGAATAGAAACTGAATCCCTGGAAAAGTGGGGAGAAAACAGGGGGATTTCTGCATCGACAGAAGCCAGACCTGAGAGTCTTTGGGGTAATAAGATCAAAAGAAAAAAAAAGTGCTTGTAGCCAGGAAAGTGCAGGTCTGTCTGAGCCAGGCACCAACCCAAAGGGCTAAAGATGGAGCCTTGGATGTTCAGCACATTCCAAATGACTGTACTGGCCTCGTGCCTGCGAGTCCTGCTCCACCCAGTGTTCTGCCCACTGCAGCACATTGATCTGTCTAAAGCCTCTTTGGGTACCTGTGCCCTCCAAGGCTGAGATTTTTCAATGACACAGGTCACTGATGGAATCTCTGACCCTCAGTGCCAGGCTCCCCACTCCCCATTCTGATCCCGGCCTTCCTAGATTAGGACTGCTTTGGTCATAATTGATAGAGACCCAGTGACTGGCTAAGGTCACAGGGGAGCTTACTGCCAGTTACTGCGTGGCACTGAGGGACATGCTTGCCGCCGGGCCACCATTGTCTCTGGCTCCTCCTCACATGCTGATTCTGTCTTCTCAGTCTCTTTACCTCCTCGGATGAGAAATATGGAGATGAAGCAGCGACAGGATACAAGTCTCAGGACATTTTCACCAGATGGGCTAGAAATGGTCTCTTGGCTTGGGTGTGGGGCCCTCTCCCAGGCTGCCCAGTGATGGCTGGGAAGGTGCTCTGTAGAAGGGTGTTGGGGACAAGAATATATGTCATACCCATTATTGTACCTTTGCATGTTTCTGTCCCGTCCCACTCAACCCAAACCCCCAGGCCTCCATGACCCGTTACTCCCCTAGCTGGAATGCCCCAAATATTCCTACCTTTCTTGAGTTTGGTCCTCAAGATCTCACTCTGAATCTTCTGCCCCTCCCTTCCGCCCCACCCACACCCCTATAACACTGTTCTGAGAATACCCTAAGCCACAATGGCACAGAAGAAAACTAAATAACAAAGAGGTGGAGTGACTGACTAGGCTGCAGAGCTAGGAGAGGCGAGGATCAGGTGGCAAGGCAGGCCGGCTGTCACCAGAGCTCGCAGCCCTTAGACTGCTTCTTTGTGTGTGGTCTTTCCAGAGACCCTGCTCTCTTGGTCCGTCTGCACCCTGACAGCAGCTCCATGCTTGATCAGGTCTTGAGATGGCCCTTCCACAGCAGTGGCCCTAACAGTTCCAAGGTCCTTCCTGGTGATTTGTACAATTTAAAATCCGGTGGGAACTGGGAAGCTTTCCTTACAGTCAGAGCAAATACTAATTATAATGCAGATGCCATCTTTCCCAGATTCTTCAGTCTCTTTGATACGAATGAGTATATACAGCTTCCTCTGAGGGTTTCTGACAGATACCTCCCACCCTCCCACAGTCCCTAGCTTAGGAACTCACATGGCTGCATGACCAGGCCCATTCTTGTGCTTGATTTTAAACACAGGCTCTGTTGCTCACATAGGAGACCTGGAGCTCCACAAGCCATAATGCTTTTTTCTTTCTTGGAGAGCTGTTGAAACATGCGTTTCCAAGGTAATCGAGCTTCCCAGCACATCAGTGGAGCTGGCTCTGAGCCTCCAGAATCTGTTTTCCAACAGTTCCCGGACTCTGGCTACTCCAGCTTCTCAAGACCAGACTGGTTGGGTTGGGGGGAGCGGGGACCTACAGAAATGCTCTTTCCACAGACTGATAGTCATGGTTTTCCGAGCTGTGCCCAGCCAGCTAGTGCCAGTTGTGGCTGAGGAACTGGACCATGGGGCCATGGCAGGCCCGCAGCAGGCTCTCTCGAGAGGACGGAAGAAGCCTGGGGGTAGGCTCCTTTTCCTAATTGCTTCCTTCCCAAAGCCCAGCTTTTCTGTGCCTCCCTGCATCAGACCTCAATATGAAGTCTGATTATTTTGTAGAACCAGATTAGTAGCATCCTGATTTGATTATGATGACAGTTAACAATCATGCTGATCCCCTGCCAGAGCATGTTCCAAGTCTTTATAGATACCCCTTCATTTGTCCTTATTAACATTACATGACATACTGTTCCCATTTTGCGGATGGGGAGTCTGAAACTCCTATCAAGAAATGTTAGTTGCCCAAGGCCACAAAATGGTCAATGATACTGTGACCTCTAGACTGAGGTGACCCACTGTCCTAAGCTTTTAGATGTGTGTTATATCATCTGTTGACATTAGTGTTACTAAGATAATAATGTTGGAGCCAGGTGTGCTGGTGTATCCCTGTAAACCCAGCTCTTAGGAGGCAGAGGCAGGAGGTTCAGGAGTTCAAGGCCACCCTTAGCTATATAGTAAGTTCAAGACCAGTCTGGGCTGCATGGACACTCTCTCAAACAGCTACAAACAACAACAACAAAATACTACTGATAAGAAAGATACAATTAGACTCAGATTTCCATAAAGGCATCAGTTTACAGTAATTTATGAATTTTCTTTCCAGCCTTCAATGTGGCCAGACGATGTCAGGCCTCACCTGCCATCTTCCTTTGCTCTTTGTCGGCTTATTACTTATCTCAGATGTAATCTACACATGGAGCTGGGGAAGATGGTAACCGTGATACAGTTACTAACCTGGCTGAAATTCAGGAAGCCTTGGGATACACAACATGAGTCCTGCCAGCATCTGTCCTATAGTGTCATGGGTAACTTTGGTACCTGGGATGAAACTTCAAGAATATTCTTGATCTATAATAGAGTAGCTTCCCTTCCTGTGGAGGCCGAGAGTCAGCACCTGCTATGGGTGGAACTCACAGTAGCTAGAGCACATACTTGGCCACCATCTCCTCCCCCTTCAGATAAGACATTGGGAGAGCCATGAAATGCTATCCTCTGGGCATGACATGGCTGTCGCACACATGCACACTCAGCAGTTTTGGTTACCTACAGGAGATCCGACCGTTAAAAATTCCAGTGGGGAGGGGCTCTGGAGGCTCCACCCCTAGCTGAGGAGCTATTGGCCATGGATGGTTGCTGGGAGATTCACAAGTTGCTTTTCGTTTAGAAAACTGGCTAGTGGGTTCCCCATGCTCGAGTGAATGACCCCCTGTCCGTGTACATATGGATGGGCAGTACTAACCAAACTCAGTGCATCTGTTTAATTAATAAATTAACTCTAGAAGGAGGACATGAAGTTAGGAGGGAGATGTGATCAGGGATCCTAGGGGGAGTCAGAAGTAGAGAGTTAAGGGTGGATACCGTCAAGATGCATTGCATTGTATACATATATAAAAGTTTTTAAAAATCAAATAAGAAAAAGAATGTGAAAACCAAGGAAATCATTGACTCAACCTTCTAGGAATGAACTTCAGATATCGGAGCAGCGAGGTAGAGAGTCAGCTTGGAGGAAAAGTTGCATTATTGTGATGTGGTCACCGTGTGAGAGATGACTGGCTGTTGTTTTCTTGCTGTTGCTTTCTGCCCAGCAGCTGAAGAGCACTGTGCCTGCACTCAGTGTAAACTGAGAGAGCACAACGCATTAATTGTTCTGGTGTTACAATGCCTGTTGCTCCATGCTGATGGAGGGACGGAGGGTGACTCGGGTCCAGTTGTCTTTGAGATGGATTGAATTCAAGCTAGATGTGGTGAGACACACACCAGTACTTGGGAGGTAGGGGCAGGAATTCAAGGTCTTCCTTGCCTGCGTTATCCAGTTTGAGATCAGCCTGGACTAGATGAGATCCTGTCTCAGAAACACAGAGGAAGAACAAGAAGAAGGGAGAAAAGAAAGGAAAGAAAGAAAAATTTAAAAGCTATATCATAGTGAGAAACAAACATGATCCAGTTGCGACATTCAAGTTAAGAGAAGAGGTCCTTAGGATGAGAACTCATTTGAGCTTATATTTTTCCCAAGACTGGGTGCTTATGGGCTACTAAGGAGATAGAAATATATATGGCAATTCTGTGGCATCCTTTCTTCAATTGGAGAGACCTTTTATAGGCCCTCCGCAGTAGACCTGCTCTCATTAATGCATCATTTTGGCCAACAATGAAAAGCAGATTGTAATTTCTTGTCTCTGGACCAGCCTCCCCTGAAGTCCTTTCTCTTTCTTCTTTTAAAATGCAAACCTAGGCCATTTTCACTCTGTCCTTATCACTTGCAGGTATGTGGTTTGTTGCTGTTCTTTGGTTTGGGCTTTGGAGACAGGGTCTGGTGTATCCCAGGCTGGCCTAGAACTCACTATGTAACTGAAGATGACATTAACCTCTGATCCTTCCGCCTCTACCTCCTGAGTGCTAGGATTACAGGTCTGTACACATGCCCAGTGTATGACATGTGTTTTGAAGTCTAGACTCCACCTTGAATTATTCTCCTGGTGCCACTGGGTCACCCCTCTCTCCTGTAGCCGCCTGTCTCTGAGCATAGCAACAAAGAGGAATAATTATAGATTTTCCTCCAAGGAGTTAGGACAGAAGTAACAAAGGAGCCAGCTGAGTTTATAGTTTGGGTAGCAAGTATAAAACAGTGTATCAAAACAGAGTGAAAGACAGCTACAGGTCAAATGCTGTAGAAGAAAACCTAGGTTGTAACTAACCCCGAGCAGAGGGGAGAACAGCGATGTCCGGGCCTCAGAGAGAAGGAAACAGTAGCAAATAGGTTTTTAAGTATGAGCAAATAAAATTTCAGTGAAGAATTATAGTAGACCTTAATGTACCTTTTTAGATCGTTTATATTGTCAGAGCTCAGACCTAGAGGTAGGTCCAGGGTAGCGCACAAAGGGCTGAAGTGAGACATATAGACGGCCTGTCAGGTTGTGTAAAGAGGGGCTCGGTTCACAGTATGGGCTAAGACTGGACTCCAGGGTGACTGGACTCCATGGTGACGGTGATCAGAGACTTCATGAGACTCAACGGTTCTCTAGAATATCGGGAGTCAGTTGTCAGGCTGGTGTGTGAGCCCTACAGGTGTCAGTGCTCATTCCAACCTCTGTTGCCAGCCCTTGATTGAGGCTTCTCCTTATGATCCAGGATGTTGCTGAGGTTCTGGTTGTCACCCCAGAGGTCCTCTAGTTCTACAGTTTATTCTTCCTTGGCCTGACCTTAGTGTAGCATCTTCTAAAAGACCAAAAGTGAGGAATGTCTTCCTTTAGTTGAATGACAACTTGTCCAGGTAAAATTGAGATTTGGATAATTTGGGTGATGGGGAGAATACTCAAAACTGCGAAGTTCCTCATCTAGGATATTTGTTCATGCAGTATTAGCAAGTGCTTACCCTGCTTGAGGGCTGTGATTAGAAGGTTGACAGGGTTCTAGAGGCAAGATAGATAATAGACAGCCATCAGTTAACAACCTGCCATCTATCCATGAGTCATCAGATGTAGCTGTACATAATTAATGCCAAGAGCTGACTGTGTCAAACACTGCTGTGCAAAGTCCACGGGAGTCATGGACAGCCAGGCTCACAACTCTTTGATAAATATTCCATTCATCAAACATCCCTCAGCGGGGCATAGTGGCTAATACCTCTCTTCCCAGCACTCTAGAGGCTGAAGCACAGCAATTACTGTGGGAGTTGGAAAGATGGCTCAGTGGCTAAAAGAGGACCAGAGTTCAGTTCCCAGCACCCATGTCAGGGGGCTCACAACTGCCTGTAACTCCAGTTCTAGGGCATTCAGCATCCTCCTCTGACCTCCATGGTCCCCTGCATGCATGTGGTACAAATAAATTCACCCAGACACACACAAACATACACAGAAATGAAATCATTAATTAAATGGGGGTGGCTAGAGAGATGGCTCAGGAGTTAGGGACACTTGCTCTTATGGTCCAGGATACTGGGGAGAGTCTGCTGTCATGTCATCCCAGAAGTACCTCTGGGTCTGCAGTTCATTCTCCCCTTGGCCAGACCTTAGTGCAGTGGACCTGGGTTTAGTTGCCAGCACCCACAAAGCAGCTCACAACTGCTGGTAACTCCACCTCCAGGGGATCTGATGTCCTCTTCTAGCCTTCACAGCAGCAAGCATATATGTGGTACATATATAGACATGCAGGCAAATACTCATGCACATAAAATAAAAATAAATCTTAATTTTTTAAAAGATTATTGTGATTATGAAGTTAGCCTGAACTCTATAATGAGTTCCAGGCCAGCCTGGGCTACAGTATGAGACCCTGTCTCAATAAAAACAAACAAACAAAACAAAACCGTTCCTGAGTTCTGATCCTGGTATCCTGAGAGAAGAGGAGGGAGGAACCGGGAAAGGAAGGCTCAACCCTGAATCTGAGTCACTCTCCGATCAGAGCCAACCAGGGCCACTTGTACAGACTGACGAGAGGATGGGAGTCCAGCCGTTTAATCCTAAATCTGATTTGTTTTTCTTGGTAGGAAAAAGCTTGGGGTTCTTTACTTGCTAAGCAGTATGGGAAGTATAAATTTTTGGCTTTTAGAGGCATTTGGAGGGAAGGCTAGGGAGCTTTGGGAAGCAGAGGGACCTGTCCTTGTCCCTTCAGCGACTGGTCCCCAAGCACGGTTTTGCTGGAAATTTGGCAGGGGTCAAGTTTAGTTCACATGTATAAGTGGACTTGATTCTAAATTAAAGCTAGTGCCAGGGTCACCCAGCTCGAAACCCTGCAGCAATTACTATGCTGTAATCAAGCTGCCTGAGGTGAAGGATCTGGATTCACTTTGTTTCTATTTCCGCTCTATCCTAAAAATGAAATAGTATATTAGAAAAATTAAATAAAGCGCATTATTCAAGCCGGGCATGGTGGTACACACCTATAGTCCCAGCACTTGAGAGGTTGAGGCAGGAGGATCATCAGGTCAAGCCCAGCCTAGGCTATATAGATAGCAATGCCCTGTCTCAGACTAAGCCAAGATCAACAAAAAATGGCACTATCAAGGTGGCTTAGTGGCTAAAGTTCTTTCCACATAAGTGTGAGGACTAGCCCGGAACCCATGGAAAAGCTAGTTGAGCATGGTAGCTCGTCTGTAATCCCAGTGTGCTGGAGGCAGAGACAGCGGAACCCTGGAGCAAACTGGCTAGCCAGATTCACAGGTTCAGTTAGAAGGCCTGCCTTAATATTTAAGGTGGAGACTGAAGAAGGAAAATATCCCATGGCAACCTTAGGCTTACACATGTGCGTACACACACCTCCCCCCAACACACACACACACATAACTTGTGCTCTCATTTTCATGTAAACCTGAACATTCATACACACATGTACACATACCACATACATATACATATGCAAACAAAAGTTATATTCAACTCAGACCTCTCCTATTAGATTCAAGAGGCATAAAACTTTGAAGAGCCAACTTAATTCTTAAACTGGAGCTTGCGTACAGCAAAAAACGTGGAGCCATTGCTGATAGCCCCAAGGACTGTACTTTGGGCCCAGGGTCGAAGGCCACTTAGGGACTGCTGTCTTTCCTGGCTCTGTGTCAGAGCAGCACTAAAGGAGAATGAGGAAGCTCCTATGGGAAGAGAGCGAGCTAGCCCTTACATATCACTGTCCCTTACATATCTTGCTGGCCCCTTCCAGCTCAGCTCACTGCTTCATGAGTAGATTCCCCTGCCAGGGGCTCTGTATGAGGAGACTTTGTACCATACCTGCGGCTGGAGAAGTGAAAGGTTGCGGCTAAGCGTAATCCTTATCCAGCTCCCTTCCCTGAAAGCAGCTTTGGGTCTACCTGGCTTGCTTGACACAGCAGAGGGCCAGTGGAAGTCATCTCTAGCTGGCATGGCCTGGCCTGGTCCAGGCGAGGAGAAGTCACTATGGACTCTGTGTTGCAGTTCTCCAAGGAGAGGCACATCATGGACAGGACCCCCGAGAGGCTGAAGAAGGAACTAGAAGAGGAACTGCGGCTGAGCAGTGAGGATCTGCGTAGCCATGCCTGGTACCACGGACGGATCCCCCGACAGGTACCTGCTCTAGTCCCCTCAGGCCATGTCACACTGATGGTCCTGCCCTAAAGTCATATGGGCTCAGTAATGTTCAGTGAAAGGCTAATGCTGTTAAGTATCTTAACTTAAACCGTCTCTAAAGACACCTTGGGAAGAGCCAGAGGCAGGAGCCAAAATACATTGCTACTTAAACAGGATAGGCTGGTGCTCCTGGGGTCTCCAAATACATGGAGCAGGGTGCCACAACTACAGTATCAGCTGCCTGAAGTAGATGGCGGGCTAGGGTTCAGATCATTGACGTTCTCAGCCACTGGCCACAGCCTTCTACCATTGGAGCCCACCTCTGACCTCAAAGGCACTTACCTCAGATGGCAGGGCAGGCAGCACAAGGCCACCCCAGCTCTAGTGGAAGCAGTGAATATCCACTTTCTCTGCCTCTTCCTTCCCTACTGGGGTCTGTGACCCAAAGATGGGGAAGAAGAGACATGATACCAGCCACCTCAGCCTGGTGGCCTAGAATTCATGCTCTATTTTCTATTGTTGATGTTTAAAATATCTTTTATGTGTATGAGTATATTGCCTGCATGTGTGTAAGTGCAGTCATGCCGTACAGTATCCACAGAGGTCAAAAAGGGTTTTGGGTCCCCTGGAATAGGACTTACAGCTGTTTGGGTGCTAGGAACTGAACTTGGGTCCTCTGCAAAAGCAAGGATCACTGAGCTAGCTCTCCAGCCCCATGATGTTTTTATTTAATGCTATAAAAAAATAAATAGTCCAAGTCTGCAAATTGAAGTATATATTTTTTATTGTCAACCTAATCTGGTCAGTTGTTAACCATAAATAACATGAAACACGCTAAAGAGAAAGGAGTTGTGTTGTAAATATTAATTTTTAATGTAATAGATATGTATTTTTTAATATTTTTATCACATTGATTTGTTTTGTGTGTGTGTATGGCATTACACATTCAGAGGTCAAGAAGACAGCTTGAAGGAGCCCATTCTCTCCTTCCACCATGTGGGTCCTGATCATCAGATTGGCAGCAAGTGCCTTTACCTACTGAAGCATCTTGCTGGCCCTAGATTTCTGACCTTGGGTATTTTTTTTATACGTTTAAGATTAAGTGTAGAAAATATAGATCACAAAAAATAAAATTGAACCCTTACCCTTGATTGTTGTCCCTGGAGATAGCCCTTCCGTACATTTCAACATATACCCCCCCCAAGAACTCCTCAATCAAGTAGGCGATCATGCTGCACATGCTTTCTGTGGCCCACTTTCTTCACTTAATGATGTGTCCTGGGAATTCTTGCTGGCTGTAAAATACTCTCCAGTACCCGCTCACACACATCCTGATTTATTGGACACTTAGAGTATTTCTAGCACTCTGAACAACATCCTATAAGATAACTATATGTTCAGACCTCTAATTCTCTCCACAGATTGAATTCCAAGAAATGGGATTTCTGTGTGAAAATATATTTTAAGGCAAAGATGCAATTTGAAGGTAACCATGGTAGCATACTATTCTAAGCTAGCAGTATACTGTTGTTTGAATGCTGGATCATTGCAAAAAAACCGTCAAAGCTTATTACTCTGACGACAGTCACCACTGTCCTTTCCCTTCGTGTGATCATAAAATTCGTTTACCATGACAGTCAGCAACATGTCATTCCGAACTGGACGTGGAAAAACCATAGCAATGATAACAGCAATATGCCAACATTTAATCTTTTTGAAGGTTTTAGCCACTCTGTATGCAACACCATGATCTACCTCTTACAGCTGATGTGATGAACGAGGAAGAGCTTGTATAACTTGTCTAGTCACACAGCTGTACCCCAGTGCAATTCTTGGCAGTCAGCATCACCTTCATAGTGGTTACCTGCTTTCGAGTGTCCGCTGTGCCTGCAGGCTCTGTGCTAGTCACTGCTTTACATATGGTACATGTGCAAACACACAATCTTTGCAAGAACTTTGTGCGATAAGGGAACCCAGTCTGATTTTTTTCCCATCTCCTAGCACATCTAGAATCCACCACATCTCTAGTGCCACTGTTTGTGCCCAGCCTCATCCCTGCTGTGGAGAAGGGATGTATTAGATTTCTAGGCTCCAAAACAGCTGCCTCCTCCCTGATTAGAAGGGAGAATTGGACCCACCAGACACATCACACCTCATTTCTTCCTGTTGATTTGTATCCTTTAGTCTGTATGAATGACTTCTTGTGATACTTCCCTAGCCATCTCATTTGAAAGATAACCATCCCAAGCATCCCCATCTCCCTCCCCAGTTTTCTTTACCTTAGGTTCATATCTGATACACCTGCTGCTGTTTATCCTAAGATGAGAATGCTCCACTAAAAACAGAAAGCCACTGATGATGTGTGCTGTGCTGCTGCTGTGTGTCTAGTTCCCACAGTGGTCTTAGACATATAGGGGTAGTCAGTAAATTGTTTGGATTTTTGGCTTTGTTTGTTTTTGAGACAAGACTGCCCTCAAACTCGTTATATAGCCCAGGCTGGCCTCCAAATTCACAATCCTCCTGGTTTAGCCCCCTAAGCACTGGGATTACAGTTGTATATCATCACACCCAGCTTGTAAATAGTTTTTTTAAAATGTTATCTTTATTTTACATTATAGTTCTTGAATGTGACATTTGACAAACTGAAGAGCTAACGAAAGGAGGAGGACTGGGGAGATGGCTCAGTTGGTAAAGTGTTTGTTTCCCAAGCATGGGGATCTGAGTTCAATCCCCAGAACCCACATTAAAATAAAAGTAGCCAGTCAAGTCTACTTAGAGAGTTCCAGGCCAGTGAGAGATGCTGTCTCAAAAAAAAAAAAAAAAAAAGGCAGATAGAATCCAGGGGATGACACCCAAGGTTGTCTCCTGGTCTTCATACACATGTACATGCATGCCTGGGAGCGTGCATGCAAAGGGGCCAGGGAAACCATCGCAGAACTATCTTCTGTTGGTCCAGAAGGTCTTAAGAGGAGGTAATTTGTCAGTCTTCTCACTATTTTGTCCACAGGTATCTGAAAACCTTGTACAGCGAGATGGTGACTTCCTAGTTCGAGACTCCCTGTCTAGCCCTGGAAACTTTGTCCTGACCTGTCAGTGGAAGAATCTTGCTCAACACTTCAAGATCAACCGGACAGTTCTTCGGCTCAGTGAGGCCTACAGCCGTGTGCAGTACCAGTTTGAGATGGAGAGTTTTGACTCCATCCCTGGCCTGGTGCGCTGCTACGTGGGCAACCGACGGCCCATCTCCCAGCAGAGTGGTGCCATCATCTTCCAGCCCGTCAACAGGACCGTGCCTCTGTGGTGCCTGGAGGAGCGCTATGGCACCTCTCCAGGCTGGAACCAGGAGGGCAGCCTTGACAAGGGAAGGCCAAACGTGGCTAAGAGACTGAGCCTTACCATGAGCAGTGCCCAGGCGAGAGAACAGAGCTTGCCCCGGGGAAACCTCCTCAGGTAGGTCTGAGAGGTGCCCAAGAGGGGTAGAGAACCAATAAAAGAAGCTACAACTACCCACTGTTAGTGGACAGCTGCCTCACAAGGGTGTGTATGTACTAATTCTCAGTTGATGTGCATCAAAAACAAAAGAACTGGGTATGGTGACACTTGCCTGTTATGACAATACTTGGGAGGCCAACACAGGCCTGAACTACAGAATGAGAGTCTTGTCTCAGAAACTAAACCAAACAAGAGGTTCAGGGACTGAGCAAGGGAAAGGCTAATTTGAAGGCTAGGGGGTGTTTGGGGAGACGCTGCAAAGAGGAGAGTGTTCCAGGCATTAGTGTGAGACAGACATGGGTAAGAAGAGAGGCCTGGAGGGGGTGTGTTGGTCAGGCTAGAACAGAGGGTCTGTGTAAGGGATGGATGGGTGTAGGAGGAAACTCTATCTGAAAGGTGGAGGCCTTCATGCCAGGGTAAGGGGCTGCAAAAGCTTGGGATGGTAAACAGTGTAACCTAAAATAGAGCTGGGTGCCAGCAGGCACAGGCAGGAGAGAGTTGGAAACAGGGAAGCCAGTTAAGGTGTTGTGGAGGGTCTAGATTGTAAAGGAGAAAAATCAGGCTTTCTGGGTCTTTGGGGTTGGAGGGAGCCTGGAGACCATGGGAGAGGGATGTGCTTTGCAAGAAAGTATCATTTCATCTGAGTAGGGACTGTGGGCATGGCAAGTGCCAGTCTCTGACAGGGATCAGGGCTAAGGAGTCAGACTGTGGACTGGTCCATGTGGAAAAGGCGGTTGACTTGAAGAGAACAGATGGGGTTTGAAGGGAAAGAGGGGTGTGGTGTGTCTAGGCTGCAGTTTAAGTCTTGAGAAATGAGGAGCGCAGCACTTAGAGAATAGGGCAGAGAAGAGGCACACTGTCTGCACAGGACCTGGCTTCCACAGAGTTGAGAGTCCAAGATCTGACTGCGGAAGGAGTCAGAAGAGGTGAGATGTAGCCTGCCTCAGCTTCTGAGCTACCAATACATAAGTGAACATGTTTGATTCCCCTCTCTAGTTTTCTGTCAGGACAAGGAGGAAATATCAAACTGTAATTTCTTTATTGCAAAAAAAAAAAAAAAAAGAGTGTAATGTAGGACTCTGTGAGTAACACAAATTACAACTGTGTTCCCTGGTTGGTGTTAGTCAGCATGACTCGGGACCTCTGGCTCCATGCTGGCTAGCTATGCAACCCTGGGCAGATGCCTCAGCGTCACTGGGAATCCGTTTCTTCATCTGGAAGCATTGAGCTTGTGAGGATTAAGTGGTCTAACATGTGCTAATAACCCTAATAGTTATTATTCTTCTTTGTCGGAGAGGCAAAAGTCAGACTAAGGACAGTAGTGAGAGGCAGAGATGGGTGTTCAGAGGTGCTGTTCTGATCGCCCTCTGGAACATAGAGGCTCCTTTATAACTTCCCGCGGGCAGCCGCCCAGAATCTCCAAGTGGGAGGAGGAGCGAGGCATCACCTGTCGCCCCAGTGGGCTTGTTACCCTGCCCTATTGCCCCACGTCAGCTATAGTCTAGTGCCACCTGCTCCGACGTCTGACGTCTGACCTGCCGGTTGGCTGGCAGCCTCAGGCAAAGGAGTGCGTTCTCAGGCAGGCTGCATTCCACTTGTCCAGCTGCTCTAGGCCTCTGGAACCTGACCAGTTGCTCACGGTGGACACTGCTTAAATATCACGTCTCAGAAGCCATTTCCTTTTGGAGTTTGCCCTCTGACTGCCTTATCTCTGAGGGTTGCTGGGAGTTTGCTGGCTCTTGTTTGTTCAGTTGGTTTTTTTTTTCCCCTCAAAGGTAGGGAAGACCTTCAGATTTCTGCACTGTAAGAATGTTTTATGTTTCAGGGAGAGCCAGTTAAAAGTTCATCGCAAACTGGCTGGCGCTGTCTGTGCCTTTTCCTCTAGCAAGAGAATCCAGTCTGCTGCTTGGTGCTAATTAAAGAAATCTCCAATTTGAGCTGGAAAGGACCAGAAGGAGGTTGCCTGTGGATGCTCCCAACCAGTTAGGAAGATAGGTGTTATAGCCACCCCTGAAATCTGCAGATTACTGGGGTTGGAGGTACCAGTCTGTGCACTGAAATGGAAAGTGACCCCCAGCTTCCTTCTAGCTGACTCTGATGTATTGTGGAAAACTCGCGTTAGTTAAACAAGTCATTCCCCCAGGGTCTGAAAATCATTTTAGACTCTCTAAAAAGTACACATTCCAGTTCATCAGATTTTCCCCTGAGAGGGTGGTGAACCATCACCCTGCTGTGTTCAACAGTGTGGAAGAGCTGAAGAGGCATCTTAGGACTTGGCTGCCTTGGCCATGGGGGATGCAGGCTGGAGCTCAACACAGTCGTTCACTAATTGCCCCATCAGTAATTCCTCCTCCGTGGACAGTCCTTTACTGTTTGGGTACGCACAGTACGCATTCAGGGCATTTTTCTTTTTCTTGAACTTGCTGCGACGTTGCCGAAAGTAAGTTTTACTACTTAATGACACGTTTCTGTCCGATTTGTCTTTGGCTTCAGGAATAAAGAGAAGAGCGGCAGCCAGCCCGCCTGCCTGGATCACATGCAAGACAGAAGGGCCTTAGCCCTTAAAGCCCACCAGTCGGAGAGTCACCTGCCCATAGGTAAGTATTGGGAGTTTCAGGGAGGAGGGTGGCTGTGTGGCCCTACAGTGTGGCCCTGGCTCCCTTTGGGCTCTTCCTGCTTGATCAAGTCTCCTGGTTTGAAAATGCCTGCCTTCTGGAGGGGGAGGGTTGCCAGGAACCATCTGGTTGCAGCGTGCTGAGCTGGACACTTTATGTGTGGGAGTGTTTAACCCTCATAACAAGCCTTCAAGGTGGGCACAGTTATCCTCATTTTTCAGCTGAAGAAACTGAAGCTATTACATGAGAGTCACGTAACATTTATACCCAGATTTTCTGAGCCTTTGATAACGGATGGCTATCCTGACAGGGAGCCCATTCCTTTAGTCCTTTCCTGTGCTGCAGTGTCTGCCTTGGCCCTGGGGCTCCCAGCAAAGAAGCTATCCACAGACACTTGCTTCTTCTCCATTCTCTTTTCATGGCCACAAGAGTGTGGGGCTTGGGGAAACCCCGTAATCATTTCACATTAGTAGGATTTGGGATGGTTTTTCATTCCTTTATACGTAATCTTTCGTGGGGCCTCAAAGTGATTTTTCCCAGTGCTCCTTTGTAAACTATTTCTGTGTGGCTTATCTAGGTGTGTTTGACTACCTTCCTTATACCTCTGGCTTGCCCATAAATGTTGCCTGGGACCCTCCCTTGTCTTTGAGAATGATTCCGAGCCCTTTATGCTATGTGGCTGAAGACTTGTTTCTTAGGGCAGGATTGCATTATTCACTGCCCAAGATGTATTTTCCTGCTTTGACTGTCCCAACCAGCTGCGTCCCTAAAATGATGTTGAAGCCCAGTCCCTAGGGTTTAGAATCACCCCTAGAAGAGTAGAGCGGGGCCAGCTTAGCCTTTGTAATGTCCTAGGCTACTCTAGACCAGGCTTGGAGAAGACACACTGTTTTCTTGGGAGGGAGCTGGGGCCGCACTTGCTTTATTTTCTGTTCTCCACACAGCTGAGCTTTCTCTGACTTCTCTTCTCCTCCACAGGCTGTAAGCCACCCCCACAATCTCCCGGTATGACAAGCCCCTGCCCCAGCTCACCCGTGTTCAGGACTGGCAGCGAGCCCACCCTGAGTCCTGCGCTGGTTCGGAGAGTCTCTTCAGACACCAGGGCAGGAGAGGCACTGCGGGGATCAGACAGCCAGCTGTGCCCCAAGCCACCCCCAAAGCCCTGCAAAGTGCCCTTCCTCAAGGCTCCCGCTTCTCAGTCTGCCTGGCTCAACTCTGAGGCCAACTACTGTGAACTGAACCCACCCTTTGCTGCAGGCTATGACAGGGGAGCCAAGCTGCCCTCACGTGCCCAGAGCGGCCACGCGGAGCTGCTGACAGCCAAACAGAATGGGGCATCAGGTCCCCGGAACTCTGGCACCAACTACTTGATTCTTGATGGGGATGACCGAGTCAGACCTTGGGAGCCGTCACTGGCAGGACAGACGGATGAGGGAGAAGAAGACAGCGAGTTTGTGCCCCCACTCATGGAAAACGTGTCCTCGTTCAGACCCAATGACTTTGAGTCAAAGCTCCTTCCTCCAGAGAACAAGCCCCTGGATACAGCCATGCTGAAACGGGCGAAAGAACTGTTCACCAACAACAGCGCCAGAGTCATTGCCCAGCACATGCTGAGTATGGACTGCAAGGTGAGTGCTTGGGGAAGGCCTGCGAGGTCTGCTATATGCTTTGCTCTAGGGAAAAGTCTGAAGATAACACAGGTGTGGAGATTTATTTACAGGGTGGGGACCATAGCCTGGAATACTTTTGCCAAGCAGGAAGCTTGTAAACTTCACCTTGGACAGAGGGAGGGCAGGCCTGCCCAGGTCCCAACCCTGCTGGCTAGAGGCCGCTGTGAATTCTCCTCCCACTTAAAGCTTAGTTAAAGATTCTCCCCTGGTCTCAGTCCTGTCAGAACTGGAAAAACCAAGAGAAAGAGGCTATAGATGAGAATGTATTTTCTGGAGTGGCAGGCAGAGCACTGACTATTTTTATTCCATTATGCATTCTACTTATCTACAATCCATATCTATTCTATGATGATAAGATCTCTAGGATAATCATCTTTAATAGCCTCTTGAATTTTTTTACAGTAATTGCTCAATTTATGGGGCCGGAGAGATTGCTTAGCAGTTAAGAGCACTGGCTGCTCTTGCAGAGGACCTAGGTTCAACTGCCAACACCCACATGGCAGCTAACACTGTCTGTAACCCCAGTTCCAGGGGATCCAGCACCCCCTCTGACCTCCTCGGGTATTGCGCAACACGGGTGCACTTATTTGCACACGCAGGCAATACACACATACACATAAAAGAAAAATAAATATTTAAATAATTGCTCGATTTAGAAGAAAAGATAAAATCCAGTTTCCTGAGCTAGTGAGATGGCTCAGCAGGTAAAGGCACTTGCTGCCAAGTCTAACAACTTGAGTTCGATCCCAGAACCCACATGGTTGAAGGAGAGAACCAATTCCCCTTACACACACGTAAATAAATGTAATAAAAATATCAAAACTCATTTTTAAAAATCCAGTTCCAAGTGACCATCTTTGACAACACTAGGTGTGTGTGGTAACAGTTATCATTTGCTTACATGTAAATAACACTTGTTTACCAAGCAAGTATGTAGATACGACCCTGAACCTTTCATGAAGGCTTTCATGGAGCAGTGTCTGAGACTGTCTTTCCATGTCTATGTACTTTTCATCATCACTTTTGATAGGAAGCATTTCCTTCGGAAGTGGGTAGTTTCTGTTCATGAACCCTATTATTTCTAGACAACAGATGTCTCAAGCTGGGTGAGTGTAGGTGTAGGATACAGTAGTTGCTGCTGCCTGGGCATTTGAGTGACAAATAAGGCCTTTTTCTTTCATAGTTCAAGGAAGTCAATTAGTTCAAGAACTGGATTTTCCTTCCTGAATCGGGAATTGTGGCTGGAAACGTAATCTCTGAGCAATCCCCCAGGAAGTTATGAAGCTGATTAAGGACTCCCTCCCCGCAACAGCCTGAAGGACCACTAAATTATTGCTGGTTGTTCTGGGTAGAAAGAGCCTCTTTTCCTAAATTCAGGACTGGAGGGTAACCATGCTGGTAGAAGAGGGTGGGGACTCCTCTGCAGAGCAGGCCCTGGGGAAGCCAAGAAATTGGCCGCTGTGGAAGTACAAGGCTCGTTGACTCCTACTGGCTGGGAGT
This sequence comes from Eospalax fontanierii, assembly GCA_035773235.1. Taxonomy (NCBI): domain Eukaryota; kingdom Metazoa; phylum Chordata; class Mammalia; order Rodentia; family Spalacidae; genus Eospalax; species Eospalax fontanierii. The sequence continues at coordinate 27,250,607 of CM069543.1, read as the reverse complement.
CCTTGGACACAGTGCTCAGATAATTTGCCATGTTAAATCCTTCCCTCAGTGCAGAGCGATCTAAGCCTGTCCTAAGGCAAAAGTACGGAGAGTTTCTGTCCCAGAGTTCTGTCAGTGACAAGGTGGGCCCTGGGACTGAGTATTCAGTACCACTCCAGGAGGCCAGAGGTCAGTGAGATTCCTACCTAGCATGAGCCTGCCTGCCCGCCCATCCCCCTCCCTCCAGCAGAAAGCTAACTCTAACAGGGTTTGATGGAAGCTGAGGACAAGGGGAGATGCGTGCCCACTCTTTACAGAAGCTCTGGAACCTTCCTACCACCTTTGGCAGTCATGAAACGAGAGCTGGAGTCTCGTATCTGATACCCACTGAAGAACATGCAGTTCGCCCCCTTTCTTGCCCTGCTTCATTTTCTCTTGATGGGATCTCATCCCATGTCTGTTTTGAGGCTTCCCTGGAAGATGGGCTTCATGGTGCCCCAGGCAGCAGAGAGGAGCCAGCCTGACCTCTGCTTGGCCCTGCCCTCCTCCTTTCATCCCTCCACCGTCCTTTCCTTGTTCCTGTTCTAAAGCTACCAGGAACAACCAGTGCCTCCAACAAGAAAATTGTTCCCACCCCACATGCAGCAGCCAGCCAGATGGGGCCACCCAACAGCAGGCTTGGGGCAGCATCTGGGCCCCGTGTGCCCAGTCCACCCCTGCACATGGCCTGGCCCAGATGCAGGCACCCATTAAGGCCATCAGGACAGTGGGTGGTCCTGAGCAATGGAGGCTCCAGCCCAGCAATGTCTAGCCCCCCACCCTAGGGGCCCGGTTACGATGATGAGTCCCTCCCTCCCTGAAGATGCCCAGATGGAACACAGCCATTGTCCTGCATGTCTTTGCCTATAGAAGTGAAGCCCAGTAGCTAGAGGTTGACGTTTGAGGATGAACTCCTTGAGTCTACTCCCACCACTGATGTGTTGGCTGCACAGATCTTTCTCTCTCCATCTGCAGGGTGGAATACAGATGGATGGTTAGTAAAAACTAGGATAATACATGTGAAGCCCTGGGCATCTTGCATGGCCCCGAGTGTAAGTGTTGATCAGTGGTACTGTCAACCTTGATTGAGCAATTACTGTGGGCCAGGCTAGTTGGCATTTCTTTCCTAGAGGGGCCTGCTGTCTGGCAGGAATTTGATGGAGTAAAAGGGAAAGTGATACAGGACCACAGCCCAGCCAGGAAATGTTCTATAGAGGAGTCATGGTCTCCTTAGGCAGGCCCGTGAGCAAGGGCTTAATTAAGGTGAGAGATCAGGATAGTCTGAGATGAATTTGGAAGGCTGAATAGGAATGCAGAAAGTATCTTGCAGGTGGATGAAGTACATATGTTGAGACATGTGTCAAAAGCCATGGGGACAGAGGTTGGTCTACAGAGGACTCATTTGTAAATCAAAGAGGTAGAGTCAGAGGGGACAAACCTGGTGGCCTTTCCATTTATAAGTCTCTGCTCCGGGGTTCATACGGAATCCTGGTTAACATCACATCAGGTTAGAACACCAACCCATGAGTTTGTGGGTGTAGGTCTGAGGCCTCTGTGCTGGGATAGTGGAGCCAGTGAGTGGACTTATTACATTTTAGAAGGCTACAGCCAGGTATCTATCAGGGCCCCTTAGACACTGCAGCAGAAAGGGGAGGAATCAGGAGACTTGACTGGACCAGGGGGAATAAAACTTGGAAGGCAGAGGGCGCCAGAATTCCTCCACTTAGGGCACTTGGGCCACCCTGCCCTGCTGAGTTCAACCCACAGGAAATGCTCCTCTCTCTGCATCCTTCAGGGGACCTACCCTAGCCCTGCAGGGTGGGCTCCACATCCCTTTATCCTGTAGGTTCAGCCCTGGAAAGGAACTTGACAATGGTCATTTTATACTAAAGTCAGACTAGAGGCATTCTGCTCTCAGAACAGAGGCTGCAGAAAGCTTCCTAGTGCTTCCAGAACAAAACAGTTAGCAGGCTAGGCTTGGTGGTACACACACCTTAATCCCAGCAAATTAGATCTGGACTGTATGGTGAGTTCCAGGCAGCCAGGACTGCATAGTAAGTCTCTGTCTCAAAAAACAACTGAGTTAGTGGCAAGGCTTTCAGTCTCACCACACAGTGTATGTTACAGTGTACCCCCAAAGATATACAAGGTTTAGAATCTGACATGATCACTGTCTAAACAGATGAGGAAGTGTACAGGGCCTACATGTGGACTGTCTTGCCAATATCAAGGTGGAAATAAATCTCTTTCATAAGATCTGTCCACAACTAACTGCCCCCCTTCCACATGACCAGTGATTCACAACTTATATTTTCAAATAGTTTGAAGGGGGATTGTCTAAGGTCATTTAATCCTTTGCAAAATCTTTGAGAAAGGTGAGCTTAAACTGCAGCCCAGAGAGCAGGGGCAAGAACAAAGTATGAATCCTGTATCTTACACTATATATGTGTATGAAATTGTCAAAGAACAAATTTAATCAATGGAGGGGAAGAAGGAGAAAAAAAAAAGAATTGGGATAGGATGAAAGCTTGCTTAGACAAAGATTTTTCTTCAAGAGAAGCCTCTCCAGAGGAGATGTGGCTGTGTTGGAGACCTGGGCTTTCAAATCACTATGTATGTTTTTAATGGTTTCCAGCCATAAGATGCATCTACTGCACCCAGGAGAGGCATAATTAAGGGCAATAGCAGCTAGCCCTGGCTGTTAAGTGAGAACATGAATGGCAAAGCCCAGAGCAGGGGGAGCTTGGACGGCACTGCTTCTCTACCGCAGGGGCCGGTCAGCTCCACACAGGAAGCCTTGCTTTGGGCAGCAAAAATGTCATAGCAAGATCCAGCCTGTGTCAGACCAAAGCTCCAGCAAATGGACCGTTCCAAGGCCAGACAGGAACACACACCAAGTCTGCAGGTTATACAGACCAGTTTAGGCAGTCCGTGTGCCTTTCATTTGCCCACAAAGCTTGTGTGTGTGTACATGCCTGCTTGTTCACATACAGGGAGGCGGACATGTGCACTTGTATATGGAGGCCAGAGGTCAATCTCTGGTGTCCATCCTGAGGAGCCATACACCATGTATTTTGAGTAAGGGTCTCTCACTGGGACCTGGGGCTCCCCAGTTAGGCCAGGCTGGCTAGCTGGAAAGTTCCAGGGATCCACCTGTCTCTACCTCCCTAGCTCTGGGATTACAAACACACACCACCGTAACCGGCTTTTTAATCGGTGCTAGGGATCCAACTCAGGTCCTCATGCTTGTTCAGCAAGCACTTTATGGACAGAGCGCGCCCCCCAACCGTCTGCCCCCCCCCCCCCCCCCCCCCGCTTTCTATTTTAATGTGTTTACTAAGATGCTTCAGACATCATATACAAGAAATATTTTTGGACAGTGTTGCTCACAAAGAAAAAACAGTGTCCCAGTGTGCTGTATTTCACATGCTAAATTCATGCTGAGGCCAGCCCACTTCCTGATCAGTGAATTTCAACTTGGCTCCTGACAGGTTGCTAGGATACTTGACGTCTCTGAAGAGATGAGGAGGAACATGGGCGTGAGCTCAGGGCTGGAGCTCATCACCTTGCCTCAAGGCCGCCAGCTGCGCCTGGACATCATGGAAAGGTGAGTGCTCCCGTTTCCAGCCTTTACTCCTCCTCACGGGCATCAGAGCAGAGGGGGAGAGAGGGTCCAGCGGGTCCCTGAGTCCTGTCCCCCAGGGGCCTCTCTCCTGGACGGCAGAGGGAGTGCAGCGTAGTTCTGGGTCATCACACCTTCCTGGCTCTGTTCCTGGATGGCGCAGACGGCAGAGTACCAGACCTTCCTGCCGCTTCCCGCCTATCACAAGTGGCACACCGATGTCTCCTGGTGAGGCTGAGGTGTAGATTCTGAACTTTCTCTGAGGGGTGGACTAAGGGAGGGGTCACAGTACTCAGTCCTTGGGCCTCTGAAACCACTCTGCCATTTTCTATAGAAAAGCTAGGACTCTGGATGCCTTCGTTCCTTTTCCTATAGCTGTCATAAAATACTCTGACAAAAGCAACTTAAAGAACTTATTTTACATCATGGCTCACTGTGGTGGGAAAGTTAAGGCAGCAGGAGCAGGAAGCAGTGAGCAGTGAATGCATTCGGCTGCTCAACCCTTTCTATGTTTATAGACATATGTTATGCTTAGGCTCCAGCCAGGCCACCTACAACTGCAGGTCATTCCACTTCACTGAACATTATCAAGATAGTTTCCAGCAGGCATACCCAGAGGCCCATCTCCCAAGCGATTCTGGATTCTGTCAAGTTGACAGATACTGAATGTCCAGTAAAACACACACATGCCTGTAATCTTAGTACATGGGAGGCTAAAGCAGGAGGATCAAGAATTCAAAGCCAGCCCATGCTACGCAGTGAAACCTTGCTCAAAAAATAAAATGAATCAAAACAAAAAGAAACCCATGAGCATGGAATGTTGAGAAATGAGGTGTGCTTTTAAGAAAAGAAACATAAGACTAGATTTTCATATATATTGCCACAAACGCTGGTCTTTTGCACACACACACGTATATGTATTGAGCAACATTGCCTTACTATTAAGTTTTCTGGTGATGCAGTCCTTTAACCCCACCCCTGGCGAAGCTGAGGCAGGAGGCTCACAAGTTTGAGGACAGCCTAGGCTATATATGGAGACACTGTCTCAACAAAGAAAACAACGAATAACCTCAGAAGAATGAGGCAAGAGGCTTTCAGACCACTTGATTGTAAAGCGGCAACGGCCTCAGGGCCACAGGTCCTTACCATCAGCAACAGGGAAGGCGGGGAGGGCGTTGGGAAGAGTCTGTGGACTTTATTCAGGCACGCTCATGGTGTAAGGCTTTGGGGGAGTCACACACCCATTCTGAGTGGCTGCTTTTCCTGCCTCCTCCCTGCTCACGCCCAGGTGCCTGGCTTCTTGTTTCCACTGACTGGCCCAGTGGTCGCTCTCACCTCCTCATTTCTCATGGATACTTTGCATCCTGAAGCCTCCTAGGTGCCAGGGTGGAGCTCTGGGCCGGGCCATGCCCTCGGCAGGTATAAAGCTTCTCTCCTGCCTGTTTGCTGACTTCAACTCTTGTCAACATTCCATTCTTTTTGCTCGTGTTTGCTGCTTGCCTAGAATTTTGCACTCTGAATTTGTTTCGTGTCCAAGGTTGACTGTGGGAGACTGGTTTGGTTAGTTACAGTGTATTAACTAAATAAAGGTCAAAGTCAAAGGGGTTCAGAGCTACTCAGTGACACCACTTTCTAGCTCTTGAATCATAAAACCACCCTTGACTTCTGAGGTACCGCCTCATTCCTGGGCAGCCTGAGCTGGAAGTATCCTTAGGGTAACACTGGAGTCCTGCTGCTGGCCACTGACATGTGAGCTACAGGTTCACCATCCTGAATCGTTTATATAGACTCACCAGCCTGACGCATTCACCCACAGCGTGTACCCAGGTCCCACATACATGCTGAGTGAGTGGCTATTATTATTCAGTTAGCCTCAGATAGCACACCAAGGCTCTTAAGAGACCCATCTTTTATTAAGGAGTGTGAAAACATAGGGAGAGAGCTGAATTGAGTGATGCATGAGAAATCAGTTCACTGTTAGTTAGAAAAAAAAATAACTGCAGTGTCCAGCCAAGTTAATGTTAATGTTTTACTAAAGGACAAAACTCTTCAACACATACAACCAATGATAAAAATATACTTCAGGTCTGTGTTTGAATTCATTGAGGAAGGCAAGAAATCTAGGGAGATAATTGAGAGACTAGGAAAGAGCTGGGCCTGGTGGGACAAGCCTGGGGCTGAAGGATCACAAGATCAAAGACAGCCTGGGCAACTTACTGAGACCCTCAAAATAAGAGGGCTGGGAATAGAGCTCAGGTATAGCGAGGATTTGCCTAGTATGTGTAAGACCCTGGGTTCAATCCCCAGCATGTTAAAACAGAGCAGAGACACACAAATATACAAACAGTGGTAGTCTATTTTTCCAAGAGCCTAAGGTCACAGTGCCTGTAAGCCACACACACAGGCAGCAGAGCTCCTTACTTAGTGAACACAGCATGGAGCCGCAGCCCCAGCTGTGAGTTTTCAGGACAGTGTGATCCTAGAGTTTGGATGGCATACTGTATCGGAGTTATCAAGTCACCTCCAGTGCCTGCACTACATCCTGGAAAACAGCTCACACCAATACAGTAAATTCCTGAGTCTAGTTTTACAGAGGGAAGAAAAGGAGTCACAGTCGGGGCTTCCTGCCACCCACTGACCCTGTTCATCTCAGCCCCATTGTCACATGCAGAAAGATCACGCTGCTTCCTGCCCGGGGTCTCGGAGTTTGACCCCTGTAGTGCAGGGAAGAAAAGGAGAACTGTTGAAGGAAGTTGGCATTCTGTTTTACAGGGTCTGACCTTACCGTGAATTCCTGTCAGTTCTTCAGTCACTCTGTAGCCTGCGCACCAGAGCTACTGAACCTCCTCCTTGCCTCCTTTGCTCTGATACCTGGGGCATCAAGTATACTCACTTTCCAGCTCAGGGGTAGCCCTAGGGGTCCCCCTAGTTGGGGGGACCTGGTATTTCTTTAGGCCTCTCATGGAAGGACAAGGGGACATATAGCCAGCCACATGCACTTTAGAGCAGCTTTGCCCTAGGAAGTCCAGTGCATGCTCTCAGGTTGAGCATGGCCATGTCCTGGGGGCATCTTGCTTTCTGAATCCATACTGCACCCTCTGTGCCTGGCGTGGGATGGTCTCTACTGAGATCAGCTTTCTAAACAGGTCTTTCGGCATATTTCACAGCCATAAAACAGCTGGTTTGAGCCGAGTAGGATTATTTTCTCCTGGTCCCATCGACCCCAGTCTAATCCCTGGTCTCCTCCTCAGACACAACACCATGGTTATCTGCATCGCAGTGGACATTCTGGGCTGCACAGGCACTTTGGAGGACAGAGCAGGCACCCTCAATAGGATCATCCAGGTGGCGGTGGAGCTGAAAGACGCCATGGGGGATCTCTATTCTTTCTCAGCCATCATGAAAGCCCTAGAGATGCCTCAGGTAAGAGGCTGGTTTTATGCAGCCAGCTTGAGTGAGTGTGCATTCAACACTTGGCAGAGAGATCTGCACACTGGAGCCATTGCATATCCACATCCTACTGCTCCAGCCGACCTCTAAAGATAAGTTGAATCTTAATTACAGCTTCCTTGGCTGGGGGCAGCCAAGGGCATTGTCCTCCGTGTTTTGGTTCTGCTTATAAAAACACTGGGTAACTGCTGACAGTCCACACCTCATCTTTGATGTGCAATAACAGGATTTCTACTACTAACAACCAGTGTTCCTGAAGAACCAGCCAGAACCAGACACCTGGCTGGAGTGTGTGGGTGGTAAAAACTGCTTCTATCTAGGTCACCAGGTATGTGGCCAGTTTAGGAAATGCCTGGAGGAAACCAAGGCATTGAAGGAGCTTATTTCAGAGTCTGTAGACTGATCTGTCTCAGTGTCTTCAGGTCACCTGGAGTAGACCTCTAGCTCTCTCAACAAGGGAGCTGCATGTCAGGTTAGAGTGTCTCAGATCTGATCTGAATATTAGTCTATATTGGTAGGTGCTGGTTTGGGTGTCTTCAGAAGTGTGTCAAACACCTGCATTTGAAATCAAATGGGCCTCCTAAAGGGAGGCCATCATAGTCTCTACAGTTTGTGTTAGCAGGAGAGTACAGTCCTACAAACCAAGTCTGCCACCTGGAACACGACAATTGCTGGTTCTTTAGCCTGGCTGCTCCCCAGCCACAGATTCCCTCTGAGACCCTGCCAGATGTGCACAGAAACCCATCCTGGCCACTGAGTGAAACAGCTGCAGTCATTGTCCCAGAAGACACAGCACAGCTGGCACATATTAAAAAAGACATTGGAGAATTAAGAACACTGGCTGCTCTCGCAGCACCCACATGGCAGCTAATAACCGTCCATAACTCCAGTTCCAGGGGATCCAACACCCTCATCTGACCTCTCAGGGCACTGCATGACACAGGTACACTCATACACATAAAAATAAATTTTTAAAAATCTGAACAGGTTAAGTGCCTTCACCAGAAGGTTGGATTTAGGATTGTAATGGATCCATTATACTCTTTCAAGAGCCTTCAGGTACACTTCAATTTTGTAGGGTCAGTATTGGAAGCAGGTAACCCTGACTTCTGCCCTCTTTCTGTGGTAGACTCATTTGAGCCTGATGCTCGGAGTGGTCACCTTGGTGTTCTGGATTTGCGTCATGCTTGTTTTCCCTCATCCAAAGCCTCATCCCGTAATTCTGACAGCAGAGCCACAGGCTCCACTGTGTATAACATCTAGGACTGGAGCTTCCTCTGAGCAAAGGGAAAGTTCTGTGGGATCACACAGCTGCTACTGTCCCTGACATCAAACTCACTGGTTGGGGTGTTGTCCCAGACCACCCAACATGCCTTCGTGGGAGTCCTCACCCCTCCAGCAGAGTTAGACTTTTTCTTCTCAGCCCTGTGGCTCAGGAGGACACAAGCCTCCAAGATACAAGGGTTTGGTAAGCCCCAGGGAAGAAAGTGGTGTTCTGGGGAAGTCCTGTCATTTTTATGTCCTCATCCAGACCTGCCCTCCAACATGCAGGAGAGGGTACTGCCCAGACTTGGGGCTGTTTCAAGAAGGCTACCATTTCAGGGAGGGGAGGAGGGCGAGATGGGCCCTGACAAGAGGGCAGTGTGCTGGGTGGCTAGAGGAAGACCCATGATAAATCTGTGGTGCGGGCCCTCTGCCTTCCCCTCAGGGAGAAGGGAGGTCTTGGAACCCGAGGAAACCAGTCTCAGCTCTTCCACTAACCAGCTGGGAAACCCTGGGCAGGTTATATCTATTTTCTGATCTATTATATGAGGTCAGCTACTTGCCTCTCAGAGGCACTGTGAGGATCAAATGAAACTCTTCCAATGCCTGAGTTGACCCAAATGCGCACTTAGGCTTGTGTGGAATGAATAGGAGCCCGTCACCTTAGGGTAACTGAGTCAGTGGCTTATGCTGGTACTGATGAAGTCTGCAAGAAACAAATGAGCACAGTCGTCCTACCCAGGACTCTTCTGGGTATTAACCGTTATGTCCACACATGTGCATCACATTCCCACATTCTTTCATGAGTACAGCCACTACACAGGAACTCCTAGAAAATGTAGACTCTGTGGTTCCATTCCTTGAAATTTATTCCCCGGATATTTTCACATATGTGCATATCTATAAATGTTTTAACCATATAAAAATGTTTTTGAGGGTTTTACCTGTATGTGTGTAAGTGTACCATGTGTGTACAGTGCCCAGCACAGGCCAGAAGGTGATGGATCCCCTGGAACTATATATAGATGGTTGTTAGCCACCATGTGGGTGCTGGGAATTGAGAACAAGTGTTCTTAACCACTGAGCCCTCTCTCCAGCCCACACATCTGTAAATTCTTTATAAATTTTGTAATATCAAAGTTTATTTAAACTTTTTATCTAGATATTAAGGTGTACTTTATCCATGGAATGAAGCAGTTGTATAAATTTAACAAAATAAGGCTGTTCTGTATGTACTTTTGGAATGATTACCAAGCAAAGAACAGGTTCAACAAGATGGCTCAGTGGGTTAAGGTCCTTGTTACCAAGCCTGACAACCTGAGTTTGATCCCTGGAACCCAGCTCTTGTAAGTTGTCCTCTGACTTTACGTGTGCCAAGGCACTCTCAGTCTCCACTGCTACACACACAAATTAGATAAATATTAAAAAATTTTGAAAGGAAGAGCAGAACTACATAGTGTGAAGGTTATTTTTAGAAGTTGTTAAAGTGTATGTCGGCACACATGCAAGCAAGCATTTAAGAGCAATGCAGAATCGGGTCCATCTGTCACCCACTCCAAAATAAGTGGAAAAGCTAATTGTTTGGTTTTTTTTTCAAAGCTTTTCCAAAAGAATAACGTCTTTCTTTCTTCCAGATCACAAGGTTAGAAAAAACATGGACTGCGCTGCGGCACCAATATACCCAGACCGCCATCCTCTATGAGAAGCAGCTGAAGCCCTTCAGCAAAGTCCTGCACGAGGGCCAAGGTGGGCTCAGGAGGGCAGGGTAGGCACTGGAGGGCAGGAACCAGTGGCTACTCTATACTGTCTTGTTCTGCTTGTCAGGGCATTATCTAACAGGATACCCGATAAGGCCCTGGGTCATGTGCAGGCCAGATGCTGGCTCGTCTAGCCTTTTAGCACACAGTAGCATCACCTCTAGAGGTCCACAGCTGCTATCATAAAACTCAGGCTGGCAGTCCAGCCAGTAGAAACTTTCAACAAAATATGACATGGAAACTTTTCTCCCTGTTCCCCAGAGTCCACGTGTGTCCCCCCAAACAATGTATCAGTCCCACTGCTGATGCCTCTTGTGACCTTGATGGAGCGCCAAGCCGTCACATTTGAAGGAACTGACATATGGGAAAAAAATGATCAAAGCTGTGAAATTATGCTCAACCACTTGGCAACAGCCCGGTTCATGGCTGGGGCTGCGGACAGCTACCGGATGAATGCCGAGAGGATCCTGGCAGGTAGGGACATGTGGATGGGTCTCCATCTCCAGCACGGTTGTCGTGCTCCAGCCATGCCAGAGAATGGAGGATGATCGATCGGGACCTCAGGTGGCTCAGTGTGGCGGGAGGAGTTTCCTCCTGGGAGACTACGTCGGTGGGTAGTTCAGTTATTAGAGCCAATGCAGGGGTTTATATAGGAAGGCGGGAAAGTTAGAGGTGGGGTTTTGGGATTAAGGGTGGGAAGCTTGTGGAAGTTTAGGAATGAGGAAACGAAACCCAAATACCTGGTTCTGGTCTGGGGTGGGGGAAAGGAAGATTCATATCTACAGTAGCTTCCTGGGGCCAGGTTATCACATCAGGCAGAGCAGGTCAGACACCTGCCGTCCCTTTAGGGTATCCGGAGTTGCTTTCCTTGCTCAATACCCAGATCCCCATAGGGACACTGAGGAAGCTGCTTTATGCTCAATTAGAACCAAGAAATGAAGCGAGGACTTGGATGCCCTTGGTTAGAACAATGACTAAGGAGGAAAGATCAAGGTATGGACACTCCATTTCCCATGATTGTTCACCACCTCCTTTTTTTGTTACTGTTATTTTTTAATTGCTTAAATTAGCATGCAAAGTAATGATTACATAATGACACATGTGTGTGCAAGTGGGGGCAGAAGTCAACATCAGATGTCAGGTCTCTCACTGGGCTGGAACTTACCTTGTCAGCTACGCCAGCAAACCCCAGGGACCCTCCATCTACCATTCTAGCATCAGGTTTGCAGGCCCGAACACCCTGACTTTATGTACATGTGTACCTTTGTATGTGCACATGATTGCAGGTACCTGCAGAGGCCAGAGGAATCTGCTCCCCTGGAGTTGCAGGCGGTTACAGCGAGCCACTTGATGTGGGTGCTAGAAACCAAAGTGGGGTCGACCCCTCTACAAGAGCAGTGTTTGCTTGCTCTTAACCACTGAGCCATCTCTTCAGCCCTCATGCTCGGCTTTTTAAAGTAGGTTCTGCAGATTGAACTCAGGTCCTTGTGTACATAGCAAACACTTTACTGACAGAGCTGTCTCCCCAGCCTGGAATTTTTATACATATGTGTTGTCATACTTAGTTCTAAAACTCATCCCCCAGACTACTTCCTATAATTCCAAGTGATTTGAGGGTCCTGTTTCTTTCTCCCCATGGGTTCTACTCCATTAGTGGAATAGAGTACACGGAAAGGCAGTGGCCAACAGCTTTATGTAGACTTCACTGTCTGCATTCCATTTCTACCCCAGCTCCAAGTGCCTGACATATCCTGGAAAGTGCTGGGGAGAGTGTTGTGCAAACTGAACTTCCTTAAGCTCTGAGGTAGAGAGCTGCTTCCTGAGCTGGCTTGATGACCATTTATCACAGCCTGGTATGTGCACTGCACCAGGCTAAGTGGCAATGCTTCAGGTGCCTTGAGGCATTTAAACAGTATTTTAGCACATAGTGCAGAGTGTGCCATGGAACATTTAGGAAAAAGTAACTGATTAGGTTAGGAGGCATGTGGGCATAACTTCTAGAAGAAAAAGTATTCTACCATTTTGAGGGTTTTGTTTTATTTTTAGACAGGGTCTCATATCGAAAGCTGACCTCAAACTGGCTGTAGAGCTGAGGAGGACCTTGAACTTCTTAATGCTCTTGCTTCCAACTCCCAAGTTCTGGAATTATAGGCATGATCCCCCATGCCTGGTTTATGAGGTGCTAGATGCATTCTACCACCTGGGCTACCTCTCCAGCCCTCTTCTGTTATTAAAACACAAAAGTTATCTGCCAGAAAGCAGGAATGGGATGAGAGGGAATTCTACGCAGAGGGTAGATTCCAAACTTCTGAGAGGGCAGAGTGGGAACAGCAGTTCCTGAGTTTGTACTAGTGTGACCTGAAAGGTAAGGAATGGCCAGCTGAAGATGGACTGGGGCTTGGGAAGGCCTTAACCATGGGAGGGAGCCACCCAGTCTGATTTATGTTTTAAATTGAGTCACCTGGTCACCGTTTGGAGGAAGGCTGCAGGGCAGAAAGCAAAAAGCCACTTTAAGAAGCAAGGGCTGAAGGGCTGGAGCGATGGCTCTGTAGATAAGAGCACTGGCTACTCTTGCAGAGGACTCAGGTTAGGTTCCCAGCACCCACATGGCAGCTAACAACCATCCATAACTCCAGTTCCAGGGGAATCACATGACATGGGTGCACTTACATACAGGTAGGCAAGATATTCATATGCATAAAGTATTTTTTAAAAGAAGCAAGTTCTGGAACAGGGACTTGAGCCAAAGCAGGTACCAGGGGTGACTCCTTTCAGACCTTCAAGGCCTATAGTTCAAAACTGTGCGATAGGAAGGCCTATTCATTTCATCTTAAAAGAATGTTGTTACCCTGAGAACTTTGGAGGAGAAAAAAGAAATAGGTATGTGGCACTAATAACAATGGCATACACAATGCAGTATTCAGCCCCAAAGTATAGTTCAGAAGTAACTGGAGTTACGGGAAAAATACTGTTAAGCCTGTATCTTAGAACTTATATCTATGCTATATAAAGAACTCTTAAATCTCAACGAGAAGATTTAAGTAGACAAACTCAGAATCAGTAAGGAACTATATCATTAAGGAAATGTAAATTTTGACTGCACTGACATACCCAGAATGGCTAGAACAAAGAACTGTAAAAGTCAGATGTGGAGAAATGGGAATCTTCGTACGTTAATGGTGTGACTATAAAGTGGAAGAGTTCATGACAAATTTTATAAAACATGTGCTTACCATATGACCCAGTAATTCCACTCCTAGAGAAATGAAAACACATCCACACAAATGTTGACATTACTCCCAGCAATCTGGTATGCCCACATAAATGCCTACTAATCAGCCATAAAAAGGAATGTACTGCCAATAACATGAAGCATACAGAATAATCTGAAAGCTAACACGTAAAGTACGTGAAGCCTGAAGAACAGTCTGTATCCTATGATTCCATTTATATCAGGTTTCTAAAGAAGCAACTAGCAAAAGGAAGCTGATCCGTGGTGGTCTGGGGCCAGAACACTGATTGGCAAGGTGCTAGAGAACTGCCAAAATAGGCAAAATCATCTGTTATGTACATTTTATATTTGCAAAGTTATTGCAAACAAATCCGTCCAAACAGGTGCCACCAACACCCCATGCCATCACCCACCGCAGACTGCATTACATCCTGTTCAGTGAGTGGACTTGTTAATTCTTTAAAGCTGCTCATGGTCAGGTTCTTGAGGGTGTGTGTATAAGCAGGTTCTAATGTTTGCTGGGAAGCATTTTATATTTTTTTTTACAATTCCAAGAGAAGAGGAAGTTGATTTTTATCCCTTAGATTTTCGGCAGAACTGAAGTTTCCTGTTTGTTTTGATTAGATTTTCAGCCAGATGAGGAAATGAGTGAAATCTTCAAGACTGAATTTCAGATGCGACTGCTGTGGGGCAGCAAGGGCGCAGACGTGAATCAGACCGAGAGATACGAGAAATTCAGCCAGATTTTAACAGCCCTCTCACGCAAACTGGAGCCGCCTCCCCTAAAGCAGGCTGAGATGTGAGAACTCGTCAGAGGATTTTGGGGTGTCACCTGAAACTTCTCCTGTTGCTTCACTGGGAAAGTTTATCATCTGATAAAGTAATTACTTGCAAATCTGAAACCTGCAAGCTTTTAATATCCACAGGATATTAAATGTATAAATTATACAGAATACACTTATTTATGAACTGTTTAAAATTACTACTGATTTTAAATGAATGGTAATTTATTAAGGTAACTATTGCCAATGCTGATCGGCAAATTTAAGAGACGATCGAGCTATGTTGGCTGGTTGTTTTTTATTATCATGGTATTTGGCCATCTTCGTTTTAATTCCATGTCAGATAAATGTAAATAGAAGCATTTAAAAGAAAAGCTTGAAACATTTCAGAAGGTATCAGTTATATGATATTCTTTAAATAAATATGAAACTGTAAATAATCATGAATGAAAATATATCTTTTTGTGAAATTATATCCTGTCTCTTTAATATTGACTCACCTTAGAATGACAAGTCTGCCTCCCAGCTTTTTCTTCCCTATTCTCATAGCTACAAAAATAGCTTGGAAATCTAAGGGTTCTGCCTAAACAGACACAATGAATAGTGAGCCAAGGTCCTGGCTTCACAAAACCTAGGTTCAAACTCACAGGTCAAGTGCTGGCTAGCAGTCTAAGTACTGAGATGTCAGTTGCTATTCTATCAACCTCCTCTCTGGGAATGCTTTCCTAGCAGAGTTCTTTACTTTCTGTTGCTGTGATAAAATATGACCAAGCCAGGCAAGTGGGTCTCTGAGTTCAAGGCCAGCTGGGGCTACAGGGAGACCATCTCAAAAGACAAGACAAAAAAAAAAATGAAATACGATATATATATATTTATGACCAAAAGCAAGTTAGGGAAGAAAGGGTTTATCTTGGCTTATGGTTCCAGAGCAGGGGAGTCTGTCACCGTGGGGAAAGCATGGTGCCTGGAGCAGGAAGCAGACAGTGGCTACAAACCCTCAAAACCTGCCTCCAGTGAAGTACTTCCTCCAGCACAGCTCTACCTCCTAAAGATTCTGTAACTTTCCTAAACAGCACCAGCAACTGGGGCTCAAGTGTTTAAATACATGAGCCTACCGGAGACAGTGTTCATTCAGACCACCACAGCGGTCCACGGGATGAGGAATCACCCCATTAAGGCAAAGCTTAACAGTTTTTAGAATATACAACATCTACTTTACTTTCTCAATTGCACACTTTTTTTTTTTTTTGAGATATGGTCTCTTACTGCAAAGCTGATTTGGCTATGATGACTGGATACTGAACTTCAAGGATTCTCCTGTCTACACTTCATTCCCTGCCCTAGGGTTACAGAAGTGTACCTCCATGCCTAGCTTTTCATGAGGGTGCTGAGGATCTACACTCAGGTTCCCAGGCCTGCACACCAGGTGCTTTACCCACTGAGCATCTCAAATAGCCCAAGCTGGCGTCCACCTCCCAAATGCTGGGTTGACAGGCATGTGACACCACGTCCCACCTAAATTTTCTTTAATTGTTGGGAAAAGGGTTAGTATACATCTACTTTGGGCACATAATGATTCAGATACCCTTAGAAAGCTCTCACACACAAATAAAAAATACTAAATAAGCGTTAATAAATGTGCCTTTTAATACTGTTGAGCTCAACGGAATGAAAGGAATGTTTCCTAGGAATACCCCCTCCCCAACCTCACCCCCAAAAGGTACCACAAAACTAAATCACCTGTAAGTGCACTTAAAGATAGACCTAGAGGCAAATGCTAAAGTCAGCTCAATGGAGGAGCTACACTTGAAATGTCCCCAGGACCAGGGATCCTCAAAGGTATTTGTCAATGAGCTTGGATAGGGCATCCATCTGCCAGCAAAGGGAGGACACCAGTTGGATACCAGATGTATTCTAGCTCTCCACAGAGAGACAGAAACAAAAGATAGTTATATAGCAAGATAAGTGGGGTGGGGCTAGGGTTAGGGAGGGGGAGCTTACACTGGACACCCTGGGAATGCTGTAACCTAGCTCAGTCCAGCTCTGAATGCCTCAGAATCAAGAAAGCCAATGGGATAACTCAGTCCAGGGCAAAGACCTGAGGATCTGGGAGCCCCTGGTGTTAAGTCCTGAATTCCAGCAAGGGAAGTCATGATATCCAAAGACAGGCGAAGTATCCTGGCTCCAGAAGATAAAGGTGAATTGTGTGTGTCTGTGTGTCTGTGTGAGTGCACATGCCTGAAGGGGCCAAAAGAAGTTTGTGGATCCCCTGGAGGTGGAGTTACAGGCAGTTATGAACCACCTGTTGTGGGTGCTGGGAAAGGAACTCAGGTCTTCTGGAGGAGCAGTAAATGCTCCTATCCACTGAGTCAGCTTTACAGCCCAACTAACTTAAAACAGGTTAAAAAAAAAAAAGCTGGAAAGATGGCTCCATTGTTCAAAGCACCCACATGAGAAACAACAACCATCCATGACTCCAGTTCCAGGTGATCTGACGCCCCCTTCTGGCTTCCATGGGCACTGTATACACAGTTGCACATAAATACAGGCAAAAGACCCATACACATAAAAATACTTTAAAGTAAATAAAAAGAAATAGTTATGAAAGACTAATATGCATTAAAATGAAGAACTTCACCAAAGACAGAGCAACTAAAAAAAAAAAAACCCAGATATTAACATATAAAACTGTCAGATTAGTATAATAAGCAGCCTCTGAGCAGCCAATGTTCCCTGCCTCCTGGAAAGAACATCCTTGTATTGTTCATTCCCACACTGGGCACAGGTGAGTCCAATGGAGACAATTCCCCAATTGAGGCTCCCTCAACCCAGGTGTGTCAAGTTGGCATTAAAGCTATCCAACACAGAAGACAACCAAACAAAGGGAAAGAATGATCCAAGATAAAAATGGGCTTTTTACAGAAGTGTGATCACAAGCATAGGGCAGAAATAATGGTATGTCATACCTGAGATTTGGGTGCAAAAGCCTTCAGCATCCAGTTTCATTCTTTGGGATCACCCACTGAGGGAAGCAAGATGTTATACCGACAGCATCCCAACAGAAAGGTCTTGACGGTAAGGAAACAACCAAAAGCCAGTAAGGAGCTCGGCCCTATCAACAACCTAAGAATGATCTTACAGTGGATTCTCCAGCCCCGGGCAAGTCTTGAGATAAATGCAACCTCAGCCCCAACCTGGCTGTTGTGTTTACAAGTACAAATAAATAATACAGTTAGTATCCTTAATACATTAAGAATTCCTGTGAAAGCTGTTCTAGTCTGCTTCTCCACTGCTGTGACACAACACTCTGAGCAATACCAACTTGGAGAGGAAAGGGTTTATTTCACTTACTTCTCCCAGGTCGAACAGTTCATCCAGAAGTCTAAGGTAGGAACTCAGGGCAGGAATCCTGGAGGCAAGAGCTGAAGCACAGACCACGGAGGAACGCTGCTTATTAGCTTGTTGCCCTGGCCCAGGCTCTGCCCACTTTCTTATATAATACCCAACAACCCACCCAGGAGTGACACCACCCACAGTGGGCGGGGCTGGGCCCACCTACAGCACTCACCAATCAAGAAAATACCCACAGACACCGGCACAGGCGAGTCCAATGGAGACAATTCCCCAATTGAGGTTCCCTGGACCCAGGTGTGTCAAGTTGGCACTAAAGCTACCCAGCACAAAAGACAACCAACCAAAGGGAAAGAATGATCAAAGATAAAAATGGGCTTTTTACAGAAGGGGAACTACAGTAAGTACGTAAAGGTACCCAACATTAGGAATCAGGTAAGCCTGAACTACAAGGTTTCACATCCTTTGATAACTAAAAAGCCTAAGTGTTGGTTAAGTTGTGGAACAAGTAACTCTTCCACAGAAATTGCTAGAATGTAAAAATATTATAAAAACAGCATTACCTCTCAATTTGAAAATCAATATAACTGATAAATTAGTAATTCCACTTCTAGGTATAGACTTTAGCAACACTTCCATGTCAATAAATGCACAAGATGTTCTCAATGGCATTGTTTAGATTAGCCAAAGTCCAGGAAATAGCTCAAAGGTCTCAGATGGCGGATAAATTGTGAATATTTGTGTAATAGATTATTATACACAGTAACATGAGCTATGCATGTATGTGGATAATACCACAAAGAACTGAGTGAAAATCAGTCTCAAGACAGAAATAGTCAAAGAATTTAACAAGTGAGCTATTAAATTATATCCATAATACACAAAAAGTATATACACAAATCAAGTAAAATGAGTCCTTTACTTTTTCAACAAACTGCATAATAAAACTATCAAGAGATAAAAGGAGCCCAAATCATTTGTCAATTGCCAACAATTTCCAAATCCTTTGTCTCCCTGATGCATAGTAGTACACTCCTGTTTGCTACGATTGGCACTGGGCATGATGCTCTTAAGACTCCACACAGGGAACTGGCAATTCTCAGTGACTGCCTCCTTTGAATGTCATTAGTTTACTAATGTCCTGTCTGGGGCACCTCAATAGAAGAACCACGCAGTGATTTTCCAGTCTATATAGCGCCATCTGGATGCTGGCTACCATGCTCAGAGCAATCAATGGCCTGCTCTGAGCACAGAAGAGTGGAGCAAGGAGGAGGGAATGGGATGGTGGGGACTGCTATTCTGGCCTTGTGGAAACTGGGAGCTCATGTCCTGACTCATTCCACACCCAGACTGCACTTCTACACTGCCCAAGGACACCACTGCCCGACCAAATGCCTGTCATGCTACAGAACACTAAAGGGAGTATTAAAACACACTGACAAGATGGCCAGGGTTTCCTCTGGCCCTGAGTCAGAGCAGCTTGTTCTGCCCAGCAGGGCAGTCGAGGGTGCAGGGGTGACTTGTGGAGGTGGTCAGATGAGATACTTCTGTCTGGAGACCAGCCAAGGAGAGGAGGACACGGAAGCTGCACTGTCATCTGGAAAGCTCTCCTACACCTTACACTTCAGTTGCACCAGGTAGGCAGGCCCCATTCCACCACACAGATGAAGATGCCAAACAAGGCAGCACTTTTAAAGACCATTCCAAGGGGTATTACAGCAGCCTCAGGCTCATGCTCCCTTCCTGTGTCCCCAGCTACAACCCAAGCTGAGCTCAGCCTTGCCAACCTCCAGTGAGATGCTGCACGGAGAGTGGGGCCCCTCCCATCCAAGGGATCATAGTATTAGAGAAGGCTGTCCATACCTGAAGTAAACCATAGTGAACTTGATATCTCTGTCTACAGTTTTGACGCAGAAATGCTTAGTAGCAGGCTGGAGAGACAGCTCAGCGGTTAAGAGCTGCTCTTGCAGAGGACCTGGGTTCGACTGCCAGTACCCACATGGTGACTAACAAATATCCGTAACTCGTTTCAGGGGGGTTCCTCCTTCTGATCTGCGTGGGCATTGCACAACATGGATGCACTCACTGGCACACATGCAGGCAATACACTCATACACATAAAAGTAAAATGAAAAAGAATGCTTAATGGCATTTGTATACTTTCTGAGATAAACCACAGGAGCTGGGACTCACATGATTCATTTTACAATTGTTTCCTATGCCTTTCACCAAACAGTACGAAGTACTTCAACATTTAGCACTCACCACGCTCTCCATCAGTATGCTCTGCATGAACATGAGCAGTGCTCACACAGAGCCTCTCTACAGACATTATCTACTCAGAGAACAAAAACATGGAAAGCCAGTCAGGAAAAAAATAGCCATGCAGCAAAACCATAGAGAAAATGAAAACCAAACTCAAATTCAAAAATAACGGTTCTTTGTGGAAGATGGGGAGACGGTAATTTTCCATTTATTAACTTGAGTGACAGACATGCTTATTTTAATGTGGTTTATAGCTCATGCATACATTTTCCTTAAGAAACTCTCCTCAGGATTGATACTGTGGGTTACCAAATCAGTTTGTCACAAGCTCCCACTCTCTATACCATGTCACAAAAATGAGACATCTTGTCACAAGGAAGTGGTGCCGAGATGAAGACATTAAACGTACCTTAGAGTTCTTCGTCTACACCAGAGAATGAGGCTGCATAGGTATGACTTAAGTCTTAGGAACCTTGGCCAGTTCCTATTACAATTCCCCCTAACTTTGAACATTAGCTAGTTCTTTGGGGGCGTTTATTTTGTATTGGTTTTTGAGACAGGGTCTCACTAAACAGGCCTGGCTGGCCTAGAACTCACTATGTAAATCAGGCTGGCTTCATTCTTGCAGAGATCAGCCTGTCTCCCAAGTGCTGGAACTAATGTAGTGCACCTGCCGTGTTATCTAGTACTTTCAAAGGTTGTTGCCAAACGTCCCAGAATTGACTCTCCAAAATGTTTGCCCACTCTCTGTCTTTTGCATCTTCCTATTTTCTATGACCATGCTTTTAAACAAGACTGGCTCTTTTTCCTTTTGTTAATATTGTTATAAGCCTGTTATCTTTTCCTAGCAAGTGTGATTTGATTTCCCTAATCTTAGTTCATATAGTTAAGTCTTTTTCATTGTCTTGGGCTTTTCTTTTTTTTTTTTTTTTTTTTTTTTGCAGGACAGGGTGTTTTCAAACCGCTATACATCTGAAGCTGTAACTTTTGACACCATTTTCCTGTTATATTCATTTTCTTGTTACTTCCAAACTTGGCATTGAACTTTCAATTTTCATCATTTTAGAATTCTGATCTCTCATTGCTGTGAATCTATCCTGAGGTTTTATTCCCTTAGGGCTTTCTAAAAATTCGCAGTCATAGTCGAACATTCGCCTTTTTAAAAGGTGACTCTTCTGAAATTAGACTTCCTAAAAGTTACCGATAACGTGTCATGACTGCGGCAAACGTTTTCTCATGCTCTAGGATGCCAGGAAGCTTGAGATGCTCTGCGATGGATCAGGAGTCAAGCAGAAGCACAGGGAATGCTGCCCAGTGTGCAGTGGCCGGATCAGGCTGAGGGTCCACAGCCAGCTCTTAGATAAGATGATGCAAAAGGAAGTCTATGCCACACAGCTATTGTTGAACAAAGATAAATTCAAATTATTACATTCCGCTTAAATTTACTCTGAAGGAACATTTTTTTCCTCTCCTTTAATGAAGTTCCAGAGAAACTAAAAACCTGAAAAAAGATTCTAAAACTTCTTCCTCAAAAAGCTGCCCTCTCGAGGAACTTTCTTCATCTGCTTCGTATCTTGAAATCGCACACTGAAGAACAAAATTCTCACATCTCTTCAGTTCACATAGCAATAAAAGATAACCATACATCTTAACTGACCATGAAAAGATTGTTTTATTCCATGAAAATATTCTCAACAGAGAACACTATCATAAACAAAGCATTTACCATTAAGAAATCAACATGTGCACAAAGAGTGAAAGTTACTGCAAAATTAAAGATTTCTTTTAGACAATTCACATGTTCAAAGTTTAGGAATGATTTAAGAATGATTTAAACTGTGCGAGTACAAATGTCTTTCAAATGTTATAACCATATACAGGTTGCACTATTCCACATGAAGGAACTTGCCTCCTACGGAAGCAAATCCTGCTTTAGAAAAACAAACAGTAGCTTGAAAAACAACAGTCCTTATAAGAAAGCCTTGAACTTTGCCCTCTGTGGTTGTTAGCCAGAAAAACATAAGCACTTCTGGCTATGCACAGAGGACAAGCATGGCCAGATCACATTTCCTTCTCATCGCTAACTTCTGAAACAAAAATAGCACTAGTTTTTAAACTACTTCATGTAGTCTGTCAGTATTGAATAATGTCACATTATATAAATAACCCTGTAACGAGATTTAATATCTAAAACTGTAGAGTTTACTAGCCTCAGAAGTAATACACTATGTCAGCTCATAACAGTGGCGCACTTGATCTTATGAAGGTGTTAACGTTCACACAACTGTCATTCAGCTTTAGTATAACTGGTAGTATGATTCAAATAGCACTGGAAAAATTATTAAAGCAGTCACACAGCTTCTAAAATATTGCTTGAAATCCAATAATACACAGAACATTTCACATTCTTTCTCCCCTCAGAACAGTAAAGAACCAAATTAATGAAACTTCAATGGTACAAATATCCCTACCACCCCACCCTCCCTGTTACAAGACCACTAAGAAATTAGTTCAAATACAAGTCATTAACAGAATCACAAATTCGAGGCAGGACAACATGAGCAATGGGGGCACTAACGACAATCATATTTACAAGTATAAACATACAGAAATTCCCATTTTACAAGTAAAAGTGCACATAGATCATTACAAAGTTTCACTAAATTTTATCTGGTTCAAACAAAAGCATTACTTGGAAACAGACTATCATTGCAATAACCAAATGAGATCATCATAACCCCAAGTTAAAAGACAATGGGGGCGGTCCGTAGAACTTCTCATAAATACACCGATGAAAGTAAAGCGGACTCAGACACGTCTTCGGTTTGATGCAGACATTTGAAGATGCACCATCGCACACGGTAGAGCTCTGAAAGCCACCTACGAGGCTACGTCGGCGGCAGCAGTGCCGCAGAGTTAAAGGAGGGTGCACTGAGCTGACACATAAAGCCCTTTGTGGGATACTGTAGTGGTAGTGTTGGCAATCAACAGATTTAGGCACTCGAGTTTAAGGCAGCATTTGAATGGAGGCAGCTGACTTCTGACAACAGTCCTTTGTCTTGAGGTGGTGAGCATCTTCTGTGTTTATTATGCCAGGACTTCAGTGCTGACTATAGATTCTTCCCAGACTGAGGTGCTGAAGATGTGTCACATTTCACAGAGTTCTTTTAACTGGGCTGTAGGCTAGAGCAGAGATGTTTTCTTTTTCTTATCATAAATACTTCAGGTTCACAGACTATGTCTTCATAATGCCAAAACTGGAATGTTTGCAGTGGGGAAGTTATAGCAGCATACACAAATACTAAGATGGAAACATTAGTGCTGGAGATGTCTGACAAAGTGATTTGCACTACAAATGCAAAACAACACAAAGGTTTTGACAAGAACACGGGATTACAAAGACATGCCTGAAAAAATCTAAGCCCGGATCACTCTAGACATGCAACAGGATGTTGTTAAGCAAGCACGGAGGTGGCGCAGGCAGACGCTGATACATGGTAAGGGTTCTAACAGACAGTGGGTCTAAAAGCCAATTAAAACAGAGCTGGATGAAGACAGTCCTATCGGGACAGCCCGAAGTAAGACAAAACTATGACAGCTCTGCCTTCTTTCTGATTTGGATATCAGTAAAAGAAATGAAAAAAGGGTCAGCCATTCTGGGCTTTTTTCTTTCTTCCACGTAAATAACTGTGAACTAATTTAAGTAAGGATTGAGACTACAATGACTTTTTAAATGTATGGAAATGCTAATGAAGTTAGTAAAAAAATGTCTGCATGCATTCATGCAACTTGCTTCTCTCACTCTCCCTTTGAGCCTGACAACTCTAATACCCTCCCCCCAAAAGCAGCTGCATGTAACCTCCTTCAACATCTTGCCCATTTCCTCAGAAACCCTCTTCAGGAACCTGCAGTCCAGGAGGAAAAAGAAAAAAACAATTACTGAAGACCTTTGGTAAGACCAAAAGGGATATTCAGTTTAAAGTGTCCATCCCAAATGTCCTAAAATCATTTTATAGTCAGCTGCTAAAACACCAGAAATCTTGAGACATAAGCAAAATCAAAGGTCCTTGTTACTACCTTTGCTTCCCCATCCAACTAACTCAGATCACACAACTACCACTGTAGAGTTCTTCCCTGCACAATTCTAACAAACGCTTGTGGAGATAAATGAAAAAGGTAATCCATTCTGCTAGCTGATGATCCAGCTAAAAATGAAGCCCTCGATGGTGGTACAGATGTCTTCCTTCAACTGAATTAGTCAAAAGAAGCGGTTTCTCTCCTAAAAGTAAACTCTGCCAGTACTTCCCCTCTATTCCAGACTTTCCTCTATCTTCACGGACTTAGAAGAGATTTTTCCTATGTGTAACTGCCAAATAATCACTAATGTAATATTCCCAAAGGACATGTTCAAGTGAAAATATGAGCCTAAGACTAACTTAGATGAACTCTGTACATTATTGAAAATTACCAGTCAACCTGCAAATATTTTCAGGCCCCAATGCTATTTTTTTCACATGAGAGTTAGACACGATGACTTACTCTGTTCTGTGTCTCTTGATTAGTCTATTGGTTATGCGCTGGGCACTCATTTTCCTCATTTAAGAAATCAAAGTTAGGAAGGGCAAGGAAAATGACTGCACCCAATCATCCAGCTATCACTGTTCTTCCTAGAGACTGCAGCTACAGAGTAAAGCTCCACGCTGAACCAGTCCTGGGGATCAGCTTTCTGCAGTTCGGAGCAGGTTTGCTCATCTGGATTCACCAGCTTCTCTTTTCTGAAGTGGGGCAGAGAGCATTCTACCTAAGACTCCTGCCTAATAATCAAAGTCTAGTATTCCTAAGGCAGAAAAGCACACATCTTTTACACAGACTTAAGCAGGACATAAAGCAAAAGGCATCAATTAAGCTTCCACACCAACGTTACTCAAAAGGTAAGGCATCACAAAGAGAGTTTCTTGTGGCAATATTCACATCTCTCTGGTCAAGCCTGCACTCAAGCTCACATAGTGAACAATAAATCAGGATGCCCTTTAACTTTTTTGTTTTCTTCTGACCTGTTGAATGTGTTTTCATTTTATGTTATCACTCCTAAGTCATATACGGCACAAAGCTGCCTGGATAGTTTAGATATAAGTTACTGCACCTTTACTGTTTTTCTCTAGAGTTACATCTATGTATGACGTGGGAACGTAGCCTTCTTCGCCATTCTGTCTCCGAGCTCTTGTCCATCCGTCACCTTTGTCCTCCTCAATAATGTATAGAACTTCACCTTCTTTCATTGCCAGAGTACCTTCATTATGCCCTAAATGAGAGCACAAGCATAATTAAAGCACTATGATAAAGTTTCTAACAATGTACTAAACATGAAATATCACTAGCTTTCATAACTAGATTCAAGACACCACAGACTGTTGTTACTGACATCTTTCCTGTGATGCTTTGTAGTTTACTCAAGACTTTCATGCGCATGTGAAGCTGTTACAATCACCCCCAGTTAACAGGTAAAGTAACCAAGTCACAGCAGTACTGTGTATTTCAACAAGGCATTCTAACTCCTGTTCCACACTTCTAATTCCTTTCCCAAATTTCAGGAGTGTCCCTATCTAAAAACTTCCTGAAAACAGTGAGAATGTGAGAAGGTAAGAGGAAGAATAAAGTTTAGAGGGAGTAACAAAAAATACAGGCTTCATAATGAATGCAGAAGCAAAATGGCCACAAAGTACAATATTCCTTCAAGACCTCATCAGCCTCAGGCTTCCTCTGCTCTCACCTCAGCCACATTAGCAGTACAATGTGCACAAATGACTCGCCATTTAACATGTGCTGAAATTCTTCTGCTCTTTGGATTAGATGGTAGCAAGATCTTAATATATTTTCTTTTCTTCTTTTTCTCCTTTTTTTAAAAAATTAGGAGCTGAAGAGATGGCTCGGTGGTTAAAGTACTGGCTACACAAGCGTGACAACCAGAGTTTGGATCCCCAAAACCCACATAAACATTGGGGTAGAAGTGGCGGCCCACAGCCTAGGAAGGCAAATATGGGGAACTCTCAGAGTAAGCTGACTGCCCAGACTAGACAGACTAGGTGAGTTCTGGGCTTGACTGAGGAGAGACAATGCTTCACTGAATAAGATGGACGAGCAATCGAGGATGATTCCTGACATCAACCTCAGGCTTCCACATGCACAATCAGATACATGCACCCACCCCCCCCACACATGAAAACATGCATGTACCACTGTGTGTGTGTAGGTCAGAGGACAACTTCTGGCAGTTAGTTCTCTCCTTCTACTATGTAGATCCCAGGACCCAACTCAGGCCTGGTGACAAGTACTTTTACCCACTGAGCCATCTCCTTACCTATTCAAATCTATTTCCTAAGAATGAAGAGTAACTAAAGACTTTACTCAGCTTTAAAACTAACATACTAGATGGGTAGAGAAACCACTTTATAACAATTATTTATGAAGATGTTACTCTGCTCTTCTGTAAATTGAGGAAGATGACTTTCCAGAATCCAAAAGAAGTCAAAGAGTAACTAAAAATCTGCAGAGAGGACCAAGTCTGCTCCCCAAGTGTGTTCTCCAGCCATCATAGAGAAGGTACAACAATTAGAAACTACCACCTTCTTTGCCACTCTCATCAGAAGAGGAAGCCTGCAGAGTCAGGATACGATGATAGCATTCAGCTACGCCTTATGCCTGGCTCCCGTAGTCACTCAGCTGCAATGAAGAGCATGACATGACATCTACTCTCTGGCTGAGCTACATGCTCAAGCTGCTTCAACTCCGCTGAGTACATGAGTACATGTAAGCATAGTAAGACTTGGGAATCAATTCTCTATTGACCAGAGTTGACAGCTAATCACCTATATTAGGAGATTGGTAAACACATGACCTAAGTGATACATTGCCATATTTTTACTTTAAGGAACTAATTTTATCAAAATTAACATCCTCATACCATCAAATGGATAGATAGCTTTGCAGTGTCCAATAGCAGGCAAGGGATCATCGTCCTCAAATTCATCTTCAAATTCACTGTGATGACCATGCTGCTGGGGTGGCCCTCGCACTTCTTGGTTTGCGTCGTCAGTGTAACTTCCCTCAGGACTAAAAAACATAAAATTATCTCTGATCAAGTATGACAAACATGAGTACTCTTTATGTATTGTTTATAATTGATACCAGGATCAGTTCAGAAAATTAGGTGTCAATAACATAGCTCCATATTAAGCCCTATTTTCATAAACACTGACTATATAAATTGCTTTTAGTACAAAATGGTTCTTTGCTAAATTTCCTGAAATAAAAACTTAAAAGATTATACTGTTCTAGAACACAGCAATATTCAATAAACACACCTCACTGTCACTGGATCTAAAGATGAAATCGAACAATATAAACGACACTTGTTTTCTACCATCATAGTCACTGTTCCCCCCTCTTTTGGCAAAAGAGAGCTAATGTTCCTTTGGCAACCCCCCTCCCCCCCAGACCTGTGTTAAGTCCACATGGAAGTTGTTTCTGTTATGGCTCATAAGGAGCTAAGAGCACAGCACCTGCATGGGGTGAGCAGGTGACTAGCAGTCCTGAAAGCATCAGACAGCAAAAGTGCACAGGGACCTCTGCCTCTGATGCAGCATGAGAAGCTCACTCCCTTTTTCCTTGAACCTAGAAGACAACTGCCTGGAGCTTTGAAAAATCCTCAGACGAGCCTTAAAATGAAGCGAGCACAGAAGGGAGAGCCAAGGGGTGAAGAAAAGCTGAGACCTGAGAATATCATCCAGGCTGTTCCTTAAACCAGACAATGAAGCCCATTTTCACTCCTAAATAGTCTAAGAAGTCATCTGTGCGTAAAACCAAAAGACACCTCATCAAAATAAGAAAATTTCTAATTAATTAAAGAAGAGAAATTAGTAACTTAGAAAATATAAAGAACAGATAACACAAAGATTTTTTTTTTTTTATTTCAACTTAGCAACAATTCCAGTAAGCTAGGAAATCACATTGTTAACACATACATACCAGAAAGACTAGACCTGTTTATATCGGGTATTTTTTTTTTTTTAAACAAAAACTAGTTGCCTGTAAATCTCTCTTGATCTATTAAAAATAAGAACTCTTTCCAGTAGTGACAGGCAGCTGGACAGGAGAAAGTATTCACCCTGGCGAAGCACATACTATTATTTAGTATTTTATTGCTAGATGCCTTATATACACCATTTCCTTTATTACTAAAAATCTGTAGAATGGGTACTTTAATTTCTACTCTATTTCTTAGGGATTAAGACATTAAGAAAATATAAAAAATGAGCTTGGCTAAATTATGATGTAATTAATTAGTAACCCAAGATCTGATACTAAGTCTCTGAAATTCTTCTCAAAGGTAAATCCTAATTAAGGATTTTTTTTTAATTACAGAAAAAAAATTCTATCAAGGAAATTTACAAGCAGTATAGAAACTTGGCAAAGTTGAAAACTCTGTCCAAACTATAACACATAACTTTTTTTCTTCTTCACTAAACTTTAAGGAATTTGCCAGCAAACTTTTTTTCAATCACAAGATATTCAGTTCCACATAAACAATAAGGGAATCCCACCCATGCCTAAGGTTCCTATACCCCTGGGCTGTAGCTCCAAGAATTATTTATATTCCTAGCTGTTTGGGGATGTGAGATAAACTAGACTAGAACAAGATGAAATTTCCTGTTTCCCCTACAACTATTATATTATCTAAGGTACAGAAAACGAGTTTTAGAAGACAAGTTATTCAATCCCAGGTTTATTAACTAGGGAGGAAGAAAAGAACTGTATGAAGTTTAAAACAAAAGGGTAAGAATTCTAGAGAAAAGAAGAAATACAAATAAAAATGCATAAACAAAACAAACAGAAGCCTCTGACCTTTCCCGCCCCTGTGTGACAAGATGGTTTATGTCGCTGCTGTGTCTTCTGTCTCCTCTCCCGCCTGTTTTCCCTTCAACTTCAGAGAGCCACGCCTTCGGAGAAGAAATAAGCAACTCGATAAGCAAGCTTAGTAAGTATGCTTGAAAGCATAATAAGATACCTTACATTTAAAATGCACTTTGAGACTTTGACATGATTCTTAGAGAAATTTTTATTCCAATCTATTAGTCAATGATCAACTTCATAGCTGATTTTTAAAAAGTATGCTTAGAGCTTTATTTAAAGATTCAAATAAATCCCAGTGAGATCTTAATTTAGTAGTTATGTATCATAATATTTTAGTTCATAAATCCTAAAATTAAATAAATATTGGAATGTAAATCTAGTAAAACTCAACCTATCACAATAAAGCTTATAAAAATACTTTACCTCAGACAAACTGCTAAGCAACAAACATACCTCATGCTTGTGGATTTCCATTCTTAGGCGGTCAATGTTATTCATGGTCTCTGCTAATTTAGGCTGTAAACTTCCTGGATCCCCCATTTGTGGATTTTTCTCATACACATCCTTCATTTTGTTGAGTGCATCTCTGAGAAACAGAAGGAAACCACAGAATTAAACACTCACTTCATGTGCTTTTAGGTAAGTTTCATTTGTCTTTGGAGACTCAAGTTTATCTTAATCTTAAATAGAGTCAAGCTTCTAAGTTTGAGCAAATCCATCCTAATTTAAGCCAATTTGCATAAAGCATATAATGCATTTATAATATAGTCAGCCATTTAAGGAAAGAATCTTTTAAAAGGTGTGTGAGAGTACATTTAAACCACTTTCAATACCAAAAAAAAAATTTCTCATGCCTATTCTATATCTCTCATACATACAAAAGCTTAATAAGTGACTGGTAGAGAATATTCTCACACTTGTCCTGTCCTGTCCTGAATCAAATTTTTTATTTTGCTTCTCGTTGTGAGGCAGGGTCTCACTATGTAACTCAGGCTGGCCTCAAGCTCTTGATCTTCACCAGTGCTGAGATTACAGGTATGTGCCACCATGCCTAGCTTTGAATCAAACTCATTACAGTCCCACCAAACACTGTTTCACCAGTGTTCTCTGTCTCGGTTCACACAACGTCACTGTCCTCCCACTCTCTATGCTAGAAATAGGAACACCATCTCTACCAGCCCCCTTTCAGTCGTTTGCCAGTTCCCTTAGCCTACCTCCTCTTCTCTAATCACATTACCCTCAATTATGCCCAATCAGTGCTATCTGAGCCAGGAACATGATACTGTTGACTAACACTCCTTAACAGCCTTTTCCTTCTTGACCCGGAGGTTACATTTTCTCTTCCTCCTCCTCAACTCCTTTCTTAACAATCATTCACTGGCTTCTCCTTCTCTGTTCAACTTTTAAATGTCTGTTACATAAAATAACAAAAACTTTCCCCTCATCTCATCCTACACTCTTCATAATGTTTTAATCTTCCAATGATTCTCCAAATTCTGTCTCAAGTTCTTTCCTAAGTCCTAGATGCATACTTCTAAACTCAACCAGCTACTTTCCACGTAACAAAACAAAAACATAACCATTACTTTTACCCAAATTTATTTTTCTTGTTTCAATTAATTTTATAGCTACTCTCAAGAGCTATAAAAGTTTCCTAACTAGTCTCCTTGCCTCCAATCTCCTAACGCTATGCTCTACTCATTACATTACATTCAGCAACCTCCAGAACACAGAGCTGCTAACAACACTCCCAACTTCTAGAGACTCCCTACTGCCAAAAGAACACAAGAAAGGAGTCAAGACTTTGCTTTATCCGTCTTATACCTTAGCACTCCTGTCCTCTTACTAAACACTACATAATTTCCTATCAGGCTCCCCCATTTTAGAGCTAAGTCTAGGCCTTGGCAAGAACACTGCAGTTCTTGTGTTTCTCTCGTTCTCCCCGTGTCTGTCCTCCGTATCTTCACGTCTGACAAATCCTACTTTCCCATCAAAGCCAAATTCCAGTATTCTGAGTTAACCTGACATTTACCAACTATCCAGTCTTAGACAACACACACACACACACACACACAGTTTGAATCCCAGTCTCTCTAGCTACATAATAAGAACAACTATCTCAGAAGGCTATTTTGAAGAATTCAATGACATGCCCATGAGAAATGCTTAGATAAGTATCAGGTGTGTGATAATCCCTCAGTCTTTTACTGAACTCATTTTACACATTAAAAAAAACTGTAACAGTATAAGAGGTAGTTAATGTCAGTGAAACTCTTCTTGACAATGAGTTATCAGGTTTGGGGATTTTTTACTGTCACAAATTTATGGAAGGCATGCTAACAGCAACTAAGAAAAATCTGCAATAAAAACTCAAATTTTTCATTTTTACCTATAATATGGGAAATTTACCTATAATAAGGCAAGTACTGTTACCACTAAGCTATATTCCCAGCCCAGAATGATTTAGAGACATTCTATAAGTATATAGAACACATTTGAACACATCATTCAAACTATATCCTGAAAGAACAATGAAAGAGGAGTCTTAAAGGAACACTACTTTTGGTCTGATTCTTTCTGTAGTCCTCGGTTAAGTTCATCAATGCGTTGCTGTAGTTTCTTACGTCTCTGTTCTGGAGGCAGATGACTGAAATCTTCCAGCGCTGGGCCCTGAAAAGAGAGTCTAAATCATTATTAAAGACATTTTCAGTAAACTTTCTTTTTAACTTTATCTGCCATAAAATAAGGATACTAACTTTAATTTCAAATTGCCCCAATGAATCCTTTGAGGAAGGAAGGAAGGAAGGGAGGGAGGGAGGGAGGGAGGGAGGGAGGGAGGGAGGGAGGGAGGGAGGAAGGAAGGAAGGAAGGAAGGAAGGAAGGAAGGAAGGAAGGAAGGAAGGAAGGAAGGAAGGAAGGTGTATTGGTAAAAATAATTATATTCAAGAAGGAGCTCAAATTTCAAAACAATTTTTTTAAAAACCATGAAACAAAATAGATGGAAGAGAGAGCGGGAGGGAGGGAGGGAGGGAGGGAGGGAGGGAGGGAGGGAAGGAAGGAAGGAAGGAAGGGCAAAAAGAAAAGAAAAATCACCAAATACAGGTAAACAGTAACAAGTACCACATTATTTTCAAGTCTCAGCAGAATTAAAATGAATACATATGAATCTTCTTACAGCAACAACAACAAAATGGAAACATATAACATTTGTCATTTATACAAGTTATTACTTTATATGTATTCTTATATATAACCTGAAATCAAATCCATTGTCATAACATTTAATATGCTATAAATTTTCAAACTAAAAGTAAGTTTATATAACTGAGCTATATAAGCAACTTACCTCATAAGGACAACTAAGAAATATACTTCAAGGTTGTACATGGTTTTTGAATGATCATACTTATTAAATCATTATTTAATTTAATTATTTAGAAACAAAAATAAGTCTGATCATTAATACATAAAGGTACAATCTATTAATTAGAAGTTATATTCACACATGGAATATACTTTCAATTTTCTTGTAAAACCAAGTAACATACCTTAGCTGACCCTGAAGGATATAATCCGTCTTCTCCCTCCATTTTTTTTTTTTTTTTGAACAGGGATATACTAAATAGTCTGTCACTTGAACTCACAATTCTCCTACCTCAGTTTCCCAAGTGTTATAATTACATAAGCATGTGCCATCATGCCCTGCCTTGATACAATCCATCTTTAGGAAGGATTCTTGGTGTCTAGAAATATTTTCATGTTTTCATATTCAAGAAACGTAGAGAGATTTTTAACTTAATGATGTCATTTTCCTTTTTTGAAAATACTTTTAAGACTAGGTCTCACTATGAAGGCCAACCTAGGCCCTGAACCCTTGAGTCCTCCTGCCTCAGCCTCCTGAGTATTGGGATTACAGGTGTGTGTTAATGCACATAGTTCTATTATTTTCCTCTTAAATGTTGTTTTAGTCATTGTTATTTTATCTACATTACTAGAGATTACAATAGAACCATTATCAGCAACTAATGAATTCACTTAATATACCTGTATTAACTTCTTATATATTTCAAAAATTAACACCTATTACCCTTCATTTTTCTTTTCAAAATAGTTGCTTTAAGAATATGAATGTAGCTCAAATTTCCAAAGTGTTGTTGAGATGAACTTACAAAATAAAATGCATTCATGAACTTTGGGCCACTTATACCTATAATATACACTAAATAGCTTGATTTCACTATCTACAAGAATGCTTCATTTACTTATAAATAAGAGAAAACTCTCTTGCTGAAAAAGTCATAATCAAATGTTACATTTAATTAATAACAAGAACCCCTAAGAATCTTTTCCCCAGTGGCCTACACACTGTAGCTATTTAACAAGCCTACGCTAAAAGCAGAGCACCAATTTAAATAGCTTTTGTTTTTTATATCTCCCAGGCACCAAAAATAGCAATGCCCACTAAATCTAACCTAAATAATAGTAAAATTTCCTATATAAAGTTCCTTTAAATTTACTAGTTAATAATTCTCGTAATCTTTCTTTTCATTCTAATTTGGGCATTATATTATTATTATAAGTGCCAACTTCTAACTTATACTTTTAAAAATATTTCTGAAAAGTCAAAATTATTGAAATGTATTCAGTGTGGTGGACTTTTTGAGAGAACAAAACAAACTGGCCATTATCTATGAATAAATTCACCAGATTTCAGGCTATTGATAATGAAACTTTGTTATCAACTGTATTAACAGTAAATACCAAGGCACTTGCATTTCTAATATCCCACTTCAACAGTATAACACACTCTTAAGTAAAGCACAAGAAGTAAAGCCAATCTATATCCTAAGGATGTCCAGAAGGCCTGGGAGGCATTTAACAACTTCTCTATTGCCAAAGAACTTATAAAAGCCTCAACTAGATCTAAAAAATGATCTGTTTTCTAAGAGCTAGAGTACAGCTTCCAATAATTAGGGGGTTAGTGTTTCATAATGTAGGTTCATCAATTGTGTGAAATGAGTGTATACAGGAATACCCCCAACACAAGGATGTGCACGCGTGCACACACACACACACAACACACACACAGATAGACTATTTGTGCTGCTGAACAAAGCACTGACTCCATAATGAAATTAGTATGATTTTTTTTCTTTTTAGACAAACAGTAAATTCTTATAATAAACTATAAATTATTTTTATATACTTTCAAAAGGTTTTAAGAAAAACGTTTTTCTAAATTTTATTTCTGTAGAACATGAACTTCTGCTTCACCATGCAACCTTTAAAATGATATTCAATTATAATTTTATTATTCTCTATAACATGACAAGGACTCCATCCAATAACATTCAAGAATTTAATGGGTTGATGACAGTTAACCACAGTACTATCTAATCAATGACACCAAAAGGTATCGGCATATGCTGGACTATGGATTAAATTATAAAGATAAAAAAACACATACAAGTTGAAAATATGGGATGTACTTTACCACTTGTTTTGAATGAAACAAAACAGTGTTTTGAGCTTTATTTAATGTTGGCACAGTATATATATCAGCACACAGGGCTTACCATCTTCACCGACCACTGAACAGTTCAATGGAAAACAGAAAGAAATGGTAAATTATTCACATGAAGCTATTAATACAAAAGATGCAATAACCTATAATTTTTTACAATATTAAAATAAATCATGTACATTTTACAATTCAAACAATTATGCTAGAAAAAAATAATTTTAAGCACATTTTGGGAAAGCACAAAAAAAGGAAAAGAAAAAAAAAGAAAAGCATACACTGATAATGGGCAGATATTTTCTAAATTTAACTAAAACTCAAAAGTAAAAGCAATCATTCTATCAGTAATTTTCTTTTAAACAGAAATTTTATAAAGGGAGATTTTAATTATCATTCATTTTCAAAAACACTGATATTTGAAAAGTTGAATGGAAAAGATCTAATATTACCTATTTAAAAGGAAATCTTATATGAAAGTTTAAAAACCAGAATGTTCTTTCCAATGTACTAATGAAAGTATCATTTCCTGACATTTTATCATTCAAAACACTATTCTGAATTTAAATATATCAAAGCTTGGTGAGGGTAACATTCTTAAAGTACTATTTAAAAAAAGTAAAAATAAATGACTTATCCAGAATCAAATTTTCTATATACCTATTAGACATAAATATATAGGTTTAATTTTGCTTTGAAAAGAAATTTTATGTTTTTCAGGATTTACTCTGAAATCCATATGCTTAAAAAGCAGCACTAAAATACAGAATGAACTGAGTAAAATCTATCCTTTTAGAAGATGTGAAATGAACAGTCTTAAGAGACAAACTACGGGTGCTCTTAGAGCATGGGAATCCCACATACCATTCTGAAGGCTGACCAGGGTTCTGCAACTGGCATAGACTGCATCACATACAAGCACACAAGCTCGGACACACACACAGAGTAACCTAGAATATGCAGTAAGCTTTACAAAATTCATCTTTACACTCATCACATTTAGCTAGCCTTAAAATTCCTTCATTTTGTGGGGGCTGAAGATATGCCTGGTAGACTCCTTGTCTGGCAAGTACCTTCATGTTAAAAATTCATTTTCCTCTGTTTTCTAAATGGTAATTTTTTTTAAAGAAAAGGTGATAGATATCAGATAGAATTTCACATAAAATATAAAAGAAGTTAACAAATGTCCAGCAAAAATATCTACCCTTTATCTCTGATGAGTTGGCCATGTACATTAATGATTATAAAGGAAAGATGATGTTTGCTAACCATTGTCTTTCTAAACTAAGCTTAACATTCTTTAGACTGTCAGTAGTTTTAAGAAGAAAGAAAATCAATTTATCTCACTATCATAAAATTCATGTCAGAAAATACATAGGTTTAAATTAAGGAAAGACTATTCATGCATTCTTTAAACACTATTAAAATTATATATAACAAGAAATAAAATAGTTAAAGAAGTTGGCTTGTCTTTTTGTTGTTCTTGTTTTGAGACAGTGTCTTACTATGTCTCTGGTTGGCCTGGAACTCACTATGTAGATGAATCTAGCCTTGAACTACAGAGATTTGTCTGCGCCTGCCTCCTGGATGCTGGGATCAAAGATATGCACCAGCAAGTGGCTTATCTTTTATAATTTTCACTACCTATAATTCTGAATGATGTCATTTTCTAATTTCTATTTTAATATCTTTTAGAGAAAACTGGCTAATTATAGATAAAATATCATTTCTACTTTAGTTTATCTAGTTTTACTAACAAATGGAAAATGAATTTATAGTTCACTGAAAATTCAAGTTCTTTGTAAAAATATTAGAAATATTTTGTGTTTTAAAGTAATGTATATTCAATGCAAAAATATCATACTTGGATATATAAATAGTTTATACTTACAAACTAGAAGATTTCAAATAATCACTACATTGTAATATAATGTAGAATACAGGAGAATTAACACAAGTAAAGGAGTGAAAATAACCAGGTGTATTTCATTTTAAAACAGGTTTTAAATCCTGAGAAGTATATTCTGAATAGGTAAAGGCTGAAAAGAGTAACACTAAAAGGCTACAAGATTATGAATAATTAGACACAAGACATGGACTTCTTTTCATAAGCTAGATAAATCTATTGTTTTTAAAAAGTATCCAATGAAAGTTAAAGAAAGTGGGTCAGAGTGAATATATCAATATCTATGTAGATATAGATATATATTAGTTTGTATATTAAGTAATCACATTTGGGTATACTTCACCAATATCCACTGAAAGTTAGAACTCAGTATCACAGAGGGCAATTACAGAAACATCCATTAGAACAGATCCAGTGGGAACACTGTTAAACTCACAAACATTGGTCTGATGTAACATTTCTCATATCCTAACTGATGGAAATGTATATACCAGCTTTTCTCTTTAAAAAATACACATATACTTTAGAAAAATTATTTAGGAAAAACAATATCCAACAAGACATACAATAGTTTTCAAATTGAAGGGTACAACTCAGTAGCTTTAAGAAACCTCAGGACCATTTTAGAAGCTTAATGGACTAAAAAAAATTGACATAAATTCATGTAAAAAATATCAGTTCATTAAGGTTTACTTTCATTCCGGGATTTTTCTACATTTGTAAAGATTCTTAAGTGGAAAAAAAAAAACAGCTCTATCTCTACTATTATCTAGTAAACTACCAAACACCAATCAAAGTATAAAACTGTCTAAATCCCAAAGATGTGATCCTTTCTTCCCTTACCCCACCCTCAAATCCCCTAGTTGGGTTTATTCGTCACAGTTTCTACACTGCACACTGCTTTCTTCTTGGTATTACAGTACTTAATACTAGAACCTGAATGAGATTTCTGATTTCTAAAACTATAAAAATATATAACAACAATATATGACTGTCTAAAATTAAAGCAACATATGAAAATAAAACTAACAATGACCAGGCAGTTTTAAAGTACTGCACTTGTTAAATTCTTCCTGCAAACTGTTCAAGAAGAAAGAAGACTGCACATATTTAAGATTCTCCAGGCCTCCCAGTTCTAACTTTCTTCCACAAAATTAGATTTATTTCATATCTCTATGAGAAGCAACTTAGGAATTCTACCTCATAACTAAATAATAGAAATCCCAAATATGAATTCTTCAAGTCTCTCAAGCAAGTAGGGTTTACAAAGTGATAAGCAGTACACCTACAGAATCACACAGAGTCATCTGTAGGGACTGTTCTGAAGGCCATGAGTTGCCTCTCTCACCCACATACGGAATTGGATAAGGTAGATGTGAAGAAGTTCATGTCACATGAGGGAAAAAAAGTCAAAGTGAGGGACATACTATACTGGAACATTTTCTATAGTACTGACATCAGTCAAGTTTATCATATCATCTTAATAGTGTAGATAATTATGTAATCTTGCCGTAAACAAATATATTTTGGCTAAAATATACTCTAATTTCAGGAAAGGCCACAGATATAAGAAAAAAGAGCCCAATATTATTGTACTACTGCTGATATCAGATCAGATGCTGTATCTACAGGTCATCACACCTAAGTTTTTCAAATGACCAAGAAGTCATAAATAAATCTAAATTATAGACATATAATTAAAAGCATAACCTAAAAATCAAACATAAACAAGAAAAATTAGGGGACTGGGATATGAGTACTTCTTCATATACACAAGGACCTGGGTTCAATCATCAGAACCAAAAAAAAAAAATTAATCTTCCCAATATAATGAAGTAACATTAATTTATTTATTTAATATAACAGTCATTGCTAAGAAACAGTTTAATTCTATATTTGCATTTTAGTAGTCTATAAATTTTCATTTACAGAATACTCTTAGGAATAGCAAATGTCTAAGGCTGGTTAATTTTTTTTAAAAAGAATAAAGGGAAAAAATTTTTCCCTATTTACTTCAAAAAAAAAAAAAAACGAATTCCATATAAACACTACAAAATAATAGCGAAATATTTTATAGGCCTTGTAACTTA
Organism: Eospalax fontanierii; assembly: GCA_035773235.1. Taxonomy (NCBI): domain Eukaryota; kingdom Metazoa; phylum Chordata; class Mammalia; order Rodentia; family Spalacidae; genus Eospalax; species Eospalax fontanierii. Next base: position 27,212,443 of record CM069543.1, on the reverse strand, counting down.
CAAAGTACCGTCTAATACATGAATCTGATCTATAAAAAACTGTACATTATATTGATTTTCCTCTTTTTTGATGCTTTTTGTTTTGATTTGATTTAACTTTGGAAACAGCATCTCATTTGGGCAGGCAAGGCTGGTTTTGAATTTACTCTCTAACCCAAATTGGCCTCAAATTCTCAATCCTCCTGTCTCAGCTTTCCAAGTACTAGAATTACAAAGGCATGTACCACTACATCAGCTTTTTAATTTTGTTTATTAAGGTAGTTGAAATTATGTTTTATGGTTCCAGAAGTAAGTAGGGCAATTAAAATCCAACTTGACATTTTACTGTCAACAAAACAAAACTATAAAATTGGCAGGTGAAGTCAGCATTAGTGACAAATTATTACAAGAGCAACTTCAGTGACAAATTACTGAAAGTCTTAAAAATGTAAATACATTACAAGACAATGGTGGACATATGATTTCACATAAACAAAAAAAAAAAAAGCTAAAATATGACTGTACCCAGCACCCTCTTTATAATACCATTCTTCTATGGTTGAACATTGCAAATGTTATAAAGAGGAGTTGTTTTTCTCAAGGGCAGCTATACTTAATTCTGTGGTGTTTTAAACTATGGATTTAGAGGAGAGAGCCTTATAATGAGGGTGGAGAGTATTAAAAGCCACACTACACACACAATTAGGCCATCATGCATTTCACCCATTATTAAACTTACCCCTCTTTTGAGACTTCTGAAAGAAGGAATTCTGGGCTTCCCTGTTTTTATTTCATTCATACAATAATGCACGGGCTCAATGGAGAATGTGAGAAACTGGGACCCATTAGGAGTACTGGATGTGAATAAACTAGTAGGGGTTAAGGGTGGGGACTGTGGCTAATATGGAAATAAAGAAAGGAATCAATAAGCCAAATGTGCATAGTTTTTTTCCTAAATGAAAATTCCATTTCTGGCAATATAGTCTTCACAAAATACACCTCAGATAGTTTTCTATGATAATATAATAAGAAAGTAAACAGTTTTGTAAAAAAACTATTACTTTTAAAACGTCAAATTTACTTTTGTAAATATACCATTTCACTTGACTAGCTTTTTACAAGCTGACAGATTAAAAATATAGAGTGCACAAATTATATTAAGAGAGAACAATATGACCTAGATTTTAGTTCTCTTCTGATTTCTAGAATCTTAGTACCAAGACAGATTCCTATACAGGTCACATTTAACTTGTACTTGTCAAGAGATAAAGGCAGCAGATATAGTTAAATTTATCACACAAAACACTAAAATTATAACTGATTACCATAAATAGGCAAAATTTTTCATTATATTCATAGCTTTCCTCTCAGGCTGTTTCTATTTCATTTTTTTTTTAAATCTTTTTAAATAAACTTTCATATGACTTATATTTCTAAGCTGCCCTAGCTACTCTAATATGACTAAAAAGGTCTTTCTTACCTCAACTTCCTGACTGGACAATATTATTAAATGCGTAAGTAAAGCCTGAATTAACTATGAATGTGTTTTTAAAGATACTTATAGATATGTAATTTGAATTAAACTATATATATCAGATTGTATGTATCAAGATTAAAGAACTGAATTAAAATAATTATATACACTTCAGTAAGTACAGCATATCAGGTTAAAGGTCCACATCTATCCCTTATTGATACACCACTATTACAATCACTAGATTGACAAGAAAGATAAAGAACTCATCTATTCTATTTGTCCGAGTGTGAGCTATGTTTAGCTGTCTTAAATTAACAACACATCAAAACCTGAAGTTTGACAAGAAGAGTAAGATTCTCTTAGTAAATTAGAGATTTGTAAGAGCTCAAGAACGTTGAGCTCTTCTCTTATAGATAATAAAAATAATCGTTAGCATGAACTACAAGGTCTAATTTGACATTATCAATGTGCTTCAACATTTATTACAACTAAGAATTTTAATTTAATTATTTCACTGAGATGCTGCCTTAGAAATTCTGACAGAAACTATATGGAAATGAAATTTCAAAACATACACTTTAACTAGATATTAACAACTTACTTCGTATTCTTACACATCATTACGTGTTTAACACAATAAGGTATAAAACTATTTCCTAATGAGTGAAAGTTTAGTTGAAACACTCAAACTGAGTGAATGAAACTGATCTTCTATTAGTAGTAAACTGCTATCCATTCAATGTCTTTTTCAAATTAACTTAGTAAAAAGATTGATTAGCATACAGGAATGTTAGGACTTTTACCTTTGGCTTCTTTCCAAAGAGCCACAATTTGCCTTTGGCCTTTCCTACTGTGGTTTTGGCATCCACCTTCACACTCTCCTGTTTGGATGCACTGATGGTCCCGTCAGAAATGGTTCTATAAATATGCTGACTGTAATCTTCAAATGGAAAGTCTCCTGGAGGTTCAAAACCAGACTTGAAGGAGTCTACCACCATCTGAGAATCCTATATACAAGAAACAAAATTTTTAATCCATTGTATCAGGTATTGCTCTACAATAATCACCAAAGATTCAAAGTAAATAATTTCTTCCTGTGAAAATTATAATAACCCTTCAATATTTTAATCCCAATAGAAAAATATAAATGAAATTATGTACACATATATGAACTTTGGAATTCCCAAATAAGAAGTCTCAAAACCTCTTTTCTTTTCCAATATTTTTTAATTAATTCTTTAAGGCTTCCATGTATTTTGAACGTGCCCACAACTCTTCTCAGACTCACTCCCACTTCCCTACGCACCAATCATGTTCTCCCCTCCCTCCCAATCGAGTCTAATTCATGTTGCCCAAATACTCTTGAAAGTGCTACCAGTTCTAGAACGTGGTGGGGGGAGGATGGGGAGGGACACTTAAAGAAAACTGACTCTTCTCCTAGAAGCTATTATATGCCAAGACCTCCTTGGCTCTTTTCTTTTTTAAATTTAATGATTCAATTGGTTTCAAGAAGGTTCGTCATTAACATCTACTTAATAAGGTTGCTGTGAAGACTAAACTAGTTCTTCTCTTCTTTCACTTTATAATTTCAGAGCCTAGCCATCTGTGCTTTTTGGTGACTCAATCAGCATTTATTGAGAAATGACCAGATCTGAGACTCTACTACACTGTAGTCACGCTACAGTGACATTAGATTTATTTCCTCAGGAACAGGACTATGCTGTTTCCTTTAGTCCCGACACCCTTTTCCTGCTCCTCATGGGTCACTTTTCTACACAGTACCAAGTTTCTTGATCAACTCAAACACTAATTCTTGCATTAAAGGCAACTCTAACAACTCTACATCTACCTAACCACATTCTTCTCTAAACTTTCACTAGGTTAACAGTATAATACAATTTATATACACAATTCAAAGGTTATACTCTTGGGTTAGAACTAAAATATTAGTGGGGAAAGGAGAGGGCTAGAAAGTTTCTTTCAAAGAATCAGAATCTTTGAGTTCAATGCATTGCAGGCATCTAACTTATGGCAAGGCTTCTCCTACAGACTTCAATCAAATTACTTCACTCCTTGACACCCCATTTCATTGCCTTCAACTACACAATCACACTATGTGCAGTTGAGGCACCAGAGGCAACCAGGTAGCACTTACTCTTCTTTCATCCACTGATTTTGCTGCAAGAATCATTCCTTCCAGGCATTTTGAGATGATAGGAATAACTTTACGTTCTGAGTCTGCAAATCCTCTGTAACATTCACTGAGTTTAATTGTTCTTCGTTCATCCATTTCTTGTAGTTGCTAATCAACAGGAATTTTTAAAAAGGGGGGAAGTTAAATTTTCTTATCATTCTGAAGGAATTAGTGATCTCCCCAAATAGATTTCTACCCTAGTAGCTTTTATTTTAAATACATTTCAACAGTGACATTTACAACAGGTGTGGTGGCACACACCTTTAATCCCAGCTCTTGGGAGGGAGAAGAAGAAAGATCTCTGAGTTTGAGGCCACTCAAGTCTACATAGTTCCAAACCAGCTGAGACCCTGTTACAAAACAGTACTAACAGAACGAAACAGTAATAGATAGACATAACAATTCTTTTTATTTATTTTTAGTTTATATGTATAAGTGTACTGTCTACATGTATGTAAGTGTACCTATGTCGTGCTGTGCCCAAGGATGTCAGAAGAGGGTGTCAGATCTACTGGAACTGGAGTTACAGATGGTTATTAGCAGCCATGTGGGTGCTGGGATTCAAACCTGGGCCTTCTGCAAGAACAGCCAGTGCTTTTTAACTGCTGAGCCATCTCTTTAGCCCAACTTAACAATTCTTATAATCTGAGGCCTCTTATATAAGAAGAGGAAAACAAGGCTTTCTGTGCTGATTTTCTCATCTTTGAGCCATATCTGTTCGACCTCTTATTTTTTAGTAGGAGTAGTTCTTATTTATGCTTTTAAGAAGTATTTCATTGAAGACCAAATTCCAACACTAACTTTTTAAAACAATTAACCTGTAATACAAATCTGAGATGTCCAACCCTTAAACTAGTACAGAATACTTTAGCAAGACCTTACAGGACAAAATACACACAAAAAGATACCCAGATCCTACCAGAGTTCACAACTCAGAGTCACTGCTACAGAGCTGAGGACATGAAAGTCACATCACCAAAGTGGCACAAGCAAAAATTCAATGGAAATGTTACTGGGAAATATGTCGGGGCACAAGACGTTCAGTAAGTCAAATGCTTCTCTTTCCACACTTGTTATTTGCCAACACTGTTTTTCTCTTTCCCCAAAAGCAACTACATGGCTCAAGTTCTCCAACAAAAGTTCATATCACTTTTCCTCTTTACTTTCCAAAGCCTGGATGGAGAATTTATTATGAGAGATGTTTGTCTTTAAAGAACTGCTTTCTAGCATCACAAAATGGCAAGTCTACTCCAGGGCTAATTCCAAACAAAGAAATCAGGTCCCAAAACACTTAGTTTACCTCTAAGTTAAAGTTGATGCAAAATATAGAGACTTGCTAGTTAACATTATCACAGTGAAGACTGCCAGACTGATGCTCTGGATTAAATGACCAGAATCTGACACCCACCTCGAGTCCACCAACTTTCACTCTATTGGTCTTTCTAGCTTTGCCTTACAGACAAAAAGATGTGTAGGTAGCTGACACTAAACATCTGCTCTCCTCTGTACACTCACTAACACCTTCTTCTAATTCTCTTCTTTCTAAAAAAGCAATGATTTCTTTAACCCTCCCAAACACTCTAGAGTCTTTATCTCTTTGCTATTGTTATCACTGTATCAATTATCAATTAAGTGATGGTTCATGGGACTGATGAGCAAGCTCAAGGTCTGAATCATACTATTATGTTCTAGCAGACCCAGGAAGGTAAAGAGGCAGAAGCCAAGCTAGCAAAAACATGTTAGATTTTTTTCTGCCTTGTGTACTAATGCCAGTGATTCTGGTGTGATGTCAAAAAGCTACATCCCAATTCTAGGTGAACAGATTACAATATAGAGTCTGAATCAATTCCTATTATACAGTCAAAATACTTAATGATATGGTGCTACAACTTATCTTGAAAACATCACTGTCTTAGTGAGTTATTTATAACACTAATAATTAATATACAGGAAAGTTTGTGATTTAAAAATAAAGGTGTTTATTTTTCACATACATAAAGAAATTTCTTATCACCAATTTTAGTGAGTAGTAAATTTAGAAATACTCTGATGTTTAAGATTTAATATCTAAGTTTCGGGGCTCAGGCTGTATCTCAGTGGTAGAGTTTACCTAGCCAGGCAAGAATCTAGGTTTGGTTTCCAGCACTGAAAAAAAAAAATTCAACTTAAAGACTACCTCTTTGAATTCAAACTAGAGACTAAACTTACCTTATAAATCTGAGGAATCACCACATAGAAATGTTTGTGCTGTTCTCCATTAAAAGACTGCAACTGTGCAGCGTATTCATTTTTATTTTCATCAGCCATATGTGTTCTCAGGTTCAACTGCTGTTTGGCCTACAAAGCAAAAGGGATCCAAATGATTACCAACAACAAAACCATAGTACTTCACTTTCCTGAGAAGCCAAGAGTTGGTGTGAGCTCTTAATATCACTTAAATCTGAGAAAATGCTTCTAGATCATACAGTGGTTTTCTTATGACAACAATTGCCCTCCCTCTAGTAAAATAGTCCTCCTCCTTGCAATAATCCAAAAACAGTCTCATTACAAAATCCACACAGAAAATAATAAATGACATTATACCTTGAAATTACATTTTTAATCAGAAGAGAGGAAAAACAAGTACCTTGGGAATATTTAGACTATTAAAAAAAGGTCATGAAATATTTCTTTATAATCACTTATATTCAATTAGAATATGAAACTAAAATCGTAGTCAATGTAAATAATGATTAAGATGTGTTTTGAATAATGTAATATTTAACAATGGTTTCCATTTCTATAAAACCTTGGGCATTTCTCTACAAAACCATGGGCACTTATTTTAAAAATAATTCCATATTCAATTTCTTTCAGAAAGTCAAATGAATATTACTTATATCAATGAGAATATTAGAATATAAACAAAATTGCTAGTTCTAGACATACTAGAACATGATTGAAACGGTTCTAAAATAATAGAAAAGAAAGAAAGGAAGGAAGGAAGGAAGAAAGAAAATTGGGCTCCCAGATGCAGTGTTGCAAACCAGTATTATCAAGTACTTACAAGGTTGAGGCGAGAGAATAAAGAGTTAATTAAGTCTTCTAAGAAGCAAAACATTTTACATGTCAGGGCTTTATAAATTATAAAGCATAATGGGAATACACTTCACTGTTTTTTTTGGCTTTGCTAATGACTGAACTTGAATCTTAATCATGCTAGACAAATGCTCTACCACTAAGCTACATCCCTAGCCCTATAACTCACTGTTCTAATTTTAACTTTCTAACAGCAATCTATAACTAGATCTTCTTAACTCACAAACAAACTGACCTATGGAAACAGTGTAGCCAAAATCTCAGGTAAGCCCCCCCAAATGGTTTAATCCACAGTATGAATGAAGATACCAGCAAGTAAGTACTACGGAAATTAAATACCACAAACCAAAGTATTTCTATAGAAAAGAAAAAGTGAAGTTCCATCCTGGAACCCTAAGTACACATTTATTTACACCTTCCCCTTTTCTCTTTCTACCACAAACCACAGAACAAAAGATTCCAAATCTCCTGGCCTCAAGTCCTCATGATCTGTCAAGGGAAACTCCAGTTCCCAGTCACTGGCTGTGATCTCATGGGCTAAGGCAGAGGTTCCAGTACTGTCCATGAGAGGATAAGGCTAGGAGCTAAAATGACTGAGACTTTGCAGAATTTTCTGATAAAGAGATTTCAAATAAATGAACATTGAGGGAAGCCATGAACACTGAAGTTCTAAATATGTTAGGCCAAACTGGCACACTATATCTAGATTTCAAGATGTTTAGCTAATAACTAAAATTATCCTGTAGATAAGATGTTAAATGTGTTAAATGAGAGTTCACTGAACAAATAACTTTAAATTGCCCAGGAGATATCTTTGAATGAACAATATTTGATAATGAATCAAAGGAACGTGTGATGGTTTGATTGAGGAATGACACTTTTGTCCCCAGTTGGTGGCACTGTTTGGGGGAGGTTTAGGAGGTGTGAGCTTGCTGGAGAAAGGGCATGACTGGGGCTTTGAGAGTTCATAGCTATGCCCATTTCCAGTCTGTCTTTCTGTTTCCAGTGCCTACTTGAAAAGACGTGAGCACTCAGCTTTCTGTTCTACAGCTTCCTGTCACCATGTTTCCCCTGCATGATGGACTCTTACCATCTGGAACTGTAAGCCCAATAAACTCTTCCTTCTATAAGCTGCCTTGGTCATGGTGCTTTATCATAGCAACAGAAAAGTAACTAATACAGAGTGTATAAGGAGTGGATGTCACCCTGCAAGAAGTCTCCCATGTATAAAACAGTACCTTTGGCATTTGCTGATCTACAATACTATCAAGTAATAACAGCACACTGATCAATTAATTATGTATATGATATAATGCTTGAAAGGAAATATATTATCAAAATTAAGATATAAAAACTTTAGTAGGACTAAAACTAATAATGGATAAAGCTGTCCATATGGATTTAAAATGCAGTGTAAGTTCTGTCTGAGAGAGATGCAGTCTCATACCACCAACACATGTGAAATGACAAAGATTCCAGATAATCAGAAACTCAATTCAACCAATGTGATTGCCTAGACTTACATATACTTAGGCTGTATTAACATGAATTTAGTGTTCGCACAAAAGAGATAATCAAAATCAGAACTGATCAGACCATACCAAGACCATAGTATCAATTTCGAAAAACTTCTTTAAGTGGGATAGTGATAAATTAAAAGGTATCCAAAGAAAGTAACCATAATAAAGATAATTTAAAGCTATTTCTTATGTGGAACAGTTGAAGAAATATGGCTTATCTAGAAGTAGAGCACACCTAATAAGCTAAATATGCCTTAAAAACTATGTAAAGTGTATTTATTATATATGCATATATAATATATATTTGATATATTTACATGGAACTTAAAAATGTAAAACAGGTGAGTCAAGTCAATATAAGGAATTGAATTAAGGTGAAGATGGATAAAAATGGGCAAACTATCTTGAGATAATACATTTACAGGACTGGGAACTTATTAGAGGGATAGATAAGTTACTAGAAAAAACATAAATGGGCTGTTATACTAAAAGACCTGTGGGGGGGTCGGGGATGGTAGTGGCTATTAATTGGTGGGGGGGGAGATCAGGAAATAAATTATTTCTCTTCTCCCCAGCCTCAGTCTAATTCTTTAGGGAATCATAAAACCTAAAGGAGAAAATATGTTAATGGTGATCCTTTAGCACATACAACAATATGAAGAAAGGTTCATTTACATTTCCAAAAATCCCAACATATTGCCACTTAGTTACCCTATCAAATGTTCTGAGACAAAGGGTACATAGGAAGGGCAAGAAAACGGGTTGAGCAATGGCTGTCCAACACATATCATTTCAACTGGGCAAACACTGCCTATTTTAGATTGAGATGCAGTATACCTCTTCTAACACCAATACAAATGGTGTGACTTTTTCCATGGGTGAGCAATATTCAGCTAGCAAAGTGGGGTTTGCTCACCATATACAATGAATATATACCAAGAATACTTTTTTTAAAGCAGGTTTCAATTTCTTACCTTTTCAACATCAGCCTTGGTTGCATTAGTATCATTATCCAATCTTTCATAACTCTGTTGTGCTTTTTCTGCCTCTCTACATTCTCTTTCAAATTTCTTTTTACTCTGTTAAAAAAATTAAAAGACAATAAAATAAAATTAATTTATTTCATTTAAGTAATAACTTTAAAATGTTACTACTGTATATTATGTAAAAATGAACTGATCTGGCCCAGCGTGGTGGTGCACATCCTTAACCCCAGCACCGGAGAGGTAGCCCTCCAGAAGATAAGTTTGATGGTGGCTCATTGTATTGGGTACCTGGGAAATACTTTCCTCTAGGAATTCGTGTCTTTCAACTTGAGGACATTTTTCTGGACTTACTTTTGCAATTTTCTGTTTTATCTAGTATGCTTATAATTTTGAAAAATAAACTCTTAAATGAATCCTCTAATTGTATTATGCTGTTTCTTTTTATTATTATTATTTAAAAATGCTTTCTCCAGTCCTTGTTTCTCTTCTTATTTTGAGATAGGGCTCCCTGTAGCCCTAGTTAGCCTGGAAATTGCTATGTAGACCAGGCTGGCCTCAATCTCACAGAGATCACCTGCCTCTGCCTCCTTAGTGCTAGGATTAAAGGTGTGCACCACCAGGCTCTGCCATACGCTCCTTTTTAAATAGTACCTTATCCTTCTTTGAATGTTGTTTCCTCTATTCCCACTGAGAAAATTAATAAATTTTGAGTGCTTTTTCTTCTTTTTTAAAGATTTTTAACTTTTATTTCTTCTCATGGTTGCCGTTTCTTCTAAGCTGCTTTTTTCCTATTTATTAGTTGCTGTCTCTGATGCACAAAGTAAAATAAATCTGTAAATTGCTGGGGACTCCTGGCTCTGTGCTCATATTTGGAAAGTCCATTAAAAGCTCTGTAAGTAAGCTGGACAAATATGATCTTTTCCTGCAGAGTGAAACAGCCAGGCAGTTTCTGTAGAAAAATCCTATGTGTGTTGGGGAGAGAGTTGTTTGACTCTACCTGTCTAGAAAATATCTTGCTATCTGTATTCCGAGAATTACTCAGAAAGTAGGGCCTTGAACATTTTGTCTTCACCCAATCCCATTTTAGAACCAACAGCTATGGGCTAATAACTTGGATCCAAACTGAAGCTACTTATAAACAAAAGTTGTTTTATATTAGGTATTTTATTTGTAGAAAAACATAAAATCATTTTCTTGGAACAATCACGCAGTAGAACAGAATTACAAATACTCCTTCCAGGGGTGGGGGCGGGGGAGCTGGAGAAGTGGCTCAGGGGTAGGAACACTGGTTGCTCTTGCAGAAGACCTGGGTTAGAGTCCCAGCACCACGTGGCAGCTAACAACCATCCGTAATTACAGTTCCAGGGGATCTGACACCCTCTTCTGTCCTCCATGGGCAATGCACGAGTGCACTTATACACATGTAGGTAAAGCACGCACTCATACACATAAAGTAAAAAATAAACCAAAAAAGTTTAAAATACATATATTCCTTCCCAAGAGATAGTGTATCTTTATACAATATAGAAAAGATTCTTTCTTCATGCTTTTCATGGCAGACTTACAACCACATTTACCTCCTGTCACTGCTTAGCAGAATCTACCTCCCAAAACAGAGGCTGAAAATGACTGCTGCTTGCTGTCCCACTCCCCCACAGACTTGGGCTTGAACAAGTAATCTATTCTATCAAAGGCATTCGTGAAGAAGTCAGTTGGGGTTTTCTGGCAGTTTTGCTTCCCTGATTTAAAAAGAAAAAAGGGACAAATTGAAACGAAATAATTTCCTTTTCCCTGATGTTGGGCATAACTTAAATAAAGATATGTCTGTCTGGCTCAACTGTTCACCATAAGGGCATCTGCTGAAAAACCAACATGCTCAATAATGGCAAAGTGGGCAGAGACAACAAGCAGGGATAGTGACATCACTGAACTACTGACCATCAGAGCTACTCCATTTCTGAGTTCTTATAAGCCTTTATACTGTTATTTACAGCCTCTTGACTGGTAGACATGGCATCTGACATTTGTTTTCTTTACATTTAAAATTTTTTTTATTTTATGTGTATAAGTATATTTTGCCTTCATGAATGTAAGTGCACCTGTGTGTGCAATGCCCACAAAGGCCCAAAGATGGAACTGGAGTTTGGGGTGGCTGTGAGACATCATGTGGGTGCTGAGAACCAAAACTGGGTCCTCTGCAAGAGCAGTCAATGATCTTAACCACTGAGTCAACACTCCAGTCTCTTGACATTTATCTTATTCAGTTCTGATGATTCCCTCAAGATCTCCTTCATAGACTACTCTCTCCTACCCTCAACTTAAATGCTACTGTTCACCATGGGAATAACAACTATCTTCTAACTTCTTCCCTCAATTTTCAATACTGTTACTAATTCACCACATTTCATCGAGTTTTTTATACCTCTCCTCACAATTGTTTCAAACACATTAGGAGTTCTGTAATTTTGGTTTCTTGACTAAAAAGGAAGACAAAAAACTAGAAAATAGGATCCTACAGTTATTTCTTCATATTAAATATAAATTATATCTGTCAGTCTCCTTCACTAGATGCAGGCTTCATAAAAATAAAAACAAGGCATGTCATGTTCACCTTTGTACATCCAGGATTGAGTATAAGTAAAGGATACTTCCATAAACCCTGATGGAGGATGAAGAATTCATCTGTTTCTACATTATTGTCAATGCCTTGAAGAATTATATTTTTTAAAGTATCTCATTTTCTGATGGTGCTTTATTACTTATAATTTTTTTCTTAATAACTGTTAATTATTCTGAAAGCAAGTCAGCACTATGGCCAAAAGATTTGTGTCAATACCCATTACTATAGGAAGCAGTATTTCCTGAGCATTGGAGTATGTTACTCTGTAGAAATGAAAACACACACACATAATACACACATACACAATACACACAGACACACACACTCACTCACTGGGTGACAAACACTAAGGGTGCTACTAAAGGCAAGTCAAAATTAAATCAATGAAAATACTCCCTAGAAGTCTTAGCGAAATCAATTAGAATGAGAATGAAAGCAAACTATTGATATACCTAAGACTCTTAATTGGCACTGACTGATATCACTGACTGTTAAATGATAAAAATCTAACCAAAATTTTGAATATGCATCTTAAAGGGAAATATAAAAACATGGCAAATATATGCATGAGCACTTAAAAGATAAAAGATTTATATGATATGAAGAGACACTAGAATACTCCGCATGTACTTGTAAATTTTCAATCTTAAAGTCCTTCTAATAATGATAACTGAACAAATCAAACACAAAATACTTCCTTCAGCCTAATTTTTAAGGAATATAAGGTCCATCATAAGAATTGCTAGCAAATTCAAGGTACAGTGGCACACACTTTAAACTCGGCACTCAGGAGGCAGAAGCAGGCAGATCTCCGTGAGTTGGAGGTCAGGCTACACAGCAAGTTCCAGGCCAGTCAGTGCTACATGTCTCTGCTTCAAAAAACTTAAAAAGAACTATCTCAGCCTCAGTCAAGCAGTCTTCTAAGACAAGGCACTGCTTCCCTACTACTTCTGTCTCCTCTTGGCATTTTATAGTAATCTCCCTAGACGCTTACAATAATATGAAGGTAAAAAATTCATAACTATAGAGCTACACAGAGGGAAAAAAAGAAAAATGAGCTCACACCCTCCATTTATACTTTATTGGCTACTATGCAACAAAACGAACATTAAATTGTAAGTAAAACACTGAGAAATATTAAACTCAAATAATGTAAAGCATAACACAGTTTAGAGGTAACCTGGTCTGCAAATTTTTAAATTAACCATGAAAACATTGTAACTCACATTATCCATCTGTTTCCAGCACATATCAAGGTATTGTTGAGCTTTTCGTCCTTCTTGGAGATGCTGAAGATTATAATCACCAACAGCAAACAAGCAGAACAAAATGAAAAAAATAATAACACTAAAATGTTAAGTAAATTCTAACACCCTAATATGCTCTTCACTTTATTTTTTTCCAAGGTAATATAATACGATTCATTAAACAAGAGTTAAGAAGGGAGTAAAGCAAACCTCCTTAAAATACATCTTATAGGATGATAGTTTAAATATAACCTTTAAAACAGACATGTTATTTAAGAAAATAATGATCATCTTCAATAAGAATTGACCAAAGTTTTCCAGAAAGGGTCAGAAAATAAGTAATATGTATTTTAGGTTTGCAAGTCAAATAGTATTCTGCCTACATAATGCAAAAGCAGCCAGATAATACGGAAGTCAACAAATGCAAATTAAACTTTATAGACACTGAAACTTAAAATTTATATAATTTCATATGCCATAAAATATTTACTTTTCTATACTTTTTCAACCACCTAAAAATGTCAAGAACATTCTTAGCTTATGGAATCCAGGAAACAAATGAGCAGTAGACTGCAGTTGGTCTGCATGCTGTACTTTGCCAAACCCTGTTCTTGAATTCAAACAGATCATAAATTGGCAACATATCTCACAATTTTTAATTAAAACTTTGTCAAGTAGAAAATCAGTTTAGACTAAACATGTATTTCCAAAGTGAAAAACAATCATTTTTGTGAAATAGTTCATAAAACTATTTTTAACTGAATATAAATTATAAAAATTACCATTTTTCTTTCAGTTTTCAGATCATGAGCATATCTCATTAACTCCCCATACACTCTGTGCGCCATTTCTTCTGCTACTACCTCTCGCTGTCCTGCATAGTCATTTAACTCATTAAGGATGTTAAAAAAGGCGATACAGGAGGTAAACCTGGCAAAACATGAAAAATGGTGACATTTATTTTTGCTTCCCCTAAAAAATTGATGAGGTATATATGGTGTCTAATAATTCACAAATTTTAATATACCAACCTAAATCCCAGCTACTAATTCTAAATTAACTTCATGTGGAAAGAATCCTGCATTAAGCTCAAGTTGGACATGTCTGAATATCTTCAAGTAGCCTTTAATTCAGAAATATACGGGGTATTTGGGTTCAAAATATAATAAGAATACTACCTGCAGGCTCTTTTGGCATAGTGGAATCTCTTAGGTTGCCAACTGACTGGCCTGAGCTTGGGAATCAACTTGTTTGGATTCCTAGGCTTGGCAGCTGAACCTGTTGCAGAGATGTTGCACTTGCTCTCGAGGACAGAACCTGCCAATCATACCACTCAAATGCATCTCGATGGCTGATCTACAGAACAACTTTGCTATCAGCTCTGGATACAGCTGCCTGTATGCCTGCCCACATCCTGAATGGAAGTGAAGCACCATTATGGTTGGTACCAAAGAGGGGTAAGAAGGGGGCAAATATAAGGGTAAAAATGTGTGTGAAGGGAAGGAGAGAAAGAAAGAGAATCACTGTGTTAAAATCGATACATCTACTTTGAACACATGAAGGAACACTCTTACAGCTGACGGCTCAGACAGGGCTCCACTAACAGCAAACCTAAGAATTCTAATAACTGATACATATATACAAAGCTGTTTGTTAATTTCATCTTGTTTCTTTTTTTACAGCCATCCACTTATTACTGCATAAGACTTCTAAAAAGCCGAAAAGCAATTTAATTTCTAGCCTTTTATTCAAGGTTCAAAATTGTCTCTAAAGTTTCATTCCTCTTCACTACCTTTTAAAATTAACCAGCCAAATAGTTTCAGTACCTAATAAAGCAAAATTCTAAAAAGCTGATAACTACACAATAAAATCTACAATAAAGTGAGAAAAAAATACTCCATTCTTCTGGAGACTAAACCATTACAGTGGTTTAGTGAAATTCCTGTCCAAATTTTACTTGGAAATCCCTTCCAATCATTCTAAAACAACTATTGATTAAATTCACTAAAATATTTATTCTCATCAAAAAAATAGTTCCTTCTTTTATAAACTTTGAGATATCTATTAAAATAATATTTTTTAAAAACTTCATTAAACTATTGCAACATATTTTGCCAAACAATAAAATCTGTCTTATTTTTTTTTTAGTGTTTAGCAACAAACAGGTATATAATTTACCTTGGCTCTTCATCTTTGGATGAACGTTTGGGACAGTACTTCTTAACCAGATTTCTATAGGGAAGAAGAATTTTTAAATTTTACAAACAATACTGTTAAAATGAAATTCTAATAAAAGTTTCCAATTTCACTAAGGATTTCAGAATATAAAACATTCAGAACAGCAATACGATTATCTATAAACATTAACATAATAATATATGATCATCTTTTACATTTTGTTCTTAAAATACTAATTCTTTTTATGGAACTATAATTATAACAATTTGATTATGCAGTCAAATAAGAGGAACAACAAGAAAAAAACTGTGAAACTGAGTCATGGAACAAAACATTTTAAAGAAATACCATCACTCATTTGTTTGACAAATCAGATGTCTTTAATATTAACTAAGGTAAAACATAAGCAGATAAAGGGATGAAAGAGCATCTGGTCAGCATCCTCTGTCCTGTTACTTTCCTATAAAAACTATTCTGCTACTTTTCAATGAAAATCATTCTGTGATTCCCCCCACCACCTTTTTTTAAGGTGCTGGACACTGAACTTAGGACTTTCATGTTAGGCAAATGCTCAACCACTAAGCTACATCCCCCAGCCCTTTACTTCCCCTTCTTTAGGCATTCTGACTTGTAACTACTTTTGTTTACATCCCTGTCTGTCCCTAACATTCTTAAACTCGAAATGCCACCTCATTTCACCTTTATGAAATAAGATGCATGTTAACACACTGACTTTGGAGTCAGACTGGGTTGTGTGGGTTTGAATGCTGGATGTTTTCCATGGTATTCACATGATCTGGAGCAATTTACATAATTTTCCTGTGTCCTAGCTTCATATATGGTATCACTGGTAACTGCCCAGATTTACAAGAATAAATGAGATAAAGCATTGACCACAGTGCTTTATAGCATGCTCTTCAAAGTATAATAGATGGACCACTAAAGTTCCACAGTCTTTAGAAATTTCGTATGAGTGAGTGCAGGTGTGCGTGTGCCATGAAACACAGAGTCAGAAGATGACCTCAGGTGTTGGCCCTTTCCTGCCACCTTGTTTGAGAGTGTCTTAATTCACCGTTCTGTATCAGGCTAGCTGGCCTGTGAACTTCCGGAGATTCTCCCGTTTCTATCTCTCATCCTGCCCCAGGAGTGCTAGGATTATAGACATGTGCTACCACATCCAGCTTTATGTGAGTTCTTAGAATTCAAACTTAGGTCCACATACTAGGAGAAGTGTTTTACCCACTGAGCTCTGCCCCCAAAGCTCTGAAGAGTAATTTTACTCCAGCCCCCAAAGCTCTGAAGAGTAATTTTATGACTGTTGAATTAAAAAAAAGAAAAAAACTAGGGCCTGTATTTTAAATCTCTTTCTAAGACATCTTTCTAATATTTAATTTGCATCATATTTACAAATGTGTAAGTATACAATGGAGTGAAAACTAAAAAGAAAAAGAATGTTTTAATTATTTTTCAGATTAGTATCAATTCATCCCATTTACTAATTCAGTTTACTCATTCCACATATAACCATGTACTATGTGTTAGCTGCTGTGCAAATTACTGGGAGCACTGGAAATCAAAGCATTTTCATACTCAAGAGATATTCTCAAAAGGAGTTAGACAGATACCAGTAATTGCAATGTGCAGCGTTAAGTGCTGTAATAAGGATATACTACAAGTGCTATTAATAAAAACGAAGAGGCCTACCACCAAAAAGTGAAAAGCAGATAAAAAACTGAGAAAAAAGTTCAGATCAACACTGAGTTCCACTGAGAAATCTCTAGCATGGCGTTACAGAAATAGCTCAGGGTTAAGAAATGTTCTTCCAAAGGACCCAGGTTTGGTTCTCAGCACCCACATGGCAGCTATCACCTGTCCTTAACTCCATTTCCAGGGGACCTATCTGACACTCTCCTCTGGCTTTCACAGGCACACTTGATACACTTACATACTTGCAGGTAAAATACTCATACACATAAAATAAAAATAAGTAAAAATCCTTAAAAAAAAAAATTAGTCATCATTAGCTAGAAAGGTAGAGAATGAAAGCATTAGGCCTTACATGTATTTTTTATCAAAATACTAACATTTAAGAAATTACCACACTAGTCATTTTAGTTTCATTCTGTTATTATAAAAAATAACCTGACAAAAACAACTTAGACAAGAAAAGAGCTTATTAAGCTTTAAATTCCAGGTTACAGTCCATCATTGTAGGGAAATTTGAAGCATCTAGTCACACTGAGAGTCAAGAGAGAAAATGAACACATGTGTGCCCATGCTTGGTTCACTTTGTCTACTCTTACATAGTCTAGGACCCAAACTTGGGAAATGGTGCCACCCACTGCAGGAAGGCCTTCCCACTTCAACCAACATAATCAAGAAAATATCCCAGGCAAGCACAAAGGCCTACCTGATTTAGACAAACACTCACTGAGACTCTCTTCCTGGGTGATTCCAGGCTGTGTCAACTTGACAATTAAAACTAACCATCACAATAGTATATAACAGATACATAATTTCTAAGTAATAATGTAGAGACATGTACACACATTTTTAATAGGTGAGATCACCAATCTAGATACATGAAATATAGATACTTTTATACAACATCACATGAGAGTTGTATAGATAGCTCTTAGAAGGGCTTCCTCAAAGAGGAAAGGGTAAAATTTCCAATTCCCTGACTAAGCCTAAGAGGTATTAGGAATTAGGAAACTGGAAAGCCCAGGGGAATCCTAACAGCGAAGATCTAATGAACAAAAAGCAGGAAGTAAAAAAGAAAAGACCTTTATGGAGAACTGTGAGTAGCTCAGTGTTGCTGGGCACATCAAATGTGAACCAGAGAATGACAAGCCCTGCAGCACGAAGGAGAGATGGGGAACACGGAAAAAAAATAAATCTTCTGAGTCATATTAATGATTTCTAACTACTCTTAATCAGTGGTTCCTAATCATGAGTACTAAAAACAACCAAAACTCAATTTCACAATTCACCTAAATGCCAGCAAACCACTAAGTGCTACTCTTTATTTCAACAATTAAACTGACAGGAAAAGAAGACTCATTACTATCAAGCTAATGATTATGCATGACCTACAACCACTCTAAAACTAAACTCATGGGAAGAGATGATGAATATGAGTTAATTAGAATAAGCAGATCTGAAAAGACAAAAAAACAGATTAGTGGTTTCCCAGACCTGGAAAAAGAAATCACTGAAGAAGGGTACAAAATTTCTTTATGTGATGATAAAAATGTCCTAAAATTACAGTGTGTGGGAGATAGCTCAGTCAATAAAGTGCTTGCAGTGAAGCTTGAGGACCTACGTTTGATCTCCAGCGGGCTGCACCAGCTTACACGTGTAATCCTGTTGCTGGCGAGGCAGAGATAGGAGGATCCCGAGGGCCTGCTGGTCAGCCAGTCTAGCCAAATACACCAGCTCCAGGTTCAGTCAGAGATGTCTCAAAAAATAAGGTGGAGAGCAATTGAGGAGCCACCTGAAATACACCTCTGACCCCCACATATGCACATGGAAGTACACCCATACATACAGTAGAGTATGCTGTATGTTGTGAAATTAGATAGTGATGGTGACTATAAAACTGAATATACTAAAAGATACTGAACTGTATGTTTTTAAAAGACAATTTTTATAACGTGGATTATACCATAACTGTTTATTTAATTATACCCAGGCTGCTTAAATGAAGACTAGCTTTCTGGGTAGGTTGCCTGTCTGCCACATGTACTTCAAATTCGGTAAATGAAATTTATCTTTGTTTACAGACTATTCTTTTCTTGCACTAATAAACAACCATCTATCTTGGATCTGAACCATTAACTCAAAATTTGTTCATCATTCTACATTTCCCAAAGTTTCTTCCACCTTTCTTTCTAACAGCTTATGGAAGACACATTTCTGATTGTTAAACACACGCACTCAAAGGCACAGTGGTACACACCTTTAGTCCCCAGCACTTAGAAGACAGAGGTACAGAGGATCTCTGTGAGTTGAAGGCTAGTCTACATAGAGAGTTCCAGACCAGTCAGGACTACACAGTCAGTAAGACTCTGTCTTTAAAAAACATAAACAAACTTTAAGTAATAAATCATTTAATCAACAATGAGGGAGACCCTGTCTCAAAAAGACAAAATTTTAACAGAAACATACAAAATTAACTCATTCCCTCAAGCCTGTTGATTTGTCTCCTAAGAAAAGTCTAAAGTTAGCACAAAGTACCTTAAGGTTTGAAGTTACCTTCTTTATTAAATAGCTTCATGTTTTACATGTTACATTGTACTTAGACCATTTAAGAAAATACTTCCATACAATAATCCAGAAGACACTTTACAATTCTTATTAAAGTAGATGTACCTGACATTTTTGATTATAAAAGTGACAGAGTTCATGAAATCATCCTATAAAAATGTACTGTTGGCTGCCTACTACAGAGCAGGGGCTCTGTAGATGCCCAAAACACAATGGTTACAAAAATCACCAAACTCTTATGAAGATTAAATGGGACAATACTATATCTACACCGAAACAACACATTCCAGTTGTTGTAAAAGTAGCTTAGTTTGGTAGACAATTAAACTGAAGGGAAGCCATCTTTTTAAGTACACAGAAATGAAATTACATTAAATTGAGCTCATTATAAACAAAAACGTTAAGAATAGGAACAGAAGTCAATGATTAAAAAAACACACAACTGAACATATGATAACAATATGAGGTCCAACTAAACATCAAGAAAATGTAGCTACATGATATTAAAGAAAAGTTCTCCAAGTACTATTTCTTTCCTTTTGATAAAACACTAAGAGAAAACAACAGAAGGAGAATATTAGGGAAAAATCAGAAAAGACTAAGTAATATATTGTCTCTAATTTATAATAGATTATAGAAATCAAAGTAAAAAGTACTTACATCTTCATAATAAAAGATAACATTTTCTAAATGAGGTTTTAAAAGAACTTTCAGTATTCCAAATCTATCCCATAAGAGGAAATGAAAATAAATAAGGCTTTCTGAAACGTTACTTTAAAAAATATATATATAATGTATATATATATATAATTTTTATATGTATATAAGTACACCCATGTCATGCAATGTCTGTGGCAGAGGTCAGAAGAAGATGTCGGATCCCCTGGAAATGGAGTTATAAATAGCTGTTAGCTGCTATGTGGGTGCTGGGAATTGAAGCAGTAAAAGCACTCTGTAAGAGCAGTCAGTGCTCTTAACCACTGAGCCATTTCTCCAGTCCCTGAAAGGTTACTTAAAAAAATTTTTTTGTTTTTATTTCATGTGTATGAAGTTTTGCCTACATGTATTTAAGTGCACTATGTGCATGCAATGCCCACAGAAGCCAGAAGAGGGCGTCAGAGCCCCTGAAACTGGAGCTACTGACAGTTGTTAGCCATTGTGTGGGTGCTGGGAATCGAACCCAGGTCCTCTGGAAGAACAGCCAGTGTTCTTAACCTCTGAGCCATTTCTCTAGACCCAAAGTTTTTTTTTAACCTTTATACTGTGAAAAACATTCTTTTTAAAAGAAAGATTTTTAAATTATTAACTTTTTAATCTTAAATTTATGAGAAAATATACAATCAGACCTAAATTTATGGATTAAATTATTTATTAAAACAAACTTATTAATTAATTAATTAATAATTTATTAAATTTTTTTCCTCTGAGACAGGGTCTCACTATGTAGCCCTGCTGGCCTGGAACTCACTCTGTAAAGCAGGCTGTCCTCAAACTCAAGAGATCTGCCTGCCTCTGCCTTCTGAATGCTAGGATTATAGTCATGCATTGCCATACCCAGCTATAATTTAATTTCTATTTTCACCAAATTTCTTTAACTATTTCTTTAACTATTACTATGCCATATTTACATGATACATTGGTTAGATAGACTATGTTATTCCATTTTTAGATAATGTATGTAGCAAAAGTCTTTACAGATCCAAAGATGTACTATGCATTGATTATAGGAGGGAAAAACAATTCCCAATAGAGAATTATTAAATCTCTTGATGGTTAAAGGCAGCACACGTAATACCCAAGAGTCCATCCATACTCAATAGCCACATATGAATCCAAATAGTTTTGCCTTAATGCTCTACCTGTTTCCTAATCTATAAAACAGTACTGAAATTTCTTTGGGTTTTAGGAAAATGCTAATAAAGTATTCAGAATAGTGGTAACGTTTTAAATGCTATAGTAAGTGTTAAGTAAACATAGAAAAAATGTATCTTCTTGCCAAGTACTGTTCTAGGAACTAGGGGTAAACAGTACAAAACAAACAAACCCCTCCCTTTGTGGAGTTTATATTTTAGTGTAGCGATTACACTCTAGAATTAAAAGGCATAAATTATTTTAGTCAGGCAAGTAGTGCACACCTTTAGTCCCAGCACGTAGGAGACAGAGGTACAGTGGGTCTCTGTGAGTTCAAGGCTGGTCTACAAAGAGAGTTCCAGGTCAATCGGGACTATACAGTAAGACCCTGTCTCTAAAAAACAGAAACAAACCTTAAGTGATAAATCATTTAATCAACAAATATGCACTCAGGAATAGTGAGAAACTGGAGACTGAAGTTAACTGAGTTTCCACAGGATCTAATTCTATAAAGGTAATGTAGCCAGGCATGATGACACACACCTGTAATCACAGTACATAGGCGGCTGAGGCAGGAGGATGATGAATTCAAGGACAAAGCAAGACTATGTATTTAAAAACAAAAACAAAAAACTATAAAGAACACCTTATAGGTCAACAAAACAGTCACAAGTGAAAGAACAGATCAAAAAATAAAATAGTTTCTACTTTGAGAAAATTAGTACAAAAGTGGTTCTTCTGAGTTTAGAGAATGACATGGCAATAGCAGATTCTGAAAGAGGGATGAGGAAATATCTAAGCTTACCCTAAACATGTGCTGGGTAGATCAAAAACCTTACCACAGTGATATATATGAACAGATACAAAGCAATACATCATCAAAGGTCATAATATCCTAATTTCTAAGTTAAATGAAGTATATCAATTATTTACTCATTCAATTTATATTTATTTATCTAAGTTACTAGGCTTGGCATGGGAACAGAAATGCATATAACATAGTCTCTGGTTAAAGAAATTCAAATGATCCTGGAGAGATGGCTCAGCAGTTAAGAGCACTGTCTGCTCTTGTAGAGGACCTGGGATCAATT
This sequence comes from Eospalax fontanierii, assembly GCA_035773235.1. Taxonomy (NCBI): domain Eukaryota; kingdom Metazoa; phylum Chordata; class Mammalia; order Rodentia; family Spalacidae; genus Eospalax; species Eospalax fontanierii. Next base: position 27,189,953 of record CM069543.1, on the reverse strand, counting down.
CCCAGCACCCACATGGCGACTAACAACTGTCTATAACTCCAGTTCCACAGGAGCCAACACCCTCTTCTGACCTCCTCCGGCATTGTACAACATTGGTACACCTATCTACATGCAGGCAATACACTCATATACATAAAAAATAAAAATAATAAAATATGTTTTTTTTTTTTAATTTAGAGAATTTCTGCTCTGAGAGGAGACTAGTGTACAGGCTCCTTGATTTCTAATCTGACTCTCTTTCAGTATACAATGCTGCCACATTTGAACCAAAATTGCATGTTCTGGAATACAGGCTGGGAGATACTTTCCTATACAAATATATCTGTAATAGAACATAACACTATAATTATTTTTATTAGAAAAGAAAATGATCTGTACCTATTGTGTGAATACAGTTTCTTTTTTATTTAGAAACTTTAATTACTCTGATATATGAATAGTACAAGTTTATTAAAAGAGTGAATAGACCAGGGATTAGCTTACTAGCACGAGTATTTACCTAATACGCATGAGGCTCTGTTTAATTCCCAGCAACACACATGCACGCACACGTGTGCACACACACACACACACAGACTATTTTCAGTTGGTTGACTCTCTAAATAAAAAATAACCATGGACTTTGAAATCACCATTAACATTATTCAAAATGGACATCAACTGTCTTTGATCAGATACTTTATTTTCTGTTATTCTCATCCATTCATAAACCAGTTCATAAAATCAAACACCAAAATACAGTTAAACCAAAACTATCAAAACAAAAGCAAGTCAGACGGTTAGTGCAAGCCTATAATCCCAGCACTCTTGAAGCTGCGGCAGGAGGACCACTGGTGAATTCAAGGCCAGTCTGGCACTAGGGAGACCTTGTCTCAAAAAGCAAAACTGAAAGAATACAGAACAGAAGAAGAAGAAAGGAAGAAAATAATGAGAGGGGGACAGACTTTACAATACCAAATACTAACTGAAATCTTTAGTCTTGGAATATATTTGAAATGAAAAGGAACATGATAAAATGCCTATAATCTCAGCATTCTGGAGTCTGAGAAGATGGTGAGTTGGAAACCAGCCTCACTAAATATCAATGTTGCTCCTTGCCCAGAGAGAGAGAGAGAGAGATTTGACATCCTGAATATAATTACAAGAGACATCAAGAAGTGCCTTACTGAGCAACACTTTCTCTTCCTGTATATGAAATTAACCTTGGCAATAACAAAAATAGGAGGAGTTGACTAAAAGAATTTTTCTCATTAACAAAGAGGAAATAAACAAGGCAAGCCTCTTCCCTTTGAACAAAGCATACTATAAACAGCACCTGACAATTCAATCATTTACTAGCTTTTCATCCAAAGCAGCAAATCTCCATGGAGAGGGAGGGAAGGGAGTAGGCGGCTTCAAATTAAACATGCCTCCTCCCAACTCTTTACTCAAATACCTCAACATTATCCAATAATTCTGCTATTGAGAGCCACTGTGAAGATGGAAATGGGCCAAATTCCTTAAGCGTGTAGCATTCCTTAGAAGATGTAAATCATCCATAAAGAGCACACATGATAAATCCCACCTCTCACTTTCATCTATAATTATGAGCTACAGTCACCCTCATTCAGTGAAGTACTGCTAAGACCCCATTCCCTTCTGCAGGTTAAGTGAAAACAGGAGAAACAGTAGTTATCAATTAGTCTCAGAACAAGCAGGAAACAAGTTTACTATGTGATTAAATGAGTCTTGTTACTCTAGCAAAGCCTTGGCCATCTATAACCCTCTGACATTTGAGTTATCTTGGACAGTGAGATATTCTAGATTGCTAAAGTTTTACCTTATGAATTATCAACTTTTATTTTGTAATAACACTCTTTTGAAGTATACCATCTTCTCCTCTTGGAGTGTTTCAAACTACCAAAGTAGTACAAAATCATTACAAATAATTAAATAATCTAAAAGTGCACAAATTACCTTCTCTGACCATCCACCTGCTCTCAGTCTACAAAGGCAACCACTGGGAAACCATCTGGGATGTATCCCTCTAGAGCTCTTCAGAATACATACAAACCCCATAAATTTATACCTAACTGTATATAAAAATTCAACCAAGCAATAAGGCGGATCTTACTATTGAGTTCCACCACTTGCTTTTTACACTGAGGGATTGAATAGTCTTTTAAGTTTACGTATGTTGGTTCACCTGCTTTTAAAAACTGCATATACAAAGGTCTTTTTCACCATTCATGTATTAGCAGATATTTCTAGAAGAGAATCTTATTTCTGTGCACAATGAATAATTTTATGCGTACACATTTATTCACCTTTTCCTATAGAACGGTTTCGAATGAAAATCCTGGGTTAAAAGACATGCTGTAATTTTAGAGATGTCAAATGTCATGCCTTCTTGAAAATAATGTGATTAACCTTTTCCTGAAGACCCAGGCATATTCTTATCATATTCATTTTGTTGCTATGGTTTTGCTGTAACACATAGTAATATCCTTGGGGTCACAGAGGTAGTTAGCACCGTGGACTCCTGCATGTCATCTGGTTTTTTAAAAGAATTTTCTTTTATTGTTTGTCATTTTACATATGTCTTCACTTGTACTGGAAACTTGAAACTAGAAATCTTTGCTAAAATTGAGAACAAATTATTAGATGAGAGACACTTTTTAATTTATGCCTGCACACACTGCAATTGTCATTTTCACTTCTCAGAGATCCTCTGTGTCCCTTAAGGACTCCAGATCCTAATTTTTGAACAGGTGACTTATCATCACTGTTAACAGTAACATACTGGCAGGCTCTCTATCTGTATTCTCATATGGAAAGTGTCTTGTTTAAGAAAAGCCAGGAGTAAATAGATCAGGAAAACAGCACAATGTCAGTTTCCATAAATATTATCACAACAGTGTTAAAAAAAAAAAAAAAAAACGTTTACAGGTCATTCATTATACTAGACCTATTTTATTCTACACCCAGTGAGCTGCACATACTTGACTTACTCATAAACATTTCCCCTTCCTTCTGGGTCTATTACCTTTAGCTATCCTATCATTAGTTGTTACATCAATCCAGTATTACCATCTCAAAATTGCACAAAATAAGCATAACATAACCAGGGTCAATAGCAATATGATAGACCATTTTATTAGATTATCTAGAAAAAAAGGTAAGACTTAAGACACTCTTCCACTCCCTCCTCCCCCTCCACACTCTCTTCCCCTTCTTTGCTGCCTCAAAGGTGTAACACAGAAGCATGCCGGTATTCCTCGGGATGCAGTACAAAGGCGAACAATCCAGAGTCGAAGGAGTAGAGAGGAGGGCACTGAGTGAGCGAGAATCAAGAGAACGAGGGAAGGCAGAACTACAACAGCGGCAGCTAACTTCTCCCCTGAATCAAAACATGCCTGGGCTTGTTAATCATGGAATTTTGTCATCTACAACTTGAAACACTGTAACACCTGAAGCTAGAACTTTATTGTCTTGTCTTCAAACTTCAAACATCACTTTATTAAGTCAAGCAAGAATATCTATCAAGTTGACCTAACAATGATAATCTTGCTATTTGAACACAATCTTAATATTCCATCACTTTTAAGATACAAGGCCTGGTGTGGTAGCACACATCTTTAATGTCAGCATTCAGAAAGCAAAGGCAGGCAGATCTCTGTGAGTTGGAAGTCAGCTGGGGCTACAGAGAGACCCTGTCTCAACAAACAAACGAAAATGCTCAAAATCACTTCCACTGGTAATATATTTGAATATAAAGACAAAGAAGCTAAGTTCAGCTTAGCACAAACTCAATTTCCAAGACTGAGAAACTCCGAAGTACAGTGTTTTGGAGAGGATATTAAAACAGTTATCAGGGAATACATGAAAGTTTAAAACACAGAAATATACGCTAGGGTTGGTTGGTTGACTTTATGATCAAACCATTTTGTTCAGAGGCTTGAAGATGGGGAGGAGCTAAAGAGATAGACAACTCTGAAGTCCTCAAAGGGTATCCTCAAGGCTTCCTTTTGTTTCCAGATGTAATAATGCCTTTCTGCAACGAGTGGATTCATGCTCTAGCTAGCCAATATTCCATATGGTACTAGGCAATGATTTAGTATAATCAATTGCTGCAAACAAACCAGCTACCCAAGTCAATCTAATTTGGATGAAAAGCACAGAATTTAACCTGTGCAATACCTATTTTTAGTTAATACTAAGCTGTTTAAACATGTAACTTCATTTCTAAAAGTGAAAAATAAACTAACTTACCTCAATTGTTTTGCATAGTTCTGCTCAATTTCAATCCTCTCTTTAACAAATTTGGCATATCTTTCCAAGAAGTCGATTCCCCATTGCGTATGCTTGTCTAAACTGTCGAACTGATCCTAGAAAAGGAAAGTAAAAACACATTGAACAAGTCTGAAATATCCACAAATACTTTAACCAGCTTCTTATATCTGTACAGAGAAACAATGAAGTATAAAAGAAAAACCCTGGGTACTGGAGAGATGGCTCAGCAGTTAAGAGCACTGGCTTCTCTTCTAGGGAACCTGGGTTCAATTCCCAGCACCCACATGCAGCTAATAACCATCCATAACTCCAGTTTCAGGGGACCAACACCCTCTTCTGGACTCCATGGGCAGGCATTGCACAACATAGGTGCACTTATATATACGCAGACAAAACACTCATACACAAAAGAATAAAAATAAATTAAAAAAAAAAAAAAGAAAGAAAAAACCTGGTATCCACTCACCTCATCCTTCAATGGGTTTAAGCAAAACTCTAATACTTTGTGTCTGAATTATATTACATACATTGTTACCCTTCAGTTCAACAGTTTACCCTGACCACCTTTGTGTACCAACTCTTATTCCCACTTTGAGATTCAGTTCAGGCACTATTACTCTCTATAGAAAATGGTTCTTAATGCAGGGTAAGACACTGGGCAAGTTTATCAAGGCTCTCTAAATGTTTTGTCAACTCTCAAATAGGAGTTCTAACACTCATCTCATAGGATCATGGAAGTGTTATTAAAAATGTCTGAAAACTGGGCTGGAGAAATGGTTCAGCAATTAAGAACACTTCTTGCAGAGGACCCAGGTTTGGTTCCCAGTACCCATATCAGGTGCCTCACAACCACCTGCAACTCCTGTTCCAAAGGATCCAACACCCTCTTCTAACCTCTGAAGGTACTGCATACATGTGATGTACTTATAGATAAGCAGGCACTCCCATATGCACACAGAAATAAGTAAAGATTTTTAAAAGATGTTCTGCAATGCAGGAGACACAGAACACAGTACCACTGTCCTACAAGGCTCTTTCAATCCTCAAAAATATTTGCTTCCATCATTTCCCTTCTTTTAAGAATAATCTTCCCTAACACTTCACCCCAGTCAGAACAGCTTCATTAAGAAAACTGATCATAAACACTAGAGAGGATGTGGGGAAGAAGGAACCTTTATTAACACTATTGGTAGGAGTACAACTAGTACAGCCACAATGGCGATCAGTATGGAGGCTTCTAAAGAATTTTTTAAAAAAGAACTACCATACCAGCTATATCACTCCTAGGCATATACCCAAAAGATTCCATATCCTTTCATAGAGACAGACGCTTGCACATCCACATTTAATGCTGCCTTGTTCACAAGAAGGAGATGGAACCAGCCTAGGTGTGCAACAACAGATAAACAGATAATGAAAATGAATTGGAAGTTTATTCAGCTGTAAAGAAAAATGAAATTATGAAAATTGGTAAGAAAATACATGGATCTGAAAAGTATAGTATTAATCAAGGTGACCCAAACTCAGAAAGAAAATAACTTCATTTTTTTCTTTTTGCCTGCAGACCTCAGCGTATACATGTATGTATATAAGTGAGTGTAAATGTGGGTAAAGTCTTACCTAGAAAGGATAAAAATAGATGCTGAGAAAGGGCACATGTGACATGAAAGCAGAAAGGCAACAGGAGGTTACAGATTACGGGTGGGGGAGTGAGGGGGTGTATCTACTAAGCACACTTTGTCCAAAGATGCCACAATAATATCTAATGCTTTGTGTACTCATTTAAATAACTTAAAAAGAATAATGTACAACTAGATGAATAACCTAGCATTCTCTCACTCTCACAAATCCTAAGTCTACAATGACGACAGAATGTTTAAATGCTATTACCTCTTTCTGAAATTCCAAGGCTTTTGCTTGTTTGGTTTGGTTTGGTTTGGTTTTTGTTTTGAGACAAGGTCTCACTATATAGCCTTGGCTGGCCTGGAACTCACAGAGATCGACCTGCTCTGCCTCTTGAGTGCTGGGATAAAAGATGCACACCACCAACCCAAGTTTTTATTAATCATCCAGGGTTTATATTTGTTATTTAATAATGAATCATCTTCTTTGCATTATACCCTTTTCCCATCTTAAATCATTTAAATTATTTACTACTAAAAGTTAATTATATTTAAATATAAATATACATCATCAGGTTATCATCGCCCTGTTTACTATTATTTCCTTCCAAGCAATTTTTAAATTATCTTTTAGCTTCTAAAATCAATCTGAACATGGGGGCGGGGGGAGCACTCTCAGTAAACCTAGTCTGCAAAATATACCCATTATAAAACTGAAATTCTGTTTCAATCTGAAAATCTCAACAAAAAATTTCCAAAAAGATGCTGGGCATAGCAACAGACACCTTTAATCCCAGCACGCAAGAGGCAGAGGTAGGTGAGAGATCAAGGCCAGCCTGGTCTACATAGTGAGTTCCAGGTGGGCTGGGGCTACAGGGAGGCCTTGTCAAAAAAAAAAAAGAAATCCCAAAAGACCACCAGAAAGTCTAAACAATGCTCGTTTATTTTCCAAATTGCTTCAAAAGCTTCTCTTTCCACAATCTTTGCCAAATTTTCTCTGATATTTCATCTTTTACATAAAAACTCCAAGCTTTTTTCTATTCACACTCCTTTAGTTAAATATATGAATTAGAATATATGAAGAAATATAGTAACTACAATATGTATATTTATTCATAAAACCAAGTGATATGCTATTAAATCTTTTAATTTTGAAATCCACAAAAACAAAAAGTTAAAGAGATGAAAATAAAATCTGACTTTTAAGTAATGCTTCCTTTCTCAAACAAGCAAGCCACTGGGCTATGACTTTGAAAAACATTAACAATATCTTTAAGAACAATGAAATCAAATATACTTCATTATTTCTAAATATCTTGATTTAATATTTGTTAAATAAAAATTATAGGAGGCCATTTGGACTAAGTTCTGAACTTAGCCCCAACATACCAGACCAAATCAAAATGGAGTCACTCCTGCTAAATAGCATATAATCAAGCTGAAACCAAAGGAAACAGATAAGACCAAACACAGGCAAGTTCTCCAGAACATAAGAAATTCCTGTCTTCTGAGTCAGTGTAATGAGGAAGTCCTCTCAGCCTAAACCTCACAGAAAAGTAGCCTGAAGCAGTCTGATGTTAACCAAACAGTATTTTTCACCTCTTTGGCTTCCGCATTTCCACCTTAACAAACTCAGCTTTCTGCACTCACCCAGTATAAGAGTCATCCTATTTTCTTGTCAAAAGTTCTTTAGATCTTTATTTACATTTCTAGTCTCTTACAGATTCTCCCAACCAAGCAGTTTTAAATTGTTGATAAGAGTAGATTTTTAATTTAGTTTTTTATTGAATTCTTGAGATTTTCATACAATATAGTTTGATGGTTTTTAGGATGCCTCCAACCCACATCTCCCCCTAGGGTCCCCTGCCCAATTTAATGTACTCCGGTATATATAATACGGCCTATTTGTCTGATTTGTGTCCCCAAATGTCCTTCAGTGTGGGTCAATCCAACAAATAGAAATTGCCTGGATTTGTGTGTCACGAATAAAAGTCAACTGATGGAAAAAGATAGAGACAGATCCATAACTAAAGTTGTTGTGATTCTGTTTTCAGCATACTTAATGTCAAAGGAATCTGACAAGTCTTGGTTCTATCTAAACTGTGATGTTTAATTTTCAGTGGTTGTCAAACGTAGAAAAACAAAAAAGATACCTCGTAAAAACATAAATAATTCATGAAAAAACTCACTGTTGACTACAGTTTATTACTCATTTTAGAATTCATTAAATTTTCAACACCTTTCATCAATATGCAAAGGTTTATATTAAAATCGACTACTAAGTAAATTTCCTTGAAATTATTTGTTATTTTTATAAACAAAACAGAAATATTGCATCTTCAAGTTTATTTGATCAAACATAATTCTGAATATATATGTGGAGGTATTTTTTAGAGAATTTTATCGAAGATGAATTTTTATTGAAGCAACTTACCTTCCATCTCATTCAATCAGGCCTCATTTGATCAGTTTGAAGGCTTTCATAGAACAGACTGACCTTTTCTCAGTCAGAAGGACAAATCTCAGAGGACTACCTTTGGCCTACAACTGCAGCTCTTACCTAAATGGTCCTTCGCAGGTTTTGATTTGTCAGGCCTCCACAATTACATAAGCCAATTCTTTAAAAGAAACCTCTCTAGACTCACCAGCTCCCTAGTGGCCTGTGCACAGGTGGCTAGCACTGGGCCCAGGTAAAGTGAAGAAGATCAGTAAGAGTATGCAGATACGGCACACCATGTGCCAAGAACTGGAAGGAGGAAGAGGACAACAGCAAAACCAAAGACAAAGCAGCCAAGAAGAATGGGGAGGAAGATAGTCCTTTGAGAGGAGATAAAGGCCACCAGCCTGCAGGAAATAATAAAGAAGCCCACCAACTTGCTCCTAATTTCCCATGGGCCACACTCAATAAGAAGATGGGTAGAGAATATCCATGGAGTAGATGAGAGGGATGAAGGAGCTACACTGAGGCATTCTATAAGGGAGCGCCCTAATGACCAAGAAGACATCATGACTCTGCCCTGCACATTTTCCACCCGCTTCCGTTGTCTTCATCTTTCTGATCTACTTACTGTGGAATCATTTATTCTCAGTGTCAGGTGTCTTGGTACTCCTAATTTCTAATTGGAGATTATCTTTTTGCATAGTCCAAGTTCTGTCAATGTAGGATTTAATGCTTTATCTTGAAAAAAGTAAAGTTAATAAAGAAAAAAAGAAAAACAAAGTCCTCTTGACATAAGCATTTATGTATACATCCTGTTGATTCTACTTTTCTGGAGAACACTAAAATTTCACTCACTTTAAAATAAGACAAACATAGAAAGAAGGTCATGGTTCTGTCCTAAGCTTCTCTGCTAGGCTCCCTACAGACCAAACTGAATTTGCTCATGCTGAAGTTCCCTACCCAACAAGCCAAAATTAATCAAGAGAGTGGAGAAAAAGAGACAGAGATAACAGCCAAGTCCACAACCAGGCCAGTTCTAACCTGCACGATGAAGTCTCCTCAGCTTTAGCCCCTTTACAAGTAAAGTATATTTAAGCATCCAAAATGCTTTTTGCATCCCGTTTCTGCTTTCCTCAGCCCTTCTCAGTCTATAAACCAACATACTCCTTGTATTTTATGAAATGAAGTATTACCTAATTACAGAACTTTAAGGCCAATTATCATCTTTAAATTTGTAATTTTTCTTTTGATATGAGGAAGGCACTTATTCCCATGAGTTTTAAATATACAAATATATTTGTAGGTGACCTAAATAACTGATAGATGCATTTCCAAATATTATCAAAATGCTTTCTTCATAATTCAAGTGGAAAAGCAACTAATCACTAACCATTAAAACTTCCTTTTTTTTTTTGAAGGCAGGGTCTCTCTGTAGTCCCAGTTGGCCTAGAACTCACTCTATGGGCCAGGCTGGTCTCAAGTTTACAAAGACACGCCCTCCCAAGTAGTGGCAAGTGTGCGCTACCAGCGCCTTTTTGGTTTTCTGTTTGATTTTTCCTTTTATCTTTTGAAGAGATCAAGTTTCTCAAAACTACCTGCTATATAAGCATATTACTAACAGCCATGTATTTGAAACACCCAGGAAATAAACTATATCTGTGAGAAATGAAAGATTTTCAATGGTCCCTCCCAATTTCTTTTGGAAACACTGTAAACAGTTTGTCCTCTATATTATAAAAGTATTTCTGTTAAATTAAGCATAATAAAAATATACCTCAATATTCAATGGGCACCTCAAATTCATTTTCTCTGCATACTATAAATAATGAAGTTAATAAATTTTAAACCTTATTTCAATTTACTTTTTAAAATTCCAAGGTTAGTTGCACAATGGATAAAATTCTAGTCAACACACTGCTTTATCAGTAGCTTTATCAGTATCATGTTTTTTTCATAGAACACTGTTCTTGTTCAAGTCATTTATTGCTGAGAGTTAATCTTCATCTTTCCCTTAGTGGCTCACAAAAAAGGGGCTCAAAATATACTTCAGTATTGAAACAGAATCTATCAAACATTATAAGCTGAGAAATATTAGAAATACCTGTACTTTAATCAATGTATATAGTCAACTGCATGCCAACACTATGGTATTTTTTTGTTGCTGGTTTTCTTTTTCTTTCTTCTCTCTTTCTTCTCTCTCTCTTTCTCTCTCTCTCTCTTTCTCTCTCTCTCTCTCTCTCTCTCTCTCTCCAATCACTGAACTTACAGGTGTTTTCTTTGCAGTTTCTAACAGTATTTAGTTTGTCACCATATTGTTTTACATATATCACTATTTTTACCACAAGAACAAAAAAAAAGAAAAAGCAATACATAGTGGATCTTTGCCCTTGGTCTTAGCACCTTCTAAAACCTTTAGAATTTCTTGAATGACAAGACATGCTTCCTTATAGATCTTCACAGAAGGCAACTCTTCTCTGTCAGCTGTGCATATCATTTTTAAACTCATAAAATTCATAATCTTTTGAACCATACTTAAGTTCATGCTAATGAGGTCACTTGGATGGAAGTTGTTTACCAAAGGAACTTCATTAGAGGGTTGGAACTTTCAGCCTCTTTGAAGGAGGAGAAGGGGCCAATGATTCAATTAGTGATGCCTATGTCATAGAATTTCCATTAAAGACCCTAAACAATGGGTGTAGAGAGCTTCTTGGTTGGTGAAAATAGCTATATATGCCAGGAGTGTGGTATACCTCAACTCCACAGAGACCAAAGATCTTGCACTCTGGGTTTTTCTGGATCTCACCTGACAGGTATCTTCACATGGCTATTCACCTGCATGTACCATCTATAATAAATCAGTAACAGTGTTCTCTGAGCTACAGCAAATTACAAAACCTGAAGGGAAACAAAAACTCCCACAACCTTTTGTTTCAGAGATCCCCTGGTTTCTAGAGTTTGTGTTTAACAAGTACTCTCTTTCACCACAAAGTCTGAAATTTCAAATGAGTCTTCCAGTACCACCTATGTTCACAGCAGTACCATCCACAATGGTCAAAAAGTGAGTGCAACTCATTTGTACATCAACAGTTGAATAGATTATCAAACAATGGAATATTATTTGGCCTTAAAAGGAAGACAATCTTACATATGGTACCTAACATAGCTGAACATAGGGATGTTATGCTTAAGTGAAATAAGTATAATCACAAAAGGACAAATGCAGTACCCCAAGCCCCAACCCCACCATAGCAAATGGCATCCTACTGGAGTGACTTTGTTCTGTCACCAGAGACGAAGACTTTGGTGGGCAAGTTCTACTTCCATTCTCATCCTGAGATGAAGAAATAACTTACATGTCAGATTAGCACAATGTCAGGTTTTTGACATTCCTAGTTCCAACAGGGACCTGTTACAGCAAGCTTTACTACTAACAGTAGCACATCAGTGGCTATCTTTCCAATAATCTCAATAGTCACCTTCAGTTCATGTGACTACAGCATGAGTTCTTTGTTAAGAACAAAAACCATCTTTTCCTCAAAACATGGGATGAAAAGCATGTTCCTGGCCATTTCCTATTGTCTGCCTATGCCCAGATTACAGCTTGTATTATATTTAATCTGATGTCTCTTTAAATCAAGACAACAGCACCCATTCATGCTTTCCACACTGATAAGACGTCCCTGATTTTCTAAATAACATAAAGGGAAGTTCTAAGCTCTTTTCTGCTTATCTCAGTGGATCATCTTACATGCCCTTCTCTGAAGATTTCTGCTTTAGATAACACACTATGTTTTGTTTGCTCTCTACCAAGTCATTCTTACCCTACAGAAATGTTACTGAACTTACCTGTTTTTGTTAATTTCCATCTCTGAAACCTATACAAAATACCAATTTTCTACTTACTGACCAATTAAATTAAGAGTACACTGCTCCAAATTTACATATTTCCCTACCTTTACTTTGTGCTCTCTCAGGATTCTTAAAAAACAATTAAATCATCTGAAGGATTTTTAAAAAGAAAAATATATAGCCAGGTGCTGAGGCAATAGCTCAGTCAGTAAAGTACAGTCATGAAGACCTGAGCTCAGTCCACAGAACCCAGACAAAAAAACCAGGGGCACATTTGTAACCTCAGTGCTGGAGAGGTGGAGACGGTGGATCCTTGGGGCTCACTGGCCAACCAGCCTAACCTACCTGATAGAACTCCAGGCCAGTCAAGACCCTGTCTTAAAAACACAAGGTGGATGATGCCTGAAAAATAACATCTGACATCTGGAGTCCATATGCAGATGAACACACATACGACTGCACACACTGTACACACAAATTTGATGGCTCATACTGTAATCCCAGCACTCAGAAGGCTGAGAAAGGAGAATCAATCATGAGTTTGAGGTCAGCCAGGGCTACACAGTGAATTCAAAGCTAATCTGGGTATATAAAATGACACCTTGTCACAAAACAACATCAAAAACCTGGGGTGGGGGGGAATGGTTTGGTTGTTGCTGTTTTTTATTATTTTTATGTGTATGTGCTTATTGCCTACATATAAGTTCACTCATTTCCTGCAATGCCCACTAAGGGCAGAAGAGGGAGTTGGATCCCCCGGAACTGGAGTTATAGACAGTTGTTAGTCACCATGTGGGTGCTGGGATTCAAACCCCAGTCTTCTGCAAGAACAGTCAGTGCTCTTAACCACTGAGCCATCTCTCCAGCCCCCAGTTTGGTTTGTTATTGTTGTTTTTTTTTAATGTGTATGAGTACATTACCTGAATTTATGTTAAGTGCACCTGTGTCATGCAATGTCACAGAGGTCAGAAGAGGGCATCAGACACCCTGGAACTGAAGTCATGGGATAGTTATTAACTACCATGTGGGTGCTGGGAACCAAACCCAGGTTCTCTGCAAGAGCAGTCAGTGCTCTTAACCACTGAGCCATCTCTCCAGCCCCACAAAACTGTTTTTAAAGTACTATTCTTATTTTCTCTAACAGAGTCATTTCTATTGTAATCTCACTGGCTAGAACCTTTGGCTATGTTATATCTAAATAGTAGTTTTCCCTACAGCCATCGTACCCTGAACACACTCAACTCATCTCATCTCAGAAGAATTAGCTTTCCAAAAGGTATTTTGAGTTTCTCACCATAAGAAAAAAAAAATGTATTAAAATTCAACTAACCAAACTATTGAGAAACTATGGCCAAATTTCATTATTACTTACTGATGGTTAAATTACAAGAACATCAATTACAAACTTGCTGTGGTTACTCTGAATCCAATGACATCATATCAAAAAGCTTATTCTTCATGGCTATATAACAGTTCCTAATCAAATAACTTCATTTTGCATAATGGTTCAAATATAATAAATGTAGCCAGATGTGGTAATGAAGCAGTGGAGAGGCAGAAGCAGGCAGATCTCTACAAGTTCCAGGCCAGCCTCATCTATATAAGCACCAGGCCAGGAATACAAAATGAAACCCTGTCTTAAAAAGAAAGGGAAAGAGAGAGAGAGAAAGAAGGGTTATAAACGTTAAAATCGAAGAGATGACAAAACAAACTTCATCTGCAAAGCTGGCACAAAGAAAGCAATTACTAGGGTCTAGAGAGATGCTCAGAGCTTAGAAGCACTGTCTGCTCTTGCAGAAGACTGGTTCGAATCCCAGCACCCACAAGGCAGCTAACAACTGTCAATAACTCCAGTTTCAGGGGGCCTGACACCCTCTTCCGACCTCCACCAGCATTGTACAACATGGGTGCACTTACAAAGACACCAGTAATACACTCATACACATAAAATTTTTTAAAAACATTCTTTTAAAGCACTTAAACTAGACAGTGGTATACATACTTAATGCCAGCACTCAGGAGGCAGAGACAGGTAGATCTGGCCAGCCTGGTCTACACAGTCAGTTCCAGGCGAGCTGGGGCCATGGGAGGGGGAGGGGGTAGCACTGTATTGCTGACTGAAGAATTCTGTATAGTACTTTGGAATTTACAAAGCTTTTACATGTATTACTAGATGTCACCTACAAAACCTTATTGACAAATGTGGAAACCAGGTTTCTGAAATTTAAAAATTCACCCACTATTTTCACTCTAAATATCACTTTCTTTCTACTGCAGGGCATCACTATTTGGTTAAATTTAGTAATTAACATTTGTTAGCAAATAGTGGTCCCATACATCTCATTTTGATGTGAGATTACACACATCTACCTCCTCTGAGCCTTCAAACACACATGGGGAAAGGCCAGAGACAAATTTAAAAACTGTGAAAAATAAAATAATTCTGAAAATATCTATAGGTTAGCAAAAGGAATACTAGGCTGGCAAGATGGTTCAGCAGATAAAGGTACTTGCTGCCAAGCCTGACAACCTGAGTTTGATGCCCAGGACCCATGTGGTAGAAGGAGAGAACTGATTCCTGTAAGTTTTCCTCTGACCACCCCCGCCCCACACACACACACAATGTGCCAAACACAAGTACACACATACATACATAAACACCAAAAATAAATAAGAAGTAATATTAAGTCATCAAAACAGGCAATTTATCATCGTTTCCCTATCTCTCTGTCCTTAGCACTGCTCTTATGCCAGATTACTAATTGAGTTCAACTTCTCTGCTTCCTTGTCTTAATCATTCTCTCCTCATTTTCAAGCATATTCATTCACACCATAACTTCTGTGAGATTAATCTCTCAATTACAGGTATATCCTAAATTAATCTTATCTCATATTTAAACTGCAGACATTCCTTTTAATTCTGTGAAAGATTTAAGGTTATTCTGCCTTATTTACTTCAAAATAAGATGCTATTCTAAGACCTAGAATCAGCATCAATCTTAATGTCCATGCTATGCAGCATAACTCCAATTATGTTTCTTGCTCCAATAGTCAGCTATATTGAATAGCTAATAAATACACTTATTCAATATTTTTACTTTTATCTAAATATCTTAAATATAACTTAGCTTAAAATAACTATGCACCATAAAATGTTATAAAGTTGTTTTAGAAGTTACTTTTTAATATGCAATTCTTGTTTTTATAATTACTTTGATACAGCCTTGCATCCAAATGAAGTCCTAACAAGTACTCTGGTAAAATAATAAGGGACACCATCATTTAAAGAAGACTTTCTTCACTGAAAAGCAGAATAATGACTTTGTGCTGTCCTAGTTTAGACTTACTTTATGGCCCTAACTGCCTGCCAAAGTTTCTCCAGCACTTCTGAATACCAAACTCCTACTAAAGAGACATTTTTAAGACCTAACACAATTGACTTTTCTCCTCTTTAACTTCTATGGACTGCAGAAAGTTTTTCTTTTTGCTTAAGTTTCATGAAGCTACAAAACCAATTATGAGTCAGGATCGATCAATAACATCTTCCCACAAAGAAAACCAAAGAACATTGTACTTTTTATATCAACTTAATCATTTTCATATTTCTTCAAGGTAGCATTAAAAGCTGAATATTTGGGTAACTGTAGGTGTAACTTTTACAATATGAACAAACTCTGGACAAATGATTTTTGCCTAACCTTTTAACCAAAAAGTTAAATCTCTTAGCTTGTTTATAATGTAACACTGAGTCATGTGCTCCTTATGACCTGGACATATGACCTTAACCTCTCCTGACCCTTCCCTGTCTTTCCACCCAAGACAGTGTATGAATGTGTCTGTGTGTTTCAAAGATGAAAGCATCAAAGCACTGAAAATTGTACTTATCTAGATCACTGCAAGCAATAGGAGAAATTTATGACATCTGTGTATGGGGTGTGTGTGCCCATGCACCCGCACATGCTATTCTAAATCTGTCATAAAGGATATAATAACCCTCTGATAAAGGTCTAATTTTTACTTCCCCATTTCATGCTGGATATACTGTTTCAATAAAACAGAGTGGGCCCTTGTTCTAGAGCACAGTTCTGAGAGAAATCTGAAGGAACAGGTTCTCAGCAGTTCTTGGCCCTAAAATGAATGCTGAGTCAGGTTATTAGGGCATAACCATAATGTGACATGGAAACACTGCAGGCAACTTACCTATTTTTTAATTTAAATTTTTCAATTAAATTTTAAGCTAAGCACACAGTGACTTCAATATCAAACTACCCTACCATAATTTCCTTTCAACTTCTAACACTTATTACACCTCTGTCTACCTCAGCTACCCAGTTCCATGATTATTTCTATTGTCATTAGTAATAACTACAATATGTCCTTCTTAGCCTCCACACCTAAATGGCAATTAAAGAATCATTCAGGAGGCTTGCCCTATCTGTCTCCCCTCAAAACCCCAGCCCAGCTATTTTTCAACCCTGCAGAGACTGCTACTAACATATTATTATTATTATTATCCCTTATTCTTTCCTCATTTTCTTTTCCATCTTGAATTCCATAATCCATCGTTATAATCACTCCTTGCAAATACTGCTCGTTTTTCATGCCGTTATCAGATTTCAACACTGATTTTTATATTAAACTTTTCATCCATCCTTCCTCATGGTACTGAAAAAGGTAAAGAAAAAGAACCAAGCTGACTGGTCAAACTCTGAAATCCCTGTCTGTTAAACGGGGTCTCTAGTGCCCCATTATCCTAGCCAACTATCTACCTTTCCCCTTCCCTTGAATTTACACCACCTCCTATTCATTTCACTCTTAAGTCAATAAATAACCTTGCTTCCTCCTTCACCAAAAAAAAAAAGAACAACCAAAGATAATTCTTTATCCTCCTGAAGCAGGACAGAAATATGGAAAGTTAAGGGGACACACACAGGAAGGGAAACAAGCCCCCACCTCTGAGTCTAGTTAGCACCTCTCACCATCTGAGAAGAAAGAATTTCAGCAAAATTAACATCTGCTGTGACAGCTGTCTACATGGAGACAATATTCTTTATATATACAGATATTTCAAATAAGAATGTGAAAATAACAATGAACCATGCTTAAGGTCTAAGCCTATGCGGCTTTCCTCCTCTCCCAGCTTGTTAACACATAATTTTCTAGGAATTCACAAAAATACACAATGACTTTTTTTTTTTTAATCTTGACCCCAATTTTTATAACCCATGGTTTTACCTACCTGACTGCAATCCTATCCAAGCCCCCTCCAGAGCTGGCCTATGATTTCACTTATCAGATAAGAGGGGTGGAGGAGTTTCTTAGCAACCTTTTGGGATTTAACTTGAAAGACACTAAAATATCTATGGCTATTGCTAAGACACTTAAGATCCACTATTTCTTGAGAAGACCATACCCACACTTGGAGGATGTCTTATCTTTTCACTGAATGCTTCTCTAATACCCTGCCCCTTGCTTAAATCTGTTAATTTCTCTTCCTAATAAGCTCCAATTCTCTTCATACTGGCTCATTCTGAAACTCTTTTCTGCAGCAAAGTCAAGAATCCTATCTGTATCTGAGTAGAGGTCTCTGAAAGGAACTCCTCAGACTGCTGTAGGCTGTAGCATCCAGCTGTGTCTTCAGCTCCTGCCCCACTGCCACTCACACTCTAACACTATTTTTACCACCAACACCTATGTGTTTTTATTGTCTCTTTGATAAACTGTCCACACCCCTTGTCTTTCGCTGGTGTGGAAAACTCCACAGTCTCAAATTCAGCTGTTAAAATATTTAAGTCTTTGGGCTTATATATGTTTGGTTTATTCCAGGAAAAGCAAGGAGCAGATGAGCAGGCTGCAAATACAAGACCAGGAGAGAAAAAAATCTGGTGTTGAAATGGAGGTGTAAGTCTGCCAATCATATATGCTTTATCTTCCACCACAAAGAGCTCAGTTTTCACTGAGTGAAATGGAAATACATGGGAGAATTCTGAGCATAAGACTGACATGACTTAGCAGAGGCTTTTAAATAAGTAATTCCGATTTGTATGTTAATTTTAAAAATTGACTTGGGCCAAAGAAGACCGCAAACGTAAAGGTGGCTTGGCAGAGGATAAGGGAAGCAACAGAATAATGAAAAGTAGTAAAAAAGTTCATGTATTCTTAGGTATGGGTGTGGCTGTGTGCACACGCTGGAATGTGTACATACATGGCAGGGGTGGGGGGGGGTTAAAAGACAATCTCAAGTATCATTCTTTTGGCATCTTTCACTTCCTTTGACACAGATCGCTAATTTGCCTGGAGCTTATCAGTCAGGCTAGACTGGCTGGCCAGTGAATCCCAGGGGCCCTCCTGTCTACGCTTCTCTAAAGCTGGAATACAAGTGTTCATATGGTATTTTACGTAGGTTCTGGGGATCAAACTTACGTCTTCATGCTCGCAAGTACTTTACTGAGCTATCCCCCTAAGTCCCAGTGTATATATATTCTGATGCTTTGATTTGTTGTTAAGGAAAAGATTGGTTGTGATGTCCTGTCAACGGAAGGATGCAGCTGCTTTTTACTAAAATAGGGGATTGTTTGAGTACAGAGAAAGGAAAAAGTTCTGGTTTTAGAAAGTCTGTAGCATCTTTAAGAAATATTCAGGTGGATATGTTGAAAGGCAGATGGACACATCTGTCTAGAATTAACAAGAATGGTCCTGCTGAAAATGCATAACAGAAACTTGATCCTAGGTACAATTTCCACTAACTTCTATTGCAAACCATTTGAAGGCATTTCCTACAGGCTGCTCCCAAACAAAGACATGAGAATTCAGGAAGACCAGAATTTTTCTGATTATAAATTTGACTCACAAACGCCCCAAAGCCTTGACAAATTCTCCTTAGAACTACACTGCAGCTGAACTTGTTTCTATTTGCCTTACAACTCTTCCTACCTCCCTCCTTCAAGGTAAGATTTGTCCTCTGACCTCCACAAGCAAGCCCGCTCTCTTGCTCACTCTTTCTCTTTCACACACATAAAATAAAAATAAAATTTTGAAATATACACTGCATAATGGCAAATACAAATAAAACAAGATTATAAAACATATATGGTTATTTTTTATTTTTTATTTATGTTTTAAGTGTGTTATGAGTAGTTATGAGTGTTATGCCTGAATGTATAAGTATACCCACTACATGGTTATTTTAACACTAACCCATACACTAAAAATTCTAATAAACTAAACATATATACTGATAACCATTTAATTATGAAATCTGAAAATAAAGTTTCACTGACTTTTTAAATGAGAACTGCAAATGACTCAATATTTATTGTGTATAGTCTTTTTAAGATTTATTTTAAATTACATAATATGCATGTGAGTATGTGCATGTAAGTACAGGTGCCACAGAGGTGAGGGGTATCGGATCCCCCGGAGGTGCAGTGACAGGCAGTTGTGAGCTGCCTGATGTGGGTGCTGGAATGTGAACACAGGTCCTCTGCAAGAGCCGTACCCACTCAACTGCTGAAATAATGCTCCAGTTCCTATTGTATACATTCTTAACTCAAAAGTTTTACAGCTAATGACAAACTTTATCTGGGGAGAGTAGTAAGAAGACAATTATAATGCCACATATTTTCCCCTTGCCTTTACTCTTCAAGTAAACCTATCTCGTTTATAACTTTGGCATAAATCTCTTACATAGAGCTTTGTTTTCTTCCTGTGAACTAAAATCCTTTATCAACAAAGAACTTTAGCTTCTGTTTTAAGAAACCATTCTGGTTTGCTCTTTACCTCCTTTAGTTTCTCATGTAGCCGTGGAGAGCCCAACAACTATGTCACTTTCAGCACTTTCATGCTCATATTCAACTTAAGAAAGTCACTTGACCAGACATTGCACTGCATTACTGCATTGTATGGCTTTGTACTACACTGTACTGCATGCCTGTTGTAACGGCACTTGCAGGGTAAAAGTAGAAGGATCAGGAGTTTACGGCCAGCCTTGGCTACATAGTGAATTTAAGGCCAGTTTGGGCTACATGGGGGCCTTGTCTCAGAAAATCTAAGATAATAAAAAATAAATATCTCAATTATACTAGAGCATACTCTACACAGGGTTATAGTTTGTGCCCTACTTTCTTCCTGGAGTGGCCATTTTTAACCTGAAATTCTAAGAATTCAAGATGAAAAGAATTCAGATTGTTCTGAATTCCAAAATAACTACACTATACCAACCAAAAGCAGTTGTACTCAGTGCATTAAATAGGACCAAGCAGCAGTAAGTACTGCAAGAAGTACACATGAACACTATATTAATACTTCCTATCTTCACCCAAATATTTTAAGTCTGTAAACTCTAAGTACAGATTTTGAGTTCTTCTGAGGGCAAAGGAATTGTTTTTTATTTATATTTTGAGACTGTTCTCCTTATATAGCGCAGGCTGACCTCAAACTCAAAATCTTTTTGTCTCCATCTCTTAAATGCTGAGATAACAAACAGGTGTTACCTGTTGCTAACTCTTCGTATCTCACAGCGTCTGTTGCTAATTCTTTGTATCTCCCATCTAGTCCCATATCATTCACAAATTTTTGCTCTATGAGCTTCACATTCCACATCTGCAAAGCTAGAGCAATTACATGGCTTTAAAGTAAAAAATTAAATGATTTATAAATAAAACATTTAACACAGAACTTGGCACTGATAACTTTTACTTAATTTTTAATTCAACAAAGGAATGAAGGAGTGCTGAGGCTAACATCAGACAAGACATAAATACAGACACTGTGAAAGAGAGTACTATTGTCAAATAATCTTAAATCCTCTTTAACTTCACTGGCTAGTATCTCCACAATGCTAAATGCAACAATAATAGTTAACAACTGTTAGAGGTCATATTTGTGTATTTCAATCTCAGACAATATTTGGGTTTTTTATCTTCTGGCAAACTCAATAAATGTGTTTTATTTTCAAATAATTTAAAATATAAGAATTAGTGAAATTGGTATGCATTCTTAGAAATTAAAATAATTTGATCCAAATTAAACTTCTATACTATCACAATATACCATGTGAAACAAGAGCTCCACTGTATATTATCTAACACCTTTCCTTTAATTCTGTACTTTCTCACAGTACCCACAGCATTCACACCGAGGATCCAGTTCTTCCTGCATCTTCTCATTTCAGTTCTGGACCTACTGACTACCACTCGGGATTGCTCTGCTTCCAAAGATCTCACTTACGTAGCCAGTTAGGGTTAAAATCAGGTCTAGAGTTTAGGGCCACTACTATAAATTCATTGCTCCTGTTACATCATTAGCCCTTTCTCACATTCTGTCATTTGCTTTCATGATGACTTACTACCCACCCTGGGCTACTTCCTGCCACTGCTCCTTTGTCTTATATCAACTAGCAACACAGTACAGCAGTCTCCCTTATCCACAGAAACATATATTCTAAGAACAGTGGATGCCTGACATCCTGAGTAGTACCAAACTTTATATATATGGTTTTTCTCTACATATACCTATGATAAAGTCTAGTTTGTAAATTAGATATAGTAAGGTTTATTTAAAACAATAATAAAAATAATAAAAATAAAAATAATAAAAATAGAACAATTATAACAATATTTTGTTATAAAAGTTATCAGCAAAGAGCAATAGCTGTGATCCAAGCACTTTGGAGGCTAAGGAAGGAGCTGTGAGTTAGAGGCCAGTCTGTTCTACAGAGTGAAACCCTGACTCAAAAAGGAGAGAACAGTGCTGGGAAGATGATTCATTTGGTAAAGTACTTGCCTTGCAAGCATGGGAACATGAGTTCCATCTCCAGAACCCACATAAAAAGCCAGTGTAGCATGGAACATACTTCTAATGCTAGCACTAGCAAGATGGAAGGAGGAGATAGGTGGATTCTTGGAAATTGGCTGACTAGTCAGTCTAGCCTACTGGGCTAATGACAGACCCTGTTTCAAACAAAAGGTTGAAAGGAACTTGAAGAATGACACCTGTGGTTGTCCTCTACCTCCACTACATATGTACACACATGTGCACACACAAAAAATAAAACAAAATGTTCTATGAATGTGGCCTTTCTCTCTTAAAAAAAACAAAAAACAAAAAAAAACTATGCTATAAATCTTAGCAACCTCAGAACACATTTTCCCCACTTCTGCACTGAGAATTTTCATTTTACAGATGTTCTTTGGCATACAGGAATTGCCAGCATCACTATTCTTGTCCTTTACCCAACATAAGTACATTTGATCACCAAAACAGCTCAGTGGTAGGTAGCTCAATGGAGGCTACTCTGTACAAAAGGATGGCTGGCGTCATTACCCTGCAGGGCAGAGCAGGACGGCACACTACTCAGAATTCAGATTGTTTATTGCTGGAGTTTTCCTATTTAGTATTTTTGGCCCATAGCTGACCTTGAAATTGCAGAAAATGAAACCACAGACAATGAGGGACTACTGTATCATCTCCCTGGAGCTGACATTTTATCCTGAGACCAGAGCACATAATCAACAAAAAAGAGCAGAACTAGTCTTTATGTCCATGCTTTCATATTTTTTACATAAAAACTCCAGGATGCATACCCTTCTGCACAGCTTCCTCTTTGACTTCTTGGTATTCTTCTCCTCTGGGCTCATTTTCCTTTTCACTCAAGTCTGATTTTCTCTGTTCCCTTTTCCAGACTTTTAATCTCTTTGCTAACTGCAAAGTAAATATGAAATCTAATCATAGGCCTATAATGGCTAGAAAGGAGCTTTAAAGATCGGTCTATTTATGGATAAGGAAGCTAAAGCATGAATATTAAACTATTTGCCCAAGGTAACAGAGCTAAGTAATATGGCTGAATCAAGGATCTAGAAGTCTTAATTTTCCTTGTTTTTTTGCTTCAACTTAGTTCACTTAGTTAAATAAATACTGGTAAACTACATTTATTAATTAAAAACCAAACAGGCTTCCTGATGCTAATCTAATCTGAAAGGATACTTGGTTGTTAGTATATTCATAAGAATAAATTCAAGGAATGACCTCATGCTACTCTTACCATATAATTATGGCTAAATTCTGAGATAATTTAGTTATATCCATTTATGCTGCTATATTTTAGAAGAAGCAGAGTTGAAGATACTTTATGGCTTATTTTCATTAGTACTAGAAAGCCTTAATATTTATAATTAAGAAATTATCATTCAAGAATTAAAAGTGAACCTTACAGGACGGATAAACAAGTATTTATATTAATCAGACAAGTCTGTTAGATAGCTAATCAGAATCAGGCTTAGAAGTTATTGAGGATGAATCCCCCCCCCCACTCCACTCAACCTCAAAACCCCCAATCAGTTTCAGAAGGAGAGGAAGACGCGGGTAACAAGGCTTTACTGACCCACATTAAAAGAAGGCTTCTTCCTCCTGGTAAAGTATGGCTATTACATTAGCTACTTATGTCATTTCTGTGACAAAATACCCAGAAAAAAAGAACAGTTTGTGGGTGCCGTCCATCATGGCAGGGCAAGTACAGTGCAGAAACATGAGGAAGCTGGACGAATTGCATCCACAGGTAGGAGCAAAGAGAGGAATACTGGTGTGCCTTTCCCTTCCTCCTTTGTATTCAACTGGGAACCCAAAAAGCACAATAGTACTGCCTACATGTAGGGTGGGTCTTTCATCTTCAGTTAGACCTCTCTAGAAATACCCTTACAGTCACATTCAGAGATGTTTCCATGGTGATCCTAAATACCATCAAGTTGACAACCAAGATTAACTATCACACCTATTACAGCTTTTTCTTTCATTATTTTAATCTACTGTTACATGATTTTTGGTACAAGAATGTGACCTGAGTTCTGTCTCTGGCCCTGAGTGATGATATAACATTCTAAAATACACAAAAGGTCATTTTAAGATTACAACATACTACTCACTCCTCCTTTAAAAGTTAATGCAAATTAAGTCTGTTAATTACCTAGAGAGGACACTGCCCTCAGGAAAATTCAATTCCAGAAGCTTGAAAAAACAAGATACAGCTAAAGACATATTGAGAAAGAAGATGAAAGGAATAACTATCCTCTTAGTGACACAGCAACTCCTCCCTTGATGCAGGTGCTAACAGACCCTCACTGCTAGACATGCTCACTGTCTGAATTTCTCAGACACTGAGGAACTGTCTTTCTTTTCTCAGTCTCCCTTTTGGATACTGGCCTGACTGGCCTGACACTGCACATTATCACATTCTCACTCATACACCCTCCCTCTCTCACTTCCCTCCCCACCCCCACCCTGCACATCCCTGTGCAGTTGCTTGTAGATGGCCTCAAACTTAAAAGCATGACTTTCTCTCTTCCTCTTACTTATCTCCTTCCTTCTGGGACCTGCCAAGATCTCCAGCTTGCCTGCCCTTTGTTTTTTCCGCTGAAACCAATAAACTGTCCTCAAATGTCCTGGATCTATTTTTTAAATTCTTTAATCTGAGACTAGGAATTGACAAAAAGGATCCTGTGTTCCCTAGTAACATATCCATGATCCAAAAACAGAAATATTCAAAAACATATGTATACTTTAGCTATTTTTATTATTTTGATTGTTTATATTTATGTTATGTTTACGAATGCTCTGCCTACATGAATGTAAGTGCACCTATGAGTGCAATGCTCGAGGAGGTCAGAAGAGGGCATCAGATCCCCTGGAACTGTAATTGCTACTTCCAGGTTGTTAACCACCATGTGGGTGCTAGGAACCAAACCCAGGTCCTCTGCAAGGGCGGCCAGGGCTCTTAACTGCTGAGTCATCTCTCCAGTCTCTATTGTCCCTTTCTTCTGTGACATAATGTGATTATGATGTTGGTTGGAGGCATCAAGTAAAAGAAAACTGATCAAGTAAATGAACTCTTGCACATTAACAAACTGTGCACTCCAGACGCCACATTAACAATGTTCTCCTGCAGAAGCCCTAAAGGGAAACTTTTAGCTATAGGGATGTCATCTTTTCTTTTTTTTTTTTTTTTTCACTTGAAAAATGAGTATGTTTAACAAGTCATGCAGAAGTCCAAGCTTGAAGCTTACCAACAGAGAAAAATGCAGCAGACTTCCACTCTACATTACCAAAGGAAAGAATCCAGGTACACGGAACTCTGCAGTGCTCACAACAGTTGGAGGAATCTTACATCCCCCCCGAAACCCCAGAGACTCTTTTCTTTAAAAAAAAGGGGGGGGGGCGGGTCTTCAAGATCTCATTTTCTTCTGGCCATACTTACATAAAAAAATAAATAAAAAGAAAAGCTGTCTCCAGAACAGAGACAATAGGAAAAGTTTACCTAGCCTGTCTTATGACTAAATTTTTTTACATAATGCTCTAGCCTTCTGTCTCAGGGCTTTCAATAAACTATATGATGGCCACCAGTGTAGCAGGAGGAAATTTCACTACGTAAACCAGGCTGCCTCTGCCTCTGCCTCCTGAGTGCTGGCATTAAAGCAATGCACCAGCATGCCCAACCAATAACATCATTTTAAGTTTAAAGAGCCATTTTATTCTCTTCACATTGATTCTATATAATTCTTTTACAACCTTAAAAATCAGTCTATACCTAGACCTGGAGAAATGTACCTGTAATCCAGTTCTTCAGAAACAAAAGCAAAAGGATCTCCTTCAGTCCAAGCCAGCCTGGGTTATACAGTTAACTAAAAAAGTTTAAGTCTAGCCTGGAACCTGGTAGGTAGCTGCTGTTGGCTTTTATTTCAATACACTATCACCATACCTAGTATTTTAAGTGAATATATAATTTCAGATTTTTTATAAGAATTTTATTTTAAGGATCATTCTTTTTTACTTCTAAAATAGCACTGCAGTAAATCTTACATGACACCTGAAGAAGTATCTATGAAACACACCTAAGGAAGATAGTTGTAATTTGAATGTGAAATGTCCTTCATGTATTTGAAAGCTTGGTCCACCGCAGGTGATGTTGGACGGTTATAGATCAAACCTTTAGGAGGTGATGCCTCAATGGAGAAAGTAGATCACTAGGAACCCTTGAGGACTTACAACCTGATCCCACTTCCCGTTTTTTTCTCTGCTTCCTGAATGTGGATGCAATGTGACCAGACTTCTGATCCTCCTACCATATCTTCTTCACTGTAATGGACTGCATCTCTCTGGCACTGTAAGCCAAAATAAGTCCTTTGCCCCTTAAGTTGCTTTTGTTCAAGTATTTTATCACAGCAATAGGAAACTAAAGCAGAGACTATTAAAACTCTTACCTAGACCTTTTATGTCTAAAGCAAAATGCCAGCTATAGTATAGCTACTTCCTCCAGGCATGACATCACCATGGCCATCATGAAGCAAAGTGGCTTTAGTGGCCTACAGAAGACATTGATTGGCCCATAATCATCACAATGATAACTAGGGTCTATGGTAAAGGAGGTTAACATTCACCCATAGAAAAAGGGGCAGGGTTACAAGACTCTCACTTGAGATTCTAATCACCACTCCATCCTGTCTCAGCTGCAAAGGGACTAGTAGGTGCTATAAAGTGTTATAAAGAGATGGAAGGCTCATGAAGGGTTGAGAGTTCTTGCTGGCATAGTTGCCTTGGGAACTCCAGTGATACAGTTGCCCATAACTTATCCATGCTTCTGTAACTCCTAAAAACCAAAGAGTTCACCAAGCTGGACTTGGAGGGAATCCTTCCTTTTGGTCTGTATGTACCGTCTCTAGGGATGAATAAACTTGTTTTTAAATCTTCCTAGGAAAAGTCATGTTACACTGCAATGGAAAAAAATTTGATTTTGTTATTAATGTAAAGTAAATCCTATTTAAGAAACAATTTAAAAATATTCTAGGAGAAAAGTTTATATGGGAGAAGTTTAGTTGCCCAAAAGAGATGGAAGTAAAAGCAAATTCCAGGGTCATGCTAGTGTTTTTCTAGATTTTTATCAATATATTATAGATACATGACATGATAGATAAAAGTTTACCTCTTGTTTTTCCAATTTACAGTGTTTCTCTGTCTACTTTCGAAGACAATCACCAACAATTGCAAAGATATGGAGTGTTTCATCAGAAATGGCAAGGAATATAACAGGTATTTTAAAAGATGCTGTTAACTTCAGTACTTGGGAAGCTGAAGCAGGACCGCTTGGGCCCAGTATAGAAACAAAAGGGGGAAAAAAAGGCAAACTTCCCACACTTTAACAACCCCATTTGGAGCCTGATCTATGTCAGCCTACTGACTTACAATGTCTTACAAAGACATCTGGAGCCTAGTTCCTAATGACCCATGGGGCCTCAACAAATGGTCAGTCTCAAGAAAAACCACTCAAGCTATAAAATTTATTACTTAAGCAAGGTATCTTTCTAGACAAGGACCCTTTCCCTATGGACATCTATACAACGATCCATGAGATAAGACCACGTATTTCTCCCTCAACTAGTATAAAAGACTTCCACGCCCTCTCAGCTGAGATCCCTTCTGGGAACTCCCCAGCTGCCTCTTTGCAGTGTATTTCAGTAAATCCTCTCTATCTTTTTGTGCCTTTAGCACAAAATTCTTTTACTCACTGGCATCGCCAGCTTTCCAGATGCTGTTTCAAATGGCACCCAGGAGTTAAAAGCCTGGGAAACACAGTGAGAATCCAATCTCAAAAGGGGAGGGAGGAGGCAGCAAGATGGTACAAAAGGCAAAAATACCCACTGGTGGAAGGAGAGAGCTGACTCCTGCTAGCTGCCCTCTGACTTCTACATGTACACCAAAGTACACTGCGTTATGTGCACATACAAAGATAAAGGAAATATAATAATTTTTAAGGGGAAAGCAGGGCACAATTAATTAGAAGAGGAATCTATAACTTTTTGTCTTCCCAACTTGGAAGGCAAATTTGCTTTGAACCCAATATCTCTTGTTTTCTATACCTTCTATTTCTAAGTTAAAAGCTTAAAAACATGACTCAAGGCTGGGAATGGTGGCCCACATCTGTAATTCTAGCACTCTGGAGGCAGACAGGAAAATCAGCATGGTCTACAAAGGAAGTTCCAGGCTAGCTAGGGGCTGCTTAACAAGACTTGTCTCAAGACACAAAGAAAATGAGGAAGGGAGGGAAGGAACAGTGGGAGGGTGGGTGGACAAATATTAGCTTTTTATTGGGTATGTGCTTCTTCCACTGCAGGATTTATCAGGATGGTTCCTATGGGAGCACAAGATTAATCACATCATGCATTACAAGAAGTAAACAGGATTACAAAAATTTTCACTCTTCTACTTTATTTGTTCTGCATTAATTAGAAGATCTGAAATACTGCCAGAAAATTTATTATGTGGAAACTTGCTCAAGAGAGCTAATAAATTACTTCCTTAAAATCAGGCTTTAGGATTGAAAGACTCTGAGAGACTCAACTTGTAGGGCTCCTATGGTCACCAGCCAGAAAAGTATAGATGCCTAAAGGGAAGTATACACTAGTGCTAGCACCTAACCTAAAGTACAGAGCAATGAAAGACACTTGACATTAATCTCTGACCTCCATGAACACATGCATCAGCATGCACACATACACAGACACACAGACACAGACACACACACACAAAGAGGGAAAGAGAGAGAAAGAGAAAGAGAGAGAGAGAGAGAGAGAGAGATCAATCCTTTCATTTGTACGCTGGATCTCGTCTTTTTTTTACTCTGCACATTACTTCTGAAACTATTCCCTCTCCTGCATTATCATTCCCTTTCCTCTCGATCTCTCTCATTCATAACCACAGGCCTGTAACGCCTTCTGTGCTGAAACTAATAAACTCCTTCCTCCTCTAGCCGCATTTCTCGGGCTCCTTTATTAGCAACTTTCTCCAAAGAGTCATCTCTCTGCATGTGTTCCACTTATCATTTACTTTTTTCTTACCCCCAAGTGCTTTAGTATCTAATGTCTACGAAAAGATCTTCTCCTATATAACAAATATATAATCATCAAAACAAAGATATTTATACTGATAAAATCCTACCTCCTAATTCTCAGACCTAAACAAGTTTTGTCAAATGGCCTAGTAATCTCCTTTACAGAAGTAGGGTGTGCTCTAGAGTATGTCAGATTTACAGTCACGTTTCTCCAATGTCCAATTAAAACCTTTCCTGTCCTTCCTGTTCTCTAAAGCCTTCACACTTCTAAAGATTACAAGCTACTTGTTCTGTAAAATGGCCATCAGCTTTCGTGTCTGATACTTCTGCATAATTCTGATTTTGTTTCTTGGGCCACAAAACATTAATGTCCTTTCATTGCATCCAATCAGGTGGCACATGATTTCAATTATTCTATTACTCATGTTGCTAACTGGTTACTTAAGGTTTAGATAAGTCCCAAGTTTCTCCAGTGTAAACTAATTCTTTCCCCTTTGTGGTTAAGTCTGGGAGAATGAAACATCATTTTCACAATTAAATTTTCTATATTATATTTGTATCAGTACCACAGATGGTTTCCTATTTTATTCCGTGTACCATCTATAACCATTAATTATTTACTCTGATGCTCAAAATAAATACCACTTGGTCAGGAAAAGCACCTTTAAGATGATGTCTATCTTTTATGTGTTGCCATCATTCTTTAAATATTTTCTTACTTTCTTAAAGATAATTCTGTATCACAGGTTCATTCTGTACTAACTTGGAATCAACTACTACTCCAAACAACCTTTTTTCCTTTTAGTGAAATACAGGCATTCAGAAGTAAAGGTTTTAATGCTAGGTATGCCCACTGCCATTTGAGCTATCTCATTTACAAGGCCTCTCAATGAACAAAGTTCAAATAAAAACACACAGTACACACAGTTACAATTTCTCTCTCTCTCTCTCTCTCTTTCTCTCTCTCTGTGTGTGTGTGTGTAATCTGCAAGTTTATACCAGTATCTGTTTCCAATCTAACAACAATACTGTTTCAATATTAGTAAATTTTTTCTTCAACAGTCAAAAAATCTGGCTCCTTTTATACTTAATACATTCACTATGTGATCAATCCCCAGTGTATAACTAATCTCCCAGAGCTACTGCTGATACTCCCCATGCTCAGGTACTCCCTTCTCTATACTCTGGTTCCATAACACATAGTATGCCACTACTGCACATAATTTGGTACTGTCCATCAGGCTAATGCCACTGTACTCCCCATTCACATTGCTGTTTCTTTCCAGTTAGTCCCACTACCTTGAAGCTGGCTGCCCTCCTGTACGGATGCCTTCACAGTAGCACAGCCATCCTCCTCATTCCACTTGGACTTGAGTACACTGCAATGGTTACAGCCTCTACCTCCATACATTCCCACTTGGTCACTCCATCCAACATCCAACTTATGGCCTGACACTTCCCAGGTTCCACCATCCTCTCATGTGGAGGTTGTCCTAGTCTCTACTTAAGCCCTGGCTTATCATTCCATACTTCTACCCCTCCCAAGACTCAAGTTCTCATACTCTGATCCAGAATACCACCTCTTCTAACCCTGTGAAGACACCAACCTTGCCCAACTTTACCTCAGCTACTCAGAAGGTAAAAGAAAGAAGAAATTCCTACAGCTCACTTGGGATTCTGTTTATATTCCCTACTTACACTAGGAGGATTCTTCAATTTGTACCATTTGCTTATTCTAATCCAAAGGGAATTTGTGTGTGTGTTCATTATTCTAAAAACTGAAGTTTGGGACTGGGGAGCTAGCTCAGTGGGTAAAGTACTTGCATGAGGACTCAAGCTTGGATCCCCAGAACCAACATAAAGCCAGATGCAGAAGCACATATGTGTCATCCCAGTGCTTTTATGACAAGATGAAGGCAGAGACAGGAGGATCCCCAGAAGCTTATGGGCCAGCTAGCCTGCAATGCCCAGCAGTGGACAAGCAGCCATGTCTCAAACAAGGTGGAAGGGAATAATTGACACCTGAACTTGTCCTCTGACTTCCACACGCAAACTGGTACTCATGCGCGCGCGCATACACACACACACACACACACACACATACACACTCTTCAAACTCTTACTAATGCACATCAAAACACACATACTTCAAACTTGCATGAACACACACACACATAAACACACACTTTTAAAAAGTTTTTAATGGAGCCTGATGGTTCAGGCTATCCCAGCTACTCCAGGGTCTGAGGCAGGTAGGTCAAAAGTTTAAGGTCAGCCTAGGCTACTTGGTAAGATCCTGTCTCAAAATTTAAGAAAGTAAAAGGGAACTGGAGAAGTAACTCAGAGTGCCCTGGGTTGAACCTACAGTACCATGAAAAAAAAGTAAAGTTTGTTTCCAACAATTAAATAATTAGGTGGGTTATATTCACCAAATAGTACTTAGAATTATAGAAAAGATTGACACTGATTAAAGAAGCAGAAAAGGTAGACTACTAAAAATTATCAATATTTTATTACTTTTAGGTTAGATAAAATATTTTAACCATAAAACACATTAATGCAGGATACTGATTACAGTGGAATATCTAAAATAAAAATATGGATTTTCAAATTAAACCAAAGCATTTATCATCTGCTCATCTGCCTTTATTACTAAGAAAAAGAACTTCAGCTTTAGAGAGAGCGGTATCTTCCTTTTAACTCACATTTAGAGCATTCTTCCCTTATTCCCGTATCAGAAGTAGTAACAGCTTTGTACTCTAACTTGGTTTTGTGTATTTAAAGGTTTAACAAGAACCAGTAGAACTTTATTGTAGTGGGTGCACCAAAAACTTTGCAGAACAAACATACAGAGCCTGTTATTTTATAGATCAACATATTCTTCTACCATGTACTTAAGACATTTGCCTCAAGGTTTTTATTCCGACAGATAATTCAGCAGTTGTTCTTATAAACACTACATACTGAGGCAGCATACTGCCACATTTATATGTAAGTTGTTCATTTTGCATTTACTCACACACAGGCTACACTCGCTATATAATAATGAGCCATTTAGCTCTCTGCATCTCCTCTGCCATCATTTACTCTCAAAATACAAGCACCATTAGGGGGATGCTGCAGCAGTGCCCTATTTCCCAATATCCCTTCTAGTGATCCTTTAACCCACTTTTCACTATTTTGGTTGTAAGCCTGAGCCTTCAAAAGCTATGCTCTCCAACCCCATTTTTCTCCTTTTTGTAGATCAGTCACTTCAAAATTCAAAAGTGATCATGTCAGACAATACAGTACACTTAAGAGCACTGATTCTGGGACTAGGAATGGGGCTCAGTGGATAAAGCACTTGCAGTGTGGGAACTAGACCCACATAAAAAAGCTGAGTGAGCATAGCAGCCCACCTGTCATCACAGCATTGAGGAGGCAGTCAGGATCACCAGGGATAAGCTGACTAGCTAGAATCAAAGAGCCCGGGATCAGGCAGAGACCCTTTCTCAGTAAATAAAGTGGGGAACAAGTGGAGTGCAAGTGAGGCAGACACCCAACATCAACCTCTGGCTTCCATACACATATGGGCACACACAAGCTCCTCTCCTGGGTGATTAAAAAAAAATCCTTCGGGGTGGCCAGGCAAGGAAGTGTATGCCTTTAATCTCAGCCCTCAGATCTCTGTAGGCAGGTCTGGTCTACATAGCAAGTTCCAGGCCAGCTGGGGCTATAGGGAGACTGACTCAAAACCAAACCAAAGTTCTTCAAAACAAGGATCCTCTGTATCATTTCTCCTTCAGAATCACTCTCTACCTTTCATTAGAACTTCCCTGGGCCCCAATGGACTACATCAGCAGGTTCTTTAACTCTGCCTTGGACTCAGGCCATGGGAGGGACAAACAGGTTAAAAGTCAGGTCAAGGTTCTTATTTCTCTGGCTCTCTGCCTATCAGCAACCTGCAAATTTCCTATGGTTCCTCTTCTGAAGGCCGTAGATCCTATCAGGTAGCCTTCATTTAAAACTATTTAAGGGCCTGGCAACTGTTGTCTCTCCTTGCCTTTAAGATCTAAACAGTAATAGCTCTCACTGTTAACTATGATAGCTTGGACTGGTAATGTACCATCTACTAATGGTACTTCATAAAGTCTCTTTATTGCTGGGTGGGGTGATGTATTCCTATAATCTTAGTACTTCAGAAGTGGAGGCAGGAGGATCAGGAGTTTGATCTGGCTACACAGCAAGTTTGAGACCAGCCTAGGTAACATGAAACCATCTCAATAAACAAAAAATGTCCTTTATTAAATGTTCTTCCATTGATCCTTTAAAGTGTGCTACTTTCCACCAGGGCCGTGATTAATTCACTGTCCATTCAAGGCCGTGCTCGATGTGAGATATTCTAGAGTTGGAGGGAGGGCCAGCAGTTAAAAGCATTTGCTGCCCTCGAAAAGGACCCTAGATTGGTTCCCAATACCTATGCTGTGTGATGTACAACCACCTGTAACTCCAGCTCCATCAGATCCACTGAACTTTTCTGGCCTCCACAAGCACCTGCATACACACACATACACACACACACACACACACACACACACACACACACACACACACACACCAAAAAAAAAAAAAAAAAAAAATTTAAAAGACATTCTATACAATGCAGAAAATTCTACAAGAGACTTAGACTTAGGGGTGTATATTCAGTGTTAAGTCCAGTGTTTCTCTCAAAATAAGTATTCAATAATAACTAAATTATATAAATGACCTCAAAGGTGAGTTAAGAACTTACTAGATCCATTAAACTAGATCTATTAAAAGCACTTAAAAAATGTTTAGAGTCACACCCTGCATGACAAGCCACTCTTTTCTTAGTTTTATCTCCTGTAAAATGGGAATGCCATCACTTACCTCAGAGTTTGGGGGTGGGGGGTGGGAAGGATTTAGCAGCATGGCGTGGCACACATATAATATTCTAAATTGCAAACTCCTCTGTTCCCAAAATTTACCTTTCAAAAAGACTGCTGGGGGGAGGATGAGAGGAGGTGCTAGAGAGATTGTGAGTGGTTAAGAGCATTTTCCTGAGTTTGATTCCCAGCACTCACATTGTGTGACTCACAGCCTCCTATAACTGCAGCTCCAGGACATCTGCACTCTCCTATATGTGAGAATGTAAAATGCAAAATGTCAGGGAGTTCCTGAAACAACACAGAGTTACTGAATGACTCAACATCTATACTCCCAAGTTTATATCCAAGAGAAATAAAAACACATATGCACACAAAAATACAGCCACAGATGTTCACAGCAATACTTCTTATTAATAGAAAATTTGGTGGGGGCTGGAGAGACAGCTCAGTGGCTAAGAGCACTAGCTACACTTGCAGAGAACCTGGGTTCAGTTCCCAGCACCCACTGGCTGCTAATAACCATCAATAACTCCAGTTCCAAAGGATCCAACTCCCTCTTCTGGCCTTCATGGGCACTGCACACACAGGTGCACTTACATACATGTGGGCAAAATACTCATACACATGAAAAATTTAAAAAATTAATAATTTTTGAATAGAAGAGAGCAGAAATAACCCAAATGTCCAACAATTGAAAAGATTAGTAAAATGTGCATATGCACACAATGGAATATTTGATAATAAAAAATAATGAAACACTGATAAATTATACAACATAGATGATCTTTGAACCATTATGTTAATTGAAATATGTCAATCAGCAATAACATTGGTTTGACTTGGTTTATATGAAATATCCAGAATAGGTAAACCTGTAGAAACAGAAAGCTTAACAGTTTTCTAAGGCTTCGGGTAGGAGGAAATACAGAACTGATTTCTAATGAATATAATCTTTCCTTCTGAGATGATTTTTTTTAAAAGCATAGTAAAAAGACCAATAATAGGAAAGGGGATCAACAGGTAAAGCATAGAGGATGTAGGAGGGAATAAGGATAAGAAAAGTAGATTGTGTGTGTGCACACACACAAGTGTACATACATGTGGGGACCACTGGTTGATGTCAAGTGTCATCTTTAGTCATTCTCCACCATGTTTCCTGAGACAGGGTCTCTCACTAAACCTGGAGCTTATTGATTCACCTAGGTTGGCTGGCCTAGCCAGTTCCAGCAATCCCCAACACTGAGATTACAGATGTCCGTGGCTCCTAGCTGGGTTTTTTTCATTAGGGTAAAGTACAGCCTATGAGACAAGTTGCTATGGATGACAGAGAAATGAAGCTGTAAGTGTGCACAGCATTCTGCTTACCCACTTACTTGTCCATGAGAATTCTGGTTATTTGTGAATAATACTATGAACATGGATATATAAATATCTCTTTGAGACAATGCTTTCAATTCTTCCTAGTATACATCCAAAAGTAGAACTGCTGGATTATAAATTTAATCTTTTGATGAACTATCATACTATTTTCCTCAGTTGTACTAGTTTAGATAGCCAACAACAATGCACAGGAGCTCCAGCTTTCCCAAATTCTTGTCAGCACTTGTTATTTTTGTTTGTCTTTTAATTGTAGTCATTCAGGGGCCAGAGATGTAGCTCAATTGGTAAGAGAGTTTACCTAGTATATACAAAGCCCTGGGTTCAATACCCAGAACTACATAAACTAGGTATAGCGGCACAGTGCTGTAATCCCAGCACTGGGAGGAGAATGAGGAAAATCAGAAGCTCAGGGCAATACTAGGCTATAAAGTAAAATAAAAGCCAGACTGAGCTACATGAGACTCTATATCAAAATTAAAAGCCAGGAGAGGGAGAATCTGTCTCAAAAAACTAAAAATAAAATAAAATAGCTGGGCATGGTGGCCTACATCTTTAATCCTAGCACTATGGGAGGCAGAGGTAGGCAGATCTCTATGGGATTGAGGCCAATCTGGTTTTCAGAGGGAGTCCAGGCCACCTGAGGCTACAGAGCTATACCCTGTCTCAAAATACATACATACATACATGCATGCTTACATACATACATACATACATACATACATGCACTCATAGATAAAATGTTAAAGCACTCATTATAGCCTTCCTGATGGGTGTGAGGGGAGCCACAGGAGATTTTAAGACAGGTATTTGTCAAAACTTACAAAGGTAAAGAGTAACTTTACTACAAAGGTAAACTTTAATGTATACATTTTTTAAATCATGTGGGCAATCAGTGGATCCTAGGAAAGAATACAGAAAATAAAAGAATCTCACTAATTTACAAATGTATGATAAACCCTCATGTATAAATGGAAAAAATTTCAGAACTAATGAAGACTCTAGAACCAAAGGCAAAAGTAGATGGACCATATTCTAATTGATATGGTTGTTTCACTCAGGAATTAACAGCTTTAATACTGTTATATACGCATACTGGAAATAACTAAGCAAAACATAATAGTTAAAGGCAATTGTAGTAAAAGCTTACAGATAGCCAAAGGAAGGCTAGAAGGAAGCCAAAATAACAGGTTAATTTAGGGACAACCTAACAACTCTGGTTTAACATAGATTCAGGTGCTTACATATAGAAATATTTATAGATATGCTTATAAACAAAGGCTAAGAAAGGACAGCGCAAGAGCACTGAGCACACTTAGTAGTCAGAGTTTGGTTTCTATTACCACTCTCCAATAAAATATAGAAATGGTTAATTCTAGGACTAGAGCAGGAAATTCAAAAGATCAGTCTAGCATCTTGTAGTCCCAGAAAGAAGTACTTAAAAACTAAAAATTCTTACTTTGGACATATGTTAAAATGGCATAAGAGCCAACCTGAAAGAGCTCCAATGGCAATCTGAGGAACAAAATTAACAAAGCAGTAGTGGATCACAGCCCAGAGTATAAACTGGGTATCTCTAAGTCCTTGATGTAAAAGACTGAATAAATCAGAAAATGGAGACAATAGACAAATCTGTATATAAGAATTCAAATGATGTAGACAGTCCTCCCTAAAGGAGAGGAGGATGACAGCATTCTCATGTGGGCTGCACAAAGACTTCCTACACATACAACACGAAGAAAATGGGGAAAGAAGGCAGTGTAAAACCAACAAACATTGCTTCCACCAACTGATCAAGAGCAGTACCAACAATGATAAATCCTAATGCTATTCTATACTTTAAAATAAGGTTATGAAAATAGAATGTGGTCTCCCTCACCAAAAAAAAACATAACCCAGAATGATCATGACGAAAACATCAGACCCAGTTCAATGGAGGGCAGCCTATGCTGGATCAGCTAGACTCCTCAGAACTCTCAAGATCATCAAAAGCAATGAAAGTCAAGAACTGCCTAAGGCAACATGACAACTAAATGTAAATATAAACAAATTATAACCTTTAGTTAATAGTGTATCAATATTTGATTATGTCAAATGTACCATGCCAAGATACTAATGGAGGAATAATAAAAGAATTCCTACTATCTCTGAACTATCTGCTCAAGAGCCATGCAAATTTAGAACTGTTCTAAAAATAAAAGTTCATTAATTTAAAAGCAAGTAAGAGTAACTCCAAACCGATGGTCTGCTACTTACTGTAGACAAACTTATAGCTTGTAGTTATATCTAAGTGACCAGGCTAACTACACATCATTGTCATTCCCAACATACAGGAAAACAATACATATGAAATAAACGTCTGGACTCACCACAGGACTCTTTCCTCAGTCTTGGAAGGATTCTCTTATCTGTGTCAGGAAGAGTCTGCCACACTTTCCCTATTCTGGACACTAGCCCAAAACACCTACCTGTTCTGTCAGCTGATATCAATGAGGCACAAAACCCACAGACTGCAGTTAAGCCACACAAAACTTTCACAAACAGACCTCTTAAAACAACCTGGTCTACATAACGAGTTCCAGGCCATCTGGAGATACAGGGAGACCCTGACTCAAAAAGACAAAAAAAAAAAAAAACAGTGGGCTATGTGACATGCTTGAGGATACATTCTCTTCTAAAACGCCTATGCCATCACACTGTCTTTTCTTAATTCCCATTTTATCATTCAAATATATGCACATTCTGACTCTGTAAAGCTACTGGGAGCAGACATTATAATAAAGCCTATTCTCTAAACTGCCTTCTACCTATTTCTAGTCTTCCTTTCTACCAAATTTCTAATACTGTTCAAGTGACAATACGCCAGGCTCTGGACAGTGAGACCAAAGAAGTTCCTTGTAGGATTATAGAGAATGAGCCTTTATAACACGACAGTACAGCTTATGCTGTCCTTTTAAAAAAAAAAAAATCTTTTTTTAAATACAGACATGATGGTTAGTTACAATTACCACCTTATATCCCTAAGGGAAAATCAAAAATAATTGCACAGATGCTGACACTGACAGTGTTGAGTCACCACACTCACGCCAGTTATAGCCTACCTCTAAACTGTTAACTGCTAGGTACCAGAAGAGGAGAGGAAAGAGAATCAAGTTGTGGTCCTTAAGATCAAATAGCAATTGTATATGTGCCCTCAATAAATGAACTTACTTCTACCTCAGAAGACTATGTACACCTCCTTAGTTTTCACTAAAGAAATGGAAAGAATGAGCAGTGGCTGAGTGTGGTGTCACATGTTTGTAATCCCAGCACTCAGGAGACTAAGACAGGAGAATCAGGACTCTAAGGCAAGCCTGGCTACACAGCAAGTTCAGGGCCAGCCTAGACTACATAGTAAGGCTTTCTCAAAAAGGCAGGCATGCAGAAAGGCAGAGGCAGACAGCTGGGCATGGTGGTTAACACTTGGAATCCCAGCACTTGGGAGGCTGAGGTAGGAAGATTAACTCAGTGGGAGACCAGCCCAGGCTACATAGTAAGTTTTCCAGGCCAGCCTAGACTATAGAATGAGACCCTGTTTTTAAAAGGAGGGAAGGGGGAGCGCTGGAGAGACAACTCAGTGATTAAGAGTACTGACTGCTCTTGGAGAAGACTGAATTCAGTTCCCAGTACCCATATGGCAGCTAATAATCATCAGTAACTCCAGTTCCAAGGGATCCGACGCCCTCTTCTGGCCCCTGTGGGCACTGAATACCTGCAGTGCACTTACATACATGTAGGCAATGCAATCATACACATAAAAATTTTTTTGTAAAACATCAAACAAAATCCCTGAATAGAATAAAAAACTTCTAACAGCCAAAAACGTAGATAGGTTGTATTAGAGCTCAGCAGAGTACTTAATCCAGTGTTCAACAGACACAAAGTATTTTTACAAGTTACCAAAATGAAACTGACCGAAACCAATGAAAAGAGCAAGTTGAAGATTATGGCTATTGTGTAAGGGTAAAATTGAAAGTTAGCAGGACATGGTGACTCGGTTTTTTAGTCCCAGCACTCAGGAGGCAGAGACAGGTATCCACTGTGAGTTTAAGGCCAGCCTGGTCTACATAGAGTTCCAGGCCAGTTGGGGCTACAGGGAGAACTTGTCTCAAAAAATACCAAAAAAAAAAAAACCTGAAAGTTATAAAACAGAAACTCATCTTACCTATATAATTGACAAATGAAACTATATTTTATGCTGCATAATGATATTTGGATATATACGGTAAAATAGCTAAATCAAGCTACTATTTAACATAAGCATTACCTCTTATGGCGTTTTATGAGAAAAATTAAACTCTACTCTTAGCAATTTTCAAGTACAAAGTTGCTAATAATTATAATCATCCTGATTCACAACATCTCTTTCCTAACTGAAAATTTATGTCCTTTGACAAACATCTCCTCACGCCCTCAAAACCTTAGTCTTGTTAACCGTTATTTTCTGTTCCTATGAATTCAATTCTTTATACTTACTTCACATACACATGAAATCAAGTGGTATATGTTTTTCTGTACCTAGTTTATTTCACTTAACATGAAGTCCTTCAGGTTCATCTATATTGTGCCCAAAACCAGAATTTCTTTATTTCTAAAGGTTGAATAGTATTCCACTGGGTATGTATACTTTATAGATTCATCTGCTG
The DNA here is from genome assembly GCA_035773235.1 of Eospalax fontanierii. Classification (NCBI taxonomy): domain Eukaryota; kingdom Metazoa; phylum Chordata; class Mammalia; order Rodentia; family Spalacidae; genus Eospalax; species Eospalax fontanierii. The sequence continues at coordinate 27,149,946 of CM069543.1, read as the reverse complement.
ATATTTAGGTTGACTCCTATTTTAGTCCATCTGTGCTGGTACAATAAAATATATGAAACTGGATAGTTTTGATGTTGTTTGTTCCTTTGTTTGGAGACTAGATAATTTATAGTGAAACTGATTTCTCACAGCTCTGGTGGCTGAGGATTAGGCACTGGCAGAGGGCTGTTCTTTTCTTCCGATACAGCATCCCATGGCTGTATTCTATGATATAAGGCGGAAAATCAGGGAGGAATGGGGAAATCTTTCTCTTCAAGCTCTTTACAAGGGCCCAAATCCCATTCTTAGAGGCAGAGCCCTTGTGGTCTAATCATCTCCCATAGGTCTCACCTCTCAACACTGCTGCACTAGGAGATCAAGTATTAACTTTTGGAAGGGAAACAAGCTACTGTGAATACTACTGCAACCAACATGGAGTACAGGCATCTCTTCAACACACTCCTTTCCTATGCTTTAGGTATATACCAGTAGGCAGATTCTTAAAGCATACGGAAGTTCTAGTTCTCTATTTTTTAGGAACTTCCATACTATTTTTACATAATGGTTATACTGATTTACATTCCCACCAACAGTATACCAGAGTTCTCTTTTCTGTTCATGTTCACCACCACTTATTTTTCATCATTTTGATAACAGGCATTTTAACAGGTATGAGGTAGTATCTCATTGTGGTTTCAATTTGCATTGCCCTGATGAGTAGTGACATGGAACATTTTTCCATATACCTGTTGGTCTTTTGAGTAATGTTTATTCAGGTTCCTTGTGTGTGTGTGTGTGTGTGTGTGTGTGTGTGTGTGTGTGTGTGTGTATATACCTGCACATATCTCAGCACATGTGCTGAGGTTCAAAGACAACCTTAGTATCAGTCCTTACCTTCCATCTTGTTTGAGACATGGTCCCTTTGTCATTACCTGCTAAATATGCCAGGCTAGGTGAGTCATGGGCTTCCAAGGATTTACCTATCTCCCACTTCACTGTAAGATCACTGAGAATATAGACACATGCTACACGTGCCCAGCTTTACATGGGTTCTGGGAATTCAAACTCAGGGACTCAGGCTTACACAGCAAACACTTTACTCCCCAAGCCATCTCCACAGTTCCATTTGCCCATTTTTAACTCATGTTTTGGGGGGCTGTGCTCTTTTTGAGACAGGGTCTCCCTGTAGCCCCAGCTGGGCTGGAACCCACTATGTAGACCAGACTGGCCTTGAATTGACAGAGATTTGCCTGTTTCTGCCTCCCAAGTGCTAGGACTAATGGTGTGTGCCACCATGTCTGGCTCAGTATCTTACTTATTATTTTTATTTTATGGTTATGAGTGTATTGCTTACAAACACTCATTTTTGAGAACTAAACCCAGGTGTGGGGGTGCACATCTTTAGTCCCAGCACTTGGGAGACAGAGGCAGGTAGATCTCCATGAGTTCAAGGTCAGTCTAGTCTACATAGTGAGTTCTGGGCCAGCTAGGACTACAGGGAGACTCTGTCTCAAAAAAAAAAAAAAAAAAAAAAAAAAGCACATACTAATGTCTTACATAGGACGACCCAAGTTCAATTCCCAGCACCCATGTCAGACAGTTCACAGAGATCTCTAGTTCCAAGAGATCCAACACTCTCTCTTCTGGCCTCCCTGGACACTTGCACTCATATGCACATAGACACAGATATATACATAATTAAAAACAAAAATAAAATAAAATTTAGAATCTTCAAAGTTTACATATAGATTTATTTAGTTCATAAATGCTTTATTTTAATAACTTTTTCTTGAGACAGGGTCTTCCTGTCTGGGATTTGCTATATAGACCAGACTGGCCTCAATCTCAAAGAGATCTGCCTGCCTCTGCCTCCTGTATGCTGGGATTAAAGACATGCATTAATGAAATGTTTAAAATGAAGATGATTAAGGAAATTTTCAGATTAAAAAAGTTAAATATTAATTACATTTAATCTTGGCAAATAGTAAAGAATGTCAATTCAGTCTACTATATAGGTCAGTCCAGAAGATTGACTCCAAAGTGATAGTCTGTAGCTAGGCATGGTGGCGCACACCTTTAATCCCAGCACTTGGGAGGCAGAGGCAGGTGGATCTCTGTGAGATCCAAGCTAACCTGGTATCCATAGTGAGTTCCAGGCCAGCTGTGACCACATGAAGACCTTGTCTCAAAAAAACCAAAAAAGAAAAAAAAGTGATAGCCTATATTTATTAAAATATTTCATTTTAAAAGTATTTGCCATAACTGTTTTGCTGTAATGATTTTGACTTTTCTCATTTAAGTCTTGAAAAATATCAACTGTCATTTACATTGACAAAAAAACTCAGAATCACCTTAGTATGTGTTCGCTAAAAATCAATCTTTAGTTTTCTCAGTTTATTAAGTCTCAGACAATTTATATTGACCTTCTTGATAACATCCATCAAAAGTCAAAGCAGGTAAATTGGGTGCTCATTGCTTTTTGTTTTAGAATCCAAAAGGCCTGAAAATATGCTATTAAAAGTTATCAGTTATACTCAGATAATCGAGAGAATTAGACTCCCAGATCTAAACAGAGAAATTTTTCATATGAAAAGACACAGCTGATTATATTTCCAAGTTATGAATAAGCTAAAATAGGTATGAAAGATACAGCCCTTCCTCAGAATCCATAAGGGATCTGAGGACTGCTCAGAGAAAAGAAGAATCTATGAATGCCCAAGACCCTCTACAAAATGGCACAATATTAGACATACCCTACTCACACATCCTGCAAATCTTTCCACACACTTTGAATTATCATTATTAGATTACTAATAATACCTAATAAAAATGCTCTGTAAACAGCAGTTAATACTGCACTTCTTAGGGAATAATAACTAGGAAAAAAATTGGTTTTCAGTGCTTCATTCACACACAATCTTTTTCAAACATTTTCAAACCATAGTTGGTTGTCTCCACTGATGCAGAATGGAGAGAGAGCCAACTTACACATATCCAGGAAATAAAAAGTGCACTACCTTAGTCACTGAAGCATAATTAAAGTTACAGCAATCCACTGAATTCTTCCACCAAGTGAGCATCTGAATACTTACTACATGCCAATTGCCCATCTAGAAGTTACTATACAGAAATGACAGAGCACAAACAAAACAGGTATTCTTTAAAAGCACAGTATTAATATACCAAAACTAGGGAAATCTGACCCTATGAACTTGTGCTTGTCAAACAACAATAAGCATGCATTATTTCATTCCCCTCATAATATCCTTCTCCTTCTACCCTATGCTAACAAGGATACTTAGGCAAATATTCTACCACAGAGCCCTATCTCCAGCCCCCTCATAAGGTATTCTCAAAGGCTGCTGACTAGTGTTCTATTGAGAAAGTAATGGGAAACCAGCATAGTAGAGCATAGCTGTAACCCCAGCATTTGCAAGGTGGAGGCAGAAAGATTTGTCTCACCTACCCAGGAAGTGTCAGGTCACCCTACACAAGGCCCTGTCTCAAACAAATAAAAAAGAACATAAAGAAAATTGCTCCTAGATCCTAAACATTAATAGCTAGTTTGGATTCAACGGGAATATTTTATAACAGAAGCTCTCTCACTGTGCCTTTCTCTTGGGCTCCATACAAATCCTAAATGCTGAATCCCACATTAACAAAGCAGTCAGCTATCATCATACAAAGTGTGATAGTATCCCCTTATGCCATAAAAGAAGTTCCAAAACACTAGTCAATGGAAATTATGCAAAAGCCATCACAATTCCACCACAACATATTTTAGGAAAATGCTGAAAAGCATAAATGACAATATTAAAATTATCTCTAGCCCCAATAGACTAGTTTCAAAGCACAATTTGCAGTTTAGAGCATTTATCATTCTATCATCAATTAGAAGGTAGTGCCTCACATACTCAAAAATAAGTTTATTATATAAGAAAACTCTCCATGCATAAGTCAGCTCACAAAAGTCATAACAGAGCAGAAATAGCACAATCAAAACTTACTGCATTTTCCCCTATGAAGATTCTTTCACTCCTAGAAAAGGTAAGTAAAGTGATATAGCAGTAAAAATATTAAGTCACAGCTATGGGGAGGAAGGAAAAAAACAGTATAAGCAAGTTGTAATGATAATGCATATTAAAAAGTTACAGCTGATTTCAGAATCAAGAGCATATTAATACACTGAAGCAACACACATCAAATGTTCTTGCAGGAATGATAAAACTGATTAACTTTTCACTCCTAAAATCTAGAGAAATTCAGAACTGGAGAGATCACTCAGTGGTTAAGAGCACTGGCTGCTCTTGGCAGAGGAAAGGGGTTCAATTCCCAGGACCCACCTGGTGGCTAACAACCATTTGTAACTCCAGTTCTAGGAGATCTGACACTCTTTTCTGGTCTCTATGGACACTGCATGACACAGGTGCATTTACGTACATTTAGGCAATACACACACATAAAGTAAAAATAATTTTTAAAAAAACCCTAGAGGTATTCATTTTCCACCAAAGGATTGCAAATTAAGATTTCCTTCTGGAGATTTTTTAATGATCCAAAAGTTAGGTTAGTTATATGCTAATGGATAACTACACATAGACAGGAACACAAATACCAGGATCTTGAATCAAACATTCAGTCAGATCAACCTCTGTGCCTGGTCCCCATCTACTCCCCACTATTTTCAGGCATCTCACAGTACTGCAGGTCAGCCCAGAAAACATTAAAGTTCCTACCAGCATGGGGCTCTGTGTTCTAAATGTGTTGATAACTGAAGAAACAGTAATGACCAGACAATGAATGAGCAATGAATAAGACATGATCTTTGGCCTCTAGGAATTTTTCAGAATTCACACATGCATAACCCTTCTCATCTCCATGAAATGACACCATCTTCCTAAAGCTTTCCTTACGATGAAACAGAAAAAAAAGTAATTTTTCATAGCTTTAACTTCGTTTGTCACTCTCTACCTCTTTCAGGGTAACTTCTAAAGCCTTAAAACACAGAAGCTCACACTACTATCTGGATTCTCTTAGTTTATGCCCACAAAGCCTAGCTTAGTCTACAGGCTACCATGAAGTAAACATCTGTTAAATGACCAGGCATCAATTTTTGTTTACATTTTTTTAGTCTGGTAGTTATACATGGCTTGAGCTGAAATTCAGGACAGTTCTCTATTTTCTTTATTGAGGCAAGGGTCTCTCTCTGAACCTGGGGCTCACAACTTCCTAGTCTAATTAGCCAGTTTGCAACAAGTACTGTCTGTATCTACCTCCTGAGTGCTAGGATTACAGGTAGCAGCAAGCTCGAATGTAGGTTCTGGGAATCCCAACTCTAGTCCTCACACTTGCACAAGTACTTTATCCACTAAGCAATCTCTCCAGCCCTTAGCAGCAAATTTTTAAATAGAGCATTTGAATGTGATGTGTCCAGCCTATTTTTGTAAAATACAGATAGTCATAACTATACTTTTTTTTCTACTGAATTTTAACTGGCTTCTCAAAACACTAAAATGGTATGTCCTAATAAGTAAAATGTGCTGCTCTTGCAGAGGACTCTAGTTCAGTTCCCAGCACTCATATCAGGTGGCTCGTAACTGCCTGTAACTCTAGTTCTAAAGATGCAGTGCCCTCTTCTGGCCTCTGAAGGCACTGCGTGCACATGCTGCACAGAGGCAGGCAGGCCAAAACATTCATATATATACAACATGTAAATCTTTAAAAATTAAAAACTGCACCCATTTCCAATCATTACTGGTACTATAATCAATCATAAAATGTACAAACAGAAAAAGCCAATAATACTAGAGAACCTCACGAATGTTGAGATTTTTACATAATTCATTTAAAACAATCAAAGCTATCTAAGAAACAGAATGGAGAGGCTCCTGAGGCATTTTCTCTTGGGGCGGTGTGTTTGTAGAGTGGTCAAGCACTTGTTACAGGGCAGATTCCTGAGCTGGGTTAAGGTGTTCCACTTCACGAGCTTTAAAGTCTCAGTTCTACAATCCCCAATCTGTAAAACGTGGAAAATGAGAAAACATTTGGTCCTCCAATTAAACGATCTGCTTCGATTCCCAGTTAGTGCCCATACTCAAAAGTTATTTCTTCCCTCTCTCTGCGGCGATTCCACAAGATCCCCGCAAACAAAGGCACGGAAAATATGCACAGGTGGGATAAAAAGGGGAGTGGCAGAGGCGGGGCGGCTCCCGGGACAGCGCCCCCAGGCCGCCGGCTTTCCCCGCCACACCTGAGAAATCAGAGCCCCGCACACCTCCACCCTCCCGAGGCCAAGTCCCGAGCGAATTCTCCTGACCCTCCGCCCGCACCTCGGCCACACACTGGTCATTGTCTGGGGCCTCCAGCGCCCCAGAAAGGCGAGGAAGAAAGAGAAAAACGAGAGAAGTGAGAATAAAGAATGGGAGGGAAATCAAGCCCTCGGGAAGCCGTACGCTTCTTTTCAGCAAAAGAAGCTTCCTCCGTCGTCCCTCAATCGAATTCGGGTCACAAAAGCAGAGCCAACAGCCCCAAAAGGCTGCAGCGGGAGCTGGCGGGGCCGGAGTCCCGGAGCACCGGGTGGGGAGCACGGAGGGAGAGGGAAATGGGCGTGTGGGTTGGGCCTGGCTGGCCGGAGGCCGGGCTCGGAACAAAGCCGCCCAGCTCCCCCTACCTGGGGCCGGGGCGGCGCCGCCCGGATCCCCGCGCCGCGCGGCCGGGCGACGCCCGAGCCCTGCAGACCCCGCCGGCTGCCCGGGGTCGCGGAGCTCGGCCTCCCCGGGGCGCGAGCGGCGCCCCCGCGGGACAATGGACCCCTCCCCCGCCACCGGGGTACAAAGGAGCCCAGCGCGTCCGGAAAGTGGAGGCGCAGGAGGGACAGGGCAGCGGCGGCCCTGAGCGCGAGCGCCGACGGGGCGTCCACCCCCGGCCGCGCGGCGGGGCAGGCTGAGCCCAGCCCGGAGCCCGCGCCGAGCAGGGCGAGCCCGGCTCCCGCGCCCCGCTCCGCACTCACCCACAGCTCGGTGCCCCAGCTCATGGCGGAACCTGAGGCGACTCGCGCCGTCCGGCTGCTCCCGCTGTCCGCGCGTCCGTCCACTCCGCCGCGCGCCCGCCCGGCCCGACGCCTCCCTCAGGCTCCCGCCGGCGGACACGGCTCGCCGCGCAGCAAGTCTCTGCCTCGAAAGGTGCCGCCACAGCCGGGCTCCCCAGTGAGAGAGAGAGAGACGCGACTGGAGCGAGCCGCCGCCGCGTCCCCGCCTCCCCGCAGCCGGGAGGGAGGGGGCCGGCTGGGGAGGGGGGGCTGGGGGGGCGGGCCGGCGCGGGGAGGGGGCGGGCCGCGGTGCACCCTGGGATCGGGGCGGACCCGCGCTCTCCCGCCCAGCCGGCGGGGTCTCGTCGGGGCCGCGCCGCCCTGCGCCCCTCCGACCGTCCGTGGCGTCCCCTGTCGCCCCACCGGGTCGCAGTGCCGCCCCTCGAACCCCAGGCTCCGAGATGGACAGGAGGAGGGGCGCCTTCCGCCTCTGCCTCGCTCAGAGCTCGCTCCTGAGGCCCCCACTGGTCCGCCTGACAAAGAAACCTCTTCGCCCAAATGTCTGGACTGGGATTGAGCGGAGTTGTTTCCGTTTTATTAGATTATTAAGGTCTTCTTCATTCAGTATATCTCATCTCATCCTGGGCTGGATCCTTCCACCTTGTGATTCCCGGGAATCACAGAAATATGTCGAGGTCGGACGACAAATGTGAATGCAGCGTGCCTCGGAATCTGTTTTTAGTAGTCAATTTCGATTTTATTATATTTCTTTCGGGGAATGATTTTTTTTTTTAAATAATAAAGAGGCAAACGATCCAGTAGTCCTTTGGAGAAGTTGCCATGGTAAAAAATGGGGGGCGTGGACTAGTGTGAACCGGGTGTCACCTGCGGGAGACTCTGGGCTTGCGTGTATCTAGATGGTAGGCACCTCGGGAAGTCAGATGTCCCCTTGGTAGTGCAAAACAACCTGCTCAGAACTTCAGATATCTCTCCTCTGGTACTGGAATCCGGGATGCAGGACCAGCACTTCCTTTTCGCCTGCCGCGTTATTGCCCAGCCTACCTCCACAGTTAGGCAGTCACCAACTTTGGCTGGTGCTGCTAGATGTCGAGTATGCTCAGTAACTCCCTGACATATGCTTCAGTATTAATTGCTTGTCTTTTCACACACATGCACACATTTTCAATCTACAACTAGTAGAGTACTCCCTAGTGAGTCATGACAGATGAAAGTTTCAAGTTCTCCTAACAGGCTAGGTCAGCGTTTGAAACTCCTCCCCTGCCGACCTGTACAGGTGGCCCAGCTTCTTCCGCACCAATCCTCCTCCTCTTTGCTTAACTGTGCTTCCTCTTTGCTTAACTGTGCTTCCTCTTGAGGTTGAGGCCACTAACCTGCACTGTCCTAGCAGTCCAGCCACCACTTGCCAAATTCTTTGCTTTTCTTTTCTGCGTAGATCGAGCATAGAACACTCTCTTCCAAGCGTGTTATGACCGATTTTTAAATGCTTTTTTAAAGACTCTGAAGCCAAGTGTGGTGGTTTACATGTCCTCAGAGGCACTGCGCATTGGCGGCTACCCTGGGTTACAAAGTGAGGATAGAGAGAAATGTTCAAAGCATTACCTGGGCAATAGTTACATAGAGAGAAAGAGAGAGAGAGAGAATGAATATTTGACACAGGATCTCCCTGTATCCCCCGCTGGCCTGGAGTGTAGACCAGGTTGGTGTCCATCTCACAGAGATCCACCTGCCTGCAAGTGCTGAAACGAAGTGTCTGCCACCATGCCCAGCTCCCATATTCTTTTATAATGTCTCTATTTCAAACAGAATTCATTCAAGGTTATTTATATCACCTCTTCTTTCCCTCTCCTTAGCTATCATGAATTTATGCAGTGATCACAGGTTACACTAATTAGTAATAGAAAATGTATTTATTAAATGGATGCCTCATTCTTTAGAGCCATGCCAATACTAAGATTCATTGTACCTAAGTTCTGTCATGTAAGTTAAGACATAGGAACCATAATTCAAACTAAAATTACATTCCTTTATTAAAAGGAAAACAAGCTGCCATTCACATTAAAACCATCATGTCTACATAATTTCTCAATAACCTAAAGCTTTACCTACAAGCTCAGCATTTTTCTTTCTTCCAAAATAGGACTCCACAATTTAAACAATTCATTTTTCTTTTCTCCCCGACCTCCCAAAAAAGATTTTGAGTGGTGGAGGTGGAGAACTTGCCTAGCATGTGTGAGGCTCTGGGGTTCAATCTCCAGCTCTGAGAAATTAAAAAAAAAAAAAAAAACTGACTTTTTTTTAACCAACAGCTTTAATATTCAAATTTAGATACCTTTATGCTATCCTCTAGTACTATAAAATTGTATAGATAACTCATGTGAAAAACTCAATGTCCTTTAAACAATTATTTGTAACTTACAAAATTATTTCATATTAAAATTCACTACTTAAAAATTTTAAGCAAAAGTGGTTTTAAAATGAAAACAAGGGTTGGGGTATAGCTCAGTGACAGAACATTTATTTTTCATGCTCAAGGTCCTAGGTTCAGTCCCCAGCACCACACACACACACACACAAAATCACAATAAAGAAATAAATAGGTTTAGGATATTTTTGTTTAAAAGGATGATTAATCAGACTTCTAAGTATTCTTTTTTGTAACAAATTTCTAAAATAATAAGCATTTTAGCTGACAGACATGAATAGGTGTTTTATACACATATATACATATATACATGTATATGTAGTCATAGAGACAAATACCAGTATAGCAGTGGTTTTTTGGTTACTTCTGTTGTTTCATTTATTATTGTGCATGTGCGCATGATGAGAAAGCAGTGCAAGGCCACAATACAAATGTAGCAATCAGAGAAAAACTCTCTGGAGTCAGTTCTCTCCTTCCAGCCTTGGGTAGATTCCAGGGATCAAACTCAGATTGCCAGGACTGCACAGCAAGTGCCTTCACTCACTAAGCCGTCTGGCCAGCCCAGCATAGCAACTTTTAAGGCTGTTTATGATTTTTCACATAATTCTTTTTTAAGTACCTTACCTATATCATTTTAATCCCTAAAAAGCAAGATATAACTCATGATTCTGAAAGAAATACCTTTTTATTAAAAGAGAAGTATATCGTTTATTCTGGATGCTATCCCTATATCCTAACTGGAACCATAAATTTTACAAAAATCTTTCACATTAATTATACCCTTTTGCCACTTAACCTATTGGCAGTGAATTGCCACATAGTTTGGATTTCATATTGCAGATTTTATACAGTAAGCGACAATAAGAATTGAGGGGATAATTATTCTATTTTCTTCATATGGTTTTTACAACAAAGATACTCTAATGAATAAATGCTGAAGGACTTAAATTACAAAGGCTCATTTTTTTTCTTTTCTTTTTTTTTTAAATGGTCTTATATAGGCCAGGCTGACCTTGAACAACTACAAAGCTAATGTAGGCCAAGCTGCCTCCACCTCCCAACTACCGAGATTAAGGCTTGTGCCACTATACCAGGCTACACTGTTTCTTTTTAACTATGGAAAATACTTTTATACAATGCATTGTCTCTTCCGGCTTATGTTAGAACTCTGATTCATAATAAGCCATTGAAGTGTAACAGTTTTCTTTCACATTTTTTTGTGATGTATTCATTCATATGCAAGCCCCTTTTTATAATTTCTTTCCCTGAGTGGATTTTTTCAAGTTCTTATTTGTAATTGATACATAGTAATTACCCTCTCATAATTTCATGATTGTCATAAACATTTAGCTAAGTGCTCTTCCAATTTTCAAATTTCCCTGCACTAATTTTTGGCTATTTTTCAAGTAAAGATGTAAAGCAAATTGTTCACTGTTGCATTGTGAATATACTTTACTAGTCCAAATATACCAATCACCAATCATAACTCAATCCCTTGGTTTCAAGGAAGAAACAAAGTCTTCTATCAACTTAATATCTGGAGTATAGGAAACTTTTCTTTTTAGTTTTTCATTTGTTTTATTTTCTGCGTATGAGTGTTTTGCCTGTATGTATGTGAATGCACCACATGCAAGGAATGCCCATGGAGGATCCTCTGCAAGAGCAGCCAGTGCTCTCAACTACTGAACCATTTCTCCAGCTCCAGAAAGCTTTCCTTAACATGTGTGTCAATATCCTGTCTGTAAGTACCACTCATATGGAATTTCCACTACCCAAAGTATACATTCTCGAGCATAAACTGCAATTCATTTTTTCTCATTCAAAAATCTCAAAACTGTGCTTTAAAATTAAAACTATTATAAAAGTGGGCACGGTGACACACGCTTGAAATCTCAGCACTCGGGAAGAAGAAGCAGGAGGATCAGAAGTTTAAGGTCATCCTCAGTTATATAGGGAATTTGAGGCCAGTCTGGTCTACATGAGACTCTTTTTCAAACAACATCAAACCTACCAAGGCAGTATCTGTAAATAAAATTGTTATCTAAGTCAGGAGGCCAGAAAATGGAATTAAAACTGTATTAGGAAGAATAGGAAAGGCCATCTCCACACACAGGAGGAAGAGGATCATTCTAATACCCCGACTCCATGCCAGTCAAGTGAAGAATGGCACTGGCTAGTTAATAGTCATCACTACTTTCTGTACTGCCAAAGAATTCCCAGCCAAGCACTGGAAGAAATCCAAATTTCAAGGGCATAGTTTAAGGTGACTCACAGGAGGAAACAGGAAAATAAGAAGAAAAAGAAAGAGCAAGGTGGACAGAGAGGCTCTGTTATGCCTCTTCTCTCCATTACTGGATCCAGTTAAAGCATCTCATGTAACTTAACAAAAAGAAAAAGCAATCTGCCGAGCATGGTGATGCACACCTGTAATTCCATCACTCGAGAGGCAGACGTGGGAGGATCACCTCAAGTTCAGGGCCAACCTGTTCACCTGTTCTATTATAGCAAGTTCCAGGCCAGTCAAACAGAGGGAGACCTTTTCACAAACAGTCAAAGGAAAAAATAACTATACAAATCAAATGGAACATGTCTGCTTAAACAGGTAACTCACTCCTACAGGTCTACAATTTCAGAAACAGTTAAATATTTAGGTTAATTCTTTTCAAAGCAGTAGAAGTGTTACAAGTTTCCTCAAGTATTTATCAAACTTTCTTAAATTCATTCAAAATTTCTACTAAACGATTAAACACTTGCTATGGTTTTTCCTGTTTCTTTGCTTGTTTGGAGGTAGTCTGTGTTGACAAATTTTAAGACATCAATTAGCAAATAGAATACATAGCTCCCTGTCTTCTTGAGGAAAGCCAGTCAGAGCCAGGTGTGGTTGCACACACCAGTAATTCCAGCACTTGGGAGGTAATGGCAAGAGGGTCAGGAGTTTAAGGTCATCCTCAGACACATAGTTCCAAGTCAGAGTGGGTTATAGGAGAACCTGTCTCAAAACAAAAATAACAACAAAAGGAAATCCAGTTAAGTACATCACAATAAGCCCACAGAAGTAGAATCAGAGTGTACAGGCTCACTAGAGGCGACTGTTAATTTTTTAGGAATTGGGGATGGGGGCTGGAGAGATGGCTCAGTGATTAAGAGCACTGGATACTCTTGCAGAAGACCCAGGTTCGAATCCCAACACCCACATGGCAGCTAAGGGTCCATAACGCAAGTCCCAGGGGATCCAACATCCTCTTCTGTCCTTCATGGGACATAAGTATATTATATACATGCAGGAAATACGCTCAGACACATAAAATAAAAAATATATTTTAAAAAAATTTTCAAACAAGTGGTTTAAAACATAAATATCAGTCATGGTGAGAATACTTATATCATGGTAATGGTCATTGATGAATGCTAAAAATTAAGAGACTGGTAAACTGTTAAATGTAGCATAGCATTGTGTATTAATGCTATTCATATTAAGTGAAGGAGGTGAAAATGTACCTTACCAACTGTTGTAGCTCATTTTTTGCTGCTATAGTAAACTACCAGAGAGTGGGTAACTTAAAATGAAAAAAAAATTTTTTTCACAAGTCGAGAAGTTACAAAGTCCAAGATTAAAGAGAAACCAGCTAGTCAAGATTTTTGTGTTGCATCAACCTGTGGAGGAAACAGGAGACCAAAAGGCATGAGAGATCAAAAAGAGTGAGACTGAACTCACTTCTACAGTAAATTCACTCTGGTGACAAGAAACCCACTCTTACAATAACATTCATGGGAGCAGGGTCCTCGCGACTAATCGCTTCTTTAAAGTCTCTTGGAGCTGGGGAGATGGCTCAGTGGGTAAAGTGCTTGCTGTGTAAGTATGAGGACCTGAGTTCAAATCTCCAGCACTCACTTAAAAGCCTGGCATGGCAGTGAGGACCTGTAACCCCAGCAGTGGGGAGACAGAAACAGGTAGATCACTAGAGCTCACTAGCCAGCCAGTCTAGCCGATGGGTGAGTACTAAGCTCAGTGAGAGACTCTGTCTCAAAAGAATAAGATGGAGAACCATTGAGGAAGACACCCAGCATCAAACTCTGGACTCCATATGTATACACACAAGTACATGCACACACACACACACACACACACACACACATATGCATACATAAGCATACACACACAGGTTCCTCTTAAATTTCCTCTCGATGATATTACATTAGGAATTTATTTTCCTTCGTTTTTCTTTTTTGTTGTTTTGGTTTTTAAAAATATTTTATTATTTTTATTTTATGTGTATGAGTACTTGAAGAGGCCAGAAGAGGGTGGTGGATTCCTTGAAACTGGAGTTACAAATGGTTGTTAGCCACCATATGGGTACTGGGAATTGAACCCAGCCAATGCTCTTAAACACTGAGCCATCTCTCCAGTCCCTGTTGTTCTGTTTTTTAACATAAGGTTTCACTCTGTAGTCCAGGGCGCCCCCATCTCATTATATAGCTTAGGTGACTTTTTAAAAAATTGTTTTGTTTTGTTTTGTTTTGAGACAGGATCTCACCATGTAGTCCTAGCTGACCTGGAACTTGCTATGTAGACCAGGCTTCAAACTTTTGTCAATCCTCCTATCTCAGCCTTCTACGTGCTGGGATTGCAGGCATGAGTCACCACACTTGTCTTGGAATTAAATTTCTAATACAAGAACTTTAAGGAACACATTCACACAATAATATCCACGTCCCCAAATTTCATGTCCTTTTCACATACATTTATATGGGGCTGAAGAGATGGCTCAGCACTTAAGGGCACCAGCTGCTCTTGCAGAGGACTCAGGTTCAATTCCCAGCACCCACATGGTGGCTAATAATCATCCATAACTCTAGTTTCTTGGGATCCAACACCCTCTTCTGACCTCCATGGGCATTGCACAACAGCACTATGTGGGTGCATTTACATACATGCAGGCGATACACTCATACAGATAGAATAAAATAAAAATAATAAATAAAATATTTTTAAAAAATACATCCGTAGTGGGCTGGAGAGATGGCTCAGTGTAATTTAAAAGATTGCATTCATAGCCAACACACATCTTTAATCCCAGCACTCAGAAGTCAGAGGCCAGTGGATCTCTATGAATGGGAACCCAGCTTGGTCTACATAGTAAATTCTAGGCCAGTCAAGGTTCCACAGTGAGACCCTGTCTTGAAAAAAAAGGACAGGAGATGGCTCAGCAGTTAAGAACACTGGCTGTTCTTACAGGGGACCTGGACTCAATTCCCAGAACCAACATGGTGGCTAACAATTGTTGTAACTCCAGTTCCAGGGGATCCATGCCTGCTTTTAACCTCCATAGGTATTGTATGACATGGGTGCATTTACACACATTCAGGCAATACAGTCATACACATTAAAAAAATAATAATAAAGAAGAAAAAAACAAAACAAAAACACAATATACATTCATTCACTCTGTCCTCATAACACCCAACATCTGAACTTCCAGCATCAGCTATGAAGTCCTTAATCCACAGGGTCGTCTTCATCAAATATGAATGACACTCAAGGTATGACTTACCCTTTTCTTTTTCTTTGGTACTAGAAATCAAATCCTTGGCTTGTGTGTGTTAGGCAAGTGTTCTACCTCTGAGCTCTACCCCAGCAACTTTGGATTTTAAAAAATATTTTCTTTATTTTTATTTTATGTGTATGAGTGCTTTGCCTGCATGTATGTAAGTACACCACATGTGTGTCTGGTGCCTGCAGAGGCCAAAAGAAGACGTCAGAGTCCCTAGGAACTAGAGTGTTCTTCTGGAAGAACAGTGCTTCCAGAAGCCATCTCTCCAGCTGTTGGTTTTCTAAGGCTAGCCTTGAACTCATAATCTTCCTGCCTCAGTCTTCCAAATGCTGAGATTATGCATGTGAGCTGCCACTTTCATCCAGCTATGTGATTTAATGACTCACCAACTCCGGGCTGTGTGATTTATCTTGAGGCAAATTATCCAACTGTGAGCATACAAAATCAAAACAAAATATGTGCTTCCAAAATAAACTGATTGGACAAGCTCAAGACAGATACACACAAAAAGGAAGACTAGACAAGAAGAAAGGAATTACAGGCTCCAATCTACTCTAAAACCCAATATATGTAATATTTATTTCTTTTATTATTAATTCTTATTATTGTTTTGGTCTTTTTGAGACAGGGTCTCCCTGTAGCCCCAGCTGGCCTGGAACTCACTATGTAGACCAGGCTGGCCTTGAACTCAAAAAGTACGGCTTGCCTCGGCCTCCCGAGTACTGGGATTAAAGGCATGCTCCCACCATGCTCGGTTTCATTTATTTTTATTTATTATTAATGTCTGTATCTGTGTTTGATGTGTGTGAGCACACATGCCATGGCATGCATGTGGAAGTCATAGGACAACTTTGTGGAGTTGGTTCCCTTCTTCTGCCTTTATAAGGGTTTTGGGGATCAAACTCAGGTTGTCAGGCTTATGCAAAAGTACCTTTACCCACTGAGCCAATCTCACTGGCCCAGCAGTAAGTCTTAAAGCTGGAAAACAATTCCTTTTGACTCTATGCTCCACATCCTGAGCACTCAGGATGGGGTGCCAAGGACTTTCCCCTATGGTCTTCCTGGGTCCAGCCTGTTGAATGACTCTCTCGGGTTAGTGTCTCCTACTTGTAGGTTTCCCGGGCTGGTATTTCACACTGGTGGCCTGTTGCCAGCTTTCTTTCCCTGGGGAGAAGTAAACAAACGCCTACCCCCTCCTTATTAAACCCTAACAACAAACCAAAGTACAATCCACTAAAGCCTAACTTGGAGACCCGATGAGTTTATTAGGCTTACTTACAGAGCATGGGTGAGGGGTAATTTGCAGCTCGGTGGAGGACCCCAAAGCAGGCACATCAGAAAGTCTTGCCCAGCATGAACAATGGCTTCCCATAGTTGCATAGATAGAGCCCCCCTCATGCGTGTTAACAGTCTACAGTCAGTATACTGTAGTGACTCTCAAGACCACTAGACCAATTCTGTTCAATGAGGACAGAATTACATACATATGGCAGGAGAGCGCTTCCAGAATCCCACAGGTGAAAGCGCTTTCCATGACCCTCCTCACAGCCTCCTCCTGTGAAGAGAGGCCAACAGTCAGGAGATCTCAGGAAGTAGTCAGAGCTGCTCTGATGACAATGATGGTTGCTGAGTATAGTGTTGTGTAACCATGGCCCCACGGTTGTCACTTCTCAGCTCCACTGAGCATTGCCACTCTGGGGCTTTCAGCAGAGACTCTATGACAAGTCTCTCCCTAGAGTTCCCGGTCATCTGGGACACCCTTTGAAATCTGAATGGACATCATCAGAGTTTCACAGCTCTTGCAGTGGGCAGGTCTGCACAGGCAGCACCCCAGGGACACTGCCAAGGTTCACTGCTTGCATCCTTCAGAGTAGTGGCAAGAGCTATATATGCCTAGGCCTTCTTAAGCTGGGGCAGTCATGAAGCACTGGAATGCATGGAAGAGTCCTAAGACAGCCCTGGATCATCTCCCAGTTCCACACTGTTCAGCACCACTAGTCTGGGTCACCCACACTCTGGGTCTGTAATAGGAGAAACAGACAGATTTCTAAAAGGCTTTGGAGGTCATTCCCCCATTGTCTTGATGAATAGAACCTGGCTCTCTGCTAGCCATAGTAATCTTCAGTAAACAGCCATTTTAAGCAAACACTTAACACTCCCTCCTAAGCATGGTTTTAAAATTCTTTACATGGAACTTTGGTTTGAAAGACCCCCAAAATTCACATCAAAATTTAATCCTCATTGTATTAAGAACATGGAAATTTAATTCAAGTATCATATTTGAAGCTGGCATTTTTGGAGGTAATTGGGATTAGATGAGATTACAAGGACACACACACACACACACACACACACACACACACACACACACACTGTTTCCCATGATTTCATTAGTGGCTTTATAGGAAGAGATGCCACTGAGTTGGACCTTGTATATATCCAGCCAGCCCTCTACTGGGATCTAGCCCACGTTAGCTAAGATTTTAATGCTTGTTTCAAAATTCAACATAGTTCAGATTTTAAATTTACTCACTTAAAAACTTTTCCTATTTGTGAGTGTTTGGCCTGCATGTAAGTACACCCCTGTGTGCAATGCCAGAAGAGGATGTCGGATTCCCTGAAACTAGTATCATGTTCAATTGTTAGCTACTATGTGGTTCTGGAAACCAAACCCAGGTCCTCTGCAAAAACAACCAGTATTCTTAACCACTGATAGAAGATTTTAGCTATTTTAAGCTCTTTGGAAATAAGATAATCTCTTATGTTATTAATTCAAGGTATTATTTCTTTCAGTGATCATTTCACTTTAACAATAATTTTATCTCATTAGATAAATAAAGCAAGTTAAAGAAACAATTCACCAAATATCTAATTTCTGGTAAACGAAAGCCTTGAAGGCGCTGGTCCTATAATTATATATAGCCTCGGTCATCTCTAATACAAGGCATTCTAGAAAATATTAGTTGGAATAACTCACAATGAATAGATATTTTTCATATAGTTCTGAAATTTAGCAACTAAAAATACAGGACTCCTACTTAAATGCAAAGTTCACATATTGAAAATATTACGTAGAAGAGACTTACAGGGTCATGTGTCAGTTGGTGAGGGGATGCCTTCTGAGAAATGCTTCATTCAGCAATTGCTTTATTGTGCAAACCTCATGGAGTGTACTTATCCAGACTAAGACAGCTACAACTCTACTAGCTGACGTGATCTTACAGGGCTACCATCACCTATCATTGCCTGCAGTTTTGTCATGTGGTATGTTAGGCTAAAAAACAATTACTTGGCTATTTGAAATTAAAATTATTATAGAATCCTGTATTTTTTTCGGGCAACATCAAATATTCTTACATTAAACCCCTAAGGTCAGAGACTTTTGACTAGATTTATCTAGACCAAGAACTTAAGAGAGTTACGGAATATTTGAACTTGGATATAAAAGATGTTTGTTCGTGACAGGGCTTGTTTGTGACAGGGTTTCATGTAGACCATGCTGCTTCACACTCACTATATAGTCAAAGATGACCTAAAGCTCCTGATCAATCTGCCTCCACCTCCCATGGGATTATAGACATGAGCCAACAAGCCTGGCTTATAAGATATTTTTAAGAGATATATTTGGAGCGATTTTTCTGGGAAGCAAAGGCATAGCTTTATCAGTGTCTCTTTTTTTTCCACCACCCCTCATTATTTGGTGTGTGTGTGTGTGCTGGAGACTGACTTAGAGAATCATCTTAGATGGCTCTTCGACTTTGTTCATTGAGCCAGGGTCTCTCAATCAAACCCAGAGCTAACCAATATGGCTAGTCTTGCTAACCAGCTTTCTCTAGAGATGGATCCCGCTCCATCTTCTGAGGCTGCCATGCACTCCCTGGGGATCCAAACCGTGGTCCTCAGGCTTTCCGGCAAGGACTTTAATCACTAAGCCATCTCTCCAGTCCTTTATCAGTAGCTCTTAGTAGTTTGCTTTGACATCTCTTGGAGAGGTTTTGGTGTTGATTTTTAATTCTGCCTGTCAAGGTTCAGAACAGTGGGTAGACAATGCTATATTCAGCTTAAAAGAGGCAGGAGCACTGGTCAAGAGGCTCATGTCTACAATCCCAGCATTTGAAAGGCTGAGGCATGCAGATTATCATGTGTCTGAGGCCAGCCTGGTCTACATAGCAGAGTTCAAGCCCAGCTTGGACAACAAGAGTCAGACCCTGTCTCAAAAACCCAAGAGAGAAAGGGAGAGAGGGAGGGAGGAAAGGAAGGGCTGAGGAGGCATTTTTAAGCCCTGAATACAGACTACTTCCAGAAGGACACACAAGAGGCTACAGAGAGAAACAAGGAGATTGAGGTAAAAAGAACTTACTTTCCAGTGATGATTCTTTTGTACTTAATTCTCTTACAAATGTACGTATCTCACACATTTTTTTTTCTATGTAAAAAGACTTTGCAACTATAAAGATAACAATAAACCCCAGCAATGCCGGGCCTTACTCTAGGCCCGGTAAGTCAGAATTTCTAAATTTCCAGTGATTGGGACATAGTATTTGTAGACGCTGCCGTTTTGTGATTTGTTTTGTTTTGTTTTAATACTACAGTGTGTTGGGATTCGCCATTAAGACCACAATACTTCCCTGGTGTTTGCCAAAAAAACAAATGTGATTCCATACAATTCTCACTCAATACTCAACACACATCCTTGAATCTCCCAGGAGAGAGAGAGAGAGAGAGAGAGAGAGAGAGAGAGAGAGAGAGAGAGAGAGAGAGAGAGAACTGATTTTCTGGAAGGTTCTGTTTAGAACTCATAAAGGATGATTTAAAGCACTGTAACCTCAGCAGTGGATACAACAGAAAACTACTCAGTGTCTAAGTTGCAGGCTCAGGAGAGCAGACTTCTAATTAATGCTTTTGGCCACTGGATCATGTTAAAAGGTAGCTGAACCTTTATTTATCCCCCTAATAAGCAACCTGCCTTTCCTATGCTTGCAGTGGGCAGGGCCAAGAAAAACAAGGGCCGGATATCCTGCCACTCCTGGAAACTTCCAGTGTTCTGGCATCTCAGGAACCTGCCCAGCCTGATTCAAGGTGACACATCACCTGTGCATAAGTGACCTCATTCCTGCCTCTCACCCAGCAAATGCCATTCATATTCAAAGATTCAATCCTGGAGAGAAACTGCATCCCCCACTGGGTGGGCTAGAGTACTTCCGGGATCTTCCCCCTGGAGTCACTGGAGACGTGGCTGCTCTTTTCTCTCCATCTGCGCGAAGTTGGAAGCCAAGAAGCTCTTCATGAGCAAACATGCAATCAGAAAAAAGTACCTGTTTATCGCGTTTTCTTAGTGTTCTGTTTTTGGTCCGTAGTGTCTAAAGGAAAGAAATGCCACAAATTACACAGCACGATGCATTTGTTCCATTCACAAAGCCAGTCCGGGCACTGTCTTGAACCCATGTCCTAGAAAATGTCCTAAATGTCTTTTGACAGCAGTCCTGGAGTTCTTCAGTCTCCAAACTGGGCAGTTTCTGAGGTCATTATTGATAGTTCCTGTATTCTTTAGCAGATAGTGGTCAGAATCCCCCTTAGTAATTATAAATATGTTGTTGGTTAAAAGACTCCTTAAGATGACTTTTGGGTTTTGTTTGCTTCATTTTGTTTGGTTGAAATAGTTTTGCTACATAGTTCAGGCTGATTCAGAACTCAGAATCCTCCCAGCTCAGCCTCCAAAACGCTGGGATTTCCCGGTGCTCCTCCACACCACGCTAAAGTGCTTGCTTGGCTTTTTATGCGGATGCTGGCGATCCGGTCCTCCTGCGCAAGCAGTAGACATTTTACCGTCCTGATTTGGCGTCTGACTACATCTCTGCTTGTCTTAGTACTCCCTATTGATCCTAGCTTCAGACCCAGCCAACTGCACGTATTTCCATGATACTCGGGTACTCTCGTGCCTCTGAGCATGGGCTCCTCCCATCTGGTTGACTCTCAGAGTTCTTGAGGACTTACCTCACAGGTGATGAGTAACAAGTACTCGGTGAAACTCCTTTTCCTCTCCTGACTTTGAACTTTGTGTCTCTCTGAGCACTACTGTGCCCTTGGCGCTGTCCTCTGTAAAAGCAGATAAGCCTGCTAGTCCCTTTATTTGTCTATATATATTGAAGACAGAGCCTTTCCCTCTGTACAGTAGGCATTCAGTTAATATTTAATGAATGACTCTCAAATATTTTCAAATGAGAAATTTTTACTTGAGAGAGAGAGCGGGAGAGAGAATCATGTTTCTGGATTGATTTCAGAATCTGTTCTTATAAATACCTATCACCCCCACTCCTTTCAAATTATGAGAGAACGGGATTAAAGTATGATTAAAAAGAAATCTTAAAATGACAACTCTTCATAGGTTGCCAAATAAAAAGCCCAGTGCCACGTGTTGTTCGGGGTATTCCAGAGACAGCTCCCGGAAAGGCCATTTCCACTGCTTTTGTTTGCCCACCAGAACTTGATAAGACCCTATTGCTGAAGACACCGCACATGCTGGTCACA
Organism: Eospalax fontanierii; assembly: GCA_035773235.1. Classification (NCBI taxonomy): domain Eukaryota; kingdom Metazoa; phylum Chordata; class Mammalia; order Rodentia; family Spalacidae; genus Eospalax; species Eospalax fontanierii. The sequence continues at coordinate 27,128,417 of CM069543.1, read as the reverse complement.
GGACATAAAGAATCAAATCATGGTACAGTCTGGGAACTCCCTCCCTACAGGCTAGCTTTCATAGCACTAGAATGCACTTTACAGGCTTCTGGGGAGACAGCCTGACCCAGCTGTGAACCTGTGAGCTACAAAATGACAGTGCGGCAAGACACGCCCATGAGTGCCACAGCAGCACAAATATTATGGAGTAACCAACTGCTTTCTGATTAAACGAACTTAAGGCCCACCTCACAGGAGGAAACACATGCCTGGTATTGTTAATCTAGCCAGGAACCCATAGTTACGGAGTTCATAGGCCCCCAGGGATGAGCCTATTACTATAATTATGCTTAATGGACATAGTATCAAACTGCCCTCTAAATTAATATCTCTGGATCCATAGATTAGTGCAGCTCTCACACCTCATCAGAGAAATTTCTTTGTGCAGTGGCTGGTGCTTAACATAAAAACTCACAGCCAGTCAAAGTGCAGAGAGTGTCAGCGGAGTGCTCAGCCACAAACAGGACATCGGCATCACACCCATTCCTGCAAGGTTCAGGGACCATTGTGGAAGAGGAGATGGAAAGATTAGAGAGGACCAGAGGAAAACAGTATCTCTCGGACGCAACTGGACTGTAGCGCTCATGACCTCACAGCAGTGTGGTTACGTTATCAACCATGAGTTCCAAACTTTTATCCTGAAATATCTTTTTTAGATAATGTCCAATGATAGCCCAGGATGACCTCAAACTTACAATCTTCCTATCGCTGTCTCGAACATGCTGTGATTAGTGACCTACACAACTGTGCCTTGCAGTCCTTCCTTGTCTGTCATTGCTTTCCTAAATAGTTAGGTTTGCAGATAGATCCTTTATCCGAACACTACATTTTCACATAATCTACTATAACAGATACTTTGATAGGACACAAATAGGAAGGCCACAAGATAAAATCATCTGTCACAATTAGACTTAAATTTTGTTTACTTATTCATTTAGAGAGAGAGAGAGAGAGAGAGAGAGAGAGAGAGTTTGCATGTCACCAGCATACCTGTGGAGATCTGAGGACAATTTTCAGGAATCCATTTCTTCAACTATGTGGGTCCTAGGATTGAACTCAAGGCACCAGCCCGCGATTATACTTTTACAAACAAAAATCTTGCTTTTCAATGTATGGAAACAGGATTAATGGTTTCTTGACTTTTATCTTTCACCACTCTGAAGAGATCAGAGTGGAAACACTTGATTTCAAGGTACCCTGCCTGATTTCTAACAAGCTGACATTTCCCAACCTAGATGATAACATCTTCAAAGTTTTGAATCAGGTGAGTGACCAAGGCAGATTAATCCAATCTTTGAGGATGATAATTAACCCTGAAGTGCTCAGGATCATCTCTAAGCCTACATAATCTGCCTCACTTCAAACAAATTATTTATCCTCAGTTTAAATTTCCTTAAGAAATAAATTTTTAAAAAATATTTTATTTGACCAGGTGTGGTGGCACTCTCCTTTAATCCCAACACTCAGGAGGCAAAAGAAGTCAGGTCTCTATGAGTTCCAGGCCAGGCTGGTCTACATAGCAAGTTCCAGGCCAGCTGGGGCTACAGGAAGATCCGGTCTCAAAGAGACCAAAAATTTTTTTATTTGTAATTTTTATTTTATGTGTATTAATGTATTGCCTGCATGTATGTAAGTGCACCTGTATCCTGTAATGCCTGCTGAGGTCAGAGAAGGACATTGAATTCACCTGGAACTGGAGTTATAGACAATTGTTAGCTGCCTTGTGGATGCTGGTAATCAAACCTGGGTCCTCTGAAAGAGCAGCCAGTGCTCTTAACTTCTCCAACATCTCTCTAGCCCCAATAAAGAATTTTGGAGTCCTCACACAATTCAATACGTCTTGGATAGTAATAAAATTATTCGTGTGTGTGTGTGTGTGTGTGTGTGTGTGTGTGGTCTGTTTGAACCAGGGTCTCACTGTAGCCCCATCTGGCCTGGAACACTCTATGTAAACCAGGCTGGCCTTGAACTCACAGAGATCCGAATGCCTCTGCCTCCGGAGCATTGAGCTTAGAGGCATGCACTACCCTGCCTGGCTTATAATTATTAATTTAATTAAAAAAACTTTCCACATGATAAATTTCACCTTACACTAATCGGACACAGCATTAAAAAAAATCTGTGTAGAAAATAACCATGTTGGCATTGCAAATCAAAAAAGCTGTTGTCTAGTGTCCAGTTGTCTATTTAACACAGTGCTGGATTAACTGGACATCATTATAAAAATTAAAAAAACACAGAATCCTCAAGGCCAGGCATGATGGGCCACTCCCTTAAACTTGGGAGATAGAGGCAGGCAGATCTCTGTGAATTCAAGGCTAACCTGGTCTACATAGCAAGTTTCAGGCTAGCTGGGGCTACAGAGAGACCTTGCCTCAACAAACAAACAAACAAACAAACAAACAAGCAAATACTAAAAACTCTTACCTCATGTGCAGTAAATTAGACCACATGAAAAAAGTTAAACCACATTATGGAAAACTGAAGCCTCACTCACACCAGAAAGTACTAAATAATCAGGTGTTTAATTGTATTTTAAAATTTTTATTGCATTTCATTTCTTTTGGGGAAGGGGGAAGGAGACGGGAAGACAACTTTCAGGAATCTTCTCTCTTCCTACTAGCTGGTCCCAGGGTTCAAACTCAGGTTGTCAGGCTTCACTGAGTCTTCTTGCTGGCCCAAGGATGTGTATGTAGCTCACAATCTCTTCTAACTCCTACTCCTGGGGATCTGCTGCCCTCTTCTGGTCTTTGAGGGCACACACATAACACATAACATAAACAACATGCATAAATAAAAATAAGTCTTAAAAAAAAAAAAAAAAAAAAACCTCCGGAAAACATTGTCTATCAAAATGACAAAAAAAATTAAAAGACTGACAATCCCAACTACATACTGGAACAATGGGAATTCTGACACGTTGCCAAGGGAAACATGGATTTACACAACTTTGAAGAATGATCTGTCAATACTATGTGACCCCAAAATTCTACTCTTAGGCATATACTCAAAAATAATGCATTTTCCACCAAAAGGCACATACAAGGACGTTTTTAGCAATGATTATTCATACAGCTAAATCTGGAAACAACTCAAATTTCCTTCAATGGGAGAAGAATAAATAATGGTATATTCAAATAATAATGGAAGGAAGGGAAAGGAATGAAATACAAGCAACTCTTTTAAAAAATAAAAAGATGAGCCAGGCTGGTGCACACCTTTAATTCCAGCACTCGGGAGGCAGAGGCAGATGGGTCAGCCTGGTCTATATGGCAAATTCCAAAATAAAAAATAAATCAAAAGAAGCCAGACCTAAAGATTTTGTAACATGAGCAATATGTAGTGGTTGGTAATTCTATAATTCCAGCCCCAGGGGTTGGGGGTGGCAGGCTGGGAAGTACAGTTGGGGTGGAGGCAAGATGATCAAGAGTTCAAGGATAGCCTGAGCTACATAGCAGCACATAATTACATTTATAACAATTTTCAAAACAAGAAAACATAAATTGTAGAGTTAAAAGCCAGCATTAAAAAAAAAAAGTCAGCACAGTGTTTATTTCTAGGGAGAAGGTAATGATGGACACAGGCCCAGGCGAGCTTGGGACGCTGGTACTCTTTCATTTCCTCTGGGTGAGGCGCTCCCAGATGTCTTCACGTGGTGATTAGACATGGTCCTGGCAGCACTTTGTACTTTACTGTGCTTGTCATACTTCGATTTTTAAAATATTTGTTTTTATTTTTACTTCTTCTGTGTATGAGTGTATTGCCTGCATCTGTTTAACTGCACCCGTGTCGTGCAATGCCGGTGGAGGTTAAAAGAAGGCATTGAATCCCCAGGCACTGAAGTTAGAGACTGTTGTTAGCCATGTGAGTGCTGGGAATCGAACACGGGTCTCTCCAAGAGCAGTCAGTGTTCTTAACCGAGGAGCCATCTCTCCAGCCTTCAATTATTAAGAATATATATATATATATATATATATATATATATATATATATATATATATATATATATATATGTGTGTATGTATTAAAGAGTTAATATCTTCAGGTACTCGTTTGCCTTGAAAAATGACTCTAGTTTCCAAAAGAAATGTTGGAATACTCGCAACACTATTCAGTTCTCATGGAAATTCTCAAATATTTTTACTGAACATCAGTTGTACCTGGCAAAACAGTTAAACCCACTGTGCGGACGGTTTGCCATTGGGTTAGCGTTGACTGCCATCTAGCGGTGAGAATACAGTACTACACAGAGATAAAAATTCCTCCTACGAACAAACGGATCTTGACTGGGAGCTACAATTTACCCAGTGACTTTTTCAATTTATTATCTATACATGATGTAAATATTTTTAATAAATATTTTAGTTATCACTTTTATTTTTATTTTATGTGTTTGAGTGTATTGCCTGCATGTGTGTAAGTGCACCCGTGTTGTGCAGTGCCCGTGGAGGTCAGAACTGAAGGCGCTGAAACTGGAGTTACCGACTGTTGTTAGCCGCCATGGGGTGCTGGGACTCGAACCCGAATCCTTTGCAAGAGCAGCCCGTGCTCTTAACCGCTGAGCCATGTCGCCAACCTCACCTAGTAAAGATTATAACATTAATTTAAGGCTGTTAATTTAGATAATCCATTTCTGAGACAAGTTCATGTAATTTTTCTTCTCTTCCTTTACTGCTTTGCCCTCCTTTCTGATTATAGCCCGCTTTGTACAGCAAATAAGGACCAGCAACGAGTAAAGGTCTGTTTCCACGAAGGCCGCAGAGAGGAAACAGACTGTGTGCCCTGCAGTTCCCTGAGCACGCTCAGCACACGTACCGGGCTTCCGTGCTGCTCAAAGTCCCCTCCTTGGACCTCAGTTATGCTTCTGTGGCATGTGCTGTACTGACAGACATTCCACTCACTGTGGTGAAATCTACAGTCAAGAGAAATAAAGGGGCAATTCTTCGGTGAGAATAAGCACGTTTGAATCTCAAGGATTAACTACACATTTTTTAAGTGAAAGAGGAATTTTCTGAGGTAGGGCCCTCTGAAAGAATCTGTAAGGCTGCTAGCGGCTTTTGGGGTGGGTTTCAGCAACTTTACGGAATAAAAGGAAGGGAAAGAGGCGCCTTAGTTGCTTCCTCTAGTGTCCTGAGCCACACCAAATCCAGACTGCTTACCAAGAAATCAAAACAAACACAGTTTCATCCTCCTCACTGAAGTGAGAGCCAGTCTGCATTTCTACCGAATAGGACATCATTTCCTTGTGCCTTTAATTGGCTTCTGATCCTTATCTTCTTCTAGAGACTATTAAATCATTTCAGCTTATAAATTCATAAATTATATAGAACACTGAGACGTTTATTATCATTGCTTGAGTTGTCAGACGGATTCTGAATAGTATGTTTGAAGGTGTCTACTAAGCTAAGTACTATACAAGCGCCTGCTGTGATTAACTGTCATCATATTGCTTCAAGTTCCCATTAAATCCAGCTTTCTTCTTTGTGTGTGTGTGTGTGTGTGTGTGTGTGTGTGTGTGTGTGTGTGTGTGTGTGGTGTGCACTGAGTGAACATAGATTTATTTAGGAAAAGTGAGAATGGGGAGGTTGTGAGGGAGGTACACGCCCAGATTCTTCTTAGAATAAACATTTACCTATTTCTTATATCATACAAGTGAAACCTTTCCTGATTTTTCTGTTTTCTTTTGATGTTTTTTTTTCTTTGAGATGGGGTCTCATTTAGCTCAGGCTGGTTTCCAATTCACTATTTAGCTGAAGTTGATCTTCAACCCGGATCTTCCTTCCTCGGCTTTCCAGGTGCTGGGGCCTCAGACAGGGCGCAGACCTGTGCCATCAGGTCTGGCTTCCTTTTTTGACTTTTTTTTCTTATGTGTATGACTGTTTTGCCTGCATGTATGTAAGTGTACCATCTTAGAATTCACTATGTAGACCAGGCTGGCCTTGGGCTCACAGAGATCCACCTGCCTCTCCCTCCTGAGTGCTGGGATTAAAGGAGTGTGCCCAGGAGTTTTAAGAGATCATAAAGACCATTTTATCTATTCTTTTTTTCAAAGACAGTGTCTCACTATGCAGTCCTGGCTGACCTAGAAATTGTTTTGTAGACCAGGCTGGATTCAAATTCACAGAGATCTGCCAACTTCTTTCTGCCTCTTGAGTTACACAGTGAGACCCTGTCTCAAGAAAAAAACAAACACAAAGTTTCAGGTAGCATGATACTTTAGACCCTAAATAATTTAGCAAGCATGTTCAAAGGGTGGTAATATACTAAGAAAAATTAATAATTTGATGATGTTATCTCATATCTTATTTATATTTATCTTTTCTCAAGAAATATCTTTATTCATTACATATGGTGGCTCCAATCAGAGAACTACCAAAATTGCTTATCAAGAATGCAAAGCTGGAGAAATGACTCAGTTCTTGAAGAAGACCCGAATTCAGTTCCCAGCACCAATGTCAGGTGGCTCACAACCACCTGTAACTCTAGCTCCAGGAGATCTGATGCCCTCTTCTGGTCTCCTTGGGCATCAACACACAGAAATCAAAAATAAAAATAAAACTTAAAAATAAAAATAAAAAAAAGGAATGCAAGGGAAGTTTACTGTTTAGGAGTAGAAATCACTACTTTGATTATATCTTATTAGTGTCTGAGGTGGAAACAAAGAAGCAGAGTGTATATGAGGTTTGGGGACGATGAAGTTTAAAGTGAGTCTTCTGAATAAAAAAGGTTTTTGTTTGTTTGTTTTTTTCTTTTTCTTTTTTTGGATAAGTGTGTGTGGTGAGCATACATGTGTATATACGTGTGTGTGCATGTATGTGTGTAGGTACATGTGTACGCGTCAGGGAGGAGGTAAGTTCCTTGATCACTCTTCACCTTAGCCATTGAGGCACGGTCTCTCAGTGACATGGTCTCTCGGTTGAACCTGGAGCTCGCAGTTTTAGTCTGGCTAGCCAGTTTGCTTTGGGGATTTTCTGTCTCTACCTTCTGAGCCCTGAGTTACAGGCAGAACCCCACCCAATATTTATATGGGTCTGGGGAATCTGAGTCACCTCTCCAGCTCTATTTTTTTTAATATTTTATTTTCTGTGTATATCTTGCCTACATGTGTGTAGGACCATCACATGCATGTGGTGCTCACAGAGACCAAGAGAGGGTACCAGAGTCCCAGGAACTGGAGTCACAGTTGTTTGTCAGTGGCAATGTGGGTGCTGAGAGCTGAATCTGGGTCCTCTACAAGAGCAGCCAGCCCTCTTAACTGCTGAGCCATCTCTCCAACCCCTGTTTGTTTGGAGATAGGTCCTCACCATATAGCCAAACCTGGTCCAGAGATTATGATCCTCCTGCTTCAACCTCCCTAGTGATGGGATCACAAGCAGGTGCCACTGTGCCTAGCAAAACAATGGTTTCATGTTTTTTATTACCCTGAGAAAAGAGTTTACTGTAATGACAGGAGAACAATTCAGGATTATGGCAAACGGACTTTTAGGCAAGTTCCTTGTCCTAGTTAGCTTTCTTGCTGCTGATAAATACCATGACCAAAAGGCGACTTGTGGAGAGGAAGGTTTATTTGGCTCCCAGGCTACATACAGTTCATCACTGAGGAAAGTCAAAGCAGGAACAGTGCAGAGACTGTAAAGGAATGCTGCTTACTGCCTTGCTTCCCCTGGCATGCTCAACTGCCCTTTGTATTATTATTTTTTATTTTATGTGTGTGAGTGTATTGCCTGTATAGTGTAAATGCACCAGTATTGTGCAATGCCCACAGAGATCAGAAGAAGGTATCAGATCCCCCGGAACTGGAGTTATGGATGGTTGTTAGCCACCATGTGAGTGCTGGGAATTGAACCTGGGTCTTCCGCAAGTCAGTGCTCTTAACTGCTGAGCCATCTCTCCAACCTGGCCTTTCTTAAACAGCCTGGGTATGATGCTTCCTACAATTGGGCCCTCCTGCATCAATTAGAAATCAAGCAAATGCCTCACAGACATACCTACAGGCCAATCTGATGGAAGGAATTCTTCAATTGGATCCCCTCTTCCTAGGATATCTAGGTTTGTATCAAGTTCACAAAAGCTAGCCAACACCTTCCCATAATGAGTAATAGATTCTTTTTGCTGTTATCTTCTTGGAAAAGTATTTCCTAAAATAACAAAAAGATGCTAATGAAGATGAAGAGCAGTAAAGTCATATCCCTATAGACAGAAAACTGTGTAACTGTACATTAGTTGTGCAAAGGAAATATAAAAATTTCTCATGCGCTCATTACTCAGTTTTACTTTCTCTTCAGGCTGCATCAGCCTGGCACACTTATCAAAACTAAGAAGCCGACCTTGGCACGTTACTGTTACTAAACCACACACTTTATTCAGCTTTTGCTCAGTCCATCGATTGCTCGTTTTTCTGTTCCGAGATGCAGTCTGGATACCACACTGCATTTTTATCTGTCACGGTCTTCTAGCATTCCCTCAACTATGATTTCTTATTTGTGAAAATATTGGAGAGCTCTAAATGAAATAAAGCTAGTGCTGGCTGTTTCCAATTATATTTAACTTTTGGTTGGGATTTTGAGAAAACAAAAATTAATTAATTTTAAAAATAGATGAAAATTCCTTGACGAATCAGCTGGATATGCAAACAGGCTAGGGTTGTAAGGATCCACATCAGATCAAGACGTACAAGATCCTGGGCCAGCAAGATGACTAGGATTTTTTTTTTTTCCCTTTTTTTTCTCCCTCAGATAGTTTTTGGAATTTGTGCTTCCAAAGCAACAACCAGGACTAAAAGAGATCTGATCATAATTATTACTACAAATATCTGGGCAGAAATTAAGCTGCTCAGGCCCCAAAGCAAATACATTCCAGATGTGTCCAAAGGGAATAACATAAAGCTGTAGAAAGAAGCTGGAGTCACTGAGAATTACAGACAAAGGAATCACTTCCAGTGGCCAAAGTCAGAGCTTAGTTAACAAGTGTTCCTGTTACTTCAGGGTTGGTAGAGAGCCATCTGCCCCACAGGATTTTGAATGCCTTCTTCCAAAGGAGAATCTTTACTGTAGGAATCCTGATTATGGGCTAGATTACATCAAGAGTAAAAGGAAGGGACGGAGAGATGGCTCAGCAGTTAAGAACACGTACTGCTTGCAAAGACCCAGTTTGGTTCCCAGCACCCATATTTGGTGACTTACAACTGGAGTTATACTCCAGCCCTCATCTGGTCGCCACAGGCATGTGATATACACAGACATACATACATATAAATAACAATAATAATAAATCTTTAAAAAGATCAAAAGGAGCTTCATTTGTGTGAATGTATTATGACATGTCACTTAGAGATCCTGGATTTTGATCTGGGTACCCTGACTAGATGGCACATTTAGTTTCTCTGCCTTAGGAAATGAGTGCACATTGTGTTCAAAAAGGAGAATTGAAGCGCTGGAGAGATGGCTCATAGGTTAAAAAGCACTGACTGCTCTTGCAAGAGGACTTGGGTTCGATTCCCAGCACCCACATGACACCCAGCTAACAACTGTCCTTAACCTCCAGTTCCAGGGAATACAAGGTCCTCTTCTGACCCTGACACAACATGGGTACACTTACACACACGCAGGTAAGGCACTCATATACACAAAATAATAATAATGTAAAAAATGAGTATTTGGGGGTCAGGAGGAAACATTCCTGGTTTTCTTCCTTCTGGATGCTTAGTAAGACTACACTTCTTTTGTCTTCTTGAAGCTGGAAGGAACTCTGTGGTTTGTTTGGGGCAGGGAAACAATATAACTTTCGAGAGGAAGTCTGTAAAAGTGAGCAGCCTGCCTCTCTCCCCTCCCTGCAGAGCTTCCCGGTGGTACGTCAGTTAATAGAGACCCTGTCAGGCTGCTTCCTTCAGTCAAAACAACACAGGCCAGGGCCTACAATCCTATTACTCACTCCCTGGCTAGAGTTACATTCTGTTGTAGAACATTAAAAAATAATTAGAACTTAGTTCACACAGAGCAGGAGAGATGGCTCAGAGGTTAAGAGCACTGGGGGCCTGCAACCTTATCTTTAACTCCAGTTCCGGGGGATCCTACCCCCTCTTCTGGCCTCTGTGAGTATTGCACATACTTGGTGCACTTACATATATGCGGGCAAAATAAAAAAGCATACAAATAATTTTTTTTGTAAATGAAGTAAAATAAAGAGCCAAGGTAGTCTGGGGATGTTGAGAAAATAGAGCAAAAGACTTCATCCAGTGGCAACTCAGATATTAGCACTCAGCTTCCATTGAGAACAGGAACTGTGTCCATTATACATCCTCACTCCAAAGTCAGTTAGTGTCTGACATGGATATGGCAAATAGTAAACACCTGAAGTAGTGAGTTCAGCTAACTTGGTTGCTCACTTGGAACATTTAATCTTCAAGATGATTTTCTGCAGCTATCCCTAGTTAGGGCCATCCGGTGAAGGAGATATGGAAGGGTTGGGAAGGTAATCTTGATGTCACAGTAAGAGGCAAGCTAGGTTAGTATCTTTGTGCCAGAAATGGTAAATTGAGGTTACGAGTCCCTCCTGATCGCACCACTAAGTAATCAGTCTTTGTGCTCTAGTTTCACGAGTCAACAAACTTTTTTGCCTAGGAGAGTCATATCAGGGTGACAAAAGTGACATACTACAGTCTTTAAGGACCTGATTGAGTGCCAGGCGGTATCTATACGAAAGCATCATACCCCAAAGCTTAATGGTGAAATTGGACAGGATATACATTCCTGACATAAGCAAACACAGATTCAATGGCTTGTTTGCCCAGGGAGACCGACTTACCTAGGGAGATGCTGGGAGGCCTAATGGTCCAGGGTTGGGGGTTCTGATATATCAGTTGGTGAGGTGGGTCCTTGACCATCTGTAAAATATGTTTGGTTTGGTTCATTGATCATCTGTACCTGCAAAGATCATTATAAGTATACTTCCAGATCCCAGTGAGCTTGTCCACCATGAAAACACTTATCTACCTACAATCCTACCTACAACTAGAAAGAACAGCTGAGGGCCAACTGTTTTTAAACTAACAATTATTTTTGATAGATGTCCGATAAGATAAAATTACATCTAATCACACCTGCATTCCTACTGACTTATTTTGGTTTCTTATGTATACACATTAAAATGTTAGTAACAGATTCTCACATGTACAGTAGAGGCTAGAACACATAATGCCCACAAACACATTAAGATAAAATAATCATCAAGTTTGCTCACGTTTGCTTTTAAGGGAAATCTCAGAGTATTGTTGCTTTTACTGTGATTACCTTGGCCCTTAATATTTCTCTGTTTTTTGCCTGAAGCCTTTCTCTGGCCTTGGAACCCTCTCTGCTTGTACAGAGCAGACAAAGGGCCAGGAAATTTCTCTTCCACTTACCCCCATGGGAGCATCCTTAACTAATGCCTATCGGGAGAGAGTCACCGTAGAAGTATCCCAATTTCCCTGCCCTGGGAGCTGGGGAACGACTCTGAGGTGCATTTTATGCTCTGCGTGCGGCAGTTATTTACTGAGAAGCGCAGCGTTTGCTGGCTGCCATTCGCTCTCTCACATTCCATCTCCTCTTCCACTGCTTCTTGAGGTCATTTCTCAAATATGTTATTTACATAGGATTTTTTTTTTTCCCCTGAGGCGGGTTCTCATTGTGTAGCCCTGGCTGGTATCAAATCCACAATCCTTCTGCCTCAGCCACCCATGCTTGACATGTGCATTTGGCTTTTTTAAATCTTAGTGTCTGGGAGAACCCCAACTGAAAAATTCAGCTAAATATCCAGTAATTCCATGGTGGCATTTGATACACTTCAATCAGATTTTTCGAACTGTATCAAAATTATCTTATTTTCAAACTGTGTGTGCATATAGTGATACACATGAATGCAGGTGCTCATGGAGGCCAGAGGAGGGCACTGGATCCTCTAGAGCTGGAGTTACAGGCCACCCCTCTGTGGGTGCTAAGAACCAAACTCGCGTACTCTGGAAGAGCAGCAAGCACTCTTAACCACTGAGCTGTTGGGCATAATGTAAGGTGGGCCTAGCCTAAGGCCACCTGCTAGGAGGAATAGAGGAATGGCTCCTGTGGGTGTGGCGTTCTGCTCTGGCTAATTGTGAGACCAGAACCTGGAAAGAACCTACCTACCTGGGGACAAACTTACTATTGGCTGTATTTGAGACCCCGCCCCATAAGGTCATTGGCTATCCAGGCCTATAAGAGCTTGTGCACCTATTCAATAAACGAGTTTGTAGTGCCACGTGCTTGGGCTGTTTCCCATCCAACTCCTGGAGTCTGTGGCTTGACTCATGACGGAAACGGAAACGACTATACTGAGCCACTTCTCCAGTCGAAAATTAACCTTTTATGGGCTGTTCAATCCATTTTAGTCAGGCATGGTGGTGTACACCTTTAATCTCAGCACTCAGGAGGCAGAGGCAGGTTAGCCTGGTCTATATAGTGAGTCCCAGGCTTGTCATGGATATGCAGTGAGATATTCTCTCTCTTTCTTTCTCTCTTATACACATATACACCATATTTTTAAACCTAGAAAACAGTCAAAAGAGAGGAGAGGCCATAAGGGAAGAAGGTGTTGGGGAAGGGGAATGAACGGGAAGTATAATGACATGGGCTGGAGAGATGACTCAGCGATTAAGAGTACTGACTGCTCTTGCAGAGGGTTCAATTCCCAGCACCCAAATGGCAGTTAACAACCATCTGTAACTTCAGTTCCAGGGGATCCAACGCCTTCTTCTGACCTCCTCAGATATTGCACAACATGGGTGCACTTACATACACACAGGCAATACACTGATACACATACAATAAAAAATGATAAAATAAAAGTATAATGACATATGTATGAAGATGCCAGAATGAAAGCCATTACTTTTTATGATAAGCTAAAATACAGATGGAAATTTATAAAAATCATAATCTCAAATAATTTATAAAATGCATTTGGTTATTTTTCTTCAAAACTTGGGTTCTGCTTGTGTATCTCAGAGGGTTCAACAGAAAACTGTTCTGTTAAAACCTACATGTATTACTGGTATTTTTCTATGACTTCAGAGGCTAGTTGCTAAGTTCATCTTGAACATTTTGTAGGGTTAAAATGTTTTTAAATACACTGTAATTGATAAACATGAAACATTTGTGTCCTGGAACAGCTCCCAAGTTATTTTCTCTCATCCAAGCCAACCGTATTTAGCTTCTGAGATCCGGGGAGTTAAAGTGATATGGCCACAGATCCAAGGCATTTTCTAAGGAAAACTCTCATCCTTTTGCAACTTGGATCATAACTCTATGTATTATTAAGGCGGATACTCACCATCATGAGGCCTTATGGATCCATTTATTCAAAGGTTTTTAAAGAGTTGTGTGTGTGTGTGTGTGTGTGCAGGCATGCTCATGCCATGGTGCACATGTGCAAGTCAGAGGACAGCTCTTGAGAATTAGTTCTCTTTTGCCTCCTTGTGGGATCCAGGGATCAAACTCAGGTTGTCAGGCCTGCACACAAGCACCCCCTACCTGATGAGCTTTCTTACCAGTTCCATTCATTCAAATATGAGCCCGAGAGTGTGCCAGGCAGTGGATAGGACTATGGATTAATAACACAAGGGCTGGGGAACTTAAGGGGCTCAGTGGTTACGAGCACTCTTGCAGAGGACTTGGGTTCGGTTCCTAGCACCCACATGACAGCCAACAGCTGTCTGTAACTCCAGTTCCAGGGGATTCTGTGGATAATGGTGGTTTGTGTAATGGGGTTATGGTTAATGGTACTGTGGATGATGGTAAGTTGGTTAATGGTACTATAGATAATGGTATTATAGGTACAAGAGTAAACTAATCACACTTCTTTCCCTCAAAGAGTTTATTGTTTTATAGGGATCTTATTAGCGATAAATGGCTATCATGTAGGAGTGGTATCTAATTTGGAGGGAGAGGGTCATGAAAAATAAATGATTCCTTAGAGGAAGTAATGTCTAAACTGAAGCCTACATGCTAATTTCTTAGGAGTGCCAAGAAAAGCAAAACTTCCCTTTTTTGTAAGGAACTAACACAAGGAACATTCTCAAGGTCCCACTCTTTTAACTCCGGCCTCTAATAATCTCAGTAGTTATGTAGGACTTGGCAGTTCATCTATCTTCATTACAGATGTGTTCCTGGTCTTGATTTTGCTTCTTCTTTCCCTGACTTTTGAATGGTTGTTGCAAACTGACATATATTCTTCAAGTTACCTTACATCCTTGTATCTTTTGATTATACTGAAAATTTCGCATACTGAACTGGATCAGGGCTGAACCTAATGTTGGATGTAAGAAGTGGGTATAAAGCTGGCACTGCCATTAAAGGCTCAGGCTTACAACCAAAAAATAGGGGAACTTTCACCTCTTTTCAACAAGAGCAAGTATTATATTGGAAAGCAAGTCACACATTTAACTTTGAGATCCGTCACTTCCTCACTGTAGTAACCAGTATTTAATAGTTCACTGAGCTTCAACAATATCCTCATCAATTAAGTGGAGATAGCATTATTTTATAGGAAATCATATATACTATATAATACATATATAAAATGGCTAAGTCAATGTCTCATTATATATTAGGCACTCAAGAAAAGTTAGCTGTTATAATCAACCTTGGCAAATTGTATTGTTTTAGTTACCACAGATAGTTTTGTCATCTATCAGATTAGTAACACACTTGTCGAGTATATTATCAATGAGAACAAAACTGTATGTACGTGTTTGTGTGTGTTCATGTGGGTGGAGGTGCATGAGGTGACCCTCAGGTGTTATTCCTCAGGAGCCATCCACCTTGTTTTCTGAGACATCGGCTTAGAGCTCACCAGGCTGTGCTGGCTGGCCATCCAGCATCACAGAAATCTGTCTCCACCTCAACACTGGGACTACAAGCATAAGCCACCCCATGCTTGGCCTTTTGATATGGGTTCTGGGGATCAAGCTCAGGCCCTCAGATTTGCAGGGTAAGTACTTTACTGACTGAGGTATCTCACCGGCTCCAGATCTGAATTATATAAGTCCATTTTTTTCATCGCAACATACGGTAATTCCCAAATAGAATCCTTATAATTTTCCTTTCAGAAAAACATTCCTTGTCTTCCTATATTTTAAGCTTCAGTAAATTTGACTCTAGAGTCAAAATAACTTAAAGGCTGGGTTCACAGCCCTCTGACTGAAAGTAAGAGTGTTTATTGTAAAGCTGCCTCTCTTTCCCTGGTCTCTAAAGCTACTTCCTTTGGGCTTTAATTCCGCAGTATTTCCCAATGTGCAGACCAGGCTGTCTACAGTGGTCTAGGTGTCAGTACACTATGCTTCTATCTAATTAGAAAGGCAATACACATTTATTTTTAATAAATCATAGTGCAAAAGTACACTCTTGCCATTCACAGCAGCTGCAGGAGAGGGGGCAGGACCACACACTGGGGTGGCACCAGCTGCCAGAGCAGGTCCACAACTCCTACATTGCCGATGAGGCTTCCAGTGTTGACATTGGCCAATTGTTGACTTTGCCAACAAGCCAGGCTAAAAAAGTTCAACATTGACACCAGCTGCTTTAATGGGAACAATGATCTTATCCTCTGTGACTCTCACCTCATCGTGGAGGATGAAAGCAGAGTAAATGTAGGGGAGCTGGGACATGAGGCCATGCTGTGGGCTGCTGACGCAGTGATCATCACCAGTTGAAGTGAGGGCCTCACCCCAAAGCAGCCTTAGCGTCCTTGAAAGAATCCAACACCTTGGCGGCAGCTTGGTTATATACTTTCTATGGGTCCAGATGAACATATAAATCACATGTATCCATCACAGTATCTCACTGTCCTAAAATAGAAGGCAGAGGCAGACAGATCTTTCTGAGTTCAAAGCCAGCAGACTGCTGTACATAGTGAGTTCCAAGCCAACCAGGGCTAGATAGTGAGACCCTGTCTCAAAAAGAAATAAAAAATTCTGTGTTGTAATGGTAACTTATGTCACTTTTTACTGTGTTCATATTTTGGTCTCTTCCAGAATTTATAGTTGGGACTCATATGTAGCCTTTTCAGATTGGTTTGCTTAAATATAAGCATGTTAGGTCCTATCATATCTTTTTATGTGTTGATAGCTCCTTTATTTTTAGTATAATATTCCACTGCCTACAAGAACAATAATTTACCCACTAATGTACGGAAAGACATCTGGTTGTTTCCAGGCTTCAGCAATTATGAATAAAGCTTTGTAAGACAGTGTGAATAGTAAGTTTTCAATATCTTTGGATAAATATCAAGATACTACTGGATCATATGGTAAGAATATATTTGTTTTAAGAAACCATCAAACCCAGCAACTGATTTAGCTCAGCAGTCCAGCAAAGTCCTGGATTCAATGACCAGCACTACGGAAAAAACAAAACTCATCCAGCCCTTTTCCAAAGTGGTACATTTTGTATTCCAGTCTGCGGTGAATTCCTGTTGTTCCATATCCATGTACTTGCTATTGTCCGTGCTTGGTCACAGTAGTAAGTGAGTGTAGTGATTCCTATTGTCATTTTAACCAGCTATTCCCGAATGACAAGTTTTCATATGGTTATCTGACATCTATACACATTTTCTGGTGAGGTGTCTGGGAAGGTTCTTGGCCGTTTTTAAATTAGGCTGTTCCTGTGTTCTGATGGGGGTTTTGGGTTTTGTAATGTTGGATTTAGTCTTTTATCCAGTGTGCCACTGGAAGTGTTTTTTCTTTCTCTGGCTTTTCTTCAAATTTATTAAATTTGGAGACAGGGTCTTCCTATTTAGCCTCAGCTAGCCTGGAACTCACTATGTAGAACAGGATGGCCTTGATCTTAGAGATCTGACTGCTTCAGTCTCCTGGGTGCTGGAATTGAGGGTGCACATCACCACACCTAGCTAAAAAAAAATTATTTCATGTATGTACACATGTGTGAGGACATGCGTGCACAAGGTGCATGAGGATCAGAAAATAAACACACGCCCCCTCGCACACATAATAAAGATATTACACATGATCTATTTCAAACTGGGTGTGGCTAGCAGTAAAGTGAAAAGGGCAGAAAGCATCCATGGAGATGCAGAATAAATAGCCTGGCCCTAGGGAGCAGAAGTCAGGAGTTGTGACATCGAGGGCCTCCTGTAAGCTCTGACTTTTCTCAGAGCTCCGCATTCCAGTTTTAGTACGTATGCCGCTGACGCCAGCACCTGAAACTCCTTTCAACATTGGGCCTGATCCCTTCAAATCTCGTGTTTTATTGTATTTTTCCAGTGACAGTGCTGCTGCTAACAGAGGTTCAGATCCAGTTTCTCCCCTGGCCTTTACTTTTCTATCCTAAAAGTAAAACCTAGATGTACCAAGGCAGCAGCTCTGAGAGAGGAGTGGTTTTAGCCCCTTTCCCTCTCAGTGGGCCAGAGATAATGTCGGGTTGCCACAGCTGGAGGGACATTAGCAAGGGTGTCATTGGTATGTAGGATATAATGGATAAGACAGCCTCTCCACAACGGAATTAACACTGAGGTTGAGAAATCCCGATCAAGGGTTTCAATGTTTCTTTTTGACCCTGTAGTCAGAGCTGGCCTAGAGCTCATTATGTAGACCAGGCTGGCCTCAATCTCAGAGGATCCACTTGCCTCTGCCTCCTGAGTGCTTGGATTAAATGAGCGTGCCACCCTGCCCAGTTTGCTCTTAGTGTTTCTTAATTTATGGTAGAAACAACCACAGGTTCATTTATTTTGAGAATTTAGATAAGGACCAGTGGTGACTTTGGGTGAGACCATCACTCAGTTGCCTCTCTTCACCCCAGCCAATCTTACTTATACCCTGGGCCAGAGTAAAAGAAAATGAGAGGAAATTGGGCAGGACATATGGCCAAAAAGCTAGAGAAAGAACCCAAAGTGAAGCCAGTAGACATATCTTTGTTATCTGAACTGGGTAACTCTTCCTGATGGGCACTTGGATATATATATATAAGCTGGAAAGGTTTCAGGCAGAGTCCTATATGAGGAAATAGCTGTGCTCTTAAATAAGTTATTACCAAAATTTAAAGAAATTAAATCACATTTCTATAACTTAGCATAATACCTGATTACCTAAAATGTGTTTTCTTCTGAGGAACATTGCATAATGAATACATACTTGTCAGTAACAAAAAAAATGCTTTTTAAAAATATTTGTGGATGTGTGGTCAGAGAACAACTCTGTGGAGTTGGTTCTCTCCTTCCACCTTTTTCATAAATTCTGGGGATTGAACTCAAGATTGCTGGGCTTGTGTGGCAAGTGCTTTTAGCAGCTGAGCTGTACCTTGCTTTTATTTTCCCTTATATGATGCTAAATAACAAAGACCTTCTGTAGAAGTGTAATTCATTTGTTAAATACTAGTAGTACAAGGTAAAAGAGACTCTGCGTATGTGATTAGAGATTGGGGGATTATCCTGGAGTATACAGAGTAGCCACATAGGAAGAAGCAACAGAGAACATGATGCCATGACAGCAGGCTTTGGACGTGGAGGAAGGGGCCATCAGTGAAGAATAAGGTCAGCAGATAAAAGGCATCAAAACAAAGGCATCAAAATACCTTGATTTTGGCCTAATGAAATTGATTTGGACTTTCGCTCTGCTGATAACAGAATCTGTTGTTTTAAGGCACTAAGTGGCCTTAGGTGGCAACATTCACAAAAAACAAATAAAAAGGAGTGGAGTATTACTTCATTTGCCTAAAATTAAAAAAACAAGTAAAGTAATTAGTTTAAAAAGGTCAGAGGAGGGACTGGAGAGATGGCTCAGCAGTTAAGAGCACTGGCTGTTCTTACAGAAGACCTGGGTTTGAATCCCAGTACCCACACGGGTTGGTTGGTATGGTGGTTAACAACCGTCCATAATTCCAGTTACAGGGGATCCAATACCCTCTTCTATCCTCCACGGGCACTACATGACATGAGTGTACTTACATACATGCAGGCATAACACTCAATACACATAAAACAAAAATAAAAAATAAAAATTTAAAAGAGTAGTAATTACTCTGGGAGAAGCCAGTTAAGAAGAGGTAAGCAGAGCTTTTGGGGTCTTCATGTTGTTTTCATCTACAGACTACATGTATTTGTGAAGCCCTCTTCCTATGTAGTGTATACATAGTTTTAAAAGTAGATGCCTTTTGAAGGATGTGGTGCCATACATGTACAATGCCAGCACTTGGAAGGCTGAGGCAGGAGGACTGCCACCAGTTCCAGGCCAGCATGGCCTATGCAGTACCAGGCTGGCTAGGCCTATAGAGCAAGCTCTATCTTAAAAACACCAAACCAAACCAAAAACTCTTTCAATACAACAATCTTACAATCTGCTGAAAAAAATATATATTTAAGGGGACAGGAAAATATTTACTAAGTAACATTTTTTGGAAGGGTCCTTTTGAGACAGGGTCTCCCTGTAGCCCCAGCTGGCTTTGAACTCACAGAAATTCACCTGCCTCTGCCTCCCAAGTACTGGGATTAAAGGCATATGTTCTCACACCAGGCTAAAGGGAATTTTTAAAAATTATTCTATTATTTTTATTTTTTATGTGTATTTGTGTATTGCCTACACACCAGTGTCATGCAATGCCTGCAGAAGACAGAAAAGGGTGTCAGATCTACTGGACCAGGAGTTACAGACAGCTGTTAGCTGCCATGTGGGTGTTGAGAATTGAACCTGGATCCTCTGGAAGAGCAGCTGGTGCTCTTAAACTGCTGAGCTGTCTCTCTGGTCCAATAAGCATGATTTTTAAATGCTAAAAACAAAATACTGCATAATTAGCTTTGTCGTGTCTCAATCTGGACATTATAAAACACCATGTTTTCTGAGACAGCAGTAAACAAAGGATTCAGAAAGAAGGTACTCCATACCAAATGACCAAATGTCTTTTGGGTTTACTATTCTCAAAAGTAGTAAAAACGCTTAGTTCAAATGGCCCTATAAATCATTAAATATAAAACAATTTATAAAACACATCAGAATTTTATTGCTTGAAGAATACAGCATATGAAATCACAAGAACATCAAAATGAAAAGTCACTAGGCTTGAAACATATAATACATTATCAGATGCAGTAAAATATTAATTAACCTGAACTCTGCATCACAAAGGAAAAGGTATGGAAAAATATCTAAACTGTTTGAGAAACACACTTAAGACAAAGTAAAAGGATGTTACAGTACAAATCAGAAAAGCTGACACTTAGTAATTTTTTTTTTTTTTTTGTAGACTAGACTACCTTTGGTACTTAACCTTTTTGAAAAAACAATTCCTTCTATCTTGTCCAAACACTTCATGGGCATGATATCCATGAAATACTTTGAAATAACTTCAACTTAAAACATTCCACAAATTCCTAACCTTTTTGTTATGTGGGGGAAGTATATTTGATAAATGTTTAACAATATTTCCCTTTTTCTAAAACTCTAAAATAAGATTAAGAAATCTAATACTTATAAACTTTACTTATTTAGCTCTCCAATTAAAACTGGAATCCTGGCAGCTAGAATCTATTTGGGAGCTTTGTAAATATAGAAATGATTTGGCAACTGACATAGGAACTTAATTACGTCATATTATCTTAGGTGGCTTTTCCTCCTGTTTCCAAAATACAAACGATATGCCATTTCTCCCAAATTCACTGGATTCCTCTAACAAGTGAACCAGTACCACACTCTGTACTACCAAATTAAAGCTTCTTCCTTTTAATAAGCTGAAACTACTTATGCTTTATATTGGGCTAATTAGATATGACACTTTTTTAAAAAACAAAAGCGAACTGTTTAAAGCTATTACTCAATGATGAAAGGGACAATGACGCCATGTCAAAAGTTAGAGTTGGACTTTCTAGGTCATCTAGTCAAGAAAATGTAAATGCGATGCTAAAACCAAACAATAAGTAAACTATGCCTACATTTAAATAATTTTTAAAAGCCCTCTTTCATAGCAAACATGTTCATTAGCTTTCATTTATCTCCCCTAGCAAAGGTCTGAGCATTCATAACCTCAGCTAAACCAACGGAACCGAAGCAAATGTTAACAAGTCCCACCTATACGTTTGAATGATATAAACATGGATGGACTAAGCAAGTAATACTATTAACAATTACTGAACTGGAGTGAAACAGTAAGAATCATGACAATCTTCAAGATTAGCCAGTCTTTGAAATGTCATAGTGTAGCTCAGGATAAATTACACTATAATAAAACTAGTTTTTATCTCTACACAAAACAATAACAAAAAAAAATCCCCATAACTCATCAAATTTATACAACTACTACTGAACACTCCCTAGTTTTTGAATGTCTTATTTTGAGGTTTCTTCAAATAAGTATATTTATCTGCGCATATATATTTTTGCCTGTGTATATACTCACTTTAAAAGGCAGAAAAATTTAGATACTATAGAACTGAACTTTTTTCACCAACCTGATTCAATATATTCTGCATCACCCCATACCCCAGTTTAAAATTCTCAACTTTAGTTTAGTTAAAAGGGCAGAGAAAATGCAAATACAGATTAAGAGCTTCTGTATAAATTTCACTGTATTTTTATAAACTTGAAGTTTTCTGTAACACTGTTTACTGATCAAATAAAGGGTTCACTGCTATCTAAAATTTCATAAACACCATTAAAAATTCAAAATTGATATTATACTGAACCTTAAATTTTTAATAGTTCAAACTGACATTTTACATGTATAGCACACAGTAGTTGAAACTTGACAGCAGACATCTCTAGAATACCAATGGCAAGTCCACCAAGATGCGTACAAAATTACAGATAAGCATTTCTTTCACTGTTTCGTTGTGCAAGGGAAAACATTTATACAGGAAACAGAAACTCAGCTGGTGAATTTCATATATCGTCGTCGTCATCTTCATCTTGAGAAGATCCTGCCTGATTGGATGCACTGGCTGAAGCTGCAGCAAGCTGGGCTTGCTGGGCAGCCTGCTGCATTTGAAGCCATTCCTGCTGTGCCAATTCTGCTTGCTGCTGTCTAGCCTAAGCGTGATAAACATAAAAACAAGTGTACATACTTTGGTTAAAAGCAAATTAAACTAACTAACAAACTTAGTCATTATTAAACTTGGATATTTTCCGACTACTATGCAATCATGATGTACGTGAAAAAACAAGAACTCATGATTTTTACTTCAATTGAAGAAGCTGGAAAGGCTGATTAAAAAAGACTTCAAACCTCCCTCTGGTTCTTCCCATTTTTCTTTCCCTCTTTCCTGTCCCTTTACTTTTAATTTTGATATAGGCATTGTATTTATGGCTTAGGTGTTTTGTAGTATGGTACCTCTAAATGTTAGGGGAAGTGCAGCACGTGAATGCAACAGCTTTCCTGCACTTCCTTCTGAGGTTCTATTGCAATGACCTCCCCTCATGCTTCAAAAGAAACCTAGAATAGAAAACAGTTCTCACATGTACACCAGACTTCTGCATTTCCACTGTCTTTACTCTTCTTGATGTTCACACTACTTGAAATTTCCTAACTTTTACTTTCTGAAACTGTACTCTTACTGCCCATCAAACTGAAATATTATTTTCTCCTCCTAGTACTCAGCAGAAAGAATTAACATTAGTTCTGGGAACTAATGAAAATAGGACTGTTAACGAAGGATAAAATTGGTGACAGGCAACTGGAAAAGCAAGAGAATACTGACTGAGGTGTCATGGAGACAGCAACAATGAC
Source organism: Eospalax fontanierii (assembly GCA_035773235.1). Classification (NCBI taxonomy): domain Eukaryota; kingdom Metazoa; phylum Chordata; class Mammalia; order Rodentia; family Spalacidae; genus Eospalax; species Eospalax fontanierii. The sequence goes on along the minus strand of CM069543.1, from coordinate 27,105,645 downwards.
CGGCAGTCACCAGCTAAACTGGGGGACAAAGGAGGAGGGTGGACTGTTGAGCACCCCCATGGTGGCTAACAACCATTCTTTAACTCCAGTTCCAGGAGAATTGGACACCTTCTGACTTCTGCAGGCACATGTGTGCACTTATATGCATACACATAAAATAAAAATAACAAAAACAGTTTTAAAAAACTTGCTGAATGAACGACAGATCAGGTAGTTTTAGTGAAGGTAGTGCTAATGAAATAGAAAAAAAAATATATCACTACCTGTAAGGAAGGCTATGTAAGCAAGTAAACATAAGAGTTAATGAAGGGAAAGTTCTGTGTTTAGCAGTTTTAAAACTGAAGGAAAGAAAAGTCACTGGAATTGGTCTTCATGGCAGGGTAGAAGTCAAACTGCAAGGAACAAAAGTAAATGCGTACATTTTCAAAAGACACTAACAGATCATTACAGCAAAAGGTAGGAGACACCCAAACGTGGTTAAAATCACGGCTCCATTCTTTCTCTGAAGAAATGACTAAGGAAAAGACAAAAGACAGAAAACATGTGACTGGGCTGAAGAGCTGGCTCAGCAATTAAAAACACTACTCTTCCTGAGGACCCAAGTTCAGTTCCCAGCATCCACTTTAGGAGGCTCACAAGTACCTCTAACTCCAGCTCCAGGGGATGAAACACCCGATTCTGGCTTATGTGGACACCCATATACAAAGTGTATACTCACACAGCACAGATGTACTTAAATAAAAATAAAAGTAATTTTTTTAAAAAGAAAAAATATTAAGACAATTTATCAAGTAAGCAAAAACTTTCTTTTGCTTCAGAAATTAGAAACCAGGTGTTCTAATAGCTATTTTTACCTCTTTCTAAAGAACTAAGCAAACAGTTTTTAATATACAGGCACATTTACTTTCATGGCAGAAACACCCAATGAGTTCAAACGATATTAAGAGTGCTTCACTTCGCTGGGGATGGGGTGCACACCTTTAATCCCAGAACTTGGGAGGCAAAGACAAGTGCACCACTGTGAGATCCAGGCCAGCCTAGAATGATCTCTGTAGTCAATTTCAGGCCTAGCTAGGGCTACAAAATGAGACCTCATTTTAAAGAAAAGAACAAAACAAAATGGTGCTTCATTTAAAAACATTTAAAGTGTTCACAAGAATATTGTAGAGAGAACCAAATATGTGAATTCAACTTTAAAATACCTACTCTGTATAATTTTGTGACAAAGAAGAGACTTCAAATAACTAGAGTAAAAAGGAAAAAAAATAAACAAAGATAAAAAAAACCAAATGATAACTCTAAATAGTTTACTATAAAGATTTTTGGTCTTATATATCAGCTCTTACACCTTTTTTCCTCTAAACATAAAAATACTCCTATGCTTTTTAAAATTTTTATTTATTTTTTTGTTCTTTTTTCAGACAGAGTCTTCCCGAAGTCACATCTGGCTTGGAACTCACTATGTCAACCACGCTGGCTTGACCTGAGAGATCTGCCTGTCTCTGTCTCCCAAGTGCTGTGACTAAAGGCATATGCATCACATTCGGCCCTACGTTCTCTTTAAAAAAGACTATTTTTATTTTATGTGTATGAGTATTTTGCCTACATGTATATAAGAGTACCTGTGTTGTGTAAAGATCTCAGAAGCCGGAGGGCGGATCTCCTACAACTGGAGTTCCAGATAGTTGCTGGCCTCCTACAACTGGAGTTCCAGATAGTTGCTGGCCGCCATGTGTGTGTGCTGGGACTCAAACTCATGTCCTCTGCAAGAGTAGGCAGTGCTCTTAATCACCTTGCTATTTCTCCAGCCTCATTCCTATGCTTCTCAAAAGTCACTTGACCAAGAAAATCTTATTTGTATTCATTTCTACAAATTAAAAATTTCAAAGGTATTTACTCTATTTTCTTTTTCCCTTTCTGTCTACCCAACCCACCTTAAGTATTTTTCTTCTAAAATAGGGGCAAAAAAGAGGCAAATAGGCATATCCTTCTTAAACTTTGACTTTTGGAGGGAGGACATTATGTTTTAAGAGTCTTTTTTTACAGCTAACTGCAACCCTGATATATTGAAGGCTCCCCTCTTGCTACTAGCTTAAAGTGAGGGTGTTACTGTGCTAGTATTTAAATAAAGTCTAAAAAAAATTAAAGTGTTTTCTAAGGTGATTTAAAAGAAAAGAAATACCTATCAATTCCTTTCACACGGAGAACTTAAGTACTTTATGCCTAAGGGAGAAGTAATAGGCAGCCCCTACAACTAAGTTTCTGCTGTTTGTCTTCTAAGAGTAAAAAAATATTAAGGCTATTTACCCATGTGCCAGGGCAAGAAAGAAAATAAGAGAGAGGAAAAAAAATTCAGGCAATTGGCACAGAGGTGAGGATAGATAGAGCAGGCAGTCAATTATTTCTTTCATTTGCCCTTTGTCTGGCAAAGATAAAGAACACACCTACAAGTTCAGTAAAAATTTTAAGCAAAAAATGATGGTTAGAGCACTAGCAAGGTACAGTACAAGGAGAATAGTTTTAAGATGACTCCAACACTTCCTGTCTGTGCTTACCTATTTTAAGCCAAGTTCCTCCAATATATCTAGTTCTATAATGATTAGAACCATGTCTCTTTTGCTGACCTGTCATAAGCCTAGCACAATGCCTGATAGCAAGTATGTGTAGAACTCTAGCAAGAATGTGTAGAACAAAAGACTGAATTATTTCATTTTAAGTACTCATTTCTGATTCTGTAAAGATATACAATTTGTATTATTTTATAAAAATGTGACAAAGTATCTAGGAGAACTTGATATCTTTAGGTAATCTACAAAAGATGAGAGCCAATAACTAATTAATTAAAAAATGATCACTCCTTTGGTAACTCTATTTGTATGTATTAGGATATACTTTACAGCACTGTTTAACGTGTCCATGAGTGCCTCAAACATTTTTCCTCTTCAGTACCTATTTTATAAGGTCTGTAAAAAAAAAAATTTTTGTGTACACATTCTTGTTACACAGCATGCGTGTGGAGGTCAGAAGATAACTTTGCAGGAGTCAGTGCTCGCCTTCTACCATGTAGACTCTGGCCATCAAACTCAGGTTGTCAGCCCTGACAGCAAATGCCTTTACCCGCTGAACCGTCAGTCCCATCTTATAGAGTCTTATGCAGAATAAAAGAAATATATACACAAATTGTTGTCAATCTGACTAGATGGCTAGAACTCAATGTTGCAAGGCATTTTTATTAGTTTAAATGGTACCTTGTGCTAAACTATGTTTAAGATTCAAATGCAGTGAGGTTTGGTGAAAAATCCCTATTACCCCAGTACTTGAGTGAGGGGAGAATTGAGCAAAGAGGACTGTTGAGTTCCAAGGCAGCCTGGGCTACAGAACCCTATCCTGTTACCTCTTCTCTCCTGCCCCTATCCTGTTCTTTTAAAATAGAGAGATACTGGCACATGGTGCTAATTTTTCATGACTAGAAATGAAAATTTTTACAAACAAAGAGAAAAAGTATTCTCCCTTTCTTTAAAGATTTTAAGAATTAAAGGTATACAAGAGACTTAGTTTAACAACACAGTAAATGTTGAACAGATTTTCCTTGTATGCCATTTGTCATAAAACCTGGCAAGAGCATTTTTTCACTAGCCCTTTATATTAAAGCTTAAAGATGCTAAATGTACTTTGCACATTTAGCTGATCATTCTCTCTAAAAATAAATCAAGGTAAAATCACAAAAGTTATTTGGTATTATTATTCTCTTTAAGAAAACAGGTTGGTGCAAACTGGCCAGGATCTAAATACTACACTCTAAAATAATCATGCAATTAGCTGGAGAAAGAAATCTCTGGGTATGTACATGGAGTTCAGTATCCAGTATGATTTCTGTTAACAGGTTAGATTCCAGATGAAAACAATTTAAAATATATTACTTACTTTTGCAAATAACTCCTGTTGTTGTCTCAATAACTCTTCTTCAGGAATGCCAAGGTTCTCCAAACGGGAACTGGCCTTTCTTCTCTTCAATGCTACCGTCTTGCACTCTTGTAAGACTTCTTTTACTTCACTGATATAAGAGCCAAAGCCCAAACTTTCTAGTGCTATAGAAATAAAAGTATAAAAAAGTGATTTCAGTTTTATTTTTAATTATGCATGTGTGTCTTATGTGTGGACTTATTATGCACATGAATACAAAGCGTGCAGAGGCCAGAAGGCATTAGATTCTCTGAAGCTGGAGTTACAGGCAGTTGTGGGGGCTGAGGACAGAACTCAGGTCCTCTCCAAGTGCATTATGTGCTCTTAACTTCTCAGCCATTCCTACAGCCCTATTTTACCAACTTTTGAAATATTAGATCGTAAATCATTTGAAATGTATGGAACATTTCAAGACACAGGCCTTTATTTTATCCACTCTGATTTCTAAAATTTGTAAATTTCTTGTGAGGGTAACATGTGGTTTGAGTAAGAAAAATATTTTTCCTATGCCACTCATAGTAAGTCAAGAATCATTAAATCTAACACTTTCTTAAATACAAAAAGGCAAGTATTTAGAATGTCCTTGTTAATGACATAATTGGTACCATTAGAAAAAGCACATTAAGAACACATGTTCATTAAGTTTCTGTAAGACAGGTTGAAAGAAGAGTGAGGTTTTCTTTTCTTCAATATCCCAACAGAGTATGGAAATACATACCTGTCCTAATACTCTGAAGCAGGGGACCGGGCTATTTAGTGAAACTCAGAAAAAAAAAAGTGATGTATAGTTCCCTTTAAAATACACAAATTAGGGGCTGGAGAGATAGCTCAGCAGTTAAGAGCACAGGCTGATTCCCTGAACCCACACGGCGGCTAACAGCTATCCCTAACTCCAATTCTAAGGAATCCAACGCCCTCTTCTGACTTCCTTAGGTAGTGCATTACACGGGTGCACCTGCATACATACGGACAATATACTCAAACAGATAAAATAAAAATAAATACAAGTTTAAAAAATAAATAAATAAAATCCTACTGTGAAAAGCTGGACAGTACACATTTCATGTGTTCCTTTGAGAAAATATTGGTCTAACTACCTAGGCAACAGAGTATGCACCATTCTATTTACAACTGCTCTGCAATCACTCAGTTCCTCTAATTTCAAAACTACTTCCCATCCACTTTCCAAAATAGACTGCGGTTTAGGCTTTAGAGCAAGACTGCTCAACCTGGCCCATGGCCTTGAGCCAGGCTACTTACAATGGCTGCCTCTTCTGAACACTATTGTGAGTTCAGAATGGAAATTCAAAGTAAACATTTAAGAACCTTTACAATAACAGAGTGCTTTTTATCCATTCACGCTATATCAAAAGAGTGAGGTTTTAGTTTGTATAATTTTTTATTTTGCTACCCAGTGATCCATTTTATTGTGTTTTACCACTATAAGAAGGGCTAAAATAAAGTTAAAGGATACTTCCTTTAATAGACAACCTAAAGCTCATCGGCCAACAAAAATTCCCAATGACTGTTTCTAACTTTTACTACTTTCAGTTACTATTCTTACATGAAAAATGTCACACAGATTAAAAACAGCAAAAGAATTAATATAACTGAAAACATTATTTGAGCTTTGTAAATGCCATGTTATAAAGTTAAATATAACAAGCCTTGGCTTTCTAGTTTAATCAGAACTGCTACCGATTTTTAATTGAAACATAATCCCCTCCATCTCGTTTTGTTTTTTGAGAATCTCACACTATCTCAAAGGCTGGCCTGGAAATCACTACATAGTTCAGGGTGGTTTCAAACTTACAGCAATCCTCCTACACTGGCTTCCCAAGTGCTAGGATTAAAGGCATGTACCAACACACCAACTTTATTGGAGCATATTTTATAAAGTAACGTTCTCAAACCCTATCTGATTCTCAATATTTGTGAATTAGATCTGAACTCAAGTGTTATTTATCCACAAATGGAGAACTCTTAGCTAAAAGATCAGCCTAAGGCCAAAACATTTCCAGTGTAAAACTTAACAGTTCTTGGTTCTCACCACCATTTCATAAGGCAAAGGAACATGTCAGAACTCATGTAAGAATGTACTCACACAGAAAAAAAGCAAAGAACTTCAATAGCTAAAAACTCTTTTTATTCTTGTATTTGTAATTTTCAATGCCAAGTTTATTTTCTTAAAATAAATAAAACAGGAAATAAGGCTTTTAATTTAATTAAGGTATTTTGTAAATTTATTTGGTGATGAACTTATTTCATCCTTTAGGTGCATTTTATAGAAGTGCCTCAGAATGTCTGATTTGCTGTAACAAGATAAAACCAGGTAGTAACTGAGCAAGTGAAATGCCTGAAGCAAAGTCCTCTTAATTAACGTTATTACTAAAAACCCAGTATGTGAGAACCATACTTCTTTAAAATGTGTACTAGGGGCTGAGGAATGGCTCAGGGGTTAAGAGCACTGGATGCTCTTCCACAGGACCCAGGTTCAATTCCAACATGGTGGCTAACAACCATCTGTAACTAGGTTCCAGGTGAATCCGACACCCTCTTCTGACCTCCATGGGTACTGCACAACATGAGTGCACTTACATACATGCAGGCAAAAGACTCACACATAAAATTCATAAAACATTTTTAAAGAAATATTTAAAATGTATATTAACAAAAATATACACATCCCACATGCATATATCCTCTACTCCTAAATGCCAAGAGAAAACTATTTTTAAAAGGGAACATCTAGCCAGGGGTGGTGGCACAGACATTTAATCCCAACAAAGGCAGGTGGATCTCTGTGAGATTGAGGCTGGAACTACACAGCAAGTTCCGGGCCAACTGGGGTGACAGGGAGATCCTATCTCAAAAAGAAGAGATCACACCTATTACAATTTTATTAGCTTCCAGTATTTCTTAAAGAAACACCTCTCAAAAATTCTCAAAATAATTGCATACATGAAATTACAAATGTATAAAATCTGCTTTACCAACTGGAACAAAACTAAACAGTTTTGTTTATGCACTTACTAGCAATGCCACAAAAAAAAGGAGAGGAAAATTTATGATGTAACAGGTCAATATATGGCACTTTATAATTAGTAGCACAAACAAAATATTCTTTCACCATACTTTCCAGAGTCACGGATTAAACTGAAGTTAGCATTTTCCAAAGCTGAACCTAAGTATACTTAGCATCCTGCTTGCTACAGCTGCACTCTGACTCTATCATGTCAATCAGAAATCTAAATATATCCTAGAAAAGAATGAACTCTCTCCCAAGAAGACAGACTGTAATGTGTTATTATATTTTTGGAACAATTCCCACTTTTGTGGTACAAACAAATGTTTAGGCAGATCCTGTTGAACTCTTCTGCAATTTTCATTAATAAGGCAAAGTTGACAAAAGTTTTTTTTTTTCTTTTTTATGAGCTGTCAAAGTAAATTATAGCTATTTGTGCTAGATAATTTTGTCAAAGACTTAAGGCAGCAATCTTATATACCATGTAAAAATAAAAACACAAAAAGAAAAGAGACAACTGACTTCATTTTACTTACCACTCAGCAAACCAAACTTGTAAGGAATACTACTAGCTTTATGAACTGGGCTCAGCAGTTAAGAGTCTGCTCTTGCAGAGGACCAGGGTTGGGTTCCCAGCACCCACATGGTGGCTAACAAACAACTATAAGTCCAGTTCCAGGGAATCTGACATCCTCTTCTGACCTCTGCAGGCACTGCATGACACAGGTGCACTTACATTACAAATACAAGCAGGCAAAACATTCATACATAAAATAAAACTTTTTTTTTTTAAAGAATATGTGGGCTGGAAACATAGCCCAGCTGCAGGGCACTTGCCTAGCAGGTGTAAGGCCCTAACTTCAATTCCCAGTACAAAAAAATCTAATATGCAGGAGAGCATGTTAGTAATTTGCCTATAATCTCACTCATCAAGAGGCTGAGGCAGGAGGATCTTGAGTAAGACTACACAGTGAGATCCTGTCAGCACCCTCTTGTTTCCCCCCAAAACCAAATATGCTTTTCCCTAAGGGTTTTCTACTCTGTACTGAAGTGGCAGTGTGTATGTGTGGATTCTGGTTCCACACCTCCACCGGGAGGGAACGCAGTTACACTGGCATGCTAAATAAGTACTTGAGACTGAGGCACACCCCCAACACATCAGAATATATTTTAAAGGATCAAAAGTGAATCACTTACTTAATCCCTTTGTCAATACTGACAGTAAAATAATGGATCAGGTCAATATAAACTGGTAAGTTCACATGCAGGGTGTGGTAGCACATAACTTTAATCCAAGCCCTTAGGAGGCAGAGGCAGGCAAATCTCTGAGAGTTCAAGGTCAGTCTGGTCTACATAGTGAGTTCCAAGCCTGTTGACCTACACAGAGAGGCCCTGTCTCTAAATAAATAAATTAATAAATTAAAAAGCAAACAGATGTGCTCACCACTTGACATTAACAGAAAACTAGAATTTTTAAGTTAAATTATAAACATTCAATGGTAGGGAACCACTTGCCTAACAATATGATTAAAATTTTTTTTTTAATTAAGCAATTAAAAAACTGTTGAGGGGGTTACAGGATATATATATGCAGGCAAGACACTCATAAATAAAAAAGAAACTGGGCTGGAGATAGCTCAGCAGTTGCTCTTCCAGAGGACCTGGGTTCAATTCCTAGCACCCACATATGGGCTAACAACCATCTGTAATTCCACTTCCAGGGGAATCCAATGCCCTCTTCCAACCTTCACAGGAATTGCATGACACAGGTGCACTTACATGCAGGCAATATACTCATACACATAAAAATAATAAAATATTTAAAAGAGAAATTGAATTTCACTAAACCACTACAAAATAAAAGTTGTCACCTCAAACTGAAGGCAACTTTTTTCAAAAGAAGTACATGAAAAGTCCCAAAACTCTGTCACAAGTGATTTTTGTCTTCCCTTCTTACAACCATCAAAATGCAATATGCCAAATCCCTATTACAAATCCTTTCTGAGTAAGGGTAAATTGCTGAAACTTTTAGAAGTGCTTTTCAGTAAAAGCTTAAGTGTACACACTCATTCAAGTGAACAGCCTGAGGAAAGGACAGGCTTAGAGCTCAGTAGTAGAGTACTTGCCCAGCATGCATCAAGTTCAATCCCCAGTTCTGGGGGTGGGGGCAAGGGTGGGTGTGGGGTATGATCCCCTTTTATCTAACTTACAATCCAAGCTTTAAAAACATCTCCAAAGAACAAAACAAACAACATAAAAGGAAACTGGAGCATTTACCTTTTTCTTACAAGAGTGTTTAGGTAACTTGCTGATGAATGTTCCACCATCAAATAACATTTATAGCAAAAAGTACACTTCCTTTTTGAAAAGCAATCAATTTTACAACAGTGAACACAATATGTCAGTCTTTTTTTTTAAGTGCTGTGATCGGGATCAGATCCAAGGCTTTATGTATACAGCTTGGCAAGCGCCTTACCAAAGAGCTACACCCTCAGCCCGAGTTTTCTTGTTTTTGTGTGTTCGGAAAATGAGTTTTCTCTACTTTGGTGAAAAGGTCAGGTGAGGAAATGGTACTCTGACTCAACTCATGCTTGAAGTTCTGTCTAAATTTTAACTTTCAAAGGAGAACTTTCAGGTTCCTTGCTCACTTGTCGTCCAAGTTTAACTGCAGATAGTCAGTTCCTGCGGCTTTAAGATACGGTTGTAAACTGTACTAATTCTTTGTGTGTTGAGGACGTTTGTAGATATGAATGCACTGCTTCTTCACATTAGCTAGATGAAAATGCGCAAAGAATGCTACAGAGATGTTTTAAGGCACCAGGTGTCTCCGTGCTTTTGTGACTGTTTCAATACTTACCAATGAAGAGGAATGAAGGCTTTTTGACAAGTACCGGTTAGGCTTAATTAACGACTGTTCCCCTGGCCCTTCATTTAAACCAAATCTCACACAAATGGCTTACCTTGTATAACGTGCTCTGGAGAGATGGTCTTCTTTTCCGATTTGTTGCAAATCTCGTTTGCTTCGGAAGATATAAGGTGAATGAATTCAGTGCAGCAGTTCACTACCAGCTCTCGGGCATCGTTGGCCACTCGGACATTCGGGAGAGTCTCTTTGATCATCTTATTTATAGCAGCTCTGGGGATGGTGAGATCATCATCGTTGCCAGACGAGGAAGCCATGGTACGTTCCTGTCTGTCGAGCCCAGACTAGGAAACTGCCCGATTCTGGTCCACTACTCCACGGTTTCCCAAAAGGGTGCCCTGGGGGGACGGATCGGGGGGACGCTCGAAGAGGGCGCAGAAACCAGGAAGGGAGAGGAGCAGGCTCGGGAACCGGGAACACCCACAGAGTGCGGGAGTCCGTGCGGGGCTGCGGGCTCCGGGGACCCCACTCCCCGGGCCGGAGAACCACCTCGTGTCGCCTCCGGCGGGCGGGCGGGCGGGCGTTGCGGTCTACCCGGACCTCAACGGTACCGGAGTGCGCGCAAGACCCCGGAGTTCCGGCCGGGCCGCGGGACCCGGCGGACACCAGCAGGCTCGGCTCTACAGAGCCGGAGCCCCCGCGGCCGCCGCCGCCAGCAGCCGTTGCCGCCGCCTCGGCCAAACCATCCTTCAGGCACCCGCGCCGCCGCCTCACAACATGTCGGCCGCGGCCGCCGCTGCACACGCGCGAGCTGCCTGGGAACGAACGTGGGCGAGGGCGAGGGCAAGCGGAGCTGCGGACGCGGCCGGCGCGGCCCCCTAGCCCGGGCAGGTCGTAGAAGCCGAGGCGGCGATAACGGTGGTCTTGCTCCGGCTGGGGAAGGAGGTTTGCTGGAAGCCGCTCCCGACACGCTTTGCGCCGCCGGAAGTCGCTCTCCTCAGATTCCACCCTCCCTCCTAGACAGACTTCCGGGTGTGCCTGCCGCCCTTCCTCCCTGCCGTGGGGACTCGCCCGTCCGAGCGGCCAGCGGCTTCCGCCCGTCGCAGCACGCGCGCTGTGACCGAGTCTTCCACACGTCCTAGGAGCACCCTTTTTCTGCAGTGGGCAGAGGGCCCGGCTCATCTCTGCCCTACCGACCCAGTCCTTGGTAACAAAGGAGCGCTGGACGTTACCCAGAGAACTTCCTTTGCTGTCGGAATGAAGGTTGAAACCGAGCGTGGACTCGGAAATGGGACGTGGGCAAAGCAAGTCCCGGTGTGTGGACTGGAAAAAAGGGTTTTGAACATGCAGCGTTAACACTCTTCGGACCACAGCTCTCTGTGGTCTTCCTCCCATGTCCTCGACAAGAAATGAAGCCTTCAGAGAAACGACTCCGAGTAGTACGATGGCTAAGCTGGAAGCTAAAAGTCCGCTCCGATACAGTGGAATAATGCAAATGCTTAGTATACCACGAGGCACGCTTTTCTTAATTTGTTATGTTTTTGAGAATTTCATACATGAGTGGCATTTCCATCCCACCCTCTCCTCGCTTCCTCTCCAATTAATGATCTCTTCTTTATTATGACGTATATACACCCTTGTACACAGTCTAATGAGTCCATTTAGTGTTTGTCATATGTACATGTGTTTAGGGTCAACCATTTGGGATCAGATAACCTATCAGGTGGCTCAGCCTGGTAGAAAACAGCAGTAATTGATTGCCTGTAGCTCTTCATCTAGAGATAGGACCTTGTGAAATTCTGTGATGAGGGTGATGAGGGTGAGAGCTACACTTATCAGTGGGTATAAGGATAGGCATTTAGAATACAGTTAGAAATTATATTGGTTTAGGAAAATGGCAGTAGTAAGTCCTTTTGTGGGGGGTGGGTGTCTGTAACCTTTCTAGCCATGGGTGTTTGGCTGTACCAGGTATGAATGCCCTCCTGTTGAGCAGACCTTAAGTCCAATTAGACAACTATTGCTTGCCCTCAAGATAAAAGTGCCACTATTGCACCATTAGTGGAATCTTGCCAGGCTGGTCACTGTTACAGTTTGTAGGCTTTACAGCTGAGTACGACTATTGATTGCTTTTCTCCCTTGGCAGCTTATGTAGCACCCTCCAATACTCTAAGAGCTAGTACTAGGGAGGAAGCTTCCAGGTCAGTTCCAGCTTGACTCCTCCAAGGGTTGCCTTGAGTATGTGGTGTTCTCAACAGGATCTTCAAATTCTGGGAGGCAGCCAAGGGAAATGGCAGTACCCTGTATTTTTTTGTAGCCTCTTGGACTGCCCCCCCCCCCCCATCAACCAACAACTTGAAGGGAGGTTTCCCATGTCTGTTTCTGGGGTTTTTGTTAGATAGTCTTACGGTTCTTGGGAGGAACATTATTTCCCCTTCTGGTATAATTCAATTTAAACTGTGTGTGTATGTGTGTAAGCTAATAAAATGATGTGTTATATTTAAGTTTATAAAAGGATGTTTCTCTATGGCTTTTCCAAATACCTTTAGTGTTGTTTCTCTCTCCCTCCTCCCTCCCCCTCTGTATTACCTTTCCCACCCACTCTCCTGGCCCCATATTTCTCCTTCCCCGGCCTCATAACACCTGCGCCCTCTATAGCTCCTCCTCCCACGGCTGCCCTGCTCAGTGTCCCTTTCTACTTTGCTGTTTTCTGTGGTTACTTTCAGGTTATATATGCAAATCTGAAGATTCACAAATAAGAGAGAGCATGCAGCACTTGCCTTTCTGGGTCTGCGTTACCTCGGTGTATTTTCCAGTTGCGTCCAGCTACAAATTTCATGATTTCATTTTTCTTTACAGTTGGATAGAATTCCGTTGTGTATATATACTACATTTTTACTAGCCATTCATCAGTTGAAGAACATCTAAGTTGTTTCCATTTCTGAGCTATTGTGAATAGAGCAGCAATGAACATGGCCAAGTAAGTCTCTCCGTAGTAGGATTTCGAGTCCTTTGGTTCGATGCCAGGGAGACGTATAGCTTGGTCATATGGTAGATCTACTTTTAGCTTTTGGAGACTTCTCCATGCTGATTTCCATATTGACTGAACCAGTTTGCAATCCCTCCAACAGTGAATGAGGGCTCCCCTTACCTCGCATCCTCACCAGCATTTGTTGTCAGTTGTTTTTTGATCTTAACTATTCTGACTGGGGTAAGATGAAATCTCAAAGTAGTTTTAATGTATTTTTATTTATTTTATGTTTGAGTGTTTTCCCTGTATGTGTAAGTGCACCTGTGTCCTGTAAGCCTATGGAGGTCAGAAAAGGATGTTAGATCCCCTGGAACTGGGTGTTAGCTATCCTGTGGGTGCTGGAAACCAGACCTGGGTCCTCTGGAAGAGCGTCCAGTGTACTTAACCGATGAGCCATCTCTCCAGTCCTATTTTCCAAACTCTTGAGTTGTATCATTAAGTCATCTGTGCTCTTTCTGATTTTTAAATGTGGGCACTTAGAGCTCTCAAGTTCCCTCCTAGGACTGCTTTTATGTGCCCAGAGATTTTGGCATGTTGTTTTCACTTATTTCTAGGAAACTTTGGATTTCCTGTTTGCTTTCTTCCTTGATCCATTCATCCTTCAGTAGTGCATTGTTTCATCTCCATGACTTCATGTACATTCCAGAGATTTTTTTTTTTTGCTGTTAATTTCAAGCTTTATTGCATTGTGTTCTGGTAGGATATATGGAGTTACTTCATTTTTCTGTTATTTGTTGAGATTTGTTTTGTGTCCCAGGATGTGGTCTATTTTAGAAAAACTTCCATGGACTGCTGAGTAGAATGTATATTCTTTGGTGTTTGGGTGGACTATTCTGTAAATATCTGCTAGGTCCATTTGATGTATGATGTAATTTAATTCTGATGTCTGTTTATTTATGGCTCTCCGTGGTAGTACAAATGGTTGGCTAGAAGTCAGATGTCAGATCCAAGATGTGAAATTTTTAACCATGGTTTTTGTTTTTTGTGGGTTTTTTTTGGTGTGGAGACAGGGAAGTTTAAAAAATGTTGAAGCATCTTAACAAACTCAGATATTTGCTTCTTTCCAGAGTGATTAGTAATAATGGATGTGTCAGGTTCTTCATAGAACATTTTTATTTTATTTTATTTTGGTCTTTTTGAGACAGAATCTTGCTGTAGCCCCAGCTGGCCTAGAACTGGCAATGAAGACCAGGCTGGCCTTCATCTCATAGAGATCTGCCACCACACCTGGCTTGAAATCACATTATTTTAAAACACTGTTTGCCCTTTACTGTCATGTGGAAGAAGAGACTACATTAATAAACACTAGACTGTCACAATTACCAAAAGAGCTAAAACATTTAAATACGAGTTTACTACTATATTATCATTAGTCTCAAAATTCTATTTAAACAGAACTGTAGTATACTACAAATAACTTTAAATATCAATCACAGCTTGGTGTTATTTCATGACATATATCACATTGTTATTTATATTTGAAGTTTTCTCTACATATATTAGATATGGGACTTGAGTTAATCAGATTCTTGATTGTTCATAGATTGACACCTGGGCTTTTGGAGTGCTTTCTTAAAATGTTTGGCTTCCAGGAGACTTGTCACTGCCGGCCATACCTCACCTTATCCATAGTTCTACACTGAGCTAAAAACACCAGCCCCACCTTATGTTTTCATTCAACATTTTCTCCTGGACATTTTCTTGGTTATTTTCTATTGTTTTTTTCAGTGCCACTATAACATTATTATTTGATAAAAAGAGTATTTTAAAATCTTCAAAATATGTGAACTTGGTTCAGATGTATGAAGTGCTAAATCAGTTTATCACTGGATTAAAATATTTATTATATTGTCTAAATTTATTTGGACCTTAGTTTATCAACTTGAAAAACTATCAAAAAGTATCTTGAGTTGTCAATGACCCAAATTCTACTGCTTCTGAAAAAAATTTTTTTTCATATAACATTTATGCTTTACAGACTTGTGCTGCAGGTCAGTAGAACACATGTTAAATTGTTATTCCAGTAATAGTTCTTTAGTAAATATTTTGTGGCAGCATAAATAGCACAGAATGTACAGAAAAAGACCTCGTTTCTAGCTCCGGCTTTTTTTTTTTTGCTAGACACATTCCTAGTCTCATCTTCTTCTACTTAGAAATGAAAATACTATATAATTCAAAGGATTTAAAGTGTACAGAAAATGAAAGCATTTTTTTACATTTAACTATTATTTGATATTTAATGTTTATTATCTTTATCAGAGATGGGCAGTCTTCAGCAATAAACCATGTCTAATATATGTGAGAAAACTTCAAATGTAAATAGCAATGTGATATATGTCATGAAATAATACCAAGCTGTGATTGGTATTTAAAGTTATTTGTAGTATACTATAGTTCTATTTAAATACAATTTTGAGAATAATGAAAACATATTAGTAAACTTTAAGCATTTTAGAGAATATGTATATAAATTTATTTTGCTATGTTTTTGGAAATTTGTTTTGCTATCCTGTTATATGACTTTTCCTGGGGAGATATGAGCACGTCTATTCAACCCAAATAGGGCACTAACAACACAGATCAAAGACGTAGTTCTACCCAAGGCTAACTTAGTGAGCTGATGAGTTTACTAGAGTTACTTTCAGGAGCATGGGTGACTCAAAGACTCCATCAAAGCCCACCCCAGCATGGGTGAAGATTCAGGAAAATTGTATCCCTGGAGCTCCCTGCACAAGCTGCTGGCAGGTTGAGCTGAGTAATCCCCTCTCTCCAGCACTGTTTATTACTCCTAAAACCATGGAAAGGGGCCTTGTGACTCTCTGAAGAGCTTCCTAAGCCTTGTAGGTTTTACTTACTCTCTGAATCCATGACCCCCCCTTTTCCCATGGGAAGGGAATATTTAAATTCTGAAGAAAGGACTAAACAGCTTGTCTCAGATTTCACAATATTAAAAAAAGATACTGTCGCAGATGTCTGGTTGAAGTTTGCTCTATTCAGATTGAGATCAAAAATAGACAAGGAGTAACTTTTAAAGTTTACTAAAGTATTGGTAGACCTGAGCTCTTAAGTGCCAGTATAGGTAACTGGCTAGGCTTACAAACCCCAAGGCTTAGAGCGGTAGACCCTGCGAACCAAGGCATTGTGGACCCTTGCTCATGTCAGAGATTTATAGTGCTAGATGCTCAGGGCAGAAACTTACTCCTCTGACTTTTGAGTGCCAACAACACTGAATTCATCAACTAGTGTGGCAGCCCCTGAGCTTCAGGTATCAGAGCCTTTGGCTCTGAACAGCTGCCAGTGTTATGGAGCTCCAAAGTTGTGTGTATTGGGAACCTCAGCTCTTAATGTTGGCAGCGCTTTGGAGCTCCTTCAGTGAGCAGGGATCAGGTCTGGGATCGTCAGTGTCTTGTTTTCCGGTCTCCTCTATTTGCTGTCACCACAACTCTTCAGTTGCCCCCTTGGTGCTGCTGCTGTCACTGCTGCTGCTGGAGCTGGAAGCTCTAAGGTTTTGTATGTTCTTCGTGCCTCCAGCCCAGGCTGCTCTACCTATTTGAATGAGTACAAGTAGGCAAAGAGACCACTTTGGAGATGACTTCATTGGGCATCAGAAGAGAATCCTCTCAGACCAGCCCAACAAGCTGGAGAAACAGCCAGCTTATAGAGCTGGAAAAGGGTATGCAATGTTTGTGCTCTGATTGTCTGTGTACCAATTACTCTTACAGTTCACCGCTTCCACCCATCACAAACCTTATATATGCACCAGTCACAGCTTTGTTTATGAACCAATCCCATCTCACATTGCACCAATCAAAGCCTTTTTGGATAGAGCCTAGGGTGTGTTTCCTCTCCTGTCCTTACTGAGAACAGCTGCAGGATAAACAGCCATCTATACCGCCAAAGCCTGACTTGCCATTAGTCTTCTAAAGTAGGTGCAAGTTGATTGGAGTGATTGTGACTGAAGCCTCTAAAGGAGTCTGGGTTGCACTGGCAGCTGCAGTTGTAGTGCTCCGTATACTTGGAAAAGAGTTCCCGAAGAGTGATCTAGGAGTATCCAAAACAGCTGGGCTGCCCTAAGGACAAAAAAGTACCTCATAGTGTCAGTATATGGCAGAAGAGGATTGTTACCTTATGCTAGCCAGAAAGGAAAAGGACATTGAGGGGGGGTAATATTCACTTTAAGCCCCACCACCCAATGTCCTAAGGCCCCATGTACTAATTACTTCCTATACATAATAGCAACAAAGACTGATGACCAAACCTTTGATACATGGGATTAGGAGACACACACACACACACACACACACACACACACGGAAGCTCAAGGTCAACCTTGGGTATCTTTCTTCAAGAGCCATCCACCTTGACTTTTTGAGATAGGGTCTTTCACTGACCTGGAGTTCACCAATTGGGCTAGGCTGACTGGTCAGCAAGTCCCAGGAACACTCCTGGCTCCAACCCTTCAGCACTGGGATTACAAGCATAACTCACCATGCCCACCTTTTTACATGGGTGTTGGTACTGAACTCTGGTCCTCAAGCTTATGCAGCAAGCACTTTACTGAGCTATCTCTTCCGCTACAACATCCATATGTTTAAGGAGTCTAGAGTTTCTTCTGAAAGTAATGAAAATAACTGGTAAATATATGGGGGGAGGGAATGTATATTAAAAATAATATGCCTTGCTATGTAGCTTTGGCTGGCCTGGAGCTCACTATGGAGACTAGGTTAGCCTTGAACTCAGAGATCCACCTGCCTTTGCCTCCTGAATGCTGGGATTAAAGGTATGAACCACCATATTCAGCAAAAATAATATTTCAAGAGATTAGTCTAGGATGGCCTGCGAAGTAGAATGGCATAAGGAGAGACAAAAACACTAGTTGTAAAGTTATTCCAAAAACAACTTAATGATGCGGACAAAGGCGAATTCAGTTATAATAAGACAGAAGGAGAAATCAGAGGCATTTGGGAACAAAATTTACAGAATTTACCTTTCGATTGCATGTGCTACAGGATAGGAGCATCATGTATAAATAATGGAGAAATGGAGCTAAGAAGAGGGAAATCTGGATGAAGAAATACAAATAACCAAGGGGAGGGTGGAGATGGGAAGTCACCTGTACAAAAGGACTTGTAAGAACCAGAGAGCCAGTGTCTGCATTGTTTATCCTTTCAGTCCCAGGGACAGCACAACAGTAGGTATTTTTGACTTTGAAGGTATATAAAGGCCTTTAAAAAAAGAAAAAGAAGTACAAAGACATAAAGTAAAAGAAGAAACGATGTCAGTAAAGACTTTATACAATCAAAATATTATTGTAAAGGAAGTCGTAGGGAGAGAGGAGTGTGAGATGCCACAGAGAACTATTGACAGAGCAAACTAGTGTCTCTGGCAGTCAAGAATGGTGGCACATACCCATAATGCTCGCACTTGGGAGGGTGAGACAGGAGGACTGAAAGCTGAAAGCCAGACTAAACGAAATAGTGAGAACTTGTTCCCCAAAATACAAACAAGGGCTGGAGAGATGGCTCAGTGGTTAAGAGCATTGGCTGCTCTTGCTGAAGACCTGGGTTCACTTCCCAGAACCCACATGGCAGCTAACAATACCACATAACTCCAGTTTCAGGGGATCTGATGCACTCTCTGACCTCTGTGGGCATTACACACATGTGGTTCACATACACACATTCAGGCAAACACTCATAGACATAAAATATTTAAAGATTTTAAATGCTGGGTATGGTGGCACATACCTTTAATCCCAGCACTTGGGAGACAGAGGCAGGCAGATCTCTAAGTTTAAGGCCAACCTGGTCTATATAGTGAGTTCCAGGCTAGCCAGGGCTACATAGTGATACTGTTCCAGAAAAACAAAAAACAAAACTGCAAACAAAAAGAAGCAATGACACTGGTTAAGAAGAGACAGCGTCAGTCAGCACAGGAGAGAAGAGTGGAGGGGAGAACCAGACTCGGCAGTGAGAGGATTTGTTGAAAAGCCTGGTAGAGGCAAGAGTGGCGGTGCATTTCCATAATCCCAGTAATTGTGAGGCCAGGCAGAAGGAAAGACCATCAGTTCAGGCCAGATCCTGAGGGAGAGCGAGACACCCAGAGAGAAAGAGAGAGAAAGAAAGTGAGACAGAGAAAAGAAAGAAAAATGTATCAGGTGGTGAAGACTAGAGGAGCAATGAAGTGGGTGTGATGGTTCACACCTTTAATCCCCACACTTGGGAGTCAGTGCAAGTGGACTTCTTTGAGATCAAGGCCAGCCTGGCCTACATAGTGAGTTCCAGGCCAGTTGGAGGACAGGGACACCCTGTCCCCCCGCCCCCCTCCTCCCAAAAACGGAGAAAAAGAGTAATGGGGAAACAGCTTAAGAATTGCAGGGGCTGGAGACAGGGCTCAGCAGTTAAGAGCACTGGCTGCTCTTGTAGGGGACCTGGGTTCAAATCCCCACAACCACATGGTAGCTAACAACCGTCCCTAACTCTACTTCAGGGTTCTGATGCCCTTTTCTGGTTTCCTTGGGCATTGCACCACACAGGTACATTTACATGCATTCAGGCATAACATTCATACACATACAAATAAAATAAATTCTAAGAAAGAATTGCAAGTGCAGAAGGCACATGAGTTCAATGGAAAAACAATCAGTGGAGAGGGATGGGTTGAAATGCAAAGGAAAAGTCAAAATGAAGGACAACGAGTTTGCAAAAGCACAGCTGGGGTATTCAGGACTAGCCTTATGGATCTGAGTGTATTTCACAGAGGAGAGGTTAAAACCAAGGGTATCCGTGATTATAGGCAATGATCACAAAGGGAAAGGAGCAGAAGACTAAGACTATCTTTAAAGAATAATCACTGGAGAGGGCAAAGATTAGTGGATAAAAAATAAAAGAGGTTGTGTATATTTGTGGTCACTTAATTAGATACATAAGACACCACCGTTGAGAAAAG
This sequence comes from Eospalax fontanierii, assembly GCA_035773235.1. Lineage (NCBI taxonomy): Eukaryota > Metazoa > Chordata > Mammalia > Rodentia > Spalacidae > Eospalax > Eospalax fontanierii. Next base: position 27,085,818 of record CM069543.1, on the reverse strand, counting down.
ACAGAAACAGCCAAAAGCATATCAAGTGTTACAGAAGAGAGAACAAGGACTGGGAATATAGTATTTATCTGTGAGATTTACTTCAGAAAGCCATGAATAGAAACCTGCAAGTTACTGTGTGTGGCGCATACCTAGCAGCCCAGCAGTCTGAAGGCTGAGGCAGAAGGGTCTGCAGTTAAAAGGCACCTGGGGCTCCACAATGAGTCAGAGCCCAGCCTGGGTTACGTAGCAAGACTCTGTCTCAAACAACAACAAAACCAGAAAACAAAACAAGCCCAAACCACCCACATTAGGAGTTGTTTCTCATCAATTCAGTTAAAGCTGATAAACTTCTATGAGTCAGATCTGTAACTGAGTTAAAAAAAATTAAAATAATAATCCCTCTATATAGGATAATTTAAAATGTGCTATAAAATGCTTTCTTTTAAATGATGTGAATCTTGAATCTAATTCAGTTCTATTAATATTTAAACATTTTCAGGGCTGGCAAGATGGCCTAGTGAGTGGGTAAAGGCCCTTATTGCCAAACCTGACAACCTTAATTCAATCCCTGGAACTCATATACTGGAAGGAAAGAACAGACTCCCTCACTTCACTTGCACTCCATTGTGGCATGCCTGCACGCACATACATTAAATCAATAAATGTAATTTTAAAATTCTACAACATTTGCAGCGAGGCATGGTGACGTGTATCTATTATCCCAGCAATCGGGAGGTAGAAGCAGTTATCCTCGGCTACATAGTGAGGTGGAAGGCAACCTGGGCTACCCAAGTGTCGGTCTCAAAACACCAAAATAAAACAACAACAAAAAAAAACCCACAAAAACATTTGGAACAGACAACTGGAAATCCTACTCTGTGAGTCGCATTCATTCATGCATGCATTGCTTTTGTCTCATCACTGTTTCTGGGAACTACCATGCATTTGGCTCTGTTCTGAAATAGGAACAATAAAGAATGCCAGAGAGAGAAATGCACAGTAGAAATAGGTGAGAAAAGCACTCTAACTTTAAAAAACAATCAAGAAATGACTGATTGGGGGCTAGAGAGATGGCTCAGCATTAAGCATACTGGGAAGTCTTCCAGAGAACCTGGGTTCGATTACCAACATCCACATGGAGGCTAAAAGCTGTCTATAATTCCAGCTTCAGGGGATCCGACACCTTTTTTGGCCTCCATGTTCCTTGCATGACATGGGTACATTTATACACATGCAGGCAAAACCCTAATGCACTTTTTTTTTTAAAGTAGATTTAAACTTTTAAAAAAAGAAATGATTGATTGCAGTAAGCCTATTTGAACAACCATTAGGTAAAGCTAGCAAGATACCTGTGAAATTGAGTATGACTATATTTTTCCTTTAATATTAAAACAAATACAACATTGTTATTAGAATTCCATATAAGTTCAAATGCACAGGGATGAACGCTCAGTAGAAGTGCACGGATTGACTGGCACATATGGTTTGGAATAAATAATATGAGTGATGATTATACTCAATTTTTTTCTTTTATTTTTTGAAACCAGTCTCACTATATGGTCCAGGCTGGCCTTGAACTTGTGATTCTCCTGCCTTAGCCTCCCAAGGTTTAGGGTTACAGGCATGCAACACCATACCTGGCTTTCTTAACTTTTTGGAAAATTTTAAATTAATTTAGTTTTTTGAAAATCATACTAATTTAAAAACAGCAAACTGAGGAAGATTATTTGTACAGATTTGTAAATATATATCCCTTCATAGTCTTATGAAAACAACTTTTAGATTTGAAATCACTTTTTTTGCCATCAAAGCTCTCAAGTTTGTTATCCTCAGATAAACCTGAGATATTCTACCAGTTATTTATTGCCTAAAAATGCTGCCTAACAAGCCACTCCAGAGGTCATTGGATTAAAACAATAGCTGTGTGTTGTTTCTTAGGATTCTCTGCATTAGTTGAAGAGCTCATCTGGAATTATTTTCTGAGTCATTTCTGGGTTGAGTATATGGCTTTATTGATTTTAGCTGAAATGTGACATTTGGGAACCAGCTGGTTGTCACTAGATCTAGAAGGCCTTAGTGCTTTGTCATCATCTCTTGGTTACCTCCAGCAGGTAAGCTTGAGCATGTTCTCATGATGAAACTGAAATGGTTAGTCCTTTATCCACTTAATAAGTCTCCTATGTGCTAGGTACTATGATAAGGAACAAGACAGTCACCTGGGAAGCTGACCCTACTGTGGAACTTGCCGTGTAAAGGATAATTAAACTGAAGTTGATACAATGCAATATGGTTAAGTATGATGATCTTTATGTGATAGGCTCTGTGGGTACTGTGGAAGACCTTTCAAACCAAACCAAAGCTGGTATTTGGGATGTTGTGGTTTAAATATGGTTTGAATGTCCCCCAAGGCTTTATGTATTGAAATTTACTAACCATTATGAGTTTTCCAAAGGGTGGAAAATGAATCTGATTTTGGTGGAGTCTCAGGAAATGATGAAGTTTAGAATAAGATGAAGTCCCTATGATTGAATGTTGGTGGCTTATTTTGATACATGGTCTCACTAAGTTACTTAGGCTGATTTTGAACTCACTCTGTAGCCTAGGCAAACCTTGAACTCTCCTACTTTAGGTTCTTGAGTAGCTAGGATTCCGGGACTGTGCTACCAGGTTCAACATCCTGGTGCCTTTCTTTTTTGTTGTTGTTTTGTTTATTGTGTTTGAAGACAGGGTCTCCCTGTAGCCCCAGCTGGCCTAGAATTCACTGTGTAGACCAAGCTGGACTTGATCTCACAGAGATCTGCCAGAACTGGCTTTTGAGTACTGGGGTTAAAGGTGTGCACCACCATTCCCCGCCCTGGTGGCTTGTAAGAGGGATGGATACAAGCCACACACACCTACACAGGGCATTCCCTGCCTCCTAGGGTGTGCTTCTCTGTACTACCTTGGTACTCTGCCAACTAGAGTGCCCTCACCAGTTGAGGTCCCTAGACCTGCACCTCCAGATCTGTAAACCTAAGTAAACCTCTCTGCTTTATCACTTAACTAGTCTATTAGCACCAGAAGACTGACTAACAAGGGCAAAGGTAAAAGTATCATAAAGGACTTATTCTTGACTAAAGTTTCAGGAAGAAGGGAAAGGCAGGAACAACATCAAAGCACCACTGCACGCTTGGCAAGTTGCATTATTTCAGTGGGGATGTTGGGAAAGTAACATCTAACAATAGTGTGAAGAAAAAGCTACTCGGGACATGTAGTAGTAAGGTTGTGATGGATGCAAATAACAATTCCAGCTCTTAAGTTGAATTTACTAAAAAGAAACAGTTGTAGAATGTGGGGAATTCTGAACAATCTTACAAACTATGCGGATTGGAGCAGCAGAAGTCCACAAACTGTCCTTCTGATGGGCTGCCAGCTACTCTCCACCTCTGTGTATCTTACTTCAAAATTCTACTTTCCAGGAAAGCAAGTCTGTTTGGCCAGTTTGGGTCACATTTCCACCTCCATGTTACTAAGTCATTACCAGGCTGCAGGTTATGTTTGCAGATACTTGCTACAGCTCTGCCTTACGCAGAAAGTATCACTCACTGGGAACTCTGAGGCTAGCTGAGGCGGTTCTATTGTATCATTACTTGTTTTTTCCTACCTGTACAATGACAAAACTGCCTTCACCTATTTGATCCAGCTGGTCTAGTATTAGCTACCACCCCAGCATTGACTTTCTTTCCAACTTCAAGGGTACTTCCAGCTTGTGGAAGGAATGTCATGGGTTACTGTTTTCATTTAGTTCTGACACAGTCTAGTCTAGGTATGGCTCCTGCTGGTCCTGCAAGTCCTGTAACCCAGGTTTGGGCCATAATCCCCAAAATCATATCACAAATATTTAAATCCCTAAAGATAAAAATGCCTGAAGACTAAGAGATCAAAATCTTGAAAATTCTGGAAAAAAAATTTTTAAAGACAGTTTTGCTTTGTTTTGTGACAGGGTCTTTGTGTAGCCCAGGCTAGCCTCAAGCTCATAATCTTCCTGCCTCAGTTTCCTAAATGCTGAGCTTATAGGCATGCACCATTATGCCAGGTTTGAAAAGACATTTATTTACATTAAAATTTTTATTTTTTTAATTTTATGTGTATGAATGTTTTGCTTGTATGGATATAAGAAGACCTGTGTGTGCAATGTCTGTGGAGGTCAGAAAAGGGCTTCAGATCCCCTGGAACTGGAGTTACAGATGGTTGTTAGCTGCCATGTAGGTGCTGGGAATGAAACCCAGGTCCTCTGCAAGAGCAGTCAGTGTTCTTAACCACTGAACCATCTCTCTAGCTCCTATTTACATTTTGAATGTAAAGGGATTTGTTTGAGAAACATTAAAAAATTTGATACTTCAAAGCCAGGCATGGTGGCACATGGCTTTAATCCAAGAACTCAAAAAGCAGAGGCAAGTGGATCTCTGTGATCTCTCAAGGCCAGCCCGGTCTACATAGTGAGTTCCAGGCCAGCTGGAACTATAGGGAGACTCTATTTCAAAAAGAACTAGAAAAAAATATGATACTTCATAGGCCACCATATGCAATAAATAAGCAGTAATAATATTTTAGTAAGCATAAACAGTCAAGCATAGTAACATAACACAGGTATAGGGATTATGAGCAGACAGACCATTTTCATAAAAAATTAGTCAAGCTGGGCTTGGTGGCACAAACTTTTAATCCGAGCACTCACCAGGCAGAGGCAGGCAGATCTCTGAGTTCCAGGTTAGCGTGGGCTAAAAAAAAAGTCGTCTTAGTTTGTGTTCTGTTGCTATGGTAAAACATGAGTAACAGCAACTAGGGGAGGAAAGGATTTATTTTTTCTTACACTTTGCAGTCCATTATCTAGGGAAGCCAAGGCAGGAACTTAAGGCAGGAAACAGAAACCACAGAAGAATGGTGCTGCCTCCTCTGGTTTGCTCAGCTATCTTTCTAATACAGCTCAGGTCCACCTACTTAGGAATGACACTGCCCACAGTGGGCTGGGTCCTCCCACATCAATTAGCAACAAGACTATGCTCCACAAACATGTCTGAAGGCCAGTCTGATAGAGGTAACCCCTTAAATGGGGTTTCTTCACCGGTATATCAAGTTGATAACCAAGATTAGCCATCACTTAAGACAAAATTGAAACGTGTCAACTCACATTAGTATGGTTGATAAGTCTGTATACTGAATTATATAACTGTCACCATCTAAAATACTGTGACAAACCACCTGAGTCTTTTGAAAAGGTCAGTCAAAGCGGTGACAGTTACTACTACATATAAGCTGCTAAACAGCCAAGATTCGTAGAAACTATCTTTCAGAAATACAGGACAAAAAGGACATCTCTTCATATACTCAAGAAAGTTCAAATTTTAAAACCCAATATTTTTAGAGGCTGGAGAGATGGCTCAGAGGTTAAGAGCACTGGTTGTTCTTACAGAAGACCCAGGTTCAAATTCCAGCATCCACATGACAGCTACAACCATACATAACCCTAGTGCAAGGGGATTCAATGCCCTCTTCTGTCCTCCATGGGCATTGCACAACATGGGTGCACTTGCACACATGCAGGCATAACACTCATACACATAAAATAAAAATAAATTAATTAAAATGCACCCTTTTAAAGTATATCACTATGCTTTCAGACAAAGCAACACAAAGTCAGATTTGCAAATAACGCACATAATCAATTAGAACTCTTTAAAACTTTAAAAAAATGTTTTGATTTTATGTGTATGAGTGTATTGCCTGCATGTGTGTGAGTATACTCGTGTTGTGCGATGCTAAATTCAGAAGACTGTGTCACATTCCCCTGGAACTGGAGTTATCGACGGTTGTTAGCCACCATATGGGTGGCTGGGAATCGAACCCGGGTTTCTATGCAAGAGCAAACAGTGCTCTTAACTGCTGAGCCATCCTCTCCAGGCCTAGAACTCTGTAAAACTCTTTAAAAGGTATACTTCTAGTACTGGAACAAATGCTGCAAAACGAAATACATAACAGTGGATTGTTTTTTAAAATGCTGACAATTTGAGAAGATGAGAAAAACTTTAAAGGGGAAAAACTTAGAAAACTAAAAATAAAATACGATGTGTAAAAAAATGTATTTTAAGCCAGGTGTGGTAGTGCGCACCTTTAATTCCAGCACTCTGGAGGCAGAGGCAGGCAGATCTCTGAGAGTTCAAGGCCAGCCTGGTCTACATAGTGAGTTCTAGGCCAGCTGGGGCTACAGAAGGACACTGTCTCAAAAAAATAAAAGACAAAAAAATGTATTTTAGGGATAGATTATGAGCATTGACATGGAGAGGGTCCAGAAGAGCTGGCTGACTTCCATGATCATTATATTTTAAAGTCTTGCATTATAATAACAGCTGTTGGTCTTTCTTTTAAAGGCTTGGCTCTATTTAGAGCAATCACATTGACATTCACTCACTATGTGATGCTATTCTTTTTCACGTTATATACCAGCATATATAACGGGAAGTTATATATGGGAAGCATTCCCTATAAGCCTTCCCACCTTTGTCCCATGCTTCTACTCAGGCGGGTGAACAGAACCCCCTTCCCCGTGTGCTCGCACCACACAGACCATAACCCGACAGCAACATGGTTGCATCATCTTTGCCCCTCATTTTCCAGCCTGTCACAAATTTCACTGACTTCATCAAACGAATGTGGCTCTAATTCATTAAAAGCGCCTTTTATTTCCTCAGCTGGAAGGAGTTTCAAAGACACAGAACAATTCTAAACTGAAGCTTTAATCATGGCCATACTCTGTGGTTAATCCCTCCCAGAATTCGGCCTTTTATCCTCCTGAGATGGCCTTTTTTATCTACAAGATTTATGCTTTCTGGAATTTTGGTTTTCACAATCTCAACATTCAGGATTTTGATTTTCCCAGGATTGTTATTTTAGACTTCAGAGATCTTAGACTTCATAGATTTATCTCGGGATTTCAGTATTTGGGGTTGTAGTACTCGGGATTGTGTTTTCAGGAGTTTGATCCGTAGCACTGCGATCGGTGGCTGAATTAGCGGTGTAACCGCTGCCAGTGCACTCTATAAATAATTGCTGGGGATGGGATGGCAATAATTCCTACAGAGAGAAAGGAAGGTGAAGAAAACGGAGACATTCTTAAATTGAATGTGAACATCCAAAATAACTGGGGGCTGGAAAGATGGCTCAGCAGTTAAGCGCTTGCAGAGGACCTGGGTCTGAGTCCTTGCACCCACATGATGGCTAAAAACCATCTGTAACTCCAGATCCAGGAAATCTAACACCCTCTTCTGACCTCTATGAGCATCACAGGACATGGATGTACTGACACATGCAGGCCATGCACTCATACACATAAAACAAAAATATTTTAAAACGGAAATCCAGGATAATTATTCAGTATTCAGACACTCCACCATTACCTGTTGATCACTCACTCCCACCACTATGATTTTGTTTGTTTTTGAGGCGGGATCTTGCTGTGTAGCCCATGCTGGCCTCAAGCTCTCAATCCTCATGCTTTAACCTCCTGAGTGTCAGGGTCACAGGTGTGCACCAACTGTACCTGGCCTACTATCATTCACAAATTCATAATGGGTATGTGTAACAACCCATTCAAAGTTTCCTTGCTTATAGTTAATATCTCATCTGCTTGGGGCTCGCTCTGCCTACTAGAGTGATTTACTAAATCTTCATTTCTAGAGATCTAAACCCTTTGTAATCACTCTAGAAAGATACTTCGTGAGCATTGAACGTATCAAATTAGATGAAGACAATATGGCAGATCAGAGAATATCTTTTGAACTGAAATGACCAGAACATGGATATTTGTTCAGTACATAAATAGTCTCCATTTTGTAAAAGATGAAACTGACTCTTACTGTTCAAAGTCAGAATTTAAACTCCTGCAGTCTAGCTCCAGAATCACCCCTTTTCTTTTCTTTTTCTTTTTTGGGGGTGGGGGTCTTTTTGAGACAGGATCTCCCAGTCCCAGCTGGCCTGGAACTCACTATGTGGACTGGGCTGGCCTTGAACTCCCAGAGATCTGCCTTCCTCTATCTCTGGAGTGCGGGGATTAAAGGCGTGCACCACCATACCTGACAGAATCTCCCCTTTTCATAGCTAGCATTATGTTGCCTCGGCACTGTCGTATGGAGATGAGGAGAACACTGACTCTCCTATACCCAGGATTGTCATGTCATATTTTAAAACATTTTTATGTGTATGAGTGTTTTATTTGTATGCATGTAAGTGCACCCCTGTCTTGCAAAGTCCACAGAGGCCAGAAGAGGGCATTAGATCCTCTGGAACTGGAGTTACTGGTGGTTGTTAGCCATTATATAGGTGCTCTGAATTGAACTTGGGTCCTCTAGAAGAGTAGCCGGTGCTTTTAACTGTTGAGCCATACATTTAGCTTTAAGCTTTCATCTACTGAGTGGGCACATATAATTATTCATCAGCATAAACGTTGAGTATTTGATGTATTTATTTACTTTAACATTTTTTGTTTTATGTTTATTTATTTTGGACGGGGACACATGTCACAATGCACATGTGAAAGTCAGAGGACATTTTGTGAAAGTTGGTTCTCTTCTATCATATGGGTTCTGGGGATTGAATTAGATCTTCAGGCTTTGTGACAAGTGGCTTTACCCACTGAGCTATCTTACCAGCCCTGTTTTTTGGTTTTGAGACAGGGTCTCATGTGGCTTAAGTTTCCCTATAACTTGCTATACAGTTAAGGATGACCTTGAACTGATCCTCTTTCCTCTACTTCCCAAGTGCTGAGAGTACATGCATGTGCCACCATACCTAGATAAATGTTGAGTATGTGAATTCATAAATAATCATTAGGTTCTGAATAATAATGGTAAATATATACATTTATGCCTATATCACTTAGAATTCATTAAGAACATTTTATCAGCTTATTAACAAACTATTATCATAAAATATATGCCATTATACCCCAGGTGGATAGCAAAAAAAAGATTTGACTATCTTACAATGCAGGTCTACATCAGCAATGATAACTGCTATAAAATGTTTATAATATTTTCTGATTTTAAAAAACAAATATTCATTCAATATCTTTCTGGCATTGTAGCTGACGCTTCCTGGTCTTCATACAACTACTGATTGATAAATGACTCTAACAGAAGTCTCAGGGAAACTAACTCAGAGGGGCAATGATTAGATCTGTGGACCATCTTTTTTCTCAATAAAACTCAATGTTATTTAGAACTTAGTAGATAGATAGCAAATGTAGCCTTCATAACCATTAAGGGTAGAATGAAATATACAATAAATGGACATGGGCTAACTGTTTTGAAGGGAAAAACTATTGTATTAGTTATTTTTCTGCTGCTGTGATAAAACGCTCTGACCAAGGGAACTTATAAAAGGAAATGTTTATTTGGAGTGTAGGGTTCCAGGGTAATTAGAGTCCATCATGGCAGGGAGGCACGGTGGCAGGAAGTATGGGAGCAGAGGCTCACGTCTTCAAGAGGCACAGGAAGCAGAGAGCAACTGGGGGTCCCAAAAGGCTTAAGAACTCTCTAAGACGCCTCCAATGATGTGCTTCCTCCAGCACTGGAACACCTTCTAAGGCTTTCCAAAACAGTACCATCCACTGGGAACCAAATGTCCAAATACTTGGAGCCTATGAGGGACATTCTCATTCAAACCACCACAACCATGTGCCAAAATAACTTTCTGGTGGATGAAATAATATAAAGATGAAACCAGGCCCTGGGGATATAACATAGTAGTAGAGTGCTTGCCTAGTATGCACTAGGTAAGCCTGAGGTTCAGTCCTTAACACTGCAGAACATGCACATATGCACACACACATTAAAAACAAACAAACAAACAAACAAACACTGTAGACTTTCAGAAAGAAAGCAGAGGAAAAACTATATGCTTAACAGTGGGAATTGTATTACTTGACACATAAAAGGAAGACCAAGTTTTCAAATATCTAAAAAACTAAAAACCTGTGTCACAAGTCATCCAAAAGTTCATGAAAAACCGAAAATAAAAAAGGATGATGAATTAAATCTTAAAAATCAATAAGGAAAAGTAAATAGCCAAAGATAAAAATGTATTTGTATAAGTCAGAAAAGAAGGATCAATAAATATTTCTTCATTTTCATCAATAATTAAAGTGCAAATAAAAAGGTTTATCTAGATGGTAGGGACTATAAAGGGATTATATGTAGTATTAGAGACAGTACTACCTCTTATTTGGGAGGCTCTGACAAAATGTTTAAAAGGTATATACCATTTAACCAACAATCCCACTTTGGAAACAATCCCACAGAAATAATCAATGTGTGTCATTGCCATTTCTTCCCTCCCTCTATTTTTTGTCTCTTTTTCTTCTTTGGTGTGTATTTGATATTGATGAAAATTGAAAAAAGTTGGGGCTGGAGAGATGACTCAGCAGTTAAGAGCATTGGTTGCTCTTGCAGAGGACCCAGGTTTGGTTCCCAGCACCCCAATGGCAGCTAATAACCATCTGTAACTCCAATTCCAGGGGATCCAATGCCTCTTCTGTCCTCCATGGGCACTGCACAACACAGGTGCACTTACATGCATGCAGGCAAAACACTCATACACATAAAATAAAAATAATAAAATATTTTAATAAAAGAAATTGAAAAAATTAAACTGTCCAACAATAGAGGACTGGCTAAATAAATCATGATAAATTAATTAAACAGAATATCCATACTTTCCAATCAATTAAAAATGACCACAGAGTTTATATATTTGAGATGTTCAAAATCTATTATGCAAAACAGTTCAGTACTGGGATGTGCAGTAGGGTGTACTGGCTCTCTTCCCCCATCTCCACACCACCCACACAGACAGTTTAGAAACATGCTGGAAAGACATAACTATGGGGAAGAGCGATTACTGGATTTGTTTGCTTGAGACAGAGGCTTGATACACAGCCTTTGCTGGCTGTGAATGCATGATGATCTCACCTCAGTCTCCCCACTTACTGGGATCACAGACCTGTTCCACCACATCCAGCTTGGATATTAATTTTTTTTGCCTCTCTTTATTTTCTGACTTCATAATAAGCAGGCATATTTTTATTAAAATATTTTTAATTTAGTCATATGAATTACTTAGTGATTGCATTTCCTAAATATGTAAGATTCATCAGTTAGCTAGTTGGTCAAGTAGTTTAATTCCATCATTTGGATAATTGTTATATAAACCTGAGAGAATATTTTTAATCCTAAATGTTACAGAATTGGCAGATACTTCATTTTATAAAGTATAACTTTTTATTATTGTTATGATAATGTGTCATACACAGGAATAACAGTTTAGGAATTTGTGCCTTGTGAAATATACAATAATGTTAAATAGGAAGTAAAAAATGATTTCTTGCTTTAAATATAACAAAGATATAGGAAGAGGTGGTAGGTAAGGCGGGTCTGTGCTACCAGAGGGCAATTAAACTCTCCATTATACAAGTAAATCTCATTCCAGCTTCAAGATAATGACTCATCAGCTCATAGGAAATCAACAAATATTTAAGCATGTGGGATCTGGCGCCTTCTTCTGGCCTCCACAGACATTGTCTATCATAGGCATACTTATATATAGGCAAAGCACTCATACACATGAAATAATAAATAAATTTAGAAAAAACAGTTAAACACATGCCTAGTGTCTTTACAAGGTACTTCTTAAAATTTTTAAAATTTATTTTTATGTGTATGAATGTTTTGCCTGCATGTATGTAAGTGTACCACATATGTAGAGTCCCTCCACCAACTTTTTTTTTTTTGGAGACAGTGTCTCACTGTGTAGACCAGGCTGGCCTAGAACCCACAGAAATTCACCTGCCTCTGTCCCCCAAGTGCTGAGATTAAAGGTGTGCACTACTCTGGCCAGATTTAAATTAGTATTTTTAAGCATTCTATCTAAGGAGTCTTTAAGGTACGTGAGAAAACAAATTCTTATTCCAGGTCACTCTAGAATCATTGCATACCACACGCAGTTGTTTATTCAAACACACTGTACCCCATTCCTTAACTTTCTTTTCATGATCTCTACCCCCTCCTCTCTCCTTTATAATTGTGGGGAGGGCATAGGCATGTATATGCCACAGCACATATACGGAGGTCAGAGGTCAACTGTGTGGTGCCGGTTATCTCTTTTCCCGTATGTGGGTCCCAGAATGACTTGGGTCACTAGGCTTGCACAACAAACAGTTTTATCCTCCGAGGCATCTCATCAGCTCTTGTATTTGTTTTTTTTGGAGAGAGTCTCACACTTAACACAGATTAGGCTCAATCTCTTGGTGATCCTCACTCAGACTCCCTAGCACCAGGATTAAAGGTGTGAGCCACTTTAACTTGGCTCAAGACAGCATTTCTTAAAACAATACCCAAGGAAGTTCTGTCATTTGTTCATTTAAAGGGTCTATGTTAGGTCTAGAGCCTATTAAGAGAGCAAGTCTAGTAGGGGAATCATTTTCATTCAGTAAAGTTTAATTTACTAAGTGCCAAGCAATTTGCTGTGCTACAGAATATCTGAAAGCTGGCCACCTGCCTTCAAGAGATTCATATTTGGAAAGAGAGACAGACGTATAATTAAATCATGGCTATTGGCCAAGCTCCGTGATTGCCACATCCACTATTCTAGCAGAATTTCTCTGGCCACAGCCTCTGACTCTAATAATGAAGCAGCCCTGGGTAGTCATGTTCTATATACAGTGACCAAGCAGCCCTCTCTACTTCACATGCTTTGTCTGTTATAGCTGGGAAAATAACGTCTTGTCTTTTAAAAAGCAAGCCGAGACACACACACACACACACACACACACACACACACACACACACAGAATGTCAAGTTGTTTCTTCAGGAGTCCTATGTAGGATAGGGCATGAATTAGTAATAGGTAATTGGATCCAAAGTTATGTTGAAAGCATTACTAAAGAGATACTACTGTAATGTTCAACAGACTAGAGCTGTGGAAAAGCGGAAGGCACATGCAGAGGAGAAGCTGAGGGTTTGATGGTCACAGCAGATGAGGAAGGAGAAATGGAGAGAACCATGGTTTAAAAGTATGGTTTGGATATTAAATGACCCCCACAGGCTCATGTGTTGTATTCTTGGTCCCCAGATGAAGGTACCATTTTGGGAGGCTATGGAAACTTTAGAGATGGACACAGCTGGAAGAAGTTTGTCACTGAGAAGGGGGACAATTCTTGGGAGTATTTTGTCCTCAGCCCTTTCTGTTGATCATGAGGTAACCAGTTCCTCTTTACTTCCCACACCCACCACCATGATTTGGTGTCCAAGTACATGTGGACAACCTTGGACTGAAGTCCATGAAACCCTCGGTCAAAGTAAACTCTTCCTTCAGGTTGTTTCTCTCAGGTGCATTTGGTCATAGTGACTAACAAGTTTGACTAAGCAGCTACAATGCAAGATCATGAACGGCTACTGAAGATAAGGCAATGCTATTATGATCCAGTTCCTAGGGAAGTCTCAATCCCGGAATGGTTATTCAGTATTTCATGATAATATGAAATATCATAGAGCACTGAGATGAAAAATAGGACACAGAATGTTATAGAGATACCTAGTTCAGGCAAGACAGAATAATCTGCCTTCCCATAATAAATACCCATAAAACTGTATAATGTAAATAGAAGCCACTGTTGTCACACGTTGGATAATGTCTTGAGAAAAGAACAAAGTCAATGTCTACCACAAAGCAATATCATATTCATTTCACAAGCAAAGACAATAGTAAATATCTGTTTAGAAAATAGTTCAATTGTGTCAAAACTCATTTTGTTTCTAGAATCATGCACCTAAAAAGCTGGGAACTCATACATTGCCATGTGATGGTAGTGTAACTATGATATTAAATGCTCCCCAAAGTGGCTACAGGAGAGACGCAGTTAATTCGTGGCCTACAATAATACTAAGGGAGTCTTAAAAAAAAATTAGACTGCCGTCTCAACTAATCCAACTCTAGAAATCTGACAATAATATTTATAGAAAATCAACTGCAAGTTCAGTCTTAGGGATAAACAAAGAAAAGAACTCCATGGCATTTTCTTAAATCTCTATAGTTTAATTATGTACCTGAAAATTCAGCAGCTTGCTGTGCAGAAAAACATTCCAGGCGTTAACACAGGAGGGATGACCGTGGAGAGGAAGGGTAGAAGGATTGCACGGAAACTACTGTAATGTTGGTGAAGGGGGTCTTCTTAATTCAAACGTGAGTAACACTTACTAACACATGAAATGTTGGAACATGTAAGTTATGGATGATGCAAAGTTACACATAGCCTGCTTTTTGTAAAAAGCTAATTGTACATCACAGTGCCTTAACATCACATAAAAAGATTATTTAAACTGGGTGTGGTGGCACAGGCCTTTAGTTCCAGCAATGGGGAGGCAGAGGCTGGTGGGTCTCTGTTAGATCTAGACTAGCCTGGTCTACATAAGTGAGTTCCAGGTCAGCTGGGGCTATAAGGAGACCCTGTACCAAAAAGACAGAAAAAAAATATATATAGCCAGGCATGGTGACACACATCTTTAATCCCAGTACTCAGGAAGCAGAGGCAGGTGGATCTCTGTGAGTTCCAGGCCAACCTAGTCTACATGGTGAGTTCCCGTCAGTCAGACCTTGTTTCAAAAAAAACAAAAAAATTAAATTTAAAAGATATTTAATTCCTCTGTGTTTTTGAGATACAGGCTGATTCAACAGTGAAGAGATATCTCTTGTAACGGGTCAGAGGGTAAATGCTCTGAGCTTCCAGCAGGGTTCTGTTCTATGAAGTCACTCAAACTCCCCAAATCCTTTAATCTTTCTGTTTTGCCATTCCCTAGAGTACTGTCCTTAACTTTGATGGTCCAAGTTAGGTTTGAGTTCCAGGCCCTCTGTGGGAAGGGGGGACCGAAGAACAAGCAGTGTTCTTTTAAGTGAGTGATCCAAAGGTAAACATTTTCTATGACTTGGTTTTGGTCATGGTGTTTTATCACAACAGAAAAGTAACTTATATACCACTTAAGGGGAAAGTAGTAAGAATTTATTTTCCCCAGGAATGTCCAGCCCTTCTTGTAATACACATTTTGCCAGAGTTTCCACTGGAAGAAAGAGAACAGCAGAGACCAAGGCTAAGGTACAACATTTCCAGTCTACCAAACTGAAGAGTCTTCTTGTTGTTGAGGCAAGAGCTTGTATGTAGTCCTGGTTGGCCTGGAACTCACAATCCTGTCTCAGTCTTCTAATGCCTGGGACTGCAGGTGTGTGCCTTTACATTGGTTGTTTCCTTTTACAGCCCCTCCCCCAAGTGCTCTATTTGGAAAATATACATAAATCATTTTTAAAAACTATGCTACTGATCTACAGCTTGTGGTCTACGTATGAATGGATATGAAGTGGCAAAACCTTAGACCTGTGAATTTTAGCTGGGTGTGGTGGCATGCGCCTCTAATCCCAGCACTTGGAAGGCAGAGGCAGGCGGCTCTCTGTGAGTTCAAGGCCGGCCTGGTGTTCATAGCGAGTTCCAGGACATCTGGGGCTCTAGGGAAACCCTGTCTCAAACAAAAACAACAACAAAAAACGTAATGTCACAAAATTACATGGCAAAATTTTGTGTCCTACGCAGAGAAAAATTTTAACTTAGATATAATTAGTAAGTTATTTTGATAACAAAACGAAGAATTTAAAAAGACCTTCCAATTTTCATAGTATCTGAAGACTATTTTGAAAAGACAAAAAATGGCCATATCCTAAAAATGAGCAAGCAGAAAGCATTTTTACAGAAACAAATGAATACCACTGAGAAGGACTTTGTACATAAAGTAAAATTTAGTATTCAACTTAAATGTCCCTTCCTCTAGGATGCCTTTTCTCATCTCTGGTTTAAACTAAGTTAAAAGCTACAGCTCTGAAAGTACCTAATTGTATGGTATACATTTATACCTAATTAACTGACTACGCATTATTTATTTGACACTTAAATTTAACTGATTATCCTATGTTTCATCTTACAGTTCTATCTTTCATATTTTTTCTCTTTTAAGCACAAATTATGTTTCGCTATGACTACTAGTTTGAGAGAATAAGCTTGGCTGGGTATGGTGGTACACATCTGTAATCCCAGAATTTAGGATGCTGAGGAGGAGGGTCATGAACTTGAGGTCAGCCTGGGCTACAGAGCAAGACCCTGTTACAAACAAGCAAATCACAAATGCCAACTACAATGAAAAGGCTGTAAGTTCTGTGAGGGCAGGAACTATTCTGCCTGGCTTACATCTGCACTCTAGGACTTGACATAGCGCTGAGCATTTAATAGGCACTTGATAAAGATTGTGGAATGAAAGAAGGAATGAATGAAACATCAAGTAGCACGTGTCAGATGTGGCCGCATGATACACACCTTGTAGCTGGACTCTGCAATTCGGAGTTGGGAGACCAGGAGAGCAGACTCTTCTCAGATACAATATTTTAGTCAGGTACACTATACAAAATAAAGCTTCAGAAGAAAATTAGTATAAAAAAGCTACTCTTTTGAGCCTAATTCCAGCGCCTCCTTCTTGCTTTTCTCCCACCTTAACTTTTACTAGATTCTTGGCCATTTTGGATCTAATTTGTCAGGCCAAAGTGAGTCTAATGTAAGACTAGAGAAGAAAGGCAGTGAGAAACTAATAATGATACCAATAATGTGTTTGTTGTATTTATAGTTTATTTCGAATAGCAGACGTAGTCTTCATGCTTTGCTGAGATTCTACTGTGTAGAGCTATAAAGCAGATAGTGCTTACATTCAGAAATATGGCAGAGTTATCACTCTCACCCACCTCAATCCTGAACTCAGATCCCTGGCTGAAGAGGGACAGCTTCTTCTTCCTCTCCTCTCTCTCCTCTCCTCTCCTCTCCTCTCCTCTCCTCCCCTCCGCTCCCCTCCCCTCCCCTCCCCTCCCCTCCTCTCTCTTCTCTTCTCTTCTCTTCTCTTCTCTTCTCTTCTCTTCTCTTCTCTTCTCTCCTCTTCTCTTCTCTCTTCCCCCTCCCCCCTTCCCCTCCCCCCTTCTCTTCTCTGTCTGCCTCCTTTCTTTGTTTGCAGTGCTGGAAGTTGAACCCAGAGCCTCACAAACGCTAACCATGTACTGTACTACTGGGCTACACTTCCATCTCTTCCCAATACAAGACTCTAAGTGTTCACTGAGGCAGTGGTTTATAGATTTTTGTTGTTGTTTATCTTACACAATAAGAAATACATTTTAAGGGGTTAGAGAAATGGCTGAGTGGTTAAGAGCACTGGCTGCTCTTTCAGAAGACCCAAGTTCAAATCCTAGCACTCACATGGTGACTAACAACCATCTGACACTCCAGTTCCAGGGATCTGATGCTCTCTTCTGACCTCTGCAAGCACTGCACTGCACAGGTGCACTTACGTATATGAAGGCAATACACTCATACACATAAATAAAAATAAAAGCTTTTTAAAAAGAAATACATTTCAGACCAGGCATGGTGGCATATTCCCGGCACTCAGAAGGGAAGCAGAAGCAGGCAGGTCTCTGAATTCAGCCAATCTGCTTCACATTGCGAGATGCAGGCCAGCCAGAACTACATAGCAAAACCCTGTCTCAAACAAACAAAGCGTTTTACATCAACATGGTACAACATACATGCATGTAGTTGATGAGAACAAGAGGTAGAAACTGGTCAGGTAGGGTAGGAACCCCCAAACAACAATTCCCAGAATGTCCTTCCTGCAGGCTAGGAATGCCAGAAGAAGAGTTCTGGTTGCTTATTATTATCTGTTACCTCTGTTTAGAAGCTATGTGTGAGGATGTGACTGAAACTGAGAGGAACGTGAGCACCACGTGGTGAGCCACCCGGACTGACCAGCTCATCCCTCTTTCCATGCTCTGGACAACAGCTGGAGGGCATCCTGGTCCTGCAGACCCGTTCCTACTTCACACGGGCTCTCTTTTCTTTCTTGCTCTTAAGCTTCCACCTCTACAATAAATTTCTTTTAAAGCTCGCCTTCTGTTGTCTATGAATTTCATTCTTCCGGTTTGTGAGACAAGAACACTGACTCAGTAGAAGTTTGGTGTGACGAGGGCATCTAGCACTCTAATTCTAATTCCTGATTTAAAGCCCACTAAAGAACTAAGAAAGGCTCCATCACTCTCAAAGATACCCCAGAATTCTCCATAGCATGGTCAAATATATAACTTAAACAACAATTTCACTACAGTATACTTACCTTGAGAGTATAAAATAATGATTCAAAGTCTATGGCTTGGTATTTTAAGAATCAGAGATTTTCATAGAGAAATATTTTTAATTCCATGAACAATGAACTTTTAATTTTTAATTACTTTTTTGCTGTTGGTTTTTGAGATGGGGTCTCACTGTGTACCCCAGGCTGGCCTGGAACTCACTATGTAAACCAGGCTTGCCTTGAACTCACAGAGATCTTCCTGGTTCTGACTCCTGAGTGTACCACCATGCCCAGCCTACATGAGAAAATTTTTTAAACTTATTTTTATTTTATATGTATGACTGTTTTGTATGTATGTATGTGAGTGTACCATGTGTGTAATGCCCATGGAGGCCAGAAGAGGACATCAGGTCCCCTGGGGTTAACAGACAATTAGCCACCATGTTGGTGATGGGAATCTGAGTTCTCTGCAAGAGAAGCAAGTGCTCTTAACTTCTGAGTCATTTCTGTAGCCCCCTGGCCTACATCGTGAGTGTGTGTGTGTGCATGTGCGTGTACGTACCTGCGTGTACGTGGTGTGCATTCTTTCTACCACATGTGTCATAGCTATTGAACTCAGGTCTGTCAGGCTTAGCGTCAATGACATTTATCTGAGTCATCTGCTGACCCTGAAGAGGAATCTTAAACTTACTTGGTTATATCCTCCCTCATACAAAGGAGTGGCCACATGCATGATTAACTGCCTAGTTAAAAATAAATAATTTACAGCTAGGCGTGGTAGCACAGGCATGTAACACAGTACTTGGGAGACAGAGGAATCAAAGAGTTTAAAGTCAGCCTGGGCTATCTAGCAAGACTCTGTCTCAGAAAACAACAACAACAACAACAAAACAACCCTTGGGGGCTGAAGAGATCGCTCAACAGTTAAGAGCACTGGCTGCTCTTGCAGAGGACCCAAGTTCAATTCCCAGCACCCACAAGACAACTAACAACCATATGTAACTCTAGTTCTAGGGGAATCCTACACCCTCTTCTGACCTCTGTGGCCATTGCACGACATGGGTGCACTTACATACATGCAGGCAATAGACTCATATATAAAACAGAATAATGAAATATTTTTAAAAGAATTATTTACATAGGGTTTCAAATTTTTATGTTTTATTTTATGGTACATGAGCGTATTGTGTGCATGTGTAAGTGCACCAGGGTCATGTAATGGCCACAGAGGTCAGAAGAGGGCATAGGATTCCCCTGGAACTGGAGTACAGAAGTCGTTAGCTGTCATGTGGGTGCTGCGAAACAAACCCAGGTCTACTGCAGGGGCAGTCAGTGCTCTTACCTGATGGCCATCTCTGTAAATAAATAATTCTTATGACTACTGTTCATGTGGTAAAAGACAAAGCTTATAAAAGAACAAGTAAAATCACTTAAGTGTTCCTTTTCTTGTTTGTCATTAGTATACACACCACTATTCAAGTTGCCTCTGTTTACTCAGTTCTGAGAGTTAAGTCCTGAATTGAAGAAAGGGAACTAGGCTGATTAGATGACTTCTACGTTACTTTCTAATCCTAAGACTTTACCCCTTCAACAAGTGCTTACTATTTAACATATGCTAGGCATCAAGCCAGGAGATAGGAACCCAAAAGTAAAGTAAAATGAACAATGTCGTTTGTCTTTGGAAATCTAGTAAGCAATCTGAGGACACAGGCAACAAATAAATAAATACAACTAATGTTTTATAAAAAAGAAACCAACAAAGTTCAGTGTTGGAGAAAAATAAGGATGACTTAATCCGATTCATATTATTAGTTACTAAGGCTAACATTATAGCAGTAGTGATGTAGTATCATTACTACCATAGGACGGCCAAGAAAATAACTAAAGAATAACAACAAGCCAGCCATGAAGTAAGACAGAACTGCCTCTCCAGGCGGCGGAACAGCAAGTTCAAAGGTCCTAATTCATGAAAGAACCTGCCAAGTCTCAGTAACTGACAAAGGACTGTTGTGACTGGAGCAGTCGGGCAGCCGGAGAGAGTGGTGCAGGAAAGGACCTGGGAAGAGTGGGAAGAGCAGGGCCTGAGTCCAGAGCATGGAGTTTGGATTCTATGCTGTGTCAAAGAGCAACCGGCAAAGGAATTAACAGGAAAGCTAAAATTAAAAAATTTTTATGACTTAACATACCTTAAAAATGTATGTTTGCACATGTACAAATCAAGTGTTTTGAAGATACTAAGGCACACATCTACCTTCTTTAACCCTATTAAAATGAAAATCTTAAAATAATATTTGTTTATATAAAACAACATTTGTTGGGGTCATAAAAGTTTTATTAGGTTATACAATTTGACATTGGATATAGATATTTTAGTAATGTTATCTTTCCAAAACAGGGTCTTAAAGTATTAATTTCATTCTCATTTGTGTGAAAGTCACGGGTAACATCAAATAGAACAAAAATTTGCTTCATGTTGACTGGAACGCCTCAGGGTAACATACACTGTAAATCTTTGTTGGACTAATTGCTGTGGGTTTCTTTTTCAAAAATATTCTTGTTAAATTAACATTTTTATTGATTCTTTGAGAACTTCATATAATGTAGGGTTTGGTTTGGTTTGGTTTTGTCTGAGACAGGGTTTCCTTGTAGCCCCAGCTGGCCTGGAACTTGCTATGTAGACCAGGCTGACCTCAGTCTCACAGAGATCTGCCTACCTGTCTCCCAAGTGCTAGGACTAAAGATATGTGCCAATATGCCTGGCTGAGACAATGTATTTTGATATAACTAGATCCCTCCCCCGTCTGTCCTCAGATTTGCCCCATTTCCCTAACTTTGCTTACTTCATGTCCTCTGTTTATTTATGAACCGTCAAGTTAACGCATGCTCCCCATACACTGTTGGGTGTGTGTACATCCCCTGGAGCATGGTCAACCTAACTAACATCACACTCTTAAGAGAAAACTCTCTCTGTCTGTCCCCCTCCCCTCCTGCCAATAGTTCTTCAGCTAGGGCTGTGACTTCTTGCCCACCACCCCTCTTCCTGTATTTTTTTTGTCTGGATTGGGCTTGTACAGGTCTTATGAATGCTGTTACAAGTATCATAGATTCATATGTGCAGCTGCCCTGTTGTACTGGGAAAACTCAGTTTCCTCTTATTCATCCACAACCTCTGGCTCTTACATTCTTTCCATCCCCTCTCCTGCAACATTCCCTGAGCCTTGGGGGATAAGGCCTGCTTCACAAGATGGGGCCTATACCTGGGACTGTTATTTGGGCCAAAATCCTGTGGTTAGGCAGGTCATAGGTCATTTGGGGGGCTCCTACTATTATGGAGACAGTGTTAAACTGACTCCTAATGACTTATCATTATACTCATATATTAGTGCATCTCTCAGTTCTCACCAGAGAAGCTTCTTGCAGTAGATGATTATTAACATAGAGACCCCAAACTGGTCAACATGCAAAGAATAAGAGACTCCAGACTGCTCAGTCCTAATTGGGACACCTATATAAAAATATTCTTAGCATACAGATGTTAAATTTGAGGGTTTTATTAAGGTTACATTACATGTAAAATGATATATATGTTTGCCAAATATCTCTGTTAAATTGTCTTTTCATGGTAGGGATCATAGGAGATACAATATCAACAAAGAGTACTATCCAAAATCTGAGGCACTTTTTCTACATAATAAAGATGGCTGTGTTATTAAGTCTTAAGATAATAACTAGCTTCTTACATTTCTAAGATAAATTTTAACTTATAGTATAAAAACTATTGCATATCTACCTGTGCTTTCCTTTCAAAAACAGGTTTTCAAGGTTCCTATCTTGTCAAACTTAAATTAATAAAAACCATCTATCTTCATATAGGACTATGTGTATATATATACATGTACCTATATTTTATATTGTTTACATGGCATCAAATTAGCTTATAAGTAAATGGTCATATTAATTAAAACTTCTAAGTTAGCCCAAATTCTTTTTAATTCATAGTGTGACTGAAGTTTTTGAAAACTAGTCAGATAGCAGTCTTAGTCAGATGCTATTTGGTTAGGTGTTGTCTCAGCTCTGATTCTATAAGTGGTCTAAAAACATTCCTATTGCTTGGAAAGATAGCCTGGCTTTCAAACAGGATAGCTTCTGTCCAGGGTACAGCTTCTCCATCACAGACAACTGCCCCCATCTCTAGACTCTGCTAGTCCTAGAATCTAAAGAAAAAAAATGACTTAGCCTTCTGCTTTTAGCTTTATTTCAAAGTAAGTGTTTCTACTATGTATATCAGGTTTCTAATTAAAAGACCTGAGTCTTAAGTCGGGTTCATTTAAAAATCTAGTCTCTGCTAAGCTTTATCTAAATGTTATACAACAGCTAAATTTTAAAGCACAATTTGTTCTTCAATCCTGGTGTAACTTACTTCCTAGATGTTTAATAATCATACTTGGGGGCCTATATCAATGTGGTTAGAAGGCCTAAAAGAGACACTATTTTGACCCTTGCCCTCCAAGGTTAACTACATCTCAGGGAATACCAGGTATCTCTCAAAAGTTCTTGCAGTTGTGGCAAGACCTGTCCTCTTGTTCAGAAAGGCCATGGAACCAGATGGAACCAGTGTTTATTCTGCAACGGGGAAGTTAATAGAGGAAAATGTCCCCCATGCTTCGAAGCAAAGCCATAGTCAAGTAAGGCCTTTGACTCATCCCCAAACAGATGAACTATGTACAGCTGTGTATATGAATTTTATATACTATGCAAAAGCTTGACAAGTTAAAGGCTTGTAAGTGTAATATATGTAAAGTGACCAGTAAGTACTGTTTTCAGCATATACAGATTAAAAATCCTGCCATTTGAGCACACTGGTGTATATCTATCTTCCTTAAGTGTTTTGTTATTGTATATGAGATATACTCATACATAACCTGTTTGTAATAACTAGTTCCTGAATTTGTAAGAGATATAAATAACAATTGTGGTTTTCAGTTGGATTTTATATGCTTATTGACCACCTGTATATCTTTTTCTTTGAGACAAGGTTTCACTATGCAGCCCTTGCTGGCCTGAAACTTGCCATGCAGACCAGGCTGGCCTTGAACTCAGAGACCTGCCTGCCTCTGCTTCCCCAGTGCTGAGATCAAAGGTATGCACCACCACATCCGGCTGTTTATCATTTTTGAAGCAACCAATTCAAGTCTTTTGCTTACTTTTTTATCATTTACTTTTCCTTGCTGTCAAGTTTTAGGGGTTCTTTATAAATTTTTGATATTAATCTCTAGTCAAATATATGATTTGTAAATGTTTTTTCCTTGAAAAAAATTTAAAAGTATTTATTTATTTTGTGTGTGCACACGTGTGTGAGTTCATATGTATGTGGAGCTCAGAGAACAACTGCAGGGGTCAGTTCTCTCTTTCCTCTATGTCCTGGGGAAACAAGTTGTCAAGCTTGGTGTTAAGCACCCTTAACCTGCTAAACCACCTCACCAGCCCTCCTAAAGAATTTCTGAAATTAGAAATGAATGCTGAATTTGATGAACGTGTTGCTAGGATTACAGGTTCCTACTACCACACCCAGCCTTGGTTTTTAATTTTTCACTTTGCTAGCATGAATTAACTAATTCTTAGCACTCAGGAAATAGAGGCAGGAGGATCAGAAGTTCAAGCCCAGCCTGGGCTACATGAGACCATGTATCAAAAAAGGAAAAAAAAAATCATACCATGATGAAGTGGGTTCTATCCTTAGGATGAACAAATCTTACATTTCTAATAAACAATATTCAACACATTAGCAGAATGAAGGCTAAAAATAGTAAGTGCATCTCAACAGATACAGAAAAAGCATTTGATAATTCAACATCTTTGAGGAGATTTTTTAAATATTAATTTTTTAGGTTAGCATGCAAAGCAATGAGTTTCATAATGGTCCACATTCTGTCATGATAAAAACTTAGGAGGTTAAGAGGCTGAGGTAGGGGGAATGCTCAAGCCCAGAAGTTCAAGGCTATGAACATATGAGACCCTTTCTCAAAAGTAGTAACAACAAAGCTCAGAAAGTATAGAAGAAAAAAATTAAGTATACAAGGAATATACCTTAACATAATAAAGTAATACATTAGGAACCGACAGCTAATATGAATCAGTAATGAAAAGCTAAAAGTCTTTCTTCCAAATACTGTACAGTAAGCATGTCCACTCCTACCACTTCTAATCAGTATAGCCTTTTATCAATATAGCCAGGGTAATTAGTCAAGTAAAAGAAATACTATAAGATTACTCTATTAAAATTTTTTAAAGGATTGGCAAGATGGCTCAGTGGATAAAGATGCTAGTCAACAAGTTTGATGATCTGAGTTCGATTCCTGGGTTCTACATGAGGAAAGGAGAGAATCAACTCCTGCAAATTGTCCTTTGACCTCCACACATGCACTGTGTGGGCATGTATGTACACACATAAACAAAAATACATAATTTAAAAAATTTTTAAAAGATGCATGGGAAGCTGGTTCAGTGGTTAAGAGCATTGGCTGCTCTTCCAGAGGACCTAGGTTCAATTCCTAGTACCAACATGGCAGCTAAACATCCTCTACTTCCAGGGGGTCTGATGCCCTTTTCTGGCCTTCAAGGGCATGCATAACATGGGTACACTTACATACACACAGGCAAAACACTCATACCCACATAAAAAAAGATGAACCTAAATCAGAAGAAAAAAAAAATGTATGGCAGGTGATAGGGTCGTTTGCTCTATCATTGAGTTACATCCCAAGTCCTTTCTTATTTTTGTATATTTTATTTTGAGCCAGGCTCTCACTAAGTTACTTAGGGTAGCCCCAGTGAACATCTGATCCTTCTGCATCAGCCTACTAAGCAGCTGGAATTATAGGCTGGCACAAGTAGGATCCACATATACAATCCTAACAACTCTACAAAAACAACAACAAAAAAAGCAAAGAAAAAAAATCCCATCAGAACTGGTAAATAAATAATTAAGTTGTCAGATATAAAAACCAACATACAACTGTACATGGAATCAGAAGGGGTTTCTAAACACCAGCAATTAACTGTGTGGATAGAAAAATAAAGAAAATAATCATACTGAAGCTTCTTGGGAAAAATTCAACTGGTTTCATTCTCATTCTGTCATCGTGCTTCCTCTCTCAGATATCACTCAGCAGAGTAACTTCAGCTACATTAAAAACTTTATTACATTTTATTTATTATTTATTTGTTGTGTGTATAAGTACATGTCACAGTGCACATGTGTAGGTCAGGGTACAAACTCCAGGAAGTCAGCTCTCTCTTTCTACCACGGGATCAAACTTAGGTTGTCAGCTTGGCGATAAGCGCCTTGACCTTCAGGGCCATCTTGCCTGCCTTTAAGCTACATTTTGTATACAACTGTCTCTAAAAAGAGATTCAACAATCCTCCACTGTTGTATTTCATGGATGAGTCTCATTGCCTGTATAGTTTTCTCTCAGACTTCAGAAATAAACCTCAGTGCAATTCCTTCAGGCTGTTCTCTTAAGGAAAAAAATGTATAAAATTCCCTTAGATATTTACCTCTGAATGAAAAAAGAACAGCTTCCCAGAACTTCTGCCCGTCTTAGTTCTCATGATGTATCTGTGTTTTATTTTTTCGGACCATTTGTGGGAGTTGATTTTCTCCTGCCCTGTGGGTCCTGGAGATTGAACTCAGGTCATCAAGCTGGGCAGCAAGCACCTTCATCCACTGAGTCATCTCAATAGCCCAAGCATTCATTTGTAAACTAGTATAATGTTACCTAAAGATTTTTTTCCAAAGATGTCCTTCATCAGGTTGAGGATGCTCCCTGTATCCTAAATTTGTTATTTTAAGAAAATGGATGTTGAACGTTATCAACTTTCTGCACCCACTAAGCTGATTGCATATTTTTATTTTCTCATTTTATTTTGTGAATGATGTTATTTTTACACATTAAGTCCAACTTTGAATTACTGGATAAGACTAATTTAGTAACTAGGTTACATTTTAACAATCTCTATATTTTGTTTGATAATAGTTTTTGTTGACAACTTTTTCTATAAAAAGCAAAATAATAAATATTTTAGGTTTTTTAAATAGCTATATTGCTTTTGCTAAACCTATTTAATTCTGTAGCTATATAGTATAAAATCAGCCAAAGACAATATATTAATTAATATAAACACAATTTATTTTCAAATTAGAGATAGGCCAAATATTGCCCCAGGGATTTAGAATGATGCCGTGTCTATGTTCATATGGTATATCTTTGCTTCATGTAATGGTCTTACTTTAATTCATATGATGATTATTTTAGCCCCACAAAATGAGCAGTAGGTTTTTCCTTCTTTATTTTCTGAAAAAGTTTCTCTAAAACTGATATTACTTCTTCCATGGGTATTTACTAGTCTTTACCCAAAACATATATAGGAATACTTTAAAAAATAATATCTTTAAAGTTTTTTACACGCATGAGTGTTTTGCCTGCATGTATGTGTGCCACATGCATGGAGTGCCTGTAGAGGCCAGAAGAGAACATCAGATGCCCTAGAATTGGAGATATAGACAGCTGTCACTTGCCATGTCTGTGCCGGGAACTGAACCCAGGTCCTCTGGAAGAGCAGCCAAGGTTCTTAACCCCTGAGGCATTCTCCAGTCCATACAGAAATGGTTTGTTGCTGTTTTTGAGACAAGGTCTCACTATGTAGCCTTGGCTGGTCTGGTACTCACTAAGCAGATCATTCCAAGTTGGCCTTCATTTCATAGAGATCTGCCTGCCTCTGCATCCTGAGTGCTGGGATAATGGCATGTGCTACCACATCAGTCCTAGAAATACTTTTAACTGCAAATACAGTTCATTTTATAGATAAGAAACTAAGAGATTTTAAATTTCATACATCTAAGCTGCCAAATTAAAGGCATAAAAGGTATACTTAATATTTCCTATATTAATGTTGTTAGGATTGATAGTCATATATCTTTCATTCTAAATATACGTAATTTCTAAAATCTTTCTTGATCAGACTTGCTAGTGTTTTACTAATTTTATTAATATTTTCAATGAATCAAGTTTTAGCTATTTTCTCTATTACTGACTTCTTATTATAATACCTTATTTCCCCCTTTTTGAATTTTTTCTTTAAATTAATTTGCTTTGTATTGCTAATTTCCTAAGGTAGAAACTTAGATTACCAGTTACAAACTTTTTTCTTTACTAATATAAGCATTTACAGCCATACTTTTACCTCTCTAGTAGCAAAGAAATACTATGTTAGCTATATCTCATATTGCCAATTACAAATAATTAAAAAATTACCTTCTGTGTATAAGAAGGGTTCATACAAATAGCAGAAGTATTTCATGTTAGAATATTTTCTAAATATGGTGTTATTGATATATACTTTACTTTGTGGTCAGAGAACATAGTACAAGGTAATTTTAGTCTTTTGAAATTTATTGTGTTTTAAACCGTGGCCCAGCACACAATTTTTCACCATCCCCTATTATACTCAAAAAGGAAGTGCATTGTGTAGTTGTTGGGTGAAGTATTCTTTAAATGTTAGTTAGGTTTCTGTTTCCTGTTTAGATCTGCTATATATATTTACTCACATTTTTGGTCTTTTATTCTTTCAATTACTGAAAGAGAGGTTAATTCTCCTATTATGGTTGTAGATTTTTTTTTCTCTTAAGTTTGGAGCCTGACATTTGGTTTATACACATTTAGGGGTATGTCTTCCTACTGAATGGATCCACTTACCATTAGGAAGCATCCTTCTTTATCCCTGTGATACCACTTTTCTTTGACACCTACTTTGTCTGATGTTAACATAGCCCTGAAACTTCCTTATGCTTTTGTTTGTTTGTTTTTTAAAGCGCCTCTTAAACTGGACATGGTGGCACATGCCTTTAATCCTACCACTCAGGAGACAGAAACAGGCAGATCTCTATGAGATTGAGGCCAAACTGGTCAATATAAATATGAGTTCCAGGCCATCTGGGTTATAGGGAGACCCTGTCACAAAACAAAACAAACAAACAAAACACAACATAACACAAAACAAAATATCCTCTTTACTTTCAGTATATGAGTGCTTTTATATTTTAAGTATGTCAAATTGTTTCTAATTAGAGATCAGTTCTCTTTTGGATTATATACATGAGGCTTTTTAAAATCTGCTTTTAAGGGGCTGGAAATGGTTCAGCAGTTAAGAGCATTGGCTGCTCTTGTAGAAGAACTGGGTTTGATTCCTAGCCACCCACATGGCAGCAAACAACCATCCAAAACTCCAGTTCCAGGAGATCCAACACCCTCTTCTGACCTCTGTGAGCACTGCATGCAGTGGGTGCACTTATACACATGCAGACAATATACTCAAACACATTAAATTAATTAAAATTAAATATTTTAAGATCTGCTTTTAAGATATCCTTTATATTTTCGGTTCTCGGGATTTTTATTACTATATGACTAGGATTTTTTAAGTATTTGTTCTACTTAGGATTTCTTGAATTTAGATCTACAGGTTCTAATTTATTTGTACCAAACTTAAGATATTTTCAGTTATAACTCTAAACATTTTTTTCTGTCTCTTTTCTCACTTTAATACTGTCTACATATCTTGTACATTTATTCATTTATTTATTTTTATATTATGTGTATAAGTGTCATACAATGTCCAGGGAGGCCAGAAGAGTGCGTCGGATCCTCTGGAACGGGAATTACCGATGGTCCTAGCACCCACGTTGGGCAGTTCACAATTGCTTGTAACTCCAGCTCCAGGGGTATCTGACATCTCTGACCTATGAGGGCATCTGAATTAACATGCAGATACCCATACCCAGATGTACACATAATTAAAAATAAAATCTAAAAAATTAAATATTTTACTTTTGGTTCTAGAATTTCTGAATTAGTGTTATTCAGATGGTCCCATCAACATCTTAGTGGCCTCAGTGTTTAACACTTACTGCTAACCATGTACTAATGGAATCACTAACCTAAACAGTACCTTAATACTTGCAACAAATTGCTTTCTTTAGAACATCTAATTTTATCATATCAAATAATTCTACTTATAAAACAGAAATAATAATATATCTATTTCACAGGGTTATTATGAGGATTAAATGGATTATAAAATATAAAGTGCCTACAATAGTCCCTAAGTAGTAAACACCCAAGTCAGCCATTATTAGTATGATTATGAACTTACCACAGAATGATTTATAAATTCATATCACTAATTTTAAAAATTAAATATTACAAAACAGCAGATAATATGGTATTATGACTAAAAATATAAATTATTCAAGGTATTTTTTAGGTATATAACCATGACCTTTACATAAAAAAGAAAGACAAGGATACCAGCAATTTTCACCAAAAATAATGAAAAAATTGAGTTAATTTTTACTAAAAATATAATTATATTTTGGAAGTTTCTTTAAAAATATTAAAATATAAAATTTATTTAAAAACAATAACAGCTTCTATTAAATATGCACTACATAGAATAAACACAGCACAGTACCAACAATTCCATTTTTCATGACATGGATATCTTCTTTTAATTACAATTTTTCTCCCTAGAATGCAAAATAATAAATATTAAAACGTTATATTGATTTGACATTAAAATCTACCATAACAATCATGCACATAAAGGAAAACTGGGAAATATTGAAGTCAATTGAACAATATGAATCAGAAAAAGTCAATAATTGATCAGATGGATATAAAAAACAAGTAATTCTGTTTTGGAGGGTAAGTGGGAACACAAGGGGAAATCAGATTCTAAACTCAAAGTTTACAACAAACACCAAAATAAGACGCAGGGTCTGAAGAGATGGCTCGGCAGTTAAGAGCTCTTGCTTTGCCAGAGGACCTGAATTCTTTTCCCAGCACTCACATCAGGTGGTTCATAACCACTTTGAACTCCAGCTCTAGGGATCCAAAACCTTCTTCCAGACTTCAAAGACACACACACTAACATGTGTACAAACCCATACATGTACACACACACACACACACACACACACACACACACACACACAAAGAAAATAAATCTTAAGATGTAGACATCAGTGAAACATGGTTTGACTCACACACACTAAGAAAGGCAAACTGATTACATGAAAAAGAGAGAAGAAAATGAAGCAAAAAAAAAAAAAAAAAGGCAGAAGAAATGTCTTCATGTAGAAGCATCAGAGAATAGAGAAGAAAGAAAACAGAGGGAAGACAGGAGATTTTAAAGATACAGGCCAAATCTGCTTGTCAGACCTTGGACCTGACTCGGCCTGTGAACTGGAAATTGTCATGTTCCAATATATTTCCGTAGTCTCTCGTTTATCTTGCTTTTCCCCTATCTTTGTTTTCTCTTTAGCTGAGTTTTTTGTTATTCATAATATAACATGTAAACTATTTACAATCCTTTCTGAAACAGAATGAATATAAGTTCCTAATAAACTTCCACTGCTCTAGTCCAAAACAAAACTAGAACTGGAAGCTTGTCAGTTTGTTTGCTAGGAGAGTAGCTTAGGCTGGCTTCAAATTTGTGATCTTCCTGCCTGTCTGCTCAGTGTTGGGATTATAGACCTGTGCTATTATGCCCAGTCAAAACAGCAGTTCTTTATTTTTTTTAATTTTTATTTTTAATTACGTGTGTATGGTGTGTCTGTGTAGTTGAGTGTAGTGCCCACAGGGGCCAGAAGAGGGTGCTGGCAATAAAAGAGTTAAGAGTATGGCAGCAAGGCAAAAGCAACCAGTGGGGACTCCCCTTAGTCACAAATGCCCCGTCTTTCTTTTTTCTTTTCTTTTGGGGTGGCGGGTTTAAGACAGGGTCTCCTTGTAGCCCCAGCTGGCCTGGAACTTTTCCTGTGGACCAGGCTGGCCTTGATCTCACAGAGATCCACCTAGCTCTGCCTCCCAAGGGCTGTGATTAAAGGTGTGCACACCATGCCTGGCCACTTACTTTCTTTGATTATTACTCTAGTGCTGCTCTAGAGCTTTTGCCTGCGCTGCCATGAAACAGGTAAGTAAGATCAGGCACAACCTATCCCTACTCAGTTAAATTACTTTTGTATCAGTTTGACATACTACGTTCCTTATAATTCATTTAAAGTTTCTCTGGGTTAAAAGAGTTTCAAAATCCTGCTTTTAAATGGGAAGCCAGTGTAATGCATAGTTAGTGGTAGGCAAAATAAACAGGATCAGAGCTGGCTGGTAAATAAAGGCTCCCATCCAAACAAAAAAACCCTATGTCAAATTTTCTAAAGTGGTACACATTTATTAGTTCAACATATGTACAAATGACTAAATAATAAATAGTAAAGTGATAGCTAGTCAAAGTTTTATTCAACAGCATCAGTCTTAGCTATGGATTTTCTCATCTTTTATTTAAAAGAAAGGTAACAGTGAATTAGATTTTTTTTAAAAAAAAAAAGAAACCCTTAAGAAAAAAATCATCATGGTGTGTGGGGGGGGAGTGGCTGGAAAGATGGCTCAATGGTTAAGAACACTGACTAACAACGGTCTGTAACTCCAGTTCCTGGGCAATCTGATGTCCTCTTCTGACTTCTGCAGGCAGTGCATGACATGGTGCACTTACACATATGCAGGCAATGCACTCATACACATAAAATAAAAATAATAAAATATTTTTTAAAAACCTCATTAAGCCATCACAGTCAATGCAAGTGAGGCTCTTGAACTAGATGAATTTTATGTTAGCTTAAAGTATTGACTGTAGTTAATTCATTGAAAACTCAGTAGAACATCATTCACAATAAAATTATATGAATATAGAACTTAACCTTGGATTTTCAGAATCAGATTCTAAGTTTAAGAGCTCACTATATACAGTACTTTGAATATTTTAATTTGGCACTGAACTTCTATAACAACTGAATAAGTAAAATGACTTAAAGTAAATCAAGTGCACCTATACATTCCGATGATCTATAAAATAAGAAATAATTCTATCAGTTGTATGGTAACTTTCAG
This sequence comes from Eospalax fontanierii, assembly GCA_035773235.1. Classification (NCBI taxonomy): domain Eukaryota; kingdom Metazoa; phylum Chordata; class Mammalia; order Rodentia; family Spalacidae; genus Eospalax; species Eospalax fontanierii. The sequence goes on along the minus strand of CM069543.1, from coordinate 27,053,601 downwards.
GTCCTACTCTCATAATCCTTAATTTACTAAATAGTTGCCAGGCCCAAAACAAATATGATTACTGTTAATGTTTACAGTATAGCACAGTGGTTAAGAAAAGAGACAGATTCTTCATGGATATAAAGAAAACAGTAATACCGCTTTGATAGAAGAAATACTAATTATTATTATTTACTAATACTAAGATAATAGTACTTATCACAAGGTTTTTGCAGATTAATTTTATACAAAACATTTAGAACAGTGCCTAGCATATAGTAAATGTTATGTGTGGTTATGATTTAAGCTGTCATTGTTTTGTTTTGCTTCTTGTCAAATTTTTCCTGTATAAATCAGACTCTAAGCTGAGTTTTCTGTGAGATAAACACCAGCCTGGTCTACACAGTAAGTTCCAGGCCAACCAGGGCTACAGGGAGACCCTGTCTCAAGAACAATAACAACAAAAACTCCAATAAAGAAAGAAAGAAATATGGTTCTAAGTATCACTGGAATAGAGCAGAGGTGCAAATAAGGAGCAGGGCTGTCTTCAGAACACTGTAGAAACCTGCAAAGGTACTGCTTGGTTGTCCCTCCAATGGGGAGAAAGATATCCTGCTTCTGGCACATGATAAGGATAAGTAATGCCAGCTGATCTATATTTTACAGGATCCTTCCACATGACAAAACTACCTGGCTAGAGAGTCTATCTACTAAAACTTCCCTGGTGTGTTTATATTTTCCCACTCTCTGAGTTAACTACTTCGTATAGCTTTCCTGCTCTCAAACCTCTAATACCTTATCCTGACTTAGCTAATAACTTTGGTTATTATTTCAGTAAGAAAGAGACAGTCAAAGAAATAATTCCTCTTCCACCTCAGACCCTCTGCTCCACTGTTTCTGTACCTACATACTCTGCCTTCCTTTTCATTATAGTAATTATTTGTATGTATGTATGTATGTATGTATGTATAGTAATGCCTTGTACACAAGATCAACTCCTCTACTCGATAATCTCATCTCCTTAAGCCTACCCAAAGGAGGCTACTCCTTACACTCTCTGGGTTGAATTATCAGTTGCCTTGTCTACTAGATTATTTCTACCAATATGCAAAATACTGTTTTATCTCTTAACTGAAACAATAAAATAGACCATTCTTAGCTCCCTCATACAAGAGAGGGCAATGAACACAAATTGCCAAAGAGTAGAGAATAAGAGTCTGCAGACTATAGGTCCCTGGACAGGAGTCCTGTATTCAACTCCACCCACCCAGGGCTCAGGAACCATTGGGGAAGAGGGGGCAGAAAGACTCTAATTGCTAGAGAGGAGGTGCATGACCATATGCAAACAGAATCTCCTAGGACCTTTTTCATATGAGTCTACGGCAATGCTGTCAGCGTGCACAAGACCCATAAAAACTCAATCAGACAAACACCCAGCAAAGATCTGGGGGAATGGGCATCAGGCCCAACATTAGCCAAAGGTTGCTGATTTCTGCTAGATGAGGGAGAGCTGATCATCTTTAAGGGACAGACTCCAGACAGACCGACTAGACTCCAGTGGATGAATTTGCACTGAGGTACATCTGGGTACACAAACTTGACTCAATAGGCCTTAACATATATGAGAGAATACATGAAGTCTAGTGAACAGGATTATGGAGGGGAGTTCGGATACACAAAAATTTAATAAAAATATACATAAAAAGATCATCCTTAATATTACAACCTCACTTGTTTTCTGTACTCTTTAACAATGAGTTGACTTAATGTTTCCATTTCCTCTTTCTAAAAAACCCACCATAATTAGGTTTTCATATTTAGTCTTACTCCAAAGTCATTCTCACAGTCATCAACAGCCTCCATATTAACATACATGGAGTCAATCGTCAACCTTCACTTTAGCAACTAAGGTACAATTGATCTCGCAACATGTTTTGATTTTAGCTTGGCTGGTCAGTTATTACACTCTCCTATTTTTCTTTCCTATTTCATCATGAATTTACTTTTCAGTTAACTTTACTGAGTTTTCAATTTCATGTTTTATTTTGTTTTTAGACAGGGTCTTATGTAGTTAGGACTGGTCTGTAACTTGCTATATAACCTAGGACAGCCTTGAACTTTTGCTTCTACCTCCCAAATACTGAGATTCCAGTGAGTGCTACCATGCCCAGCTTAATGTAGTACTAGAGTTAAAACCCAGGACTTCAGGCATGCTAGGCAACATTCTAACAATTAAAATATATCTCCCATCCTAGAATCTTCAATTTCTTTAATGCCAAAAGTAAAATGCTGAAGTAATGTTTTTTTTCCTATATCCTAATCTTTTTTTAAAAATTTGTTTGTTTGAGACAGGGTCTTACTATACAGCCCTGCCTGGCCTGGAACTTGCTACATAGACCAGGCCGTTTTTAAACTCACAGAGGTCTGCCTCCCTCTACCTCTCAAGTGCTGGATTACAGTTATGCAATAACACGCCTTATGCAAATCATTACATCTGATAATGTGTGAGATACATACCTGAGTTAAACCAGTAGATGGCTGCATAGAAGATTTTTTTAACAGTCTCACTTCTTTGTTTATGTATCTTAGCATTCCACTAAGAGTGTTAAAGTCATTACTTTCAGAACTATCATCTTCGAGGTTATATGTGAGAGGTTTAAATGAGTCTGGCTGGGTGAAAGTTAAGTCTTTATGATCCTCTTCTAATGCTGAAGGCTGTTCTAATTGCATTTTCTTTAAGTCCTGCATCAATTCTTCAGAAAGATCCTCATTACCATGACTTTTGAAACTAAGGTCGCTGGCGCTAATAGATCGACGTAGTTTTCTGCACTTGAAAAAAGACATCTGAGAATGTTTGGCAAACTTTGAATCTTGAATATCGGGCATAATTTCTGTGAGAGGTGTAAAGGAGACTGGTAGAAACTTGATATCTTCTATCTTTTCATGTCCAGAAATTTTGGCTTGCAATCTTGTTAATTCTGATTCCTGTAGAAAAATTAGTACATAGTACATGCTCAATATATTTTGTTAAATCAACTACTTGACTCTTGGGGCTGGAGAGATAGCTCAGTGATTAAGAGCCCTGGCTGCTCTTGCAGAGGACCCAGCTTCATTTTCCAACATGTTGGCTAACAACTGCCTGTAACTGCAGTTCCAGGGGATCTGACACACTCTTCTGATCTCCATGGGCATCATAAAACATGGTTACACCTACCTACATGCAGGCAAATCACTCATATACATAAATAAAAATAATAAATAAAGCATTTTTAAAAATTAGAAGTCACTTTTATCAGCCTTTGTCTCAGGATGGGAATTTTTTTTCATTTTGCTACAAAATCATGTATTGATTTACCACTCTGTTTTTTAAAGAGCTTCACTGATTCTTTACCTTTCATAATAGCAGTTTTTGAGGAAGTATTTATACATTCATTCTATTAATTTCAAACTCTACACAAACTACCATAATCAATTCAGGCAAATAAGTAGACTGAGCTATTTTAAAAATGTCTACATTTAAATTAAATTTTTAAAAAGTTCTTTAATTTTTACTTTATAATTTCTAAAAGAGCTTTATTAAGCTTTAAAAAATGCTTCAACTTTTTTTAGGTATATCAGGTATAAAACCCAGTGACATAAATGTTATAAAGGAATGAATTTATATTTGAACATTTATAAATTATTGATTTTGTGGTAAATATCACAAAGTTTTTGTTCTGTGTATCATATTAACTTCCCATATTTGTCTTCTAAACAGAAGGCTTTCTATTCCAAGTCCACAATGGGTCATGAAGATCTCTACAAACTGCAAGAACAGGAAACATTAGTAATTCGTTTTCACAGACACAGCTCCCCACGCTTCCATGTTTACCTACTTTGATAAGTAAGGCTTCATTTGCAGCTTCAATGACTTCATTCCTGTCCTGCACTTGCTGGTGTAAGCTGCTGACGGTATCCTGAGCTTCTTCTAGCTCCAGTTTTGCTTTCTCTAGCTGTTCATTTAGTTGCTGGACAGAAGTCTTTTGAGAGTCAGCAGAAATCTTCCACTTTGTATGGTTCTCTTGATGTGAAATCATCTTTATATTCCCAACATTGTAAAAAGAAAGAAAGAAGCTGGAACTGTTTTTAACACATTCTAATATTTACTACTACTACTGACTTTTCCTTAAAAGAGGGAAAATTCTGTTTATGGCTATAAAATGTCTGATTTCACAATAAACAGAATACTCAACGGAGCAAAACAGGAACATAGTCTTACTTTCATTTAACGGTTAACCATATATTGCATTTGAATCTTGATTTGAATAAATAAACTATACAAACATTTTTGAGGCAACTGGAGAAATCTGAACAATGACTGGATATTTGATGATATTAAGGAAATTGCCTCTGTTTGGGGGGTATGAAAACACTATTGTAGCTAATTAGATTTTGTTTTCAAAGAATCCTTCTACTAGAAATACTTAATAGATAGTTTACAGATGAAATACTGATAAACAGAATTTGCATCAAAATAATGTGTGATTGTTGGGGACCTGGTAGGAAGGTGATCACAGACATGCTGACTGTCCTTCCCAATGTGCCTAGAAGTATCTGGGATCTATGCCTGACATATCAGCACCAGCATTCTTTTTCATTCCAAAACGTACTCCCTTTAAGCCAAAGAAATGGTAAATGTATCTATGGATTAAACGAAATTTGCCACAAGCTGTTAATTATTGAAATTGATTAATATATAAGACATTTTATATGTATTCCATTCATTTTAATATGTTTAAAATTTTCCACAATAAAGAAAAACACTGTTGAAAATATTTAAAAATTATTCTGTAATGCCATATCCTGTCCTGTTATTTTATATATTTATTTATTTTGGTTTTCTGAGACAGGATTTCATGTAGTTCAGGCTGGCTTCAATCTTGCTATGTAGCCAAGGATAACCTTCAACGCTTGTCTCTCCCAAGTGCTGGGATTACAGGCATGCACAACCATGGCTGGCCCTCCCCTCACATTTTATATGGAAACAATATACACACTTAAAAATTTTTTTATCAACAATCAAAAGGTAGAAAAATATTTTTATGTATAAATTTAAAATCAGATATTTTCACATATGACTAGTACATATAGTAAATAGAAATACTAGAATCATTTTTTTATAATTTATGAACTATCTACTTATAATTTTCAGGCAGTTTACAAAATTGAAAGTAAAAATGGAATAACTATAGCTATAGTTATAATATAATATAACAAGAGCCATACACAACAAAGTGTAATGAACAGTTAGTGGCAAGTACTTGAGATAGACTAATTTTTACAGGTGGCAACTAAGTTGAGCAACTAATATTTAGACCATGCTGTCCTTGGAACTCAGAGAGATCTGCCTGCCTCTGCCCCCTGAGTGCTACAATTAAAGGCATGTGCCACACCCAGTATGAGCAGCTAATATTTAAATGATTACTTAAGCCAAACAGCATTCATAGTTGCCACTCGAGATCAAGGGTAACAAAAGTGTAAGAACTGGGTCAGCTTGAAAATGTGTTTTGTTTGGCAGGCACTATGTTTTCAGAGATCTGAATCTAAACACACTTAAGACACGGTTATACAACAACAAGCCTTATTTTATTTTTGCTTTTTTTTTTTTGAGACAAGGTCTTCCTGTAGCCCAGCTAGTCAGAACTCACTATGTAGACTATCCCAGACAGAGATCTCACAGAGATGCACTTGCCTCTGTCTCCAGAGTGCTGGGATTAAAGGCGTACACCACCACTCCTAGCAATACTAAATGTATTTACAGTCCTTGTTTGATAGAAAAATGTTTAATGAGCACCAAGCTCAGTATTATTTAGGACATATACAAAGATTTGGAGTAATATTTTCCAATGTTTTTAAAAAGATGAGGTTGTTTTACAAGTTCTATTTTATAATAAAGCTCTATTTTAAGAACCTCACATATAATAATTAATTTGTTCCTCATCACAGTTCTATGAGATATCATTACTACATCCATCTTACAGAGGGTAAGCAACTTGTCCAAAGCCGTACAAGTGCTTGGTTATGAGCCAAGATTTGACCTAGGACACCTGGCTCAGCAACTAGAGCTCTTAACTCTAGATAATACTAGTTTATTAGAGCAAGGTATGTATTTAGCTAGCCAAAATGCAGATCACACTATTTTATGATGCACTTAAAGAACCAGACTCATATTTTTGTCCTACTACTTTTTGTCCTACATACTTTTGTCACCTCACTCAAGTGGGGGCTGCCGACGTGAATTAAAATTTCCTTTACCTCCATACGATAAGCTTCTTTGAGGGATTCCACTTCTGCTGACAATTTCTTGATTTCCGCTTGCATTCTTGCTTCCAAATGAGCTTCACGTACTTGAGAAGCTCCTAATTCTTCAGCTAAATGATTTCCATGAGCTTCCTTAAAAATGACATTGAGTAAAAGCTAATTAAGTTACTTTTTGGTTTATTATAGCTAAACCAATTCAGTGTTGTAATAGAAGTAGGCTAATACACATTCCAAGCTAACTTATTGCATGTTACACTTTGTAATATAGACATTTCCAGTTCAGCCAGCAGGAAGACATTGTTTCCTATCAGAAGTTCACTAAACAATGCTCTCTGTGAAACAAAGAGCCACAAGATGCTGAACTCTGATCATCTCGGCTTTGGCCTGCTCCGAGGTGTGCTGATGCAGTTTTGCTCACCATAGGACCTATGTGCTTATGACGAATGAATGGCATTTACATCTACCCCTATTTCTGTTAGTTAATGCAAGCTGTGCTTGTGATTTTAATTACAAAATTTTGTTACATGCAGTAGGCTCCCCTTGGGTGAAAGGTTTTGTTCTCTGTGGTTTTGCTTTCTGCAGTGTCAGCAATACTCTAAATGGGAAATTAAATAAAAAATTTGTAAGTTTAAAATTATAGACTGTTCTAAGCAACATGATGAAATCTGGGTGCTGCCCTGCTCCACCCAGTCTAGGACATGAGTCATCTGCTTATCCCGGATATCCACACTACAGCTTCCACTTTCCTGTTTGTCAGTAGCCCTCTTGGTTATCAAGATACAACGCCTTGTTCAAGCGACTTGTTTTACTTAATAATGGCCCCAAAGTGCCTATGCCAAAGAAAAGCTGTAAAGAGCACCTCCGTAGGAGTCAGTAGTATCTGTGGCTTCAAGCATCCACTGAGGGTCTTTGGAATGTGTGTCTGCCACTTAGGAGGGCTACTATATTAAAACACTGATGAAATATGCATAAGAATAAGTTAAATGCTTTGACATAATAAGAGTCAAAACATCTACTATCCAATTAGAAACAGTCAAACAAAGTTATAAAATACTGTGGGAAGTCTCTCTCTCACACACACACACACACACACACACACACACACAGGCAGATTTCATATTCTTTTAATTCTTCCTGTACTTGAAAGAAACTAAAATAAACTAAATATAGATGATGGAATGATGGACTATGACTACATCTTATGTAAACAGAATTCAAATTGAATATCTAATACAGAAAGAATCAAGGTGTGATCCACGCCAGAAGATAAATATGAATCTATATTTATTTAATTTGGGAATAAAATATAAAGTTAACAAACTTTCAATTGAAGCCGGGTATAGAGGCACATGCCCTTAATTCCAGCTCTCAAGAGACATTGGCAGGTGGATCTCTGTCAGTTCAAGGCCAGCCTGGTCTACAAAGTGAGTTCCAGGCCAGCCAGGGGATACAAGGAGACAAAAAGACAAAAAAAAAAAAAAAAAAAAAAAAAAAAAAACCCAAACCAAACAAAAAGAACCTTTCAATTTAAAAAACTCCCCACTTAAACTCACTTTTATTAAGTGAACTTAGCTTATCAAATAAAACCAATTATACTATACTTAACAATATACTATACTATTAATAGCAATAAAGAACAGAAATGAGATAAAAGTAGATAGTTTCCTTCTTTTTAGTAGACACCCTGTCATATTGCTAATCAAATTTCTTATATATTCTTTTTATTTGTTTGTTTTTTTGAGACAAGTTTTCAATATGTAGCCCAGACTAGCTTAGAAAGCATAGATTCACCTGCCTCTGCCTCCCAAGCACTGGGATTAAAGGCCTGTGAGACCAACCTTGGCTCCTGCATAGTCTTAATTACTCTAATCATGCAGAAATGTGAATAAAAATATAGTTAGGTTTCACCTTATTTAAAGGTAAAAAATCTTTAAACTCAATTATTTTGATAAGTTGGTCAGTATTAAGAAAAAGCAGAAAAATTACAAGAACTTCTGAAATATTAATAAACATTTAGCTCAGTGTCAAAATAATTAGCCCAAATATATCATTATAAATACTTTTAAAATAAGTTGCTGGAGAGATAGCTCAGCACCAGCTGCTCTTGCAGAAGACTGGGTTTGGTTCCCAGCTCCCACATGGTGAATAACAACCATCCAAAACTCCAGTTCCAGGGAATCTGATGCCCTCTTCTGACCTCCAAGGGCATTGCATGACACGGTGCACTTATATATGTGCAGGTAATTCATTCATATACATAAAAATTTTAAAAAATATTTTAAATGAGTTGTTAATTCCTGGGGAAATAAAATTCATATTAGTACACTTAATTTTTAACAATATTTTACTGCCCGAAAGGTTCTGAACATAAAAGTTTCATAACAGTCAAAATTTTTGATAGTTTTCATTTAGAAGGTGATGCAAACTCACCTGAGAGTCTAAAAGTGTTAAGTAACTCAGTTTATTGAGGACTAGTGTGGCCTATACTTGTGAAGGAATTTCCCATTGTACTACAAAGTATTTAAAACCTAATTATAAGTTAACCTTTTCTTCATAATTGTGGTAATATGTACATAACATAAAAATAACTATATTTTTAGATAGTAGCCCATGATGTAGCCCATGCTAGCCTCAAACTGGAGATCCTCTTGCTTCAGCCACCTGAATGCTGGGATGGTAGGAGTTTATCGTCCCACCTGACTCTACCATTTGACCACTGAAAAAAATATATAATACAACACAAAAGACAAGGTTAAACATTGGTGGTCTCAGGTCAGCATTGTTACCTGCCTTCTCTTCAAAAGGGGTTAAAAATGTTCTGATTTTTCAGTAATATAAATTTATTTAGGACAGAGATTACCTTTTCTTTAGAGAGCTGTTTTATATCCTCCAGTTCACTAGAGAGCCTTTCTATTTCTCTCTGTGCTTGGACATTTTGGCGACGAGCCTCTACCAGTTCTGAATAAGAGCTCTGCGTTTGCTCCTGGGCTAGCCTCAGTTCTTGTCCCAAATCAATGGTCTCTTTGTACTGAGTTGCAATGTACTGTTCTTGTTCTTTGATAACCTGAAAAGCATAAGATATTTGTGGGTTTCAAAATGAAATATATAGTTATGATCTATTTATTTTTTTAATAAGTAAAATTTTCCCTTATAACAATATCCTTACAAAATTTAACATAAAATGAGTGTTGCTCACTGTGAAATTAATATTAAAAAAAAAAAACTTTTCAGAGCTGAGTGTGGTGGCTTACACTTTTAATCCTAGCACTTAGGAGGAAGAGGCAGGAGGATCTCTGTGAGATGGGAGCCAGTCTGTCTACATAGCAAGTTCCTGGACAGCTGGGGCTATAGGGACACCTTGTCTCAAGTCAAACAAAACAACAAAAACAAAATCAAATAAACAAACAAAGACTCTGACTTCTCATGGTATTTAAATGACTTGAGAACTGTAATAAGCCTGGAACATTCTTTTGCAGTACTAGGGTTAAACCAAGAGTCTCATACATGCTACAAAAGTGCTTGGCCACTGAGATACATGCCAACTTCTTGAAAAAATTTGTATTTTGAGAGATGACACAGAAGTTATCTTGCAGATGACCCGGGTTTGGTTCCCAGCACCCACACAGTGGTTAACAACTGTCTATAACTCTAGTTCCAGGGGAGCAGATGTCCTTTTCTGACCTCTGTAGGCATTGCATAACTTGGGTATACTTACATGGATGCAGGCAATACACTCATACACATAAAATAAAATAATAAATAAAATGTTTTTAATAATTGTATTTTGATAAATTAGACTATCAAAAAGTGTCCCTAAAATTATCTTCAGATGATGCATATGTGGTAAATATGAAAAAAAAATCTCTTAGAGAAGGAATTCTTGACTTGTATAGCTTCTTGGAAAAAAATATATCAACAGAAATTAAGTCAGTTCTAATTCGGCACAGTGAGAAAGTTAGACAGTAGATGATGACATTTGGTTCAAGGAAGAAAAAGGCAGTACTAATTACTAGGCCTTGATATTTAGAATGGAGGCTCAGGATATAAATGAACATAATTAACTAGGTAAATATTTTTAGTCATTCCCTATTAGGGAATTGAGCTGATGAGGCCAGTAATCATTTCTACCTCACCATTGCCCAAATTTGCTCCCAGAGACTCTGCTTGATCTATGTTTATAATTAACTCAATAAGTAAGTCTTCATGCTTATTATGTGATAATGTCCTGTTCAAGATGGTTGGAAAGCAAGAATGAAAAAAGGAAACAAAGTGTCTTCCCTAACACAGTTTGTGTTCTGTAGTGGGAGACAGATAATCAGTCAAATACAGTAAGGAGCTCTCTAAAAGTGTTAACAGTTGAGTTTTTGAAAATGAGAAAGTTGTGTTCATTAGAGCTCACAGAAGCAAATTAACTTTTTAAAACAACAAGGGGTGTTCAATGGATTCAACAATCAACAGACATGAAACTGATATCATCATCAAATTTCCTCTGGTTACATAGTTTACTAGGCTTCAATAACAATTTTCATTTGTTTATCTGTTCTCTGGGTGGAATGCCTCAAGTTCCTCTATTTTATAAATGTCTGTATTTTCATTTTACTACATATTTATATTGACTAGTTACTGACCAAATAACCATACATTGTGGAATTATTAAGTCAAACAGTAGGGAATACAAACATATATAAGATACTGTCTTGTCCATATCAAAACCATCACTATTATGTATTTTTAAAGATCAAAAGAATTAACAGTATCTGGCACAAATAATTAGCCTAAAAGAACTTACAACACAGTTTTTGTATTAAAACCAGTTTAAAGGAGATTCATTTCACTGCTTTTTCCTTATGTAGAAATAATTTGCTTACGCTTTCCATTTCTCGCATCCTTTGTTGTGTTCTTTCAGCTTCCTTTTTCAGCTGACTTATCTCCTGTTCATTCTGCAGCATTATAAACTCTTTTTCTCGAAGCTGTTCTTTGGAATTTTGTAATTTTTCATTTAAACTTTCTATCTGAATTTTAAACAGATGAGCATCATTAGCATAATGAAGAAAATACAATTTAATAATAGCTGTGTTCTTAGATGGTCAATCTTTAAACACTTAGTTAAAATATCTAACGTAGACAAAACAGTGAGGTACATGTAATCCCCAGCATTTTGGAGGATGAGGTAGGAGGATAATGAATTCAAGGCTAGTCTAGTCTACATGGCAAGAACCTGCCTCAGAAATAAAAATAAAGAAAATACCTAATATCAAATTATAAAAATGTATTTTCCTTAAGACAAACATAATTTAGAAATAAGCATAAGAATTCTACTTAATAAGATGATCATATACTATATGCATACTTAAATGCACTAAAAGATAAAAATCTAAATCACAATTCTTTCAGTTAGCATAGAAAACAATGGGTGCTTATGGCATTTTAATAGAGGTCTGTGGTGGCTTGAATGAGAACGTCCCCCATAGGCTCTAAGTAGTTGGACATTTTGTCCCAGTAGGTGGCACTGTTGGGAGGTCTAAGAAGGGATGGCCGTGCTGGAGGAAGCACGTCACTGGGGTGGGCTTGGAGAGTTCTTAAGCCTTGCTGGATCTCCAGTCACTCTCTGCTTCCTGTACCTGCTTGAAGATGTGGGTGCTTAGCTGCTGCATCTACTCCAGCCACCTCTGCCGCCATGCCTCCCGGCCATGATGGACTCTTGCCCCTTTGGAATCATAAGCTAAATAAACTCTTTCTCTTATAAGTTTCCTTGGTTAGTGCTTCTATCACAGCAACAGAAAGTAACTAACTAATACAAGGCCTTTTGACTTCCTTGGCTCTTCCAGTTTGTCTACCTCCTCTCCAAAATAATCTCTTTTGTACTTTCATGTCACACGCATATACACATTTTAAAATCTAGATTTTATATATGAGAGTAAACAAGCATACTTGTTTTTCTGATTAGAGCTTATTTTACTTTATATGATGATTTCCAGTTCCATTTATTTTCCTAATCATAACCAAAGAACCCGAAATGGCAAAAAATATATAGAGTAAGCAATGAAGTTAAAATTTTAGAGGGGCTGGAGAAATGGCTTATTGGTTAAGAGCACTGGCTGATCTTGCAGAAGACCCAGGTTCAGTTCCAGGCACCCAGATGGCAAGTAACAACCACCTGTAACTCCAGTTCCAGGGGATCCAACGCCCTCTTCTGACTTCCAAGGATATTGTATAACACAGGTGCACTTACAACACACAGGCATAACACTCATACACATAATGAATAATTAAATATATAAATTTAATTAGATGGGCTGGAGAAATAGTTCAGTGGCTAAGAGTACTGGCTGCTCTTACAGAGGACTGGGTGTGGTTACCAACATCTACATGGTGGCTAACAGCTGTCTATAACTCTAGTTCCAAGGGATCTCATGCCCTCTTCTGGCTCCATGGATACTGCACACATGTGATGCATCTACATACAAATAGGCAAAACACTCATGTACATAAAATAAAATAAAATTTTTAATTAAAAAAACTTAATTTGAGTAAAAGTAGAAGTAATAATTGAGTAAAACACAGAAGAGGTAGGAAAAAGGGAAAAAGAAAGAAGCTATATTAAAGGAAAAAGGAGAAAAATCGGAGGATGGAGAGATGAGCAATAAACACTCTGATTATAAAGTAAAAATGTGTAAACACAATTACATTAGAAAAGAAAAGAAAAACATAAAAGCCGGGATTTTTGTTAACTAAACAAAAGTACTAAAGGTATAAAAAAACAACGAAAAGAAGGGGACACAGAAGCAGAGAGAGCGAGAGAGAGGGAGAGAGAGAAAAAGAGAGCGAGCCATTTAATAAAATGTCAAATGTCAAAATATTGGAGGACCTTCTTTCTGGGTTCTCTAATGTTATAGTCTGCCAGGTAGAAACAGGTAGTCAGTTAAAGCTGAATTCTTATCTTTGGTACTATTCAAACTGATGCTGATCCCAGACCAGTCAATCATTAGAAGTTCAGCAGGGTTGCATTTCTTCTAGGGATTTCCTTTCTTTAAAATCCAGAAGCCACTTCTGACCACATTTCGTTTTACAGCTTATAGACCAGGCAGGGCCACAGACTCAAAAGACTTCCCAGTTTGTACACCCTGGGGTGGCTCATGTTCAAACCAAGGGGTTTCTCTTGAGTGCATTTGACTAGAACAAGTTTCAAATCCTGTTCGGCATGAAGCACGCTACCAAAGGGAGGAAGGTGTGGAAACCAGGGCTTCCACTATATCTGAACTTCACAGTTTTCAGTCCTGCTAGTGAAAAGCCACATGGCAGAAAGGCAGCCCTTGGAGTTAAAGCCACCTGCTGCCCTCAGGCTTGGGACTATCACTCTCCGTAGTTACTCTTAGGTGGTAGAGTCTCGTCAGTACCAGAGGGTGGGATGAAGGTACTATTCACAGTCCAAGCCTCCTACCACCTACACGTCTCAGCATGTTCGTGTCCTCTTCTCTTCTCTAACTGCCTAATGCACCTGTTTCCCACCTAGAGACTGAAGCCCCCAGGCTCCCTGGCTTGTGATTGCTCCTTGTTTTCAGACTCCCAGAGTAGCTCAGTTTCAAACAATAAGCCTCTTGCGAAGATGGCACCCGGCTATAGCACTCTGTAGTATGGAGCGTGACAAAATGGGTTTCTTCTCCAGTGGTAACCTGTCATGAAGATTCAAATACCCCACTTGGATTTAAGGCTTGTGAGAATAGTGTTTTTGTCTTATGGCTACCATGCCATTCCCTTTTTCACTAGATCTCCTTGACTTCTCTTGTGGATGAGTCTTGGGTATCTCCTTCCCATCCTCAAATGTTTCAATTACAATTTATATAAGTTAGGTACATTAGATAATACACATATAACAAATGTAGCATGACCTTATGAATAATTTTTAGGTTAATAAGTGCATGAGGTAAAAATTACAGATAGACAACATAAATCTCCTTCCCACATGATCTTTTCTCAGAGATTTCCAGATTTACTTGTAAATCCTTCCAGAAATATTTTATAGTTATTGGGATATACACATATTGTGATACAATGATACAAGAAAAATTGCAATCAAAATAAGATTGAAGAGGAGCAAGAGAGAGGCTCAGCGGTTAAGAGCACTGGCAGGTCTTGCAGAGGGCCAGGGTGGGTTCCTAGCACTCACACGGCAGCTCACAACCACTTGTAACTCCAGTTCCAGGCAATGACCTCCAGAGGCACTGCATGACATGGGTGCATTTACATACATGCAGGCAACACACACATACACATAAAATAAAAATAATAAAATATTTTTAAAAATATTAGTGAGGAGAAAAATGAGTATTAAGTAGAATGTCCAGGATAACTGAAATTATTCAGTGTTTTCATTATGTATAGTCTATAAAAATAGCTCAGGCAGGCACAGTGGTGCACATCTAGCAGCTCGTGAGGTTGAAGCAGGAGGATCACTGAGCACAGGTATTTATGACCAACCTGGGCAACACAGCAAGATCCAGCATCACAAACAACAAAAATGTATTGTGTGAATGGGTCTGTACAGTGATGAAATTAATTTTTAAGCAATTTAAAATATGCAGTTTTAAGATAACTACCTGTTTGTTGCATTCTTTAACTTCTAATTCTGATTTCTCCAGAGTACCCTCTAATTTAATTACTTTTTGTTCCATTTCTCCTCTGTGCTCACGAATGGTCATATCCAAATGTGTAACCTAAATAAAAAATATTAAGCTGTTATTCAATTTTATTCCATTCTATGGATGGAATGTGCCTTTGAGTTTTCTATACGAAGCATAAATGAATGACAACTCAATTCTCAAATAAGTATCTTTTCAAGTAGGAAGAATAAGCATTTATTAATACTGAGACTTGAATCCCATACATATGTTATAGAAACTTAAGGTACAAATAAAGTGATTCAGATTTCCTTTTATGTTAAATAAAAACTGCTAAAGAATGCCTTCTGGGTGCTTTTGTTCCTCTGACATTAAGCTCAGAGTAACTTGTTTAGTCCCATTTTCTTTTGATACACAGTAAGATAAGAAATCCAAAGGCTCAGCTACTAAGCAAACTCTCATTTTCAAAACCCACTTCTGGGCTGGATTGTAGTCAGAGGTAGAGAGCTTACCTCTCTCCTCAGTCTCCAGGGACTCACATACACAAAAGTCCTTCAGCTGGGCAGTGACACACATCTGTTCCCAGCACTGAGAGGCTGAGGCCAAGAGGCATATACACTCAAGGCCAACATGGCCAAACCCAAAGACTATCTAAAAAAACTACAAACAATTTTTATATCCAGAAAAAAAATGGTGATTTCAACCTTGCATGATTGTCCTGTGATAGAAAATTTCATGAAAATGTAACCAGGAAAAGCCAACCTGAGCTGCTCTTTGCTTTAGTTCCCAGTTTCTCTCCTTCAGCGCCTGATTCATTTCAATGAGTTCTTGCTTTCTGTCTTCAATCTCCATCTTGCATTCTCTATAATTTATTTTTTTGAAAAGATCAAAGCAGGTAGTATGAATACTATAGTTTTAAAAGGGTAGTTCAACTTGGTTACTTTTCCCCTTAATTAAAAGCAATAGAATGTATGCAGTTAACTTCAATGGAAAGGACTCAAATAAAGGAATGATGTATAAAGAAATATAAGCTGGCAGTGGAAGTTAACTCACCCAGAGATGGGATCCCTGAACAAGCTAGCTATACCAGTCAAAAAGAAAAGTGAGCTTTGGGCTCATATGAGAGACCCTGCCACTTACTTTGCAATTTGTACAGCAACTGAGGAAGACATCTGACACCAACCTATGGCCTCCATATGTACTCACACATACATGTGCTCCTACAACATGAACACACACCCATACATACCATATATATATGGATTTCTTCTAAACTATCATCTGAAGTAAAACACATAAGATTTATCCCATTAGTCATTTTAAAGTGTTCAATTCAGTGGCATTAACTACATTCACAATGTTGTGTAACCATGACCACTACTGCTAGTGTGTTTTCATTATATCAAAAGGAAACTCCACACTCTTCAGCAGCCACTCTTTCATTATTCTTTCCCCTAGCTCCTGCAACCATGAATCTTTACTATCTCTATGGATTTATTAATTCTGGAAACTTCATAAAAATGGAATTATAGAACACGTGTCTAGCTTCTTTCACTAAGCATAATGTTCCTGGTTTATCTAATTATAACACATTTAATCAGTATTTTATTATTTTTTAATGGCTGAATAATACTTCTTACATGGATATACCATTTTTTTCTTTCTCCATTCATCACTGCTTACCAATTGAGTCCTTTTCACTTTCTGCCTGCTGTGAATGGAAGTGCAATGAATATCTGCATACAATTTTTGTTTAAATACCTGTTTTCAGTGCTTATAGATACATGCTAGAAGAATTTTATATTATATGGTAATTTTATGTTTAACTTACTGAGGAATACCAACTATTTTCCACAGTGGAAATGAATAAGGATTCCATTCCTCTATATGCTTTCCAACATGTGGTATTTGTTTTTAGCTTTTCTTTTTAAAGGGTCACCCTAGTGAGTAATGATATTCCATCTCTATAGTTAGATTTTCATTTCCAAAGAAATGAAAAATGAAAGACTTTACTCTGAATGCTTCAGGAGACCATTAAAAGTTTAGGAAGGATGTAATATGATCTCATTTATGTTTTAAATCACAAACTTCAATCTATTCTGTGGAAAATAGATGAACAAGGAAATCAAGAATATAAGTAAGGACACAAGTTAGGAAGACCCAGCAATACACCAGGTAAGAAATGTGATGGACTGTACAAAGTGGTAACAAGAAAGCTAATGGATATTAGATTATGTACTAGAAATAAGGTTAACAAGACCTGAGAATAGACTGCTTTATTAGAGAAAGAGATAATAATCTCTACAGATTTCTGGTTTGAGCAACTGCATTAGTGAGACATGAGAGAGGCAGAATTATGAGGAAATAAATGTGTTTGGCCAAGTTTGAGATGCATCTTAATACATCCATATGGAGTGCCAGCGAGATGGCTCAACAGGTAAAGGTGCTTGCTGCCAAGCCTGACCTGACCACCAGAGTTTGATCTCTGGAACCCACAGGTGCAGGGAAAAAAATTACTCCCACAACCTGTCCTTTGACCTCCACATGGGCACTATGAATGAAGGCCCTCAACATTTTTAAAACTCCATGAATAGTTGGATGTTAGATGTAGTGTTAACAAAGAAGTCAAAAGAAGAAATAGATTTGGAAATATTTTGACACATGGTATTTAAAACTGTATGAAATGTACTAAGGATGAGCTCACAGATAGAGAATGGGATCCTATACTGACTCCTGGGGTATAATACCTATGTTGCTGGGTTATCTTACAGCTCTTTATCCTGCTATTTGTTCCACATTTCATAGCTCATGTGTAACTGTTCTCCCTTGTAGTTCTATGGGAATGCTTTGGCTCTGGGCTGCCTCTGTGCCCTCACTTTCTAGAGTATACTGGCATTCCCTTTTATGCTGACACTACTAATCTAAGAATTCAGACTTCAATTTGGGACAGATTTGCTTCTCTGGGACACAACTTTTAAAAAATATTTTTATTTTGGGCATTTCATTTAATTTCCTCAAGCATTAATTTCTCAAACTATAAAAAGATAATATATATAAGTTTTTTAAAGGAACTGAGACCACATGTTATGCTCAGGCATAATTCTAGTTTAAAGTAAGAGTTTACTATATAGGATTACCAGACCAGGTATGATGGTGCAAGTCTTTAATCCCAACAAAGGCAGGAAGATCTCAATGAGTTCAAGGTCAGCCTGGTCTACACAGTAAGTTTCAGGCTAGTTATGGCTATACAGTAAGACCCCGAGACTCTGTCTTAAAAACAACAATATCTATCTATCTATCTATCTATCTATCTATCTATCTATCTATCTATCATCAACTATCTATCTACCTACCTACCTATATTGTACAGTATAATTACTATTACTAATAGTATATTACTATTAGCATTATTTTACTATTAGCCACTGCTGTATTCTTGCCTAATCTTTGTGAGGGTTTTGTGTGTTTTGGTCCTCCCCCCGCTCAGGACCATATTAAACTGTTCACAGACTGAGAGTAGAAGGATTAACAACCAATAGCAACTGCTCACTAAGTTAGATGGACGTGGGATGGGCTAGAACAAACCACAGTGAGACAAAGGCAGTTGAGATGTTAGGACATTGAGAATTTAACAAGAAATTTTGTCGCATAACTCAATGATTCAGAATAATCAAAGAAATATCTAGACCCGTGGTACAGTTTATTATCGAACTCACCTGAGTTCAGCTGTGAGATCCTTTATAGTAGTGTATTTTTCTTCTAATGATAATTGAGCTTTTTGAAGTACATCTCTCAATTCCTGTAGTTGTCTTAAAGTACTTTTTAATTCTCCATGAGCATTCTGTAGTTCAGTTTCTAGTGCTTCCCGCTTCTGCAAGGTTTCCGTTAGTTCAGCTTCAGTGTGGTGCTGTAACCTTTCTAACTCTTTCACTATGGAGAAGACAGAAACATTCTAGAACTATATGCAAACCACATGTTATTAAGAACTTTATTAATAATCATAAGTAAGAATATTCAAGGGGCTCAGGGAGATGGCTCAATTAGTAAAGTACCTACTGTGCATAAAAAAGGACCTGAGTTTAGATCCTCAGTACCCACAGGAAGACCTGGTGTAGAGGTGTACCTGGAACCTCAATGTTAGGAGATGGGTGGTAGTGGAGACAGGTGGCCCGCCAGTCTTAGCAAGCAATGAACTACAAGCTCAGTAAGAGTCCCTGTCTCAAAAGATAAGGTGGAGAACAATTGAGGAAGATACTCAGCTTTGAATTCTGGCCTCCAAATGCACATACACACAACTGCACACACCTACATAAACATATATATAACAGATCCTCACACACACACACACACACACACATGCAAAGAATATTTAATCTGAGGGCTGGTATGCAGATCAGTTAGTAGAGTGCTTGACTAGCACACACAACACCCTGGGTTTGATCCCAAGCACACACATAAACAGTGTGCATGTTGGCACACACCTCTAACCCTAGCACTCAGGATATAAGAGCAGGAGGATCATAAGTTCAGGGTCATCCTCTGTTACATATTGAGTTCTGAGGTCAGCCTAGGATATCTCAAAAAAATTAAATCCGATAGAACTCGGTAAATAATTCTAAATAAGGGTATCTCATTTTATTCATCTATAAGAGGCAAAATACTCCCTTCCAGCCCCATCATTCCAACTTTTCACTTTATTCCATTTAAATACCAGAACATACACATTTGTATTTAGGCCAAACTCAGTTAACCAATTCTTACCTGTATTTGTTTTCTTTTCTAGTTCTGTCTTTGTCTGATCTAAAATCATATCTAACTGAGAGAGATGTATTGATTTATTTTCTCCATCTCGTTTTAGGTGCATTATTTCTTTCTCCATTTTAGACAGCTCTTCTTTGTACTGATCCATCTCAAGTTTTACTTGCCTAATTAAAATCAAACAATAGAAGAGGTCATTTAGAAACTTAAAACCAAAAAACTTGTTTCTAACTTTAAAAGTCTGAAAATTCTATTAGGATAAATATTAGCAAAATGTCTATACAGAATCTTAAGTAATCAAGTATTATTTTAAAAATTCTCCAACTAAAAGATTATTCTTCACACAAGACATAACACTGAAAAATAAGGCTAGCATTAGTTTCAGTTTAACTACATATAACTTTATAGTGTCTGTCATATATTGAGAACATGCAGGGATATACATCTGGTATATTTCTATTATTTGAAACAAACAATAAGAGGTTAAGCAACCAGATTATTTATAAAAAGCATATCACTCATCAGGAGTCAGTTATTTCTATTTAAGGCTTTATTATTAGATTGTCTTTTTAGCTTTAAAAGTGACTAGAAATTCTAGATTGTACAGTTTTCCCTACTGCACAGATGAGGGAACTAGAAGGTGAATTTGTCTGAGGCAACACAACCAGGTATTAACAGTAAAAGGGAACAGGCCAGGTTTCCTATCTCTCAGGCAGCTTGCAGCTTATTCCAATATGGAAGCTATTCACTATAGTATCTAAGCAACTGATGTTAGCGTCAATGGTGATCAGAGTTTATGCTTCTCTACACCAGCTGCTGCTGCTGTTGTTGTTGTTATTATTATTATTATTTGTTTTGTTCTTTTAGCCTTAAAGCTTTCCTAAAATAGGTTTGTAGGTAAAAACATTCTTTCCTAACTGCTGGGACTGGAGTGTGCAGCTCAAGTGGTAGAGACTATGTTCGGCATAAAGCAAGGTCCTGGGTTCAGTCTCCAGCATCAAAAATAAATAATTTCAACAAATTTGGATTTTTTAAAAAGGGGTTTTAAGTCAGGTATGGTGGTACATGCCTTTAATCCCAACACTTGGGAAGCAGAGACAGGCAGATCTCTGTGAGACTGAGGCCAGCATAGTCTATATAACAAGATTTAGGCCAGCCGGGGCCTGTCTCAAAGAACTAAAAATAAATAAATAAAATAAAAATAAAAGGGGGTTTTAAATCAGAACTCCCTGAGTGAACTTGAGGAATAATGTAAAACCCCTAAAACAGGATGCAAAATTTGGTATGCATATATATGAATAAAATCTATACTTTTTAAGGATTTTATTATTTCTTATTATTTTTATTTTATATGTACGAGTGTGTTATCTGCATGTGTGGAAGTGTACCCATGTCATCCAATGCCTGTAGATATCAGAAAGGAGTGCTGGATTCCCTGGAACTGGAGTTAGGAATGGTTGTTAGCCATCACATGGGTGATGGGAATCAAACCCAGGTCTTCTGCAAGAGAAGCCAGTGTTCTTAATTGCTGAGCTATCTCTCCAGCCTCTAAAGATTTTATTTTTAGTTTTATGTATATATGTATGTTTGTGTTTGGGTATGTGCATGTGTCAGTGCCCATGGAGGCTAGAGGCTTCAGATCCCCCAGGAGCTGGTTACAGGCTGCCAGAGCTGCCTGAGGTGGCTAGTGGGAATTGAACTTGGTTCCTCTGGAACAGCTCTTAACTGCTGAACTAATCTCTGTCCAATAATCTATAGTTTTTAAAACAGATATTTGAGGGCTACAGAAATGACTCAGTAGTTAAGAGAATTGGCTTTTCTTGTAGAGAACCCAGGATCAGTTCCCACCCATATGACGGCTAACAGGAGTCCAGAACTTCAGTTCCAGAGGATATGATGCCTTCATCTGGCCTTCAAAGACACTGTATGACATAGGTACACTTATAATTGAGGCAGAACATTTATATGCATAAGTAATTTTTAAATTAAAAAAACAAAAACAGATCTTCAACCATGTTCATGGTAAAACTAACATTATGCTACAACATCAGACAAGTGGGCCTTGGAGCATGCTAAATTATATCCCAGAATATTAGCTCCTTTTGCATTTCTAAAATCCCAGGTAAATTTTTAGCTGACTTGCTGGTTTCTAATATTAGAAGAGATGTAAAATAGAACACTAGAAGAGAATAATCAAAAGAAGGTGACATAAAGGGGTAGGAGCTGATAGCTTGTCAGTACTAAGTCCTCACAGCAAAGAAACTGGGGAAACTTATAAAAAACACATGTAAGAACTCAAAAGCTCCGATGTCTAGTCATTTCCTAAACAACAAACAATGCTCTATATGCTCAATATGCCTCAAGGTTTCATTTGGGTAGCAATATATTTTAGCATATTATAGTAACTGATATATATAATGATTATCCAGGGAAGGCAAAAATGGCAACAGAATATATTTTGGAATTTCCATTCAAACAAAAGCCTCTTGTTTCAGAGCATGTCTGAACCATGTATTCATAACCTAATTTCTTTGAGTTTCGTCTTCCTCATTTTAAAAGTTATAATAAAACCATGTCTAGGGTTTTTGTGAAGTTAAAATGTCTACCTAGAACACATTGCGTAGAACAAAGGTACTCAATAAATTGGTTTCTTTTCTATCTAAAAGACATTTTATGAAAAGTAGATCCAAGGAGACATATACAGATATATTTTAACTTTAATACTTTGGGGAGAAAAAGTTTTATGAATTGTAGTTTCAGAAGTAAGAACACATACACACACCCCCCAAAACTAATAAGAGTGGGAACAGAGGAACCTCTTCATGAAGAACCAGGGTATAGTTTTCTTAGAAAGTTTAATCACTAATTCATGAGTTTCCTATCAGTATATAGGAAAATGTTCCTATTGAACATGACCATTAGTTATATTTAAGAAGTTCTGGTGTGACTGTCCAAAAAAAAAAAAAAATAATAAAATTCATTGGGTCACAAGAAAAAGATATGAAAGTAGAGAGGGGGATAGCTGGGGATGGGAAAGCGATTCGGGGGGACAGAAGGGACAAGAGAGCATTAGACATGATTATAATACAATATAATGAAGCCTATTGTCATATATAATTAATATGTGCTAATAAAACATCTTAAAGAAAGGGTTTAAAAAGGATGGAGCAGCTATCGCACACCTTTAATCTCAGCACTCAGGAGACAGAGGATGGAGGACTGCTGTGAGACGAGGCCAGCCTCAGGTGGTCTGCATAGGGAGTTCCAGGCTAGCTGAAACCTGAAGTAAATACTTCATTTGTTCCAATGGAGGAGAAAACAAAGTATCTAGTTAGAGAAGGACTGGGGAAGAGTTG
This sequence comes from Eospalax fontanierii, assembly GCA_035773235.1. Lineage (NCBI taxonomy): Eukaryota > Metazoa > Chordata > Mammalia > Rodentia > Spalacidae > Eospalax > Eospalax fontanierii. The sequence goes on along the minus strand of CM069543.1, from coordinate 27,030,590 downwards.
GTAGAGTTTTAAAAGAAGAGACAAAGGTGTAAAAACAGTCTTCTAAAAAAATACTTTATTAGGCAATATATTAGGAGAATACTTAAGATTTCAATTTAAAGTAAAACTAGTTAACATGATTATATTTTTCTCTGACTTCTGTAAAGATGCTGGCATGAAGTAGTCTGAATTGGATTTTGTGTGTGTATATGTGTTCTTGTGTGTGTATACACATGTATAGATATGTATACATGTGGAGGCCACAGGTCAACATCAAGTGTAATATTTGAGACAGGGTTTCCCATTGAACCTGGAGCTCACTGTTTAAGCTAGGTTGGCTGACCTTCAAACCCTAGGGATCTTCCTGTCTCTGCCTCCTTAGTGTTGTGATTACAAGAGCGTGCTACTGTGTCTTGCTTTTTATATGGGTTTGGGGGATCTGAACTCAGGTTTCATGTTTGTGTGGAAAGTACTTTACCAACTGAGCCATCTCCCAAGTCCCAAGTTGGAGTGTAACTCTGTGATGTACAACCTAAAGAGTAGAGTAACAGGTGATTTGTGATTTCAATGATGAACTCAATTTATGGTCAGTAAAGAAAATGAAGTGGTGGCATGGTGGCCTAACCTAAGGCAGGAAGTGTGTAAGTTTGAAGCTATCCTGAGCTACATAATTAGACCTTGTCTAAACAAAGAGAAAGAAAAAAGAAAGAGGGCACCAAAGAATGAGCCTGTGGTGAATACTGGACATGGTGAGATCTAAGGTAAACTATGTGAGTGGGTATTGAAGTATGACAGAAACAGAATCACTAGAGGAATGTTTTTCTAAAAAGCACACTCAGCACATCATGTGGGACCGGATAGATGTCTACTGACTAACCAGAGGTGGTACTAGAGAAAATAACAATAAACCAGGTGGCCTATAAATGTCAGCAACAAGGAATGATCTAATCTGACGGCATTAGTTCACAGAGTATACTCCACACCTTGACTGTATGGTAGACGAGAATTGGAGTAAGTTTCTGATGTTAGAGGCCTGGAGGGGAGCAAGCAATGTCCTCAGGGTAATGTCAAATTTCTCTTATAGCAAGAGAAAACAAAAGGCATAGCATGTAGGGGCCATCTCTTAGATAGTCTATGAATTCCAGAGGGTATAATGAAATTATTTCAAAGTTGAGATGGGATGGGAGAAAAGAGCAATGAGGCTTTGCCTGAAAATCTAGCATTTCTTGTGTTTGGAATAAAGAAAGGTAAAGCTATAATGTGATTAGTTTTCAAGACCTCCAAATATTAACTAGCTACAGTAAGGCTGTGTTGGTGACTAGACACCAGTCACTGGGAAAGAGCAGTCCTAAAGAACTGTGTCCCATCCTCAAACAAGGGACACACGCTTAATCCTACTGAGAGGGGAAGAGATACCAAGTTGCTGCTTTAAGCCCAAAGGCCTATCTTAAGCCCTGTTAGTGGGGAGAAGAGAATTTGAGGGCATGTGGTTTTAGTTTCTGAGAAAGTTCACATAAGTTCACCCTTGATATCTACTGGTATAAAGCAGGGTGGACTAATGATGAGTATATTATTATTATGTCAATTCTTATTGACAAAGTAGAATCTACATAAGCTAAGTATTGATTTCAGCTCATGGATTCCCTTCTTGATAAATGAAATAGTGAAGTCTGGGCCTAGTCCAGTCAAATTAAATCAAACTCTTTAGATGTGATTTGATCTAAAGCTGGTACTGAGTCATTAATAGTTTTTACAAGCTTCTGAGATGATTTTAATGTCCTAATAAGGCTGAGAACTGTTTTAAACTATTTCTCCCACAATTAGGTCCCCTGAAAGTTTCTTCCCTGTGAGGAAACTTTTACCTGCAATTTCCAACATCACTTGTAATTTAATACAGAGGTTGCTGAGTGTAGAAGGTATATGGATCTATGTTACTTGTGTTAACTATTGTGAAAAATCATAAAATAAGCTAAATAGGATCCTTATTTCAAGGTAAGTAAGCTAAGCTAATTATAATGTAATTATAATTACATTATAATTTTGTAAAAGTACAGAGAATAAGAGACTGAAGAGTGCTTATCCTAGAATAGGACACTGGTATTAAACCTCCCAAGGTTCAAGGGCCATTGTAGAAAAGAAGGTAGAAAGATTGTAAGAGTCACAAAGAAACAGTTTTCCAGACAGCTGGGAAGTTACTCATAGGAAGTCATGGCGATGGTGACAGCACGCACAAGATTCATGCAAGCTCGAGCCAGACAAAGTACAGGCAGAGAAGTGGGGAAGTGGGCAAGAAGCTCCAACCTTAGCTGAGAACTACTGGTAACTGATAATTCCTGGGAGAGGGTTGGTTTTCTTTAAGAGTGTGACCTGGATCGGTTAACCGGGTCGCAATGGATGGACATACACCAAAGAACATTTGGGAACACAAACTTGATCTGACGGGTCTTAATATATATGACAGAGTACATGACATCCTGTGGCGAGGCTCTAAGAAGGGTACAGATAGGGGAAGGGGTTTAAACGTGATAAAATATATTTTAAGAAATTTGCAAAAATTCATCAAAAAAAAACAAAGATATCATAGGGAATCTGAGGGAAATACAAACAAAATGCTATAGGAACAAAGACTATGAAGAAATCTCACTTATCATCTAATTTTGAAACTCAGATGCTAATGATACAAAAATGAGGTCAATAAAACTAACATATACGCATTTTACCTGGCAGTACCAGTTAGCTCAATAATTTTTTGCCTTTTCAAATCTGCCTCATGTACAGCTGTTTCATATTTCTCTTCCATTTTTCTCAACTTTTCAGCTGAATTTTCTCTTTGTTTCTGAAGCTCTTGTTCCTGCTTTGATACCTAGTGGAAGCAGTTTTCAGTTAAGAATTTCAATTAAGTTATAGGTCAAACTTATCCAGAAGAAAAATACTTTATTATAATGTATATATGTAGCCTAGCCTATCATTCAGTTTCAGTATGTATTATAAAAAATCAAAGAAAGATGGGCATTGTGGCACACACCTTTAATCCTAGGAGGGGAGAGGTTCAAAGTCAGCCTGGTCTACCTAGTGAGTTCCAAGCCAGTCAGGGCTACATAGTGAGATTCTGTCTCAAAAAAAAATCAAAATAAGCCTGGTGTGGCAGCATGTACCTATAATCTCAGCTACTGGAGCTGGGAGGATCACTTGAGTTCCAGGAGTTCAAAATCAGTCTAGGCAATATAAAAAGACACCATCTCAGGGCTGGAGAGATAGCTTAGCAGTTAAAAGCACTGGTTGCTCTTGCAGAGGACCCAGGTTTGATTCCGAGCACCCATATGATGGATAATAACTATCCAATGGGGAATCCAGTGGACTGCTCTGACCTGTAAGGGCATTGTATGACATGGATGCACTTGTAGGTAATACACTCATACACATAAAATAAAAATAATAAATAAAATATTTTAAAAGACTCCATCTCAAAACATAATTACAATAAAATCAAAATACAAACCAAAATGCATTGAAACTATAAAAGCAAAACTAACTTTTCAATAATAAAGACAATTTATACAGATAAATCTTTACAGATGTGGCCATATCATAACAGCAAATAAGGGTTATAAAAATTGAACAAGACTGGTAGTATAGCTCAGTAACAGGGTACTTGCCTGCTATGTGCGAAGCCCTGAGTTCATGCCTCAGCACAAAAGGAAAGAAGAAAGAAAGGAACTGGGTGAGAAAAAAAAATGAACAAAAATAATAGTAAAATTTCCCATTATTATTATTATCTCAATTTGAAAGGTTCTTTCTTATATTAAAAAAAAAGCTGTAGTAAGATCACAGATGTAATAAGATGAAATCAGGGATATATTTTTAAAAATTTTCTTTTGAAAGAGAAAAAGATGAAATATCTATGAAAGGAATTAACATAAATGTGGTAATGAATTAAAGATTATAGTCTAGTATCCAATTGTTTAAGGCTCTTTCACTGAAATGATAATTTATCTTTATTTTATTAAACCTTTTCTGTGTTCCTAGAGATTGATCCGAGCACCTCCTACACATTCGGCAGCTGCTGTACCACTGGGCTGAGCTCCTAGAACCGTAACTTATTTTTAGAGCTCAGTAGCAGTTATTTTCTTTTAGTGTATTGCTTTGCAAGTTCCTCAGAGAATATCATATCACGCTTGTTAACTCAAAAAGGAGACACCAGAAGACATGCTAATCTGATGGATATTATATTTGGATTCAAGAAGGAAAGAAATATAGAAGATGAAATGTTGTGGAGTGAGAAACATGTAGCCACAGTTTAGAGATTTAGGTCAGATTACACAGGAAAATTATTTTTACTAATCAAAATATCTGTTAATGATTTTTTAAAATTCTATTTAATAAAAACCAAGCAATTTTCAGTGAACAGCATCTACCTGTTTTTCAAGTTTAGTCTGAATATCTTCCAGCTCTCCATTTCTAATGGTCTCCTGCTGTAACATCTGCTGCTGTTGCTGAAGAGTGTGCTGTAGAATTGCATTTTGCTCACTAGTCTCCTGAAGACTATGATTCTTTAACTTTAGCTCTTTCTGCAAACAATATACCTAGAAAAGATATATATATATATATATATATATATATATATATATATATATTTCTCAGTAGAATGTTTCAAATAAAAAAACAATAAATATAAAAGCTGCCTTCTTTAATTATCCCACTTTTCATGTGGAGCAACAGTCTTCATGGCCATAGTTTGTCATGTAGGAGATCAGGTTCATTATTCTGATTGAGAGATGAATTAGACATGCTTATAGAGTTGGTTCTTAATTGGGTTTTGAAATGCTTCTATATAATGAGTTGTTTTGGCTAGCTAGGCCATGGAAACATGCGTCCTTCTTGGCAAATTGCAATTTTTGTATTTCTGGGCTCATTATTTCTGGGTTAGTCATTGTTCCTATATGACAAGTCCCTAATAAAAACCTTGAACTTGAGAGTCATAGGCAGGCTTCCTCTAGGTAGAAAAACTACATGCCATATTTTCCTGTTACAGGAAGAATGCTCTGTACAATCCCTAGCAGAAGGAGGGAAGGACAGGTAACCATGGATTACTCTACACTTCATCCGATGACCTTTATCCCTTACAGATAATAAACTAAGCTATAAAATCACTGCATGACAAATATTAGGCTATATTTATTATATTATTGCAATTTATAAAATAATGCTATAGCAAAACAATCCAGAATATTCATGCTCTAAAACATGTAAAGGACAATATTAACAAAGAAATCTCACTGATTCAACTCAAATATTTAGACTTCAATATGCTGGTCTCCAAAAGTCCTTTAAAAGATACTTTTAAAAGTCTTTAAAATTTTTTTGTGTATGTGTGTGTGAGAGTATGAGAGTTTGTGTGTGTGTGTGTGTGTGTGTGTGTGTGTGTGTGTTCTTATAGAAGTACAGAACAACTTGGGGAGTTAGCTCTCTCCTACCACGTGAATTCTGGGGATTCAACTCAGGTCATCAGACTTGGGGTGGATATCTTTACTTCCTGAGCCATTTCACTGGCCCTTCAAGAAAGGTCTTTAATCTAACAACTGAGAAATTTATTTCAATAAAGTTTAGTTGTTAAACTTGACTCCTTAATTTTCTTTAATAGGGTCTCACTATGTAGTATAGGTTAGTTTAAAACTAAATAGCACAGGCTGGCCTAAAATTCATGATCTTCCAGCCAACTATTCAAGTGTGCACTAACACATCCAGCCTCTAAACCTGATTCTCAACCTTTTAAACAACTACAAGAAACAAAAACAAAATGAGAAAGCTTTGAAAATTTAGTGTTTTAAGTATTAATTTCATTTAAAATTTTAAAATTGTAATTTATTATTCTTATTCCTTAAAATTGAATCAATTAGAATTTTAAGATGCTATATTTGATACTGTGATGAAGTAAGGGCTGAAGTAAGGGCTGTTCTTTAAAGAATATAAAATTCGGAATTTGTATTTTAATATCAGATACACAAACAGTACTTTTAAAGTATATTGAGGAGCTGAGGATATAGCTTGGTAATACAGTGTTTGCCTAGCATGCCTAAAGATCTGGATTCCATCCCCAGCACCAAAGTATGGTTGTACACACCTTTAATCCCCACATTTGAGAGGTAGAAGGAGGAGGATCAGAAGTTCTAGGTCACCCTCAACTGTACAGCAAGTTAGCAACAAGCCTGGGATACATTAGACCAACTCTGGCCTGAATTTGCTTCAGTTGTCACTTGACACACCTGGGAAGGGGGAGCCTCAATTGAGGTTTCCTTTATTGGACTGGCTGGTGGGCACGGCTGTGCGGCATTTTCTTGATTGTTGACTAAGGTGGGAGGCCCAACCCACTGTGGCTCATCCTTGGCCTCATAGTCTTAGCAGGCTGAGCACAGGCCAGAGGAGCAAGCCAATTTCTCTGTGGTCTCTGCTTGAGTTCCTGTCTCCAGGTTCCTGCCCTGCTTAAGATTCTGCGTTAGCTTCCGTGAGTGATGGGCTGTCATGTGGAAGAGTAAGATGAAGTAAACCCTTTTCTCTTCAAGTTGCTTTTTGGTCACTGTTTTATCACAGCAATAGTGAAACAAACTAGAATAGACCCTGTCTTAAAAAACCAAAACCAAAATAAAGCATATTGAAAATATTATAAAAAAAAAACTTGAAATTTTTGCTCCATAAAGGAAATGTTAATTTACCTCTTCAGATTTCTTCTTTAGCTGTTTTTCAAATTTTTCCTTATTTCCCTCCAACTGATTCAAATGCAAAGCAAGTTCTTCCTTACAGATCTCTAATGCTGAATCCAGTTGTCTGACCTAAACACAAAAAAACAGAACACAACATCAAAAAAAGAAAATCAACTAATATTAATTAATCCTTCTTATATGCACAATATTTCACAGAGTTATCTCCTAATGTCCCTTATGGTTTCAAACACTAAAGCGGAACAAGATGGTTAAGCAAGTAAGCCTGGCAATCTCAGTTTGATCCCCAGAACTCACAGTGGAAGGACAGAACTGACTCAGGAAAGCTGCCCTCGGACCTCCAAATGCATGAGGTGGTACATGTACAACACCAATAATATATATTTTTTTTTCGGTTAAAAACCACTACAATGGTAATACACAGGATATAAAATACCGTAATAGAAAAGATTCATTGAAAAAACTTATTCTTCATGGTAACCAAGGCCCCAAGAGGAAACCACAGAATCCTGAACAAAACAGGAGTTATACAGAAAAGGGCGTATACTGATAGGCAAGGCACTACGAAAGGCAATGGTGAGAAACCGGAAGGAGCTTAGTGGGTCTGAAAGCAGCAAAGAAATCTCAGCAAGATTTGGAGAAAAAAGAGAAAATTTCTTTTCACAGACACTATTCAACATTATGAAATTATCCTTGTAAATTTTCTTTCTAAAAGGGGAATCTTGGGGATAGAGATATGACTCAGTGGTTAAGAGCCCTTGCTGCTCTTGCAGAGGACTGACATCCAGTTCCCAGAGCTCACATGGTAGCTCACAACTGCCTGTACTCCAGTTCCAAGAGATCCGACAGCTCATCTGGCCTCCTCAGGCACTGCCTGCATGTGGTACATGAAAGCAAAACACTCATATACACAGAAAAAAAATTTTTTTTTGGTCTTTTTGAGACAGGGTCTCCCTGTAGTTCCAGCTAGCCTGGAATTTGTTATGTACACAAGGCTGGCCTTGAACTTGCAGAGATCTGCTAGCCTCTGCCTCCCAAGAGCTGGGATTAAAGGCATGACACCCAGCAAAAATTAAAACTCTTTTTCTCCAAACCTTGCTGAGATTTCTTTGCTACTTCCAGTTAGAATTTTTTTGTTAATATCATACAGGACTCTGGTCTCTGTATTATTTCCATTCCTAGTCCCCCTTCAATTCCTCCCATGTCTCTACAACTCCCTTTCGGTTTCCAGTCTTCTTTGATTATCGTTACATATACATACAAACACACACACACACACACACACACACACACACACACACACACACACACACACTACACTGAGTCCGTTTAGTTGTACACTGTGTATCTGTGTTTAGGGGTGCCCACTTGGAATTAGATAACCTCTTAGGGAGCTAGTCTTTGGAGAAAACTGATTCTTCCTAAGTCTCCACTGATTGCCTTTAGCTGATCATCTTGAGGTGGGACCCCTTGAAATTTCCTCATCCACCTTGGTACGTCAATTGGTTTTGTTCTTATATATAACAAAAGATCTATTTTTAATGTTTAATTAAAAATGTATATGTGTGTGGCTACATAGGGTTTGTGCAGTGCCTGCAGAGTTCAGAAGAAGGTGTTGGACCTTTGGAGCCAGAGTTATAGGTGGTTGTGAGTCACCTAATGTCAGTGCTGGGAACTACACTCAAGTCCTTTGTAAAAGCAATATGTGTTAATAGCTGAGCCATCTCTGTAGCTCCTAGTAAAAATTTCTAAATAGCATTTGCTATATGAAAGGTGAAAATATTTGTAAATTTTCTTTGTTAAACAAGAGTATGGGTATTAGTGCTTGATAACTAATAATATAATAAATTAATCAGCCAAGGTGTATTACTAGATAAACCATTGTTACAGGGTTACTAAGGAATTGGACATTCAATCAGGATCAAATAATCAATCCAAAGATTGTTCATCAATTATTATGAGAAAAAAATGTTCCTTTAAAATAGTGAGCTCTGAAGGCTGGGATGTGGCTCAGTGGTAAAACCCCTGCCTTATCATACACAAGGACCTGGGTTTGATCCCCAGCACTGAAAATAATTACTGTGGTATTTGGGCATTGCATCTTCAGAAGACGTCAAGATGAACATGGAATATAGTTAGATATTCTGCAAGTCTAACAAGTTCTCCAGTGATACTGATGCAAGACAATAAAAAGGTACTTTTAAATAATTGGGAAATTGGAAAACATTATGACATGTGCAATATTCTCTCACGTGGCTGCCAAAAAGGAAAACCGTGTGTGGGAGAAGCTCATAGAAAGCACGCACGTGCATGGTGAGAGATGAGAAAGAGTGCAGCTGCAGTTTCAAAAATGCTGGGTCTACTGAGAGGTGCACAGGTGCTCCCTGTGCTGTTCTTCCAATTTGGGGGAGTGAAATTTAAAAAACATTTCAATTAGTAAATCAATGAAAACCAAAGAAGAATAAAACAAAACAAACACAACTCTTGGATTCTTGACTTGAACAGAACTTGAGAGTTTGAATCACATACAAAAGTCATCACGTCCTGAATACAAACCACTTGAATATGAATAAATTAATAACAAAAACAAACATTACTTTGCTGAACCAAAGACACCACTTAGGTATGCAGTATGGGTATAATCAAGTGAGGCTTTAGGCTACACATTCTCAACAAATGCTTATTTATTTCTCCACTTAAAACTTTCTTTGCTGGGGAGGCAGAGAATCCACAACAGAAAATTAAACAATAGAAAATGAACAAATACAACCTTGAACCCTTGTCTACTTAAAAGGGCACATATTTGTTTACTTTATGGGTGTTTATTTATATGCCTTGCTAGGGATCAGACATAGGGCTTTGCTCGTGCTGGGCAAGTGATCTACCCTGAGCTACATCCCTAGTCTCATCAACCTTTTAGCTCTTGTTTATGAGTAGTACAGCTTTAAAATGCTTTAACTCTCCTACACCCAGTTTGTATTCCTCTTGCAAGGAACAAATTGAAGCACACAAGAATATGGACAAAAGCCATAAAAGGAAGGTGGTAATGGCATAATCAGAAACACAGAAGACCCAGACTTATCTCGCTACTACAGGTACTCTGCATCAGACATATGTCAACATGGGAATTCTGCTTCTATATTTCTTTTTCACATTTATTATTCCTCCAAACAGAAAACCTATTAAAGGTTCCCAAGGTAAAAAAATCCAATGTATAATTTATTCCCTTGCTGATTTCCTTTCTCATATCTGGTCATAACATCTGGGAACTCCTTACTTGATATTGCCTGGATGTTTCAGGTGCTTTAGAAAGAACCAGAAGTTTAATAGTTTTTGGATATTATATAAATGAAACTATTTCATGCCTACAAACTTTGCATACAAATTTATTTATTTGATTTATTTATTTTGGCTTTTTTGAGACAAAGTCTCATATGGAGCCCTGGTTGGCCTGGAACTCATCAAGTAGATCAAGCTGTGGCAATCCTCCTGATTCTATCTCCTAAATGCTAGAATTACAGACCATACCTGGCCTGCATATTAAATTTTTTGTTAATTAACTTTAAGGTTACTTTTCCATGTGAAAATGAATCAACATGACGTGAAATGTTAATCAACTGGTGAATACTGCAGGAAATACTATGGAATACAATATTATTGTTGGGTTGGGGAGGTGGCTCAGTTGGTAGAGCACTTGCCATGCAAGCATGAGGATCTGAGTTCAGATCCCAAGCACTCAATATAAAAAGCCAGCAGCGGCACCATGTGCTGGGAAAGTGGAAACAGGAAGATCACTGGAGCTTAGTGGCCAAGCTGAACAGCTGAACTGGTAAACTCCATGTTCAGTGACATACCCTATCTTGAAAAACAGGAGTGACTGAGAAGATACCTGATGTTGACCTCTAGCCTCCATATGAACATGTGTACATACACTCTGCACAAACACACACAAACACACCCCTACAAAGATGTAATTGTTTATTTGGACATACACAGTCACAAAATTGATTAAAAACAATACAAAGCCAAAAGTACATATTTTGTTCCAAAATACCTTTTATATTCAAGCTATGTATGATAAGATGTAATGTTAGCATATGTGGGCCTATTAATGCTAATATTTATTTTGTTGTTCTCCCTTATCCAGAGGAAACACTCCAAAAGTCAGAGATAGTAATGAATCCTGAATATAGGTGGGTTTTTTTTTTTTGATACACAGACATACAAACACATACACACAAATTTGATGCCTTTTTCATCTTAACTAAGCATTTATATAGTGTGGCTACGACTTTTACAGTCTAAGGCTCAACAGTAAAAAGTATTTCTTTGTTCTTTTTAAAAAATTTAATGATTTTACTTATTTATATTTGTATGAATATGTACTATCTTCTATTTTTTACTGAAATGCTAACGAGTTAAATTAAAATGTTTTAAAAAATATTTTATTTGTCTGTGTCTGTGTGCTTGGGCAGGTTGGCACTCTCAGAGGCTTTAGAAGAGGGAGTTGGATACTCTGGAGCTGGAGTTACAGGTAGTTGTGAGCCACCAGACATCTGACATGTGTTGGGAACTAAATACAGTCCTCTGAAAGAGTAGCAGGTGCTCCTGACTGCTGAGCCATCCCTCCAGTCTCCATAGATAAATTTAAATTTTTTTTATTATTTACTTATTTTTATCTTATGTGTATGAGTGTTATATTTGAACATAAATACACCTGTGTTGTACAGTGCCCACAGATGACAGAAGAGGGCATCAGATCCCCTGGAACTGGAATTATGGACAGTTGTTGGCTGCCATGTGGGTTCAAGGATTTGAACCCAGGTCTTCTGCAAGAATAGCCAGTGCTCTTAACCACTGAGCCTTCTCTACAGCCCAATAGATAAAATGTTTTTAAAATTATGTTTCAGAAACTTTATTGTGGAAGTGCCCACAGAAGCCAAAAGGAGATGTCAGATCCCCTGAAGCTGGAGCTACAGGCAGCTGTAAGCTATCCAGCAGGGGTACTAGGGACTTGGGTCCGCCACAAGACCAGCACATACTCTTAACTGCTGAGCCATCTCTCTAGCCTCTTACTTGACTTCTAGGAATATAACTCCTATAATTTATAGGGAGGAAAACTGTAAGAATGTCTTTAACAGGAAACAAGGAGGTGATGAGATGGTTCAGTGGGTCACAATGCTTACTCCAAACCTGAGGACCTGAGTTCTATCCCTAAATGTCACATGATGAGAGAAGAGCACTCCTGCACATTGTCCTCTGGCCTCCATACTCATGCTGTGGCACACAGGCACACATACATACATACACATAAAATAGATAAGTAAATGTAATTACAAATTTTTAAACAAAACAAAGCTGGAAGCGGTAGTATGAACTTGTAATCCCAGCAGCCAGTAGCTGGAAATGTTAAAAGTTCAAGGCCAGACTGAGCTACATAGTGAGTTCCAGATTACTCTAGCCTACAAAGGAAGGACACCTGTCTCAAAAGAAGAAAGAAGGTGGGTGTGGTGGCATACGCCATTAATCCCAGCACTCCAGAGGCAGAGGCAGGCAGATCTCTGAGACTGAGGTCAGCCTGGTCCACAAAGCAAGTTTCAGGCCAGCTGGGGCTATAGGGACAAAAAGAAAAAAAAAGTAGACTATACTAGCCTTGATAGTTTCTTCAGATACTTGGTTCTGCAATGCTTTCAAGGCTTCATCTTTCTTCATATTTTCTTTTTCCATTTCCTGTAAACACATTTGAATCAATAACAAGTTATTTAACAAGAGAGCACATTAAACTTACATTACAGAAACATAAAATGTTAGCTTTTACATAACACTTTTAAAAAGGTGACTTTACCACTTTGCTTTCCGTCAGGAGTCTATCCAGTGATTCGAGGTGATGCTGTTTACATATTATATCTTGTTGCAACATGGACATAGTCTTTTCTTGTTCTTTAAATTGTTGGTCTTTTTTCTCTAGTTGAGTTTCAAGCTAAAAATAAAAATAAGATATCCCTAGTACATTATTTTTTTGTCTTTTTGAGACAGGGTCTCCTGTAGCCCCAGCTGGCCTGGGACAAACTATGCAGTCCAGGCTGACCTTGGCTTCACAGAGATCTGCCTGCCTCTGCCTCCTGAGTGCTCAGGCATGTGCCACCATGTCCAGCTTCCATATTACATTTTTAAAAGACTTGAAACACTTTAATTTTTAAAAATTATTTTTATTTTTAAAATAAAATGTATATTGAGTGTATTGCCTTCACATACATAAGTGTACTCATGCTATGTAATGCCCACAAAGAAGAGAGCGTTGGCTCTCCTAGAACTGGAGTTTTAAGTTCATATGAGCAAGGTTCAAGGAGTCTGTAAGATTCTGTTTCCATATGGTCATGCACTTCCTCCCTGGCTCTTACAATATTTCTGCTCCCTCTTCTACAATGGTCCTTGAGCCTGAGTGGGTAAGGTTTAATATAGGAGCCCTGTACAGAGACAACACACTCTACAGTCTCTTATTCTCTATATTTTGGCCAATTGTTGTCTTTTGTGTTCATCACCCTCTGTTGCATGAGGGAGTTTCGCTGATGAGAGATGAGAGATGCATTCCTTTTTAACACGGGTCCTGAAGATCAAACTCAGGTTCTCATGCTTGCATGGCAAACACTTTACTGAATGAGCCATCTCTGCAGCCCTTAAGGTTTCAAAATTTCATACACACACACACACACACACACACACACACACACACACACACACACACAGATTCATCAAACCTCAAACACGGTCAAGATACAGAACAGGTGCTTCATACTCAGGTTTACTTCATGTTGATCTTTCATGGTTGGACTCTCCCACCACCCCAACCTTTGGCAGTCATTGAACTGTTCTCTAATACATAATTCATACTTTAAGAGATAGTGTCACAGAAATGGAATTATACTGTATGAAATATGAAATTGGCTTCTTTTGCTTCCCATAATTTCTTGGAAGTATTACTGAGCTGCATTTCATTCTCTAAAAATACCATAATTTCAGCTATGGATATAGCTCAGTTGGTACAGTGCTTGTCAAGCATCGATGGGGCCCTGGATTTGATACCTGGTACTGAATAACCCAGATGTTGGTGACACCTGTAGTCCCAGCACTGGAGGGAGAAAGGATTAGAAATTCAAGGTCATATTTGGGTATATAGCAAGTACAAGGCTAGGCTGGATTACATGAGATCCTGCCTTGAAAACAAAACAAAAGCCAAACCCTAGAATCAATTTATTTATTCATGTAAGGAAGTTACAGAGTTGTATCCAGTTTTAAACAATCACAAGTAGTGCTACTATGAGCACTGTGTGCAGGCTTTAGTGTATGCATATGTTTTCATTATTCTAGGACTGCAGGCCAAATATATAAAGTATTTTTAACTTTGTTAGAAAATGTCAAATTGTTTTCCAAAGAAGAACCATTCTGCATTCATACCAACAAATGAGGGTTCCACTGTTCTGCCACTTGCCAGGGTTTGCTACTGTAGTCTACCTCCACTCTCTGCCCTCACGTGCCAGTAGGAGTGTGTGGCATTTTATTGTCTTCATCTCATTTTTGCATTTGAGCTGCTAGCCTTCTCTATCAAATGAGTCTGGAAGTAGTTCTTTTTCTTTTGGAAAACTATGTAATATTGGTGTTAATAATTAATCATTAATTGTTAATTATTAATTGATTAATCATTAATCAATGAATCTGCAGAGACCTGACATTTGTTTTGAAAAAAAAATGTGTAACTAAGAATCCAATTCTTTCATGAATAAACATTCAGGTTATCTATTCTCACATCAGGCTTTTATTACTTTGTATTTTACATCTGTAGAGCTTGTAATGACTTCTTTTAGTACTAATTTCTTTTTTAACCTCTTGTTCAAAATGATTATCAGTTTATAAAGTTTAAATCATTTTAAAAGTTTTCATTGATCTATTCTTTTATTTTAAAATTTTTTATTACATTAACTTGATTCTGTGTACATGTTGTGTGTGTAAGTCAAGTGGAGGTCAGAGGACAACTTGCGAATGAGTTCTTTTAGCACATGGATCCTGGAGAACAGGCTGGCCAGCAGGCACCTACACTTGCTGAGCCACTCCACCAGCCCCAAGGTATTCTTTTAATTATGTTTCTTATTGTTTCCATCTTTATCCTTCTTTTGGTTGATTTTGTTCTTCCTAGTTTCGGAAGCTGGAAGTTTAGATGATGAATTCTTTCTTTTTCATAAGATAAGCATTCAATGTTATATGTATTTCTTGTGGTTTTTGCTGTGGTATTTGGGGATTTCTGAGGCTTTTTTTTTTTTTAAAGATTTACTTTATTTTTATTTACATTTATGTGTGTGTGCATGCAGGTGCCCAGAGAAGCCTGAAGAGAGTGTCTGATTCTCTGGAGCTGGAGTTACAGGCAGTTGTAAGCAGCAAGGTTGTAGGTGCTGGGAATGAACTCCGCCAGAGAATAGCAGGCACTTTTAACTCCTGAGTTCTCTCCAGTCCCTAGAAATCTTTCCATTACATTTTGAGCAAGGATTCTGATACTCCTAAAAGTAGTTTTCTTTAACTTTATTCTCTTGAATTTGAAAATTTCTTTCAGCAGACTTACAATTGTTTCAGTCATTATTCCATCAAATATTTTTCTATAGAAATGTCATTTTCCTCTCCTTTGGAGGACATGCATATCAAACCATCTAATGATGTCTCACAGGAGGTTCAGGTTCTGCTCAATCTTTTCCCTTATTTCTTCCTTCACATGTTTATAAGGCTCTTATAAGTTCAAAGGCTCTTACTGTCACCTTCATTCTATTAAGCAACCAAATCACATATTTTAAATTTCTCTTCATTTAATGTCATACTTTCCTTTTAACCATTAATTAATTAGATTGAATGCAGTGCCTCAGATATGTTGAGAAAGCACAATTCCAGTCAGCAACCTTCATCCTTAGGTCTATTTTTTAATTTTCATTTTGAGAGTTTCACTAATTTTCTCAGGTTGTCTTTGAATTGCTATGTAGGCCAGGCAGGTCTGGAATTTATAATTCTTCCTCAGCCTCCTGAGGAGGTGTACTGTGGGCATGTGCTACTAGGCCCAACTTGTTCTTAGTTTTAACCCAATATTAAGAGGGTTTTCACTCTTTTCTGGTTTCCTTTCAACTAATCTTCAGTCAAGATATATCTAAGGAAACACAACATTGAGTCACTTTATCTTATAATATCACAAAATAATAATTAGCTAAGTCTCAATGGCACATGCCAGTAATGCCAGTACTCCAGAGGTGGAGGCAGGAAGATCACCCTTCTGATTTCAAGGTCATCCTAGGGTATGTGCAACCCTGTCTCAAAACAAAACAAAACCAAAAAAAAAAAAACTATTAAAGATGAAATAGAAGACATACTACTTTAAAAACCACTGGAGGATGGTGGCGTCCAGCACTCAGGAAGCAAAGGCAAGTTGATCTCTGTGAGTCTGAGGTCAGCCCAATCTATATGGCAAGTTCTAGGCCAGGGGGGCTACATAGTGAGACCCTCTCACAAACAAACAAAGCACCAGAGGCCTAGGAGTATAGGCCACTGGCTGAGTACCTGGTTAGTATGCACAATGCCCTGGGCTCCATCCCCAGAACCACAAAAAAGAAACATTGGAAAATGATTCAGAAAGAGTGAAAATCTTATTATTAGTCTTGCCATTAATTTCTCTATGTTTTGGTTTTCATTAGCACTTAAATAATTTGGGGTTGGAATGTTTACGGTTCTTTTCAGTACTAAAGTAAACATTACTTACTCGTTCAATCTGTTTTTCCATTTCTTTATGCTGTTCAAGGTGAATTTTCTTTGCTTTTTCAAAAGCGAAACAAATTTTCTCATGCTCTGTATTGATATTGGTTTCCAGACTTCTTATTTTTTCATTCTTCTCCTAGAAATAAAAATACTTTTAAGGAATATAACTAAAAGCCAGTTTTACAAAACACATTAATCTAGCAACAAATCTTCCACATTCTGTTCTTTAAATGAACCACGGGAGTTAATACTTAAATGAGAAGACTGACTTCCAGGTAAGATGACAGGCTAGACACTGTCTCTGTTATGACCCAGTGAAGACATGTCATGATCAGTCAAAACAGTCTATTCTGAGGAGGGGAAGAAAGGGAGAACTCTGGAGCTTCACAGAAGGAATAAGACACTGAAAAGAAACAGAAGGTTGACACTAAAAAGTGGAAAGCCAATCAGATCCCAGCTCCAACTGTGCAGCTCTGCCATGGGGAGGAGAAGCTTCCCCCAAACACTAAGCGAAGTAACCCTAGTAAAAAGAGACCAAGAGGCCTACCAATAGGGCAAATCCACAGTTGTCACAAGCCTCAAATCAATCTACTGGTCTTGCTAGGACAGTGACTTCTTGGGTAGGACAGATCAGGAGTTGAACAGTTCCCCGGTTCAGAGGGCTGTGGCTAGGCAGGCTCTTCATGGAACCCGTTGTTTAAAAACACACTACTCTAGGGTACTGCAAAAGGAAACAGTCACAACTCAGGGAGAGTAAATTCAACCTGCCGCAACCCAGTGTGAGAGAGACAGGGGAAGCAGCTATGAAAACAGAGGGGCAAAGCACTAAGAAGCTGAAAAGTCAGCAGGCTTGTTAGACGGTGAAGAGTACAGAGAAAGGTAGCTTTGCTCTTGCTGGCGGGGAGGCAGGCGAGGGGGACAGGCCATCATCTGAGAATAACTCTAGAGAATGCTAGTCTTGAGCCTGGGATCAGTGGGGAGCTAAACCTCTGGGCCAAGGATCTGTCCTGACATTCAGTGCTGTAGGGTGGGAGAATGCTAGTGCTGCAGTAGAGAACTCTGAAACATCAATACAATACTTGAATCCACAGCCGCATCCCTCCAGGAGGGTGGCCAATAATTCGAGAGTTTAAAAAGCATACAGACTGGTCTACCTACAGCACATCTCAGTGCTCAGGCTGCTTCCACCCACTCCTAAAGCATCTGCACCCTCAGCTAGGCCATTAGCCACTCCAGTAAGCATACACTAGAGGGTCTCAAGAAGATGAGAAAACCTACCCAGCTCACAGTCTGCAAGGCAACAAGACAGCAGACACTCCTGAAATGCAAAAAGAGAAGCTACTACAAAGACAACAGTTCTGGCTGGACACTGGTGCAGAACAGTCTCAGTGCCAGCACAAATCACAGGAAACACAAGTGTTCAAAGTTCAACTGACACCCTCCCACCCCTACATACCCAGCAATCTCCAATTTTCAAGGACCAAGAGAAGCTGATATAACACTTGTTTCTTCTCTACTTTTCTCCTATCCTTGTCCCCTTCCTTTACCTCATTCATCTTTTAAAATTCATCTTTTTTTTACAGATCAATGGTCTCAAAGAGGATATAAATCAGCAGACAAATAAAATAATCCAATACAGTTCAGGACTTGTACAAAAAAGTAAGCCATATAACAAAGAAAATCAGCAATATAGACAAAAAGGTCAATAATATGGAATAAAAATTCACTAAAGAAAAAGAAATTTCTGGGCTAGGAAGGAACCAGAAATGCTGGAAATGAAAAACAAATTAATTAACTAAAAAACACAGTGGAAGCATCACCTATAGACTTGACTAAGCACCAGAAGGTATCAGGGATAGAGGACAAAAGAAAGAAGAAAGAAGGCCACAACGCCCAAGAACTCTGGGACATCATTAAGAGACCAGACTTTTTGATCCCATGGGAAAAAAATATCTAACATTTAGAACTACAGAAAACAGGAAGAAGTAGAAATTTTTAGAATAAAATGTTTCCCCTTCATGGTGAATTCTTAAGCATATGTGCTGTGCTAGATGGATATGTAAGCTTGCTATGAAAATGAATTAAACTATTTTTAAAAATGGAGAAATCAAACCTAATTTTTTTTTAATTAGATAAGGGGACAGAGAGGTGGCTCAGTGGTTAAGAGCACAAGCTGTTCTTGTAGCGAACCTGAGTTCAGTCCTTGCACCCACATGGCAGCTAACAACCATTTGTAACTCTAGTTCCAGGGGATCTGATGACTACTTCTGGCCTCTGTGGACATTTCACACACATGGTGCACTTATACACATGCAGGCAAAACATGCATACAAAACAAAATAAAATATTTAATAAAATAAGTCAGGCAAAATGACACATGCCTTTAATCCCAGGACTCTAGAGACAGAGGCAGGAGGATCTCTGTGAGATCAAGACCTGCCCTGTATACATAGTAAGTTCCAGGCGTATTGGGACTACAGGGAAAACTTCTCTCAAAAAATCACAACCAAACAATAATAATAATAGATACAAAGCAAAGACACAATATTAAGAACTATAATGGGAAAACCCAACTCACCTATAAAGTAAATACATCAAAATAACATCATATTTCTCATTAGCAACTCTAAAAGCCAGTAAAGTATGGAATTATATAGTAAACAACTGCTAACCAAGACTACTATACACAGAAAAACTAACTTTTAAAATTAACAGAATAATATGGTCATTTCAAGATAAGCATATACTAAGGCAATTCATGGCTACCAAGCTAGCACTGCAAATGACACTTAAAGGAATACCATACACAGAGGAGGAAGAAGAGTAGTGTCATACAAGATCACAATAAGGAATACATTTAATTAATTCCATGAACAAAGGAAGGAATCCATCATGTTCAACACGGTAAGCCAGCGAAACCCTATTGACTAATAGGAGAGAAAGAACAGTTAATCTACCCATCAAAAAACAACCATAAAATTATAGAAATCAGTAAACCTATCTCAAGAATAACCTTAAATGGAAATGGTTTCAAATTACCCTAAGATGCAGATGAGCTGACTGCACTAAGAGACAAGATTTAGCTGGGCATGGTAGTGCATGCAATAAGTCCCAGCACCTGGGAGGCAGAAGTAGGTGGATCTCTGGGAGTTTGAGACCAGCCTGGTCCACTAAACAAGTTCCAGGTAAGCCAGGGCCACACACTGAGATTGTCTCCAAAAAAGCAAAGCCAGATAAAACAAAGAAAAACTCCAAGATCTAAAATATCTGTTGTGTCCAAGATATATGGCTTACCTGCGAAGACCTGTTACAAACTGACAGTCAAAGCACAAATGTCACTTTATAAAGCAAAAAGTTGGCATAGCTATTCTGATATATAATAGACTTTTAAAAATTACATAGATGAAATAAATATGGCTACTACATTATTTACAGAGAGAACAACCCATCAAAAAGACATAAAAATTGTAAGCCAGGCACAACAGTATGCATCTAGAACACCAGCACTGGTAGGGCAGAGACATTCTCTGGCCAGTCTAACCATAATGGTGAGCTCCAGGTTCACTGGAGACCCTGACTCAAAGAGTATGGTGAAGGGTGTGATACAGGAAGATACTCAGTGTTAATCTCGGGCCTTCACACATGCACAAATGGGAGAATACACCTCCATACACACATACAACAGACACACAAATTCAGTATATGCACTAAATTTCATAAAACAAGTATTAAAATGAATAAAAGGTGTGATCGGTTCTGATACTATAATAGTGGGGGACGGCTTCGATCCTGCACCATCATCTATAGATGGTGGTTCTTCCAACAAAGAAACTTCAAAGTCAAACTACACAACAGATCAAATAAGAGATCTATGTTTCATCCAGTAGATATGCAATACACACTATTTCAGCAGCCTATTGAACCTTCTCTAAAACAGATCATATTCTACGCAACAAAGCAAATCCTAACAAATACAGAAAAATAAAAATAACTACATGTATGTTGTCAGATCATAATGGAATAGCTAAAAACTAATAGCATGAGCAACTGCAGAACTACACAAACAACTGGACACACTGATAAATGAACTCTTGAAGGACCACTGAGTCACAGAGAAATCAAAGAGGAAATTTAAGAACATCCCAGAAGCAAATGAAAATGAGAGTATAACTTACCAAACCTTTAGGATACAACCAAAGCAACACTAATAAGAAAGTTTATGACAATGAGTGTTTATATTAAAAAAAACACAGAGATCTCAAATAAGTATACTAATGATGAACCTCACACTCTTAAACATTAAGAACAAGTCAAACCCAAAAGTAGTAGACAGCAAAATATCATAACGATCAGGAGAAAATATTAATGAAGTAAAAACTGAAAGAATAATACACAGAATCAATCAAAGAATGGTTCTTTAAAAACAAAAACCAAGAGGACTAGAGAGGTGGCTCAGCACACTGGCTGCTCTTGCAGAGGACCCAGGTTTGGTACCCAGCACCCATATGGCAGCTAACAACTGTTCGTAACTCCAGTTCTAGGGGATCCAACACCCTCCTCCACAAGCACAGGTACACTTACACAGATGCAGGCAATACATTCATACACATAAAACAAAAATGATAAAAATTTAAAAAGCAAGATAGACAAATTCCTAACCAATTAAGCAAAAGACACAGATAGCCAAAATTAATAAAGTTGGAGATGAAAAGGTGTTGTTACAAAAAATTCTAGTAAAATCTAGAGGATCACTTAGGAAAAAAATCTTCAAAACATCAAAATATTCCAAACCATTGGAAAATCTAAAGAAATGCATAAATTCCCAGACACATATGACCAACCAGAATTAAATCACAAAGATACAAACAATTTAAACAGAACCATATCAAGCAATAAGACTGAAGCAGTAATAGTCTCCAAAGAAAGAAAAGTCCAGGATGGGATGAATTCCACCAAGCTTTTAAAGAATTGCTAATACCAACGCTCCTCAAAATATTCCACACAATAGAAAGGGAAAGAACACTATCAAACTCATTTTATGAAGCCAGCATCACCCTGATGCCAAAACCATACAAGGACAGAACAACAAAAAGTCAACCTAATGAACATAGATGCAAAAATTCTCTAAAAAGTATTCTTGAAAATCAAATTCAATTACACATCAAGAAGGACATTTAGTAACAGACTGGACCTCATTCCAACAAATCAATAAATCAAATATGGATGGCTGAGATGGCTCAGTGGGTAAGAGCACTTTGCTGCCAAGCCTGATGACCTGAATTTACACTGAAGAGGATACTATAAGATGAAAAGATCTTTCATGCTCATGGATTGGCAGAATTAATATTATGAAATGGGTATATTACTGAAAGTGATTTACAAATTCAAACTTCCATATTAGCCTATAAATTTAAAAAAAGAATGCCCAGAAGAATTTAGCAGACAACTTTCCTACATAGCATATTTTATAATACTGATATGAAGATAAAACATGGCATCATGAGTTACATGCCCAAAAGTCATAGCACATTTATAACAGAAGTAAATTTGCTAGACATGGGAACATACACTTGTAGTCTGGAATGTACAACAAAACTTTGTCTCAAAAAAAAAAAAACAAAAAACCTACTAAACAAAAATAAAAAAGGTAAAATTTTACCATAAGTTCCTGTTCAAGTTCTGCATTTTTTGCAGCAATAGACGAATAAGCAACTATTTTTTCTTCTAGCTGTTTCTCTAGAGTTAAAAGTTGAGAACATTTCTTTGTCATCTAAAAAAAATTGAAAAAATACACAATTAGCTTTAAAAGTAATGGCTTGCATCTTAAAATCAGTACCTGCTCCTTTTTCCAAACTGTAAATACACTGTAGTTAGATAAACTGGGAAAATTTACAGTAATAGCTGTTTTGGGTATAAAGTAAATAATCTTTTAATTTACATAATTTTAAGTACTAAAAACTGGGCTGGGGACACAGCTCAGTGGTAAAATGTTTTTCTAACATGTGCTAGGCCCTACGTTCAATCCCCAATATTGTCAAAAACAAAAAACAGCTGGTGTATGATAGTCCCATCACTCGAGAGGCAGAGGCAGGTGGATCTCTGTGAGATTAAGGCCAGCTTGGTCTACCAAGTAGTACGAGGCTAGCTGGGGCTACACAGAGACTTTGTCTCAAAAAGACCAAAACAAAACAACAACAAAACCTAACTGATGATTTACAGTGAAAAAGAAGCCAGAGACACTGTATCATTTCTATTTATGTAATACATAATACATAATTTTTGTATGTATTTATGTAATAAATAATTTAAATCAGACTCATCTGAATAATACTGTAATTCACTTAAAATTTTAAAAAATATTTTATTATTTTTATTTGATGTGTATTAGTGCATTGCCTGCATGTATGCATATGCACCCTTGTCATGCAATGCCCACGGGGGTCAGAGAAGATGTCAGATCCCCTGCAACTGGAGTTACAGATGGGTGTTAGTCACCAGGTGAGTGCTGGGAACTGAACCCAGGTCCTCCGAAAGAGCAGTCAGTGCCCTTAACTGCAGAGTCATCTCTCTAGCTCTTCTCTTTTAAAAAATTTTATCATTTTCATTTTTTGTGTGTGAATGTATTACCTGAATGTCTGTAAATGCACCTGTGTTGTGAAGTGCCCATGGAGGCTAGAAGAGGGCACTGGATCCCCTGGAACTGAATTAAGCAAGACTGTTAGCCAACATGTGAGTGCTGGGAACTAAACCCAGGTATTCTACAAGAGCATCCAGTGCTCTTAACACTGAACAGAAGTAAATTTGCTAGACATGGGAACGATCTCTCCAGTCCCTGCAATTCACTTTTTAAAAGTAGTTACAGTTGAATTTGGTATAATAAAATGTTAATAATGGTTATTTTTCCTTTCTCCTTCTCTGTATTTCTAGTATGTTCAACAAAACTATGCTATATTTTAATTTTTGTAAAGTTATCAGTATTTCACAAGTTTTTAAGTAAGTCAGTAGCTGTAATTACACGAGTCCTTTTCTTAGAGTTGGCTATAGACTTTAACATACAAAAATCAAGCTGGGCGGGTTGACGCACACCTTTAATCCCGGGATTCGGGAGGCAGGCAGATCTCTGTGCATTCAAGGCCAGTTAGGTGTACATAGTGAGCGCCAGGCCAGCTGGAGCTACAGGGAGACTCTGTCTCAAAAAGAATAAAAAAATTTATATATAAATAAATTATATATATATATATATATATATATATATATATATATATATATAAATCAAATATTTAAAAAAGCACCCTTATGGACTGCAGTCTTTGGTTTAATGTAACACAAATACACACATGTGGTCCTGATTTGCAATTACCTTCTGAAGCATCTTTACCCTGCCCTCAGTGAAAATGATGAGATATTTGTAAAACACGCATCATCCCTTTTTTCAGAATGTAACTCATATCAGATTCACATGTAACTGTTTAAAAATGCAGACTCATGAGTCATAGCTACTGAATCACAACTGCTAGAAAGAAACTTGGAAATGTACATGCTGATAGGTTTTCTATGTGGCTCTGATGTTTGCTAAAATTTGAATCCTCTATTACTACTCCTTTTCTTCCAATAACATAATCCAAACTGTCCACCTAAAAACGTGCATTACTCCATTAAGTTATATTGTATTAGCTCTACCAAATTTGAGAAATTTTGGTCACTGTATACCATTTTCTACTTTTAACATAAATTGAAGCATGTTTCCAAATAAGATTTTAAAAGAATTTATCACTTTATATGGTACCATTTTCCAAAAACTGTAAATCCAGATTTCAGTAGTTAGAAAATCCTGTGACAATACCATTTTTCTATCCCAAAATTGAGTACATTCACCAACTATGAACTTACTTCACTCTCTAGTTTGCTGGCATTTGAAGTTTTCTCTAGCAGTTCCTCTTGAATCAGCTGGAACTGACTAGTTCTGTGAGCCATGTTAACCTTCAAATCAGAGTTCTCAGCTTCTATCTGTATGAGCTTAGCACGCAGTTCTTCTATTCCAGTAGCAAGTCTTTGCCTTTCTCTTTCAAATTGCTTATTTATAGTATGTTGATTTCGATCTTTTATACTTTCTGAAAATGAATACAAAAAATGCTTTAAATTTTAAGAATCAACTTAAATAGTTGAAAGATTTAATCATAAAGCTTGGTTTCTGATTTAAAGAATATGCAAGTTAGCAAGAGCAGTACTGTACATAAAAAGACAAGAACAGATATCAAACCAGGCCTGGTGGCGTATGCCTTTAATTCCAGTACTTGGGAGGCAGAAGCAGGTGGATCTCTGTGAGATCAAGGTCAGTTATGGTCTACATAGTGAGTTCCAGGCCAGCTGGGGCTACAGGGAGAACCTGTCTCAAACAAACAAACAAACAAACAAACAAGAACAGAAATTATATAATCTCAATTGATGCAGAACAGGCCTCTGACAAAGTTCAACATCCTTTCATATCAAGTCCTGAAAGAAACCAAGTACAGATAATAATAAAATAATAATAAAAGCCATATACAACCAAACCTACACTCAACATTATACTATATTGGGGAAAACTGAGCACATTTCCTCCAAAACCTAGAACTTATAGATAAGGGTGCCTGCAGTCTCCAGTCTTATTAAATATAGTGCTCAAAGTCTGGGTTAGAGCAATAAGACAAGAGAAAGAAATAACGGGAATATAAATGGAGAAGTAAGTTAAATTATCTCCATATGTAGACAACTGATCCAATATTTAAAATAAAATAGCTAGCAATAAACCTGACAATGGTGGTGAAAAGTCTCTACAATGAAAACTTTAAAAACTTAAGAAGACAATATAAGACCACTTTTCCGTGCTTATAGAATGGCAGGAATAATTGTGAAAATGGCCATAGTACTGAACCAATCTACAGATTCAATTCAATATCCATTAAAATCCCAGTGACATTCTTCACAGACTAGAAGAATAATTTAAAAATTCACATGGAAGTAAAAATGACCCTGAATAGCCAGGACAATCCTCGGTAGACTACTAAAGAGAAATGATAAAGGTATCATAATCTCAATTTATACTACACGGTCATAGTAATAAAAACAATATGGCACTGGCACAAAGACAGGCATACAAACCAGTGGAAGAGAGGACCCAGAAATAAGCTTACACAGTTATAACCACCTAAGTTTTGACAAAGGCGTCAACAACATGTATTGGCAAAAAGAATATTTAAGAAAATGTTCAGGGAAAAGTGGATTTCTAAATGTAGAAAAATAAAACTAAGATTCATATCTCTCACCTGGAACAATAATCAATTCAAAATGGAAGAAAGATCTTAATGTAAGACCTAAAAATTTGAAATGCTTGAGGAAAACACATATAAAACATTTCAGGATATAGGTATAACTAAGGACTTAGTGAAAAAGACTCTAATAACATAGGTAATAATCTTAAGAATTGACAAATGGGATTATACAAAATTAAAAATCTTCTGCACACTAAAGGAAGTAATCATCACTAATGTGCAGAGACAGCCTAAAGAACTGGAAAAAGAAAATCTTCACCAATTACACATCAGACAAGGGATTAATATCTAGGGTTTAAATAACTGTAAAAATTAAACGGCAAAAGAGCAAATAATTCAACACATCAATGGACTAAAGTACTGAAAAGAGTGCTTAAAGAAGAAATACAAAAGACCAAGAAAGACAAGAGTCCAGCAACAGAACTGCCCAGAGCTCCCGTCCCGCTTCAGTAGAATGGGTAACATCAAGGAAACTAATGACAATATGCAGTCATTACAGAAAGCAGAATGCAAGCTTTTCTCTTTAAAAAAACAAAAATTCTTAAACGCCAGCACATCTGGTGCACACCTTTACTCCCAACACTTGGGAAGTAGATACAGGCAGATCTCTGTGAGATCAAGGTTAGCCTGGTCTTATGTCAAGTTCTGGGACAGCTAGCACTCCAGGGAGACCCTATTACAAAAGAATAAAAAATTTTTATTACATTTGTGTGTGTGTGTGTGTGTGTGTGTGTGTGTGTGTGTGTGTGTGTGTGTACCACAGCATTCATGTGGAGGTCAGAGGACAACTTTTGGAAACTATAGTTCTCTCCTTCTACCATGTGGGTTTGGGGTATTGAATTTAGGTGGTTAGGTGTGATAGCAAGCACCTCAACCTACTGAGCAATCTTGCCAGCCCTGGAGGTTTTTCAATCAACTAAAATTACCATATAACTCAGCTATACCATTAGACCCAAGAAACTGGAAGTTAAAACACATGGTGTAGATATATATTTCTCTCTAAACTTTTACTATTGGTTCATTCCGTGGTAAGTCCTGCCCTCTGACCAATAAGGGGGCAGGAAGGTGGGGAGACAGGGGACAAAAAATGGTGGCTAGCAGCAGCAAGGGGCACTGAGCTGCCAGGCGAGAATACCCAAAGTCAACGGAAATAAAGTGCTATGGCCCAAGGTGCAAAGAGAGCCAGCAACTCAGATGGCAGCGTTTCAGGTCCCCACGGCCCACAATAGCATGAGTGGAAATGTAACTCTGGCCAGGAATAGGAAGGGAGCCATGCACCGAGGCGCTGTGCCCAAAATCTGCCAAAGCTATGGCAGCCAGTCGCGGGTAATGTGTTCGAACAATAACTTTGTGAGTCACCTTAAATAAGTTAATATCTCTAAATGGAAGACCAGTTTCTGTTTTATCTTGCCAGACTAACCAAACGCCGCCCTCCAAGGTGTGGAAAATAAATTTCATAAGACACATGGATACTTGACTATCCATGTCTATTGCTGCACAAAATAGAATTTTATTCAGTCAAAAAGAATGGAATTATGTCATTTGCTGGAAAACAGATACAAATGAAGATCACTATATTAAGTGAAATAAGTCAATCTCAGACAAACACTATTCAAATGTGATCCCTCGAGAACTGTCCACCTTGTTGAAATAGGGTCTCTCACTGGGGCCCAGGGATTCTGGTTAGGTGATGAAGGCTGAGCAGCCAGCCCCAGGAATGTACTTGTCTCTACTTCCCCGGGACTGGGCTTACAAATACACTGCCATACCCAGCTTTTTATGTGAGTGCTGGAGATGGAATACAGGTTCTCATGCTTGCACAGCAAGCACTATATTGACTGACTCATCTCCCCAGGCACCTTCAAACCACTAAAAAACAAAATTAGAGGTAGATGTGGTAGCACAAGAAAACACAATTTTATATTTTAGCACTTTAGGAGGTAGGGATAGAAAGATCTCAGTGACTTCAAGGCCAGACTGGTCTACATACCAAGTTCAAGGTCAACAAGGCCTACAGAGTGAGACCCTGTCTCAAAAAAACAAAATCAAAACCAAAAAAAATTAGAGCTAGGGATATAGTTCTGTGGTGGATCACATGTTTAGTATAAATGAAGCCTTGGGTTAAATTACTATTACCCAAAAAGCAAATAATAATAAAATCATACCCTGGGAAAAAGGTATCTTTTAAATCTCTGAATATCTGGAAAAGAAAACACACATAGCCCAAGATTTAAGGAAGAAATCACAAGATACATGATTATTCAAACTGGATAAAAATGAAAATACAACACAAAAATTAGTGGGATGCAAAGTACTGCTTAAAGAAAAATTTATTACTTTAACTATTTATATGGGAAAAGAAGAGCTGTCAGCAGAAGAGAAGTGAAAAAAGACTTGGAAATAAATTACACCTTGGATTCAATCCTGAGCACTGAAAAACAACAATAAATTAAGACTAAAAGAAAACTAAAGGACTGCAAGGGATCTTAATAAAAATGTTACACTTATTGGTTATGGTGATGGTGACAAGTGCATATGAACACATTTAAAATAAACATGTACAAATCAACTGAATATCTGAAATGGACACATCTTAATAGATGAAATTTTATTTCAATAATATATTTTTAATGATGCAAAAGTCCAGGATGCAATAATAATGATGCAATAATTCTTGTCTCATCAAACTATAAGTATTAATAAGAGAGAATAAGGGATTTTGATACTATAATAATCTATTACTTTAAAATATAAGAAAGAACTGATTGTTAATCATGAAAATATTCAATAAAATATACTCACCGACTTGACCAACACCTAGTTTTACAGGTTCTGTTTCCAAAGTAATTACTTTGTTACCTTCTTGGCTCTCATTAAAAGTCACAGCATTCTGAGACAACTGATTCACAGTCAGATTTGCATGAAGTTTTTGAATTTCTGCCTCTTTTATTGCAAGCTTAATCCTGGCACAAAAGAAAAGAAGCCAAAAGGTATTAGGAAAATTGTATCTAAAAAGTACTATTTGTGGGTTGGGTACATTGGAACATGCCTTTAATCCCAGCCCTTGGGAGCAAAGGTAGTGGATCTCTGTGAGATCAAGGCCAGCACGATCTACAGAGCAAGTTCCAGCTGTGGCTATGGGAAGACCTTGACTCAAAAAGAAAAAAAAAATTACTATTTGTACCTTCAAAGTTGGTAAAAACTGGGCACACAAAATGGATCAAAGAGTCAAAGTGCTTACCTTGCAAGGCTGATGACCTAAGTTTGATCCCTGGATACCACAGTAAAAGGAGAGAACTGACTCCCTAAAATTGTCTTCTGATCTCCATCTGAGCACTGTGGCACATGTGCCCATACTCCCAAACAAACCTCTCACCCACCCATAAACATGCACCTATAATTACACACATTACATCCACAAATAATAAAAGTAATAAAGTGGGTAAAAATGTTAAAATTCTGATAGCAGGAATATATATACATATACATACATACATAAATATATACATACATATATATATATATACATACATATATATATTATATAGGATAGGGTCTTACTATGTAGACTTCTCTGGCCTGGAACTATGTAGACTACACTGGTCTTGAATTCAGAGATCTACTCTGCCTCTGCAACTGAGTGCTATGATTAAAGGCATATACCCCACCATACCAGGCTAGAAACAAAGCTAGGTTTGCAACAGATGATGATGGCTGAAGCTATCACTCTAGTGACAACTCAGGTCCTCTGTAAGAGCAGCACACTCTTAATCACTGAGCCATCTCTCCAGTCCCATCATCAATTTTTATGGAAATTCTTATAAATCACTAGTCAGATTGCAAGCAGGCTCAGTCACTTTACAAACATGACAGAAACTAGCAAAACTGAAAATGCAAACACTTGGGGGATGGAGAGATGGCTCAGCAGTTAAGTGCACTGGCTGCTCTTGCAGAAGACCTGGGTTCAATTCCCAGCACCCACATGGTAGCTAATAACTGTCCATAACTCAAGTTCCAGGGAATCTGATGACCTCTTATGACCTCCCAGGGTACTGAATGACAAGGGTGCACTTACATACATGCAGGCAATATACTCATATATACAAAAAGAAAAATAATAATATTTTTTAAAAAAGAATGCAAACATCCTACAATCTAGAAACTTCACTTCTAAGTTATCTATATTAAAGAAACACTCACATGTATATACAAAGAACCATGTGTTCTTTGCAGTTCTGTTTATGGTAGGTTTAAAAACTAGAAATTAGGTAACTATCAGTTAAAGAATGGAAAAGTTAATTGTGATATAATTCTCCAAAAGAATCCTACAGTTATTAAAGTAACCATGTAAACTTATCCTTTGATTATTTATTATATCTCAACATGAATGGATTTTTTAAACAGATTTATTTATTTATTTTAATTATGTATGTGCTGATGGAAGCCACAGGCACTGGATCCCCTGGAGCTGGAGTTATAGGTGGTTGTGAGCTGCCCAACATGGGTGCTAGGAGCAGAACTCACATACTCTGTAAGAGCAGCAGCACATGCTCTTCGTCACTGAACCAACTCTCTAGCCCCAATGGATGAATTTTTCTTAAGGATGTTGAGTGTTCAAAGAAAAACTAAAAAAGACATAAACGTGTAGTATACGTATTTTTCTGTGTGGGAGTATAAATATACACAATATGGATAGAGGAATAACATTCTGATTCATAAGGGGGCATGAAGGGACCAGGGAAAGGGTCAAGGGATGTTATCCATCCTGTAATGTTTTTATGTTTTATTTTGAAAAAAACATTTAAAACAAACACAAAAAGATGTTAAAAATCAATTCTAACTTGTACAATCAATATTTGTATAATAGTCTCTGGACTTTTCTATATTTTTTAAATTTCTCAAGTAAATATCTTTAATTAAAGAACAACAAAAATTTCTATTTACTATAACTCCAAAATCTGAAAAGTATACCTCAACTCCGAAATCATCAATTTATTTGCCTCACAGCAGTCGATGTAACTGTCCTCCTTGTATGATAAACTGTTCATCTGGTGCTTAGAAAGAGATGATTTAAAACCAAGTATTTCTCTTTTTAACTGAAAATTTAAAGACAAACATTTATAAACATAATACGTATGTGGTACTCAACTGTTTTCTTACTCAGAACTCTTGAGTTTGACATATTCTATGAATTTCATGAAAGTAGTCTAGTGTTTATCAATAGCAGAAATTATAATCATATTATGAAATATTAAGAAAGCAGGGAAATTATAATTAAACAAATCTGAGTTATATAAAATAAATATGGATATATTTCATAATATTTAATTAAAACAAATTAGAGTACTATACACACAGTTTTCAAAAATGCACTAAACAATGTGTTTCTAAGCATATGTGGCAATATTTGAAATATGGACTGGGAGAATACTTATGAACTTTGAAATAATTTAAAAATTGTATGACAAGGAGCAAAACAATTAATGACTAAAAATTTCAAATTACAACCAGATCACAAATGAAGAAATTTCTCATTTCCAAACCAGACTTTTCTTATGAAACAAAGGATCAAACATCTATTATCATAACCACCTTCAGAATCACAATTAAACCATTCTTGACACTGGGCACAAATAAGAATTTTAATTTTAAATGAATGTCATTTGAACATTATTGTGCTTCCTTCTCAAAAGGAAACAAATAGAATATTAACAGTTTTGGATACAGGCAAAACAAAGGTCTTTCTAAATTGGACATCAGTTGCTCAGCCATTAAGCTCAACAATCAATAAGTGGGATCTCGTTAAACTACAAAGCTTCTTTACAGCAAAAGAAACAACCAAGGAAGGGAAGAGGAAACACACTGAGGGGGAGAAAATCTTTACCAGCCATACAACTGACAAATGATTAATATCAGAATATACAAAGAACTCAAAAAACAAATAAACAGGAAAATAAATGACCCAATAAAAAGATGGGCTATAACCTGAACAGAGAGTTTGTTTTAAACAAAGAAATAAAAATGGCTAAGAAACACCTTAAAAAGTGCTCAACATTCTTAGTAATTAGAGAAACGCAGATAAAAATCACTTTAAGATTCCATCTTATCCCAGTCAGACTAGCTAAGATCAAGCAAACAAACGACACCAAATACTGGTGAGGATGTAGAGAAGGGGAATGAGCATTCACTGCTGGTGGGAATGCAAGCTCGTGCAACCACTAGGGAAAGTGTGTGGAGAATTCTCAGAAAACTAAAAATGAATCTACCACATGATCCAGTTATACCACTCCTTGGCATGTACCCAAAGGACGCATCCTACTATAGAGATGTTGCTGCTCTCTTCACAATAGTGAAGAAATGAAAATAATCTAACTGTCCCTCAACTGATGAATGGTCAATGAAAAATGTGGTAAATTTATACAATGACGTTCTACTTGACAGTAAGAAATGATGAAATTTGCAGGTAAATGGATGAAACTGGAGACTATATTACTAACTGAAGTAACAAACTCAGAAAAGCAAGCGATGTATATTCTCTTATTTGTAGATGGTAGCATCAATCCCTTACATGTTGCAACACCAGGAGCCAGGAAAACGGAAAGGATAATGGAGATACAGGAAAAGAAAGAACCTGAAAGAGGGGTAAAGGTGGGAACAGATGTTACGGCTGGGGGCGGGGGGAGTGGGAGTGTTCAGCTGGGAGGGGAGGAGGGAGGGACATGCAGGGGCCACAGTAGGGAGAAGGGAACTCAGAAGAGGGGGCATGGTGGGCGGCAGGGGGTACTAGGGGGAGTGTGGGGACAATTGGGGAACCAGGACTGGGGAGGGAAGAAGGAGGTCTGGATGGGAGGGAGGGAGTAGAGATGAATGGATCTTACAGGGCTAGGGAAGTCAGAGGGAAATGTGTTGCCCCAGAAACCCCCTAAGAAGTGCATGTGCAGTGTCTGAACATTAGTGCGTATGTATACCTGGGGGCTGTATAGCAAGGACCACAGTGCCAGACAGCAGAGACTTCCCTTTGAGTGGTATCCAAAGTATGTCCAAGGACTCCCAAAATAACACAGGCTATTGTCAGACCTCTGGGTTGTCTCCCAGAACTGGAAGATAAGACCCTACTGCTGAAGAGAGAACATACTTCGGATATAGGACTTGGAGCAATGGAACAGGCACTGACCTGGAAGCCTTCTACCTGAAGTTTAGGTTAATCAGCAGCTATCTAATTGGACTTTAAAGCCCTCTCAAAGGGAGTGAACTCACAAGTGGAACTGTCACCACAGCCAAATACACACAGCTGGAGAGGTCACAGATCCTAGAGAGAACCCTATCTCTGTCACATCTCTAGACAGATGGAATTTCTTCCCATATGCTAAATATGGATCCTTATATTTACAGATAAACATACCATACACCACCCATCAAAGAAGTTTCTTTTTGCAACAAATGGAGGCTACTGCATTATCCCACAATTGGTCAGACACGAAGAATATAGTCTGAGAGATGCCCTGCCCAGGATGACACATCTACAATTGAACCTCTACATGGAGCATTGCAGAACGATAAGTACAAAGAAAACTAATGTGTCCTTCAACTCTCATCAGTGAAGTTTCCTTATACAACAGACAGCCACAACTGGTCCAGTTTTAAAGAATAAGAGACTGTAGAGCATATGCTCCTATATTAAACTTGACCCACCCATTCACAGCTCAGGAATCATTTCAGAAGAGGGTAAAAAGACTGTAAGAGCCAGGGCTGCTTCAGGAATATAGGGAAGCAGACGCTTTCAGGCCTCCAGAAGCTTATGCATGTTAACTTGAGGCAATGGTACCATCGAGCACAGGATCCATGCCAACTTAATCAGAAATGATGATAGAAATAAGATGAGTTCAAAGTTCCTACTCAGTTTCATAAGTCCATAGTTCATTAGTAAAGAAATGCAGATGCAAGGAAATAATTAGCCTGACTAGCAAGTGGTGGGATTTAAACCAGAACATGCTTGTTAGCTCCTAGTCTTTGCTATATTTGCTTTTCTCAGGTATTTACCAAGACTTTTTATAATTTTAATTTAAAAAATTTTAATTGAATTATTGTACATTTTATACAACAGGTCTTAATCAAATTTAGACTCTCCTCTCCCATCCATGATCCCCCAACCCCACACTGGACCTCATGCATTCCACCATACATGTTAAGTCCTATCCAATCAAGCATTTATACCCAGATGTCCCCTGGTGCAAATTCATCCCCTGGAGACTAGTCAGCCTATCCAGAGATCATAAGTAGACCATGCTCTCTCTCTCCCAGTAGAAATCAGTCTCCAATAGTTCTCAGTCTAGGGCCTGTGAAGTTGCTCAACATTAGCCAGAAAAGTATAAATTAAAATCACAGTGTAACATAGTTCCCATCAACTAAGACAGCTATAGACAAATAGACAAACAAATGCCAACAAGTAAGCAGAGACACAGGAATCACTGCTGGTAAAATATATAATGTGTAGCAGTTTTGGAAAACAGTTTGACATAACTTTAATGTATGACCCATAAATTTTACTTTTAGATTTTCTACCAAGAGAAATTGAAACATGTCCACGAAAAGACTTCTATGCCGATATTCATGGAAGCAATGTTCATAGCCTAAAAGTGGAAATGGTCTAAATGTCCATCAATTGGTGAATAAATAAGATATGGCAAATGCACACAATGGAATACTATTCAACAATAAAAAGAAATGAAATAATTATACATCTTGACATGAATGAACTTCAAAATATGAAAACATGCAGATTATCAGATGCAAAAAACCCATATGTTACAAGTGTGTTAATGTGAAATGTCCAGAAAGACAAATCTATAAAAGAAACTACCAATGGTTTCCCAAAGAGAGGAGGCATTAATTGTGAATACGCACAATGTATCTTTTGGGGATGACAGAAATATGTTCAAACTGAATTATGGTGACTATTAGAAAACCCAGAACTTTATTAAAACTCACTGAATAGTATTCTTTACAGGGGTGGATTTTCAGCATGTAATCAATAAATCAATAAAGTTCTTTTAAAAAAATTGTGTTGGGTAAGGATGAGCTAACCTTCCTAAAGTGAGGGGCTATGGGCAAGCTGACTGGACCTCAGTGGATGAACCTGCACTGAGGAACATTTGTGGACACTAACTTGACACAACAGACCTTAACACAGATGAAAGAATGTATGGATTCCAGTTGGGGGGCCTTGGGGTCCAGTTGGGAAGGGGAATAAAAAGATGATTAAGACTGAGAAGTTCTGTATGAAACACACAACTGAATAAAAAAATTAAAAAATCATTCTGTACAGTTCTTATATATGCTCTTAGCATCTCAGGGGCTAGAAACTGGGTGAAAGAGAAGAAAGGCAATGTGGGGGAAACAGGTCAGACTGCAAAGGAAGTGGTGACTGGAAGTACAAACAAGTAGCAAGAAAACAAGCTAGTAGAGCAACCACCAAATGACAGTCCCGTAACACTTTAGTAATCTCTTTGCACTGCGGAAGTAAGTGTACTGTGTTTCACACATACTTACTGGCAACTGGGACATCATTTTTTCTAAACCTCTCAGTTCTACCCTTGAGCTATCAATTTCCTGCTGACACAAATCTAGTCGTTCATTCTGTGTTGCAACACGGACCTTCAATTCTCGGTTTTCATTTACTAAAGAAAATTTTTCTCGCAGTATTTCATCCTTGTCCTCTAACTCACTCTCCAGCTTCAAGATATTTTGTCTAGACTCAGTTAACTGTGACATGACTTCTGAATTTTTCAGTGCCATAATCCTTAATTTTTCTTTTCCACTGTTATTTTCTTCTTTTAACTGCCTGTAACAAAAAAAGCATGAAAATTAAAATATGCACCGACTTTCAATAATCACATTTAGATACTCACTTTAATTTGATTGATTGACAGATAGATAGATAGATAGATAGATAAATAGATAGATAGACAGATAGATACAGAGTCTCCCTGGAGGGTCTCCCAGCTGGCCTGGAGCTCCCTATATAGACCAGGCTGGCCTTAATCTCACAGAGATCCACTTGCTTCTGCCTACAGAGTTCTGGGACTAAAGGTATGCACCACCATGGCCAGCTTTTTAAATTTTTGATGATTACTAGCCAAGGACATAACAACAAAAACAGAAACTACAGGCTAATATCCTTCCTAAAAGTAGCAAAGATCCTCAACAAAATGTCAACAAACTTACAGAATACCACACTGAGATTGCTCAGTGGCTAAGAATACTTACTGTTCTTGCAAAAGACCTAAGTTCAGTTCATAACATCCACATGGCTGCTAATAATCATCCATAACTCTAGTTCCAGGGGATCTGACACTCTCTTCAGGCCTCCACCAGCACTGCATACACATGACACACATATACATGGCCAAAACACTCATACATATAAAATAAAAATAAATAAACATATAATTTCTTAAAAAGAAAGAAGGGACTGGAGAGATGACTCAGTGGTTAAGAACACTCACATGGTAGCTAACTACCATGTGTAATTCCAGTTTCAGGGGATCCGATGCCCTCTTCTGACCTCAACAGGTATTGCAGGACACAGGTGCACTTACATACATGGAGGCAATACACTCAAGTCCCGAAAATAATAAGTAATAAATACCATTATTTTTAAAAAGAAAGAAAGGAAAAAGATAAAAGGATAGTAATAAACCTGGCTAGACAAGGAGTTAGCTATGGGGTAGCCAAGGAAAACTACAGCTGTATCTTGGTAGCTATGTCTCCTGATTGTAAGAATGCTTCTTCCTGGCTAAACATCTTTGAAGCTGCAGCTATATTCTTCCCACTACATCAGAAACGGAGGCACCTGGGCACTTACCAATTGCCAATCTGTATTAGTACAGGGTTTGTATCTTTAAAAAGACATAACACCATTTATATCATAGTTTTGACTCCCCCTCCCACAAAGGCAGCACCAAGAACTATTAGAACTAACAGTGATTGTAGCAAAGTTACAGGATACAAAATCAATGTACAAAAAAAGCATTAGTGTTATTATGTATCAATAGTGAACATTCTGAAGTAGAAATTTAAAAAGCAACTTCATTTACAATGTAGCTACTAGGAAAAGAAGCAAAATACTTCTACAATGAAAATTATAAAGCACTGATGGAAGAAATTGAAGACAAAAAAAAAAAAAAAACAATGTAAAGATATCCACGTTTAAGGTCTAAAAGACTCACTATTGTTAACATGCCCACACTAACCAATGTGACCTATCAATTCATGTAATCTCCATCAAAATAGTAATATTCTTCACAAAACCAGGGAAAACAATGCTAAAACTCATATGGAAACACCAAAACAAACAAAAACAAAACAAAACAAAAGATGAAACAGCCAAAAGCACTTTGTTGATATTTTGAAAAGTCAAAGCCAAAAGGAACAGAAGAGACACAACACTACCTTACTTCAAAATGTACTGCAAAGCTTAGTAATCAAAATAGCATAAATTGGCATAAAAGCAGATGGGCAAACCAATGGAATAGAATACAGGACTTAGAAGTAAAACCACACGTGTAGAGCAAACTGATTTTCAACAAAAGTGATAAGTACATCATTGGAGAAAGAACAATTTTTCCGATAAATGATGCTCAGAAAATCAGTATAAGACGGAGAAAAAAGACACTAGACAGAACTAGAGAAAATATCTACTGTTACAAAGACCAACTCAAAATGGACTAAACACTCAAGTATACGACCCAAAATAAGGAAACTACTTAAGAAAACAAAGGAAATGCTTTAGGACACTATCCTAAAATCATAAGGAAAAAAGCAGTAATAGACAAATGGGGCTATA
Source organism: Eospalax fontanierii (assembly GCA_035773235.1). Taxonomy (NCBI): domain Eukaryota; kingdom Metazoa; phylum Chordata; class Mammalia; order Rodentia; family Spalacidae; genus Eospalax; species Eospalax fontanierii. The sequence goes on along the minus strand of CM069543.1, from coordinate 26,992,956 downwards.
TTAAAGTAACAATTTTTGCACATCAAGAAAAACAATCAGAGCGAAGTGCAACCCTACATAATGGGAGAGAATATTTACTAGCAATGTGCATAGGGGTTAATATCAGACTACACAGGAAACTCCAAAAACTCAGATACAAAAAAAAAAAGTAAACTGATTTAAAAATATTTGATTTATTATTTTTATGTGTATGAGTATACTGCCTACATGTAGGTAAGTGCATCTGTGTTGTGCAGTGTCAGATCCCCTGGAACTGGAATTACCAACGCTGCTAGCCACCATGTGGGTGCTGGGAAATGAACCTAAGTCCTCTGTAAGAGCAGCCAGTGCTCTTAACTATTGAGCCATCTTTCTAGCTCCAGTAAACTGATTTTTTAAACATTTAGTTTGTTACTGTATTTATTAGTTCACATCTCTGCAATTGGAATATGGTCCTTAACAGCTGTCAGCAAAACAGGACTGCAATGTAGTTTCACTGTTTATGGCATGTAAACCAAAAGAGCCAGCAGCAAACCCAGAAGAATTAGGTGTTTGTTTATGGAAAGGAAAAATCAGAGAGAACAACAAAGCACTTTAAACTCATAAACAGCTACAGAAAGGTACAGCAGATGTTTAAGAAGTTAATGTGAAGTTTTGGGAATATCTTAACCGTCTCACTTGTATTTTTCTTTTTTACTCAAAAGCAATGTGATTTTAGAACTAACTGGGAGCATGCAAAATGGCACAAGTAAGAGCATTTGTTGCACAAGCCCGATGACCTAAGTTCAACCCCCAGAATCCTTAGCGGAAGCAAAGAACTGACTCCTGATCAAAGTTGTTCTGTGACCTCCACACATGTACCATAGCAGGCAGACACTTGCATCAACACATCATACACATACCTACACACATAATAATAATTTAAATTTTAAAAAATTATGTCTAATTAGGCCAGGTGTGGTAGGGCATGCCTACAATCCCAGAACCCAGGAGACAGAGGCAGGAACATTGACATAATTACAGCCTGGACTACATAGCAAACTCCAGACCAGTCACAGCCATAGATCAAGACTTTATCTATCCCTCTGTATCCTATCTATCTCTTTGTATCCTAAAGAAAAGAAGTTCTAAGAGGGAAGTTTATAGCTCTAAGTGCCTTATTAAAAAATCAGAGGCTGAGTGTGGTGATACACACCTTTAATCCAGCACTAAAGAGATGGAAGCATAAAATCGGGCCTGTTAACAATCAGACAAGGACTAATGCGGCCCTACCCTTGCCTGGTGAACTACTGACTATTCATACTGACTATTCATGAATTCAGAAGGAGGGGAATTCATTTTCTTCAGTTGTACATGGTGGGTCAGCCCACCAATTCTATAAGATCATTCTAAATCCATGGACACACAGACAGCCCTGGTTAAAATCAATTATCCACAAAACAGAACAGGAAGACATGAACTTTGGAATGGCATCTGTAAGGAGGTAGGGTTGATAGGAGTGGGAGGGAGGTAAGAGTGGGGAATGAAGTCTCTGAGGGCATTATATATTTAGGAAATTTACAAATAATAAAAAAATGTAAACATGGTATAGATCAGTAGTAGAATATTTGGATGGCCTCTGCAAGGTCCTGGATTTGATGTCCAGCATGGTGGTGGGGAACTGTCATAAAAAGAAAAGAAATGTCTAAGTATGATAATTATTTTATGGGTGCTGGAGAGACGGTTGAGTAGTTAAGAGTGAGAACTTCTCTTTTAAAATTTTATTTATTTATTTTTATTATATGTATCTAAGTGTTTTGTCTGCATGTAAGTGCACCATGTGAGTGCAATGTCTATGGAGGCCAGAAGAGGGCATCAAATCTCCTGGAACTGGAGTTAATGATGGTTATGAGTTGACATGTGGGTGCTGGGAACTGAACCTGGGTGGTTGCTAAGAGCAGCCAGTGCCCTTAACTGCTAAGCCATCTCTCCAGCCCTGAGTATTACTCTTGCAAAGGATCCAAGTTCAGTTCCCAGTACTCAAGTCAGGTAGCTCATAACCACTTATAACTCCAGCTCCAAGGGATCTGATACCCTTTTTTGGCTTTCAAGGGTACTATACTCCTATGTACAAAGCCACACATAGACAAACACAAATATACATAATTAAAAGTAAAATATTTAAAAAATAATCTCATACAATATAAAAGAAAAATTTCAGTGATCAAGCACTCTATCAAAGTACAATTAATGGTATTTTATTTCCTAATGTATATATTACAATTGATAGCATAGATTCTAGAAAATACAGCAGTCATACAAAGTAACTATCATAAAAATTACCTTTACTTCATTTATCAAGGCAAAATACTAAATGTATCACCTTAAAGAAAATGTATTAAAATAGGACAAAGTAGTTATTTTTATTATTCTTTTCCCCTTAAATCAATAGTCTAAGGTGCTAAAAACAGATTACTATTAACCTCTGACAGCTGATGAGAATTACTAGCTGTGAGAGGAAGCCACACCTACAGGAAGAGTATCACAGTTGAAAGACCCAGTTCTCACCTTTGATGCAACTTTAAACTTTCTCAAACTTTACTTATCATTATTATTTGTATGTGAGACGTGGAGGGGAAGCACATGCTGAAGCACCTGTGTAGAGGTTGAAAAACAACTTTGTGGAACTGATTCTCCCATTCCACCTTTATATGGGTTCCTGGGATCAACTTCAGGTCAGAAGACTTTCAGTGCAAATGCCTTGACCTTACTGAGCATCTGCTCCACTTTCTTGACCTTGGAAAAAGAATGCTACTCTCTGGGCCTCTATTTCTTTTACAAAAGAAAAAAAATCAAACTAGGAGATCCTCCTTTTTATTTACACATCTTTACTAGCCAGCTAATGTGGTGATACTTTGAACATTATGTCTGTGTTAATCTTCTCTATATGCAAAGCAAACAGGCTGATCTGTACTAGTCTACATATATGAGTGTGCTAGAGTTGAGATGTTTTATTACATTTAAAATGAGAACTTTGTACCTAGAGAAATTCCAGTCATGAATCTTATCCTTCTTTATGATGTAAAGTCCATATTTACAATGTACAAAATGACTTTTAATTGTCTGATTTTTTTCCCCATTTCCACACACACACAAATTATTTTTTCCATAATACTTTACCTGAATTTCTCCTTCAGAATTTCAAGTTCACTTTTGTATAGACTACACTTTTCTTGAAGCCTTTTATTTTCTTTTTCACAGTTATTAAGATTTTTCTCTAATATTTCTTCTTCAGCTTGAACCTAAAACACCAAATTGTTTTAAGTGGATATACTAATATAAACATGTTTTACAATGTTTCAAACTAAAAATGTTAGTAGTGATTTCAGAAAGAAGCAGTGACAGGCTTTGTATTTCACATATTTATGTCCTCAGTATGGTAGTAGAACAGAAAAACCTAAAGTTTCTAAGTAGGCACAGAGACAGAGAAGTAGAAATCACCATCTATCCAGAGATCCTTAAGGGCCTGAAGAGATTAGCAATAACAATGTCACCTGAAGGCAAAAGTGCTCAAGCCATACGCGAACAGGATAAGCAACTCAACAATATATTAAAGGCTATTTCCACTGCAAATGTTTCAGAAATTTAATTTTTGAAATTTTAAAATATTATTAATGAAATAACAGCCCAAGAGGCCGGCAAGATAGCTCAGTGGATAAAGGTGCCTGCTGCCTAACAATGCAAGGCTGTCAACCTGAGTTCAATCCCTGAACCCATGGAAAAATGGAAAAGAACCGATTCCACAAAGCTGTCCTCTACCATATGTGCACTGTGACACACATACATCACATACACACATATATAAATATTTAGATGTGAAAATATATATACATGTATAGAGACATACACACATACAAACACAATAATAATAATAATAATTAGAATCAACTAGAAATAAGTAGCCTAAATGGAAAACAGATGAAAGTCAAGCACCTAGGTTGGAGGCAGCAGAACAGAGGACCGGAAGAAGCCCTCTACTTCCTCTGCTATTCTAGCATCAGTCTAGCTTACAGGGCTTTGCTGACCAGTTAGGAACCAAGGAAAGAATATTTTTAAAAATCTATCACATTTTCTTCTATTTCCATGGAATATTCCTCCTAATAAGTATTCTTCCTTCAACATATCATCTTATTAAAGATTCCTTCCAAGACACTGCATTCCCACGAGGACCTTCTCAAAGGCTTTCAAAAATAATATTCTGATTAACTATATTTAAGCTTTGAATATCTAGTAAGACATTAATATACTGTTAAATGGCATTTACAGTCTGGTGAGACGACAGTGAGTAAACACACTTGCTATCAAGCCCAATCATCTGAATTTGCTCCCCACAACCCACAAGGTGGAAGAGCACCAATTCCCACAAGTTGTCCTCTGATCTCCATCTGTGCACCCAGGCATGCATCTCCCCTCCAAAATAAGTAAATAAATAAAATGTATGTGGATTTATAATTTGACTGCAAAGGAATGCCAAACGAATCTTTCTCCTTTAGTACCTAATGACTGACATGTTCTTGTTGAACTCTGGCTCTCCAGTTGTCAGTATTATATAGACTAACCATTCTTACTTTCTTTTATCAGTTGTTCGATTTTTTTTTTTTACCATGCTTTTGTCTTTCTGCATATTCCCTGTGAAAACTTTGGCTATTTCCCCTCATTAAAATTGTGTTCTGAGAAGCACTCACCTACATCTCCAAAGCTCTTCTATCACTCACCCAGCATGCTTGTTACACAACTCATTTTAGCAACACCTTTACTTAGGACCTCGAAAACATTTAATACAAAATCCTTCAATTTTCCTCTTTCCTCCCATGTGAAACTTTTCTATTCTTAACCTATTTTTATTCAACAAAAGACAGAAACACCCTTGTTTGATTAAATATATGCTCTTGGCCAGGCATGCTAGGGCATGCCTATCAGCTTGTCACTCAGGAGGCTGAGCAAGATCATGAGTTCCAGGCTAGTCTGGGACACAGCAAATTCAAGGCCAGTCTGGAACATCTTAAAAACAAAACAAAGATATTCTCTTGAATTATATCATCTGAATAACCTCAGGATCCTGGTGCCAACTTCTACTCTCCAACATTCCAGCATCTCCAGTTTCTCTTTGCTTCTCCCTCCACTGGCCTTTCCCCTTCACACCGATTAACAAGTTCAGGGTGCTTCTATTCTGACAAGCCTTTTCCTGATCTAGCTTCTTACCTTTCTATCCCTGTTCCCTGCCACCTGTTTCCTCTTTACTTTATGTAAAGAATCTGTCTCTACTTTTACTGTAAAAATTAGCACATATTAATCATCATGTGTTTCATGATAACATTTTTGTACATGTATATAATATATTTAGGATGACTGCTTTTTAAATACTCAATTGCTCCAGCTTTTCTTATATTTTACTAGTTCCCTAAGTTTCTTGCTTGTTTATTTTCATTTTGAGACCAGGCTGTAATTCTCTAACTTTTTGATCATTTCCCAATATATTTCAAAAGCTATTCTTTTTTTTTTTTTTTTTTTTTTTTTTGAGACAGCATCTCCCTGTAGCCCCAGCTGGCCTGGAACTTTCTATGTAGACCAGGCTAGTGTCATCTCATACAGAGATCTGCCTACCTCTGCCTCCTGAGTGCTGAGATGAAAGGTGTGTTTCACCAGGCCTGCCTTGCTAGTCTAATTTTTATCTCCCAGAACTGTACCTTTTATTCTCTTCTCACTCCATGCAAACTTCTTTATTACAAACTTCTTTATTAATGTATTAGATTTCTACCATTTGAATATGCTAATTCTTAAATATGAAGCTCTAGTCTGCATGTCAATCTCTATGACTATACCTGGAGGTTCAAATGCTCACTAGAAAACCTATAGCTGCAGACATTTCCAAAACAGAATCTGTTCCTCCCAATTACCTATTTTGATTCAAGATATAACCATCTACCAATTACTCAAACCAGCATCCTAAAAATACTATACTTTTCTCTCTCTTTTATTTCTAATATTTTCAATTCATCATTAGATTCCACTGATTCTCCAGCAAAACTACCTGATCAAATTGATGATCTTTTAAAAAGTTGGAAATTATTATTATTATATCATTATTTTATATGCGTAAATGTGCAGGCATGCGTGTGCCATGGTACACATGTGAAGACCAGAGGACAACTTTGTGGAGTTGGTTTTCTTCTTTCACCTTAATGTGGGTTCCTGAGTTCAAGCTCAGGTTATGAGGCATGCACAACCAGCTCCTTAATCTGTTGAACCATCTCACCAACCCAGATCATCATCTTCCATGCCTCTTGCTTGGTTTCTCTTTGTATCTTTGGCTTGTATCTCACCTTTTCCACAGCTTCAGATATCAGTGTGCATCTTAGACCATGTATTTCATTTTTTTCTCAGTGATGTAATGATATTCAAAATACTCTAGCAAGGGATGGAGAGATGGTTCAGCAGTTAAAAGCACTGGCTGCTCTTACAGAGGACCTGCATATGGTTTCCAGCACCCACATGGAGGTTAATAATCATTTGTAACTCCAATTCCAGGAAATCTGGTGCCCTCTGCTGAGTTCCACAGGCACTGCACAACACAACTGCACTTATATACATGCACGTAATACACTCATACACATAAAAAATTTAACAAATACAGTATTTTTTAAAAACTCTAGTAACTCAAGCATCTCTTATTTCATGAAGCCTTCTTTGAGTCCACCAGAGTTTGTTAAACTTTTCTTCATGACTCCACACATACTTAACACTTATTTATATTATACTTTATTACAAAATTCTGAAATCATTTGTCTACACACTAACCAGTCTTAATAAACTGTGAGCTTTTCAGAGTATACAACATGTATTATACATCTCTAAATCTTTAAAGATTAGCACATTATTTAAAATAAATCATTTTTATTTATTATTTTGACAATACTGGTGATTGAACCTAGGACTTCATGCACTTAGGCAAGTGTTCTACCACTAATCTATTGCACTTGCCTAAGTTATAAAATAATTGTTACTTGATAACTACAATTACAATTAAACAACTGATAAATGTTTAATAAGTGAATACCTTTCAGTTAACTATACTCTGTAACTTCTTGTTCTACCCTTTTCCTTAAAGAATTCTTTCTTCTGCTATTCTTTCAACAGAATCATTACATTCCTTTGCTTAAATTATTATCTCAAGATGAATGTCTCTCACATCAGTACGTAGGGCACAACACAGGATGGACCTCAGCCAGGTCACCTGCTATGAGTGGCTCCTGTGTATGAATGGCATAACGCAGTGTGGACCGTAGCCAGGTCACCTGCTATGAGTGCCTCCTGTGTGCATGGTGCTCAGATCCAGCCAGGCATGACACCAGCTTCCACCCTGCATCTGTAGAGAACCTGCACTGAGATGATCCATCCAGAGGCAGAATACTATTGGCCGCAGTTGGGAACCACCCCATAGGGGGTTGGCTAACCAAACTCATAAAACCCCTTGCACTTCCTTGAATAAACGAATTTTGCTGCTGCTTGCCTGCTTCTCACTCAGCTCCCAGAATCTGTGTGTTGATTCCGTCCCCTCTCACTCCCTCCCATGGAGACCCTGTGTACCCTGCGTGGTTGGCACCCAGCAGAGGGACCCCAACATCAATATCTCTTTGCCAGACTTCTGTTCTGAGCTCAATACCTGAATATCCAACTATGGCATTCTTCTATACAGGATAAATTATGATATAGTAGTACTTAAAGATTTTAAATTGAATTTAATAAAGTCATTATACTTCTATATAGATCAAGTGGAAAGACTTTCCCTCTGAGAGGCAGAAGTGAGCCCCCCTTAGAATGACAGGACATGAGAGACCAGTGGCAGGCTGTATAATCAATCTTCTGCCTTCACTCTCAGTGAAGACGAGAATGATTTTCCTGGTTTGCTTTTCTAGCTCAAACCTCTACTCAGCCATTCCCTTTCTCTATCTTTCCTGTTTCTTGTGCCTACCTTTTCTTGTTCTTGGAAAAAAAGTTTATGCTGATAATAAAAATATTGGTGAGCAGAATCCTTAACTAATATTTTAAAAGTTTTTATTTTGCTAGACATGGTGTTTCAAGTAGTTATAATCCCAGCTACTTTGGAGGCTGAAGCAAAAAGACCTTGAATTTGAGGCTAGCCTAAAAAACATCATGAGACCTCTTCTTTAAAAATAAATAAAAAATAATAGAAATAAAATTTTCTACTATTATTAATAAAATCTTAAAACATTCTATAGAGAAACCATAGATAAACATATTCAACTTATATCTAACTTTATATTTAGAATACAGATACCAATACAGTATACTAAGTTTGCACAATCAATTCTCACCTTTTCTAGTTTTTCAGCCACTTTTTCTTTATATTGTTGGAAAGCTTTACTCAGCTCTTCAGCATTACATAGTGCTTCATTCCTTTGTCGTTCAGCTCTAAAATTTAAGAAGAAATAAAAGTAACAAATGTTCTGCACTAAATAGTTAATTTACCAAGAAATCTTTAATTATATGAATTAGAAAGATGTGTGTGTCTCTGTGTGTATCTGTGTGTACATGTGTTGCCACATACATACATACATTTTTGCATGGGTATACAGAGATGTGCATACAAGTGCACCTGCATGGGTTTGTGTGTGCATGTGGAAGTCAGTAACAAGCACTGCTCAGCTCAACCTTGCTGCCTTACCTCTTAGTTGACAATGAACTTCATACTTCTCCTATTTGGTTGAGGGCATCGGGTGTGAGTTTAGTTACCATCACACCCACACGAGATCTGTTTATAACTGAGAACACACACAGCACATTCTTTCTCGTGGGAAGCTCATGAGCCTTCTCTTACTCAAGGCACACTACACCGTCTATGCTCTCACCTCTTTCCCTCCAGAAACTTGAGCTTCGGTATTTTCGGTTTGTTCCCTAACTAGAAACAAATTCAAGTAAAAGTATAACTCACTTCCTGAATCCACAGGATTAAGTATGGATAGCAACTGACACCAGAAACATCTCTAATAAGTAATTTTTCTGAAAGGCTATAAATATATTGTATTTATTACATATTCCATTACTAAGTTTACACTGCTAGAGTTAAAGGCAAAGAACACCCTTTTTCCTCTCTTAAACAAACACTTCTGCAAATACTCTGCTTTCTTCCATTATCTTTCAAGAAAATGTATTCATTTTACACTTACTTATTCTTCCTTTCTTACAACTTTTTAAAAAGAAAATTACAGACTTTAGCACCCAAAAAAGTATAGGTTAATATATCCATGTTCCCCAAACACAGCTTTAATGAGTTTCAACTCTGTGTTTTCATGTGGTGTGATTTTAAATATAGAAAACATTACAAACAGGCATGGGGATGCAGCTCAGCTGGCAACAGTACTTGCCTAACATGCACCAAATACTGGGTGGAACACATCTCATCAGTTAGATCTTCTAACAGTTTCAATAAACTTTTACAATTTTCTACTCAAAAATCTTTCCGATATTTCAAAATTTGGGGCTTTATTGACCATAGGATCATCTCAGAGGTAGCAAATTATTTTTTAATTAATATTTATTTTTATTTTATGTGTATGAGTGTTTTGCCTGCATGAATGTAAATGCACCTGTGTCATGTAATGCCCTAGGAGGCCATAACTGGGTGCTGGATTCCCTGGAACCGGAGTGGAGTTATGAGTGGTTATTAGTAGCCATGTGGGTGCTGGGAACCAAACTCTTCTTCTGGAAGGGCAGCAATTTCTCTTAACCACTGAGCCATCTCTACAGCCCTGCTAGTCACTTCTTAAAAACAGTAAACTCCAGCATACATTTCACGCTTACTAACCAATCCTGAATCCATTTTCTCCATCCTTCACCTGCCAATACCATACTATTCAAAATCATCAAGAAGAATTTGAAAGAAGGTAAATTCTCAAACTGCTAGTTACAAGGTTTCATATGTATATCTAACAAATTAAGGTTTTTTTTTCATATATATATATATACATACATATATATATATGTGTGTGTGTGTGTCTGTGTGTGGTATGCATGTGTTGCTACGCACGTGTGTAGATGCACATGTGTGTAGGCATGCATGCACATGTGTACGGAGGCCCAAAGATGTCTTCCTCAATAACTTTGCACTGAATCTAGAGCTCATCATCTAATCTAGATATCAATCCTGCACCAAAGATTCCCTGACTCCCCTGGAAATTACAGACAGGCCCACCTGACTTTTCACTGGTTCTGAGTATACATACTCCTTTGTTTTACCTGCTGAGCCACCTCCCCAGTCCCCAATTACATTGTTGAACTCTCTAGGTCCTTAACTTTTTGTTACTTAACCTAACAATTCCTAATAAATGTGTTAAAAATTTTCTCTAATTACATATTTGTCCATTTCTTGAAATTCTGTTGTTTGTTATACATTTTGATACTAAATTATACATATAAAAGTTTAGAACCCTTATATCCTTTTGATTAAGAATTCTTTAAAAGCCAGGTGTGGTGCCACGCACTTGTAATCCCAACATTAGAGACTGAGGCAAGAGGATAGCAAGTTCAAGGTCAACTTGGGCTTCATTAACAAGTTCCGAGACAACCTAAGCTATATAGTGAGATCCTGTCTCCAAAAAAATAGGGGGTTCTAATCATTAGATGTCATTTTAAACTCTAATAATGGTTGTTGTATTTAAAATCTATTTTGTATAGCATAATATTGTTGTCGATTTTTTTTTCTTTTTTCCTCCACTTGGGATCAAATCCAGAGTCTTGTACATATTAGGCCAAGGACCCTACTACTAAGCTACATACCAAGCCTGTTATATTAATTTTGTTTTAGTGAATATTTGACTGAAATATTTCCTTCAGTTTTTTTGCTTTTAATTTTTTTGCATCATTCTGTTTTGGGTATGTCTCTTATAAACAGCCTCAAAGTAAAGAAAATTTACCTTTACACAGGATTTTTGTAATGTAATGATTGACAAACCTTCTGCACCCAAAAATAAGTCCTTACAAAGGCTTAGTCTTTTGGTCTCAGAATGCCTTTAACTGTGTCTGTGCTGCACCCACACAATAACATAGACTAGGTAACTTATGAAGAACAGAAATTATTTGTCAGTTCTAGAGGCTGAGAAATTCCAGGAAAGGAACTGACAAGTTACATCCAGCCTCTTGATTTGAAAATGGCACCTTGAATGACAGAGGAGGAATGATGTGTCCTCACAATGAATGAATGAAGGAGGTCGAAGGATAAAAGGGGTGGGCTCTTTCTATTTTCTAAGGTCATCGTTAATCCATGCTCCTGTGACCTGCACCTCCCAAAAGCTCTACCTCTCAACATGGGTAACACGGGCATTAAATTACCAACACATGAATTTTAGGGGATGCATTCAGACAAACCATGTCAATATTTATTCTCTTTGTACAAAATGTTCCCAAGTCTTCATGTCACACCTCTACCAAAAAAATCTCAATGGCCTATTTATCTCTCCAACTTAAAATGCAAATTCTTTGGTATAATATAAAACCATTTGTAATCTGGACTCAGCCTATTTTTCTTGCTTCAACTCCTACCATATTTATCTAGGTACATAAAACTGGTGACAGATATAGTTCAGTTGTAGAGCATTTACTTAGCATACACAAAGGTCTGGATCTCTTCCCCAGGACTGGAGAGCAGCATTTAAAATAAATAAATACATAATTCTAAAATATTTTTTTTAATTTTTAAAATTCATTTTTATTTTATGAACATGAGCATTTTTCCTGCGTGTATATATGCATCCATGCGTACAATGCCAGTGGAAGCCAGGAGAAGGCATCAGATTTTCCAGAATTAGAGTTACAGATGGTTTTTAGCTGCTTTGTGGGGGGTTAAGAACCAAACTCAGGACCTCTGCAGAAGTAGTCAATACTCTTAACCCCTGAGTCATCTTTCCAGCCCCCAAATATATATTTTTTTAATTATGTGTGTGGGTGAGGGTTTGCATACATGTGTGTAGCTGCCAAAAGAAGGCAGAAAAGGGCACTGGAACCTCTATAGAAGGAGTTACGGGTGGTTGAGAGCCAAATGCATGGGATGGGAACTAAGTCTGGGTCCTCTGCAATAATAGTATGCACTCTTCATCATTGAGTCATCTCTCCATGACAAAATACATCATTTTTACAATAATAAGAAGGCTGGAGAGCTGGCTCAGTGGATAAAGAAGCATGCTATCAAGCCTGACATCTTGAATTTGATCTCCATAACCCTTATGGTGGAAGAGAAAACCAATTCCTACAGGCTATCCTCTGACCTCCACCCCTGTGCTATAGTGCACGTGTACAGGGGTATGTGCATAACAAATATGCACTCTAGTAAAGCAATGTATCTGTGTTCATACTGTCTGCAAAGTATCCATCCCATTTACTTCACTTGCCAAAGCAAAGTTCATCCTCTATTCTAAAAAAAGAAAGTCTTTTATCTAAATACTATAGAAGAAATGAGGAGCTCTTCTTTCATAATTTTTGTTAGCATCTATATTTCAAATCTGGCCTTCTGTATTACCTCTTTTGAATAACCAAGTACAATGCTTATCTTAATAAACTTGAATTTTAGAATATTAAATCATATTCTATAATAGCTAAAAATTGCGAGTCATTAATTATTTAATAGCCATCTAACATTTTCCTCATCCATGACAAGCTAGTATCATCTTGAATTAATAGATGAAATAACTGAATTTGGGAAAATTAAATGGTTTGCCAATATAACAAAGGAATTAAGAGGTAAAATATGACTCCCAAACCTAAACATTTTCTACTACACAATACTTCCTAACAAGTAACAAAGTCTGCTTCAAAATATTCTTCCAAACCTATTTACATGAGTAAACAAAAGACACAAATAGGTTTAGAGTAGTCTTTAGGAGTTTAAGTGCATATGAAAACAAACAACCTGATGATTACAATTTTAAAGATTTTTCCTTTATTTATTTATTTAATGATTTATTTATGGTATTGAGGTTGAACCATGTGGTAGGTGGTAGGGCAAGCACTCTACTACTGAGATATATCACTAGCCTCTTTAAACTTTATTTTTAAATATGGTTTCACTAAGTTATCAGGGCTGATACTGAATTTATCCTGTTTAGACAGGCCTTGAACCAGTAATCTTCACTTGGTCTTATAGGCTTCTATCACTAGGCCCAGTAAAAATTACTTTCTCGACAATCTAATTTATATCACAGTATAAGTCTGTAAAACATGCTTAATGGCAAATATAAAAATGTAGATTATGACTTTATCTTATATAAAAGCTGATGGAGGTTAGGGACGCAGATCGGTTGGTACAGTGCTTGCCTAACATGCAGGAGGCCCCAAGTTTGGGTTCCAACACAGAAAACAAACAGAAAACCTGTGATCATATTTTGGTGTAAAATCTTATTCATGTAGGCTTAAAACTTTCAACTATTTATTAATATAAAAGCTAATTGATATTTAAAGTTAATCATTCCAGCTGGGCTAGGGCCTCACACCTGTAGTCCCCGCACTGGGAGGATGGAATAGGAGGATCTCCCATGAGATGCAAGTCTGCATGGTATACAGAGTGAGACTCTGTCTTAAATAAATCAGTAAATCAATAAATAAAGTTAATGGTACCTTAGTTAGGGTTAATAATGAGATTTTGTCTCAAAACACAATTTATAGGGGGCTAGAGAGATGGCTCAGCAATTAAGAATGTGTAAAGCTCTTTCGGAGGACCTGAGTTCCATCCCCAGCACCCATCTCAGATGGCTTACAACCACTTCCAATTCCAGCTCCAGGGTATCTGATGCCTATGGCCTCTGCAGGCACCAACATTCACATGTACCCACACACATACACACACGACTGAAAAGAAAACAAATCTTTTTAAAAATATAATTTATATAAAACAGATTTTATGTCATTTATATATTTCTAAAGTAGATCATGCACTTTCTCATGAGTTGAATTTTCTTTTTTATAACATATACAAATCAAAATTTTATTTTCCAGAATGTATGCAACAATTTACTCAGAGGTAAAATTAAAAGTTTTTTTCAGTTTAAGTATGTAAAACTCATTTATTGATTTTAAGTAATACAACTTAATTTCAGAAATAAATATCATCATATTAATAATCATTACTAGTATCCCAAGAATTAATCCCAATCCAGAATGAAAGTAATAAAATTAACACATTAAAAAAAATTTTTTTTTGAGATATGGTCTTCCTAGAGTCCCACATGGCTTGGAATCTGCTCTGTAGACCAGAATGGCCTCAAACTCATAGAGATCTGCTTGCCTCTGCCTCCAAAGTGCTGGGATTAAAGCTGCGTACCACCATGCCCAGTTCAACACATGAAAAATTTAAAAGGCTGAGGATAAAAGCTCAGTGGCTAAAGGCACTTGCTGCCAAGCCTGATATCTAAGTGTAATCCCTAGAGCCTACATGGTGGAAGGAGAGAACTGATTCCCAAAAGTTGTCCTCTGACTCCCACATGTATACACACACACACACACAAATACAATTAAAAATTTTTAATTTTTAATATTTTAATGAAAAATGAAAAAAATGGACAAGAAAAAAAAGAATATTTTCTTTAGGGCCAGACATGGTGGCTAGGCATGCGTTCTACCATGTCTGTAATACCAGCACTCAGAAAGCTGAGGCAGAAGGATTGCAACAAAACTGAGGCCAACCTGGACTGCACAGTAAATACCAGGCCAGCCAAGAATAAATAGCAACATCTCAAACAGAAGTGATTTCCTTTAAGACACATTAAACTAGAGATAGGCCTCCATGCCCTGGCCAACACTCAGCACACAGAACAGACAAATCCCACATACCTTTTTCCTTGTTTACTTTGTTCAAGTAAATCCACCTTTAATTTTATACATTCCTCTTTGGCCTCTTGTAAACTGTGTTCCTTTTCAATCACCATTTTCTGACTCTGTTCTAATTTATCTTCTGCCTCTCTATAAAAAAAACATTTATAGACTATTAAAATCATCACTGGAGATATTCAAGAATAATGCAACACCAGGAATTCTATTACTTAAATCAGTGAGTTAAGAGAAACAAAGACACGTGGGGTAGGTAGAGAAAAAGGTATACTCATAATTTATCAACTATAGAGTTCTTTTTATAAGGAGTAAAAGTGCACACCCATCAAATGAGAAATACATCTGAAGTACAATATGATTAAATTTATAGTATTTCACGTTCAGAGCTGGGCATGGTGGCATACACCTGTATTTCTAGTATTCAGGAGGCAGGGGCAGTAGGATGAGGAATTTAAAGTCATCCTTAGCTATAAAGGGAGTTTGAAGGCACCCTGGGTTACAGGAGATCCTGTTTTAAAAAAAAAAAAACAAAAACAACCAGCCCCCATGAGCTCCCTGAGCCTCATGAGTCATGCTGGCTTCTTTCTGGTCTTGGCCTGCAAGCTGCAGCCAGTCATGTTAGTCTCTGCCTCCTCTGCTTCACTGCGGCTGGAGCAGGAGCCTACCCCACAGGTTTCCTGCACCCCGCCTCTGCCTCCAGTTCCACCAGCGCTGTCCAGTCACCACACTGCTATTCTCATGGGTCACATGAGTCTGATGTTTGCTGTGTGACATACTTCAAAAGGCCAGATGTAGGTGCCTAGGAATTGTATAACGGCATAAACACACTTGTTGGCTCTGACCTAGGTCCTGGGCCCAAAATCATCAATGCTGTGTTTCAAGCCTACAGACAGTTATTTGACTAGGAGGAAGTTGTTAAGGACAAAGCAGGATCTCATGAAGAAATCTACCACATGTCATCCAGGAACTGAGAACAATTTTAAATGAACTGGGAATCTCCACTCCAGAGGAACTCGTCCTTCAGAAAGTATAAACAACCCTTGATGGGCTCTCAAGGATTTATTGCTATTGCTACTTGATGGAAAGTCACCTGGAAATGTTTTATTTGAAAAAATTTTCCTGAGTATTAAACCATATAATGGTAACTTGGTCTTTAATGAAAAGGAAATGAATTTGAAATGAAAAAAAAAACATATTTCATCCTCACTATGTACATCACTACATACTTCAGAAACAAAGTAAGTCTGCTATCACCACCACATTTTGACACTCAACCCAATGCAAAGCAAAAGTAGCAAGAAGTATAAATCCTCTGAAGGAAGTTTTTCTTCAGTTGCTGATATCATTTAGCTACCTTGAATACTGAGGAACCAACATGGTAGAAGGTGCATCCAACCTGTGGTTTACAGGCTACATGTAGTCCTGACTTGCATGCTTGCATGATATGGTATACAAGCACCTACATACACAATAAATAAATAAATAAAGTAATAAAAACAGTTTAAAAATAGTCCAATTACAAATAATTATCATATGGTAGATAAAAATCAAGCCAACACAATAATAATAAGTGTCAACCACTTGGGTGATTAAGGCAGGAGGATTAAGTCTAAGGACTCAGGGTTAGCCTGGGCTATATAGCAAGCCCTTATCTCTTGGGAGAAGGGGACTTGATTAGGAAAAACTTCAAAAATACATAAAGTATTTAGGAATAAATTTAAACTTTTCTGTATAATATATGTAATACAAAGAAAACTATAAACTGATAGGACTTAAACAACACTTTTGGTGTACACCAGAATCATCTACAGTACTTATTAAAATGCATTACTAGGCCTCATCTTCAAAGTTTGTGGTAAAGCAAGCTTGAGATAAGATCCAAGAATTTGCATTTCCACTGAGTTCCTAACATTGCTAGTACCCAAACTGCATTTTGAGAATAATTTAATGCAACCTGCTATTCAGGATACATTTCCTTTTCCACTTTCTTTGAGGTAGAAGATAAAAACAAATGATAAAATGCCTGATTTCTTGGACTTAAACTCTATAGAAGCAACGAGAATGTACAGGGCAAGAAATGAACTAATTCATATGGAATAAGGAATGTAAATAAGTACTTCAGCTTAAAGCTAATCATCTATATGCTACATGTAATTTGCAGCCTCGAGAAGCTATAACTGACTAAAATCAATTCAACAAGGTGTAAGACATTATTGTCAATATAGATTGACTGGACAGGAGGTAAGAGACAATTTCTAAGATACAACAAATTTAATAAGATACAACAAATCCAAGTTTAACATAAAGAATTTTAAAGCTCCACAAAATGTACTTACCTCAAAACTTTATCTTGAGCTGAAACTTCTGCTTCCAAATTTAGAATCTGTTCTTCTAAGATTGGGATGTTGGCTGCCTGCTGTTGAGCAGACTCAAGCACAGACATCTAAAACATAAAAACAACTTTTACAGTACTGCTTTCAGAAAATGAATACATTTGGATGTTAGTCTTCTTTCTGTTAGACCTGAGGGTTCGTAGCACTCTCCAGTCAGTAGCTAAATGTAAAGCGAATCTTCTCTTTTCCTTTGTTCGGGGTTTACATGCACAAGCATCGTCACAAGACAGACACAGTATGTAAGTTCCTGCCATTAATCTCAATATAACTGATTTAGCTATTTGGGGGAAAGTACATATAATTCCTGACATCATCTAGGAAGAATAATTACACATAAATTAGGTTATATATAAAATATCAAAGTGAAAAAATTAGGTAAGAAATATGTACTAATTTTTATGATCTAAAAATTAATTTTAGAATATGTTTAATAGAGAAAACCTAGGCAATAAAGAAAAAGCACAGCAATCCTACAAAGAAGTACAACTAAAGCTAAAGACAGTACAACTACCACAACAGTGCAGGAATTCACAACCTAAATGGTATAGAAAAGACTAACCATTCTTGAATTAGTCAGTAATTAAAATATCAAGAATTCCTTATTCTTGAAAAGTAAATTAAGATGATAAAGTATCATAGGCCAGGGAGGACATCTTGGATAGAAAAACAAGAGATGGGCTGGATGTGATGGCCCATGCCTTTAATCCCAGTACTTGGGAGGCAGAGGCAGGAGGAGCTCTGGGAATTCAAGCCAGGTCTTCACAGTGAGTTCCAGGCCAGCTGGGGTTACAGAGAGACCCTGTCTCAAATAGATCAAAAACAGAAAAACAAGAGACAGAATCTAGAGTCTCTACAGGTGCATCCTCCCGCCTTTCCCCACCCCCAGAACACCAACAGCAAGGTAACGAAGCGAAACATACCATGTGAAGCTATTGATCAGGAACAGGCTGGGGATTGGGGACAAACAGAAATGGGTAGAGATAAAAACAAAAGAACTAATATAAAGTTATCAGACCCAAGTTTCTACTCCTGTCTCACTTGGGGCTATTCTACAAGCAGGAAGACAAAGATTTTTTACTGAAGAAACTAGCTCCAGATAAAGACCATCACATGATCCTCATTAGAGGCCAGGAGATATTCTAGAAAAGGGCTATTTCTACACTCACAACACACAGACAGCTTCAAATCTCTTTAAACATCCTTCTCTTAAATATGAGAAATCAAAGCACTAACATCCTTAAAAAAAGATCCTGAGTAAAGTAAAACACTAGCAACAAGCCAAAGCCAATACATGAAACAAACAAACAAACAAACAAAAAAAAAAACACTAAGTCTTCAGAGCTTAGAGAAAATACTGCATCTAGGTATTAATAAACATAAAACAATTAGAGAACAAAGAGAAAATATTGACAGGCAAAATGAGAGTTGAGGATGTTTGAAAAATACTGAAAAACCTCTTGAAAAAAAATCATATAAAAATAACATGAAAAAATCTGATTTATATAGAAAAACAACAACAAAATCCTGAAAGATTTATAGGACAAACTCATGTGATCACACATTTTACTAATAGGAGAAATAAGGGAAAGAGAGGAAAGACAAATCATTTAACATACAAAAAGATATAAGGAGAATTTGCAGGACAAAAAGACATGTTTCCAGCTTAAAAGAGCCCTCACCTCCTCCATACCAGTGATAAAGGCCTATTCAAAGACATATCAACATGAAATTTAAAAATTCCAGGGAAAAGGGAAAATCCTGTAACGTATAAGCAAAAAACAATGGAAAAAGATTACGTGTTAAGGAGAGTGAGTTCAACAGCATCAGTCTTTCTATGCGTTTGTTGGAAGCTTTCTCGTTGTTTTCCCCTCCACACCAGATCTTTCAAAGCAGCACTGGTGAACAGACAAGAGAGCAATGCTCCAAAAATTCTGAGATATGATGATTTAGGTCGAATTTAATCATGAATTAGGAAGACCTCACAAATTTTCAAATAGGTAAGGAAGCCACTAGAAGATAAGCTCCACTTACATAAAGTAGACAAGAATGAGATTTAAAAACAGTAGATCCAAATTAGAAAAGCATCAGAAGTCTTAGGCTGGTAACCAGCCAGCAGGCCTGGAAAACAAAACACAGAAAAACCAAACAGACTGCTAGGCTCCAGAAACTCACAAAATGTTACCAAATGGTAAATTCTGGTGGCTGGCGAGGTGGTTGAATGGGTAAAGTCACTTGCTGCCAAGCCTGATGACATGAATTCAATTTCTGAGGCCCATGTGGTAGAAGAGCAAATTATCCTCTGACCTCCACACATGCACTATGGTGCATCTACACATGCATGTGCATGCCCATGCACATGTATTCGCATGCACACACACACACACACACACACACACACAATGTAATTTGAAAAAGGTAAATTCTGAACATACTAATCCAGTCAGTAGATAATTTCAGCAAAAAGTTCATTATAGTGGCATATATGTAACATTTAAATCTCACAACTCCTCTTGAAAAAGACAGCCTTCCTAAAAAATATTTCAATTAAGCAATTTAGAAAATGTTAAGATAGGGACTAAAGGCTGGAGAGATGGCTCAGCAGTTAAGTGCATCGCCTGTTCTTGAAGAGGACCCAAGTTCGGTTCCCAGCACCCACAAGGCAGCTAACAAACATTAGTAACTCTGATTCCAGGGGATCCGACACTCTCCTCTGGCCTCCACGGTCACTGCATACATGTGGTATACTTATATACATGCTGGTAAAACACTCATACACATGAAATAAAAATAAATAATTTTTTTTTAAGATGGAGGGCTAGAGAGATGGCTCAGCAGTTAAGAGCACTAGCTGCTCTTGCAGAAGACCAGGATTCAGTTCCCTGCATCTAGTAACTCCAGTTCCAGAGAATCCAATGCCCTCTTTGATGGGCATCAGGCATGTATGTGGTGCAAACACATGCATGCAGGCAAACATTCATACACATAAAATAAGAAATAAAAATTTGGTTGTATTTTCCTCCTTAGAATAAATGCCACTGTTGTGGTTATATCCTAAAACAAAAATGTCTAAATGATTAAGCGTCTAAAATGTTATTAGTTCAGTAGTTATTAAGTCCATTTTATATCTCTTCGAACTTTAATTAAGCATTTATGATTTTGTGTATGCATGTGCAGTATATGTGTGCATAAATGGGTGTGCAGGTACACTTGGCCATGCATGCATGTGTGGAGACCAGAGACCAATGCCTGGTGTCTTCTTCAGTTGCTCTCCATCTTATTGTTTTGAGTCAGGATTTCTCACTGAACTTCAGTTCATTGATTTGGCTGTTCTGCCTTTCCAGTAAGGCCTTAGGATCCACCTGTCTTTGCTCCTCACACATACATCACTGAATCTAGCCTTTTTTTAAAAAAAGTATATGTGTATGTGTGTGTGTGTGTGTGTGTGTGTGTGTGTGTGTGTGTGTGTGTGTGTGTGCGTGTGTGTGTAGTGCTGCACAGTGCTGGAGTTATGGGCTATGAGCTGCTGGGAACAGAACTCAGGTCCTCTGGAAGAGAAGCATGTGCTCTTAACTTCTAAGCCATCTTTCCAGGTCCTGAACCTAACTTTTAACATGGGTGCTGGGGATCCAAACTCAGGCACTTAAGCATACATAGTAAGTACTTTACCCACTGAGCCACCCCCCCCCAGCCTCAAATTTATGTTTTTAAAGAGAAATTATCTATATTTGAAAAAGTTGAAAACACATTAATAAACAGAAAACATAAGCACATCACAGAAATCTAAATGACAAAAAAATATACTAGAAGGAATATCAGAAGAGGGATGCAGCTCAGTTGGCAGAGGGCCTGTCTAGCCCAGGGTTGATCCTCAGCTCTGTATAAACTAGGTGTGGTGGTACAAGGCAGGTAGAAGCAGGTGGATCAGAAGTTCAAGGTCACCCTCAGCTACATAGTGAGTTAGAGGTCAACCTGGGATATTTAAGATCTTGACACAAAAATTAAAAAAAAAAAAGGTAAAGGTAAACCTCATATAAAATAAAGGTTTAAAGAACAGTATTTTCATCTCAGAGTCAAACAGTGCTGAATAAAATATAGATAAGAGTACAGCAAATGCTGGAAAAGATTCTCTGTAATTAGAGTCATTCTGCTTCAGGAAATCTATCCTGGAAATCATCTTAAATACCAAAGCTTTACACCCACTGCTACATTTTTTTTTTTTTTCTTCTTGAGCTGGAAAATCACCCAACAGCACTTGGAGGGGGGTTGTTTTGTTTTTGAAAAATAGAAAAGAAAACTAAAACTTCTCCATAACTCCACTGTTTATACCACATATAATAGCTAAGATTATAAAAGTAAATAATGAAAGCCCTGCTCCAACCCACCAATCTCTCTTGATGTTAACAATATGAAGTCAATCTCCCTATCCTTATACATTCCACATGTTTATTTAGCCAACTATCTATTACCTACTTAGAGAAACACACAAAGATGCTGACAGGCACAGATTTTACACAAAGCAAAACTTGTAGCATATACCTGTAATCCTAGCACTTAGGGAATGAGGCAGGAAGATCAGTTCAAGGTCGGCTAATTACTGAGTTCAAAGCCAGGATCTCAAAAACAAAACAAAACAATCAACTTTTTTTTTAAACTAAGATCTTGAACTCACTATATAATTGAGGATGACCTCGAATATCTGATATCTTTGGTTTCACCTAAGTAGTATTGGGATTGTATGCATGCATGACCACACCCAGCTTTGAGTAAAAGGTTTTTGGTTTTTTGGTTTTTCAAAGTGTTTTGAGTATGTACAGAGAGGGTACTTTTGCTTTGATGGTAACAGTGACCAAAACCAGGCCCTACGCTTACTAGGCAAACGTTCTTCCACTAACCTAAACCCTCAGTCTTTCTAGGTGCTTTTAAATATACTGCCTCATTTAAATCTTATAATTGTCCATGTAAAACAAACAACTTTACGTCTCAATCCTGTTACCTTTACTTTTTTCTTTTTATTAAAAAAAAAGCTTTGTTGCAATCCACTTGATGGGTATACTGTAGTTTACCTTATTCCATTTTGGGGTGTTTTTGTTGGAGGGGGAGGTGTTTGTTTTGAGAGGTTCTCTCATAGCCCAGGCTGGCTTCAAGGTCTCTATGTAACTAAAGAGGATCTTGAAATCCAGAACCACTGCCTCTACTGCTATGTCTCCCCTGAAGTGCTGGGATTATAGGCATGTGTCACCACAATCAGCTAATTCTTCCTATTTTGTATGATATCAATATATAGTAAAAAAAGAAAATTAAATGGAGAAATTAAGTTACGGTATCACATAATGAATAAAATGCTAAAAAAAAAAAGGTCAATGGAAAAGTCACATAAATTCATCAGAAAATAATTAAGAGTATATATAAAGTATGTCAGTGTAGTGGCTTAGGACTTTAATCCCAGCACTCGGGGAGCAGAGGGGATCTCTGTGAGTTCAAGGCTAGCCTAGTCTACATAAGGAGTTCCAGGCCAGCTGGGGCTACAGGAAGACCCTATCACAAAAAGAACAACAACAAGAACAAAAAAAGTATATATAAAATAAAAGACCATTAAAAACCAAAACATTTCAAAACAGTCTGGATTCAACTATGTAATAAACCAATGAGGGAATTTCTAGAAATTTGGGTTGATCTTTATACTTTTTAAGTTTTCAACAACAAAACTTTAAGAAGTTCGTTTATTTCAATGCAAAACTAAAAAGTTTCTATATTATTTTCAAATGTAAAACTGATTTCATACCTTGTCAATAGTCAATTAGCATATAAAAATTTCTATCAGAAATATAAATATTTTCCAATTATAAATCATAAAATATTTCAAATATTTTCTATTGGTCTACTCATCACTACAAGATACATACTTTTGCTTTTGACTGTGTCAATTCAAAATGGATAGATTCCATTTTAGTCATTAAGGAATGATTCTGTGTGACCAAACAAGCATTCTGTTGTCTAAGTTTATTAAGTTTATCTCGAAGGCTTTGCATTTCCTGATCCATAGAAGCAGATGAAAAAGACACCTGAAAAATAAAGAATCTATATTAAATTATTTAAGGATTTATTTATAATTAATGGAAAATGGCAACAATTATTATGAAAATGATTCAGCAATTCAAAATGAGTTGAAATACTTAGTACTAATAAAAAATGTGTGATACAATAATCAGTCATTCTTCAAATGCTGGTAGGAGTAATCTTAAGAACAAACTGAAAAATAGTGGTACACTTTATTAAACTGTTTGGTATTATCTACTGAGTCAACCAATAATTTTACTCCTGAGCATAAATATGATAGAACCCCTTGTATTTATGCACTTAAAGATATAAACATATGTATAGCTACTGTTCATAAAATATATGGAAGGAATTCACACGTCAACCAACAATGAGACAAAATATTCTTTAACTTATTCACATTATGCTCTTTTAAATATATATCTTAGCTGATGTCGTGGTGCATGCCTTTAATCCCAGGACTCAGGAGGTAGAGGAAGGTGGATGCCTGAGATGAGGCCAGTCTGATCTACATAGCAAGTTCCAGGCCAGGTGGGGTTACAAAGAGATCCTATCTCAAAAAACAAACAATAAAAAACATACACATACATTTTTAAAAATTTTTAATTTTTGTTTTTATTATCAAAACTTTCTGCAGAAACATATTTTGGGGGCTGGAGAAAAGGCTCAGCGGTTAAGAACATTTGCTGTTCTTCCAGAGGATGAGTTCAATTCCCAGCACACATACCACATGGTAACTATCTTTAACTCCAGTTCCAGGGGATCCAACACCCTTTTCTGGTCTCTGCAGGCACTGCACAGATATGGTACACTTACATGCAGGCAAAATACTCAGACACATAAAAATATAATAAATAAGTTTTAAAACTTTTTTGGAGAAATGTATCTCTACAAACTATAAAGTCAAGCTATAGAAAAGAGAAAGCATACATAAACATATCCTATCATTTTTAATAGGTAACTGTTTTTATTTTATTTTATTTTTCTGAGACAGGGTCTCTATCCCAGGCTCAAATTCCATATGTAGCCAAGGATGACTGTGACTCTCTCTGATCCTCCTGGGATTATTGGAGAAAGTCACTTTGCCCAGTTTATGCAGGGCTAGAATCAAAAATGCTTACTAAGCACAGACCAACTGAGCTACATCCTCAGCACTTTTTCTTTCTTTTATTTATTTACTTATTTATTTTTTGATCTTCATAATATAGCCAAGTTGGTCTGGAACTCACAGCAATCCTCCTGCCTCAACCTTCCAAATGCTTAGACTACAGGCATGAGTCACCATGCATAATTTTTTGCTCTAACTTTATAATTAAGTCCTCCAGTGATTCCAAATACGTAAAGAATACAAACTACTCACTTCCTTTGAGCCTTTATCCAAAAACTAACATTCTGCATGTTGTTGTACTTGAACAGTATACAGTGACAATTTCTCCAGAATCCAGGCACTGAAAAAGTCATACCTTCCCTTTAACTATGCAGTTCCCATTGCACTAAAGGAGCCAATTTATTCAATTGATCATGTGTTACTGGTCAGTGGAGCTATTCCAAATCTTTCAACAAATAATTCCTCATTTTGTGCTTGTGTGGTTGTACTTCTAGGACAGTTTTTTCAGGTAAATATTGCAGATGCTCTCTATGAAGGTTTCACCCTTTTACATTCCCACCTCCAATATCACCACAAAGAGTTTTATCATATATCTGGCTGTTTAACAACGTGACAGGTAAGAACTAGTATTTAAGTATGACTTCATCTTGTTTATTATAGGTTGAGTTGAAGGTTATTAATATCCTTTTCCACTGAAGTACTTTGTCCACTGAGAACTGATCCTTTTCTTCTCACTTTCTAAGAGCTTTTTCACATATTAGAGATTAATCTCTTGTCTTGACAAGCATCATCAATACTTTTTCCTGCCACCTTTAATCTCAGCACTAAGAGGCAGAAGCATGTGGATCTCTGTGAGTTCCAGGCCAGCTGAGGCCACAGGGGGAACCTGTTTCAAACAGACCAAAAAAATAAATGAACTAAAATATATTTTCCCAACAAACTTTATTTGATTTGTAGAAAAACACAATTTCAACCATTATGCATATACAAACTGAATGATCAGTAATTTGAATCAGGACAATAATAAAAAAATCCTGGAATCACATGCTCTTTACATAGAGCATTTGTATTTATTGTCTTAAGATACAGGTTTAATGGCTTTGGCTTTGTTTACTTTAAAAAAGGAAAAGAAAAATTCTTAAAAGTTGACTTTCTGAATAATAAATATGATATGGACAAATGCTGGGGATGCAGAGACAAAGAACAGGAAGAAGGAGGGAACATGAGATAAAAGGGTTGAGGGATAAATAATCCAAGAGAGAAGAGATCTGGATCAGGAAAAGATCTTGAACAGCACTGAGGACAATGACACCATGCTATCACACAGCACCTGACCAAGGCTAATGGTAGATACATTTTACATAATAATCAGTTATCTATTATGTATAGGGAATAGTGTTAAAATCAAGTAGATTATTATAAATTACTTGAGAAAATAAGACATTTAACTATAAAACAATAACTTCAGATGGCTACAAACAGAATAATTAAAAAATAGCAATATATATAATATATATTATATATACACACATATATATATATATATATATTTTTTTTTTTTTTTTTGAGACAGGATCTAACTATGTAGCCCTAGCTGGCCGTGAACTCTTAGGTATCTGCCTGCCTTTCCTCCTGAGTGCTGAGATTAAAGGCATGTACCACCATGCCTGGCACAAAGATAACTATATTCTTCTTAGGCAATAAAAGAACAGTTATATTCCAATCTTGAACACTACAGTGAAAGACTATGAAAAACATGAATAAGGCATTTAAGGAAAAACTATTTTAAGTAATCAGATCTAAAACAAATAACCTTTTCTCTTGGCTTTTTTTGAAAATCAGCACTACTTCCAGATGTTTTACAAACTTTCTTAAAAGGTGGGTAATTCATATGTCCCAAATGGGTAGGCCGAGTGAGATCTTCCAAAATAAATCCTTCAGATCTTGAGGGATTACAGACATAATCAGAATTTTCACTTGGACTAGCACTAGAGAACAAAGAAAAGATTACATTCAGTTCTGACATCATTTTTACTAAAAGTTTCTACATAAAATAACCAAAGTTATTAAAACCACAGTTATGAACGTAAGGCAGTGTTTCCTACATTTTCAACAAGCCACAACTATTTTTACATTAGCAATGGATGTACTTCCTGAGACTATGCTAGGATTCAAAAGACAGCTATAATAATGAAAAATTAATAAAGCCCCAAATATATATTCTATGATGATTCCTAAAATATTAAAGATGTTTTCTTAGTATGCAAATGGTGATACCCCTATTTTTCACAAATTTAATCATATTAAAAAGCATAGAAAAGTATATCATCCCAAAACAACATTAAACACAAGTTATAATGAAATCTGAACATTTTACATTTATAAATTAAAGTAACTCTTAATTCTACATGTGATTTTACACTTGCCTGGATAACTCTTCCCCTAAATTCTGCAAATTCCATTCTGTTATCTTTAGTTCATGTCTTAATGAAGCAACATTTGCAAGCAAACTTTCTTCCTCGTTGTCTTTATTATAATAGTCTGATGAACTAGATTCCATATCTTAAAGAAAGAAAGAAAATAAGAACTCTCTTATACCTTTCCTGAAGATTTTGTAGTATCAGACAAAATACTCCCATGGTAATAAAAGTTAATTCATTATTTTCCTATGATACATGTTGCAAAATCTTTCATAACAATTTAAAAAACTAAAATGTGGAGCTGGAGAAATGGCTCAGTAGTTCAAGAGCACTGGCTGCTTTTGCAGAGGATCCAGGTTTGGTTCCCAGCACTAATATGGCAGCTAACAACTGTCTTCTGTGATTCCAGTTCCAGGGAATCCGATGCGTTTTTTAGCCTTTGTGGACAAGCACGCATGTGGTATACATGCAGGCAAAACACTCCTACATATAAAATAAATAAGAATGAATTTCCTCCACAGTGTAATGCCAAAATAGAAAGTTCAATGGATTTTTTTTTGTTTTTTTTAAGGTCCATTCATTCTACTTCCACTTTCCTGAAGTACATGTAATCTTCCTAACAAAGGTATAAACTATTTTTATTCTATGTTCAAAACGAATTAAGTAAATTGATTAAGAATTTGCTCGCTGGAAAGAATTCTCATCATGTAAAGGTGAACACACACACTCACACACACACACACAGAGGAAGAAATTAATTTTTAAACAAGGAAGTTTATTTGCTCCAGGTTATACAAATTGTAGAGTCAATTAAGATCATCAGGATCCACTGACTTTTTATGTTAAGCTGTACTTTTCTAACTTATCATTATATATCAACTTCAATATGTGTGTTAGAAATTTTTTTTGTGTCTCTTTTTAAGACAGGGTCTCCTTGTAGCCACAACTAGCCTGAAACTCACTATGTTTACCAGGCTGGTTTTGACAGAGATCCACCTGTCTCTATCTCCTGAGTGTTGGGATTAAAGCCATGGGCCACCATGCCCCGTTACATGATAGAATTTTTAACATCACCTTATAAATTGTGGTTATATGAGAAAATGTTACCGTTACAGTCTTTTATGTTTTCTAAATTTTACTTATCTAATTTCATGTGTATGAGTGTTTTGTCTACGTGTATGTAAGTGTACCTTTGTTGTGCAATGCATGTGGAGAACAGAAAAGTGCATAGGATCCCCTGGAAATGAAATTAGGGATGGTTGTTAGTTGCCATGTGGGTGCTGGGAACCAGACCCAGGTCCTCTGCAAGAGCAGACATTGCTCTTAACTGTTGAGCCATCTCTCCAGTCCCTTATTGTCTTAAAAGATAATGTATAACTAGATACAGTCATCTCCTTTCATTAACAATGGCAGTAGAATTTAAAAACACATTCACAATTCATAGTCATAGACTCAAGGACATTTGGCAGTTCAACTCACAGAAGTAAGCAGAGAGGACCTTTAATTCTTCAATAGATGTGCTAAGCACATCTAGGGTTATGAAACTATAAACTTCTTTACATGTAAAAAATCATAATAAAGGACATTTTACTATTCTAATTATTGTAAAATTCCTACGCCTCCTATAGATCTTCCTTCAGAATCTTACAATTTCATTTGACTTTCAGATTCCATTTGATTTTTTCACTGTAGCTCCACTTTCATCTCCCTTCTTAAAATTCATACTGCATTCAAAGCTCCAAAATGTGGAAATTCTTGTGTCTCACATTCAAGAGTGTTATGTATTTAGAACAACTCAGCGTTTTGAAATGAATAAATTACCACCCCCCAATCCAGCTAAAATAGTTCCATACATTTATTCCCTGCTCAAAATTTCTCAGGTGTAGGGTGGATTATTCAAAACTCTCAACTTACCTGAAATAGTTGAGGGATGAAATTAAATGTTTCGTAGATAAAAATGCTTCTTTTTCCCGTTTGTTTCCACGAATTTACTTCTGTTTACATTCAAAGATTTTCCCAGACAGTTGGTGACTCAGGTCCCCATTCTGCTTCACACCTATGCAACAACATCTCTCTGGCTCCCTATAGGATAAGGGGAAAGTTAAGAAAATTTAGACTGCAAAATGCCACTCAGTATGTATGTGTCACCCAAATCAGGTTGTATGTTCAATAATTTCTGTGTATTTTCGTATAAGAATTTCCTAAGTCTTCTGAAGCAGCAATGAACACATTTAATACTCAAATATTTCCAAATTTTCAGAGGACCATTTACCTGTAGTATGTACGTGGAGGGCACAGCATCCTAATCACAGCCCTGACAACGGCATCTAGTCCTAGTAAACAATGCGTTTTAGGTGTACACGCGAACACTCAGTACTCGGAGGACAAGCACTCTCCCCGCCCCGTAAGTGGCAGAATGGGTTGTAGTGGAAGATTTCCATTTAGGACACAGTTTTACAAGGTACCCTATCTCAAGAAGGGTCATCTGACACACAGGATCCTCCATCTGTCTAGAGGAAGTAGAGCAAAACCCGACGTCCTTCTCTCAGATTCTGCCTCACATAAACCATACCGCTGCAAAGCAGCATCCTTAGTAGGACCAAGCCAAGCACCTCCAACACCTGAAGAGAAAGAAACACCTCCCTCAATAGGACCGATTCGGGTCAAGAGGATTTTGCTCACCACCCAGAGCGCAGCTGGGGTTAGAGATCCCAGATCACGGCGCACCGCGCGACCCCCTGCGCTCGGAAGCCTGGGACCCTCTCCAGGCCACGGTGTGGAAGCCTCAAACACAGGGAGTGAAGAACGAGCGAACTCCAGCAGCGCCGAGTTCGAACCGCCGCGGGAGCCGTTGGGACGCGCCTCCAGGGTCGCAGCCCCGCCCCCGGGCAGACCCCGCGTACGCAATGCTGGAGCGCAGGGCATGCTGGGAGTTGTGGCTAGGCTCGCCCCAGGGCCCCCCCAGATCAAGCCCGCATGAAACTACATTTCCCACAATTTCCGCCGCCAACGTTCATTGGCGTGGGAAAAGCCTGGGAAACCCAGGGGGTGGAGTGTGAGCACTTACCCTGGAGAGTGCCGAAAGAGGCCATTGGCCCCGCCCTCAGTCCAGCCCTGTGGAGGACAGCGCTTCCCCCTTCCCAGAGAGCGTGTGCCGCCGCCGCCCCAAGTTCCCTCGGACTTGCTATTTCGCTGCCACGAGTAGTCCAGGGAGGAAACGCGGAGCGAAGGCGCGACGCTGTACCTCGGTCAACGCTGTCAGCCCAGGATCGCCCCCGGCAGGGATGGGCGGCGGGATCTGGCTGCCCTTCCCGGTGCTGCTGCTGGCCGCGCTGCCCGCAGCCCTGCTGCGCGGGGCGGCGGGCTTCACGCCGTCTCTGGACAGCGACTTCACCTTCACGCTGCCGGCCGGCCAGAAGGAGTGCTTCTACCAGCCCATGCCCCTGAAGGCCTCGCTGGAGATCGAGTACCAGGTAGGAGCGGAGGGTGAGCCAGCCTTCTCCCCTGAGCCCGGCTGCGCCGCATCCTCACCTCCCACCCGCTTGGGAAACTTCTGGGTGCCCGCGGGGGAGGTGAATGGGACGGGGGTCGCCGGGGCAGCCCGCCTGCTCTGCGCAGGCGCGTGAGGCGAGAGCCCGGGACCCACAAGTAGGGCCAGTCATAGAATTGACAA
The DNA here is from genome assembly GCA_035773235.1 of Eospalax fontanierii. Taxonomy (NCBI): domain Eukaryota; kingdom Metazoa; phylum Chordata; class Mammalia; order Rodentia; family Spalacidae; genus Eospalax; species Eospalax fontanierii. The sequence goes on along the minus strand of CM069543.1, from coordinate 26,962,452 downwards.
CCACCCGCCCTCTTCCCTTTCCTCTTGTCGGAAAGTAGCCAGCTCTGATGATGACGGTGACTGTACGCTGTGTTTCTTAGTTCACCCCTAGCTTTGCTAGCCAGTATACGCTGCAGTTCTGAGAAGTTTACAGTACAGGACTGATTGATACACATTCTCTTTCATTATTGAGCGAAATGATGACACTTGTTTGAATCTTCTCCCCACCACTTTCACCCAGTTCCAATATCATAAATCCTCTCGGTGTTTGTTTCAGTTAAGGATTTCCGCGACCGTGTGAATGTCCCTGTTTTGAAATACACTGAAAGGAGCTATTGCTATATTTAGTTGGTACATTTCCGCGTCAGTTTTATATCCATTATTTTCAAATCAAATATGAACAGATCGTATATATTAAAAGTTTATGACATTTCTTTCATTGAACATTGTCAGCATTTTTCCCATGCAATGTTTTCTTTTTAGTATCTGCAGAATACTCGACTTCAAAGAATTGCTTTAATTATGCAGTCATTCTGGTAGGGGATTGTTTCTTAAAAGACTATTCGTTCTACACGGATAATTTAAATGTTTCCAGGTAGCAGTGCACAAAAATATATTCTGATGTGTGTTATCTTTAAGACTTTTTTTTTAAAGTATTTGGTGTTGTTAGGTGTATAGAGAGCAAAATAAAAGTTGTGTACATAGTGCTGTAGAGATAACGTTGCTCTTACAAAGAACTTGGGTTTGGTTCCCAGGACCCACATGGCAACTAACAACAGTCTGGAACTTCAGTTCCAGAGGACTAAGTGCCGTCTTCTGGCTACCATGAACGTGGCACGAATTTGGGTGCACTTACATACTTACTGGCAAAACTCTCATAACACGTTTTTAAAAAGTTATGTAGGTGACTGGAGAGGTAGCTCAGCAGCTACTGAATGCACCATATATACCCACACAAACCCTCAAACTAAGTATTTTTAAGTTATATACAATTTTATAATTAAATTATTTTTATATGTACTTAAGTACACAGAGTGTCATATCTAAAATCAGAATGAGTAAAATTGAGATTACAATAAAGTACCTGATTCTAGTTGTGTTCAAAAGTTCAACATTTACTGAACATTTAATACATGCCTAAACATGTAAATTGAGGTAGGGTAAATAAAAACAGAAACCTAGCTTTTAGGAATTCTCAGGTTCATAAACAAGTTTTGGTTTGGTTTGGGATTTGCTGTTGTTGGCTAGCTGGTTGGTTGGTTTTGGAGTTTTGTTGTTGTTGTCTTTTTGAGACAGGGTTTCCCTGTAGCCCCAGCTGGTCCAGAACTATGTAGACCGGGTTGGCCTTGAACTCACAGAGATCTGCCTGCCTCTGCATCCTGAGTGCTGGGATTAAAAGTGTGTGCTACCACAAGCAGCTGGTGGTTTTTTGTTTGTTTGTTTTGAGACAGACTTTCACTATTGTATCCCTGGCTGACCTTGAACTTAACTGTATAGCCCAGACTAGTTTTTAACTTCAAAGCAGTCCTGCCTCAGCCTCCAAAGTGCTGGTATTACATGAGCCTTCACACCCCACCCACTTAAAGAGGTAATTTCAGTAAAGTATGGGTATGTGTTGTTAGAAGATGGTCACTTCTTGGGTCCAGAGAATAGGCTTGATAGAGAAAATTAAATTAAACCAGAAAATGAGATAAGAACACAAGAAATGAGGTCAGTTCCAGAAAAGGGAAAAACTAAGCAGACAGTTTTGGAAATGTGTAGTTTGACTGTTTAGGGGTAAGTATGTGTGTACTGTGCGCTACAAGTATTGAGTTTTAGTTAGCTTTAAAGACTAGAAAGTCTAGAATAGGAGTAGCAAAAAAGGTAATAAATAGATCAAGAGGCTAGGCAGTAGATCAGGGACCATAACTTTATGGTTTTTGCCATGCTAACTAACTCATGCCCTCATTTTTGGCAAATTATACTTAAGAATTAAGCAAAATGCTGGGTGGAGTATAAAAGGCATATTTAAGGGAAGATAAATTAGAGGCAGGGAAGCCAACTGTGGAATTAATGAGAGTCTAGATGAGAAAGTAATTTTTATTAATAAAAAATTACTGAGCCTGGAGAGATGGCTCAGTGGTTAAGAGCACTGTCTGTTCTTGCAGGGGACCCAGTTTTAGTTCCCAGCACCCACATGGTAGCTAACAACCATCAGTAACTCCAGTTCCAGGAAATTCAAACCTTCTTCTGACCTCTCTGGGCATTGCATGATATCGGTGCACTTACATACATGCAGGGAATGTACAAATACAAATAAAAATAATAAATAGTCCAGTGTGGTGGCACACAGCTTTAATCCCAGCTAGGAGGCAGGGGCAGGTGGATCTCTGTGAGTTCAAGGCCAGCCTGGTCCACACAGTGAGTTCCAGGCCAACTGAGGATATAGGGAGACCCTGTCTCAAAAAGACAATAATAATAATAATAGATAAAAATTTTTATAAGTAAAATAATTAAAATTTAAAAATTCCTTAGAAGTGAGGCATGCTGGTGCATGCCTATGTTGGGGACTCAAGAAATGATCAACCATTAGGAGGCTAAGGTAGGCGTGTCACAAATTCAAGTCCAGCCTGGACTACATCGTGAGGCCCTGTCTCAGAAACAAAGAAATTTCTTCTGATTTACCCATATATCTTAGAGAAGAAATCTGTTATTACCTTGGGTTCAAAGCCTGCATTCACAATCTCAAGTCTTTAAAACTTGTGGTCTTGAATGACTTATGTAGCTTGCTCTATGTTTAAACTTTGTATCTTTAGTTATGCTCTCTCCACCCCAACTTTGAGACAGGGTGTCCTGTAGCCCAGGCTGGCCTCAAACTTGCTATGTAGCCCATAATGGCCTTGAACTCATGGTGATCTCCCTGCCTTAGCCTCCCAATGGTTGACCATTTCTTGAGTCCCCAACATTAGTTTTCACAATATATTCAAATAGACATTCCAGCATTGTTCTTAGTTTGTTGCAAGATATTGAAAGTTTTTAACCATTTCTTATTAGATTTTGGGAGACTACTTTTTAGGTAATTGACCAATCTTACATTTTATTGTTATAAATTCTGAAATGTTTTAATGCCAATACAAATATCTAGAAATAAAACATCATTTAAATTTTGAATATGTCAGCTCTACATTAGATGCTAGGAATAATAGTGAATAAAAATATAATCCAGGCCCCCTATAGTCAGGTATAGAGACGACATTAATCAAATTATTCTCAAATAAGTGTAATTCTAGTACACGCTATGACGGCAGGTTGATAAGGCTAAGAGTATGTTCTGTAGGATTTAATGTCATCTAGAAATTGAGGGTATCCTAGAAATAGAATTAAGAATTATAAAAGAGCTGAGTGTGGCATCACACAGGAGGATTAGGAGTTCAAAGGTCATCCTCAGCTACGTAGAGAATTCAAGGCCAGCCTGAACTACTTAAAACATTTCTTTTAAAAAAAGATGATAGATAGATAGATAGATAGATAGATAGATAGATAGATAGATAGGCTGGAGGGATGGCTCAGTAGTTAAGAGCATTAGCTGCTCTTGCAGAGACCCAGGTTCAGTTCCCAGCACCTACACAGCAGCTGATAACTATCTAAACTCCAGTTCCAGGGGATCTGACATGCTCTTCTGACCTCCATAGGCATTACATGACATGTGAGCACTTACATACATGAGGCAATACACTCATACACATAAAAAATAATTTTTAAGAAAATTATTGGATAAACTGGTTTTCGCAAGGCATAGAGGATGAGTGGGATAAGACAGTGAGTGAAAAGAACAGCGTCAGGGAGCCCAGGAAAGGGCAGAGTAGCTTCGAGGAACTGAAAGTATGGAGAGGGAGAAGTGATACAAAACTTTAGGGGCTGGAGAGATGGCTCAGCAGTTAAGAGCACTGGCTGCTCCTGCAGAGGACCTGGGTTTCATTCACAGCACAGACATGGTGACTCAAACCCACCTGTAATCCAGTTCTAGAGAATCCAATGCCCTTTTCTGGCCTCCAAGTACACCAGGCACACACACAGTGAACATATGTACATGCAGGCAAAACACTCACACACATGAAATAAAAATAAATCTTAAAAAAAAAAAAAGACTACATCAGAAAAAGTTAGTAGTGAGCGCACCACATAAGGCCTTTTAAAGATATGGACCTTTTTTAGAGAGTATTAGGAAGCCATTGAAAATTTTTAAGAAGACTAAATTGCTCAAATTTGTGGGTTAAAAATTTTGTTTTAAAATATTTTATCATTTTTATTTTATGCATGAGTATATTGCCTGCACGTATGTAAGTGCGCCCATGTCATGTAGTGCCCACCAAGATCAGAAGAGGGTGTCAGATCCTTTAGAACTGGAGTTATGGACAGTTGTTAGCTGCCATGAGAGTGCTGGGAATCGAACCAATCTTTTGCAAGAGCATCCAGTACTCTTATTGGATGACCCATGTATGTAGCTCCAAATATATGTTTTGAAAAAGATCATTTGGAGAGTTAGCCTAATAGTAAAGTATTTGGGACATAAGCATGAAGATCTTCATCCCATCCTCAACCCATATTAAAAACAAAACAAACAAACAAAACCCCCAGGGATGTTGACGTTTGTAATCCCAGCATGGGGAAAGCAGATCCTTGGAGTTTACTCGTGGACCAAAGTAGACTAATCAGAGTTCCAGACGAGTGCGAAAACCCTATCTCTAAAAAAAAGGTCATAGCTACTGAGGAACAACACCCAAGGTTGACCTGTGCCTCCACATGTATTAAATGTACATGCACACACATGGATCATTTTGGCCATAAAGGCATTCAGTAGCTCTGTGCCTATGTTTCCATATACATATAAAAAGACCACAATAATCACCTGCTTCTTTTATTTGAAGAGTAAATAGGTTAAAACATAAAAAAACCATGCTCTTTCATACCTAATAAGCATTCAAAATATGTTAACTAGGGTCTGGAAAGATGGCTAAGTGGTTAAGTGTGCATAAGGCTTTGGCAGAGGACCTGAGTTTGGATCCCAGCCCCATGTATCCCAGGTCCATGTCAGTAAGTGTGCAACCACCTGTAATTCCAGCTCTAGACGAATCAGACATCCTCTTCTGGATTCTTCAGGCACACTCACATGCATATATCCCCATACAATATAAACACATACACACATAATTTTTTAAAAATAAAAATGTTAACTAGAAAGTACACCCTGAGCCTGGAATGTTGGCTCATCCTTATAATCTCACCACTCAGGAAGCTGAGGCAGGAGGATTGCTTGGGCTACATAGTGAGTTCCAGGACAGCCTGAGGTACACATTGAGACTATATCAAAAAAATTAAAAATAGGTTCAGCCAAATGGCTCAGCATAAAAGCATTTGCCGAGCAAGTCTGACAACTAAGTCCCATCTCCAAAACACACATGGTGGAAGGAGAGAACCAACTCCCAAAAGTTGTCTTCTGACTCCACACACACATCGTGACACACACATATCTGCACACATGTGCATGCATGCACACACACAAAAAAATTTTTAAATGTTAAAACATACATAGCAAGTTCCAGGTCAGCTGAGGTTACAGGGAGACCCTATCTCAAAAACAGGCAAACAAAAATAATAAGAAAAATAAAGAACACAGTAATAAGGCTGGGAAAATAGCTTTAAGTGGGTGCTGGGGACCTGAACATAGGTACTCACTAAATGTGGTAGCACACATCTCTAATCCCAGGGTTCCTATAACAGGATGTGAGGAGGGGACAAGAGAACACCCCAAGGCTTGTTAGTCAACTAGCCTGCTGTACACAATAACAAACCATAGTCCCTGTCTCAAACCTGGTAAAAGTGAGGACTCACACTACAGATCGTTCCCTGAGCACCACACGCTAGTGGCATACATGTGCCCACAGTCACAAAAATATGCACGCGTGCACACACACACACACACACACAATTTTTTTTAAGGAACAGAGGAGTGGCTTAATGAGAATGATCTTTAATATCTACCAAAAAAATTGAATGTAGTATTATTTAAGAAAAAGCAAAGAAACCAGTGGGCATAGGTGTTTTTTTTTTTAAAGAAGCTACACTATCTAGTGTTTTAGATAAATGTTTTTCAAGATAGTTTTTGCATGTAGAAGAGGAAAATAGCTATAACACAGAGGAAAAGGAGAGAATGAAAAAGGAAGACAGAGGAGGACAGGTGAACAGACAGTTCCACACAAGGGCATCGCCACATTTTAATTGTGTAAGATGTCAAAACATTTGCTTTGTTAACAAAACATTGTTAGGATCAGCAACCTCTGAATTATAAGCATAGCAAATGGCCATATGAATATAAAGATGCATCGGTCCCACAGACCATATGATTAAGTATCAAAAAGAGGACAGGCATGCATTCTTCAGGGAAACGAATAGTATGAGAGTGCGGGGAGGAGGGGTAGGACCACTTCAGAGAACTCAAGTTTGCTCTTGAAGACAAAATGAAAATGGGGACAGCTAGATGAGGAACGATTCGAGTGGAGCAGCGCTGGCAGCTGCACAGCTTACTCACTACAAATTCCTCTGGGGAAAGATTGTTCCATTCAGATTTTGACCGTGCCACTTGTACCATCACTCTGAAAAAATTACTTGTTTATGCCTCAGTTTTGTTTTGATTTATTAAAATAAGAATGATAGGACTAGCTGGGTGTGGTGGCGTAGGCCTTTAATTTCAGCACTCAGAGGCAGAGGCAGGCAGATCTCTGTGAGTTCCAGGCCAGTCTGGTCTACATACCCAGTTCCAACCCAATTATGGCTACATAGTAAGATCCTAAGGGCCTGCTGACTAGCCCTAGGTTAAATGGCATGCTTCAGGCTCAGTGAGAGACCCCTATGTCAAAAAATAAGATGGGGACAGAGGAAAACACCTACTGCTGACCTCTGGCCTCCACACAGGCACACTCAGTTACATAGAATGTCTTAAATTGCCTCCATTTTAAAAGGAAGGCTGAGCATTTAACTGTTCTTTCTGTCCATGCTACAGGGCTTCTCGTGAAGGCCTTGTTTTAGAAAGATTTATTTTAGTAATGTCCAAATACCTCAATTTAATGATGGCAACAGGCATAGGTAAGAAAGGGGCAGATTCCAAAAGTGGAAGTGGACTGAATGGACTCTCCTTCTGTCCTAGATTTCTTATCCCTCTAGACTTAGAAAGAAAAATCTTAAAGGTCGGGAGATGGCTTACTGGAGATGAGAACCTGAGTTCAAGTTCCCAGTACCCACATGAAAGCTTCGTGAACCTGTAACCCCAACAGTGAGGTGCTGAATCAAAAACTAAAATAGAAGGCCTGGACAGATGGCTCAGCAGTTAAGAACACTGGTTGCTCTTGCAGAGAACCTGGATTCGGTCCCCAACACCCACATGGCAGCTAACAACTGTCTAACTTCAGTTCCAGGGAATCCAATGCTTTCTTTTAACCTCCATGGACATTAAACAACATGCATGTTTTTACATACAGGTAGGCAAAACACTGATACACAGAAAATAAATAAGGAAGTAGAGCACAACATGTGTGAAGACATATGTGGACTTGGATACTACATATTTAAAGATATTTTTTAAATATTTGTATCATATGATCTACTTTATATAAATTGTGATTTTCAGATTTATAATATATTTTCCTCTTCCATAGGTTTTAGATGGAGCAGGATTAGATATTGATTTCCATCTTGCCTCTCCAGATGGCAGAACCTTAGTTTTTGAACAAAGAAAATCAGATGGCGTTCACACGTAAGTAATCTACCTGTTCGTTTGTGACGTAGTCTATGTATCCATGTATCCCTGGTTGGCTTGGAATTTGCAACAATCCTCCTACCTTAGCATCCCGAGTACTGGGATTACAGACCTGTGCCCCCATGACCAGCTAAATAATCTCTTTGAGTTCTTTTGATCAAATACTAGTGAAAGGCAGAGAATCAGTACATTTGTACATGTGTTACTGTAGCGTTATACATATTACATAACTCCATATGATTTTAAAGTCTTCCATCTACCCTATTCTTACATTTGGGGTTTGTATTGTTTTGTTTTGAGACTAAGGTCTTTGTTGCCCGTGCTTACCTCAGTTCCGTGAGCTCCAGGGTCCCTGTAACTGTGACGATAGGTATCCACCAGCAAGGGGACCACACCCACCTTATTTTTCCCTTTTCTTTGGTTGATCTATTGTGCCACTTTATACCTGCTGTCTTGGCTAACATAGGCTTTCCATTTTAACTGAAAAACTGTTCTCCTAGATTAGATGATTATTTCCTTTGCTATGCAGAACCTTTTAAATTTCATTTAATCCCCATTTGTCATTGAGATTATTTCCTGTGCTACTGGAGTCCTTTCCAGAAAGTTTGCCTTTATCTTGAAGCGTTTTCATTATGCTTTCCTCTGGCAATTTCAAAGTTGCAGGTTTTATATCACCAGAGTAAAGACAGACTACATAGGGTGGGTGGGTCTTCCCTAAGTACAGCAGACAGGGGATTGATATCTACAAAATATAAAGAACTAAACACCAAAAAATGTCACCTGATAAATGTGCCAATGAACTGAGCAAACAATTCTCAAAAAAAGAAATACAGATGGCCAATAAAGGAAATGCAAATTAAAATTGTCTTGAGATTCCACCTCACCCTATTCAAAATAGCTAACATCAACAAGACAAATGACAACAAATGCTAGCAAAGATGTGGGGAAAGAGGAACTCTGATACATTGCTGTAAATTCTTGTAGTCTCTCTGTCAATCAGTATGAAGTTTCTTAAAAAACTAAAAATAAAGCTGGACATGGTGGCATACATCTTTAGTCCTGGCACTCAGGAGGCAGAGGCAAGTGGTACTGTGTGATCAAGATCAGTTTGGTCTACATAGTGAATTCCAGGCCAGCTGGGGCTACAGGGAGACCCTGCCTCAAAAAGACCAAAAAGAAAAACAAAAACACCTAAAAATAGAATTATCCTCCAACCCAGCTGTACCAGTCTTATTGTATACCCCAAGGACTCTTAAATTCAGCATACTATAGAGATCCTTGAACATCCATGTTTATAGCTGCATTATTTATGCTAGGAAATGGAACCAGATACCAGCTTAGATATCAACAAATAAACAAAGAAATGTGGTATACATACAAAATGGAGAAATCCTTAATAACTTACTTCTTATTCAATGCACAGGTCAGAATAGCTAAGTAGAATTCAATTAAGAAGACTAAAATTAGATTAAAACTTAAATTTTTTATTTATTTTTGGGCTGGAGAGATGACTCAGCAGTTAAGAGCTTTGACTGCTCACAAAGAGGATCCAAGTTTGATTCCCAGCACCCACATGGCAGCTAACAACTATCTATAAGTCCAGTTCCAGGGGAATCTAACACCCTCTTCTGACCTCCACTTTCATGACACAAGTACATTTACAAACACACAGGCAATATACTCATACACATAAAATAAAAATATTAAACAAAATTCCTTTAAATTTTTTTGTCTTTTGTTTTTGTTTTTTGAGACAGTGTCTCCCTGTAGCCCCAGCTGGCCTAGAACTTGCTATGTAGATCAAACTGACATTAATCTCACAGAGATCGACCTGCCTCTGCCTCATAAATGCTGGGATTAAAGGTATGCATCATCATACCCAGCTAAATTTTTAAAGCTATGATTGTAAGTTTAACTATATCATAAAACTGTTTTCTGAGTAACTTATAGTTTATTCATGTATATATAGCAATATATCACTTGTGTTATGTATGATTTATATAAGCATATAATAGTATTATAATTAAAAGTTGTATAATCTTTCCAAATTCATTTTTTGAACAAGTGAAATAACTGAAAAAATTGATTTTTTGGAAACTCTTTGAAAGGTTTAACATTTGCTTTGTTAATGAGAAACTAATTTCAATTAACTAGTAGTTCAGGTATTAATGAACTTTTCTCAGTATTTAGCATAATAAATCAAGGTTGAATAACCTCTTTAGAATCAAATAATAAAATATTTAATTGTCCGCTAAAACATTGAGAATTGAACATAAATATGGAGAGGGTTCAAGAGATGGTTCAGTAGTTAAGAGCACTTGCTGCTCTTGCAGATGCCCTAGGTTCAGTTCCCAGCACCCACATGGTGGCTAATAACTGTCTGTAACTCCAGTTCCAGGGGATCTTATGCCCTCTTCTGGCCTCCATAGGCAATGCACACACATGATACACTTAAATACATGGAAGAAAAGCACTCATACACAAAATAAAAATTTTTAAAAACTTAAACACAAATATGTATAAGGGATCCAATGACAGTAAAGTGGCATATTGTAGAGCACTTTTATATGACTTCAGGATCAATCAATTCTCCAAGAACAGCTGTCTGTTGGCCATTCTTTTTAGCATCATGCTTGTATACTTCTGTATTATATGAATCCTTTCTGCTTTTGAGATACCAGGAAAGCCCAATGAGAATAGTAAAATCAGAAGTTCAGGTAAGATGGAGCTTTGGAGGACCACAAATTATTGTAGTATCTAAAAACTTCTTGCCTCCTTTTGAGCAGTATCATACCCATTTAGAATACATCCAGATGTGTCCAACTTTTTGACACTGCAGCAGTATCTACAAAGTTCATGCTCAAGAACTGCATAATTGAGTTATAAAAATTAATTGCAAAAAAACCTAATTTTTAAAATTACGTTTACAGTTTTGTGTTGAGCTTCATTCATAACTATGCTCTGACACATGCACCTGGATGAATTCTGTGCTTCAGAAGCCATGTTAACTGGTTATATGGTTACTGTAGCAGTGAATACATATGAACAAGTATGGTAGAATTTTCCCAAAGAAATATCCCATATCTAGGTTAGATAATTAATAATTCATTTCTTTGTTTTTTAAAATTGTTCCCCATTCTATTCACCAGTATTTGCTAAAGATGTGACATAGTATCTGAGAAAGTCACATTAAAAGAGAAAGGGTTTATATTACGATTTTACAGAGGTTTTATTGACTCCGTTATTTGGCTTCATTTTTCTAGGCCCAAGCATGAGGCAGATATGGTGGGGAACATGTGCAAAAGCAAAGTGGCTCACTCCTGGCAGCTCGGGCAGAGAAATGGCTAGAGAAGGGGACCGGGGACAATATCCTCTTCCCGGACACACAATACTGCCACTCCTCGTCCGCTTGTATCAGCCCTCATGATCGTCACTTTTAAATACTGTGTGGGATATTAGCCTTTAACTTATGAGCCTTTTGGGGAAATTTCACATCTGAATCATAAAAAAGAGATCAGAAAGAATGAAGACAGATTTGAGCAATGTTATTGGAAGATCTATTAAGTTAAAAGTCAGAAAGCCAAGCTTTAGGGCTAAGGATATAGCTCAGTGGTAGAGTGTTTGCTTAGCATGTACAAGGTCCTGGGTTTTGTTCCCAGTACCACTGTAAAAAGAGAGAGAGAAAAACAAAACAAAAAACAACCAAGTTTCATCTTTGCCCATAACAGGCTATATGATCATACAAAAATATCTTAACCTGTTTGAACTTTGTTTTACTTACCTAGAAAAGATCAATTATGCCAACTTCCAATGTAATAAGAATTAAAAGATATACAGTATACAAAAGTAGTGGGTAAATTATCAAAGGGTATACAAGGACTAATCCATAATATAAAAATCCATTCACATTGCTTATGCTTAAAGAAAAACAATAAATTGGAACCAGGAGAAGAGATGGAGATTAATATAAAGATGAGAATCACATGTTGTGTTCAAGTTATAGAATATAATAAAAGACTCTAGAAACTTTGTTGTACCAGCACATTAGAAATAAGAAAACTGCAAGAACTATTTTTGAGCCTTCCATGAATTGTCATAACCAAAACTAGGATGGAGTTTGACTTCTGCATTTTTCTAGGGTTGACTTATAAAACTGAAAGTCAGATCAGTAGTCATTACCTGGAACCTACCATAAAACCTGAATCAGTAGGGTAAAGTAGATACCAGTGATTAGAAAGAAGCAAAATGGTAAGACGTACAGTTTAACTGAATGAGTACTGATAACTACAGTGAATCTATGAAAGCATGCCCCAAAAGAAACTAATGGCTTTAGGTTAGAACAAAAGAACGGGTTTCCTTTGCCCGCATGAATGTGTGGTGTGGCAGTAGCAGGATACTTCAGAAAGGCACATTAAGGAAGGTTCTTGCCATATCAGCTTTTAACCCCATGACACCATTGTCCCTCTCCCCAGTTCTTAGGAGCTTGGCTGTGTTTCTTCAGATCACACAGAGAAGATAGAAGTCTTCCCAACACGTGCACGCACGATTTGTAATTCCCTCTTGAACGTCTTGGCCCCTGCACATAAATAGTACTCTGAGGGTATAATGCTTAATTGCAAGTTTACCAGTTTTAGGCTTTTGTTTTTCTTTTGGCTGCTTACTGGGAATTGAACCTAGGATCTCATGCATGCTACCTCTGAGCTCCATTCCCCAGCAGTTGTTTTAAGCATTTTTAAGTTGCAGTAACTACTCAGCATCCTTTAATGTACGATTCTGGCTCCAAAACTTACAGGTTCCAAACAGATTTGTTTGACTGATGACCTTGACATGAAAGTATAATTTGGACCCTGCTTTTGTCAAGCATTATTATATAATGCTGCATGTCAATCAAAAAGAAATATAAACATATGCTGAGACAGGAAATGCAAGTTAATGTCCAGTTTTTTGTTGGTTTTGTTTTTGTTTTTGTTTTCTGATGGTGGTGGTTGAGACAGGGTCTCACTATCTAGCCCGGGCTGGTCTGCAATTCCCAGTGTAGACCAGGCTGGCCTCAAATTCAAGAAGCCACCTGCCTCTGCCTCCCAAGTGCTGGAATTAAAGGCTCATGCCACCAGCCTGGCCATGTACACTTTAATAAAGATGACAGATTTAGGGTATTAGAGGGCATAATAAAATCTGCTGCCAGACAACAGAGAACAAGAAGTAGTCATCTAAAGGCGCTCCAACTCCCTACCCCACTGCTTAGATCCAATTCCAGTTGAAGCCTCCCTCGAGAAATTGAGTAGAACTGGGTGGTAGACAATATAAATGCAGCTAGAAAAGTTCATCTAAGTAAATGGGTAACCCACTAGATATATCAAAACTCTACTAGAAAAGTCTCTTTTATATGGCACAAGATCCACCCAATTAATATACTGATTTTTGCAAAAGGTTCTTTGCAATCTACAGTTGCCCTCTAACTCAGTTTAAAAAACAAACAAACAAGAAACCATATAGGGCCAGAGAGATGGCTCAGCAGGTAAAAGCACTGGCTGCTAACCAAGCCTGATGACTTGAGTTCAATCCCTGATACCCATATGGTAGATGGAAACACTCAACTCCCACAAGTTGTGTTCTAATCTCCACATTCATGCACACTCACTCCCCTCACACACAAAACAAATTTAATATAAACTTTTCTTGAGGCAAGGTCTCTCGTCAGCTCTGGCTGACCTTGAACTCTGAGATCCTCCTGCCTCTGCCTCCTGAGCGCTGAGATTACAAGTGTGTACCACCAAGCCCAACAAAAAGGTTTTTAAAAAGACTATATAGATATCTTTTATTTGAATCAATAATTCTCACAGGATAAATGTCTGGACTCAGGGACCCTCCTAGTGTGTTTGAGCTGATTTTGGACCAATTTGTTTAAATGGTATCAGCAGTTTCCTGTGAAATAATTTGAGTAATAGGCACTTCATTGATGTATTATAAAAATGTAAACTAGTTTTGCCATTTTCTCAAGAAAGTAGTGTTTCTTTTCTTTGGTCCAACAGTAATAATATCTTTAGCATATACAGTATTTCCTTTTTAGAGTTTCTCTCCACCAAAAAAAAAAAAAAAAAGAGGGAAAACAGTCATCAGAAAAGCACTTCATCAGCTCTTATGAAGGTGGTAAGATTTTTTAGCCAGGCATGGTAGCACATGCCTTTAAACCTAGCACTCAGGAGGCAGAGGCAGGTCTCTCTAAGTTTCAGGTCAGCCTGGCCTACATAGTGATTTCCATGCCAGCCAGAGATACATAGTGAGACCTTGTCTCAAAAAAATACAAACAGTTTGCTTCGAGTTTGAGACAAAGCCTCAACACTATCCTAGACTGACCTCAGAGGCACAGCAATCCTCCTGCCTCAGCCTCCTAAATTCTGGGATTACATACGTGAGCCATAGTGCCTAGCAAAACTAAGATCTTCAGTTTAGATGTGAATGGCACTTAGTATCAATAATGCCATAGACAGTAAAAGTTTTAGTTGTTGGTGACAGACCTCATCTCTGATCTTAGCAGACTGTATTATAAAGACACATTTAATGTGTAGGTCTAAAAATATGCCCAGGTACAATCACTGCTTTCTTTTTTAAAGACTGATTTTAGTATATATATTTATGTGCCTGAATGTGTACATTCATGTGTGGTGCCTACAGAGGCCAGAAGAGTATGTTGGATCCCTCGAAGCTGGGGTTACAGACAGTTGTGAGCCACCATATGGGTGCTGGGAAACAAACTTTGCTCTTATGGAAGTGCTCTTAACAGTAAGTGCTGTTAACCACTGAATGTGTCTCCTGCCCCAACAATCACTGCTTTTGAAATCAAAACTCAGTTTACAGATTAATCTCAATTGAAGGGTAGGTTGGTTATCATATTTGCATATGAACAGGACTCACCATAAAAGTACTTTAATGTATAATTATTAAAGCTTATTATAAATTTATATCATATAGTTAGGCCTTGAAGCCTAGTTTTTTTTTTTTTAAACAATTAGATCAAGATCATTTAGAATGATTTGCCAAGTAAACTCCAAGTATGTCTAAGCCACAAGTTGTTAAATATGTCTTCAGGTTTTCCCCCAAGGAATTCTAGTTATCTTTCATTACTAATGAAACCTCTCAGTCATGTCTCTGATTACTATAAACTGTGTTGTTTCTTTCCTTTTACCTTTAGTTGTTTTACCTTTGAGCCCAAACAGGAAGTAGAGATAACTGAAATTGTGCCCTTCTTTTAATACAGTGTAGAGACTGAAGCTGGTGACTACATGTTCTGTTTTGATAATACATTCAGCACTATTTCAGAGAAAGTAATTTTCTTTGAATTGATCCTGGATAATATGGGAGAGCAGGCTCAAGAACAAGACGACTGGAAGAAATATATTACTGGCACAGACATGTTGGAGATGAAACTGGAGGACATCCTGGTCAGTATGCTTTTACTCAGTGATAACATTGAAACGCCCAGAGTTCTACTATGTGGTGGAGACTGAGCTAAGCATTTTTGTCTGTATTATCCAGGAAAATCTGTTCCTAATACTTCTTTACTTTTTGCCATAAATTTTATTTTTATTTTATGTGTATTAGTGTTTTGCCCGCACTAGCATTTACTGCCCTCTGAGGCCAGAAAAGGGCGTCAGATCCCCTGGAACTGGAGTTAGGGATGATTGTTTGCCTCCATGTGGGTGCTGGGAACTGACCTTGGAGTCCTGTGCAAGAGAGCCAGTGCTTTTAACTAGCAAGCCATCTCTCCAAGCCCACCACTAATATTTCTGACATAATTTCAAATCTCAACTTTGGCTCATTCATATAGCTCTTTTGGAGTTTTCCAAATCTCTTAGCAGAGCAATAAAAATACTTTCAGAGATGTACATATATAAATATATATAATTTATTTTCTCCCAGTTCTAGAGGTCCCAAATCTGAAACGAATTTCCCAGGTCTAATGTTTAAAAGTGCTGGCAGAGCTGAGGCCTCTCTTTTAAGGGCTCCAGGATTCTTCTTCACTTCAAGGCTGCAGGCATTCCACGGCTTGTGGCCCCTTATGTCACTTCAGACTCTGTCACCATAATGCCTGTGATTATACTGGACCTGCTTGGATAATCTAGAATAACCTCAAAATCCTCTCCTTAATTCCATCTGCAAAGTTTCCTTTATCATAGGTAACATTCAAAATATGTAATTCAAAAGCATTTTAGAAGATTTTTCATGTTTGAACATTTGTGAATTACAAATAGATTATGCTTTTGATTGCACACTATACATATCTAAAAGTAAAATATTTTCTAATTTCACTAATGTTTTGGCTAAATATTTAGATTTTTAAAAAAACATTGTTTTACTAGATACTCCACTTGCCATAGCAACATTCACAAAGCAAAACAAACCCACAAGGAGACTAGCAACCATTCATAACTCCACTTTAAGCAGATCCAGTGCCCTCTGATGGCCTCAGTGGGTACTGTACACACATGATGAACTTACATGCATGCACGCAAAACACATACATAAAAAATATTTTTAAAATACAAAATTGTTGGACTTAAGCAATGACTCAGCAGTTAAGAGCACTTGCTGTTTTTGTAAAAGACCCAGGTTCATTTCCCAGCACCCACATGGCAGATAACAACTGTGTGTTAACTCCAGTTCCTGGGGATCCAATGACATCTTCTAGCCTCAACAGACACCAGGCAAGCCAGTCCATGGTGCACATACATACATGCAGGCAAACACTCAAAGTAAAAATCTTTTATTATTCTTATGTATATGAGTATATTGCCTGAATGTATATGTAAGTACATCCACGTCATACAGTGTCCAAGGAGGTCAGAAAAGGATGTTGGGTCCGCTGGAACTGGAGTTACAGATAGTTGTTAGCTGCCATGTGGTTGCTGGGAACTGAATCCAGGTCCTCTAGAAGAACAGCTAGTGCTCTTAATCAATGAGCCATCTCTCCAACCCCCAAATAAATGTTTTTTTTTTTTTTTTAATCATTTTTTCATGGTTGTTAGGGCTAAAAAAGAGAGAATGTATATAAAAGTCCTAGTGATATGCTATTTAAATATCTTTGTCTTATGTCTTTTCAATTCCTGGCATCTTTATTCCTGTTAAAAAATGTTTAAGTTATTATTACTATTTTACAAACTTACAGGGGAATCTCTAGGTAATACAAGTCTGTAACTGAACTGCGCAGCCATGTATTTTTTAAAACTCAATTTGAGTTGTTTTGTTTGAAACAGAGTTGCAGCCCCTGGCTGGCCTGGGACTCCCTATGTGCTGGGACTCCCATGTAGACACACTGACCTCAAACTCTCAGAGATCCCCTGCCTCTGCCTCCCAAGAGGTGGCATTAATATGCCCAGCCCTATTTTGATTTTAATAACTAGAGTGAAATATACTGTTAAATTTACTTTAAATTTCTTAGTATTTTTCACAGTAAAATTATTTTATTTTTTTCCAGGAATCCATCAACAGCATCAAGTCCAGACTAAGCAAAAGTGGTCATATACAAACTCTGCTTAGAGCATTTGAAGCTCGTGATCGAAACATACAAGAAAGCAACTTTGATAGAGTCAACTTCTGGTCTATGGTTAATTTACTAGTCATGGTGGTGGTGTCCGCCATTCAGGTTTATATGTTGAAAAGTCTATTTGAAGATAAGAGGAAAAGTAGAACTTAAAACTCCTAAGTAGATTACTTAACACAGAGAAAAAAGAAGGTGGAAATTTTTAGTACACCATCAGTCAGGATCATTAATAGTCTTTCCCGCAATATTTTCAAGAATGTGAGATTTTAATGTGAAAGCCGTCTTCACTTTGTGTCCAGTTAACTTTATTGACCCAGTTGTAGTTAAGTGTGTAATAGTTATATAAAATTTAGTTTAACTGAATGAAGCCATATTACCTTTCCCTAAATCCGAAAACTTTCCCAAATAACACACAGGAATTAAGTAATTGAATACTGTTCATAAACACAGGGCCAGCTGGATATATATATCCTAAAGAAAAAGCATACCTTTGAAATAACATTGAGATATTTTTTGCAACCAAATATATTACAATATAAAACATTAGCAAAAAGTATATGTCTACATTTCCAAAAGCTGAATTTTGATAATTCTTAAAACAGCAAAGGCAGTCTTTCCTCATAAAAATTAGGAGTTTCTCTTTGAAATAAAGGTTTTCTTATGTGAAGATATATGAAGGTTGATCAGGTTTATAAATAGTATGCATTCTGTCTATACCTTAACTAAAATTTTAGATTTTAAGATTAAATTGGAGATAAAATTATTTTTATATTATCTGTCAATAGTGTTATCTTAGTTTTTACATATTGTTAACTTTGATAATACATTGTTGTTGTTACATGGGAAGGAAATTCTGCTGGAAATACTGCCTTTGTGTAAGTAATTCCTGAGTTCTCAAAATTATCAGCAACATAAAAAAAGAGTTAGGATAAACTTTAGAATACATAGCCCAAAAAGTTCACCTAAATAGAACTGTAAAAAATAGCTAGAATCTGATGGGCTCACCTTGAAACCAAGTCTAATAGAAATCTAGGAGGCTAATTCCAAATTATTGTAAGAAACTGTATTTGACCATGGTTTTTATTTTCTAGCTATTCTGTTTTGAATTATCTTGTAAGTGTTCAGGTAGATTTCATGAAATGTACATGCTCCTATAAAATTTGGCACTGGATGTACATATTTACTATAGTTTATTATTTTAACTTTTTTAACAAAATTACCTCTGATCACTTACTGCCATTGAAGGATTGGAAACAGTCCCAAATTATATAAACACCTAATATGTAAATAAGGCAAATATACATTAAAAACTCTGCCATTCTAGTTATCAGTCTGTAGTACAATCTTATTCAAATACTAGTAATTTAACTTAATCATGAATGAAACAGAATTTGGGTTATACCCATTTAGAGTATTATGATAAATGTATTGTTAGAAGTAATCCACAATCAAATTGGGTATGAACCCATCTGTATATTACTGGAATTCTTATTAAGCAATAATGATCAATTTATACTTAAAATAATACAAAGACATAGTTCTGTCCTTCTTAATCCTTTGGGAGAAGACTAGTTTTTATTTCCCTATTTATAGGCACTTTTTTTCCCTTTTTCTCTCTTTTTATTGAGCCAGGGTCTCCCTGTAGCCCCAGCTGGTCTGGAACTATGTAGACCAGGCTGGCATTGATCTCACAGAGATTAGCCTGTCTCTGCCTCCTGAGTGCTGGGATTAAAGGTGTACACCACCAGACCTTAGCCCTTCAGAGGCTTTTTAAGAAATGAGATAACCAAGCAACTGGCTAAGAAAATGCTTGAGTTTTCTAAAAAAAAGTCCCTATAGCACAGGCAGAACAAGGGCTACTGAGACCATGACATAGGAAGAAGCCTCCCTGTTCCCCTCTGTTAAACTCATGAGAAGCAAGCTTGCCGGTACCGGAACTAATAAAGCAGGGTACACTTAGAGTCTACTGCATCTTTTCTGTAAGACTGTGATTAAGAATTCTACCTCTTATATACAGCTGTTACTGTACTGTATTCTTGATATCTAACACTGAATTTGTTACATCATCTTGTATGTATGCAATTTGTGCCACTGATTTTTAAAGTATGATTTAGCAACTTCTTGCCATTTACAATGGTAATACTGGCTTTATTTGAAAAACAAAGAATTTAGGAATATTAATATTTTATTTTTGTAGCAAACATAAAGAGGTATTTAAGAACCATGTTACCTGTATTAACATAAAAAGATTTGTAAACAAAGAACAAAATCTTTATTTTTAAATGTATCTGCTTCATATGAGTCTTTTAATGATACTTTCTCAATTATGCTAAAATCAAGTAGGCTTTCACTTAGCTGATTGTCATGTTCTTCACTGTATAAACAATTATTTGAACAAAAGCTTAGTTCATTGTTCTGACTTGCATTTAGATAATTATGTGTTCTTTCAAATGAGTATCAATACACAAAAGATAAATGTTTAAAAATAGTGTTGAAATAAAGTATAAATCAAAATGTATTCTTAGATATATATCCTTAAATATCACGTCTTAAAACCTGCAGAAATCAAGTACCTATAATTACGTGCCTATGGTGAAAATTGTTTACCTGAAGTTTAAAACATTAATTCAGCATGTAATGGTTTTTCATTTGGTGTGTAATAATGCAGTACTGCTCAAATTACATTTATGCCAGTCATATTAAATGCACAACAGACTGTGTCCTGAGCTGATTATATCTAATAAAAATTACTTATCAAAGAAAATCTCACCTACCATTGTTACATTATATATTCCTTAAAGTTTTTTATAACAACATTTCAACATTCAATTTGTTTTCCTTTCCCACTTTGAAGACCCAAAGCTCTCTGCATCTTTGTACCATACTTTGTTTTGGGATTGTTTATGTATGCTCTTAATTTTTCTACTGTCTAAATATGGCTTTTACCTAAAAGGTCCTTAAGATACAGTGAAACAAAGACCATCATTTGCCCAAAGTCTGGGATGCTAAGCATGCATTCAGGGAATTTGTTCTCTAACTAGGAAATGATTGTTTTTTTCCTTCAATATAAAATGTTACCACTCTTGGTATAGAAGATGGTTCAAGTCTGTCATGCAAGCTTGATGGCCGGAGTTTGATCTCTAAGCTCCATAAGGTGGAACGTTGTCCTGTCATGTGCATCATGGTATATGTACCCACAGGGATAGGGAAACCCACACACACACATACCACACACAATTTTTAATGTTACCATTTTTTAGATCTGAATTCTATCCTTAAAGATTTACCAGGTAGATGGTCTAGGGAAGTCAAAACTCTTTAAAGCTTATTTCTTCTTTTGTACAGTTCAGTATATATCAAAACTGTTATGAGGTAGTTAAGAGCTGTTGACTAAGCCATCTCCAGATCCCTGCATCCCTACATCTAAAGGACAAGAGGGGGCTGGAAGGTTGGCTTAGCAGTTAAGAGCAGTGGCTGCTCTCGCAGAGGACTCAAGGGTGTTCAGTTCCTAGCACCCACGTGGCAATTCCTAACCATCAGTAACTCCAGTTCCAGGGAATCCATGGGCACCAGCCATACATGGGGAGGTTTTTGTTCAGTGACTGAATAAACAGTTTAATGATGTAACAGTCTTGCTGTTTTATTGAAGTTTTTAACCAGTTCATATGTAGTTATGTCTTATCTAGAAGAGAAAGGGGTACAGTAACAAACATTCTGTTACCCAACACTGACATGATCTCCCTTGTAAGGAAAGTTACCCATACAAATAATTAATTTCATTAAAGATTAAAAATACCATTTGTAATTTTCTCAGTATTTCATTTATGTATATGAAGATTTAGTTTATGATTTATGATTGTTTGGATACCTGGTGCTCAAGGAGACCAGAGGAAGATGTCAGGTCCCTGGAACTGGAGTTAGAGATGATTCAAAGCCACTAAGTGGTGCTGAGAATCAAACCCATGTCTTCTCCAAGAGCAGCCAGTGCTCTTAATTGTCAAGCCATCTCTCCAGCCCATTTAAGTGTTAGGAAGACAGGATTTCATGTAGCCTGGCTGGCCTGGAAGTGATAGTGTTGCTAAAGATGACATTGATCTAATGATCCTTCTGCTTCCAACTCCTAGTGCTGAGATTACAAGTGTGCACACCATGTCCAGTTTTACTGAGTGCTAGAGATTGCACCCAGGGCTTTATACATGCTAAGCAAGTGATCTACCAACTGAGCTATAACCCTAGTTCCAGAACAAGCTTTTAAATAAGACAATGAAGTTCTGTGGTATTAGTGTTACTTTAAAAAAAGGTTTTCCTGTTCTTCCACTGAATTTTAAAATCCACTCTAAATTATTTTTTCTACACTAAAAGAAATGCACACATCTTGAAATCTTCTATGTACCTGTCATGTTGACATCATGAAAAAGTTGCTGCCTTCTAGGTCTTTACTTTGTAAATAATGAGGAGCAAGTTTTTAAAATACAGAATGTGAGCTAGCAGTACAGCTGAGTTGGCAGAGTTCTTGGTAGCACACACAAAGCCCAGGGTTCGATCCCAAGTGTGGTAGTACATAGCTGTAATTCCAGTGCTCAGGAGGTTTGAGGCAGGGGAGAGTTGTTCAAGGTCATCTATGGCTACATAGCAAGTCTGAGGCCAACCTAGGATACATAAAACCTGTCTCAAAAAATAAAATAAGATTCAGACTGGAGACGTGGCTCTGCAATTAAGAGCACTTGCTGCTCTTCTAAGGACATGTGTTTGGTTCCCAGCACCCGTCAGGTGGTTCACAACTGCCTATAACTGCAAACCAGCTACCCTCTTCCGGACTCTGCAGGTACCCACACATATGACGCACACAAATCTTTTAAAAAAAGGTAAGTTTCTGGGAAATGTGTGGCAGAAGCTGCAGTTATTATCTAGGGTATGCAAGGCTTCCCACAATCTGGTTCTGCCCAACACTTGATTTCTTGTATTCCCATCAAGCCTCAGTGCCCTTTATCCCAGCCAAACCACCTTCCTGCTTCACTGTTCTCTTACCAGCTACCTGCCTTGACTTAATGCCCACTTCTCTTCTGTTTCTTCTATTAATGCAATCATTAGCTTCCCAGGTCATTCAATTTTGAAGACCATTACTTGACAGTGTTGTAGGTTAATCTTCCTATTCCCTCAGGAGTCTTCAACAGTCCTATCGCTTCTGCCTCCCATCTTTCCCTCTGTAATCCTTCCTACAAACTTTTAATCACCTTAAAATAAATCTCAGCTATCAGAAGTCAAGCCTATCAAAATCCAGATCATTCCCAGCCTCAATTGTGTGCCATTGTTCATTCAAAATTCTTGAGACCAAGTGATTTCTAGAACAAGACTAGTTACAGAGGATAGACCACTCCTAGGACAAGTTGTCGGGACCACAATGGGCAAAGTTCATTAGTAGATGCAAAGACGTCCACCAGGTCTAAAGAGCGTCCACCAGGTCTAAAGAGCCAAAGTATTTTATGATGAATATCTGAATAGAAGCAAGCATAAATTGCTTGCGTTGCATCGATACCGGTCATAGGTAAAGAGGGATGGACAATATCATTACGTATGCGATAAGACTACGCCCTTGTTGCTTCTATACCTGTAGGTGTACAGATACCTTGATGATTTCAATATGAGGATTTGAGTGAAGGATTTCAAAGAAACTTAGGAAGGTGGAGCAGGTTCTCTCTTTTGTTGTTTTTTCTTAACCCAACCTTTGAGTTTCCAGATCTTTCTTCTTACTTTTAATCCCAATTTTCATTGTAGGCATGGCTAACAGGAGCCAGTAATACTCAGGCTACTTCCTGAATGCTGCTCTGCCTTAAAATTTCCTTCATATAATGAATTAGTATGTTACTTTTATTCTCAGCTTCCCACAAACCCTCAGGTCATGGATAAGAGGCAGTCAAATTTGGAGCTGGGAAATGTGCTTGCTATGTACGCATGAGAGCCTGAGTTCTAATGCCTAGAACCAACAGAAGAAACCAGTCATGACAGCTCATCTATAATCCCAGCACTCAGGAGAGGCAGAGGCAGAGGGTGTCCAGATATCCAGAAAACTGAACATTGGCTAAATTGGCAAGTTCCAGGTTCAGGGAGATACCCTGCCTCAATAAAATAAATGAGACTGAAGATACCCAAAGCAACCTCTGGTTTGAACACACACGCACACCAAACACACATGCATACACAAAAATACAAGCAAATTTCCTCCTGGTGTAACAAGGGGACCCTGCAGTCCAATAGCCAACAGAATACTCAGATCCTACTGAAACTTCATTAGCACTGGTTTTTCTGTCCTCATCCCTAACAGTATTCTGGTCTTCTGAGTCTGCCAAAAGTTTCTCTTAAGCTCTGTTTTACAGCATTCTATTTAGGCTTGTCCTTGTTTTATTCCCCAAACTTTGCCAAACTCCTTCTTCAAATCAATTCCATAGCAACCACCCCAATCAGAACCAATTTTCTGTGTTAGTCAACTTTAGCACTACGAAAATACCTAATATAATAAACTTAGAGAAAAGCTTATTTTGACTAAGAGCATTGTCCCTGTAAGTGAAAGGACAGGAGACTTGAGATGATGTAAAGACAAAGGCAGAAGCTGAAGTGGTGTGCCAAAGCACCAAGGATGTTGCTATACCAGAAGCTAAAAAAGGCTGAGAGGATTCTCCTTCTGAACTTCAGGAGACCAGCCTGCCACCACTTCAGTTTAGACTTGTGACCTATTTCTCCTGCTAGTTAATCTCTCCAAACATGTAAATTTATATCAGCTAAGGGATACTAATACAAATACCTCAAGATGTAGCCCAGACAAAATCTTCATTGGAAATAATGAAGGGGGTCTTTAAGACAGGGTATTAATATAAGACCAGGCTGGCCTTGAAATCAAGTATCCAAGTATGACCTTGAACTCCTGATCCCCCTCCCTCCATTTCCCAAGTACTAAAGCTATAAGCACATGGCAACACACCTTGTAATTATAAAGAAACAAGATTTGAATTTAACCAAAATCATTTGGTGCCTATACTTACATGAAATTCTGTACTAACAACTTTCAAAATAAAATACATTAAAAGTATCTTTTTTCTTGTGTCGCATGCATGTTCAGTGTCTGTGCACGCCTATGTGAGTACATGCAGAGGGTCAAAATACTATACTGTGTGTCCTTCTCTGCCTTACACCCTTAAGAACCAGAAGCTCACTGTTTTAGTTAGGCTGGTTGGCCACTGAGCCCAATGCTGGGGTTAGAACCATGTACAACTAAGCCTGGCATTTTTCCAAGATTGCTAGGGATTTGAACTCAGGTTTTCATGCTTTCGGAGCACGAGCTCTTACCTATGAGTGATGCCCCCAGCCCTCAAAATAAAGTTTTAAAAACTTTTTACTTATATTTATTTCATGTATATGAGTGTTTTGCCTGCATGTATGGAAGAGCACATGTGTCATACAATGCCAAGAGAGGTCAGAAGAGGGCATCGGATCCTCTGGTTGTTAGCCACCACGTAGACACTGGGAACTGAACCCAGGTCCTCTGCAAGAGCAGGCAATGCTCTTAACTGCTGAGCCATATCTCCAGCCTCCAGAAATTATAAAAGGCATAAAACCAAAGTTTAATCCATATAGACTAAAATCTTAAAATTTTATTCCAAAGAAAATAATCATGGTAAATAGATGAAGTTCTACTTTATATTTTCACAGTGCAAGTTTTGATGTTCTTAATAGTCAAAGTTCACATTTTACACATTTGATAGAACATACTGTTAAATATTGTTCCAAGTATATGTCCTTTTACCCTGTGCAATATACTTATAAGTTACCTAACCTGAGGTTAAGAAAACTCAGTGGTTAAGAGCACTGGCTGCTCCTGTGTAGGACCTGATTTTGGTTCCCTCCAACCATATGGCAGCCAACAACTGTTCTTAACTCCAAGCCCAGGGGAATCCCCTATCACCTTCTGGCCGCCACCACTAATGCATACATATGGTGCACTTCTATATGTGCAGGCAAAACACTCATACAAATAAGATAAGTTTAAAAAGAGAGTAAACAAATACAAAAATAACCAATGTAGGGCCAACAAGATGGCTCAGCCAGTAAAGGTTCTTGCCTGGCAACCTCCTGAGTTCAATTCTCAGAGCACACATGAGGTGAAAAGAGAGAACTGACTCAAGAAAGTATTCCTCTGACCTACACACACTGGAGCATGTGTTCCTCCCCATTAAAATAGTAATTAAAATACATTTTAAAAGCCTGGCATGGTGGCACATGCCTTTAATCCCAGCACTCAGGAGAGGAAGGCAGGCGGATCTCTGTGAGTCCAAGGCCAGCCTGGTCTACATGGCAAGCTCCAACCCAGCTGGGGCTATAGAAAAATCCTGTTTCAAAAAGACAAAAAAACAACAAAATACATCTTAAAACATTCGAATTTCAAATACGCTAAAAGATTTTATGTATTTAAGAAAAGCAGTACCTTAATCAGAAGACAAATTTGATTATAACATGAATGAGTACATTTTCTTTATGAAGTATCCCAAAATAAATGTAAATTATATCTTGGAGTACTTAAGCCTAAGTAAAGAACTTTAAGTACTTAAAAAATAGTCTGGGGGCTGGAAAGATGCCTTCATAGTGCATACTGCTCTGACAGCAGAGGCCTGACTGAGTTCAGTTCCCAGCATCCAGCACACAACCACTTGTAACTCCTGTTCCACAAGATCCAGTGCTCTCTTCTGGCCTCCACAGGCACCTGCAGTCACATGCAACCACTCTCCCAACACACACACACACACACACACACACACACACACACACACACACACACACATACACACACAAAACTGAAAATATTTTGTAATGGTTTTCAATTTGAAAAAAATCATTTCAAAACCAATTCTTAAGAAATTCAAGAGTCTGACCCAACTGAATCAAATTAAATACCTCTAATATAAAGGCAGTAGTTTATATAAGTGAGTTAATTCTTTATTTTTCTTACTGATTTGATTTAGTCAAAATCATGATATAAACAGAATTTACTTGACAAAAACATGAATTTTGTATAACTGTTACCTTAGAAATTCATTGAAATCCTCTAAAATGTAATATTTTAAAGTTTTAATGCAAGTAATAGCATTTAAGTAAAAATGAGGGGCTAAAGAGATGGTTCAGTGGTTAAGAGTAAGTACTGAATGCTCTTGCAGAGGACCCAGGTTCAGTTCCCAACATGCACATGGCAACTAACAACTGTCCATAACTCCAAGTCCAGGGAATCTGATGCCCTCTTCTGAACTCTGTAGGCATGGCACAACATGGGTACTTACATACATACAGACAATACACTCATACACATAAAATAAAAATAATTTTTAAAATTAAAAATCAAATTACTGTTAGATAAAACTGTTCATTTTACCTATAAAGTATCAAGAATTAATATTAAATTACAACAAAAATACCATTTTCTTTCTAACTCCACTGGGTTAAAGTCTTGTCAACTGCTATTCTTTAAAACATTCTGCCTTTAGGCCAAACACTATTTGTGCTTTCTCGTAACACAAAGAATCCATGAGCCAACTCTAGCAATGATCTTACTGCATCTACCAGTGAACAGAAAACTATGCTGCTACACTTTGCCAAGCAATTTCTGCAACAGAAAGAAATGCCAACAGGGTCTAGAGATAGTTCAGAAGTTAAGAGCACTGGCTATTCTTATACAAGACCCAGGTTTGAATCCCAGCGCCCACATGGCAGCTAACAACCACCTGTAACTCCAGTTCTAGGGGATCCAGCACCCTCCTCTGGCTTCCTCGGGCACTACATCACACAGGTGCACTTACATACATGCAGGCATAACACTCATGCATGTAATTTTTTTTAAAAAAAAGGAAATACCAAGAAAGACTAGAAAGCTACAATAAGCAGTCTCCCGTTACACCCATATGGTGATTATCTAGTTGTCAGATGTCTAAAGACTTTCAGAAAAAAAAAGGAAAATGGAAAAAAAAAAAACAACCCCCCAAAACCTTTAAGTGAACAATATAAAAGCCATTTATTTTTACTTCTTAAATAACTCTCAAGATTCTAAATCAGATTTGTGGTTAAAATATGATTTTCAAAGTTTTATTCACATGAATACCTGACCCAGAGAACCATGCTTAAATTCTTTTCATTTATCCTATAGCAAGAGGAAGTGGAGAAAAACCATTTAATGCACTGTGAATAAACATAGATTAAAATGACTCCCACATGAGACAGTGAAACGGACAAATGTAACAGTAACCGTCCTCCCTGCCTACATCCAGATCCTGAGTCCCTGACAGCAGCAGCACAAAATAAGGTTCATAATTTCTCAATAAACATTTTCAGTTTAATGGTATACACACGTGCGTGCGCGCGCATGTACTAACATCCATGCATAGGTGTGTAGAATCCAGAGGCCAAAGTTTGAATGCCGTCCTTTAACACTCTTCACCCAATCTTTCTCTCACTGAATCTAGAGCTCATCGGTTTGGCGTGACTAGCCAGCAAGCCCCTGGGATACGTCTGGCTCTGCCCCTCAGAGCTGGGGTACTGGATTGACTGCCACCCCTTGCTCTTTACCTGAGTCCTGGGGATCCAAACTCAGGTCTTCATGCTTGTACGACAGGTGCTATACTCACTGAACCAACTGTCCAGCTCCTAGAGTCGGTCTCACTGTGTAGCCCTGGCTGGCCTGGAACACAGATCCTCCTGAGGGGTGAAATTAAAGCATGTTGCCACAATGCCTGGCAAAAATGGTGTTTTTAAAAGCATGAAGTATTTAACATATTCTAGAAAATTCTTCAACGAAATGCCTGTTTCTTTAACTGGCTTAAAAGATTGTTAAAGAAACAAATATAAGGCAAGCACGGTAACACATACCTCCAATCTCAGCACTTGTGAGGCAGAGGCAAGAAGCAAAATCAAGAGTTGAGACCAGCCTGACTACATGAGACCTCATCTCAAATAACAAACCATGACTTGTACAGAGGTATCAGAAATGAGTCTCTAAGATGAATATAGTAGGCCTGTATCCACTGCATTCAGAAGGTAGAGGCAGAAGGCCAGCCTCTACTACACAACCTGGCCTCAAGCTCAACCTGGCCTACCGTAAGAAGCTATTCAAACAGAGGCGAGGAGGAGGAGAATCGGGTATAAGATTTTATAACATTACAATTAAAACTTTTTCCTACAATGGACCTGTTACATACTCTTGGAATCTGGAAGTTACGAGTAGGTAGAAAGGGAAAACAGAAACCAAAATTAGCTCCTATAAGTCTGAATCCAAAAGGCTCCTCAAAAAAGTTTATCCTCAGGGCTATTTTAGAAGGCTTGGGGCTGGAAAGATGGATGGCTCAGTAGTTAAGAGCATTTACTACTCTCCCAGAGAGCCAAGGTTCAGTTGCCAGCATCCACATAGGGTGGGGCTCACAACTGCTTACAACCAGTTCCAGATGATCTAGACTACTGCTTCTGGTCTCCTCAGAAAACAACATACACATGGTGCACATACATATACACAGGCACTCACATACATAAATAAAAATAAATCTTTAAAAGAGGAGGAAGAGGCTTAATATATTTTCAAATTTTTTTAGTGGTTGATTTTATCTGAAAAAAATTTTTAAGGAAATAAAACAATTTTACTAATGATATTAAATAACATAATTTAAATCCTAGACACTGATTGAATAACCAATTACAATCTATCACTAAGTAAAAATTTAAAAACATTTTGAGTCAGGTATGGTGGTCAAGCACCTATAATCCCAGTACTGGGGTGGCTAAGACAGGAGGATTATAAATTTGAGGTCAGTCTGGGCCATATAGTGGGACCATGTCTCAAAAAAAAAAAAAAAGCCCACTATTTTGGTGAGGTTACCTTTGTCTGTAAACATTCATAGTAAGGGCTGGGTTTCAATGCCCAGCACCACCTTCACCTTTTTAACTTTTAACTAACTGTTAGATGTATATTCTTCTAGGCATCAACTTTTTTAGCACATGATATTAATAATGGTTGGAATAACCCTGGTAGAATAAAACAACAAAAAATAAACTGGTTTTAATTCCCCAAAGACCAGATCATACAAAGATGAAATAACAAAAGAGGTTAGTGACAGCCCACAGACATGCACAGACCCCCTTAGATGTCTCAGACTGAGTACTCAGTCCTTCAGAATTCAATCAATGTGCAGCAGCTCCACGGCATCTTATTCGTAATGTGTGTTCTATGAATGCAAAGAAAATGCTGTTCAAGTGAAATCTGAGGAGTGAAAACAAACACAAGATTTTTTTCAGGCACGACTGAATAAAATGTTATCTAAGGCTTATCGCCCCTTCCCCATTTACCAGTTTTTGCTCATTCAGAAACTTAACAATATGAATTCCAAAAGAAATGTCAGAGAGAAAGAGGAAAACACCTTTTAGTAAATACAGGGAACACAAAATAGACTCATGATTTGGTTGATCGGCGCTGGTCTAATAAGGCTGATTGCTTGAGACAGAGTCTTGCTACTGTAGCCCAGGGAGGACCCAAACTCATGACACCCATCTCAGACTATCAAGTGCTGACATATTATAAGCCTGTACTATGACACACAGATAAACTAGGGATTTTAAACAGAATGTGTTTGCTGTATCTAAAAGTACATCCTATATCATCTGTGAGGTTTTGCTTGCTCTGATCCAATGACAAACTATATTCCTTGAATAGAAGAGTAATTACTAAGAATACAATTTTTGTATTTATCCTCAGAATAGAAAATGCTAGGGGAGCTAGCTAGCAAAGAGAGATTTTGTCAGGTACAAACGGAACAGGGGTGCCCTGATTTAATTTGTAATCTTATTTTTTATTTTTAATGAATTTTATTTTTTTGGACAGGATTCCACCAGCCCTGGCTAGTCTCAAACTCTTGATCCTCTTGCCTCAGTTTCTCAAATGCATACAGGCATGTGCCTACACACTTGGCTTGTTCTGACTTTATACATAAAGAACCTATCATTTCATGTAGCCATTGCCCTAAGACATTTTGATATCACAGAAACTCGCAAATATTTGTATGCTCTATTGATTTGCTATAGAGAGCCTATCAGTTTACTCACAAAGCTTCCCTTATGTCAAAATTTACATTGCATAGATATCTAGGTTTCCTAACTGCTACCCATTAGAAAAACATCCATGATTAAACAGAGTTCTTTCTTTACATTTAGCTGTCAAGTATCATTTTCCCAAGGAAGGAATATGACATATCAGAAGCCTTAGGAGAAACTAAAAGAGAGTGTTGCACTCAAATATAATTAAGAAGAAATTTCTCCACACAAAGTGGGACTGCAGGTGGAGGGGACAGTATTTTCTTATTTTTTAATACTGCATAGACATCTCCTTTGGCCATAACATCCTCAATCGAACTCTAGGAACTGTATTAAACCAGGCTATGTTCCAACCAAAATTTAATGCTACCTAGCAGAAACTCTAGTAGCCCAAAAATTCTATCCCCAACAATGATAAAGAGAAATCTTCTAAATACAAATATCTGGACATTGACGTGTCAACAGAAAATGAAGATGGGACAACATCAACTCTCACACAGCAGAGAACATTCACTTCTGCTGATTATCTTCCTGCAAGATCTACTTTCATTATATCGACATTAGAATTTACAGATTGGTTGGGTATCACACACGCTTGTAACCCCAAAACTTGGGAAGGCAGGAAGATTACTTCTAGAGCTCAGGAGTCTGAGAAAAGCATTAAGGACTTACAGAATAGTTCTGGGAATGCTTACTTTGAATTAGTTTGGTCATCTAAGTGTCTAAGAAACTGTTTATCACTCAGTACCAGAGTAGCTCCAAAAATGAACTTGTTTTAAATTATAAATGAGATTAAAATGAGCTGTTTTGGCAGTAACTCACAGAACTACCTCCATGTAGCTCCGTTATGTCTGCCTGCTTTTCTGAGTTTCTCAAAAACACATAACCTTTGCTTTTTCTTTTATCTCTTTTCCAAACCGGGGCGTTCTTCCTTGTTATTTTGGGTTTCCTCACTGTTTTTCTCTTAAGGCCCTTGCTTGTGTCACATGTGGGACCCTAACTCAAAAGACATGGCTTTCTCTCTTCTTCTTCTCCATCTCCCTAGTTTGGGCAGCAGATGAAATCCTTAAACTGTAATAAAATTGTCCTCAAACTAAAAAAAAAAAAAAAAGAAAATAAAAAAGTTATATCACCTTTACATCTTTTAATTCTGTAGTTTGGGGAAAAAACTTTTTTAGCAAAAATAGGAAATCCTTTAATGTGAATCCTGCGACTTATTTTGAAGAAACAGTTGGGAAGCCTAAATTTTTCTGATATTTGGAACAGGGTAGGACAGACAGACAGTCTTTCAAATACAAACATGCAAGCTGGCTAAGCATTCCTTTTTAAAAAACCTTTAAGATGAACATGCAATATTTATTAATATTACTATGGGGACAAAAGGAAATGAAAACAAAGTTCTTTAAACACTAACTCAAGTAAATAACAGCAGAATTAGGAAATTCTTACCTCCCTAGCTGAACAAGAGCAGTCAACTACTGCAGGAGTGTGTATTTTCAAGCAAATACAGAAGAAAAACTCATTAGCTTTTTTAAAAATACACACATTTAATGTTGGTCTGTTTTAATTCTAAGTAAAGCAATTCCAGAAATACAAACTGAACATCAGAGCCATGTGAACCACCATGATAAAAGAAAACAGACATTCACAATAATTACCTCTAAAGACAGTTCAGCTTGATAAAGCGTCTTCTGAGTATGTTAAAGACTTACTAGAAATACTGCTGGTGTTCAGTTAGAATTAAAGGACTCTGGGGAAAATGAAATATGATACAGTTGGAATGAAGAAGGTTACACGGGAATTACATTTTCCATTACCCCTAGATATAAACAAACATTCAAAACTCAACACAAACTCTGTGTGTTATTCAAAATATTGCAGCTGCAGGAAAGGCAACTTTAAATTAATAGCTAGGGGGAAATCAAGTTTTGGTGGAGGTAAACAGAAGTGACAGCTTGTAATTTGCATTTTTCTAAAGCTCATTTATACCTGGTCAACCAGGACCCAACGCAGGTCACGAAGCTCTCCGCTTCTTTTGGCTATAATGTGACAAGAAAAGCCATCTTTTGAAGATGTTTAAAGAAATAAAGCACATTTCCTTATAAACAGTCAAATAATTAATGGAATAAATAAGCACTAACCCACAGTTTACCACTCTGTCATCATCGCTACACTTTACAGATTTTTTTTCATTTTGGCAGCAAATTCCTTGATTTTTAGTCTAAAATCCACCAACCATTTTTAAAACTAAAATAAATAGCCACCAAAATAAGAATCTTCTTCTGTTTACTCTTTGGCTAAGAAAGAAAACAAACAAAACAAAACAAAAAGAAACAGAAGACAACGCTAATACTGGTGATAAAAGAAACTGGTTTTTTTTACATGTAAAATAAAGTTATCAATTTAAATCTTGGTACATTTTATAAAAACAAGAGGTAATGTTGTAATAAAACAGCAGTAGCCTCAGCTAGCAACATACTGTTTGTTAACCCTGTGCAATAAAATACTTTGTTCATACTACACTTATTCAAACATGACTAACAATTACTACAGACATTTCAGGAATCTTCACGGGACTCCTACAGACTTACTGTTAAAACTGAGAGACATTTACAATCATAATGTGCCATGATAACTTGAAAATGTCACTTCTACTAGGAGATAATGTTGATATTTGAATTTGTTTTAGGTATTGAACAGCTGTTACAAGGACTGAAAGTCAAAAGCATTCTAAAAGCCCATGAACACTGTTGTTCACACCCTTCCCCAGTACACACTAAACTGACACATTTCTTTTCATACATAGCAAGCAACAGCACCCAATAAAAGCCTGAGAAGAAATGCTGCTGTGTAAATACTGCAACTATTCCTGAAATAAGAATTATGGGACAGATACTCCAAAGCTGCCCATTCCCATAATCTGTATTGCATAGGTCACATAATCACACACATATATATACACATATGTGCATATATATGTACATGCAAAGAATATATTAAGACGACAATGAAGTCTAGTCACAGAGCAATTTACAGGCTCAATATATTTTTTACATTTTGCTTGAAAGAAAATTTCAATATTTTACAGTCTTCAGTAGGCATTATATACACTGCACTTTATGAAATCTAAAGGGTACTGAAATAAATTTTTCCAACATTTTGGTAACAAAACACACAATGCTTTTTCCAAATACTTGTGCTATCTACATGATCTGTTTAATCTTATAATCACTAATCACAAAAATTGACTCAATGGATAATTATAAAAATTATCTAACACCATGCATGGGTTTGAATCATTTTTAATATCCTATCCTAGAAACATTCTACAAATCTCAAGATTTAAAAAATTAAGTCTCTCTTCTGATTTTTAAAAGATATCTTTTTATGACAATATCCATAACATTGACAAGTACATGTTAAGGCTAGTATCATCTCCTTTCGTGATTTTTTTTGCGTTTTTTTTTTTTTTTTTTTTTTTAAGAAAGATAGCAAAAGCCAGACTCTTAGGGCTCAGAACTGTACCGACAGAGTGCAGTGCAGTGCACATAATGTGCAGTCCTACAGTCAGGATGCAGTCGCTCCTTCCCATTCCACAAGATACTGCACCTTTCCATCAAGTGTCACCCGACGAGCCAAAACTCGGTATTTTTCGCCACAAGCTATTCTACCTGCAGCACCAAAGTAACTAGTAATGGAGTTTTTCAGGTGATTGAGTTGCAACTCCTGATCTGCTAAGTTATTCAGGATTTCTGTGTTGAGTTCTTCAAATTGATAATCTTCTTTGCCTTCGTCATCTTTTACAACCTCTGAGTTCTGAGTCTGGAGTGCTCTTCTTGGAAGGCGGCCTCTTCTTCTACGCAAGTGTGGTATTGCAGCAGGCCAAGATCTGCCTGTGCGAGTTCGTTTTCTAGAGTCGGATAATCTGTGGAGAAAAAGGTGGATACTATTGTACTATTGTCCGCTGGGTTTTTTTTTTGGGGGGGGGGGGAAGACTTTTTGAGACAGGGTCTCCCTGAAGTCCCAGCTGGCATGGAACTCGTTAAGTAAACCAGGCTGGCCTTGAACTCAGAGATCCACCTGCCTGCCTCCGGAGTGCTGGGATTAAAGGCGTGTGCCACCATGCCCAGCTGATTTCAAAATTTAGAAAATTAATGTTGGGATTGGTGAAATGGCTCAGTGGGTAAAAGTGCATACCATTAGGCCTGATGACTTCAAGTCAATTCCTGGAACCACATGGTGGAAAGAAAGAACCAACTCCTATAAGATGTCCTCTGATCTCCACATATGCACACAAAATAAGCAAATGAATTTTTTTGTTGTTGTTTAGTTTTGTTGCCATTACTGGGTATTGAACCTAGAAGCTCATAAGGGAAAAATAATTGCTATTTTTAGATTGTGTGTGTGTGTGTGTGCACGTATGTGTGTCTGTGTGGATGCCACATGTGTATGGATGCCTATGGAGGCCAGAAGAGGGCATCCTAGAGTTGGAGTTACAGGTGTTTGAGACTCTCCTTCCCTACATGGATAGGGAACTGAACTCAGGTCCTCCACAGGAGCAGCAAGAGCTCTTAACCCCTGAGCAACTTTCCAGCCAAGAAAAAAATTTAATGTTTATGTTCTAAAAGCAAAAATATTGGGATGTGTGTCAATAACACAGAGAATCTATATGACTGCTTCTGAAAAAGCTTCAAAGACACATCTCTATCAACATCAACTGTTATTCAATTACCACTTGACAAAGGAAGAATCTGTAAGGAAATTAGTGAAGAATCAGAACATGATGTCCTTGCTTAAGTAAACGGCCCCTACCAATACTCATGCAGGCAAAACTAAATGTAGGGGTTCCAAATAAATAAATACACAAATAACTAAAAATAGGAGGGAGACTTGCTGGAAAAGAGGGGTTTGGTGGGAGGAGGGAGGAAAAAAAGAAACAGGGAGGGGACTCAATGTCTGCATGAAACTGTGAAAGATAAATTTTTTAGGAAGCTAAGAAACTTAAGAGGCTCAGGAAGTTACAAGATTCACAACTGTTGGGGAAAGGATACTCTTCTGTGGAGCTGCCTGCAAGCTGTGCAGAGACTTCCAGTATATGGCTTTTCTGAGCTGTCACCCATGCTGATGCCTTTACGTCACCCCAATAAACTCAATGGCTCACCAAGCTTAAAAAAAAAAAAAAAAAAAAAAAAAAAAAAGCAGAGGAAGAACATAAAGTAAAGTATCTACCCATAATGCCTGGAAATGCTAGACGAGGTAGTTTCTTTTGCACTGGAAGCACCCGTGAAGTCCACGTCTGAGGTATTAGATGAATGTGCAGTTCCCTCAGTTCTCCTGAGACAAAAGAATTCAAATGGTATAACAACTATATTACATAACAATAGAAATACTAATTCCCTCAAAAAGAAAACCCCTAGGAAAAAAAATAAATAATTATTTACCCTATAGAACAAGGTAAATCCAACGTAGGATTCTCTAAAACTGATTCCTTATCCTGGAAAATTATAAAAATTAAGAAAAAACAAACAGCATAGTTCTACTGTAATCAAAATAAAACATTAGCTTCTTAGTAATTACTTGAACCCTTACTGAGAATATGAGCAAACAAATCCTCTTACCAAAGGTGGCTCAGCAGTTTTCTGAATCATTTTTCTTGTATACGGGCCAGGGGGGCGACCTACAGATTTTTTCTTCCCTTTTTTTTCTATTCCATTGCTCACATCCCTGCAACAGAAAGTCATTATGTATTTAATCTTTGTGTAAAGCAAAAATGACAATGGCTTTCTATATGTAATTTAAAAATACAGCTCCTCTTTTTGTTAAGTACAAAGGGAAAAAGTGCTGTCTTTGCTCTAACTCTGGCATAAGCACACCACCTAAAGACTTAGAAATAACAAATCACGAAATTGCCATACTGCATAGATTTCAAAACCCTTAAGTTTATTACTTACTTCTTGGTCTCAACAATTTACCACTAAAAATGACTTCAAACTATTTAAACTCATGGAAATATCTATGTTAAAAATAGAGTATCAAGAAAGGTTCTTTAAATACAGAGATACAGTGCTGTACATAGTATCATATACATGTATATATTCATGAATTCGTGAATAACACTATGAGAAACAACCAAGCCCAATCAAGAACGCAGAATATGAAGGAAACATAAGGAAGCCCTCATCCTGGGATGGAGCCACTTATAAATAAAACTTAGAAAGAGCTGGAAAATCATTCTTAAAATGCTAAATACCAGGCAACAGAAAGGAAAAAAGTATGATAGTTAAGAATTCCTCTAATAGAAGGAAAGCACAAAAGGGTTAAATAACAATATATAGAGCATTTCTCTCATTAACTCCATAAACAACAGTTTCCATAGACAAGATATGTGGCAGGAATACAAAGATGTTTCCTGTGCTGTATAAGAGCAAGCTAATAAAAGCCCATGAGGAAGTTATCAGCCAAGTTCAATGAAAGAAACAGAAAAAGAAAAGGAACTACAGTAGACTAGAAAGGAGGAGGAGAAAAACAGGAAAAGCTAAAAGTGAAAAGTATGTACAAGAACAAAATGGAGAAAAAAGAGAGATTAAGGCCTGTGGGTCCAAATCTTAAGGAAAGGATGGATGGATATACATTTTGTTGTTTTGTTTGAAACAGGGTCTCCCAGTAGACCCAGCTGACCTGTAACTCCCTATGCAGACCAGGTTGATTTCACAGATATCCACTGGCCTCTGCCTCCTGAATGCTGGGATAAAGGAGTGCACAACCATACTCGGCTGGATATGTACTTTTTTAAAGAAAACAAAATGCTTTAAAAGGACCACTATACTAAAAATAATACACTCACACTAAAAGGATCAATGATTACATAGGGCCCAGAAGGAACACAGGACACTTGAAGGAAGCTAAGCCTTTTGTGGTAGCATCAGATGATCTGAGATGCCACTGGTGAAGCATCCCATCAACCTCATGATAGCAGTAAGATGCTTGTGGGGTTCTTTTTTCTCCAATTTTTGATGGCAATTACAGGTAAAGGATTAGATCAAATTTAAAAAAACAACAACAACAACAACAAAAAAAAAAAAAACGGAAAGACTAATAATAAGCATTTTTCCCTCTGAAATGTCACCTTAAGTAGCATCTACTTAACACAACCTTCAAATGGCTGTGATGTGCTGTCACTGTTTCTTAGTTACACTTTCTCATTCTCCAGAGAAACTATCCACATCTTTACTCACTCTAAATTTCCCCCTGCACAACCCTCTTAAATGATCTTATATTCTCATACTTCTCTGAGAAAACAGACCACCAGACAATGACTTTAGCTTCCCATTTCCATAATCAGTATCTCTAGCCATCTTTTGTTTTTTTTTCAAGCCATTTCAACAGAGAGATGCTTTTCCTCCCACCAAAACCATTCTCAAATTAAGTCAGAAGACCCTTGCCCTTTGTATTCTCAAGAGTTTACAAAATCTGCAATTAGGTCCACTTTCTCCTACATCCATCTTTTCTTATTCACTGGGTCATTTTTATTAGCATACAACATAGGCTGCAATTATCTCCTGAGCACTAAAATAACCATCACTCCCTACTCCTACCTCCTCTTCAGCCATCATTTGGTTGTGCGCTTTGTTTCCCAGTAAAATTTCTGAGCTTTGACATTTACCTTAGTCCAGTCTCATTCAGAATTCTCTTTATCACTTTGACTATGTTAATGTCCCTTACGCATAGAAGCATGTTTTTAATATATACATCAGGAAGTGCTGGATTCAATCACAACTCAACCAAATCTTCACTACTCCAAATCAACTGTTTTAGTCAAAGTGTCCATTACAAAATGCTACAGTGCTCAGTAAACATGTC
Source organism: Eospalax fontanierii (assembly GCA_035773235.1). NCBI lineage: Eukaryota > Metazoa > Chordata > Mammalia > Rodentia > Spalacidae > Eospalax > Eospalax fontanierii. The sequence continues at coordinate 26,924,170 of CM069543.1, read as the reverse complement.
TCTCACTTTTTACTAATACCCAGAACAGTTTAACACATCCATCTTTCTTGGAACAATCCTCTTCTCCTGGTTTCCATGACACCAAACTTCCTGGTTTTCTCCTATCTTTCTGGTCATACTTTTTTAGTGTCTTTTACTTATTTCTTTCAAATTTATAAATGCTATCAAGACACTATTAAAAGTCACATTCTCTTCTCTCCTTGTTCCCTAGTTTTATTCATTCACCTGGCTTTAGAAACCAGTTTTCAAAGTTTATCACCTGTCCTAACCTCTTCTGCGAGCTCCTTATCTACAAATGAAGTCCTCTGTGTGCCATCACAGACACTCTTCATAAGAAACTCAAACTCAAATGGACAGAAACAGAAAATTGGTCACATCACCTTCTTCCATTCCTGCCCATTTTGGTAGAAATACTAGCATCTATGACGTTACCTGAGTCACAATCAGTTATCTTGTCCTCATCCCCTTTCTCTCATCAATTCAATTCATTAGTAATTCTGACTGCCCTGAAAAGAATTTCCAAATCTATTCCTTCCATTTGACGACCTATTCCTTCACAAGCATCTCCTAAGACAAATCTAAGACCTTGTTTTGTCTTATTTCATTTCTAACCCTGTATTACCACTTCTTGAAATATCATGCAGAGAATTTCTGAAGGACAATTAAATCTGCTCATGTCTTTAAATTACAGATGGGGTGGAGCGGTAGGGGGGGATAATCCAGGTTACTGATACTGATACTTCCAAGTACTCCGAAGAGACCATACAATACACATTTTAATAACAAGCTAAAGAGAAAAACTAAGCCACAGATCAACTTTTACCTTGAATCAGATATAGGTTTGGATGCCTTTCTGCCTTTAATTTTAAATTCATGGGATGTTCCTTCAGGTTCTTTTTCTGCTTTGAAAGCCACATTTGGTGGCACAGGAGGAACACGAATTCGCAACCCAAACAAATGCTTCTTCTTCTTTATTTCTTTCCCAGACATAAACCTAAATTTTTAAAAAAATTAACTAAAATTTTAAAAACTGCATACATATATACATGGAAGACCCTAACTTTTAACTTCAAAGATAGGGTCTTATACATGAAAGTCACCCAATACCACAAAAACCTTTCCCCTTCATTTCCTTGATTCCGAAAGCTAGGCCACAGTAGGCATCATGGGAGGAAGGGACAGAACAGGGACAGGGGAAGTATTGCTCCCCTTTTCTCTTAAACAGCTTCTGATTAGGTGTGCTGAGAACTTCTGAGGATCACTTGAATTCTCGGGATTTGAGGTTGTTTCAGAGTCAGGGTCTCATTATAAGGCCAAACTGGCCTTCAACTCATGAATCCCCTCCCTCAGCTTCCCAAGCGCTGAGATTACAGAATGTGCCACTGTTCCTAGCTCTGAACCCAGGCATTTGAGGCCAGTCTGAGCACACATCAAGGCCTTGTCTCTAAATAATTCATGGTTAAACATCTTAAAGCAAGGAAGATTATTTAGTCCCAGTATTTTAGTGTCATCTGTTAGAAATATCAGGTAGTGAAAAAGTTTTTAAATTCTATTTCAGAGTAAACTTGCAGTACAGAAAATTTGATTCAAAATAATTGAAAAAGAGATAGACTAATACTAAAGGCCCAGAAAATAAAACAAGTATACAGTAAGCCAGACATGGGATTGAAAGCAACACAGACCCAAAAAGTGTTATTTTAGTGGGGGACAACTCTGAAAATCATGCTCCCCTGCCCTAGCTTTTAGTCTGAATTCAGGGTTTTTATTCTCAACACCTCCATATACTTTAACTGTTCGACAGCCTCCCTAGCCACAAACCCACTATGGCTCGACTGGAAGGTTCTTCCACTCTCACAAATCCTGAAGAACATGGAGCTCTACCTCATTTCTACCGTAATGGGTTTATGACACTATTGGAATGAAGAATTCAGTTGCATACAGTATTTTTATCAACTATAATTTATCAACTAGCTTATAGCTTTTTAAGCTGGTTTAAAGATCTAGTTACTAGTAATTAAAACATCTACTATGAAAATGCTGTTGAGTTCAAAACATTAACTTGTTAGAAAAAAATTTCTAATACAATTTAATAATTTGTTGGAGGATCTGCATACATCCATTTTTAAAATCTCTATGGCATTTTGATTTTGAAAATACTTTCAAGAAATGCAGGCATGCTGGTTAAAAACAAAGAGGGAGAAAAGGAGAATGAAATAATATAGAAATAATATTATCTGAGACCACGTAGACCAATACTTCTTTTCTTTAACTGACAGCAATAACTAATCTTAAAACCGTAAGAGATCCTTTATCTTTTGCATATTCCTACCAGCTAACAAAGTTTTATCTTCAGTATTTTACATTACAGAAATAAGGTATCACTGAGTATGCTTCTTCAAGAAAACAGGCTGAATTCCCCCCAAAGCAACTGGTATGCTTCCCACCCACACACTCTCAGCTGTATTGGTCTTTCCAGTTTTCTTGACCAAGAGAGAACAGGACCTTAAAACGTTTAAGATGATTTGTACTTGATGCATACACCAATCCGTAATTCTCAACCAAAGCCATTAATCCTTATGTTTCTATCTATCTCCCTCATAGGGATACATAAAATAAATCAACTTACATGGTCTTGTAATCATTTAATGCCTCCAGAACATGCTCATATCTTTCAGATTTTGGTGTGTCTGCCAGCTGTGAAGTATCAAGAAACAATTTAATGCACTCCAATTTCATCCATTACTAATATACAGGTGCTAAACAGAGGCAAAGGATGCAAAGGAAAGTGTACTGGGTAGAGTTCAGAAGACCTAAGTTCTGTTCCAAGCTCTCAAGACTTCTGTTACAAGAGTATAAATCTTACACTAATTCATTCACTATATGAAATAAATGGAGTATTTGTGAAGGAACTACAAATCATAAACACTACTAGATTGGTATTTTATTATTAGTCAATATTCAATTTCTTAAAATTCTATGACCCAAGGAAATAATAAATTAGAATATTATCTTAATATTTACATGAAGGTTCCTAAGTAGTATAAATAGTAAGAGGTATGTAAGATGGTTTTTCCTAGTATTTCCAATATTATACACAATCTCTATAATAACAAAATATTTTAAACTAGAGGGATTATTTTCATAACTGAAGGCTTTATTTAGTTGGACCAAGACAGCTTAGTAACTTTTTACCTTCACAAATCACATCAAAATCCACATATTCAACATTCCATTTTATTCCATTAGCACCAACCTCATCTTTCTGTTCACCTTCAAAATCTAAAAGTTGGCCCAACAAACAAAAATTCTGAGTTATAAAAAGACCACATTAAAATCACAAAGAATTTTAAAAAACAAAAAAAGGAAATCTTGAAAATACCTCACTTGGCTTTTAAATTTACAGTAGTATATTTGTAAATTACCAGTTGAAATTCCTGAGCCTCACAACGATATCAAGTGAAAAGGCAAAACAAAACAAAAACTGCCAAGAAGAATGTTGGAGTTAGAAGAGACTTGATGTCATTACTTCAACTCTGTTTTACAGAAGGATTAATATTGGGTGAAATGAACTGCTCAAATTCCCCTGGCTAGTCAGAGACTAAGAACCAGCACTTGAACTCTTGGAAGTCAGTCCACACCATCAACACTGTGATGCTAGGTCAGACACATGCCTATCACTACTGTGCCTTGCTTCCACTGCAATTCCTAAGATGCTCTGAGACAGAGAATTTAGGAAAGGGAGCTTTTGAGGATGAACCTAGGGTCTCCCTCATCAAAAGAATACACTCCACCTTTTGAAGTACACTCTCAGGCACAGAATTTCTATTTAAGGAAGAATAAAGAACCAGGTTTTAAAGTCTATAAGAAAATAAATAAGCAATAGATATAATTCAACCTACCACCATACTATACTTCTACAAGAAAACCAGTCTTAATCCACTGATAAAAGCTAATAACACCTGCTGAATTCCATAGGCATTGCAGGCAAGCAAAACCTCACGTGAACTCTTCTGTTCAACAAGACTGCTCTGCAAATATTTAAAAGAAGCTAGTGCGTCTAAGTTTGAGATCAGGTTCAAATTTTTGTCTGTTTGTCTGTTTGTGAGGGTTGAATTTATTATCGACACAGGGTCTCCCTGTAGCCCCAGCTAATCCAAACCTATGTAGACCAGGCTGGTATAGATCTTCCTGACTCTGCCTCCTGGGTGCTGAGCTTAAAGATGTGTGCCACCACAGCAGGTTCAAGTTTTTAACAGCCACATCATATGACTACTTCATATATACCTTATAGCTAATTCTTTCTGCCTTCCCCTCTCACCATACAAAATCTGAAATCACATCAAATGCAATCTTATCAAACTAAAATCTCTCATTGTACACCTGTTCTTTACAAGTAAAAGCAAACCTCTGTAATGCCCCACCAACCCCCAGGGCCTGAGGACTAAACCTCACACATGATGATAGGCAAGTGTCTTATCAATGAGTCATATCTCCAGTCCTCTTCTTTCTTTTTTTTTTTTTTTTTGAGGAGTTTTAAAAAAAAAAAATCGTCGGCTGGCCTCGAACTAGGTAGCTAGGGCCTTGTGCATGCTAGGAAAGAACTCTACCAACTAAACTACAGTCCCAGCCTTTTTATTTCTTATTGTGGGATGGGGTAATAAAAGTCTTGTTATGCAACCCAGCTGGTCTCCAAACTTTCAGCAACTTGTCTCTACCTCCCTAGTACTGAGATTTCAAGCTGGCGCGACCATGACGGGCTTACTTTTCAGACATAGTCTCACTAAACTGCCCCACACCGGCCTTGAACTTGTGAACCTCCTGACCTAGCCTTCCAACTGGGATATAGGGCTATATCACAAGGTCTGACTCTTCTTTTATTATTTATTTATGTGCTGTTTGTTTATGTGTATGAGTGTTTTGCTTGTGTATATGTAAGTACACCTGTGTCGATTACTGCCCATGGAGGTCAGAAGAGGGTGTCGGATCCCCGGAATTAGAGTTACAGACAGTTGTTAGCTATTACAGACAGTTGTTAGCTACCATGTGGGTGCTGGGAATCAAATTCAGATCCTCAGTGATCTTCATTGCAGAACCACCTCTCCAGCCTCCCCCTCCTTATTTTTAAAAGACAGGGTTTCACTATGTAATCATGGTTAGCCTAGAGCTCACTGCCTAGACCAGTGATTCTTCAGCCTCTGCCTCTGCCTCTGTCTTTTTTGTGTGCCACCCCACCAATTATACATGTTCTTAATCCAATTTTGTTTTCAGCTGAAATTTTCCAGATGATGTTTTCTCTTGATCCCGAAATATCCTTTCCTAAGACAAAGACAGAACCCTAAAGCGCTCTTTTATAATCTCCCTTAATTAAGAATGTTTCCAAAGGCCAGGTATGGTGGTGCATGTCTGATGTCTGGTCTACATAGCAAGTTCCGTCAGCTGGAGCCACAGAAAGACCCTGTCTCAAGCCCCATCCCACAGGAAAAAAAAAAAAAGGTTCCAAAAACACTGATCTTTGTAACTTTTTTCAATCAATTACAAATCTATTTAACTTTGACTTCAATTAGTTCATATTTCAGGGTCTTATTTGAAGTAGTTATATTGCATACACCAAGCTTACAGCATTTAAGAAAGCAGTGCTATACACGATCTTCTTTAAAAAAAAAAAAAAAGGACTAAAGTTCCTGTAGAACTCTCTACTTTATATAGGACTATATATTTTGACTCATGGAAGAGGCCCGCTTTGTATGTTATACAAATTAAAGTGCAACTGTAATTGTGCAAATCAGAATATCTATATTAGAACAGCATCATACACTGGATTTGGCATCTCATTGTAAGATTTAAAAAATGTGTATCACCACCATACAACTACAGTTTTTGATGTTTGGGCTTGTTTCTGAGACAAGGTTATTATAACGTTCATGTGGCCTAGGCTGGCCTTGAAACTATGACCCCCAGAATCAGCCTCCTGAGTGCTTGGATTGTAGGTATGCACCCACATGTACACTATATTTATTTTCAAGTTTATGTATTTCTGTACAAATGTAAATGATAACATACCCTTTAATTACCAAAACTAAGTTTCATGTCACATAAGCTTAAGTATGCCCATATTTTTTTTAATTTGCCATCTATACACTGTATATTTAATACTCAAGGATCTATGTACTGTTGTTAATCAGACTTATTACACTTTAAAATATTCTACCACATCTATTATACTACAGTCTTCTCCAGCTGTAGTAATTCTGCCACAGCACTGCCTGAAAAGGGAGCATTATATATACTGCTGCTATCAATCTTAGGTGTTCTAAAATTTTAAGACTATAATTAACAGAAACTGGACTGTTCTTATTATAGAACAAAGACTTAAAATCACAGTAGAAATTAAAGACAACTGGTAGCAAGCAAATTCCAGAATATATTAGTATTTTAAGCAACAGTGACACTTCAATTAAAAACATTAAATTGTTATTATGGTTTTACTTTTACTATATTTTAAAAAAATATTTTATTATTTTTATTTTATGTGTATGTGTGTATTGCCTGCCTTTATGTAAGCATACCTGTGTCACACAATGCTGGAGGAGGTCAAAAGAGGACATTGGATCCCCTGGATTGGAGCTACAGTTGTCAGTCACTAGCTGAACCTGGGTCCTAAGCAAGAGCAGCCAGTGCTCTTAACCACTTAGCCATTTCTCCAACCCTGACCGTTAATATATTTTTTTAATTATAAGTGTTTGGGAGTATCTTGCCTGCATTTATGTAAATGTACCCACCAGGTGTACACAATGCCTGCAGAGGCCAGAAGAGGGCATCGGATCACCTGGAAGTGGAGTTATAGGTGGTGGTTAGTGGCCGTGAGGGTGCTGGGAACTGGACCTGGGTCCTGGACCTCGGTCCTCTGCAAGAGCAGTCAGTGCTCTTAACCACTGAGTCATCTCTCCAGTTCCCTCAAGTTTAATATTGCTACATTAAGTATTTTTATTATCACCAAGAAAAATATTTCAAAACAGTATTATCACAAATTGTGCTAATTATATATAATAATCACAAAGATGTTTAAGAGGAAACATGACATAGAACTATGAAGTATCTATGACACAGAACTATCAGGCAGGAACAGTGGCCTATAATCCTGCACTCAGGAGACAGAGACAAGAGGATCACTACAGTTTTGATGCTAGCTGGTTTATATAGCAAGTTCCAGGCAGGCGAGGGCTACATAGTAAGGCTTTCTCAATTTTTTTAATTTAAAAAAATTATCATTATCTTCTGACACAGTTTTTAAAAGTTTGAACTTCCCTGTACAGCAACTCCATAAATTAGTCAACTAAGAAAAAAAGATCTTAAGTTTCTTCTAATAGATACCAGAAGTTCAGCTGGAAAGAAGATGCCTCAAGTTCATAAACTGACCCTTATCTTTTAAAATAGCATGTAATTTTTATGATTTCATCTTTAGTTTCAAATAAAATCTGGACATTTAATTTTAATAAAGCATTGTAACAGGAGCTGGAGAAATGGTTCAGCAGTTAAGATGCCTCAAGTTCATAAACTGACCCTTATCTTTTAAAATAGCATGTAATTTTTATGATTTCATCTTTAGTTTCAAATAAAATCTGGACATTTAATTTTAATAAAGCATGGTAGCAGGAGCTGGAGAAATGGTTCAGCAGTTAAGAGCACCTGATGCTCTTGCAGAGCATCAGTTCTCAGCACCCACATGGCGGCTGACAAAGGCTTGTAACTCTAGTTCCAGGGGATCCAACGCCCTCTTCTGACCTCCAAGGACACTGCGTAACACAAGTGCTCTTACATACTTGCAGGCAATACACTCATACATATAACTTTTTTTTAATGACAAATATTTTTAAAACATGGTAGCATCAGAAATAGATTGCACTGTCTACATATCACAAAAAGTAATGCAGAATTTTATTATGTGATACATGAAATGTACTAACAGGTATACAAATGGGCATATAAAGTACTGAAAAGAATCATGGATGGAAGGAAATGTAAAATGAATACCTTAGAGCATAAAGCATTAAGATGACTATAAAGACACTAGCCAGTCATGGTGGCATACACCTGTAATCCCAGCACTCTGGAAGCTGACAGAAGAGGAACCCAAGTTAGAAGCCAGCAAGACTTTGCCTCAAAAAAGAAACAAAACAAGACGGAAAACCCTGTAGATACTATTAGGTGCCTTATCCCCAACTTACTACTACTGGTTTATTAGTTTATTCAAAGTTTTTTGAAATGTCTCCTATAACTCAGCTTGGCCTTGAACTCACTATGTAGACTAAAATGGTCTTGAACTTCTGATCCTCCTGACTGAACTTTCCAAGTAGTTTAGTAACATTTATCAAACTAGTAAGCCATCAAGTTCCTCTCAAAGTTCATTTTAAAAGTCATTCAGCAGAAAACAAGATATTTAAATTGTATTTATTTTTAGTGTGTGTGAATGACTGGGTGAACTCATGTGCCACACATGCATATAGAGGTCAGATAACAGTAAAATGGAGTTCTATCTTTCCGCCTTTATGTGGAAATCCAGGGATTGAACTCAGGTTGCCAAGCTTGTGAGGCAAGTGCCTTTGCCTGCTGTGCCATCTCACCATCCAAGAATTATTACTAAAGTCTAATATCTAACTCTGAATACATCTTATATCAATTGAATTTCAATAATAACCTAGATGATTTTAACTATTTATGATGCAAGTATTCCTTTGATTTTATGTACCTAATGTACCAACTACATATGTGCATATTATGCTATTCCTCATGCTCCATCAAACCTTTAAAGCCAATGTATCTTTGATATTCTATCTAATAAGAGCTTTATAAATCCAAGCCTAAAAGCTACAAAGGCAGAAATTCCTCCTAAAATTTGAATTAGCACAATTTTAGCTCAAGAATCCATGACTTACCTTTTTTTTTTTTTTTTTTAATTATCATTGGATTTGTAGCCCTGGTTGGCCTAGAACTATGTAGACCATCCTGATCTTGAACTCATTGACAACCATCTGCCTCTGACTCCAGAAAACTGGGATCAAAGGCGTGTGTCACCATGCCCGGCCTTAATTCCAAGCATTAAAGGGAAAAAGATATTCCTACCTTAGTTAAAAAAATCTGTGTAATTTAAAAAATAAATTTTATTTATTATTGCATTGGAGTGTGTGTGTATAATGTGCGTGATGTTAGAGACAATTTTGGGGAGTTGTTTCTCTTTCACCTTTACATGAGTTCCAGGGATTGGACTCATATTGTAAAGCTTTCATAGCAAGTGTCTTTACCCACTGAGCCATATCACTGGCCCAATAATCCATGTTTTAGTAATCCTAAATAAAATGTAAAAATAAGGCAACCATAAACTTAATTTTCTGTGTTATTTTAGTTTCAAAATATTTTTCAAAGAACATACATTGCTTTTCTTTTTCTTTTTGAGACAGGCTCTCACCCTGAAGGCCAAATTGATGTTAAACTTGTGGCAATTCTCCTGCCTCCATTTCCCTCAGCTGGGATTGCAGGCATATGCTACCACATCCAGCAAAGGAAGTCACAAATGAGACATCAGAATAAGTCACTTCATAACTCATTATTCAAATACTAACTGGACCCCACCTTAGCTACAAATCAGAAACATGAGGGAACCCCAATAAGGGAAGAGGAACACTGGCTACATTTCTAAGTTTATAGAAAATGTAGAAAAAAGGGAAGAGAAATTATATGTAGATACCCAATACAAAGACTTTTCCTCTCCATTCTACCTTGAACTACAATGATTCATAGTTCAAAATATGGAAGAATTAAATTTACTTTCTCCATCTACAAATTATCTAAGGCAAGGAACCCAAGACAAAAGAGGACTAGTTTTGATATCCTTATCAAAGTTCATTCTCTCCCAGAACTAAAAATAAAAGCAAAGTTTAGCTATCTGACTTATTTATGTGTCTTGTTTGTTTTTCACAAAAAGAAAACAAAACAAAAGACATCAAGCAGCTCTAAGACCACCTACCTCTCCAGGGTGCAATCTATCCCAGTTTTCATTAATGTATGTCATAAGCTCAAGTTCAGAATCAAAGTACTTCTTCTTGTGAATAACACTTAGGTTGTAAAGGCATAGGTGTGCTATATCTACCCTGGAATCCAAAAATAATCAAAATATACGAAAACAGTGTTTTTGATTATTGTTAAGAAATCAGTTTCTTTATAAAACCAGTATAACAAATCAAAGTGAAGTATTTAGCTGGATTGAAGGTTAATAGCCTAAGCCATATTCACAACACAGTAAATCATTGCATATGAAGAAACTGGAAAGCAGCTGCATAACATTTACTTATCTGAAATAATTATAAACTAAAATGTATCCAAAATTATTCCTAAATGCATTCAAAGGAGATATGACTATAAAAAAAAAATTACTTATAATTACGACTTCTGTGTTTTACTACAAGTAAGCCACAGAGTAGACTATACTTTACAGGGCCTTATGTCATCTGATTGGTGAATTAAAACTTCATCTGTTCCTAAAATATGTAAAACACGATAAAAATTTATAAATACTTAGCATATGTATTAGATCTCCAAAATCCCTCACACTTCCCACAAATAATTACTACACTGAAGCAGACACTGTCATATTTTTTATCTATGTCTCTTGTGTTACTCTGAAGGCAATAAAAAAAAAAAAAAAACCTGAAAACACAAATAAGAATTTGAAGTCTAAAACGTATCTGAAAGCTATATGTATACCATTCGATAATGAATGGCTTATTAATTTAACAATAAAATGGAGTATTCTTGGTGGGTGGCATAGGCCTTGTAGGTTACTGAAAGAAATAAAGCCAAGCAAAAAGAAAAACAAAATTTTAAGCCAAGTAAATATGTATAGAAGGTTTAAGAATATGGCACCTTTTAAAAACGGAAATGTCCATGCTTACCACTGTAATGGTAGACGTTTGAGGTATTCTGGTCCAGAACTGCAGACAGAGCAAATAAATGTATAAAACCTAAAGAAAAAAGGAAAAGTTTTATAGTGAGCAATCAAAATTATAAACTACTTAACAATTATATTTATCAAGTAAAGGCCCTATAATTAATGTTAGGACTGATACACAAATCAAAATGTAATTTCAATTATGATACCACGATTTGTTTTCTAATAATAATAAATAATAACACACAACTCCTATTTGGGGGATAACAACAACGTCTTTAACCATAGAGAATTCTGAAGTTCACACAGATTCATAGGTACGCACAGTTTACTTATAGTTTATGTGAACCAAAATCTGGACTGGCTATTTCTATAAGCACTGTTTCATTCAAAGCTCAAAGTAACCTGCAAGATAAACTCAATAGAGACCAAGGTCAAAAAGCAGCATTTCTTACAGAAACCAAGATTTAAGCCAAGGTATTTTCAATGCCAAATTTACTATTCTATTTCCCAGTTTTTTATGCTAGAGCTCACTCTGCAATCCAAATACTCTGTCACAGAAAGCACATTATGTCTGCCTTGGAAAGTATTTAAACCTACTAGGACATAAATTGTTGGTAACAAAGTCCTATAGCTTTTTCCAATTGTGTCAGAAGATTCTCTCCAATGGTTTTTTGTTTGTCTGTTTGCTTGCTTGTTTGTTTTGAGACAGGGTCTCACTACGTCTCCCAGTTGGCCTAGAACTTTCTATACAGGCCAGGCTGGCCCCAAACTGACACAGATCCACCTGCCTTTGTCTCCACGGTACTGGTAGGGGATCAAAGGTCTACACCACTACTCAGCTCCTTTGAGATTCTTGAAAAACTGGTGCCACTGAAAAATAGTTTCAAGAACCCTGGAGTGACAGAAATTAATGTAATCATTGAGATAGTATTTAAAGGCTTTTTGGAATAATATCCAAAAGCATGAAAATGATGTGTAAGCATGCTTATTATTCAGTAATTTCTCTCAGTTGATCTCTTTACACAATGCTGTTAAAATTATGTTGGAAATATGAAACTGCAAAAGAACCACAATTACAAGGCCACAAAACCAAACCCATCAGTAAAGTGAAAGTGCCCTTCTTACCTATCTCCAAACAGCATTGGCTTTTGAAGGCATTGCACACAAGCCTCATGAAACCACTGCTTACATTTGCAGCACTGTAGCATCTTTAAATACCAGCTATAAGAAACAAAGACTAAAATTACTACGTTTTTAAACAGTAGTTTAAAAACTACTTACTTACTATGCAGCCCAAGACTGGCCTCCAACTCATAATCCTCCCTCGTATTATAGGAGGGAAGCACATCCCCAGTGCTGAGATTACAGGTGTGTGCCAACATGCTATCGATGAGATAAAAGGTTAATTTTTCTAAAATAACATGGCATTACTCACAAAACACTTCTGATGAAAGTATTACATTTTGGCTGTACATAGTTTATTTTTTCCCTAAAAGGTTTTTTATATCAATTACTGCATCCTTCCTCTTCTATTATGGGAATTTATATGCTCTCCAAACATATTTATAAATAATTTTTAAAGGGTACAAGTATGTAATCTGTAAACTGACTTATTACCAGCTGGTACATTAAAAAACCATAAAGTGCATGGAAATGGCTCAGTGAGTAAAAGGTTATTTTTAAAGGCATATGAATATTCACAATTCATTTAAAATTTTCAGAATAACCAGTCTTCTGCTAAGATGTTTTTCAAATACATGGACATGAGCAAAAACAAGTTATAGGATAGGTGGAGGGAGGAAAATAGGGAGAATGGTATTTTCTCCCAGTAGCTTTTTTTTTTTAATGAATAATTTCATGCATGTCCAATTCACTGTCATTCCTATACCACCATCAGCAATAGTAAGACAAAACAAGCCTAGTTATGAGTACCTGTAATCCCAGTACTTGGGAGGAGACCTTCGAGTTTGAGGCCAGCCTGGTAGCATATACATAGTGAGACCCTGTCTCAAACAACAACAATAAGAAAGAGTTCTTCAAAACAGAATTTAAAAAATAAATAAAAATAATATAATGTAAATAAATCAAAAATCACTTAAATAACTGAATTTACTTACTCTCCAGGGCCTCCACAGTAGCAGTAACACTGCTGGACATTGGTTTTATGACCTGCATCCCATTCAAGGTCTGCCACGCTATAGGGTAATGTCTGCTTCATGACTTGCAATGCTTTGGCATTTGGTCCTTTCTTAAGCGCACCACCCCTCTATATATTAGAAGGAAAACATTTCAGAGTGAAGGTCAAATTTTTGTAACAAAATTTTCTAATTTGTAATTCTACAATTCAAAAACACTTCTGATACTTCCAAAATAGTTTCCATTCTAAATTTCTATCACACTACACTGTTTAATCTGTCTGCTTAATTATCTATTTATTCTGTTGTATTTCAATATTTCCCCAATTCCCACACCACTCTCAGAAGATAAATAATTGCAAGTCATTTAAGTATCATTAACAATAAACAGTAATTCTAACCAGTATTAGTGCTAATTTCATTCAAAGAAACTTATCAGTGTACACAATCATTACAATGATAACGCCTTACAAATTCCGTTTAGGGCTTTAGCCCAAAATACTTTTAAAAGATACCTTTGTTGTTGTTGCAAAAACACACTGTCGACAGAGCCATTTTTCATCTGAATCAATCACACTCGAATCAATATGAGGTGTATGACACAACTGATGATACCCTTAATATCAAAAAGAGCATAAAGCAAATTCTATTTTATTAATAAATACTGCAGAACATAATTTCAAGAAGCCATTTTAGCATCATTTCCTACATTACAAGTGATGAACAAACTTATGCTAACAGTTTCAAATTAACAATGTAAGTATTTTTCAGTCATTAATTTTCCAATGGCTGAGTAGGTAACAAAAACTTTTCAATAACAGTAAAAAAAAAAAAAAAATTTCAATATTTACCTTGACCACACTTATCACATATGACCATTTCATTGGGAGCTTCTGAATACTCTTCTTGACATATTGTACAGACCATTTCCCCACTTCCACTGGCTCCTGAAATATTTAAAGCATACATTAAAGAGTCAAGAAGAACTACACAGAATTTTGATGACTCAGTGGGTAGCTGTAAGGGCAGTATTTGTTAATTAAATAACTATATACAAAATATTCTTTTCTTTGTTCCCAAGGTATGTTCTTTCCACCTCTAACTTAAGACGCCTGTCTACATATTTCAATCTGCTATTGGGCAAGGGGCATAATTTCAATTGTCCTCAGGTAGCATTTCCTACTACTGATTTCAAATATTCCCACGTTAGGGATTATAGATGGAGTTGGAGACTGGAGGATATTGCAGAACAACTGCAGAAAACACAATTACTCAGGTAATATCTGAATTAACTCATCCTACATCATTAACATCATGAAACTATAGGGAAAAGGCAAGGAAGTTATGGGTATATTCGATTCTTCCTGGACACAAGTATAATTCTTTGTATTCATTAATCACGAAAAGAATTTGGACACCAATTATTTCATCTTGAAATCTGGAAATATGGTGTCTAACAATGCACTCAAACAGAATAATACTGTAACAAAAGTTAGGGGTGCCAATTATATTTGTTACCTAAGTAAGAAATTACTTCTTCTTTAAACACTTTTAAAAATTTTTCCAAAATTAAAATGTTAATATCCCAACACAATTATAATTTCTAATATCCTCCTTTTGCCTATTTCAATATACCTAAAATAATATACACTACTTATATACAGACAATAAATGCTTACAATTTTATGTTATAAACCAAGCATTATGTTGTGTTCTTGAAATATTTTGTTTAATTCTATAACTAACTTTCCTTTGTGGTTTTCTTGAGAAAGGTTCTCACTCTGGAGCCCAGACTATCCTGGAACACACTATGTAAGCCCAAAGTGGCCTTGGAACTCATGGCACTGTTCCTAACTACCCTCCCAAGTGCTGAAACCACAGGTGTGAGGCCCCACACCCAGCATCTACAACTAACTTATCAAGTCAATATACTATTCATAGGGAAGAAGCGATATTTAAGCAGATAAAGGAACCCTCAGGAAGAAAGTATTAACGCTAGGATTCAAACCCAGATGTGCAAGAATCCATGTCCTCTCAACTATGCAATGCTTCCTTTCACCAATACAAGGTAACAGTTCTTCTATCAAAAGCATTTTCACACAGCCAGCTTTCAAAATTATAACTTCTAATAGTTGCATAATATTCCATCTAGTGGAAGAAAACAAATTTACTTCATTACCTCTATTTGTGCACAGGTAACATAAGTTACCAATTTTTGTTTTGCCTACTTTTTGTATTTGTTTGTTTGTTTGGGTCTTTTGTTCCTTCTCAATTTTGTTTTCCTTCCTGGTACACTTGGTGGGACTTGCTCTATAGTTTCCTAGCTTATAGCTCCAATCTGAGAATAACCAAGCAGTCTAAGCTTGAAAACTCTCAAACTAAACAAGTGGTTCTCAAGAAAGTGGTCCCAAGCCCTAGCCAGAAGTAGTTGTCCAAGATGACTCCAACTATATTCATGTGGACTGATGAGGGGAGACAATCCTTCAAAAAAAGAAAGAGGGGGAATATTAATCCATTAAACTGTATGTATTCATCAAAAGAAATAACCCTAAGAAACCTGGGAATTATTTTTTTACTTGTGAAATCAAGGATAACCTCTTTTACCATCAAGTTTATAAGAACATTCCTACACAGCTTATGGTCTACTATGGTCATAAGACAAACTAAGCTGTCTTTTCATCTTAGAAATGCCAAATGTTGAGCTGAAGAGAGATCACAGTGCTAAGAGCATTTGCACTACAATCAGAAAGACCAGGGTTCAGATCCCAGCACCCAAATCACAAGCGAGGCAACTTTGCAAGAGCTTTTAACCTGCAAGCCCTAAGAAGAGTGGAGTCAGGATCAATAGGATTGCTGACATCTCACCCAGGGAAGAACTAGTCACAGGCTACCTCAAAGGAATAGGTGGAAAGTCATAAAGGAAAATACCTGCTTCTCTCCTCTGGCCTCCACACATATACACACATACACACACACACACACACACATAAATCTTCAAGAATGAAAGAAATATAAAATATTTTATTTAAAATAAAGCTGTAATGGGGCTGGTTAAGTGGGGCTCAGTGGTTAAGACACATACTGCTCTTGCAGAAGACATGCTTGGTTTCCAGCACTCACTGGGTAGCTCACAACCACCTATAACTCCAGGTACAAGGGACCTGACACCTCTGGCCTCCAAGGGCACTAGCCCTAAAGTATATACTCACACCTACATAATTAGAAAATATAAATTAAAATTTTAAAAATTAAAAAATAAGGTCTGGGCATGGTGGCACATGACTTTAATCCTAGCACTCAGGAGGCAGAGGGGGCTGATTTCTGTGAAGCCAGCCTGTTCTATACAGTGAGTTCCAAGCCAACTGGGGCTACAGGGAGACCCTGTCTCAAAAAGACCAATAAAACAAAATAATTAATCATAAAACACTAATGTGACACAATAGGTGGGATGTTTGTGGGATAGGACCTCTCATTTTTTACCACTTTCTATCTTTGTATGTCATTCACTTTCTCCTTTTCTGCTACTTTTAAAAAGAGGGGAAAAAAGAGAGTGGGGAAGAGGAAATACAAAGCCCTATATTAAGCCTGTCAAAATCTCCAGAAAACCGAAAAGTAGAAACAGATTCATGCACAGAAGAGAACAGGAAACAGTGTAAATGCTTTACTAATGCTAGAGAACTATGTCTACAAAATAAGGAAAAGGGAATAAATAATTCTATATACAGGGTAATTTTTAAACTTCCCCTTACATGTGATATTGAGTTATAATACAGTGGACTCAGTATAATTTGCACCAAAAAGTGCTATACTGAAGAAAATCGAACTTCAGTATAAATCATGTTGAAAAGAAACAGTAGCACCTGCCTGTTTGGATGTCCTTCCAGAGAACCCAGGATTTAGAACTGTCTTCAAATATGATGAAGCAGCTCTGTTTCAATATGTTTATCTGTAATACAGAGGAATTCAGTGATCTCTTAAAATTATAAACATGAAACTAAAGTTAAATGATTAGAAAGTTTATTGCAAATACAGCAGAGATATCTGATATTAAGGTAACTTGCCTTTTTGATAGTTCCAAGATAAAACAAGCCATCTGACCATCTAGCTAGGACATCCTGACCCTCTTCAAATTTACATGCTGGCTTTTTGGCTTTATGTCCATCCTGTAAAGACAGCTTGGTCAAGGATGTTGGGGTCTTTTGGTTTCGACGTAAAGGAGACCGCTTGTGGACCAGTGAATTACCTGCTCCTGTAGAGTCTCTGTTCAGGGAATAAAAAACCAAAAATAAGACTTATAGAGCCTATCCCAATGATATGTTTAATACATTAATTAAAACTTTTGATATAAAAACCTTAATGTGAGAAAAAAAAAACTTCCCAAACAGGTTGAAAAATAGCAGTTCGTAACATTCATTCATTGTCTACCCGAAGTGAGGCCAAGATACAGCAACCACTCCACCATAACATATTTGGTAATTACCATAAAAATAACAGTGAAAACAACTGGACATGGCATTTGAGTGGTAGGGGCAGAACAACTTCCAGGCCAGCAGAGGTCACCTAACGGGTTCTAGGCTAGCTTTAGCTACATAGTGGTACCTAAGATTTAAGCCTTAATCTCTTCATTAGGTCATATGCAATGAACACTTATTATTAACTCTGGAATAGTTAGGAATAGTCACACTCATAGGGCAGTGATGATTCCTAAGTATCACTGTGGAACTTACTCTTCTTGTTGGGAGAATACATCACAATCCAAATATGTAGACTTGGGAGTTTTTAAAAAATTGACAACTGGGCCAGTGAGATGACTCAGAAGGTAAAGGCACTTGCCAACAAGCCTGATCACCTGAGTCTGATCCCTACAGCCCACAAGAAGAGAACAGACTCCTGTAGGTTTCCTCAGACTTACACACACACACACACACACACACACATACACACACACACACACACACACACAACTGGGGGGATAGAGAGATGGTTCAGTGGTTAAAGAGTACTGCCTGCTCTTGCAGAGGACCCAGGTTTGATTCCCAGCACTCACATGGCAACTAACAACAAGCGATAACTCTAATTCCAGGAGATGGGACAGCCTCGTCTGACCTCCACAGGCTTTCTACTTACATACATGCAGGCAATGCACTGATACACAAAAAAATAAAATAAACATAACTAAAAACAATGAAAATTTCCTATTTTTCAAGAAAGAAATCACACTGAAGTAAAAGCATAAGATATTTGTTTCTTTTTAAGCAAACATCTCAAAATGATATACTACAAAATCATAACTTACATAGTAGCAACTCTGTGACCTGCATAGCATGCCATCAAACAAACAATGCAGTGTTTGGTTTCACAGTTCCAATTTAGATGTTTCACTAGTTAAACATACAATGACACATAAAACTACATAGACAATAATCCTAAAATAACATAAAAGTTTGTAAAACATGAAACAAGAGAGTAAAGGAAAAAAGTTAATAACTAAGAACTAAGAGTACCTGTTACAGTATCTAACAATTCACAAGTCCTGGAAAATCTTGCCCATGCTGCAACATGGAACCTTAAAGACATTATGCCAAATGAAAACAATCCAAATAAAATAGACAGCTATTGCTGATCTGGTTATGTGAGATAGATCAAGCAGTCAAATTCATAGACAAGTAGAATGGTGGTACCTACGGGGTGGGAGGAAGGAGTTAAGTATCTGATGAGTACAAATTATTGGAATGAGAGAAATAATTTTAAAATTAACCAAATAAATAAGAATTGATACCTTCCCTATGGTGCTGAAAATGTTAAATCTATATATACAAAAAGCTAAAAAAGCCCATGGACATAGTAAGTTGAAAGAGATTTACTAAAAGACAGAAAAGACAATCCTGAAAGCAACAAAAAGAGGTGGGGATGCAGTTCAGCAGGTCTAGTGCTTGGCCCTGTCACCCACATGGTAGATAAAAACCATCTGTAACTCCAAGTCCAGGGGATCCAATGCCCTCTTCTGGCCTCCACAGACATTACATGCACATGGTACATTTACACACATGCAGACAAACACACATATAATTTTTTACATATATATATATGAGAGAGACAGACAGACAGACAGACACTATGTAGATCAGGCTGGCACTCTCTCACAGATAGATATGTGCCTGTCTGTATCTCCCAAGTCCAAGTACTGGGATTAAAGGCATGTACCACTACACCCTGTAAAAATAAATTTAAAAAAAAAATTTTTTTTTAAAGCAAAAAAATGTCCAGGTCATCCTACACAGTAAAGTTTGGGTCTGCCTGGGGATACATCAGACCCTGTCCAAGTAAACAAATACTCTAAGATCAGTGATGACATCATTGATTTTGCAACTCTTATGTAACTAATTTAAACTTAAACCACACAGTTATGAGAAATAACAGAATGCCAAAGGGCTGTGCTAGAACCCAAATCTAATTCTGGAATGGAAACTATATACAAAACAATCAAAACTGCAAACATTCCCAGACAGCTTCATATGCTCTGTTCTAATTTCAACATGTTCTCTCCCTTTTTCATGCTGGCAAAGTCTATTTCTGTCTTACTCTCCACTGCACAGCATCTATTACAGAGCAAATATTCTTAGATCACTTAGACAGCAAACTTTGTAATGTTTTATCTCCTAATGTTTCTGCCCTTCTGAAATTGCTGATATGCTGTTTTGGAACAAGAACCCAACCTAGTAATAGTCACTCTTAACTCCTTAATCCTCTGCCTTTGATCTCCTTCCCCTCCTCCCACCCCCCCCACCCCCCACTCCCGTTTCCTCAGCCTATACTATTTTGCATACTCATTTACAAATCATTTTAACCTCTCTCTACGGGCTATTCAATAGCCAGGGCTACACGCAGAGGTGATGCAATGCTCACAGCAATGCTGAGGAGACATTTTTGTAGAAGAGGATTTCCATTTCTTTTTTCACACTAAGAAATTCCCAACATAAGACAGATTAAATAATTTGACAAAGTTTATAGAATGACAAACAGGTGCCAATATTCGATAAATATTTTAAAAAATTTTAAATACATATATTTTTTAATGTGTACAAGTATGTTGCTTATATGTAGGTAGGTACACCCATGTTGTGCAATGCCCATGGGGGTCAGAAGAGAGTGTCAGATCCCCTGGAACTGGAGTTGTTAGCCACCATGTTGGTGCTGGGAATCAAATCCATGTCCTCTGCATAGTCGGTGGTCTTAACCATTGAGCCATCTCTCTAGCCCCCTCAATAAATGTTTCCACCAGCACCTTTACCTAGCTTAAAACTTACAAGGCATGGAAAGAACATAAATTCTCTTGATTATTTTTCTCCCATTCACAGACAAATTTCTAAAGTAAAAGTTTTAATACTCTCTCTGACCCTCTAGTCTTCCCCATTTAGTGTACAGCCTAATGCAGCCTACACCACCACTCAGTCTCCATCAAGAATAGGAAATGTCTGCCTTATTCTTTCTTATTCACTGCTCTATCCTTAATGTCCTTCATAGAACATGGCACAAAAAGGGTAGAATACTTACACAGAATTTTAAGACATCAAGTCAAATAACAGTGACTTCAATACACTACTTTCAACAATAGGACAGATCATTCGGTGAAAATTTCTGAGTGAAACTTCAGCATAGCCCAAACATCTATATCTATATAGAATACTATATCTAACAGCTATAACACACCTTCATCATTACCACCCCAGAGCTTTCCCTAAAACATCACATTTCAGACCAAGCCTAGAGACAACATTATACTAAATGGGGAGAAAACAAAATGCATTACCTCCAAAATCAGGAAGAGAACAAGGTGCCTACTCTCATCGCGTATTCAATACAGTACTTGAAGTCTTAGAATGAAGCCAGAAGTAGCAGTGCACACCTATAATCCCAGCACTAGAAAGGCCGAGGCAAAAAAATAACCATGAGTTCCAGGCCAGTTTGGGGTTATGTAACAAGATCTTGTCTCCCAATGGAAAACTTGAGCAAGTAAGATGGCTCATCTAGAAAATGCTCCCAGTCCAGACAACCTGAATTCAGTACCCAGAATCAGAGAACTGATTCCCACAGGTTGTTCTCTGACCTCCACATGTGCTAAGACACTCTCATGAGTGTGTGTATATGTGCACATACTAAATAATAAAAATGTGAGGCCAAAGCTGGGCTTGGTGACACACACGTTTAATTCCAGTACTAGGGAGACAGAGGCTGGTGGATCTCTGTGAGATTGAAGCCAGCCTCATCTACATAGTAAGTTTCAAGCCAGCTGGGTCTACAGGGAGACTCTGTCTCAAAAAAGCAAAACACAAAAACAAACAAACAAAAATGTGGGTCTGGCAAGATGGCTCAACAGGTAAAGGCTCCTGCCACCAAGAGCTACTACATACAATCCCCAGGATCCACATGGTAGAAGTAGAGAACCAACTCTTGCAAGTTGTCCTCTGACCTGCATCATGGTACACCAGCGCCCACATATACACACATACCCATTCAGGCACGCAAAAAGAAACCATAGTGTGAAAAACAGAAAAAGAAGTTAATAACATTACCAAAACACATTTAAACAATAATTAAATGTGACAGAAATTTTGTTAATTTTTTAAAGATTATTTTTAATTTGTGTGCATGCGTGCATACACACGTGTATGTGTGTGTGTGTGTGTGCGTATGTGCACAAGTGCAGGTGTGTGTATGTGCATATTAAGTGCAGGTGCTCTGAGAGGCCAGAGATACGGGATCTCCCTGGAGCTAGTTCCAAGTTGCCCATCATAGATATTGGGAACCAAACTTGGTCCTCTACAGAGTAGTGATGCTCTCATCCGCCAAGCCATTTCTCCAACCCCTGTAAAACCTATCTTGATGGAGATTTTGTAGGCAAAGAAGTCCACTTCTTTTCTAGCCAATGGCAACAAAGAGCCAAAGCCACTACTTCTTTCTTGGGTGGCTACTCCTACTGTAAGTAAAGCCCTGACTCAAGAACTTGAAAATTGGCTGAATTTAAAACAATATGGCCTGAAGAAAATGGACTAATTCTCATTATCTCCCCACTTTATTCTTTTCAGCTAACTAGGAGGCCCTCTGAATTGTTAGAGCCTAGATAGATTCATCTATCTAAAGTAACCACTGAGCCAGTGAGATGGCTCAGCAGGGATCGGCACTCGTTGACAAATCTAACAACCTGAGTTTGATCCCCAGAATCCACATGGTAGAAAAACTTATTCCTGCAAATCATCTTTTGCCCTCCACATGCGCATACACACATACACATATACACACACATGCACATACAAAATAAATACAAATAAATATAAAAATGCATTTAAGGTAATTTTTGAGGACTACTGTGATGCTAATATTTAAAAATACAGCTTAAGGACGAAGCATTGTATAATCTCAAAAAAGAAAAAATGGTAGAAACAAAGAAATTTGACTCATTTTCATTTCAACTATTTTTTTCTTCAATAACAAGTCTTAGTTGGGTGTGGAGAAGCATGCCTTTAAGCCCAGAACCTTGGAGGCAGAGGCAGGCAGATTTCTGTGAGATCAAGGCTAGCCTGGTCTACATTGTGAGTTTGAAGCCAGCTGAGGCTAAAGGGAGACCATGTCTCAAAAAAAAAAAATAAATAAAATAAATAAATAAATAGCAAACCTTAATTCTTGAACCCCTGAACAGTCTGCTTTCTGAGGAAGCCTGTGCTACCTTGCTTACCACATATTCCTGAGAACCCAGCCCAATGCACAGACCATGGAGGACAATGAATACTAAACTACTGGCTATGAGCACTACTGGTAGTTTAATGAAGTGGTATCTAAGGCCAAATGCTACCATCCCAACACAACAGCACTCACCTCCCTAGTAGGAACTTTCATCCCTCTATTGTGCCGCTCCAATTTCCCTCCTCTTCTCTGGTAACAGCAATCAGCCATGACACCTCCACCACAATCACGTTTCCAGTACCCTTGCCACTACTCTAGTCCATGATGTACCACGTGGCAGCTAAGAGAGAAAAGGAAGGAAAATCTAATCCTACTTCACACTGCCAGCTTGCAATAAATCACTCTCCTACAAAGTGAAACGACCTTGCAATAGCAGGGGAAAAATCAGTACTAACGGGGAGAAAACACAGTCTATTTTATTTATCCCCAACTCCAATAGCCACAAGCCTCAATTTTTTGTTGTTGTTGTTGGATTTTGTTGTTTTTTTTAGTTTGGCTTAATTTGGTTTGGTTTTAGTGTTTCAAGACAGAATATCATGCTGTAGCCCAGGCTGGCCTGGAACTCACTATGTAACTCAGGTTGGCCTGAAACTCACAGCCACTCTCCCTCCTACCTCTGCTTACAAAATGCTGGGATTATGGGCATGAATCGTCATGCAAGGAAGTATCATCTTTTAAAACAGCCAAAACTGTCATGGTTCTCATGTTGTTCCTCAAAATGTCTTCCACTCCTTGGGCTGTGCAGGAGATAATGTAACCTAATGAGGAAGCCACTTTTGTAAAATCTTTTTCTTAGGTATGCTAAAATTAATGAAGCTCAATAGAGCCAAAACAGACCCCAGCACAAGTGAAGCAGCACTCTATTTAAGGTTGACCCTGTACCCAATCTGTGGGAAAGGAATTCTCTTACCTCTTGAGACAGGTATAGTAACATGAAACTCGGGTCCAGGTACCTTTCTAATTGAGGACTTTATGAAAATCTACCATCAAAGGAACCAAAGTTCAACCTAGAGGTCAGAAAGCATAAAGCAGGCAAGCTCATATGCTAGTTCTACTTTATTTCTTAGTTTTAGAAATATTACAAACATAATCATACGTAAAAAATTTTTAATTAAATAGTAAGAAAGGAATAAATTCTGGTAGTATAAACCTGGTCAAAAGTTCATGGCTCAGGGGACTGGAGAGATGGCTAAGCAGTTAAGGTCACTGACTGTTCTTGCAGAGGACCAAGGTTCAGTTCCCAGCACCCACATGTCACCTAACAAATGTCTGTAACTCCATTTCCAGGCAGTCCGGCACCCTCTTCTGACGCTGTGGGCACTACAAGACATGGGTGCACATGCAGGTAAAACACTTATACACAAAATTAAATAAAATATGGAAAAAAAAATTCCATGGCTCAGGAAGTCACAGGTGCTAGGGGAACCTACTTGCCGTTGCCTTGCTAAACGGACATGTTGTCCAACTGTCTTCTAAGCACTGTGCTTGTTCACATAGATTAGTGCTGCCTTCAGCCTTAGCCAGAGAATCTTCTACCTGCCGTTCTCAGTAGTTAATGCAGAAACTCATAACAAATGGGTCAAAATGCTGAAAATAAATGACTACTGAGTGCTCATCCCTAAATGGGAACATCTATATGAACCCTTTCCCCCAGGGCTCAAGGAACATAAAGGAACAGTAGACATAAACTAATGTTAAGGGCTGGAGAACGGTAAGGAATGCTGTAAAATGCTATCTTCTGGACAGGACATAGTCACTGCAGTCATGAACACACTGTGGGTGCCTCCACAAGACCTGCACGAGATCAAGCCAATGTCATCAGTCAACATTCCAACAGACAGCACTAACTAGATATAGTGGATCACTACTAAGAGACAGAAACAGACAAAAGAGACAAAGAGAGAGAAATGACTCAGATCATGAAGAGGGAGAGGGAGGAGTGGGAGGAAGGATATGATCAAGATATATTGTTTCCAAGTAAGGAATTATTAAAGAATAAAAAAGATTATATTTATGAAGAAGAAAAAGAATAAAGTGAAAAGCAATAGCTCCCCATCCTCTCCCAGACCTGGTTTCAGGAACAGGTGACTTTTTTAAAAATTCAGCTTATTTCTTCTGGAAGGTAGTTCCTTATTTCCAAATAATTGTGCTTTCTCTTTAAAATAATTTCTGGGACTAGAGAGATGGTTCAGTGTTTAAGAGCACATGCTGCTCTTTGCAGAAGACCTTACTTCAGTTCTCAGCACCCACATGGCAGCTCATGTAACTCCAATTTCTAGAGCACAAATTCTTTCACGCGAGCAGCACCATGAAATGAAAAGGATATGTGCCTGTAATTTCTCTGAGCCCTCATGTATCTAAAACCATCTCAGTCCTAGTCACAACTCATTGGCAGGGTTGCAGGGAGGGGCACCTGGAGTCCTAGCTGCTCAGGAGAGGCAGGCAAATCCACAAGTCCCAGGTCAGTCTGAGCAATGTAACGAAACCCTGGTGGCTAACAACTGCAGTTCTAGAGTATCCAACGCTGTCTTCTGGCCTCCCCAGCATTATACATATGGTGCACTTACACACATACAGGCAAAACACTCATACACATAAAATAAAAATAAATTTTAAAAACAGTAAATCTGATTCCACTGATTTGTAGCCCTCGGTATGCTACCTACTCTACCCCCTGTGGATCTTTTACCCTTGATGGCTTGAAATTTAATTAAAAAGATGTGTATCCACTATTTTTCTTGTTGCAATGACAAAAGCAACTTAAGAAGCAGCTTATTTTGGTTCAGTTTCAGAGTGCATAGTCCTCCATGCAAGGGAAAGGCATGGCAGAAAGAGGGTGAGATGGCTGGTTATATGACATTTGCAGTCAGGAAGATCAATGTTCAGGCTCAGCTTGCTTTCTTTTTATCCACTCCAAGACCCCAGTCATGGATACAGTGCCTCACACATTCAAGATGGGTCTTCCCTGAGGGAAACAATCATAGGCACATCCAGAGGTATACTTCCACGGTAACTCTAAATCTAATCAAATTGACTATGAAGAATCACCATCACTATATGTCTAAGTGTAAGATCTTTTGATTTTTTTTTTTTTTTTTCTTATGAGTCAGGGTCTCACTATGTAGCCCTGGCTCGCCTGGAACTCAAAAGAGATTTTGCCTGTCTCTACCTCCCAAGTGCTAGAATTACGAGTGTGTGCCACCAAGCCTGGCCCATTTCTTCTTCTTTACATTTTAAAAAATATTTTATTATTTTTATTTTACATGAATGAGTGTGTATGGCCTCCATACGTGTAAGTGCACCCATGTTGGGCAATGCCCATGGAGTTCAGAAGAGGGCACTGGATACCCTTGGAACTGCAGTAACAAATAGCTGTTAGCTACTGGGAATTGAACCTGGGTCCTCTGCAAGAGCGGCCAGTGCTTTTAAACACTGAGCCATCTCTCCAATCCCCTATTTTTTCTTTTTCAAAAATGAATGATTAATTGATTGACTGATGGACTGATGTGTCTGTATGTTTGCCTACATGAATTGAATGATGTGTATATGTGTGCCTACATGAGTTTATGTGAGTCTCCACAGAGGCCTCAAGGGCATCAGATCCCCTGGAACTGGAGTTATATAAATGGTTGTGTGGCACAATGTGGGTGCTGAGACCCAAACTCAGATCCTTTGCAAGAACAGTAAGTGCTTTTAATCTCTGATCTATTTCTCCAGTCCATGATAAACCATTTCTAGTATCTTTTTGTTTGTTTTCCAACAGGGTCTCCTGTATTCTAGGTTAGCCTTGAACTCCTATGTAGCTCAGTATGGCCTTTACTTTTGTTCCTCCTGTTCTACTTACCCACCGTGAGGAAATGCATTCACTTACAACCTAAGCATTAAACTTTAGAACCATTATGATAGGTTTAAAAAAAGTCTTATGGAGACTGGAGAGAGAGCTCAATAAGTAAGAGTATATATTTGCTCTTGCAGAGGTCCTGGGTTTGGATCCCAGTACCCACATCAAGCAGCTCACAATCATCTGCAACTCCAGGGAAACCTCTAGCCTCCAAAGCCACTGATAAGATACCCCCACCAACACCCAATTTCCCCCACAATTAAAAAAAATCTTAAAAACACAAGCCCTGGGGACTAGAGAGACAGCTCAGCAGTTAAGCACACTGGCTGTTCTTACAGAGGACCCAGATTCGGTTCCCAGCATCCATATAGCAGCTAACAACCATCCATAACTCCAGTTTCAAGGGTTCTGGCCTCCGTGGGTACTGCACACACATGGTACACTTATATATATATGCAGGCAACACACACATAAAATAAAAAAATAAAATCTTTAAAAAATGTCCTCCCCCATTTTTTTTTTTGTCTTTTCAAAATTCAGAATCCAATCAAGCCTGAGTATTTCATTTAGTGGTCATGGCTCTTTTGCTTTCTCCAATCTCAACTGTGTCCTTCTATGGTTTGGGGATTTTTTTCCAACACTTGATACTTTTGCAGTCAGCTGTCTTAAACTACACACAAACACACACACACACACACACACACACACACACACAAATGTAATTTAAAAATTGAAAATGTAGAGACAAACCTGTGAATTTTTTTTTTGACAAAAGAATTCAATAGGTAAAGACTAGGAAACTAGCATCCACATGCAGAAGACTAAAGCTGGAACTCTGCTTCATTAACTCAAAATTATAGACTTAAATGTAAGCACCAAAACTTACTATATAAAGGGCCAGGCAGGCTGGTACATGCCTTTAATCCCAGCACTTGGAAGGCAGATCTCTGTAAGATCAAGGCCAGACTGGTCTACAAAGCAAGTTCCAGACCAGATGGGGCTACAGAAAGACCCTGTCTCAAAATCAAAACAAAATAAGTAAACAAAAATTTAGGAAGCTTGGTGCTGGAGAGATGACTCAGCAGTTAAGAGCACTGGCTGCTCTTGCAGAAGACCCAGGGTTTGATACCCAGCACACAGTGGCTAACAACCATTCATAACTCCAGTTCTAGGGGATCCAATAGCCCCTTCTGACCTCCAAGGGCATTGTATAACACAGGTGCACTTAAATACATGCAGGCAATACACTTATACACATAAAATAAAAATAAAAACTTTTTTAAATTTAGGCAGCTTATGCTGGCTAAGGGTGTGAGGCGGTGACAGGCAGTAACCCAAATATGATTCCTAGCACCACCAAAAAGAAAACCCTAAGAGATAAATCTTTATGACCTTGATAGGCAATGGTTTCTTCGACATGACATCAAAATCACATGTAAAAACAAGCATAAACTAACCATCAAAATCAAAATCTTGGTGGGAGGGGTTGGCAAATAAATGATCCACATCAGGTGGCTGAAAACCACCTGTAACTCCAGGTCCCCAGGGATCCAATGCTTCTGTATTCTGCAGGCCCTGACCTCACCTCAGGTGTACATACATACATACACACACACACACACAATTAAATTTTTTATTTATTTAAAATTCTGGGCTGGGGGTATAAGTTAGCTGGTAGCATGCTTGCCTAGCAGGTGTGAAGTACTATACCGGGTTCAATCCCCAGTTCAACACACAACCGAGTATAGTAACACACACTTATAATGCCAGCACCCAGAGAAGTGGAGGCTCAAGGATCAGAAGTTCAAGGTCATCCTTAGCTACACAACTGAGTTCAAGGCCAGCCTGGAATACAAGAGACCCTGTCTGCAAAAGAATTAAAATATTTCTGTTCTTCAAAAAGACGCCATCAGGGCTGAGAGCTGGCTCAGTGATTAAAAGCACTGGCTGGTCTTGCAGAGGACCCAAGTTCAGTTCCAGGCACCCACATGGCAACTAACAACCATTTGTAACTCCAGTTCCAGGGGATCTGATGCTCTAACCTCTGTGCGCACTGCACGACACAGGTGCACTTACATATATGCAGGCAATACACAAACACACATAAAACTAGAAAAAGACGCCATGAACAAAGTTAGAAAAAAAAAAAAAACAATCCACAAAACAGAGGGAAGGGAAAGTGTTTGCAAATCATGTATCTGAGAGGGGACTTCCATCTGAAATATACAAATAATTCTTACAACACAACAATTTTTTTTTTAATTTATGTTGTTAGGCAAGAGACCTAAATAAATATTTCTCCAAAGAACACATTCAAAGCTAGGTACGCTAATACATGTTCATAACAACAACACTAGAGAGGCAGAGGCAGGGGGACTGCCACAAGTTCAAGGCCAAGCCTGTCTACACTTCAAGTTCCAAGCTATCTGACCACTTACTAAGATCTCATCTCAAACTGGGCATGGTAGTGCATACCTTTAATCCCAGCACTTGGGAGGCAGAGGCAGGCTGGAGGCCAGCTGGGACTACAGGCAGACCCTGCCACAAAAAGACCAAAAAAAAAAACCCCACAAAAACCTCATCTCAAACAATAATAAATAAAGACATACAGGTGCTGGAGAGATGTCTCAGTTGTTAAATACACTGGCTACTCTTCCAGAGGACCTGTATGTGGCTCCTTTCATTTAACATAATGCTTTCACAGTATATGCATGTTTGTTGACAGGTATCAGTACTTCATTTTCTTGTATGAAAATTACATTTTATTTGATTATCTAATAGTTGATGGACATTTGGCTTGTCTGTTTGTCTCTGTTTTGAGATATTATCAGCACCTGCATGGTGGCTAACAACCATCTGTAACTCCAATTTCAGGGAAGCCCTCCCCTGGCCTTCTCAGGCATTATACAACACAGATGCACTTACATGCATGCAGACAAAACACTCATACACATAAAATAAATAAATCAATGAATTTTTAAGTATATAAATGGCCCATAAGTACATGAAAAGTGTTCAACTGGTTTAGTCAACAAGGAAATAAAAAGCACAACCACAATAAAAAGCTGCACACCTACTAATCACTAAGATGATTTAGTAAAAAAGATGGCCAGTAGGCCAGGTATGATGGCACCTTTAATTCAGGTAGACGCAGAGGCAGGCACATCTCTTTGAGTTGGTAACCAGTACAACTGGTCTACATAGCGAGTTCCAGGCTAGTCAGCGCTACACAGTGAGACCCTGTCTCAAAGAGAGAGGCAATAGCAAGCACTAGTCAGGATGTAGAGAAACTGGATACTTCATAATCTGAAAAACAGTTTAACAGTCTCCAAAATACGAAACAAAGTTGTCATCACCGGACCTAGCAATTGTACTCCTACACATACAGGGAATCTGAGAAATGAAAACATGTTCCTACTACCCCTGAATGTTCATGCAGCATTACTTATCTCAAAACGGGGAAACAAGCCAAATATCCATCAACCATTAGATAAACAAGTAAAATGTAATTTCCACACAAGGAAATGAAGTACTGATACCTCTCAACAAGCATGTATGTACTGTGAAAGCAATATGTTAAATGAAGGAGCCAGCCACTAAAAGCCACATAGTTATATAATTCTAGAGGCCAGAGATCAATCTCAGGTGTCATCTTCAGGAAGGCTGTCCCTCTCCTTTGAGCCAGGGTCTCTCCTAAGCCTGGAACTTACACACGAGGCTACACTAGGAGCCCCAGAGATCCTCCTGCCCCCACCTTCCCAGTATTGAAAACACACATGTAACCATACCAGGCATTTTCACATGGGTTCTGAAAATTGAGCTCAGGTCCTCATATTAGCGAGGCAAGTACTTTACTAAGTTAGCTATCACCGCAGCCCTGAAACATTCTGAAATTACACAACAGCAACAGTTGCAAAGTTGACTGAATTGGATACCTTAAAAGAGTACATATGAATTATACAAATATAAAAATGGTAAATTGAATCAAATCAACCATTAGAAAAAAACTGGCATTAGCACTTGTGATTTCAATATATAAATTTCACTTTTAAAAATCTTTCAAGCATTATTTTAAAAATGAGAGTGGAGGGGGCTGGAGAGACAGCTCAGCAGTTCAGAGCATTTGTGGCAGGGACCCAGGTTCAGTTCCTACCACCCACAACCATCTGTAATTCCAGTTCCAAGGGATCTGATGCCTCTTCTGGTCTTCTTGGGCACCACAAACGCATGTGGCACACATACATGCATACAAGCAAACACTCATATACATAAAATACAAATAAAATCGTAAGAAAATGAGTAGACAAGAGTGGAGTAAATAAGAGTGGAGAAAGAGCCAGTGAGATGGCTCAGCTGGCAAAGGTACTTGCCACATATGCCTGGCATCCTAAATTCAATTCCTTGAACCCACATAAAGGTAATAGAACTCACTCTACAAAACTTTCCTCTAACCTCCATACATGTGCACACACACGATACACACACAAGTAAGTAAATAAATTTGAAAAAAAAATGTAAAAGACTAACTTTGGAGCACAGTGGGAAACAGGGAGAGAGAAGTGAGAACACAGATGGACTGTTCATTACACTCTTCACTCATGTCTGGAGTTTCCTTAAGCCTTTTACCTCAGCATACAAATAAAGAATCTTTTTACCTTTCTTCCTTTTGTTTTTTAAACACTATCTCACATACCCCAAGCTGGCTTCAAACTCACTATGTAGCTGAGGATGACCATAAACCTCTGATCTTCCTTGTCTCTTTCGCCGTCCAAATGCTGGGATTGTACACATGCACCACCACACTCAATGTTAGGAGGTACTAAATTCACAACCTCTACCAACTGAGCTACATCTCCAGCCCAAGAACACTTTTCAAAAAAAAAACAAAGTAAACTAGCATTCCTATCATCCACTGGGATGTCTTTTGAAATACTAAGCAGCTCGGCTAGTATGCATGAAACCCTGGGTTCAATTACCAGCACCACATAAACCAGGAAAGCTGGCTCATCCCTGTAATCCCAGCACTCGAGGTCATCCTCTGATACACTGAGTTTCAAGGCAGCTTGAGATATGTATGGAGAGAGACAGAGAGGAAAAATGGACAGACACACATACAATTTAAAAATGAGAGAAACTTTTAAAAAGCAGCCATTTTCATTAGCTACCCATGTTCAAGGGCAAATGTACTGAAATACTTTACTACTCTTTTACAACAGTGTATGTAAATATGACAAAAATGAAGGCTATTTCATGTTAAATTGGACAAAGAAAATCTAAAATTCCTCAGGCTTTTGTTTACACATTTGCTGAAACAGGGTCACAAGGTGTTTGTTGCCCAGGTTGCGCTAACTAACAGAGATCTCTCTGCCTGTCTCCCAAGCACTAGGATTAAAGGTGTGTACCACAACACCCAACTCACTTTCTTTCTTTCTTTTCTTTCTTAATTACTCAGTTCTAAAAAGTTTCTTATGCTTGGTTTCTTTTGATTTCCAGTTGAGTATGTTAATTCCTAATATTGAATGAAATAATTCCTAATACTATGCTTTTCAAAACTGTGGCCCCTGCTACACAGAGCCATTTAAAGTTTACATTAGATCACAGGGGAGGTTGTTTTGTGTGGTGCACGCAGTGTATGTATGTATTCAATGAGAGCATGTGTGAAGATACATGTGTGTGCATGCAAATGTGAAGGCCAGAGTTTGATATCAAGTGTCTCCTTCTATCACTCTCAACCTCATTTTCTGAGACGGGGTTTCTTCAGTAAACCTGGAGCTCACCGATCTAGCTGGACTGGATGGCCAGAGAGTTCTGAGGATCTGTCTCTCTCTGTTACCACCACCATCATCCACCTACGACCCCCCGTACACTCCCCAGTGTTCCTTGGTAGAGTTACCAGGCATGTTGCCATGCCCAGCTTTTACAGGGGTGCCAAGGACCCAAATCAAGCACTTTACCCACTGAGTCATTTCCCCAGCCCCTAAAGTTCAGTTTTCGTTGGTTAGTGGAGTTTGGGGCGGGGGGTTGTTTTGGATTTTCTTTTAATATTTTATCTTTATTTTATGTGTATGAATGTATTGCCTCCATATATGTAAGTGCACCTATGTCATGCAATGCCAAGAAGGTCAGAAGAGGGTGTTGGATCCCTTAGAACTGGAGTTACAGACAGTAGTTAGCCACCAAGTGGGTGCTGGGAATCAAACCCAGGTCTTCTACAAGAGCAAGCAGTGTTCTTAGCCACTGAGCCATCTCTCCAGGCCCCCATTTTTCTGTTTTGCTTTTTTTTTAACTTATTATTTTCATTTACAGGAATGAGGCCATTGGATGAGTTACGGGCAGTTGTGAACTGCCCCACGTGAGTGCTGGGAAACAAACTTGTGTCCTCTGGAAGATTAGAGGGGCCTGAACCTCTCCAGTCCTACACCCACACACTTTTTTTTTGAGACGGGTCTCTACATGCAGACCAAGCTAACCTCAGATGCAGAAATCTACCTACCTCTGCCTCCTAAGCACTAGGATCAAAGGTGTGTGCCTCCATGCCCAGCTAAAGTTTAAGTCTTAACAATACACTCAGTTCTCTCTCTTTTTTAAAAATATTTTATTATTTTAATTTTCTCTGTATGAGTGTATCACCACCTGCATGTAAGTGCACCTGTGTGTTGTGCAATGCTCTCAGGGGTCAGAAGAGGGCATCGGATTCCCCTAGAACTAGAGCTACAGACAGTTGTTGGCTGCCAAGTAGATGTTGGAAATCAAACCCGGGTCCTCTACAAGAGCAATCAGTGAGCCCTCTCTCCAGCCCTCACTCACAGTTCTTAAACAGGGACTGATGGCACAAGTCTGTAATCCCAGTTACTCCAGTGGTTAAGGGAGGAGGATTTCAAGGCCAAAGCCAGCCCCGGCAACTTACGGAAACCCTGGAAGGGGCAGTGGGGATAAATTCAGTTCTAGGTCTGTCTCACTTATTTGTGTTGCCAGTGTTCAACATCTATATTTAACTAGTGGCAAGTATGGAACAGGAACAGTGCCACTGCTACATAAAGTTCCACTGAATTTGTTTTTGTTTTTTTTTTTTACAAAAAAACACCCACAAAGAAAATTCTACATTCTAATTTAAGGTTGATATATTGTATTTCACTTCAATAAGTGAAATTTTCTTGTAAAAAAGAATAAACAAGTATAAAAACATCTACCAAGGAACATAGTTCATGGAAGTATATACAAACAGTAGTTAAATTTTACTTTCAGGGGCCTGGAGAGATGGCTCCGTGGTTAAGAGTACTGGCTGCTCTCCCAGCGGATCAAAATGTGGTTCCCAGCACCCACATGGCAACTAATGACCATC
Source organism: Eospalax fontanierii (assembly GCA_035773235.1). Classification (NCBI taxonomy): domain Eukaryota; kingdom Metazoa; phylum Chordata; class Mammalia; order Rodentia; family Spalacidae; genus Eospalax; species Eospalax fontanierii. Next base: position 26,890,166 of record CM069543.1, on the reverse strand, counting down.
CATAACTCTAGTTCCACGGGGACCAATGTCCTCTCTTGGCTTCTGTGGGCATTGCATGCATGGGTGCATTAAGATACATGCACCCAAAACATTCATACACATAAAAAAAATAATTAATTATATTTTCAGAACGGCCATAAAATGTCTGTCGTAGCAATTATCTCAAAAGCAAATTTCCCCCATGTTAAAACAGATTATCACTATACTAACAACTTTAAGTTAGACATAAAGATAATAGTAAAATATGAATAAAGTAGACTGTTTTCAAAAACCTAATTAAAAAGTCTGTTTATAATCCATGTCATGCATCAAAGGCCCACAACAGAATAAGATTCCTGTCTGAACAGAACTTTGAGGCAACATCTAATAACTATCAAATAACAATACAGAAAAAAGTTTAAATGGATGATTTCTACACATCTAATTGTAAAATTGTATGTGCATATCATCCTGATAGGCATAACCTTCTTTTAGTGTCTATTATTATAAATATGCAGTATCAGGAAACAGGTGCATTCTTAATTCAAATACTTAGAACATTTTTAGCACTTAAAAAAAAAATGAGGGTGAACAAATTCTAAATTGTGAATTCAAATGCATTTTTATATTTAGGAACTAAAAAAAAAGTTTCACCTTGCACCCCTTCTCAGGTTCTCATTGCGCATTCATTGGGTGTGTATATATTCTCAATAGAAAACAGAATGTTTAATATTAGGAAATTTAAAACTAACTTCTTCAGTTGTCTGTGGTGGCTCCCACCTGGAATCCCAGCTCAGGAAGCTGAGGCAGTAAGATGGCCACGAGTTTAAACCCAGCATGGGCTCACAGTGAGATTATATCTCACAAAAATAAAAAATAAACTTTTTGCTCCACTACTGGGCACATAAAGTCTAGGTCAAAATGGCTCCTTTTAAAGCTCTGCCCAACCTCTTAAACAGTCACTTAAGAATTTAAGTTCATCTTATTTTATCACAATTACTTTTAAAGTCATTCCCCCCAAGAAAGAAAATTCTCAAGAGAACACAAAAACATGGAAATTGAAACCAGCTTGAAGACAAGATAGTATATAGACCACATGGAATCTATCGGAAAGAGAAAAAGTTACTACACAGCATATGGAGTCAAATCAACCACTATTTACACCATTTCTAGCTCGGTACTGATCTCACCCGGCACTTTCCATGTTATTCACATGCTTACCTATGTTTTCATATTCGAGTTAGTAATACGTGGTTCTGCCTGAGTTCAGTGTGTTAAAGAATAAATGAATAGCATTCCATAACCCTTTCCCATTGTTTGCCAATTCTCAAATCACCCGATAATTCTATCTGTCCCTTCTAATTGCTTCCCAAGAAAAATTTTAACCACCAAGGACACCAGATTGTAAATTACACTTAAGAGTCCTGGTAGTGTGGAAATACATCACGAAATCCTAGCAAATTTAGTTACATCCCTTAAAACTTAATTACCGAAGTTGTAAAAATGAATACACGTATCTGAGCAGGGATGAATGAGATATAACTCAACGGAAGAAAAGCCTCCAAATAAAAGGTCTCTCTCTCCTCCCTCGCCTCCCCTCTCACCTCTTCCCTGTAAGCTTCCAGGGTCTGCTTGGATCCAGTCTGCACTTCAGTACTGCCCTCACCCTCATCCTCTCCCCAGTCTGTCCACCAGGTCTCCCTACTCCAATCCCACACAATCCCACCACCTTCTGGTTCCAAGCTGCTACCACCTTCCGCGCCCCCTAAGGTACCAGGCAGCCCCCCCACGTCGGCTCCCCACATCAGCCCCCATTCCCTAAAGCTCCTCCCCTCAGCTCCCCACGCCCTCGTCACCAGGTTCATCCTGCCCCTCCAACCGTCTCCCGCCCCCAGGTTCCTTCCTGCCCTCCCAACACAGCTTCCCTGTCTCAACGTTTTATCTGGTTCCTCAGCCCGTGTTCTCCAATCTTCCACCGACGATTCCATCCATTCTTCCAGCATATCTATCTCTGCAAAGCACCCCCACCCAGGAGCCTCTACCCCAGCGGTCGGTCCTCCATCTTTCCCTTTTCTACTTGCCTCCTTTCTTCCTCCTCCCCCCGATCCCACGTCCTCCGCCAGAGTCGGTCCTCGGGCCAAGGTCTCTCACCTCATTCGGTCACTTCAGTGGTGCCAACCGCTTCATACAGGAAAACTGAAGCAATCACGTCCCCGTGGGCGCTCCCCCGCGAGTCCGGGCTTTCACTGGGCCCCCGCCCCGCCAGGAAGCCCGCGCATCCGCACGCACACTCCGAGGTCCTCGGGGACGAGGTTGGGGAGGGGGGAGGTGAGCGTTCTCGCACCGGCCTCAAGCACGAACCACTTGGCTACAGCCCTTCGCCATTTTGGTTTCCCGCGGACTGCCGGTGCATTCTGGGAGCGCGGAGCGGCTCCAGGACCGAATGGCAGCTCTCCAGACCCGAGGAGGGGCGGAGCCTTCTGGGCCGCGCGGAAGAACACTGCGCCCTGCGTCCGCGGCCCGCGCTGAACAAAGAGGGACTCTTTAACGTCGCGGTGGGACCTGGTCCTCCGCGGCCAGTGCGGACACAATAGTGAGTGCTGAGCAGTCTGACAGAGTCCTAAAGGACGGCGGTGTCCGACCTGCTTTCCGTGTGCGTGTTCCCCCGCTGAGGAATGGGCTGGTGTTCTGTGCTTCTTTGCCGGGCCAGTTTCCTCTCCGTGGAGAAAATCTCTAACGCACTTCTACCTTCATCCCGAGGCCTGCCTGCTATTAGAATTTCCCTTAAGCAGAGAGACCCTGGTTGTCAAATTTCGTTTAATAATTACTCCCTGGGCCCCAAACTTAACGGAAAGTCTACTGTATGGAAGATTTTCCCACCTTTTTAAAATTTCCTCTGATAATAAAAGGGATTTATTTTTTCCGTTTACCTGCTTTGAATTCTTTCGAAATTGTAATGAAATCTGAGTAGATTCTCATCTCCTGCAAAGCAGTTAATTGTAGGAACATAGAACTTTCATATTAGGACAGATTCAGCCTGCTGCCGACTGATAAACAGTACATGCTTATCTCTTTGACGTATATTTAAGTGCAACCCAGCACCTCTAGCCACACCTGTAATACCTTTATAATTTTGTGAAAATGTTCTTATATTTTTATCCCAGGTTATTTGAGAGACATTAAATACCATACCTTCCCCCCACAACCCGTCTCTCGAAAATGTACCTTTTATGACCTTAATTTTTTTCATTCATATTTGAGAAAGGGTCCCTCTGTTAATACTCTGAAAAGTTAGCAAATAAGTATATTCATATTATACAATATTTTATTCAGTGCATTTCAATTCCTGAAAATTGTTTTTGACACAGGGTCTCACAAAGCCCAGGCTGATCTCAAATTTGCTACATAGCCAAAACTGGCCGTGAGCTCCTGTTTTTCCCGCATCTGCCTCTGGAGTGCTATGATCAGAAGCCTCTTTCACCACACCCAGCTTTGATATTTTTAAAAATTGTGTTCATACCCTTCCATTCTTCTCTTTCTTCTTACTTTAGCTTCATTGTAGCTAACTTTACAGTATCACTTTATTGCAATTATAATATAGTTTAGTTGCTGTTGTTCATGTTGCTTTGAATCTGAGTTCTCAAGTAGCTCAGACTGACCTTGAATTAATCCTCCTGCCTCAACCTCCCAAGTGCTGGCATTACAGGCATGTACCACCACATCTGGCTCATTATAACATAGTTTCATATAAATTTATCTTCAATATACATCCTGTGCTGGTCAAGGAAAGTTTTGAATTAAACATAGTAGATGCAGTCCAAAACTAATTAAAGATATTACACAAACAAGTATATTTGCTCTGCAGTCAAGTCTAATTCACAGAACATCAGTTGTGAAGAGTATTTGGTCAAATTGTCCTCAACATTTCTGACAAGTGGTCATCAAGCCTCATCTTCATCCTTTCCCATTTCATCATTCAGTACTTCTGAGCTGTCATTTCAGTCTCAGAATTTCAGTGGTCTCCTCTTATCCCCAGAGGGTAGATCCTCATCGGGTGCCTGAAATTCATATATGAACACTTTATGTACTGTTTTTCTCGTACAAACACACCAATGAAAAAAAAATGTTACTTATACATTAAGCACAGAAAAAGGTTAGCAATAATTTTAAAATTATAATATACTGTAATAAAAATCTGCTGGATGTGGTGGCTAATGTCTGTAGTCCCCAAATTCAGGAGACTGAAGGGAGAAAATTACCATGGGTAGAAGTTCAACCTGGGCTACAGTGAGATCTTGTATGGAAAAAAAAAAAATTCATGTGATCATGGTCTCTCTCAATCTCCCCACTCTCTGCCTTTCCCTAAAATATATTACTGTGCTACAGAACTTAGAAACCTCAGCTTTCTTGACTCTCCTGATTAAATTGAGAGTGTGCACATTTTCACTTAAAGGAAGTACTTTGCATCTTCTCTTTGGTAAACCCAAATTTCCAACATGACAACTCTTAGTAAGTAAAAAAAGTTACTTTAACACAGTACCATCATTCATGACAACTGGTCTAATTCCTGTGACAGAACATAATACAACAGGCAGTGTAAACAACATGGACAAGTTGTATAAAGGGCTGATTCCCATCCCAGGAAGGACAGAGGGGGATGCTGAGATTCCAGTGTTACGCAGAATGGTATACAACTTAAAACTTTTATCGTGAGGCCGGAGAGATGGCTTAGTGGTCAAGGGCACATACTGCTTTTGCAGAAAACCTGAATTCTGCTCCCAGCACCCATGTTGGGTGCCTCACAACTGCCTGTAACTCCAGTTTCAGGACACTGGATGCCTCTGACCTTCTTGGGCACCGGCACTCACACGCACACACCCGTAATTAAAAATAAATCTTTAAAAATAGAAAATTATTCATGGAATTTTTCATTTAATATTTTGAGGCCATAGTTGACAAGGTAACTGAAACTCCAGTGACTGGGGTGTAGCTCAATTGGTAGACTGTTTGCCAAGCATGCACAAAGTTTTGGATTCCATCCCCAGTACCACCATGACCAGGTATGGTGATACAGACTCCAGCACTGGGGAGGTAGAGGCAAGATCAGAAGTGCAAAGTCATCTTCAGCTACATAGTGAGTTCAAAGTCAGACTACGCTTTGTAAGACCCTGTGTCAAAAAAAAATTTTAAAGGCCAGTGAAGTGGCTTAGTGACTGCCTGAGTTTGATCCTCAGATCCTCAGAAAACCAACTCCTGAAAATTTTCCTCTCACTGTCACACATGCCCTGTGACGCACACACATACATCATACACACAGTAATAACAATTTTTTTTAATTCTGAAAGACAAATTGCACATTGGAGGTGGAGTGGCATAATTTTTAAGTTCTTATATAGATATACAGTCTGCTTTCCTATAATTTTCAGTTACTGGCCTAACTTTTGGCCCCCCTTGACCATAAAGTTCCTTGTTATTTCGAGAAATCAATGATGCCTGCATTTTTTTTAAAAGAGGGTTTTTATGTACACACATAAGTCTAAAGATATAAGCAAACATTTAATTTAAGGAAACTAGTACTCAGAGACTCAACGACAATAAGGGAGTTACAGTAAAATATAAAGCATACCTTTAACTACGGTCTTTGAATTTTCTATTACCAAAGCAAAATGCAAGAGTCAGACTTCAAGAAGAAACAGATGTCGTATCCTTCAAAAGAATAAAGCAAAGTCACACTAGTCAACGTAAACTGTGCTCCTTATGTTGCATTTGCTTTACAGATACTGTTTCTCCTTTCATGTAGACAGACACTAAAACTGCGCTCTTGTACCCTTCACATTTGCTGTGTAACTTTGACGGAGAAAATGGGAGGGGAAGTGATGTCTAGCCTGGCCCAAGAGAGTCTTTAACAAGTAGTGACACATCTTCCTATCCCCACTGAGGCAATCATAGAAATTTGTGTTAGCATCAAATATCTGTCACTTTAGGTCCCTAAATGACTCAAATAAGCAGACTAAGATTGTGCAACAATTGCTGCAAGCCAAGTTTAGAATGTTTACTACCTCACCCCCATTGATTATACCCATTGGATGTCAGTCCCCCTTTTCATCCTCAGTCTGCTGTCCATATAGTTATTTTTCTGGCGATTTCATATAACCACACTCATACATTACCTGGCCTTTTATGTCTGGCTTCTTGCACTCGATGTAAGGTTTTTGAGGTTCATTCACATTGAACCAGTTGGTACTCCTTTCCTTCTTATTGCTTATTAGAACTCTGCTATATGAATGTACCACTTTTTATCTTACACATCCATCACTTGAAGGACAGGTAGATCATTACCAATTGTTTGGCTACTGTGAGTAAATCTGCTATGAACATTTCTGTAAAAATCTTTATGTAGACATTTGTTTCTATTTTTCTTGAGTAGATTCTTAGAAATGTAATGAATGAGTTTGTGGTAAGTTTGTTTAACTTTTTAAGATTCTGCCATCCAGACCTAGTGGGAGCAAGCCTTGTAATCCCAGTACTCAGGAAATTAAGGCAGGAAGATCAGGAGTTCAAGATCACCCTTGGCGACCATGTGAATTCAAGACCAGCCTGGGCTATGAGAGACTCCATCCTTCCCTGTCTCAACCCACTCACCCATAAAAAAAGGCTGTGGATGTAGCTCTCTAACAGTTTTTAGTGTGCTTACCTAGCAAGCATGAAGGTCTGGGTTCCTTACTCAGCACTGCACAAACTGAGCATGAAGATCCACACCTGTCATCCCAGCACTTGGAAATGTGGAAGCAGAAGTCATACTTACTACATAGTTCAAGGACAGCCTAGTATATGAGACCTTGTCTAAAAACTAAACAAACAACAACCCCACATTTTTTGCCTGCCTGCTTTCATGCCCCTCTGGTTGGTACATCTACTTTGTTGCTGCCGTTGCTACCCTTTGCTGACACTGAAAGCATCTTCAGCCTTCCAACTTGGACTGAAGATCAGTGAGTCTCCAGGAATCCTTCACACCTTCAGCACCCAATTGGGACTGTTGAGGCCTCTAGACACATGAACTGAGCAGCTACCTTGATCTCAGACCCTCCAGTGTGAAGTCAGCCATTGTTGGAATACCCAGACTGTATCATGTAAGCCAATTTAATAAACTCTTTTTAATTAAAAATATTGAGAGGTAGCTTTCTGAGCTGTAAGTACTTGATATTTTCTATCTTTCTGATTTTACTCATGCACTAGAGGTAACGTAGTTTCTGTTTGTAGTTTCAATTTTCATTTTTGTAACAGTTTTTTACTTTAAGTTTTTTTCTTTTTTTTTTGTGTGTGTGTGTATAAGTGTTTTGCCTGTGTGGTAAGTGTACCTACCATGTGCATGCAGTTCCCACAGAGGCCAGAAGAGGTCATCAGGTCCCTAGAAGTGGAATTTACAGTTGTTAGCCACCACCGGGGTCTTCTGCAAGATCAGTTAAGTGCTCTTAAACACCCAACTCTCTCCGACCCCTCATTCAAACAAAAATACTACAATATGTTTGTGCATATACATCAGCTACTTTATGTACAATAAAGGAATGAGAAAGGGGAAAATAAAAGACAGTAGCAAGCAGGATGTGAAGGACAAAATTGTAGGATTTAAAATTTTTTTTGGAAGTGTGAGGGATTTTTGTGGTTGTTGCTTGTTTGCTTGTCTATCTATCTATCTGAGATAGGGTCTCCTTATGTGGCCTTGGCTAGCTTGGACCTTGCTATGTAGACCAGGTTAGCCTCAAACTTGCAACACCACTATGCCTGGCTATGTTTTAGGGTTTTGTTTTGTTTTGTCTTTTTGTTGTTTTTTTGGAGGAGGTAGTAGGTTTTGGTTTTTATCTGTATGATTTTAGTTCATTGGTTAGGAGCTTTATTTTGCTTTATATAGATTATATAGACCAGTGTGACCCCAAATTACTGCCATCTTCCTGCCTCAGCATCCAGGTGTCTGTCACCACACCTGGTTTCCAGTTGCAGTTGTAAAACTGAGGTCTGTACTCCAGAGTTCTGGAGTAAAGCAGCAGGCCCCCTTTTTAGTTGGTAGCTCTTGTCTGCTTCTGGAGCACATCAATAGTGTACTTGTTCTCCACTGCCAACTGTGCAGGCATGTCTGCTCAAATTGAAATCTTTAACTGCCTGTTGGGAAATCCTGCCCTTCACACTAGACTTTCATCGATTTCTTAAGTAGGCTGTGCCTCTTAATCTTAAACTGCACCACAGACTCATTCTCTCCACTACCTTTAATTTTTGTATTTTTATTACATGTATTTTCATGATGTGTATTTATTTTGTGTGCACGTGTATCCACGTGTGCACATCACGGCACACTTGTATATGGAAGTCAGGGGACAACTTACAGGAGTTAGTTCACTCCTTTCCACCACGTGGATCTCAGGAATCAAACTCAGGTCTTCAGGCTTAGCAGCAGGCAACTTTACCTGCTGAGCCATCTCGCTGTACCCTTCCCATCACCTTCAAAGTGATATGCTTGTTATTCTCAGTCTTGACTCCTTTCTTGGGCTTTTCATTGTCAGTGACTGAGCACCAGAGTCTGCTCAGCTATTGCTTCACCAAGGAGGTCCCAGGTTCACACCATAGGAACTGTGCTGTGCAGGTCTCTCTACCTCTCGATAACCAATCCTTTCTGAAAGCCCGTGAATGATTCCATATAGGAAACTTTTCCTATTCAATTTCTATTGTGACTTCTCTCTCCTGGACTCTTTGTGCCTAACACAAAGAAAAGCTAATTATTATTATCTATATGTAGGTTTATATGAAGCAAATGAATAATGAGTAAATAGGCAATACTATATTTGCATATATTTAGAGAAACTTCTAGGTTTATAATCAATATTTAACATTAATTTTTGTTTCAGACAGGGCTTGAACCCCTAATCTTCCTACCACTACTTCACAAATCCTGGAATTACAGCTGTACACAACCACACCTTGCTTTCTACCACATATTTATAATTCATTTGTAACCCTCAACTCTTGGAGTTGAGCAATCTGTAGTCGTTTTTTACTGTAAGTATTGTTACTCAGTAACACAGTTGACCATGGACCCTGAGGAAATACTTCCCAGATTTCACCTCAATGATATTGATCTCTTATTAATCATAGTTGATTTTTCAGTCCCAGCTAACAAGCATCAATTGTTCCAGTAAAGCACGAAAGGTTTCAGTTCTACAAATTCTTGTTGTTGTTGCTGTTTGTTTTTGTTTTTGAGATAGGGTCTTAACTATGTAACCCTGGGTGGCCTGGAATTCACGGAGATTCGCCTGTGATTGCCTCCAAAGTTCTGAGATTAAAATATGTACCACCATGTCCAGCTTCACTTCCACAAAATAGTACACAAAAAGCTCAACAGAGTTGTTCTGTCCTAGTTATTTTCTATTGTTGTGATAAAACATCATGATCGAAAGCAACTTACAGAGGAAAGAGTTGATTTCAGTTTATAACTCCCAGGTCGCAATCAGTTATTGAGGGAAGTTCAGGCAGGATCTCGAGGCAGGAACTTAGAGGCAGGAGCAGAAACCATGGACAAACACTGCTTACTGGCTGGCTTCTCGGTATCTTGCTTATACATCCCAGGCCCGCCTGCATAGCAATGGCACCACTCACATAGGCTGGCCCCTCCCACATTACTCAAGAATCAACAAAGTGCTTCACGGAAGTGTCCACAGGCCCAGTCTGCTAGAGGTAATTCTCTAATTCTAGGTGTGTCAAATTGACAACCGAAGCCAACCAAAACATATTTCCTCTCTAGCAATGACACATAAGAATGAAATGTGCAGATATCACCTTGATTACCAGGTCTACAAAACAGTCATTGCAGAGCCAGAAAGATGGCTCAATGGGTAAAGGAACTTGCTGCCAAGCCTGGAGACCTAAATTCAATCCCTGGATTCACATGATGGAAAGAGATAACTGATTCCAGCAAGTTGTCCTCTGACCTGCACATGTGTACAAGCACACTGGCACCCACCACACAATAAACAGATAAATGTAAAAATTTAGTCATTGAAGAAATAGTGTGGAGCTGGAGAGATGGCTCAGTGGTTAAGAGCACCGGCCACTCTTGCAGAGAAGTGGGTTTGATTCCCAGTACTCAAATGGCAGCTAACAACTGTCTGTAATTCCAGTTCCAGGGAAATCTGACACTGACCTCCATGGGCACTGCATGACATGGGTGCACTTACATACATGCAGACAAAACACTCATACACATAAAATAGAAATAATAAAGAAATAGTGTAAGTCAGATATGGTAGGAAACACCTGTAATCCCAGCTACTGAGGAGGCTGAAGTGGAAATATCACTTGAGCCCACAGGTTCAAGACCAGCCAGGGTAACAGCAAGGAAGAAAAGAAAAAAGGAAGCTAGTTTTTAAAAACAGAAAAACATTACATTCCAAAGGCCACTTAAAATTCCTCTACCCAAGCAGATGCCTTCCTTTATTTAGACAGTCTAAAAACTAAAATACTAAATTATCCCTTAGATACTGTCCAAGTAATTCTGGCTAATACATAACATGCAAATCTACTTGGAGAGTTACATAAGACAGCTGCCAAGAAGCTGTGTAGATTGTTAGATAGTCCCTGGAAATGAGTCCTACAGAGCTGTAACATGTTGGGTTGCCCTGACGATAAGCTGTGGTTCCTGTCCTGTATATCATTGAATAAAACAATGTTAGTGTGGAATTAGATAGTCTTTTGAATATGCCTGGTTGTGGGTAAATGTGGGAATGACCTTTACAAATATGGACATACTTTTTTTGTAAAACAAAGAGGGGACTGTGGGAATGTGTTCTCTGAACAAATGACTTTTACCTAACCTTTAATCTTATGTTTTAAGATCATTTAACACTCTCCTAGCTTGCTTATAATATAAAACAAGCTGACTAGGCCTCAGGCTCTTCTTGTAACCTAAACATATAGCTTTAATCCCACATGACCCTTCCTTGTCCTTGACCCAGAATAGTGTGTGTGTTATACATATAAAGTGCTGCAAATATTGGATAGTCATTTGAATTGATGAGACTTATCCTATTTGTGTTGCAAACAGCAGGTAGAATTAGATGGATGACATCTGTTAGTGTTTGTGTGTGCTATTTTTTTTTAATTTTTATTATTTTCATTTATGTGTGTAAGTGCATTGCCTGCATGTAGGTGGGTGCACCTGTGTCATTGAGTGCCTGTGGAGGTCAGAAGAGGGCGTCAGATCCCCTGGAACTGGAGTTACAGATGGTTGTTAGTTACCATGTGGATTCTGGGACTCTAACCCAGGTCCTCTGCAAGAACAGCCAGTGCTCTTAACTGCTAGGCCATGTCTCTAGCCCCTGCTGTGCTAGTCTAAGTCTGTAGGGATCAAAAAGGGAAAATCCTTCTCTGATGATAAGGGTCTGCTTTTAGTTCCCCATTTCATGCTGGACCTAGGTTTTCAATTTTAAAAAAAGACCAAGGCCTTTGTTGTTAAAGAACACAGTTTGGGGGAAAAATCTGAGAGCAGTTTGGGTCTCACTCTTGGTCAAAGTGGATGCTAAGTGTTAGGCTGTGATTATCTTTGGTATCCCATAGCCACAGGTCTACATTTCTATTTCAGTTATTTTTCAAATGTGAGGGGAGAATATAAAACTTTGTAGTTTAGAGATTCCTTTAAAGAGTTTATTTTATTTTTACTTTATTGTGAGTGTTTTGCCTACATGTAAGTAAGTGCACCTGTTCATACAGTGCTGACAGAATCCAGAAGAGGGCATTGAATCCCTCAGAACTGAAATTATGAATGGTTATTAGCTCCATGTGAGTGCTAGAAATCAAACCTAGATTCTCTGAAAGAGCAGTAAGCGATCTTAACCGCTGAGCCATCCCTTCAGGCCCTTTAGAGACTTTTGTTTTGCTTTAGGACACATGGTCTCTTACACTCAGTTCATGTCAGCCTCAAATTCACTGTGATTCAAGGCTGATTTTGAACTCCAAATCCTCCTGCCTCCACCTCCCCAGTGCTGGAGAATCTTCAAGATTTCAGAAAAATGGGCTGCAAATATAGGTTAGTGGTAGAGTGCTTGCTTAGGATTGGTAAGTGCAGCCCTAAATTAAATTCCCATCACCTCCCATGAAAAAAGGAGATCTTAGGAAAAGACCTTTGACTAGCATACTTGCTGTGTTAGCTAGCTTTTCGCTGCTGTGACTGAATGCCTGCAAGAAATTAGTTCAAAGGACAGAAGGTTTGTTTTGGATCATCATTTTCAGAGGTATCAGTAGATGGTAACTTAGCCTGGTTGATTTTTTTCTTTTTTTAAGAATCTTTCCCTTGGGGGCTGGAGAGATGGCTCAGCAGTTAAGAACACTTGCTGTTTTTCCAGAGGACCAGCACCAAAATGGAACCTAACAACCATCCATAACTCCAGTCCCAGGCAATTCAATGTTCTCTCCTGTGGGACATTGCACACAAGTGGTATACTTACATACATGCAGGCAAAATACTCATATACATATAAATAATACATACATACATACATACATATATAAAATAAATAATTTTTTAAAAGAATCTGAGGACCTAGAAAGATGCCTCAGTGGTTAAGATTACTGACTGCTCTTGCAGAGGACTGGGGTTCTAATTCCAGTTCTCACATGGTAGTTAACAACCATCTGTAACTCCAGTTCCAAGGAATCTGACACTGTCTTGTGACCTCTATTGGCATTGCACGACATGGGTGCACTTACATTCATGCAAGCAATATACTCATACACCTAAAATAAAAATAATAAATAAAATATTTTTAAAAGAATCTGAGGTGAGCATGGTGGTGAACACCCATAATTCCAGCACTTAAGAGGTAGAGCCAGGAAGATCGTGAGTTTGAGGCCAGTCTGAGTTATACAGTGAGAGCTTGTCTCAGAAAAAAAAAAAAAAAAAAGGATGAAAGGAGAAAAGAAAGACCCTTTCTCTGCTTCCAGTCTGACATAACGAACAGTCTCCACTAGATCCTCCCATTACTGTAACCTCCTGCCCAAGTGCCTGGGGTCAAGTGAAGATGTAATGAGCCCTCTGAAACTGTGAGTCAAAATGAATCTTCCCTTCTCTCCCCTAAAAAGAGCTAATGTCTCAACATTTGCTGTACTGGAGACTAAAGTTTCAACACATGAGCTCTTAGAGTAAATGAAAGATCCCAACTGGGAGGTAGTGAGAAATCTGAGCAGTTAAGAGAACTTGCTTCTCTACCAGAGGACCTGGGTTCAGCTCACAGCACCCACATGGCAGCTTACAACCACCTGTAACTCCAGTTCCAGTGGATCCAATGCTCTCATCTGGCTTCTTTGGGCACTGCATGTATTTGATACACATGCATACACTCAGGCACATACGCATAAAAATAAATACATAAACACATTAAAAAAAACAAGAATAGAAAACTTTATTGTGTTTGTGTGCATGTATGTGAGTCTGTGAGGTCAGAAGAATGAGTACCCAGTGTGGGTGCCGGGGTCTGACCTCTAGCCCTCATGATTGAGCAGCAAGTGTTCTTAACCACTGAGTCCCATACTAGTGAAAATTTTGATGGCCAAAGTCATGACATCAGTCTGAACAAACAGAAACCACCAACCCTGCCTTGGTGATGCCTAGAAACAGAGACTAGAAATATATCAAAATTCATTTTCTCTCTCTCTCTATCTCTATCTCTCTATCTCTGTTTCTCTCTCTTCTCCCCCCCCTCCACATCAGCAGTCTGAATAAAAGGGATATCTAAATTCCTTTCCATTTTCACAGCACAGAAACTAAAATAAGTCAAGCATAGTGGTACACACCTAGAATCACAACCCTTGGAGGTAGAGGCAGAAGGATCAGGAATAGGAGGCCATCCTTTGCTACATAGCACGCTCAAGGATAACTTGAGTTTTCTGAAATATATCATAGAAAATCAAGATAAATAAAGAAATCAGGCTGGGCATGTAGCTCTCTTGGTAGACTCCTTGCCTAGCATGCTTGAAGCCCTAGTCTGATCCCTAGCACCTCATAATCGGGTGTGGTAGCATAGGCCTGCAATCCTAGCCCTTCGGAGGTAGAAACAGGAGGATAAGTGTGAGATCACTCTCAGATGCATAGCAAGTTTGAAGCCAATTGGAGCCACAACCGTTTTGAGGCCAGACAAAACAACAAAAACAAAATGAAGCCAAAGAACAGGTAAACAAATGAATCCAGGGTGCCTGAAGGTAATGGTCAGCAGCTAAGGCCTGTTCCTGCTCTTGCAGACAATCCACCTGGAATTTGGTTCCCAGCACCCATATCAGGTGCCTCACAACGGCCTATTACTCCAACTCCAGTGGGATCCAATGCCTCTGGCCTTAATGGACACCTCTGCTAATGTACACATACCCATGCATAGGCACACACAAGTACACGCAATTAAAAATATTAAAAACAAATCTTTAAAAAATAGGGCTTGGAGACAGCTTAGCCAGTAAAGTCCACGAAGTATATGAAGAAGACCTGAGTTCAGTTTCCAGAACCCACAAAAAGGGTTACGCTTGCAGTAAGCTCCAGGTTGACATGAGACACTGTTTCAAAAAATAATAAAGTGGCTGGCAACAGCTGCGATTGGTCACTAGTCTCCACACAACTCTAACACACTTCTGCTCCACAAACTGGAAGTGGGGTGTGGTGCTACACTCCTGTATTCCTGACACTTGGGAGCTGAGGTATGAGGATTATGAGTTTAAGGCTAACCTGGGGTTTATGATATAAGTAAATAAACTTACAAATAAAATAACCGGTATACAATTAGTGACAAATTTTTTGCTGGTTTTGCCTATACAATAAGCTCAGTATTAAACATATCTTCTTTTCAGTACCTATTCCTTGGCACCACTGTGCCTAATTATGTTCATACAATCTCTCTGGCTCTCCTGACATGTTAACCTTTGTTTCCTGGAAGTAATAAAAACTTCCCACTGCCACTTCTGCTGCAGAAACCATCTTAGTCACCTGGATTTCATAGTTTGACAAAATACTGACTTTCTTAACCTGAAGCCAGAGCTTCTTCTGCCTCCAAAGTCTCTTTCATTCCCGGGTCCAAGCACTGACTGTTGTAATTACCAAAGTCATTGTGCCTTCCACCCCTTCAAAACCGACCCCGTGCTTACCACTGCCACTATATCCACCGCCACCATGGCTGCCACTGTGAGTGCTATGTATTTGGAACTCAAGAAAGGTAAGGACTGGGGGCTAAAGATGTAGCTCAGTGATAGAGCACTTGCCAAGTACGTACAAGGTTCTGGGTTTAATACTTAGCACCAAAAACTTATTTAAAAATCCGTGAAGTGCATTTGTGAAAGTGCCTGGTCTTGTGAGACCATGGAAATACTTAAATGTTACCAGAAAGGCATTTGAAAGCTCCCAGATTGACAAAACAAGGATTCTTTGAGGGAGCTCTCCAGGGTACTGACTGCCTCTAACGGTCGATCTAGATCCTGCCTTCTGACCTACTGGTTTTACCCAGTTCTTGCCCTCTAAACTGCTGCCATCTCAACACGTCCTTTCCTTCTTTTTTTTTCCATTTATTTTCCTTTCCTTCTTTCTTGATAAGATCTCCCTGTATACCCCAGACTGGCCTCAAAGTTTTGATACTCTTCACTTAGCATAGTAAGTACCAAAATTACAAGTTGGCTTACCCAGCTTCAACTATTTTTGAGACAATTTAATTCATTCTTTTCTCAAGGGTAAAAAAACAAGCAAGTAAACAGTGAAAAAAATTACCTAAACAAAAAACAACTTCCAGGGCTCTTTTCCCTTAATCAACTTGATCAGTTTCATCTGGGCCTTTCTTTATTGGGGTATTTATTTCAAGACATAAAGTAGGCAGAATATTGTACTTATGATTGTTCATATCTCTAATCTCAATACTTAAGATGTGGAGGCAGGACCATCACAAGTTTGAGGTCAGCATGGGCTGCCTGACACCTTGTCTCAAAAAATGAAATAAAACAAAATAAAAATAGATTCAGCTGACAAGAGTGACTTTTCTAAATTGAACTCTATATTCTTCATGAATTAAACTTAGGATTTTACATTTACTTCTTCTTTTTGTTCAGTATTGAGAATAGAACCCAGGTCCCTATCTACTCTGCCACTGAGCTATTTTTATCTTAAAATTTTTTTAGTTAAAAAATTTTATTTTTATTTTATTTTATGTGCTTTGCCTACATGTATGTAGGTGCACTATGTGCATGTAATGCCCATGGAGGTGAGAAGAGAGCATTGGATCCCCTGGAACTGGAGTTATAGACAGTTGTGAGCAGCCATGTGGGTGCTGGAACTGAGCCTGGGTCCTCTGCAAGAGCAGCTAGTGCTCTTGACCACTGAGCTGTCTCTCTATCCCCTTTAAAAAAATCTGAAGCAGGATCTCACTGACTTTGCCCAAGCTAGCCTTAAACTTTCTCTGTAGCCCAGGGCAACCTTGAACCTGTGTTCATCCTCCACAGTAGTTCAGATGACAGGCCTGTGCCACCAGACACAGTGTTTTTTCTTTTTTCTTTCCCTCCCTCCCTCCTCTCTTTTCTCCTGTGTTGTGGATTTAGTTTAGGGCTTTGTGCGTAGTAGGTAAGCACTCTACCACTGAGCTTCATCCACACCCTCAACCCTCAATGAAGACATTTTGTCAAGTGAGGGGTGATAATTTTTAGGCAGAGCTCATTCTTACTTCCCCAGGCTTTCATCTTGATTACATAGTGAACTCTGTGTGACTGTATTAGATTTCACAATAATGTGAAAACTGTTGGTCTTAATTTTGTTTTACTGGGTGAACTGCTGTGATACTTCTATTTGAATCAACTATAGTGGATAATGTCGCAAACAATACATTGGGACCCATAGTTCTTAAAATAAAAGCTATCCATGTACAGATGGCGGCCAAGGCGACCATGTAAACTCTAGATGTATAAATACCACAGTCATGAGTAGAATAGAATAGAATAGAATAGAATAGAATAGAATAGAATAGAATAGAAAAGAAAGTTCCCCACTGTATTAACCTACCTTCAACAAGCTTTGGGAATAAAAGGAGTGAAACACAATCTGTTCTACACATTTTTCACAGTGACTGTAACAGGAGAAAGGTTTTTTTTAAGGGTAGAAACACCTCCACTCTTTTTAGGCCACAAAGTCCATCAACTTATAGCTGGAAGCTTCTACCCATTCAGAATATTTAGTATTTTTACAGATTGTAGCTTACACCAAAGTAAGTTAAAGAATTCCCTTCTGTAAACAAATCTGTAAAGAGAATTTCTTGTGGAAGAATTGTTTATATTTAGGAATTAATGAGAGGGGAGTGTTAGAAACTCAAGGTTATACATCATTTGGGCCTAAGTAAGCACAATTTGTTTATTGACCTTGACAAGATGTCCTTGGAAAGCATACGTCATCTCCATAGGTAATTTGGGCTTCCTCTGGGCTATCTGAAGTCTCCTGTCTTTCTTGTTGCCAAGGATATAAACTATCCCTCAGTTGTGACTCACATAAAAATAGCTACCTCACAGGAGAAAAGAAGGTGAAAAAATCCTCTTGATTAAACCTGCTGCTGAAAACCCAGAGCTCTACAGAGATCTATTTATTTCCCCATGCATCCAGTACCACGCTAAAGTACCTACTGCACACATTTCCTAGGTACTAAGACTACAACCCCCACTGTGAATGAGACATTTCTTGGTTTCCAGGAGCAAGGGAACAGGCCTGGTGGTACAGACCTGTAATCCCAATACTAGGGAGGCCGAGCTAAGAGGATTGCTTTGAATGAGATCCATTCTCAAAAATGAAACAAACTTCAAATGAGTGTTTCCTTAGAAGTCAGTTGCTGAGTTGTTTAACTCCATTCATCTAGCTGGAGAGCAGCTGGCCCTGTTGAAAAGGCCTCAACCCCCAGAGAGAGGCTGTAGGGGGTGACGGAGGTGGCAACAAAGAAGAGGTTGGACAGTTGATGTTACCAAGAACATAGCTTCTCAGAAGCACAGCAAACATCAAAATAAATGATGAGAAAGACAGTTTATAAACTAAGACCACAGGGAGAGATGGCTCAGCAGTTGAGAGTGCTTATAACTCTTCCAGAGGCCTGGAGTTCAGTACCCAGCACGCATCTTAGGCAGCTTATAACTGTCTGTAACTGGAGCTCCAGTGGACCCAAAGCCCTCTTCTGGCATCCTCAAGTACTGGCATATACTCACACAGACTAATTATTATTTTTTTAAGAAATGGCTAAATTAAAAAATAAAATGAAATCACAGCTGCTCAGTAATGTTTTAAATAGTGTTTTTAATCCATATCTACTTCAATAGCCTTAATAAATGAAGGTTATCTGTATAAATTACCTAAGAGAAACATTTAAATAAGATTTTTCTAAAAATTTTTGGACACAGGGTCTCACTGTGTAGTCCTAGCCAGTCTGAAACTTCCTATAAAGACTAGGTTGGCCTTGAACTTGTAATGATTCTCCTGTCTCTGCTTCCTAAGTGCTGGGATTACAGACATATGCTATCATCTCCAGCTCAATAACAAGTTATTTATAATGCTCTGTAACCAGAAAATGCTTCCACTAGGTTCATGTGGCTCAAATCACAGAACAGGCCTAATTTATTGTATAATCATTATTGGAAGTCAAGAGTATTTACTAGAGCTGGGGAGAAGCTCAGTGCATAAAATCACTTCCTTTTTTTCAAGCCTGATAATCTCAGTTCAATCCCTAGAACCCACAAAAAGCAGAATATGTCGGCTCACATCTGTATTACTATCATGCCTACTGTAAGATGGGATGTGGAGACAGGAGTTTTGCCAAAAACTTCATGGGTCACCCTACCTGAAATACTCAGCACAGAGAGACCTGGCTTCAACAAGGTGGAAGGTGAGACCTGGCTCCTAAAAGTGGTCCTCTGACCTCCACACACACGTGTCCAGGTATTCATGCATCTCCCCCCACTATTCATAATTTTTTTAAAATAAAGTCTCACTGTAACCCCATTTGGCCTGGAATTTGCTATGTAGACCAGGCTGGCCTCAGTCTCCCAGCAATCTGCCTGCTTCTGCCTCCTGAGTGCTGGGATTAAAGACATGCCCAGCTATAAATAAATAATTTTTAAAGCATTTGCAAAGTATAGAATTAGTAGTGGGTGTTCATACACACTCCCCTCACACACACACATAAATAAATAATCTTTTAGAAAATATTTACTGGAAATAGAATTAGTATTTATGATGTAACTGTGAAATGTCCCCAAAGGCTTGGGTATTTCAACATTTGTTCTCCAACTAATGGTGCTATTTTGGAAGGTTATGGAACCTTTAGGAGGTAGAATCTTACTGAAGGAAATGGATCACTGATGGGTCTTAAGGTTTTATATAGCATGGCCTGATTTTCTGCTGCTTTCTGCATACCGACTGCAGACACAATGTGACCAGCCCCCTAACTTCCTAACATCATACCTTCCCTGTCATGATAGACTGTATCCCACAAACTGTAAGCCAAAATAAACCTTTCCTCTTGTAAGCAGCTTCTTGTCAGATGTGTGATTACAGTAATAAGAAAAGTAACTAATAAAAGTATTGTTTTTGTTTGTTTGTTTGGTTGGTTGTTTGCCCAGAGGCCAGAGGACAACTTGCAGCAGTCAGCTCTCTTCTTTCACCATGGGTTCCAGGGACTGAACTTGCTGTTTGATCACTAGTGCTCTTGCCCACTGAGCCATCTTGTAGATCCTACTTTGTAATTTTTCCAGACCCCTTCTCTTTTGTGGTTATAAAATAAACTTTTATTGTCTTCCAACGTCCTAAGCTCTGCTCGGAGAAAAGCCTAATCATTTGACAACAACAGGGCACAAGTGTAAATTTTATCCCTGTGCAGATGGTTGATGCACTCCTGATTGGTTAAAAGGGGTGGAAGCAAGGGAAATACAATCTCGGACCAATTTTCACCACATTGTTTAAGCATAAAACAAGTAACCCACCTGGGATTGTCTGCACAAGGAGCAGTTGATATAGAAGATGACTGGCTTAATTTTTAAATGCTCGTGCACACAGTGTGGGCAATTTTTAAAAAATCTAATGACAGATATAGAGATTTTATATCTCTCTTATTATCTTGTACGTATAACAGTGTAGAAACCAAGACTTTTCTTACACATACTTTCCCACTTCCTTTATTTAATTTGTATGAATTCTTGTGGATAAATGAATCCAATTCTCTATTGGATTGAGTATTCAGGGACTAGCTTTGCCATGAATATAATTAATTCAAGTTTTACTTATGAAATTTTTGAAGATATTCTTTCTTTAAATTACATTTCCTTATTTGGGTATGTGTATGTGTGTGGGTGCACATGTATGGAGGTTGAACAACTTGAAGGAGCTGGTTCTTTCCTTCCTCCCTGTGGGAGCCCAGGGACTGAACACAAGTCATCAAACTTGGTGGCAAGCACCCTTACCTACCAAGCCGTCTCACTGGTCCCAAGCCTTTAACAGATGTTTTTTATTTTTATTTTATGTGTATGAATGTTCTGCTTGCATGTATGTAAGTGTACCACATATGTACAAGGCTTGCAGAAGCCAAGAGAGGGCATTGGATTCCCTGGAACTGGAATTAAGGATATACATTAGCCTCCATGTGGATACTTGGAACCAAACCAGGTCCTTTTCAAGAGCAACCAAGTGCTCTTAACCACTGAGCTATCTCTCCAGCCCCTTATTTATAAGATTCTTAATCTATAAGAATGAAGCCTAGCTGGACATGTAGTACACTCCTATAATCCCAGCACTTGAGAGGTAAAGGAGGATCAAAAGTGCAAAGTCTTCCTCAGCTACATAGTGAGTTCCAGGCCAATCCAGGCAAATGAGACCCTGCCTCAAAATTGAAAAAGAAGATGAAGAAAGCATCCACCTCTGTGTCTCTCTGTCTCTGTCTGTGTTTCTCTCACATGCACATAAACACACACATAATAAATATAATTTTTAAAAATGTAGAAAATAGAGGCCAGACTTTTCATCCCAACACTTGGAAGGTAGAGACAGATGGATCTCTATAAGATCAAGGACAACTTGGTCTACATAGTGAGTTCCAGGCCAGCTGGGGCTACAAGGAGACTCTGTCTCAGAAAAACAAAAACCAAAAAACATAAAAAAGAAAAATGTAATGGGCTCTGGTGAAAGGGAGTATAATGTGAACAAAGGCACTCCCACACACCTCCAGGACTTTCCAGAACTAAGGCAGTTAATGAATACTTAATATTTAGTGTGTGTGTGTGTGTGTGTGTGTGTGTGTGAGAGAGAGAGAGAGAGAGAGAGAGAGAGAGAGAGAGAGAGAGGAGAGAGAGAGAGAGAGAGAGAGAGAGAACCTGAATGTTATGGTGCACATGTGGCAATCAGAGAGCAACTATAAGGAAGAGGTTCTCTCCTTCCACCTTGTGGCTCCCAGGGATCAAATTCAGTCATTAGTCAGTAGCAAATGCCTTCACCTGCTGAGCCAAGTCTTCCTTGCCCTAACTTTTATTGGCCCTCCAGTCACTGTGCTAAGAATTCTACCATCTGTCATCTCAGGATATCACCTCCTCACCTTTTTCCAAGAAAGAATTCCAGATCACCACTGTTTTGTAGATAACCGAAAGATCAGGAGCTTTTCAGTTAATTGTTCTTGACCACACCACCGTGACCCACTAAGGTTTCCTGACTCCAAAAGGCAGGCTTTTAACCCCTGCACTGTTTGGCCTTCTAGGAGTACATACAGGTCACTTGTGCCATATGTTGGCAGTGCAGTGATATGAACAGATTAACAGTGGCCTTGGGCTTACTCAAAGCAGCCTAAATGCCTCTCCCGACCCCCAGCCCACCTAGACAAAGCACACTGACTCTGGATGCTGTCTACCTACTTTCCCACCTCCAGTCTCCATCTTGTTTCCTCCACCCTTCCCCTTTCTCAGTCACAGATCTGTGGCTTCTCTTCGTCAGGGGAAGTCCTTTGATCAAACTTGACACCTGTGGTTAAGACACAAGCTTCACACTACGATGTTCCCAGTTCTTCCTCTGATCAAAGCAGACACTTCTGTTTCTCAAGGAGCCCTGCTCATCTCAGTTTCAGTTTGATGATGCCCCAGGTGTAGCCACCAGAAAGACAGATGTTAGGCAACAGTTGGTACTATGAAATGAAGACTGAGCATTAAATGAATTCTTTTCTTAAAAAAAAATTTTTCACACAGTAGCCCAAACTGCCTAGAATTCACTAGCTGAAGTTGGCCTTGAACTCCTGATTCTCCTGCTTTCACATTCCAAGGACTGAAATGAAATTATAGGCATATACTACCATGCCCAGTTTATATGCCCTTTATATTTTTTTAACTTTTAAAATATTTTACTTAAAAAATCCAAAATAGGGGTGAGCAAGATGATTCAGCAGGTAAAGCCCACTAAGCCCAACAACCTAAGTTTGATCCCCAAGACCCACATGGTAGAAGAAAAGAACAGATGCCCACAAGTTGTCCTCTGATCTCCAACCACGTGCTCTAGCACAAATGTGCGAGCACACACTCATGCATGCATACATACATACATACATACATAAAATGTAGGAGAAAAAACCCTAAGCTACATTTTAGGTGAAATTATGTGTTTCTAGTCCTCACACATAAGAACCTCTTCTTTCATAATAATTACTAACTTTAACGGAAGTATTTCCATGTTGCTTTGAAAAACAAAAGTTGGTCACCATGTAGGTCATAATGTAGTCACTAAAAACATTACTTCTGGGGCTGGAGATATGGCTCTGCAGTTAAGAGCACTGGCTGCTCTTGCAGAGACTGGGTTCAGTTCCCAGCATCCACATGGCAGCTAACAACCATCAAAAACTCCAGTTCCAAGGAAACCAAAGCCCTCTTCTGGCCTTGGCAGGCATTACATGCATGGCTGCACCTACATACATGCAGATAAAACACTCATACACATAAAAAATAAAAATAAATAAATTTAAATTTTTAAAAAAGAAATATGAGAATCTGGGGCTGGAGAGATGACTCAGGAGGTAAAGTGCTTGCTGTGCGGGCATGGGAACCTGAATTTAGATCCCCAGCATCCATATAAAAGCTGGGCATGGCTATGTATGTCTGTAACTCCTGCACCAAGGAGTGGAGGGTCCTGGGACTTCTTGGAGATCCAGCTACTCTAGCTGAAACTTCAAGCTCTAAGTTCAGTGAGAGTGTATAAAAAGGTGAAGTGACTGAGAAGGAGATTCCAAGGTCAACCCCTGTCCAGCACCAATTCTCTCCTTCCATTGTATGGGTCTTAGGGATCACACTCATGTTTACAGGCTTGGTAGCAAGTATCTCTATCTGCTAGGCCATCTCTCTTGTCCTTATGTCAATATAATTTTTATGGAGTGTTACTAGGTTCTCTCTCTCTCTCTCTCCCCTTCCTCTCTCTTTCTCCTTTCTTTCCTCCCCTCTTCCCTCCCTCTCTCTCCCAATAGGATCCCTAGCTCTAACTGGACTCAGACTTGCTATGTAGTTAAGGATGGCCAGGATGGCCTTAAACACCAAATCCTCCTGCCTCCACCTCCAAAGTGCAGAAAATATAGGCATATGCCACCATACCTGCCACCACCATGTGGTGCTGCAGATTGAATCCAGGACTTTGTGCATGCTAAGTAAGCACTACCAACTGAACTACATCCCCAGGCCCGATATTTACCTTGGGCTATCCTAAGCCTCTTAGTAGCCTCTCACTGCCTATGTCTGTGTCTGACCTAACATCTTTGATCATTACAGGAAACCTTTGGAATGTATTAAATATAGCTGATCATAGCTTCTACCAACACAAAAGCTAAGAATTGCGTGCTGGAGAGATGGTTCAGCAGTTATAACACTGACTGCTCTTGCAGAGGATCCAGGATCAGTTCCCAGCACACACATTGGTTCACAGTCATCTGTAACTTCAGTTCCAGGGTATCCAATGCCTTCTTCTGGCCTCTTTAAGCACTACACAAATGTGGTGTACATGCATACATGCAGGCAAAACACTCATAAAATTAAATAAATGGTTCTAAAAATAAATTTTAAAGCTAAGACTGTCAGACAACAGCTGAGTCCTGTGACAGAGATTGTACCCTACATTGTACTTTAACTTGCCTATCTGATGGGCCAACCAATGTATTTGAAAAATGCATTGATTTATGACTTTCTTTTGTTCTATAACTGTCAAAACTTAATGAAGTCATTTCCACATTGGAACATGCGATGTGGAACAATCTGAATCCATGTTCCCAGGCCATGGTCACTCATATCTGGCTCAAGAATAAATTCTTTCTTATAAAGGACAGCTGTGTTTTATGTTGACACTGTATATACTGTTATAAGCTGAACTATGTATCCCTCCAAATACTCTCACTGAACTCTCACTGTTACTGTCTAAGAATGCAACTCTATTTGGAGATAGGGCCTTAAAGAGGTAATTAAGAGAAAATTAGGTTGTATGGGTGGACTCTAATTTAATGTAAAGAGTCTTTTTTAAAAAGTGTGTGTGTGTGTGTGTGTGTGTGTGTGTGTTGGTAGGTAGGTAGGTAGATCAGAGGCTAACTTTTGGGAGTTGGTTCTTTCCTTCCTCCATGTGGGTCCCAGGGATTGAACTCAGGAGATGGAAACAAAGTTGCCAGGAAAAAGCCACACCTATCTGTACTACGATGCTGATTGATTAAAATCAATGACTGGGCAGAGCTAGAATGTCACAGGCCCAGAGACAGATTACCGTGGGTTATTTTAGTCTCCTACATAGCTGTTTATTGCCAGCCTCTGTGTTTGACCTAACATCCTTGTGACTATCATGTGATGCCTGTTAGAATGTAGAAACAGTTCCCTAGCTTTCAACAGCCCCAAAACTGATGTCATCAAGTGTATCAGAGTCCTATAGCACAAGTTTCCCCTTTCACTGCAACCTGCTTACCTGACATTTCCACCGCTGCATCTGAAAAGTGTCTTGATTTATGGTTTCCTTTGCTCTGTTGCTGTGAGAGCTTCATGAAACTGTTAACCACCTCAGTACATGGTATCCGGGATAACCTGAACCTGTGTCCTGGGCCATGATCACGCATATTTGGCTCCGGAATACAATTATTCCCTTTGAGGTAATATCTGTGCTTTTGTTTGTTTTATTTATTATTTTTATTTTATGTGTATGAGTGCATGCCTGCATGTATGTAAATGCACCCATGTCATGCAGTGCCTACAGAGGTCAGAAGAGGGTGTCGAATCCCCTGGAACTGAAGTTAGGATGGTTGTCAGCCACCATGTAGATGACCTCAGGTCCTCTGCAAGAGCAGCCAGGGCTCTTAACTGCTGAGCCAACTCTCCAGCCCCTGTTGGTTTCATTTTTGTCTTGCATCAAGAGATTTATGATTTTTGAGTAGAAAAGTGAGCACATGAGGATCCCTAAGTTCATGTAGCAAATGACAAGCTTAGGTCTTGAATCCTGGCATGGTAAGGCACGCCTTTAATCCCAGCTCTCAGGAGGCAAAGGCAGGTGTATCTCTGTGAGTCTGAGCCTAGCCTGGCATATATAGCAAGTTCCAGGCCAGCCGGGGCCGAATAGTGAAATTCTTCTCAAGAATAAATAAATTAATTAAATTCTTCAAACTTCTCCAAATACTTTTTTTCTATTCAAAGAATAAGCATGTCTTCTTTCTGTGATTTCTGTCTCTTGATTTATCAGAAGATACCAAACCTACAACCTTAAACAACAGAAACCAACCTCTATCTGAATGGGCTGATTTTAATACGAGAAAGGAGTAACATGTAGATCAGACCAAAAATAAATCCTGATCTCCTCTCTATCTATTACCAATACTTGTTAAAGAAAATCTAAAACACATTTAGGGGGTTGGGGAGATGGCTCAGTGGGTAAAGCTCTTATGCATGAGGACTGGAGTTTGGATCCCCAGAACCCACTTAAAAACTGAGTAGGCCTGGTGCCTGCCTGTAATCCCAGCACTCAGAAGGCAGAGATGGGGACCCCTGGGTTAAGCTGGCTAGAGAGACTAGCCAAACCCTTGACTTCAAGTGAGAGACTCTGTCTCAAAGTATAAGGTAGAGAGTGATAAAGGCACTAGACATTAACCTCCGGCATCCACATGCATGTGTATACATACCTGTGCACACACATGCATCCACATACATGAAAACACACATACACACATACGAGCAAGCAGAGGCAAGCAGATCTCCATGAGAGTGAGGCCAGCCTGATCAAGCCAGTCTGATCTATATAGCAAGTTCCAGGTCAGCAGGAGACTAAATTTTTCAATAAAGATAGTCTTCAAAAGGAGCAAAAAGACAAAAAAAACCCCACCAATTTTAAAAATCTTCTATTTATTTTCATTTTATGTGCGTGAGTGTTTTGACTCCATGTATATAAAAGTGCACCCATGTCGTGCAATGGCCAGAAGAGGGCATCGAATCCCCCTGGACTGGGATTAGAGTTACTGACAGTTGTTAGTTGCCATGTGGGTGCTGGGTTCTCTGCAAGAGCAGCCAGTGTTCTTAACCACCGAACCATCCCTCCAGCTCTGATAAAACACATTTAGCATACATGCACACAAAATGCTCATACACACAAAAAATAACTAATTAAATTTTTCAATAAAGATAGTCTTCAAGGTTGGATTCTCTTTAAACAATGCCAAGCTCTTAATTGTGATAGTAATTAAGCTGGAGTTTAAGCACCTTGCACATAGCTTATCATGCCTGTGTTCAGGTAAGTATTCCTCAGGAAGACACTACGCTTCTAGATTAATCTTTAAGGTGCTCCAGCTGTCTGTGCAATCTGAATTCATCAGGCTTTACTCCCTGCCACTCCATCTATTCGGTTTGTGGTTTGTATGCAGAATCTGCTAAGCAGGTGCTCTGTAGCTTGCAACTGAAGTCACCTACCAGCTGTTAAATTTACACATGGCTCTAATTTAAATGCTTAATTGCTCTCAAAGCAGTCAATTTACAGCTCATAAACCCCTTCCAGGTGGCCCCCAAGCCTCTTTGCCCGAGACAGATTCTAAAGCTAAATGAACCATAGTGTCCCTTAGTAGAAAATGAAATATCTGAATAATCTTATACTCTATTGACCATTATAATTTCTTAGCATGACCAGTGTCTTAAAGGGGCAGGCTGTAGTCTAACAGTGAGGTTTTTCTTTGAGTTCACTTTGGGAGGAAATAAAAACTCAGGTTCAAAATTGTCTGTTCTATTAATTCCCCAAAACGATTGCTCTTTGAAGCCAGAGCACCAGGATGGGGCTTGCCTTGTATTTACAGTGTCCCGGATGAGCAGGGAGGATAAATGACTGTATTATTACAAACTACCTTAGTGTCCTCAGGCTAACAATCTATGACAAAGAGCAGAAAATCTAATCCTATCAGCAGTTGTGTGACACACAGCCCTTCAGCTGTCGCCACCTGTAGTAGCAGCCTAAGGAGCTAATTCCAGAGACTGCTCATTGAAGATAGGATTTTTTTTTTTTGAGACAGGATCTTGTGTAGTCTAGGCTGGCCTAAAAGTTGATACATAGCTGGGAATGACCTTGAACTTGTAATTCTCCTGCCTTTACCACTTGCATGTTGGGATTACAGATATACATCACTTCGAAGGGTTTCTCAGGATTCTTTTTTCTAAAAAATATATTATATTTATTTGTTTATTTATTTATATACACATGTGTGTGCACCAGTGCCTTCTATGTCATGTGTGGAGGTCAGGGGACAACTTGTGGGAGTCAGTCTCTTCTACAGTGTGGGTCCTAGGAATTGAACTCAGGTCACCAGGTTTGGCAGCAAGTATCTTTTACCCACTGAGCCAACTTACCAGACTCAGGATTCTTGATTTACACCTGAGAATTTCAAGTCATCTGTGTTGGCACATGCCTATAATGCTAGCACTTGCAAGATGGAGGCAGGAGGATTGCTAAGCGTCTGGGGCCAACCTTGGGTACATAGTGAGTTTGAGACCAGCCCAGATCCTGTCTCAAAAAACATATCCCCCTCCACTAAAAACAACAACATAAAAGGAAAGGAAGGAATTAAACAACAAAAAAAAAAAAACACAAGAAAATGTTTAAAATTGGGCATAATGGCCCAATGTATAGTTTCAGCATTTGGAGGCAGAGGCAGGTAGATCCCTGTGAGTTTGAGACCAGCCTGGTCTATACAGGGAATTCCAGGCCAGCCAGAGCTGCCTAGTAAGAACCAGTCTGGGAAGAAAAAAAAAAAAAAAAAAAGATTGAGTTATCTAAGGAATGTTTCTTCAGTAAATGAGATCATTAGGTGCTTTCTGAAGGGCATTGTGTAGTTTTACAGACTGATAAAATTGTAAACACTTTGTAATCTTTTCTCTGTGAGATTCCCAGAAAAGTATAGGTTTCCAGATAACAAAGAAGTAAGGTCAAATTCAGAGCGCTATAGCTGGGTGTGGTCAACATGCCTGCAATCCCAGCCCTGAGGAAGCATAGGCAGGAGGGGCCTTGCAAGTTTAAAGCCATCCAGGTTTACACAGCAAGGCCTTGTCTAAAAAGATAAAAACAAAACTTGGATTCAGGTGAGGTTTGAATTTAAGCATGATTCTTTACGGTTTTAAAGGTTTTTTTTTTCTATTTAGTTGTGTGTATGTATGATGTCTGTATGTGGGTGAGCATGTGAAGGTTAGAGGACAGCTTTATGGAGTTGGTTTTCTCCTTCCAGATTTGTACAGGTTCCAGGGCTCAAACTCAGGTCACAGGCTTGACTGCAAGCCTGCTTACCAGTTGAACTATCTTAACAGTCTGATTCTTTGTTATTTTAATATTCTCTTCTGTGTGTGTGTGTGTGTGTGTGTGTGTGTGTGTGTCTGTGTGTGTGTGTGTGTGTGTGTGTTTGGAGAGGCAGTATCTTATATAGCCCAGGCTGGCCTGGACCTTGATATATAGCAGAGGAGAGCCTCTTTTTGCTGCTGCCTCCCAAGTACTAGGATTACAGGTGTGTGCCACCATCCTTGACTTTTTTTAGGAAGAGTCTTATTCTGTAGCCTATGCTATCCTGGAACTCACTCTGTATCCCAAGCTGGCCCCAAATTCATGGCAATCCTCCTGCCTCATCTTCCTGAATGCTAGCATTACAGGAATGCATTACCATACTCAATATTTTAACTTTCTTTTAAAAAGATATTTAATTTTTTTGTTTTTTTTTTTTAATATTTATTTTTATTTTATGTGCATGAGTACATTATCTGCATGTGCACAAGTGGACGTGTCATGCAGTGCTTGGAACTAGAATTACAGACAGTTGTCAGCTGCCATGTGGGTGCTGGGAACTGAACCCAGGTCCTCTGGAAAAACAACCAAGTGCTCTATACCGAGCCATCTCTCCAGCCCCTATTTGTTTTTATTTTACATGCACCACAAATGTGCAGTACCCACAGAGGACAGAAGAGGGTGTTGGATCCTGTGGAACTGGAGTTATGGATGGTTGTTAGCCACCATGTACCTGGATCTCTAGGAGAGTAGCCAGTGCTCTCACCTGGTGAGCCATCTCCCAGCAGCCTCAATACCACCCCCCCCAGGTCTCACTGTGTAGGCCCAGCTTGCCTGAAACTCATTCAGTAGACCAGGCTGTCCTTGAACTCACAGAAATCTGCCTGCTTTTGCTTCCAAGTGCTGGGACTAAAGGCATAACTGACCACAACTGGCATTATTTTAATATTCTTATGGGCTAGAGAGATGACTCTGGGGTTTAGAGTACTTGATGCTCTTCCAGGGGATCCAAGTGCAGATCCCAGCATCCACATCTGGCAGCTCACAACTGCCTGTAACTCCAGCCCCACATGCTCATCATGGAATGTGCACATCCACATATGTACACAAAATATGGAATTTTTAAAGATGAAGCTCAAGGCCAGCCTTGGCCACATAAAAGAATGGAGGTTAACTTGGGTTACATGAAACGCTGTCTTTAAAAAAATTAACAAAAATCAGTAAATATTGAGAGACAGAAACTGACTGTCCTTTTAAAATTATTTTTTAATATAATCATTAAATTCCAGCACTCCGGAGGCAGAGGCTGAAGGATCTGTGTGAGCTCAAGGGTAGCCTGATCTAGATAATGAGTTGCAGGCAGATCAGGGCTACATAGCGAGAACCTGCCACCCCCTGCAAAAAAAAGGAAAAAAGAAAGGAAAGAAAAAGAAAACGAAAAAGCAATCTTCGGGCAGATGAGGCCCCCTGCTGGACACTAGTAATAATACTACCAGATATCGCGTTTTGTTTCTCTGATGTCAAAAAACAGTGGGCAACATTTTCAAACCACTTTTCAAAGTTTTCTCTGAATAAAAGAAGCTATGTAATCTATCTGTTAATCATATATTCTCTGGAGCTAGATCCCCTTAATCCAAACACCTGCTGGTTGTTTGACTCTGAGCAAGTGTTGTGTGACATACCATGTCTCAGATCGGTTTCTATAAAAAGGCAAGAGCAGAGGAAAGGAAACCTGACGGTCCCACTCTCGCCAGCAAGTATGAGGCTTTCATATTCCCCCAGCATTAAAAAAAATAAAATGGATAGTAGGATTAACTGAGTTAACATCTATAGACGCTTAGAACACTACCTATCACACAAGAAGAAGCATGATTGAAATGTCTATAAAATCAGAATAAAATACAAGAAGGGCCTGGCATGTAAGCTCACACTTGAAATCTGAGCACTTGAGAAGCTGAGGTAGGAGGACCACTGAGGGTTCAAGGTCAATTTGGGACTACATAGTCAGCACCAGGGCAATCTGGACTTCAGGGTGATATTTGGTCTCAAAAGTTTCAATAAAGCCAGGCATAGTGGCACAGGCCTTTAATTCTAGCACTTTGGAGGTAGAGGTAAGTGGATCTCTGTGAGATTGAGTCCAGCCTGGTCTACATGGTGATTTTAAGTCTTCTGGGGATAAAGGGAGACTCTGTCTCAAAAAGAACAACAAAAAAGAAGCAATAAAGGAAGCAATAAAGTCTCTGGGTGTGTGAATAATACACACCTTTAATTCCAGCATTCTGAAGGCAGAAGCAGGCAGATCTTGGAGAGTTCAAGGCCAGCCTGGCCTACATAGTATGTTCCAGGAAGCCAGGGCTTCACAGCTTGTCTTATACATAGGTATGGCCTATTAACAAAATCCAGAACATATAGTCAGAAATGTTCAGAGAATCAATTTTGTAAATTCGAGTTTTGAAGATGTGTATTATCTTTGTTGGTCCAGAAGTTCATGGGCTAAAGCAAGTTGACAGTAAGATCACCCAAGCCCAGAGGGAAATGGGATTACACTGTCTGAGTAATTGGAAGATGAGCAATGGTCAGATCCATTAGGATGAATCAGTCAAAGGCAAGGATTAAAGAAAGATGCTACTCAGTATGGGGAATCAGGCAGCCAGAGGACACTGAGTATATCCAATTCTGGCCCAGATGATAACAAGGAAACAACTCAGGATCTGTCAGTGATTCCTAGTTGGGAAAATTTTGGTGACCTTAGTAATATCCGGAGACTTTATTTGTTTTTTTTCTGTTTTATCTTTTTTTTTTAAACAGGGTCTTAGCCCTAGTTGGTCTAGAACTCACTATGTAGACCAAGCTGGCCTTGAACTCACAGAGATTTGCCTACCTCTCCTGAATGCTGGGGTTAAAGGCATGCATCACCCTGCCTTACTGTTTTCCTGTTTTGTTTTTTTAATTATTTATGGGGCTGGAGAGATGGTTCAGTGGTTAAGAGCACTGGCTGCTCTTGCAGAAGGTCAGGGTCCCATCACCCACATGGTGTAATCCAATGCCCTCTTCTGGCCTTCATGGGCACTGTATGTGTGTGGTGCACTTACAAACATTCAGGTAAAAGAATCATACACATAAAATAATCAATTAATAAAATAAAATATTTTAACTTTCTATTTATTATTATTGTGTGTGTTATGGGGATATGCATGCCATTGTGTGCGGGGTGGGGAGTCAGAGGAAATTTTGTGGAGTGGGTTCTCTCCTCCCGCCTTTATGAGGGTTCCCTCTCAGGTATTTAGGTTTACACAGCAAGGGCTTTGCCTACTGAATCATCTTGCCAGCCCTGTTTTTTCTTGTTGTGTTGTTGCTGTTTTGGCTTGTTTAAAACAGAAGGTCTCACTATGCAGCCCTGGCTCGCCTGGAACCTGATATGTAGACCAGAATGGGCTTGAACGCCAAGATATCTGCCTGTCTCCACCTCCTGAGTACTGAGACCACAGGGGTAAGCACCACATACAGCTTGACTTCTGCCTCTATGTGTCTGTGTTTTGAATACATATGGAGGTTAGAGGAGGACATTGGAAGTCCCATTCCATCACTCTGTGTCTTATTCTGTGGAGAATTCTCACTGAAATCCAATGTCTCTCTCTGTGTGTGGGGGGGGTGTTGTGGGTGTGTATTATATATATATCATGAGTGCTAGGGAACTCAGGTCCTCATGCGTGTACAGCAAACATTCTTACCAACCAAATCATCTCCCTGGCCCTGGAAACATTTTTACTTGTCCCAAGTGGTTGTTAGAGGCATAGTTCTATGGTCAAGGGTACTGCTAAAAATCCTACTTTGTGCCAAGAAACCCTTATAATAAAAAACTATCTGACCAAAAATGTTGACTGTGAAGAAAGGCTGATCTAGCTGACAGCAGATGTATGGTGTAGATTCTGAACTCCACCTGTGCTCAGAGTTCAGGCTACAGGTAAAAGTGGATCATTTCAGCAGCCTGGATAACAGCTTGGAAATAGATGAAACAGGCTTTCCTGTTCAGCATCATTAAACAGACTTCGTGACTAATCTGGTACCTGTAAATTGTCCTGTTAATATTAAACAGCTTGTTCCTCCTACAGCTCGAAGATAATTGTGTCCTACCCAAGGTTAGCCGGGACCGTGGAGTTCTCACAAGCCAGCAAGGTGAATTTGGACTATGCAGCAGGCACACATCAGTCTTAAGGCTCAGATGGAAAAGCTCTCACAAATCTGAAAGTGGTGAAGGAAGTTGACAAGCAGCTTCTCTGTGTGTTTCATCTGAATTGTAAGTGTGGGACTCACCCCTGCATTCCCAAGCGGGAAGAGACAGACCAGAGGGGCCTGAGAAGGCAGAGCTATGCTTGATTCTGCAATTGAGTTGCTGTTTGAACTGGAGTCATTCTCTGACTTTCCCAGGCATCAATTTTTCTTACTGTGAAAGTCAAAATTACCACTAGCTGGAGGGGAGGCCTGAGGAGAAAAGAGGAAGAGCAAGTTGATTGCTGGAGCCCGCTGGCAGAAATCAGACCATACCCAAAGCGGGGAGTGAGGATGAGAAAATGTAGAGATAGGGAGAGAGAGAGAGAAAAAAAACAGGACAGACTCAGGAGGACTGTCAGTCATACTGAAGCAGCTTGCCGTTATTAAGTCTCCCCTATTTATATTGTAAAGTAAGCAAAACAATACTAACACAGGCAAAATAACTCAAGATATGATTGGCTTCCTTCAAAGATCTTCATGTGACCTCAGTCTTAGGTGAAAAATAAACTTCTCCTCAGGTGTAAATCATTTTGCCTAATGAAAACTCCTGCTTCCAACAGCACTTCTGTGCACGAGATCGTCTTCTGCCTAACCCAAAACTAGGGCTTAGTTCAAGGTAGGCACATGGCCCCCGACAGCTGATTAAGCCGCTGTGGCTGCTAGACACTATGTGTGTGTGTGTGTGTATATATATATATATATATATATATATATATATATATATATATAATCTCCAAAAGCTTAAACCCCAGAATACTCCTGTCTGCTCTAGAATGTCAGCAATGCAGAAACGAAAGCCCACTTATATTCCTGCATCTGTGTTATCAGATCTGTATTTATTTCTCATATTTATTAGATTACACTAGATATATTTGTTCCTCAATTTTTTGCCTAATTGCATCAAATATGACTTGCATATTGGTTATATACAAAGGACTATACTTGCTGTTATGTGAGCTGTCATTCCAGTGTGGAAGCAGTCTCACAAACAAATCACAATACAAGGTAGAAAGTGATAATGTTATAACAGAGTGAAAGCACTATGACGTCACAGGGAATTGAATGATAGGTGCTGTTGGAAGTGTTATTATCAATCAGTCTGTTTTTTTTTCTTTTTTTTTTTTTAAGTTGGTTTCATGTATTCCAAGCTGGCCCATTGACTGTTTAGTTTAAAATGTCTTATTGTTGTGGAGTTTGGTGGCTCTTGCCACCAGCAATTAAGAGACTGACTAGGGCAGGAATACTACAAGTTTGAGGCCAGCCTGGGCTATGTGTGTTTCAGGCCAGTCTGGACACTACAAAGTAAGAATCTGGAAAAAGAAAAAAAAAAAAAAATCATTGCAACTCTGCTATATGCCCATGTGTTAATTGGTGGAGTGTCAAAAGTAAGACTGGGTGGGGCATAGTGCACCTGAGAGGCAGGCTGATTTCCGGGAGATTTCAGCCAGCTTGGTCTACATAGCACATTCCAGGACAACTGGGACTTCTTGAGACCCTGTCTCCAAAAAAACCAATCCAAACAAACAAACAAAAAAGAAATGAGATCAAAGAGTCCATAAAGCAGCAGAGAAGACAGACACATTAAGAGGAATAATTAAAGGACCAATCATTTTGAAGTTGTCACTGGGCCTGACGGGACATGCCTGTAATCCCAGCACTCAGGGGAGTGGGGGAGCTGCAGATGGATCAAGAGTGTAAGTCCAGCCTCTGGCTACATAGTGAATTCAAGGCTTACAAGAGACCCTACCTCAAAACAAACAAACAAATAAACACACACAAAACAACAGCCTCCAAATCAAATTGAGTTGCATGTAATACTCTCAAAGTTCAGATATGGGGTTAGGAACAGGTGTGTGTGGGCAAAGGAAAAGCATAAGCAATTGCTCAGGGCATCAAATCAACCTGTATCTCATCAGTCTCCAGTCAGTGTTCCCCTGGCTGTCCTCACACTCCACTCCCAGGCATTATTTTTACATATCTTATTTATTTACTTATATGTTATTTATTATTGCATATGTTTATGATATGTGTGTGTGAGCATGGGAATACAGGCCACAATGCTCACGTGGAGGACAATGTTCAGGAATCAGTTCTCTTCTTCCACCGTGGGTTCTGGGAACTGATCTTAGCTTTTACCTGCTTAGCCATCTCACTCAGCTTCTTCTAAGAACTCCCTGTAATGCAAATCCTCCATGTTTTGTTTTGTTAATAATAATGGTTTCTCAGTGCTTCTTCCTTTAGCGATGACCGGGGGTTTTTGTTTCTATTCTTTTATTTTTAATTATGTGTATGTGTATGTCTGTGTGTGTGTGTGTGCTTGTGTGAGTGGAGGTGCCTGAGGAGTCAAAAAAAGGGTATTAAATCCCCTGTGCTGAAGTTACAGGAAATTGTGAGATCCTCATTGTGGGTGTTGGGAACTGAACCCAGGTCCTCAGGGCAAGTGTTCTTAACTTCAGAGCCATCTCTTCAATCCCCAGTTTTATTTTTGGGGGATAAATCTCCTATAGCCCAGGCTATCCTTGAATCACTGTGTAGCTGAGGCTGTCCTTGAACTCCTCCCGATCCTTTTGCCTCTCCCTCCTGTGTGCTGAGATTGCAAGTGTGTTTCACCTAAGCTCCCTCTCTTAAAAGTTTCATATTCTTTCTCAGCATCATAACACTGATGATCAAACTTCCAACACATGAAGCTTTGGAACACACATCAAACCACATCTAAAGAGCATCAGTGGACATTGGGTTGTTTCTACATTTTTGCTATTATGCATAACACTACTATAAAACATTTATATAACAATTTCAATATAGACATTTTATTTAGTTCTTTGCTACATAACCCAGAAATAGAATTGCTTGGTCATAAAATGGATCGACCAATCTCAAGGCCAAGGCTCTGGGGAAGGTTTTTTGTTCTTTTTAATAAACTGTATTGTTTAGAACAGTTTAAATTCACAGTAAAATTTGGAAGGTATATGGTTCCTGTCACTACACAGGCCTAGCCTCCCCCATTATCAACACCAGGAAGCTTTTGAGATGTGGACATTGCAGTGTGAACTGCTTCAAGCAGCCAATTGGATTACTTTCTCCTAGGATTTTCAAAATGAATTTTATTTAGCAAGAGAAGGGGAATGGAAGCTTAATGTTAGAACTTGGAGCAGTGTGGAGGAAGATATTTGTACTAGGATACTTTTCTCGTGACAGAAACACAATAGGTGGCCAGGACCCTAGCCTGCCTCTGGGAACTTTCCCAGATTGCCATGATTAATGCAGCTCTCAACTCAGCAGAGAAGCTTCCTTATGCAGCAGATGGTGATTAACACAAAGAAAAACAACTGGTCAACATACAGAGAACAGGAGGCTACAGGGTGCTTATCCCTTGAATAGGACACCTATATCAAACCTCTGTCTCCCAAGGCTCGGGGATCATTGCAGAAGAAGGGGAAGAAAGATTGAAAGAGCCAGAGGTGGTGGATGATCACAAGGAAAGAGTTTTCCAGACAGCTGATCAGTTACTCATAAGAACTCATAGCAATGCTGACAGCACGCACAAGTCACACCTAAGATGTGAGGAAGGGGTGAGAAACCCCAAACCCTACCTGAGAAAGTATTGGCAATCAGTGGCTGCTGGCATGGGGAGAGGTGACCTCATTTAACCAGGTTCCAGTGGATGAATCCACCAAAGGGCATTTGGGGACAAATTCTATCATCTATCTATCTGTCTATCTATCTGCCTATATGTATACACACACACACACACACACACACACACACACACACACATATATATGCATGTATTAGAGTGCATGAACTTGGGTAAAGGATACTAAGGGATACAGGTAGGAAAGTAGATCTAAATACAATCAAGATATATTGTATGAAATTTGCAAAAATTATTAAAGAATAAAAATACCCACAGTTCACTTAAGCACAGGAAGGAATTTGTTGGCAGCCTCTCATTACTGCAGTAGGGATATTGCTGGAATTCAAAGATATCTGGAACCAAGAGAGCCAGCTCCACTATCTTTAGAGCCTCTCTGCTTGTCTCTGCAGAAGGGAGGCAAGCCTTCTTCCTCAGCCTCCTTCACAGCAGGGCAGGACTGCCAACAGCTCCCCTGCCTCAGGGCTTGCAGCTTTGCCGTTAGAGAAGACTGAATTTCTTCCTAAGCTCTAAAGTAAAAATATCCCTGTGGATGAGTGCTTGTCAGCTGAGCTTGTGATTTAGCCTAGCCTTGACTGGTCTACAACTTGTGCTGGGCTTAGTGCATGAAACACTCAGGTTGGCCCTCTTTGGGTCATATCTTCATCCAAGGACTCATCATGTGTGACTGAAGAGCAGAGTTTGTGGTAGCTTTACACATGACTATGATAGGAAGAAAATGTTCCTGAAGAAGGGAGGGGTGCTGGGCCCATACCTGCTACGTTCTACCAAACATCCTGGGCAGATTACCATTGCCTTGGGCAGAATAAGAGACCTAGGGGTGGAGGGACAGAAAGTCCAGAGGATGGTCTAAGTGCAGCAAAGCTAATACATGCAGTTATTCTCTAGGCCCTAGAAATAGTTTTTAATTAATTATTTGTTTATTTTGTGGGTGTGCTTTGCCTGTATGTATGTAAGTGCACCCATGCAGTCATTTCTCAGAGAGGCCAGAGAGGGCATCAGATTCCCTGGAACAGGAGTTATGGATGGCCGTTAGCCATCATGTGGATGCTGGGAACTGAATTTGAGTCCTCTGCAAGAGCAGCCAATGGTCTTAACCTCTGTTGAACTGTCTCTCCAGCCCCCATAAAAATATTTTTAAAGACTACTTAAATTTTTAAAAAGTGGTGTGTATGTGCATGAATGTGTGTGGATGCCCACAGAGACCAGAAGAGGGCGTCCGATCCCCTGGAGCTGGAGTTACAGGTGCTTGTGAGCCAGCTGATAAGGACGGGTTCAAAGAACTGAAGTCTGATAAGCCATCTGATAAGGGTGCTGGGAACTGAGATTTCTCACCTCAACCCTAGAAATCCTAGCCTCATCTAACCTCCCTCTCCTCCTCCAAATCATCCATTGTTAATGCTCCTGATAGTATCACAAAGGAAGTACTTGCTGAACTACATTCCTGAGACTTTCTATCTTCATCTGTTCTGATAGTTGGGGAAGACTATATACCCAATTCTACTATTTCCTCCCCAGGGGATTAGGTTATAACCTGAACCACAGGCCCTAAAGAGGGTCATCACATCAAATATGACATTACAACTAGGCCTTGTGGATAGAGGCCGGTAATCCCAGCTATTAATACTTGGGAGTCTGAGGCAGGAAGATTGCAAGTTCAGGGGCCAGCCAGGCACCAGCAAGATGGTTTTGAGGGAAAGGGAGCTTGTGGCCAAGCCTGAGGACTTGAGTTTGATTCCCAGAATCTACATGGTAGATGTGGTTACTTTTCCGTTGCTATACTAAAATATCATGACCAAGGCAATTACTAAAGGAAGAGTTTATTTTAGATTATGGTTCCAGAGGGATAAGAGTTCATCATGATGGGGAGGTGTGGTGGCAAGTGTCAGGATGCTGAGATTCACGTCCTGAACCACAAACATGTATCAGAGATACTGAACTGGAAGTGAGGTCAAGTTATGAACTCTCAAGCCCACCCCCAGAGGCATACTTCCTCCAGCAAGAGTGCACCTTGTAAGGTGTGACTGAAAGGAAATCCCCCAGCAGTTCCAGGACAGACACCTTGGGGACTCAGACAAACTTCCAGAACTCATAAGCATCTATGAAAAAGGACTGACAAGATAAGCTTCCTGATACCGGGTGTTGACTATCTCCTCCGCACATCAGAACTGAGAAGGACTGACAGACACACAGCCAAACTTCCAGAGTCCACAGGCATCTGTGAAAAGTGATTGCTTCCTGACCAGATGTTTACATCGCCCCTGAATATCAATCAGATGTGATGGGTATCCTCTCCCGATAAAAAGGCCTATCGGGCATCTAGGGCTCCCTGGCTTCCTCTTCTCCAGCCTACCTAGTCTCCTCATCTCCCTCCCTGGAGCTATCTGGCTCCCTCATCTCCCGACCTGGGGCTTGCTTCCTCAGCTCCCAGGACCTGGAGAAGCTAAGCTGGGTCCCCCAAGACGAGCAGGCTAGTTTCCCCATCTCCCTGGGGAGGCTAGCCCTAGAGGGCTAGCATTTCTCAACTCCTGAGATCTGAGGAGGTTAGTCTTCTCTCATTTCCCAACTTGGGAAGCCAGCCCTGCGCCCGTTCCCGTAATAAATTGGTCCTGTTAGCTCCCTGCGGAGTCTCTGGTCCATTTCTGCTGTGTCTCTCGAACCAAACCTTACACACTTCCTAAAGATTCTATGATTTCCCCAGACACTGTCACCAAATGGGGACCAAATGTTCAAATACTTGAATCTATGGGAGACATTTCTCATTCAAACTACCATCACACTTAAGTTGTCCTCTGACCTGCACCCAGACACACAGACACACACACAAACACTAATTTAAAAAATTAAAAAAAAAAAAATCAGACTGGGCAACTTAGTAAGACTTTGTCTCAAAAAAAAAAATACAAAAAAAAAAAAAAAAAAGAAAAAGAAAAGAAAAGGCTGGAAAGATGGCTCAGCAGTTAAGAGTGGCTGGCTACTGCTGTTGCAGAGGACCTGGGTTCAAGTCTCAGCACCCATTTGGTGGCTAACAACGGTCTGAAACTCCAGTTCCAGGGAATCCAATGCCCTCTTCTAGCCTCCTTAGGCCCTTTATGCATGTGGTATACTTACATATGTGCAGGAAAAGACTCATACACATAAAATAAGTAAGTACATCTTTAAAAAAAAACTCTAAAAAAAAATACAGAAAGGATTGAAATATGTAGCACAGTGTTAGTGTGCTTGCCCAGCATGCATGAGGCTCTGGATTCAATCCCCAGCATTGCTAAAAAATAAAAAGAATTGTTGAGATCAGGCTATGCCCTACTGAGGAACTCCACACTGTATAAAACTGTAGTTTTTCAGGCTGTGCCTTGCCCTAGGAGAATTAATATTAGTAACTAAGATTAGAATAAAAGAACCTGCATTTGCCTGGGCCAGGTTACCAAAGTAGGTGGGATTATACAAGAAAGAAATTGCTGTCATTGAAACCATTAAACCTAGTGAATTTTTCATTCAATAAATTATGACATTGTGGAAAGACACAAGCGTGTTCAAATATGTTTCTTCCATAGCTTCTCATAACAATAACAATGACAATAATAGCAGTAACAACAACAATGGCCAACTACATTATGTGAATTTGCTCAACTCTCAGGATCTTTTCTGGGTCCCTCTTACACTGGTTTCACTGTATTCACTTTATTCTCACCAAAGGTTACCTCTTCAAAGAGTCATCCCTCACTGACCCAGGCATTTCCACCAGGTATCAGATGATAGGTTGGTGTGGGCCTTGCTGTTGCAATGCTAGGGTGTCCATCACTTCATGGGGTCCAGGTGAGGAAGTTATACTCTTTCCTTAGTCCAGTGTTGGGGCCTGATTTCCCTGATTTTAGTTGAATGCACCCATGTGTTCCCACAGTTTTAAATCATCCTGATATAGGGCGACTTCCTTTCTACTCCCAGAAGTAAGTTATTTATCAGACTATGGCATATGAGTGGTGCCTGACAGATGGCACAGTTTCTTGCTCAATGTGAAATCAGCAACTCTTTGTAAACTAGTCTCCTAGAGCAAGTACTGCCTGAGAAAACCACTGGAATAACTCAGAGTAGAGTTTGATTTCAACATCTCTTTTTAATTTTTGGCAATCCTGGATTTCCTATCTGATTTCCTTTTGATTGTCACATTTAGTATTGCCTGATGCCTATCCATCTCTTTAATTGTGTCCTAATAGAACATAATCTCCATGAAGGTCAAGAGTCTTTCCTTACAAAGCAGCATCTGTCCCATGAAAAGACCCAGTGAAACTTCTCAGAGTGGTTTTCCCACTCATTCAGGTTGAAATACTGGTAAATCATGTTCTTAGTAGACTAATAATGATGTTCACTTTATGAGATAGAAGAGGTCTTCTTACAGAAAATGACAGTATACATATACTTTTGGTGGGGGCTCTGTGTGAGATGTCACAGAAGAGAAACCCCCAGCAGTTAAACATCCCAGGAATTGTAATTGCTGGCTGCAGAAGGGGACTGATAGCCACCTTGGTGACTCCAGCCAAACATTTCAGAAGTCACAGTCAGCATCTGCTGGTCCTTAACATTGATAGATAAACTTCCTGACACCAATTACTGGCTGGTTTTGGTTAACTACCTCCTCCTGACATCAATTCCCGGTCCAGTTCATTCCGTCAAGCTACTTGGCTTCCTCCTCTTTAACAACCCCACCAAACAGCAAGTAGCTGCTAGTCCCTCCCTGACCGCCTTTTGAGGCTAGCTCCATTCCCTTAATAAACTGGTCCTGTTAACTCCTCTGCTGGAGTCTCTCGTTCATTTCTTCCAGGTCTCCATGCTGAACCAAACCTTACACTCTGAGCCTGACCTAAACTGTAATTTAGACATCAGCATCAAGATGTGTGGATTCTACAACTATCTCACTATGTGTGGTAAGTGATGTGAGGATCCATTTCATTTCTATATGCATATAAAAGTATATGAAATAGGATAGACTGGTTTCCATCAGATTTGAAATAGTGATTCTCTCTGGAACCAAGAGGGATAAGGTTCAAAAGGGATATTTGCATTAGTGTGATGGTTTTGTGCCCTGTCGCCTTCCCACCCCGGAGGCAGGGTCTCATGTAGCTGAGGCTAGCTTAGAACTCCTGATCCTCTGCTGTGCCCTCCAAGTGCTACAGGTACAGTCATATACTAGTACATCTGTTTTTTAATTTTTTTTCTTTGATTGCTTATATGTTTTTAATATTTTTGTTTAACGAAATGAATTTGTTTTCTTGAGACGGGATCTCCTGTAGCCCTAGCTGGTCTAGAACTTGCTATATAAACCAGGCTGGGCTCAATCTCACAAAGATCCTCCTGCCTCTGCCTCCCAAGAGCTGGGACTAAAGGCATCCACCACCATGCTCCGTTTTTAGTATTTTAAAAAATTATTTGTATGTGTGTGTATGTATATGCCTGTGCACATGTATGTGGATGTCTTTGGAGGCCAGAGGTGTTATATTACCCTGGAGCTGGAGTAACAGGTAGCTGTGAGCCATCTGATGTGAGTACTAGCAACCAAACCCAGGTTCTCTGCAAAAACAGTGCTCTTAACCTCTGAGCCATCTCTCCAGCCTGTTTTTAAATCTAATCTTTACATTGCATTTAGTTGGTGTGTGTGTGTGTGTGTGTGTGTGTGTGTACCTATGTTGGACTACATGTGCCACGGGACACAGGTGGAGGTCAGAAGACAGCTTGCAGGAGTTGGTTCCTGTTTTCTACCACATGGGTCTCAGGGCTTGAACTCCGGCTTGGTGGCAAGTACCTTTACCTGGTGAGCCATATGGCCAGCCTACATCTGGTTTCTGATTGACTGACTGATTTTAATTTTTTAAAACAGACCCTTGATATGTAGACCTGGTTGGCCTTAGAGTGATCCTCCTGTTTTTATTGCCTAAATTCTGGGATTATAGACATGGGCCACCATACTTGAATTTTAAAAACTTGGAGGGGGACATAAAGGCAAGAATCTAAGGCCTTATATATTCAAGGCAAACACTCTAGTACTAGGCTAAATCCCAGGCTCTGTTTTAGTAGCTTTTAAAGAACAGTAGTCATATGGAGACTAAGTGTGAGACAGTCACAAAGGGACTTATATGCTTAGAAGAAGGAAGATCAAGAGAAAAGATTGGGAACAAATATGCCAAAATAATAACAGGAAATAATTTTGAAGAAAAGGAATATAACTGATTATCCTCTTCTTATGTGTTTTCAGTTCTTTCACTAAATAACACAATATGAAACAGAATTAATCATAAAAATGGAAGATTTAAACTGTTGTTAAGAGCTTTTGCTATGGTAGGGATGGCTTTAATCTCAGTACTTGGGAGGCAGAGGCAGGCAGACCTCTGTGAGAGAGAGAGCCCAGCCTGGTCTACATAGTTAGTTCCAGGAGAGCTGGGGCTAGGGAGACCCTGTCAAAACAAACAAAAAAACTGCTTTGTTGTACTAAACTAATGGGGGCTGGCAAAATAACTTAACTGGTAAAGTTTCTTGTCACCAAGACTGATGACCTGAATTCAGTGCCCAGGACCCACATAGTCAAAGGACAGAATTGACTCCTGTGAGTTGTCCTCTGACTTACACACACACACTGTAGTACACATAGATGTATACACACAA
This sequence comes from Eospalax fontanierii, assembly GCA_035773235.1. Taxonomy (NCBI): domain Eukaryota; kingdom Metazoa; phylum Chordata; class Mammalia; order Rodentia; family Spalacidae; genus Eospalax; species Eospalax fontanierii. Next base: position 26,846,799 of record CM069543.1, on the reverse strand, counting down.
TAAATAATAATAAATAAATAAATGTTAAAAAACAGAATTGAAAGACTGCTCCAGCTGCAGAAAACTAGAGGTCCTCAGAAACTGCTGCAGACCCTTATTTGCCTGTGAGATTGCCGTTAACCTTATCAAGTCAATCACCCCATCAGATCTACCACTCCCAGAACTCGGTGGAACTGCTTGAGACAGCCTATTGCTCAAGATAGCCTGTCCTGCTTAAACAAAGGGCCGCAGAAAATGAGACACATAGACCTCCATGGCTGCATCTACTCCCTCATACACAGACCCTATATGATCTCTAACTCTCCCCATACACAGTGCAGTTGCCTCCAGCATGTGGGAAGGCAGCTGTCCCTCCTGTGCTTGAATAAAACACAGTCTCATCTGAGGTCTGATATGGTCTTTTTTTTCTCCTATTCCTGTACTCTGTACCCCCAAACCTAACAAGAATAACTTAGCCTTATTTCTGTAATACTAAACTCATGTTCATGTACTTTCAGTTTCTACATCTTAAATTTCTCTCTCTCTCATTTTCCTTTCAGCACAGTGCTTATATTCTGAAAATCTCTGGAGAGGAAAAATGTGACCTTGTGCCTTGCCTGCAGTTTTCAGAGCCATTTTCAATTCAGAACTGATTATACATTATCTAACTAGCAGGGTGATTCAGCTCTTGGAAAGAATAGACTTTTAATACCTTTCTATTAATATCTTACACTTTAAATATGTTTTGGAGAGTAACTTAATCTTAGAATCCATATAATCTGTGGTAAAATTTACTTGATCAGTCTTTAATGGACCCAGGAAAGACTTTATTTTTATTTTATGTGTATGAGTGTTTTGCCTGCACTTATGCATGCAATGCTGGCTGTCGGATCCCCTGGAACTGGAGTTATGAATGGTTGTTAGCTGCCCTGTCGGTGCTGGGACCTGAACCTCCATCCTCTGGAAGAGCAGCTGGTGCTCTTAACTGCTGAACATCTCTCCAGCCCCTCTGTACCTCTTTCTAAGTTAGTTTTCGTTCTGTAATACTAGATATTGAACCCAGGGCCTTGTGTATACAAAGCGTGTCTTCTGCCACTGAGCGACACCTCCCGCCCCTGTATTGCTTTTGGGCACTTGAACTTTTAGCAATCACCAGGGCTGATGATGTCTAAGCTGTAGACAAGACAGCCATTTTTTGCTGGCTTTGTCCATTGCTGTGTTTCCCTGATTCCTAGCACAGTTGATAAGTAGCATAGAAAGTATCAATATACATTTATTGGATAAGTAAGTGGACTTGAAACATTTAAGAAATACTTGTAGTCAGGCATGTTGGCTCAAGTCTCTAATCTTAGCACCAGGGAGGCAGAGGCAGGTGGATCTCTGCGAGATCAAGGCCAGCCTGTTCTCCACCGTGAAGGGAGTGCTCAGCGGTAGAATGCGTGCCTGGGGCATGTGAAGTCCTGGTCTCAATGGGCAACAGGAAAGAAAATAGAGAGGAGGCAAGGAGGGGAGTGGGGACAGGGGTGGAAGGAGAAGAGGGAGGAGGCGGAGAGGAAGAGGAGGACAGATGGGAAGGGGAGTCAGGTAACCAGAAAGGATAGGCCTAGGTCCCACTGAGAAGAGTGGAAAGAATAGTCAGCAGATGTAGTAGGACAAGGTGACCTTGAAAGAAGCTGCAGTGCTTGGTCAGCAGAAGCTGGGGGGTAGCAGTTCTCGGTCTCCTGTGGGGTGGAATTTCAGACATTTAGACTGGGAAACAGCTAGGCGTACTATTAGCACCTGGAGGGCAGGGGTTGGAGGATCAGTGAGTGCTTCATGGTTATGTTCAGCTGCAGAGCAGGTTCCTGGACAGTCTGGCTTATATGAGACTCTGTTTCAAATAAAAATAGAAAGAAAAGAAAAGAAAAAAAATTGGGGAACAAAAATCAAAGGAAAAATTTCTCAACTGTTAGAAGAATGTCTGATTCTACTGTTTCCACCTTTCCAGCATGTCTTTTTTGTTTGTTTATTTGTTTGAGACAGAGTCTTATATATATATATATTTTTTTTAATTTTATTTTATGTGTATGAGTGTGTTGCCTTCATGTGTGTAAGTGCACCCATGTCATACAGTGCCCTCAGAGGTCAGAAGAGGGCACTGGATCCCCTGGAACTGGAGTTACAGACGGTTGTTAGACACCATGTGGGTACTGGGAATCAAACCCAGGTCCTCTCCAAAGACAGTCAGTGCTCTTATCTGCTAAGCCATCTCTCCATCCCCAAGATGGGGTCTTTCTATGTAGCCTTGGCTAGCCTATTACTTAGTATGTTGTCCAGGCTATTCTCAAACTCAAAGCAATCCTCCCTCCTTAGCTTCCCAAATGCTAGCGTTGTAGGTATTTGCCACCATGCCCAGTGGTTTTTGTTGTTGTTGTTGTTGTTGTTTGTTGGCTAGGAACTCTCTAGGAAGCTAAGGAAGATCTTGAATTCCTGATCCTTCTGCCTCTACTTCTCAAGTACTAGGATTACAGGTCTAAGCTGCCACCATTGGCTTTTTAAGTGTTCTAAACTGTATTTTATTTTTTATTTTAAAAATATTTTAAAATTTTTATTTCTTATCTTTATTTCATGTGTATGAGTGTGTTGCCTGCATGTACATAAGTACACCTATGTTGTGCAGTGCCCATGGACGTCAGAAGAGGTGTCAGATTCCCTGGAACTGGAGTTACAGACTATTGTCAGCGGCCATGTGGGTGGTCCTAGAGGTCCAAGAACCTGGGTCCTCTTCAAGAGCAGCCAGTGCTCTTAACTGCTGAGCCATCTCTCCAACCCTTTAAAAATATTTTATTATTTTTATTTTATGTGTATGAACGTATTGCCTGAATGTATCCAAGTGCACCCACATCGTACAATGCCCAAGGAGTTCAGAAGAGGGCATTAGATCCCCTGAAACTGGAGTTAGGGATGGTTATTGGCCATCATGTGGGTGCTGGGAACTGAACCTAGATCCTCTGCAAGAGCAGCCAGTGCTCTTAACTGCTGAGCCACTTCTCTAGCCCTTGTTTTATTTTTCAAAAATGTATTTTATTTTTAGCTATGCGTATGTGTCTGTGGGGAGGTGTGTACCGATGAGTGCAGGTTCCTGTATCAAATGCTCTGGAGTTGCAGTTACAGGTGGTTGTGAGCAGCCCTACCTGGAAACTGGGATCGGATCTGGAAGCACAGTAACCACTCTTAACCTCAGCGTCATCTCTCCTGCTCCTTATTGTTTTTTAGTGTAGCTGGACATGCCCTGGTGGTCTAGTGGTAAGGATTCTGTGCTCTCACCTCTGAATGATCCACTTGACTTTGGCCAAGGAAGTCTTTTTTTCCTCTCTACATCTTGTGCACCTTTCCCCTTCTCATGTGCACAAATAAATGTTTAAAAAAATACATCCACTAAGGGCTGGAGAGGTGACTCAGAGGTTACTGCTTTTATAAAGGTCCTGAGCTTGAGCTTGGTTCCTAGCACTCACATTGGGGGGGTTACAACCACCCGTAACTTCCGGTCCAAGGGCTCTGACATCTCCACCCCCACACATAGATAATTAAAAAAAAATCTTTAAAAGATTCATTGACGTATAGCTGGCAAGTAAAACTTGCTCATACTAATATTTGTGGAATGCAATGTGATGTTTTTGTCTCCTGTATGCAGGGATGGCAGGCATGTTCGACCACATCCTGCTCCAGGTGATATTCTGACATTCATATGTACTGAGAAATGATTAAATCATTGACCTATCTAGCTGATTAACCCATCTATCACTCCCACTATTGTTTTTCATGGTGAACTCTTCACTCATCTTGATGCTACTCAGGAGGTGTAGTTATACATTCTGATAAAGATATGTAGTTTTTGCCAAACTTTTAGTCAAATACATTTTTGAGAAGTGAAGGTTTTACCTTGAAGTTCAAAGGAATACAGCTCATAGCCTATACATGTGTGAGTTGTTATACAGACAACCAGAGCAGCTTCAACATATGAGGACAGAATCCTGGTGAGCTCACAGAAGGATTCTGCTGTGTCATGGATCTGAATTATCTAGATTCTCTGTCACCATCCAAGTCACAGCAACTATGTTTTTCTAAGCACATTGTCTTTTTTTTTTAATCCATGACAAATTATGGAAAAATTGCCATTGTTGCTTAAAATTCAGCAGGTCACCACATTTTCCATCTATTCCTGAGGGAAACAGTTTATGTATGTATCTTATTTCTTTGTCCTCTAAAATGTTATGATCCCGGAACAGGCTTTTAATATTTTTCTTAATGGCTCTCATTTCTACAGCAAGTTAACAATGATTACTTGTGGTCTGACAGTTCCCTTGGCACCACACCAAAAACAGAAGTAAGACTACATTCTCAGCCAAAGAGGCTTAATGTCTAAGCCAGACATTCAGCTGAGAATCCAAATTGCCTTCTCTTCTGTCCCTCCTCCCTGAGCAAAAATGTCATCTGGCAAGTTCTTTGGTTCCCTAACTCCAAAAAGCCATTTGAGCCTAGTAATTCCCGAAAATGTCACAGCACTTTCAAGACACTATAAATGTCAATCTGTTTTCTTAAGTAGAATATTTGTCTTCAAGTTGAAAGAAATCAAGTGCTTTTCCTCTAGTTACTATAGAAAGCTGAGGCTAGGGATGTAGCTCAGTGGTAGGACACTTGTCTGGCATGCTCAGGCCCTGCGTTTGATCCCCACTATCCTAAGAATTTTACCCTCCACCCACACCCAAGGCAGGGACTGAAGAGATGGCTCAGTGGTTAAGAGCACTGGCTGCTCTTTCAGAGGACCCAGGTTTGGCTCCCAGCACATATAAGGTGGCTAACAGCCATCCCTAACTCCGGTTCCAACGGGTCTGAAGCCCTCTTCTGACCTCTGAGGACATAGCACAATACAGTGCACTTATATACATGCAGGCACAGAGCACGCATAAAATAAAAATAAATATTTTACAAATCCACACAGATAGGGTATGATGGCACATGCCTGTAATCTCAGTAACATGGAAAGCTGAGGCAGGAGGATTACTGTGAGTTCAAGGCCACAGTGAGATCCTATCTCAAGAAACCAAAATAAAACAAATTCTGTTCTCAATTACAATCACTTAAGGATGAGACAGGATGGTGCGAGAAAAAACAATGAAGAGCTGGAGTAAGAGGCTGCTCAGTTGGTAAAGTGTTTGCCTAGCATCCACGATGCCCAGGGTTCAAGCTCCAGTACGAAACCAAGTATGGTAGTTCAGGCCTCAGCACTCAGGAGGCAGAGGCAGAAGGGTTGGAGATTCAAAGTCATCCTTTGCTATACAGCCAACTTAAGGCTAGCCTGGGATACATGAGACCCTATCTTACAAGAAAAGAAAAGAATTGGATGTCCCCAATGATTCTCAAATTCCTGAGAAGCACAGACCTAATGGATTTCTGTTGGTATAATACCATTATTTTTCTTTATCTTGAGAATTTTATACATGTATACAATGAAATATGATCATATTTACCCCCTAATTCTCCCCTCCAACTTTTCCATATCCTTCTCAACATGTGTCTCTCCCAACTTCATGGCTTAAAAAAAAGATTTCTTAATTTGTTTTTATAACCCGTATGTGCGTGTGCATGGGGCCATCCACCACTGGTGGCCACATTAAAAAAAGGATGATTCATCCCTCCAGCCCCCAGCAACTATCATTGCCAGTAGCTCCTCAGGAAAAGGTGGGACCTGGAGCTCATCTACATGCTCTATGATGGAATTCTGGCTGGCTTGATCTTGTGTGGGTAACCCCAGTTGCTTTGAGTTCATGAAGGTGCTAGCCTTGTCGTGTCAAGAAGACAGCATTTCACAGCACTCCTCTCATTCTAGCTCTTACGTTCTTTCTGGCTCCTCTTTTATGGTGTTTCCTGAGCCTTGGTGTGTGTGTACGGTATGATATAGATGTCCCATTTAGGGCTGCCCACTCAGTCTCTTATCCAGTTATGCATCTTTCCATTGACTGCTGCCCACTGCAAAAAGAAACTTCCCTGATGGAAATTGAGAGCAGCCAAGGTCTATGGGAATAAATACAAATATTTAGAAGATACTTTGACAGCATTCAACACCTTAAAAAGAGCTTACCACCAGGGAAATGCAAATTAGAACTATTTTAAGAGTCCATTTTAGCCCAGGCAGAAAGGCCATCGAGAATACAAATAAGAAATGTAGCAAAAGAGGAACTTTTATTCACTGTTGGTGGGTGTATAAAGTAATGCAGGCACTTTGGAAATCAGTCTAGAGGCTTCCAAAAAAAAAAAACCTAGGAACAGAAATTGCCACATGACTCAGCTATACTGTAATACTGAGCAAGAGGCAGAGTTATGGTTGACTTAGGAGTCCTTTATTAATAGCCAGCGGTCAGAGAGGGAGCTAATACCCAAAAGAACTCTTGACCCCGAGGGCAAGGTTTATACAGCTTAAAACCACAATTGCATCCTGCCAGGGGCAAAGTCAATAACCATAGTTACATCAGATTACCATGGTTACACCAGACCAGGGGCTGGTCAAGTAACAAAAAGTTTGGTTAGGTTGAGAGGGACGACGTGCTGCCTGGACATGCTCCCTGGCTACTTGTAAGTTTCCTGGGATTATAGAAACCATTTGCTCCCTGAAACTACCTGCATGAGACATTCTGCCTGGTAGGCTGCAGTGGGAACGGATGGGCAAAAAGCAAAAGTCAGAACCAAATGGAGTTAGTTTTACCATATCAGTACCACTCCTGGGCACATAGTTATCAGATTTTATATCCTACAGTGGATATACTTGTCTAGCATTTGCTTCAAATGCAACCTTTTAGATCAAGAAATATTGGTAGGGGCCTGGAGAGGTGACTCAGTGGTTAAGAGAACTGGCTGCTCTTGCAGAGGGCCCAGGTTCAGTGATTATGTGAAATTCCAGTTTCAAGGGACCCAATGCTCTCTTCTGGTCTCCACAGGCATTGCACACAAGGGTGCACTTACATACATGCAGGCAATACACTCATATGTATACAAATAAAAATATTTGATTGATATTAATATATTATATACATTAATATTTTAATATCAATATTTAAAATATTGATAGAGTTGAGTGTGGTGATACATGCCAGTGATCTCAGTACTCAGGAAGCAGAGAAAGAGGGGTGGGGAGTTAGAGCGCAGGCCGGGCTAAATAGAAAGGCCTTGGCTCAAACAAATCAAAACAAAAGAAAATAAACTGATAAAGGCCATTGAACTTTTCTCCTTTGGTTCTAGGGATTGAATCTAGGGCCTCACACATGCTAAGCACATGTTCTGCCACGGAACTATACCTATAGCTACCGCCCAACCATAAAGCAAATCCTTCCTTCCTTCCTTCCTTCCTTCCTTCCTTCCTTCCTTCCTTCCTTCCTTCTTCCTTCTTTGCTTCCTTCCTTCCTTCCCTTTCTGTGTGTGTGTGTGTGTATGTATGTGTGTGCACATCACGTGTGTGCTGATGTGCACATGAATGCATTTGTGCATATGCCACAGGGTCCAGTGTGCAGGCCAGAGAGTACCTTTACATGAATTCCAGGGATCAAACTCGGGTCATTGGGCTTTGCCAGCAAGGGCCTTTACCTGCTGACCATCTCACCAGCTCCTATTTATTCATTTATTTTAGGAAGAAATTTCCACATAGAACTTGGAAGACTAAGCATTTGTAAAATCTTCTATTCTTTTTTTCTTTTGGGGGGACAGTGTCTCCCTGTAGGCCGCAGGTGGCCTGGAACTCACTATGTAGACCAGACTGGTCTTGAATTCACAGAAATCTGCCTGCGTCTGCTTCCTGTGTACTGGGACTAAAGGCATGTGCTGCCACACCCAGCTACTCTTATTATTTTAAACTACAAAAATTCTAATCTCCTGGTGTGAAAAGCAGGGAGTACTGATTGTATCACATCTTGTGGAAAAACAGATCAAGTTATGTGGACTGACATTCTCATGTGGACTTTTTTACTTTAAAAGATTTCACACATGGAAATACTTTGTGGGCCTCATGAAATTAAGCTGAAACAGAGTTCTCGGTCCCTCCTTTGCAGTAAATCAACTTCAAAAGGCTGACCAGAGCTTGTAAGCATCTTGAGCTCCTTTTGTGAAATCTGAGTGTCCTCAAGCCTCTAGCCTGTAAGTACAAATGAGGTCATGCAGGCGTTCCTACTCATGACTTCTCCCTCCAGACCCCACACAAGTTTCTAGATGTTTCCAGGAAATGTGTCATCGGTACTCAGGAATAGGTCTTGGATTGTGGCCCACCAGGCTTCCGTGGGCATCTCCCTCTCATTTGGAGGTATAAAGGGTCTCGTGTGGACTCTCCACCGCCTGTGGATGACCTCACATCGCTCTTCTCTCTTCCAGAATCTAGATGGCTGTGTGGTCACACTGACCTGGGCATCATCATTTGGGCTCTTCTGCCCTTGGAAAACCCTGGAGTAAGGGGAGAGGATGCTAACTGGGGTAAAGCCCACTGTTGGCAGAGGGCATCCATGGAGGGCTCAGGTCTGGCCCTTCCTATAGTGGTAGGAGATTTAAAGAAATTTTGTAGTTCCCTGGACTGCTAGCACAGCTCATAAGAGTAAAAGACAAATTGGAATTAAATTCTGGATCAAAGCCAGAGCTACTTGAGGCTAGCCTAGAACTTACCGTGAGCTGAGGATAATTTTCTGATCCTCTTGCCTTTACCTACTGAGTACTGAGATTATAGGTATGTGATACCATCATCAGGCTTTATCTGGTGTTAGGATAAAGTCAGGGCATTGTGAGTATTATCCAAGCACTCTACCAACTAAGCTACGTACTCAGTCCGAAAATCAATTGTATGTGTAATGCTCATGTGAGTGTGTGCGTGTGTGTGGTATGTGGAGGCCAGAGAACAATTTATAGGATTCAGTTCTTCTCTATCAGTGGATCCCAAGGATCGAACTTGGGTTATTAGTCTTGGCAGCAAGCATCTTTAACTGCTGAGCCTTCTCACCAGCCTATACCTGGTTTGTATGGTAGTGGAATTTGAGCTCATGGCTTCATGCATGCTAAGCAAGAACTCTACCAACTGAGCTACATCCCGGTCTCTAATTCTTATCGGTCTTCACAGTAGAATCATGCTAATTGCAGTACGGGATCTCCATGATGGTCTTCACTGTTTGTCTGCCTCATTTCTTGATCTTCTTTATTTTGTTTTGTCCTTCCTTCCTTCCTTTTTATGTGAAAGGATTTCCCTCTGTTGTCCAAGCTGGCCTGGAACTCACTATGTACCCAGGCTGGCCTGGAACTGGCAGCAGTCCTTCCTCAGCCTTCTGGGTGCTGGAAAAATAGGTGTAAGCCACTACACCTGGCTCTTGCTTTCACCATATGCTTTTCTAGCTCTCATCTGCCTACTGAATACCTGATCTCCTGTGACACCTCATCAGATGTGGGTCAGACTCCTCTCCCACTCAGGGAGAGTGGCCTGATTCCACAGGCCATTGGAGAAGAGGCATATGCACATCTATACAGGCCTAGAAGCAAGAAATTAGAGGGCAAATTCCAGAATGGAATTCAAAACCAAGAGCCAGCCTGAACCAGTGATGAGTCCAAACTGGTCATTGGGGCAAAGGGGCTCAGTACTGGCCACATTGGATGAAGTGAGGGAACTCAAGAGCAGCAAGCCAGAGTGGGGCTGTAGAGGAGGCAGGGCGAACTTCAGAGCCATGCTTAGGAGATGTTCGCATACTTTGCAATTTTTTTTCTGTTTTTTTGAGACAGGGTCTCCCTGTAGCCCCAGCTAACTTGGAACTCACTATGTAGACCAGGCTGGCCTCAATCTCACAGAGTTCCGTTTGTCTCTGGGATTGGGATTACCTTTGCAGAGTTTTGAACAGGCAGATGCTGCCCATGTAAGGACCATCATAGAACAGACAGTTTTCTGACTCATTCTCTACCCACACATTCTGCCAACTTACCAACTAACTGTTCAGCTTCTCAGCAGTTTTGGCTATTGCCTAACTCCACTGAGCCTCAATTTTCCCTTTTGTCAAAAGCACACAATGAGGTCATTGTGAGGATTAGTTGAGATTGTTCATAAGACAAACATCGTAGTACCTAGCCCAGTAGATAGGTTTGATCTTTCTAACCCATCCAGTAGGGAGAAGTGAGGGAAGACTTTGTGACTTTGTGGGTGTCTAGAGCTCTGCTTAATACCTCACGTGGCAGAGAAATGGGATTCTCTGGGTTGATACACCATCTAGTAACTGAAGTTCCTGGCAACAGATGGGTCTTCTGTGTCTCTAGTCCTAGATTAAGAATCATAAGAAAAGCAGCGGTATCTGAGGCTACTTAACACCACTAGAGCCTTTCAGCCAAGTCTCAGTACTGATGGAAGCCCTTTTCTTTTTTCGCTTGGCAAGCTGTCATGGCCTAATTTTTAGAAAAGGACTTGGATAAAAAAAGAAAAAACCTTGAATATTAATCAGTTCCCAAGCTTATAAATAGTAAGCAGAATTAAACTGCCTGATGAAGTTAATTCATTAAAAATCCTCCTTCAAGCTGGACCTAGTGGCATAAGCTTGCCATCACAGCTGCTTGGAAAGCTGAGGCAAGATGATCAAAAGCTAAAGGCTGGCCTGGGCAACTTAGTGAGACCCTGTCAGATATTGCTGGTTTTTTGTTTGTTTTGAGACAGGGTCTTTCATGTAGCTCAGGCTGGTCTTGAGCTCAATATGTTGCAGAGGATGACCTTGAACACGTCACCTTCCTGCTTCTACCCCCAATATCCTGAAATTATAGACATGCACTGCCAAGTCAGCTTCTGTACAAAGATCTTGTTTCAGGCACAGGATCTAGGAGTGACCAGGGTGTTTGCCAAGATCCTCATGCATATCCAGATCCTTTAGAGTATCTGAGACATAGAATAACTAGTCAGTAACGAATGTCAGTATACACCTTCCTTCCATAAAAGCCCACTCTCTCCTCTATGAGCTATAACAAATGGCTGGCTAAGTAAAACATCACAGTACTTTAACTAGGTCCTTGTACAGTACAGTACCTTTAACTAGGTCAAGGAAGTATGCAAAATCTGAGTTTACTTACTGTTGCATCATAGAGGATCAGAGAGTTTGTTTTGTCTTAGCTTTCCTTCCATCTGACCTGATACTAACCCACAGTATAGTTTTCCACACTGCTGGCCTAAACTCCCAGAATGCCTTAATGTTAAAGAAGGGGTCAAAACTGACCTGTTTCAGATGTTGTCAGAGGTAAGAGTGCTTTATCTGAGTCTGTGCCATTGGGACTGATCTAAAACCATATCCAGGAGTCTGGGCACCAACTCACCAAAGTATTTTGTTTTGTTATAGTACTAGCGACCCAAGGCAGGAGAGCTTACTTGATAACATGAGTCCAAACGGAGTTTACTTTCCTTTCCCTCAGTGGCTTGTTTGCTTAATAATCTTGTTTCTTTTTAAAAAATATTTTTAAATTATTTTTATTTTATGTGTATGAGAATGTATTGCCTGCACGTATGTAAGTGCACCCATATTGTGCAATGCCTGCAAAGGTCAGTAGAGGGTGTCAGATCCCCTGGAACTGGAGTTATGGATGGTTGTTAGCCACCATGTAGATGCTGGCCATCAGACTCACATCCTCTGCAAGAGCAGCCAGTGCTCTAACCATTGAGCCACCCATCCAGCACCTTCAAAATGCCTTCTTAATGCAAGTATTTGTGTGTCTGTGGTTTTGGTAGTCTTAATGAGGAATTATCTAGCTCGGGTTGGCCTGTAGGCATGTGCATGGGGGCTTGTCTTAAATGTTAATTATGTAGCAAGACCCAAGCCAGTGTTGGTGGCAGCAGTTCATGAACTGGGCCCTGAGCTGTGATGAAAACTAGCTGAGCACAAGAAGCAAGAATGATCCGTGTTTATTCTCTCTGATCTTGACTGTGGATGGGATGCTTTAAGTTCCAGCCCAACTTCCCCACATAATGGACTGTAACCTGGGACTATACACCACATAAATCCTTTCATTCTCTGTGTTGCTTTTCCTTGGAGCATTTGTCAACAGAAATGAACCTAGCATACTGGATATGGTGGCACATACCTGAGACTTCAGTGTTTTGAGAGGTGGAGGCAGGAGGATCAGGAGGAGTTCAAGATCAGGCTTTCTTTGCACATACAAAATGCAAAGCCAGACTGGGCTACCTGAGAGATCTTGTCTAAAAAGAATAAAGTTCCTTGATCATTAACAGTATGGTTTGCTATGCCATACTGGTAACTGGAGATTAGTGATTTTATGGGTAGGATTTTTGGCAGATGCATAGAAGGCAAGAATGGCAGATTAGCTAAAATAAATTTCTGTTCTAATGAAGACAAGTTATCATATTGCTATTTCTTACTTTATAGAAGGGACAGCATAACCAACCTGCCACATGGTGGCAGTCTTTTCTTGCTGAGTGTGTGGCTCTGCATTAGGGCATGAAGCATGCAGCCTTGAGGCGCAAGGTCAGGCTGACATTTAGTGGGGGCAGTAGTGAGAAGCTTGGTTGAGGGGAAGACCAGGGTCAGTCCAAGGATAATTAACTGTGTAAGTACTGAAGAAGTTGGGGAAGAAATTGAGAATCATTAAATGGATAATCTTGTCCATTGGTTATTCAGAACATTGCAGCTTCAAAGGCTGTTTTGTGTGTGTGTTTGTGTGTGCACAGGCCAGAGATCAACTCTGTAAGTCTTCCTCAATCGCTTTCCACTATTTGTTTCTCTATTTAGTGTGAGGGTGAGTGCACAACTGCCTGGTTCTTTGTTTGCTTTTTGTTTTAGGTACTGGGATCAAGCTCAGGTCCTCATGCTTGCATGTTAAGCACTTTCCCATCTGAGCCAGCTCTCAACCCCTCAAGGACTTATTTTGATAATCCTTCACACGGGACACAAATACTCTCACATTCTGGTATCACTCAAATATACTCATTCATATACATTTTCCAATAAATTTATATCTGCCACTGCCTTGGACTCTGTTCTTCCAAGTCTTTGAATGTGCAGCAGTATACTTACCTTTGCTCTCAGGTTTACGGATCTATATCTCATCTGGCACATGAGTCATGTGATTTTTGTGTCTTTGTTATCTTTCGGGACTCATCCCTTAGACTGCTGTTACAGTTCCATTTTTACTTGTCAACTTATTGTGGAGATCTATATACCCAGGATTGAATTCCATTTTCTTCCATCAACTAGTGAAAAAGAACTTTCCATAGGTATGGAAAGAGTGTGAAAGAAGTAGGCGTATGTGGGTGAAATCACCTGCTCCTGCAACTTACTTGAGTTTCCAGAAGCTTCTTTATCCATCTTATGCGTGTCACTTTCCATTGATGATAAGATAAAACAAGTCTGGTTCAGTGGCTCAGACTTCTCAGTTAAGATGAGGAACTCACATGGTAGGGCGGGTATGGCTAGATGTCATGGTAAGGCACATATATTCCAGAGATGGGAGATAAAGTTGAAGATTCAAGAGCCAGTTACTTTAGTGGGGTTTGAGGAGACTGGTGGTTGGAGGCTTGCCAGAATCGCCTTTCCAAAGTGAAATGTTATTCTTTAGTTAAACTAGTCAGTGTTTTGGTACCAACCGTACTTCCCTGCTTCCTTGCTTGACGATGACGCTGCTCAGTGATCTCAGTGACAGTGGGTCCCATGGTGGGTGGGTTCTACTCACTAGGCAGTAGGTGTTAACAGAGGGACTTCTGCCTCTGCTTAATCTCTGCCAAACTGAGCATGCAAATGCTCCAAAGCAGGAAGGTGTTTTGATGCCTCTGCTTAATTTCTTCAGGTATAAATTGTCTATGCTGGTGGATAGTCTTGACCTCCTATTTCATTTGAGGCCTGAAGGACAGACAGATTTCTACCCCCCCACTGTCTTGTTAAATCATTTTTTAAAAAGCATTGCTTTCTTTATCAAGAAGTTTAAAGTAAAGATTTGTTTGTTTTTGATACAGGGTCTTGCCATGTAGCCCTGGCTGGCTTCAAACTCATAATCCTGTCACAATCTTAAAAATGCTGGGATTATAGATGTGTACCAACACTTCTAGGTTACTGTAAGGTATTTATGGATACTTTATAAATTCTCCTTTAGGTTAAGAGCATGTACTGCTCTTGCAGAGAATCTGCCTATAGCTCCAGCTCCAGGGGTGTCTGGCTCCTCTGGCATCCACAGGCACCTGCACTCATGAGCATATACCTACACACGTAACCACACACATGAACATAAGTAAAAGTCACAGGCACCTGCACTCATGAGCATATACCTACACACGTAACCACACACATGAACATAAGTAAAAGTAACAATTAAATAAAACCAAAAGTTTTAAAAGAAGAAATTCTCTTTCAGACACGAGTCCCATATCAAAGGAAAGACTTCAAAGATCTTGATGTATCTTGTTTAAGGATAATAGAGGCTTGCTGGGTGTGGGGTGTGGTGGTGCATGCCTTTAGTCCCAGCACTGAGGAGGCAGAAGCAGAAGTAGGAGGATCTCTGTGAGTTCAAGGCCAACCTAGTCTACATAGTGAGTTCCAGGCCAGCTGGGACTACAGAGAGACCCTACCTCAAAACCAAACAAACAAAAAACACCCCCCAAAAGAATAGTAGAGGCAAGGTGGGGGTGTAACTCAATTGATAAAGTGCTTGACCTAAATTCAATCCTCCGTACCATATAAAATGTGCATACTAGTGTGGTTCAGAGTCATCCTTGGCTACATGAGAATTCAATGACAGCCTAGGCTATGAGACCCTGTCTCAAAAATAAAAAAGAATAGCACATGATAGTTACAGCTTGTTCATCTCCTCTGTGCTCCACAATGAAGAATCTTTGCATAACAGTGTTAGGGATATTCAGTCCTTCAGCAGATGATTTCCGTAGGCTAACGTCTAAAAGTAGGGACTGATGAGATGGCTTAGCTAGTAAAGCACTTGCCACAAAAGTCTGACAATCTCAGTTCGATTCCTAGAACCCACATAAAGGTGAAAGGAGACAACTGACTCCACAAAGCTGTTTTCTGTCTTCCACAGTCATGCCTTGGCACATGTGCACACCTCCCTGCCTAATAATAATAGTAATTATAATAATAATTTATTTAAAGGTCTGGAAGTTGACACAAGAGATCATCCTTGATAGTTACTTAGAGGCAAGAGTAAGGAAGATCAAAGAATAAAAACTTTTGTGTGGTTTATATAGTTTTGTTTTGTCTGAGACAGGGTCTCCCTGTAGCCCTCGCTGGCCTGGAACCCACTATGTAAACCAGGCTGGCCTCAGTCTTACAAAGATCTGCAGGTCTCTGCCTCCCTAGTGCTGGGATTAAAGGTGTATGTCACCATGCCTACCTATGTTGATTCGATTTTTGCTTTTGTAATTAGCGCTATTTTTCTCCCGATGCGAATTGATGCTGTTTATAAACTGTATAATGTATATTAGAATAATCTAAGGATATTTTTGGTTCTGTCTTTTCCATCCCAGGGCAAGTGGCTTTCTACTGAAATACGATGGTAAGGGTGGCCTTTCCTACAGAGCATTAGTTCTGGGCTAATTATGCTGACCTACATCAAAGACTTCTACACTTCAAGCTGATATCAGAGAGACCTGGCCTTAACAAGGTGGAAGGACAGAAGTGGCTCCTGACAGTTGTCTCTGATCTTCACGTGGGTGTCACAGCATACATGCACTTACATTTTATCTTCAGTAATTAATTGATTATTTATGTGTATCAGTGTTTTACCTGCATATATGTAAATGCACCTGTGCAACCAATGCCTGCAGAGGCCAAAAGAGGGGAGAAGGGGATTGACACAGTGTCATCAAAGGAACCTCAGCAAAGACCTGCCTCCAACCTTGACAAAATTTGGAAAGAATGGAGAAAAGACTCATTTCCCATAAGGCAAGTCTTTCTTAAAGAAATCATCTAGCGTATGAGCTGGAGAGATGGCTCAGCAGTTAAGAGCACTGGCAACTCTGGCAGAGGATTGGAGTTCAATTCCCATCACCCACATGGCAGCTAACAACTATCTATAACTTCAGTTCCAGGGGATCCTATGTCCTCTTCTGGCCTCTGTGGGAATGGCATGCACACGGTACATTTACATACAAGGCAAAACACTCATACACATAAAATTAAAAAAAAATAGTCCTATTACTTGGCTGTGATATACACTGTAAGGTGATCATTGAGAATAATGTGGCTTAGAACATGCTACCTCAAAATACGGCACCACAGCATATTGACTATTTAAGATGAAGATAATCTTCAAACCTATACAGGAAGGATTTTCTGGCTTCCTCCTAATGTAGGTAGTAAGACATATGAGTGGCTCACTCTCTTTACTTGTTAAAGAAGCATCTTTATTTCCACAACCCCAGTGATGCGAAAAATAAAAACCTTAATAATAAAAAAGATTGGTTAGATGGCTCAGTGAGTAAAGGGGCTTGTCACTAAGCCAGATGACCTGAATTCAATCTCTAGGGCCCACGTGGTAGAAAGAAGGAACTGTGAAAGAACGTTCCCAGAAAACCTGCATCTTGAAACTGAACCTCCTGCAAAGGTTGATCAACTGATTAGAACAAGCGATTGTGGAGAATTTGGAATGTTATAGGTCCAAAGCCTAATGACAATTTATCTTTGGGTATCTTTAGCCCCCCCACCCCAATTAGCCACAGCTCATCCACTCCTGTTTCTGACTTAACATCCTATGACTAACAGATAAAAGCCTTTTAGAATGTATTAACTTTAAAAAGCTCTGGCTTCACAAACTAAAAGGCTGAGTGTCATTAGATAACACCTGAGGCCAATAGATGAAATTTCTCTTTTGCTGTAACTGCCTACTTAATGTTTCTAACAATGCATTTGAAAGGTGTCTTAATTTATGACTTTTATTTGTTCTGTTAATATAAAAACTTTATGAAGCTGCTTCCTGTCAGGAGCCATTTGACTGCTTTGAACTTTGATCAAGCAGGGATCAGTCTTGCTGACCCCAGAAGTGCTGTGGGATTAGGGCGTTTTGCAGTGTAACCTGAAGGAGAGATTATTTTAGGCCCAAGGCTGAAGATCCTGTAAACCCAAGGCTGAAGATCTTGTAAATCCTTGTAGGAAGGTCTGATTTAATTACCCGGAGGAAAGTTTACCTTAAATCCTAGGCTTAGCACCTTTTGTTAAGTAGATGTAGGTGTTTTGAATAATCCTGTATATGTAAACGATGGTTGTATTTTTCCTATAAATACACTGAGCAAAATAGAGTCCGGGCTTCAGTATTGACTGAGAGCCAAAGTCAGAAGATTGTTCAAGGTTCCTGAATAAACTGCATAAAGAAGAGTCCGGTGTTGCGTCTTCCTTGCTGGACGAGGTGGTCGTGACAGCTTCCAAGTTGGAACATGGAATTTTGGGTAACCTGAATCTGTGTTCCTCGTCACAGTCACTGGTATTTGGCTCCAGAGTAAACAATCGCTTATTCCCTTTGAGGTGAGAGTTGTGCTTTTGTATTGATAGAACCAGCTCCTGAAAATTGTCCTCAGATCTCCATACACATATACAATGGCACTTTACTCCCAACAAATAATTGTAATTTTAAAAATTAAACATCAGCACTTAGGAGGTAGAAGCAAGAAGACTGGAGCACCTTTGTGAATTCGAGGTCAACTTGGTCTTCCAGCCAGCCAGGGTGGAAATGACTAAAGAAACATAAAATAAAATAAAATAATAAAAGAAATTTAAAAATAGGGACAGTGGCTGTAGAGATGGCTCAGGGATTGAGAACACTGGACCAGGGTTCGATTCCCAGCACACACACAGGGTGACAAACAGTAGACTGTGGCTCCAGTTCCAGAGAATCTGAACCATCTTCTGGACTCTGTGGGCATTACAAGACATGGGTACACTTAGATACATGCAGTCAAACACTCATACATATAAAAACAAATGTGTACAAATAAGTCTCACTATATCCCCAGCTTATTGCACTCAGCTCCTGCTTCTGCTATGCCCAATCACACCTTTTCATGACTCTGCAGTTCCTCAGATTTAAAAGCTCCCAGGTTTGGGGTCGGATAGGTGGCTTAGCACTGCGAAGTGCTTGTTGCTCTTCCAGAAGACCCAAGTTCTGTTCCTAGCACCCACATCAGATAGCTCACAATCGCCTGTAATGCCAGCTCCAAAGGATCTAATGCCTTCACACACACACACACACACACACACACACACTTCCTAGGTTTAACTGTCTTCAGACCTTTATTTTCTCATGAAGTTTCCCATGTCACCTAAAACATGTTAAATAAATATGTGTACTTTTTTCTTGTTAATCAGTCTCTTGTCATAGAGGCTCCAGCATAAACTAAAATGAATAAACAGAAATATGTTTTTCCTTTCCCCTGAGAACATTATCTATACATAACAATATAGGAAAGCCTAGTTTCTTCTTATGGACACTTTCTCTTTAAAAACAAACCAAAACAAAACAAACCTGGGCATGGTAGCACACACCTTTAATCTCAGCACTTGGGAGGCAGAAGCAGGTGGATCTCTGTGAGTTCAAGGTCAACCTGGTCTACAGCCTGAGTTCCAGGTCAGCTGGGGCTTCAGGGAGATCTTGTCTCAAAAAGATAAACAACAACAAAACCCCCGAAAGTTCATTATTTTTTAATTTTCAAAATTTTATGTGTATGAGTGTTTTGCCTGCACGTACATAAGTGCACCCACATCTTACAGTGCCCCGGAGGTCTGAAGAGGGGCTCAGATCCTCTGGAACTGGAGTTAAAGATGAGTATTAGCTGCTAAGTGGGTACTGGGAATTGAACCCACGTCCTCTATAAGAGCAGCCAGTACTTTTTAACTGCAGAGCCACCTCTCCAGCCCCTATTATTTATTATTATTATAGTTATTTATTGGGGGACAAGGTCTCATTCTGTAGCCCTGACTGGCCTAGAACTTGCTACGTACAGGAGACTAGCTTCAAACTTCTGATGATCCTCCTGCTTCTGTCTCGAGAATAACAGCAGGCCTGTGCCTCCACATCCAGCCTCAGAGGGTGAGCTTTGAATAGAGGCAGGACCGTCTCCAAGACAACACTTCATTCAAGCTACAGGTGGCAAAAGACATTATGGCAGGAAATGCAGATGTTTAACTAGGGATGGAATTTTTGCTGTAGTTGTCAGGGTGAAAGCCTGGGCCTTGGGCGTCCTAATTAGCCAGGCTCAGTCACCTGTCCTCAGTTGGCGAATTAAAGTGATAGTGAAAAGCAGAAAAAGATTTATTTGATATGACCTCACTGGAAAGAGAAGCAGAGTCCATCTTTGGGGTCCTGACATGAGGTTCAGGTTTAAATAGAAGGCAAGGGTTATGCATAAGTAAGGAGTCATGGTCAGAGTGTGGTGCTAACATACTCAGCTTCAGACTCTTCTCCAACGTGGTCTGACAAGTTGTCAGAACTGTACAAAATCTCTTTCTAGAAGAAAAGTTCCTTCTCTGGCTGGCACCAGGCTTCAGCCTTTTCCTTTTCCCAGCATGAGATTCCTGGGGAAATTCCAATTTCTTGGGGTCCATTGTTTCAGTCGTCTGAGAGCAAAAGGAGGGGCACAAGAGTCTTTTCAGAATATCTGACTCTTGCCAGGACGGTTACAGAATTCAGGGTCAGCATCAGCTCGAGCACAAGAAACAGCTTAGTTTTGTCCTTTTGGCCAGACTGATTAAGCAACAGATTGAGACAGGGTTTTTATGTAGCCCAGGCTGACCTCGCTGTGTAGCTAAAGATGACCTTAAACTTTAGATCCTTCTGGTTTCCCTCCTGAGTACTGGTATTGTGGGCTACCATGCCCAGTTTCTGTGGTGCTGGGGACCTTGTGGGTGCTTGGCAAGCACTTTACCAACTGAACTGTATCCTTATTCCTTGGCTAAATGTCTAAATCCCACCTGTGTCCAGTGGCTTCTACTCCTATCTCATTTCTGCTTGGAAGCCTTATCTTCCTCATGCATTTCTTTGGCCTGCTTCCTAGGCTGTGTCGGCTGCTTCTTGCAACCATCTTGGCCACACAGACCTGATTCTTGCTCCTCTTTTATACTCTAGACACTGTCAATCTTGTGATAGATTTGTTTTTTCCTGTCCACTAGGAAACTTTAAGCTATCCTTGTGCTTCTTAGTGCCATAGAAAAGTTCACAAGTAAAATTTAAAAGTTTTTTAAACATTGTGTGTGTGTGTGTGTGTGTGTGTGTGTTCATGTGCCACAGCAGGTGTATAGAGATCAGAGGACAACTTTGGGAGTTGGTTCTTTCTTTCCACCTTTACATAGGTTGAGACAGGTAATTGCCACATTGTAACTCAGTCTGGCCTTTAACTTAAAGCAATCCTCCCACCTCAGATTCCCAAGAGTTGGGATTATAGGTGTAAGTCACCACACCCAGCTGACATTTGCCTTTTTAAGTCAGAGCTGGAGTACACAGCTCAGTGGAACAGTGCTTGCCTACTTTTTGCCTACTTTTTTTTTTTTTTTTTTTTTGAGGTGAAATTAGTTTACTACTTTATGTTAAATAATTACATCAAGAAAATCATGTCCAGATATTTGCAGTACACTACATAAATTACGTGGAAAAAATTATGTTGCCTATCATTTGTAAGGCCTTGATAACTCCCCAATAAGCTAAAAAAAAAAAAAAGAGTCAAATTATGCACAAATGACAAAACAATCTCAGCTGCAAACAGTTCTGTGATCAAAAACCTACAGGGAATCATGTCTGGCTCAGCGCCTTGACAGTTTTGACAGAGCATTGCAATATATGAGATACTTTTTTTCCCTGTGACAGCAATGGAACCCAGTGGTCTGCCACTAACCCTACCCCATAAGACACTTTCAGATGTTGCCTGAGATTTAGAGAGAATATAATTTTTAAGTAGCTTAAGACGTGAAAACTAGAAACCACAGAAACTGCATAACTTACTCAAGGTTATCTAGCCAGAGAACTAGAGCTGGGATTCAAGTTCAGGTAGCCTGATCCAAATCCCCTTAAAGAACCATTGCCACGAGGATCTCAGGGAGACTGCTGGTGCCCAGAACTGCCTGCAGGAGCCTGCAGTGACTATGGAGACAAGGTTGAAAGGGGGAGACAGACCCACCAGTCCTCATTCATGAATCCAGTGTCAAAGGAATCTTACCTTATAAGGCAATGTCCTCGCTTCTGCTATCAGTTCTATTAGGTAAAAAAGGGACACAAAGTAATTTAGCTCTCAAAGAACTACAGATTTTTGACATAGATGTGATGGTTCACACCCTAATTCCAGGACTCAGGAGACTGAAACAGGAGGATTTTTTAAAGTTTGAGGCCAGCTTGGGGTACGTAGTAAGTTGCAGGTCAGCCTGGGCTACATACAGACTAAGACTCTGTCTCAAAAGACCAAACATGATGAAATACAGATATTTTTTTCCCCTCAGTGGATAAAATGAAAAAGTCTCCAGCTTAAAGGAAGGACAAACCACATATACCCTTCTGCTTTAAGAGATAAGAGAGTCTGTTTCTCCAGATGGCCTCGATAGGGGTAGAGTTCTGTGAGATGTGTACTTTATAGAAAGAAAGGAAATGTCACCAGACGTGCATGTCTATATGACTTTGTTAGTCTTTAAAGACGGAGACGATAACAGGGTACCAGCTGCCGACACTTCTGTTTCAATATGAAAGCCATCTTTGGAACAAATGAGATTGTTACTGGAATGGGAATAGGATGTCCTAGACAGGACAAGTTCTAACGTGGTATGGGATTATTAAGAAGCAAGCCTTCCAGTCCTGCTGAGTCAATGGGCAGGATCTATTTTCAGTTCTCAACTTGTCCCCAGACGCTCTGAGTCTCTTGTCAAACTGAGTGAGCACAGTTGCGTCTGTGGTGCTGATGAAGAGCTCTACATTACCCAGAAGAGAGCAGCAGGAAGCTCTGGATAAAGTGTCTGAATGTGAAGGAGACTGGCCAGCTATGTGGTCATGTAGCCAGACTATTTATTAACAGTAGGAAAAGGCAGGGCCGTACTGGTCTGCCCGGCTCCATATTCCTTGGGCAAGATCAAATGTCTATTTCCTGACACTGTTGAGCCTGAAATTCAAAGTTTCCTTGTGGACTTCTCTGCCCAGGTGCTTGACCTCTGCTGCTCAGACCTTGTGCTGAGCCTGGGCTCTTGAGGAAGGATAGAAGGACGAGGAAAGTTGTGAGGATGTGGCAGAGAAAAGACCCCTGACCCCAGGGTCTGGATGAAGCTTCCTCCTTCCAGCTGAGAGTCAAGCATTCCAATGTCATCATTAACAACTGCTTAAAGCCTTTCTCCCTTCTCATCTATGAACTTTCAGTTTTCTAAGAAACTCATCAGCAAACCCAACAGGAAAGAATGGACTAAAGCCTCTGTGCACCCCTCGTGGCTCCTGTTTTTTTCAGATTATAATCCCACCAAGACTCCTTGGAGCCACCCTATCTGTAATCTTACTTATTAGAGTGTAAAAAGGGGCTGGAGAGATGGCTCAGTGGTTAAGAGCCCTGGCTGCTCTTCCAGAAGACCCAAGTTCAGTTCCTAGCACCCACACGGTGCCTAACAACCTTCTGTAACTCCAGTTCCAGAGAATCCAAAGCCCTCTTCTGGCATCCATTGCACAACATGGATGAATTTATACACATGCAGGCAAAACATGCATTCAGATAAAAAGTAAAATTACAGCAAAAAGAGGGTCAGTGAGATGGCACAGTGGTAAACCCCCCTTACTAAGTCGGATGAGCTCAGTTTGATTCCCGGGTCCCACCGGATAGAAGGAGAGAACAAATTTCCTCTAGATGCCCTCTGACCTCCAGACTTGTGTCAGGCTCTTGGGCATGATTCTTTTCTTTTCTTGGGTACCTTTCTTTCTATTTCTAATACAAGTCCTAATTCTGCTTCATGAGGGCTAGTTCTGACATTCTTTTCTGTGTTGAAGTAATGGATTCTGTTTTTTTCTGAGTCAAGGTCCCTTACAAGGGTAAGGGGCCTCTTCAGGCGGCATTGTCCAGCTGGACCTCCCTCCCATCACTGCTCATGCTCTTGCCAGTCTACCACCTGCCTGGCTTTGGACAGTCTAGTCCCTTTGGTTGCTATCTACATGCCTAACTTCTGGCACACACTGCATTCTGTCTTTAGTTTCTGAATTTTTCCTGTCATTTCATTCTTGAATGCTTCTTGTTGTGCTTTAAGCAACTGGTAATGAACCAGGGCCTTGTGCATGCCAGACAAGTGTTCTGCACTAAGTCACATCCCCAGCCCTCTGTGTCCTTCTTGACTCCTGTTTTACCATGTTGGCCCAGTGCCTAGCCAAGACCCTTGGTGATACAACCAGCTTCCTTCATGGTTTTTACTTTTTTTTTACCTGCTTTTGGAAAGAACCACTATTGTTCATAGTCCCATAACTGATATATATTTAGAGCATGAGGTGGAGTAATCAAGAGGAAATGCTTTTTTTGAAGGAGGAAATGCAGGATTAGAGTGGAGATAGCTTAGCTTTCCTTAGAGAGCTGAATCTCAGGAAAGCAATCAGGAAAAATATAAACTGAATCAGGCTTTCCAGCAGAAGGTCTTTCCTTGGTCATACAGGTAACAAAATAGTAAACAGCAAAATAAAAACCTTGATAAGTCTTTTATCACTATTCCATTTTTCATATCGTAAAATTTTAGTTCTGGGAACTCTCTCTCTTGAGAAGCCTGTACCTGTGTGTTAGATATGTTAAATGTATTTTTTCTAAATGTTTCTTTCTCTCTCTTAATGCCTGTGCTTAAATCTGTATTAGAACTGTTTCTAAGAGTCAGGCATGGTGGCTCACACCTGTAATCCTAGCACACTTTGGGTGGCTGAGGCAAGAGTATCACCAAGAGATTTAAGGCCAGCCTGGGATACATAGCAAGACCCTGACTCAACCGAATCAAACCAAACCACCTTTTAAAAAATGCTTTTTTATTTTATGTGTATGAGTGAGTATATTCCCTTCATGTATGTGACTGCACCTATGTTGTACAGTGCCAGAGGAGGTCAGAAGAAGGTAGGAGCCTCTGGAACTGGAGTTACAGTTTATCCACCATATGGATGCTGGGAAATGTATTTCTTTTCTAAAGTGCATGTGTGTGTGTGTGTGTGTGTGTGTGTGTGTAGGCTCATATATGAGTGCTTGTTGCCCTAGGAGACCAGAAGAGGTCATCAGATTCCCTGGAATTGGAGTTAAAGGCTATTGTGAGTTACCCAACAAGTCCTCTGAAAGAGCAACAAGTGCTCTTAGCCACCGAGCCATCTCTCCAGCCCAAGACCTACCTTCCTTCCTTCCTTCCTTCCTTCTTTCTTTCTTTCTTTTTTTCTTTCTTTTCTTTCTTTGCTCTTTGTCATTTTGAGACAGGGTGGTCCCTGTAGCCCCAGCTGACCTGAAACTCATTAGAGATGCACTTGCTTCTGCCTCTCCAGTGCTGGGATTAAAGGCATATGCAACCATGCCTGGTTTAAGACCTGTTTTTTAATAAACTCCAACTTTGAAAAATAAAATTTATTGCCTTTGAGCTAAGTGCCTATAGTTTACTATCAAATTTTGACTTTGTGAATTTAGTTTTTGTCTCTCCTTTTCCAGCCAGTGGTAAAATTTAAACCCAGGACCTTGTGAAGGAGAGGCAAGTGCTCAACAGCTGACATGAACCCTCAGTCCTGAATTTAGGTTTATTTATTATTTTTATTTTTATGTGTATGAGTGGTTGGCCTGCATGTATGTAAGTGCACTCATGTTGTGCAAAGCCAGCAGAGGCCAGAAGAAGATGTCTGATCCCCTTGGAACTAAAGTTAGAGATAGTTGTTAGCTGCCATATGAGTAATGGGAATCAAACCCTGGTCCTCTGGAAGAACAGCAAATGTTCTTAACTGATGAACCATCTCTCCAGTCCCATGATTTTTCTAAAAATGATACAATAATTTAACATTTACAAACACCAATAATTTACTTTTAGTGTTTCAAAATTGAAAGCTGTGTTTAATTTTCAATCTAATTGAGCTGTTCTGTTTTTGTAAGGATACTTTTGCTCCTTCTGAAAGGCTTGATTTTAGGTTGCGAAAATTTAAGAGTTAAGTTTTCTGTTTGCTTGTTTATTTATTTGTTGACAGAATCTCTCTGTGTATTCCCAGCTGGCTTGGTAATCACAACAATCCTCCTCAGAATCTCCAAGGCTGGAATTATTTTTCTCTTTTGAATCTAGGTCTTGTTATATACTTCTACTTGGCCTTGAACTTGCTATGTAGACCTGGCTGGTGTTTGGTGTGAATTTGCAGCAATGCCCTGCCTCTGTCTCTTGAGTGTCAACCATGTACTACCACACCACACCCAAAAAGAGGTGATATTTGGTGTTTTGTTTTATTTTGTTTGTTTGTTTTAAGACAGGATCTCAAGTATCACAGGCCTCAAACTCACTCTGTATAACAATGATCTTGAACTTCTGAGCTCTCCATTTCTACCTCCCAAGTGCTGGGATTACAGGTATGTGCCACCACATCCAGTTTATCTGGCACTGGGGATGGACCCCAGGCTTAGTGTATGCTAGGCAAGCACTGAACTTACTAGCTACATCCCCCAGTTAATTATTTTGGTTTTTTTCTTTTTCATTTTGTGCATGTGTGCGTGTGTATATGTGTGTGTACACATATGTACACCCATGCTTGTGCATGTACTTGTGTGAATATAGAGGCCAGAAATGTCTTCCTCAATCACCGTATTTTGTTGAGTCAGAATCTCTCACTGAACCTGGAGCTCACTGATTTGATCTGGCTAGACTGGCTGGCAAGTAAGCCCTGGGGATTTGCCTGAGTAACCCCTGTAGGATTATAACTGTGTAACCAGCTTTTTGTTGTTGTCATTTTCTTTTTTCTTCTCTCTTCTTTTTTTTTTTTTTTTTGGAGCTCAAGGAACATTTTATTAGTGTCTGAGAGAAAAGCAACAGAGTCAGCAAGGTGTAAATCTTGGCAGCTACTAAGAGGAGGGAGATGGAGAAGAGAGACAGTTGTGCTTTCTGAATTAAGATCTAAGAAAACAGGCATGTTCCACAGTGGAGGTCAGCAGGCAGCTACATGGGCGTGGGGCAGTCTCCAGAGTGCATCAAGGCAAGCACACTTAGGATCTGGCTCCTATCCAAAGAAGAGACAGAAAGGGAAAGAAAAGTCAATGCTATTTGAGTTAGAAATCAGAAAAGCTGTGCTTGGGGTGTGTGTGTGTGTGTGTGTGTGTGTGTGTGTGCATGTGTGTCACGTGTACATTGTATGTCATGAGGTCAGAAGACAGCTTTCAGAAGTTGATTCCCTGCTTTCACCCTTCCACTCTGGGATTCAGGGATCCAGCTAAGATCATGAGGCTTGTATGACAAGTGCCTTTTCCTGCCCATGTGCCTGACCCTTATTGTGAGTACTGAGGATTGAATTCAGTCCTCATGTTTACAGTGACAAGCACTTTACCAAGTGAACATCTCCCCATCATTGTAAGAGTTCATTCTTTTTTTAAAAAAATTTTTTTTGGTTTTTTGTTTTGTGCATATGAGTGTATTTATTGCCTGTATGTAAGTGCACCCATGTTGTGCAATGCCTGAGGAGGACAGAAGAGGGTGTTGGATCCCCTGAACTGAAGTTACAGATAGTTGTTGGCTGCCATGTGGGTTCTGGAAACCAAACTTGGGTCCTCTGCAAGAGCAGCTAGTGTTCTTAATCACTGAGTCATCTCTCTAGCCCTGGGGTTTTCTTTGGATTCAGAAAAATCAATAGTCACTTCTATATGTGCCAGAATATTATTACATTTATTTTATTTTAAAATGAAAAGACAAAGTAACAGAACTATATAGCAAGTTGGACAGCCAATGTGGTGGTTAGTTTTAACTGTCAGCTTGACATATAGAGTCTCAATGAGGGATTGTTTGGGACAGGTTGGCCTGCGGGAATGTCTGTGGAGGACTGTCCTACTGATGTGGGAAGACCCACCCTGAATCTGGGTGGCTCCATCCCCTGGACTTGAGTCCTGTACTGTGTAAGAGTGGAGAAAGGAGTTGAACACTCTAAAGCTCACATTCTCTCTCTGCTCTTGATTGTGGCTGTGATGTGACTGGTGGATTCAAGTTCTTGTCTTGACGTCCCTGAAATGGTGGACTATAACCTAGAACTGTGAACTAAAATAAACCTTTCCTCCCTAAGCTGCTTTTGTCAGGGTATTTTATCACAGCAATAGAAAGGAAATTAGAACAACTTGTGACAGAATTCTGGCAGGACACTTTCACAGTACCAGCTGGGCAAGTCACTTATCTGGTCTATTTGGGGAAGATTTTTTTTTTTTTTTAATTTTATGGGGCTGGAGAGATGGCTCAGTGGTTAAGAGCAAAGGCTGCTCTTGCAAAAGACCCCGGTTTGATTCCCAGCACCCACATGGCAGCTACCAACTATCTGTAATTCCACTTCTAGGGAATCTAACACTCTCTTCTGACCTCCTTGGGCACTGCATGACACAGGTGCACCTACCCACATGCAGGCAATGCACTCATACACATAAAATAAAAATAATAAATTTAAAAATTTGTATTATTTTTATTTTATGTGTATGAGTGCAATGCCTGCACCTGTGTAGGGGCACTTCAGGTCATATAATGCTGGCAGGGCCAGAAGAGAGTGTTGGATTCCCCCAGAACTGGAGTTACTGATGGTTGTTAGCTGCCATGTGGGTTCTGGGAAGTGAACCCAGGTCCTCTATAAGAGTAGCTGGTGCTCTTAATAACCATTGAGCCATCTCTGTAGACCCCTGGGAAAGATTTTCTAACAATTAGGTCCCCCAGTCTGTGACCTCAGGTCAAGCCATTCTTCTCACTGGTTTTATCTTGATGAGATTCTAAACTATATTGCTCCCATGAGCCTCTACTCTTTGTGGGGAATAAGGCCTCCCAACACAACCCTCTCCATAGCCTTGCTATGGTGGCTGTTAGGTCTCTCTTGACAACAGGCCCTTCCCAGAGGCCATGAGACCTTGCCTTAATGTACCTGAGCAATCTTGCGAGTTTTGTGTCCTTAACCCGTGATCTGTGGGACGTGTAACAAGTCATGGGACCAGGAACTTGTGGTCTGCAGTACAGAGATATGCTTCAAGGTTGTAATATGCTGTCTATAAATCAGACATGACCTAGGTCATGGGGCTCGCCTCTTAGAGCTGTTTTGTTCTTGATAAATGCTCAGGATGGCCCAACCTTACTCTGTGGCCTGGAACCTGTGGATACCTTGTTTTGATCTGCACCTGTGCCTTGGTCTGGAAAATTCATGATGTACTCCCTTTGTAATGCCAAACTAAATTGTTCTGAACCAGGTACCATTACATGCCCAGAAATTTCTTGGGAACCTGAACTTTTTACCCCTTGCTGGTTTGTATGAATGATATAACATTTGTGTGGGATATATACATGAGATGGATTTACAAGTAAAAAAAGGAGCTTCCTCAATCCCACCCAAGAGAGTGCTGTGTATTTTCTTTAACCCTGACGTCCCTCGCAGAAGCTCGGACCCAGGGCCGTGCAGGCGCAGCACTCTTGAACTAGATATTTTTGCCTTGGTCTCTAGTTCAAAATTTAATTTCCAATTATCTCTAGATTTGGAGTCCTGACCTCCCTAGGTTATAGACCCCAGCAGTCTTTGAGTAGTTACCACCTCTAACCCACCAGTCTAAATTCCACAGCACCTCCCTCTGAACTCCTTCATTTCTGTGCCAACTTGAGTATGGCCAGCTGTTCCCCTTGCACCATTCATTGACAACAACTTCATGAACTTTAGCTTGATGATATGAAATATTCTGAACATGCCTGTTCACAGTTACTATTCCCAAGATCCAAATGCACCTCAGTGGATGTTTTCAGTACTGATTCTGAGTAGGCTAAAAAGACGGGGAGATTTTAAAAAATATTTTATTTATTTTTATTTTATATATATGAGTGCATTGCCTACATGCAAGTGCACCCATGTTGTGCAATGCCTGTGGAGGTCAGAAGTGCTCTTAACCACTGAACCATCTCTCCAGCCCTGGGCTAAATTTTATTTTTACATAGGGTCTTTAGCTAGTGAGAGGGTTCAGCAGGGAAAGGCACCTGCCATACAAGAGTGACAACCTGAGTTTGAGCTCCAGAACCTACAAGAGAGAACGGATTCCCAAGAGGGTTTTCGGACTTTAACACATGGCCCGAAAGCTCTAGAGATCCTCCTGTCTCTGCCTCTCCCAGCTCTGGAGTTATAGTGAGTGCACTACCATTCCGTAGCTTTTCACATGGGTACTGGGATCCAAACTCAGGTCCTCATGCTTGAGCAGCAAGTGCTGTTACCCATTGAGCAATATTTCCAGCCCCCGCAAATCATTTTCTTCAATAGGACAGCCACCATTAAGTTGCCCTTGTTCTAGTAAATTACCCCCCACCTATGCTTGTGCAAACAGACCTAATAAAACTCAGTGGGTCACAAACAAACAAAATATGTGAAATTAGGAGGTGGACTTGGAAGGAAGAAGGGGTTCAGCGGGAGTGGGAGAGTGACGAGAGAGGGTGATAGGAGTGAAAATGACCAAAACACATTATATGCATGTATGAAATTCTCAAAGAATATTTTTTAAAAGCTGTTTTAACTTTCTTGTGACTTACTAGGATTTCTTCAACCCTTGTGACCTCTGGCTTTACCTTGTCAGTTTGTGATTGAATCCTATCCAATGTACCCGACGAACCTTGCTATGATCTCATCTTTTTTAAGTAGGGGAATCCTCTTAGAATTCCTTTGAACAACGTAACTTCAAAAGCCACCAAAATTGTATTTACGACTGTTGCTATGACACTTAAACACAGTTTTCTTTTGAGAAGTATATACTCTCGAGCATGTACTATCTTCTGAGTGCCTCCGTCCCTCTACCAATACCTTCAAAGTGTAAGATGTGGCTGTGTAAGCCTGTAATCCCAGTACTTGGTAGGTAGAGGCAGGAGGACCAGGAGATCAAGGCCATCCTTGATTATACAATGAGTTTAAGGCCAGCTTGGGCTACATGAGACCTTCTCTTAAACAAACAAACAGATATCTTTTTTTAGTGCACTCCAACTCTGCAGCCTACTGACTCATCCTGAAATCCTTTTCTGTGTTGCCGTAGTTAAGAATCCTGGCTTCACCTGAGTGTCAGTCCCTGACAGAACTTCTCCAATTGTGTCAGGCTGCAGGGAAGGTTGCATCTGCCACTCCCGCTAGCAGTTTTCTTCTCTCTCTGGTACTATCAAGTCATTCAGGCTACCTCAAAGATGTCAGATGCGTGATTCTGTATTGCACGATCCTGCAGCATCAAGAAATTGTTAGATTCTTTTCATTATGATCTTCTCAATGTGACTGGACTATGAATGACATAGTTTCAACAGACTTCTATTTAATGTTGGGAATAGTTCAGTGGTAGAGCCATTGACTAGCATATGTGGGGCCCTGGGTTCACGTTCCAGTAATGAAAAAAAAAAAAAAACTCTATTGATACAATGATTACCAAAGGTTTATAAGAATTGGTGCCTAGAAGTACTTTGTTCATTTGTTTATTAATTTACTTATTTTAATTAAAATTTTTTGTTTATTTGTATGTGGATGAGTGTTTTGCCCACATGTATATAAGAGCACCATATATATCCAATGCCCATGGAGGCCAGAAGATGGTGTTGGATCCTCTGGAACTGGAGTTACAGATGGATGTTTAGCTGCCATGGGGTTGCTGGAAACTGAACCCAGGTCCTCTGCAAGAACAGCCAATGCTCTTAAGTGCTGATTCATCTCTGCAGCCCTCATTCATCAATTTATTTGCAGTGCTAGAGAGCCAACCCAGGGCTTCATGTATCCAAAGCAAGCACACTACCAGCTAAACTATATCCCTAACCCTAGTTTTGTTTAATAAGCATTTCACAAGGAGTTTGCCACCCGACCTAGATGTTGTGAAAAACAGTAGTTTTCAAAGTCAAAATTGAAAGGAAAAGACTCATTAGCATTGTTTTAGATGTGTAGATTCAGGCAAGTCCACCACTTGTCACTACTGGACATTTGATTTACAAATATGGTGATATCGTCAACAACAACAACACCTAAAAATTTGAGACAGAAGCTACTGAGACCGGAAATGACTCTTTCAGGTATGCCTGGGTCTTGGAGAAACTGAAAGTGGTGTGTGGAGATGGCATGACAATACATGGAAATTTGAGATCAGCAAGTATTATGTGACCATCAGTAATGTCCTAGGACACAGAGATTTTGTCAAAAGCATGATTATAGGCACATCTCAGACCATCCTGTCCTGACTGTTGCTGCCAGTGTTGGGATTGGGGGAGGATGGGAAAGGGAATCACATAACCTGAGGTGGCCTCAAACTTGCTTTGCTAGGTAGCTGAGGATGGCCTTGGATTCCTGACCTTCCTGCTTCCACCCTCCTCCCACACAAATGCTGGGATTGTAGGTGTGCACCACCATACCTGGTTCCAGGGCTGGTGAATCTGAGGTGTTTCTTCAAGAGCAGCAGGCCCTTGAGCATGCCCTCTGGTTTATATGTGCTGGGAAGTAACTAACTTGGGGTGTCACCAAAATGGGTCTACCAGCCAGAAGAGGTAAATGGATATCACCAAGGAAGTCATCACTAACATTAAGAAAATTGGCTCAACCCTAACAAAACAGCATATGTGCCCATTTCTGGTTGGAACAGTGATAAATATTCTGGAGCCAAGTACTAATGTGCCTTGGTTCAAAAGATGGAAAGGCAGTGCCAATGGAACTGGGCTGCTTGAAGCTCTCAGTGCATCTTTCCACTGATTTGCCCAGTGACTGAGCCCTTATATCTGCTCCTCCAGGGGTCTACAAAATCGATGGTATTGGTAGTGTCCTCGTGGGATGAGCTGAAGCAGGAGGGTCATTCATAAGTATCAGGCCAACTGGACTACATAGTGACACCTCGTTTTAGAAACAAAACAAAACAAAACAAAAAATGTGCCGATGAGATGGCTCCACAGGTAAAAGTGCTTGCTCTATAAGCCTGATGACCTGAGTTTAATTCCTGGAATCCATGTACAGGATTGGAGTGGAAGGAGAGAACAGACACACTCCACAAAGTTGTCCTCTGACCTCTGACCATGGCAGGCACATGTGCACACACATACATACACACATAAATAATAAATAAAATGAAAAAAAAAAAAAAGAAACCTGGGGAGATTACTCACTGTTTAAAATACTTGCCATGCAAATAAAAGGACCAGAGTTTGGATTCCCAGAACCATGTACATGTTAGCTGGTGTGGTGCCCTTCCTTCCTGTAATTCCAGCCCTGGAAGATGCAGACAGGATTAAGATGACTATCATAGACTAGCTGAATCAGGGAGTTTGAATGAGAGATCCTGCATCGAAGAATACAGTGAAAGAGTCATTGAGGAAGATTCATATCAACCTTGGGCTTCCACATGCACACAGATACACACACATATGCACCTACATACATGTGCAGCCACACATAAGGGTGCACATATACATACCACAGACACATGAAAAAGAAAGTTAAAAAAGAAAGGAAAATGAAGTTGTGTGGAAAAGCTAAAAAATGGGGATCTTTTTAGAATGATTGGAGGATATTAGTCCTCCATGAATTTTTTTTCAATAAAAACAGTAATCATACATGGCCTTATTTTAGAGATGTGCTTAAGACCTTCTGTTATGTGTTCAGTATTATGTTAAGCACTTTATAACAACGCATGACCTCATTTAATCCTCACACAGGTTAATTAACCTATTACTAAAGATATAATTAAAACACAGAGATTTTAAATCATTACACAGTCAGAAGATGGCAATCATTACACTAGAAAAGAAAAACAGAAAAAAGGAACATTCTGGAGAAGATGAGTATAACTCTGTTCTATAGTTATCTAGAAGCAACACTGGTGAGATAACTCAGTGGATAAAAGTGCTTGCTGCCAAACCTGCCGAACCTGAATTCGATCCTCAGGACTCACATGGAAAAGGAGAGATCTGGTTACCACAGGTTGTCCTCTGACCTCCACACCTGTGCCTCCCCAACACAAATATGCAAAATGTACTTTAAGGGCTAGAGAGACAGCTCAGTGATTGAAAGCACTTGCTATTCCCCCAGAGAACCTAAGTTCGGTTCCCAGCACCTACATTGGGCAACTAACAGCCACCTTTAATTGCAGCTTCAGAGGGATCCAATGCTCTTTTCTGGCCTCTGAGGGCACCTGTACTCATGTGTACACATGCATACACACACACACACACACACACATAAATAAATATTATTTAATTTTTTAAAAGGCTATCTAGGACATTTACTACATTCAAAATTGGTTGGTCCTAACTAGATTTTAATGGGAGTAATCAGTAAGGAAACACCTGGGTCCTCTAAGGTCTTGCTGCCCTCTGAGAGAATTGAGTGTTTCCTGAATAGTTATTCCTGTGTGCAAGAGGATTGGGAAGTGTTTAGGGCTGGGCACCAGAAGGAAGAAAACTCTTCAAATCACCCAAACAACGGCACTCTAACAGTGCTTCCAGGTCAACGTTTGCTGCTCTACGTCTCTCTGTGATTTCCCCCTCTGTGGAAAACATGGAATATCATGCTCTTAAAAGAGTCGTGAGACGATGTTGTGAAATAGTATGACATTGACCATGTACAAAGAAACACTGAGACTCTTGCCAGAGGCTGGAAATAGTCTCAGGACAAGTGCCCATTCTTCTGAAGATGATAAGCCACCATAATAAAGGGATCTTTCCAGTAACTTCCTTGTGACAGCTTTTACATGCTGTTAAGCTCTGACATTTGTCACAGTAATTGTGAATTACTGATATAAATCTTTCAGTGCAACATTTTCATTAAGGGTAATTCTAATTTTCAGAATAAGATTGTTATGCTTCCAATCAGGAAAAATCTTAGCACCAAATTATATAGGTTGCTTGTTTTCTGAAAGAACCATTCAAAAAGCATCCTTTCTTAAGGGAATGCATCAATAAGAAAAATGAACAAAAGAAAGAAAGGCAGTCATGAGTCTATTTCAGAGTTTGAATGTTGCTTTCAAGTTTAAAACCTCTTTAAAACTGATTCTATTTTTTAACACTGTTTATTCTTCTGGCAGTCATTCAGTCATTCTTTCAACAAGTGTTACTTACCTTTTATGTAGGCCAGTGCTATACTAAAATAGGTAACGATGTGTAGGGCACAACACAGTATGGACCTTAGGCAGGTCACCCACTATGAGGATTAAGGGAGTGGCTCCTGGGGGCCTGGTGCTCCGCTCCAGCCAGGAGTGACACCAGCTTCTGCCCTGCATCTGGAGAGAGCCTGCATGGAGATGAACCACCCATAGGGGGTTGGCTAACCAAACTTATAAACCCCCTGCACCTCCTTGAACAAACGAGTTTGCTGTTGCTTGCCCATGGCATGCTTCTCACTCAGCTCCTGGAGTCTGTGTGTTGATTCTGCGCCTACTCACCCCCTTTCAGCAGAGACCCTGTGTCCCCCTTGGGCTGGCACCGAGCAGAGGGACCCTAACAACAATGAACTTGAATTTGTTTTTAAATTCTAATCATTCTTGTAAACATTGAATTGCCTATCGCTACCACATACACAAAATACTTGCCGTACCTCATGATAAGTTTTTTTGTGTTCATACTTTCAATAGCATTTTATTAGACACAATAGATTGTTTTATTTAAAAAAGATTTGTTTTATTTTTAATTATATCTCTGTGTGCGTGTCTGTGTATGGGAATATGTGTACATAAAGGCAGGTGCCTGTGGTGGCTAGAGGAGGATGTCAAATTCCGTGGTGCTGAAATTGCAGGTAGTTTTGAGGTACTCATGGTGGGTCCTGGGAATTGAACTCAGGTCCTTTGCAAGAGCAGTATACACTTTTAACCACTGAACCATCTCTTCAGCCCCCCAAAAAGATTCTTTCTTCTTAAGGTTTTATTTTTATTTTACATGTACGAGTGTTTTGCCTGCATGTATGTAGGGGTACCCATGCATGCAATGCCTGTGGACGCCAGAAGAGTGTATTGGATCTCCTGGAGCTGGAATTATAGATGATTTCAAGCCACTTTGTGGGTACTGGAAACATAACCTGGGGCTTCTGAAAGGGTAGCCAGTGCTCTTAACTTCTAAGCCATCTCTCTATGCCCTCCCCAAGAAAGTCTTAATGTTTGATAGTAGTACAGGAAAAATAGAATTTTTTTTTTACACATTGTGTGTGTGTGTGTGTGTGTGTGTTCGTCTTCCACCTTGTTGAGGTAGGGTCTAATTGGCTGTTTCTTGTTTCTGCTGCTGTGCTGCACATCCAAGGCTAGCTGGGTGCACCACTGCATCTGTCTTTTTCACACGGGTTCCAGGAATGAAACAAACGGAGCCATCTGCCCTGTTGTATGTATGTGTATTGTTTTTAATTCCTATACCCACCATACCTTTTTATGGAAGAATTTTTTTTTTTTCCAGAAAGAGTCCTGTCATTCATTTCAGTCTAAGTCCTGACTAATTATAACATATTTCATTTTTCTTGGGGGTGCAAATGCCTCTATCATCTTGAATTACCAATATTTCATACTATCTAATGACCAAAAAAGGTAAATACAGGTCACACAGCGTCCAGGAAATATTCATTTGATAGTTCTGTTATCTGAAGAATTTCAGATGAAAATGTTCTCCCCTATGTCTCTTTGTCTCTCTGTCTCTCGTTCTGGGGATCAAAACCAAGGCTTCATGCATGCTAGCATCATGCACTCAACCACTGAACTGCAATTCCACCCTTGGGTTCTCTTTTAATGGAATTATTGCTCTGCAGCCCAATTTCCTCCCTTCCGTCGCCTTTATCAGTGCTCCTCTTGTTTGCTGTTCTGAAGCTTTCAAGAAGCTCTTGGAGTCTACCTTTGCAAATCATTTACTATGATTTTAACTCAGAGGTTAAAAGGTCAAAATGCCATGGGGACCAGACAGTAAACAGAAATAAATGCAGGAAAAAGTGGGTCTAGAGACCATGGCAAATGGCTGGTACAGCCTAGGTGCCAAATAGAGGTGGCTAAATCAGTTAGTCTGTGAATGAAGGAATGAATGCCCACCCCTCTCTTTGAGATAGGATCTTGGATATTACAGGCTGGCCCCAAACTTATATAGCCAAGGATGACCTTGAACTCCTAATCTTATCCTCTGCCTCCACCTCTCAAGTGCTGGGATAACACGCATGTATCACCACACTCAGTTCTTATAATATGTACATCTGCAATTCTTATGACACTCTGATCTTGACTTTCTTCCAATGGTCCTGCATTACCTGTCCCTACTACTTTCTAGATTTCAGCTCTCTTATTTGATCTCAATACTGTACATCCCACTCTAATGACCACACTGCTGTGGTCATTCTGCAGAAGTGAAATGGACTCTTCAACCTTGACTGGGGTTTGGATGTCAAAGCTAATGATGCTATACATGCCCCAAGGGAGAATGAAGAAATTTAGTATTCACCTAATGAGACTCTCTGAGGACAGCAGGGCAGGCTCCCAAGCTGGTCCATAAATGAATCAAAGGAGCAGAGAGACTATCTTAGGGCTTAGTGGAGGTTAGAAGTGGGACTTCCTGTTTGTACCTAAGAGCACCTTGCCTTTCTTACCAGTTTGCCAGATATAGGGGCAAAAGAGAAGGGGCAGAGGTTGAAATCTGTCAGCAAGTAGAACAGATGGAGACTTTGTTACACTGCTTATCTGTCCAAATCAGTCCCTCTTTTCTCTGGACTCCAACAATCCCACAGAACCACAGAGACTTCCAATTTTTTGTTCCTAGGGTTGAGGGTGTGGCGGGGGGAGGGGGGAGACTCTTGATTCTACCACTTTTTTCTGTCTTTAACTTCTCCAAATCCAGTCTCTCCTCTTCACTCATCTTGAATCCTCTGTGAATCAAAATCTCTCTTGCTTCTATCCTCTTTCCTTTGCTGCCCCTCTTTCTGCCCTTGGTAAAATTTGATTATGAAAAATTCTCAGCTTACTCTGAGCCTGCATCCCCGGCAGCTGATTATTGCTGGAGGAAGAACATAATCACATCTGCTTATCCCACTTAAATTTGTGTTCATGAACTCAAGTGGGCCTTTAATACACTCAGCAAGCACAGAAGACTTTTTCTAGCCCACTCATCTTCCTGTTCTCCTGGATGACTACTTCACACCTTCCCTTCTTCATTCAAACTGACACTAATCTTTCCCACTTCCTCTCAGCCTGATAACATTACTTCCTACACCTCAGTGTAAACCAAAACAATTAGAACAAAACTTCCAAAGATTCCCCCACCACCTCTGCCCACCCACCTGCCTAGATTTGTAGTCTGTGTTCCCATAGAAGACCATATAGAACTAGACTCCAAGACAAAAATCTCTCAAAGACCACTCCAGCGATTCTCTCTTATTGTTCTGACATTTTCTTGCATATGTATCACAGCCGTGTATTTCTCCCCAGTTCTTTCAATCTTTTGTTTATTAAATTTGTTCTCTGAGAATTTCACACATGTACATAAAGCATTCTGACCACTCTCTTCCCCCGCCTTTCCCAGTTCCCTCCTAACTCTGTCCACCTCCTTCTTCCCTGCAGATCTTTCTCATCTTCATCTCGAATTTGTTTTGTTTTGGGATCCACCAAGTTTAAGCAGGACCCTGCGACCACTAGCTTGGTAGATTCAGACTGAAGACAATGACTCTCCCTCTCTCAGAATCTATCAACAGCCAGTGGTTCAGCAGTAAGGGCCCCATGAGTGCCTTCCCCTTCTGTAACTGGCCCATATTGTGCCAGCTCGTGCAGTAACTAGAGTTGTGAATTCATGATTATATATGTTGTGTTTTGTCTAGAGGATGGCGTATACAGCTTTTCACTCCATCTTCCAGCTCTATTATACCTCCTGTCTCTTCTGCAGTGTCCCTGGAGCTTTAGAAGTTGGTATAAATGTCATATTTACAGCTGATTAATATGTTCTTTATATATTAAGCATTTTTTGATCATTCTCTTCTTAAACCCATCCCTATATCCCATTGCTCTACTAAAATGTTGCCAATAAGGGGCTGGAGAGATGGTTCACTGATAAGAGTGTGTACTTCTCTTGCAGAGGACTGGAGTTCTGCCTCTTCCCAGCGTCCATGTCTGGCAGCTCACAACCAGCAGTAACTCCAGCTCCGGGAGATCTGCAAGCACCTGTACTCAGACATGCACACACCCTTACACATACACATAATTAAAAAGGAAAAAAAAGAAAAGAAAAAATGTTACCAATGACTAAACTCAATGGTTAATTCTTAGTCCTTGATACAGTATTCACTCCTCCGATACACTTGCTCCTTGCTCCTTCACTGACTAATCTTTCTCAATCTCCGTTCCTAGTTCACCCATGTCTTCCTTAATTTTGCATTAGACCCAAGGCCTCATCCTTGATTCTCATCTATTCACACTCCCTCTTTTCACAACACTATCCAGTCTTGTGGCTTTAAATGTCATCTAAAAATGATGATAATAACACCTATGCATCTCTAGTGTGGACCTTTTACCTTCACCCACACTCACATACACAACTCCTTCAAATTAGCCACTTAAAAGCTAGGTGTGGGGGTGCGCTTCTGTAATCCCAGCATTTGGGAGGTAGAGGCAGGACAGTCAGGAGTTTAAAGCTAGCTTCTGCTACATAGTAACATCCAGACCAGCTTAGT
Source organism: Eospalax fontanierii (assembly GCA_035773235.1). Classification (NCBI taxonomy): domain Eukaryota; kingdom Metazoa; phylum Chordata; class Mammalia; order Rodentia; family Spalacidae; genus Eospalax; species Eospalax fontanierii. The sequence continues at coordinate 26,808,039 of CM069543.1, read as the reverse complement.
GTACATAAAATATTGTCTCAATAAATTAAAGCCAAACCCTCCAAACCCAAACAAGTCTCCTCCTGGATTCTTAATAGATAGCTCAAATATAACATACACAAAACTGATCTTTTTCTTTTAGTAACTCTGTAGTTCTCCCTACCTATCCCGTTTTTTCTCTCCCACTTTTTTTTTTTTTTTTGAGTCAGGGTTTCATGTAGCCCAGGATGGCTGGAACTTGCTGTGTAGCTGAGGCTGGTCTTGAATTTCTGATCTCCCTACACCTCCCTACAGGACTGTGATTACAGGCATGTGCCACCACAAACCAGCTCTGACTAAATTTTTCTATACTGACTATATTTACAACCTCACTTCCCATGTCCGAAATGTGATCTCCATAAAGGTAGGGATCTCACTCATTTTGTTTGTTCATGTTTATAACAAGACAATTTGAACAGTGTCTGGAGTACTCAAAAAACGTTTATTGAAAACTAAACCCAGGAAGACCTACCCTTTCTTGTTTGTTCTTTCTTTTGTTCTCTTTTTCCCAGCCTCCTTCTTGGTCTCCGTCTCAAGTAGCCCAGCCTAACCTTAAAGACTTGATCCTCCTGCTTCCATCTCCCAAATGCAAGAATTACAGGAACGAATCACTATGCCCCACTCGTGTCTAGCCTTACGAAGGAATTACCGAAGCCTCTTAACTCACACTGAAAATCAGTGGAAAATGTATTTGCAACCACACTCCGGATCAAAACCTGTCTCCAGAACCTGAAAGCACCATTAGGCATCTGTAAAACCTCACGTGAGAGTGAAGATCGGCTCAGGTAAAGGACTTCTCAGAGCAACAGTCCTCAGTAAGTTCCAAATGCCCACTTAAACTTAGTGGGCATCACGTGAAAGCATGGTTGGTGTACCAGGAAAAATGAAGTAGGAACCGCATCTTCCTGAGTGAAAGGCACTCAGATCAACAGCTGTTCTCCCTCTAGGGTGGCTCTTTTTTCCCTTATTTGGACCTCAAGTGTCAGAAGACAGGCGCCACACCCTGCGTTGTGCAGCCTTAACTGAATTGCTATGCCACGTCCCAGGTCTCCCGCCTTCAGAACAGTATTTAATTCTGTGGTTATTTTTCTTTTGAATCAGGATTCTGAGATAGAGCCAGGAGAACTCTGAGGCTGTTTTGAAAACAATGCAAAACTTTAAAAAAAAAATTGTCAAAAAAAATTTTTTTTTAAGGTTACGACCGTCAAAGAGAAGTGGATGGAGGGGCACGCTGGATGCAGCGAGGGAGCCGGGTCCTGGCGTTTCCCCGGCCGCAGACGCCGCTTTTCCCCGCGAGGAACCTCCAGAGGTCTCCACGGAAGCAGCTCAGGGCGTCCTCGGAATGTCTATGCAGCCTGCTCACCCAGGTCCCGGCAGAGGGAGCGTGGAGGACCGTAGCTGCGCCGGGAGCCGGCGCCCTGCAGAGCCCGCACTCCGCTGCCTGCCCCTCCGCCCGGCGCGCCACGCCCCCGCCTCCGCCGCGCCCCCTCCCGCCTCCGCGAGCCTCCCCTTTAAGCGCCCAGGCGCAGTCGGATTTCTGTCGGAGGACGCGAGGCGCGACTCCCCTTTACGGCGGAGCCCGGCGGCCGCCGCTGACAGGAGCGGCGGCTGAGGGAACCGAGGCGGAGAGCCGGCCGCCCGCCCGCCGTCCGCCCGCCGGCCGCCGTCACCGCAGCGGGGGCTCGCGGGGGAGCGCGCGGCGGGGGCGGGGAGTGGGCGGGCCCGGCCGGGCAGGGGCGGGGAGGCTGCCGGGCGGCCGCGCTCGGGCCCGCCTCTGACTGCGGCGCGGCGGGGCGATGTGCGAGTGCCATGGCGAGGAGTCTCTGTGCGGGCGCCTGGCTGAGGAAGCCCTACTCCCTGCAGGTAGGCCGGCCGCGGCCCCGCCTCGCGCCCCCGCCTCGCGCCCCCGGCGGCCGGGCCGTGCGCCCTCCGCCCCGCCGCGCGGGACTCTAGCGCCCCGTCCTCCGCGCGGCCCGCCGCCCCCTGCCGACCGCACCTGGCGGCGCCCCCGCCCCGCTCCCGCCGCGGGCGCCCGGGAACCCCCGACCCCACCCGAGCGCCGCCCCAGCCCCGCGCCCCGCCGAGTCCCGGCTCGGGACGTGCCGCCCGCTCCCCGCGTTCTCCCGCGGGCCCCCAGACCTGCCACCCCGACTGTGTCTCGGGTGGGAAAGGTGGTGTGTCATTCCTCCATATTTCAGAACATCGTGACCGTTTGTCCTGTCGGCGGCTCCCCGGAACCCCGACCTACGGCCGTGCTTCGTGCAGAGCCCCAGGGTTGGGTCTTTCGGTTACAGCCCAGGTTGGGAAGAGAGGGGGATCGGAAGCCCGAGTGAGGCGATGGGCATTTGCTTTGCAGAAGGAAAAGGGACAGCGGCTATGGTGCGGCTCTCCAGTGCCCGGGCAGTGCGAACGTAATTCTCAGTCACGTCGTGTGTACTGTTCGCGTGTTAATTTTTCATGATTTTCTGTTCGGCTGCCAGTCTGCCTTAGAACCAAACTGGCTTCGTGCACCGTTTGGTCACCAGGGGGACCTAGTAGACATCGTGAGTAGCTGAGCGCAAATCCGTCCCTCAGATGGAGAAACAACTCCAAGTCAATGCCCCTTACGGGTCAGCGGTGTTCTGTGTCTTTAGGGCACACTGTTCCTTTACTACTTACATTAAAAGGTCTGGAGGTATGGGAAGGATCTTCTGGGTCAGCTGGTGGTGCTTTTTAAAAGTATGAGCGGAAAAAAAAAGTTGAGAGGGAGCTATCTCAACCCAAATAAATGCTACATTTTTTGTTTGAAAAATGTATGTGTAAGTCGTTACTCTGAATGAGTGACATGTGGCCGATTGGAAACATAACTTGACAACTCATGCTGTTAAGGGTGTAAGAATAAAACCAAATGTTCTGTTCGTGGCAGCACCACTAGAAATAATTGTGCCTTGAACAGCATATTATCTAGTCTAGAATTCAGCTCAGGCCAGGTGACCCCTTATTGTTAAAGTATTTTGGTATATTTAAAATCGTTTTTACTGAAACTACCTAGCAATTCGTTCCTTTACATTTTATTTTGATTATTTTAATGTATATAACTGTTTTGCCTGTATGTTAAGTGCACCCGTGTTGTGCAATCCCCGTGAAGGCCAGAAGAGGGCGTCGAATCCCCTGGAACTGTCTAGTTAGGACAGTTGTTAGTTGCCATGGGTGTGCTGGGAACCAAACCTGAGACCTCTGCAAAAGCAGCCAGTGCTTTTAACTACTGAGCCATCTCTTAATTTTTTAGGTTTGGTAGAGTTTTAGACTAATTGTTTTGGCTGTAAATGCTTTCCACATATGTAAACGCTGCATTTTCTGGCAGTATAACACAAGAGTTTTCTGATTGGCATTAGTTTTACAGGAGTTGAGGCTCTAGCTCAGAGGCCTGGGTTCAATCTTTACCCACAAAAACATTAGTTTTTACAAGTAGCTATGTTTTCATTACCAGTGAACATTTGGCATTTCTGGCTTTCTGAATTTACGTCATTATCAATGACCAAATTAAGGCAGACGCAGATTTTTTTTTTTTTTTTTTTTTTTTTTTAAATTTAAGACAGGGCTTGAAAATCGCTGGGCCAGATTGGCTAGGCAACTGAGAGTGACCTTGACCTTCTCATTCTCCTGCTCTATTATGCTTAGCTTCCAGTGTTGGTCCTGAGGAGCCCTCTATCTTGGTTTTTGAGGTAGGATCTGTCACTACAATTTCCTGGGTAGGCCAGGCTGGCTGGCTAGTGGGCCCCAGGGACCCTAATGTCTCCATTTCCCCAGCCTTGTAGGTGCTGGGCATCAGATTCAGGTCCTCATGTTTGGGTGGCAAGCTCTTTACAGTCTGAGCTAGCTCTGCAGCCCTAGTTTCTTACTTTTTCTCCATGTTCCTTCCTAGTTGTATGTCATCCTAAGAATATTGACTAAATTTGATTTGTTATGGAGAAGGTTTATTGTGAAGTGTCTCTGGCCCAAAATTAAAAACTCTCCTTTTACCATCTTGTTTGTGTCAAATTTTTTTTTTTTTTTTTTTTTTTGACAGTCTCACATAACCCAGACTGGCCTTAAAATCACTATGTAGCCAAAGCTAGTCTCGAACTCCTGATTCTTCTGCTTCTACGTCCCAGGTACAGGGATTACAAGTGTGCTCTACCACACCTTGTTTCAGGAAGCAAGTTCTTATTTCATGCATTGAGAAGTATCTCAGAATACGGTATCTGTTTTGAGGGGTGTGTGTGTGTGTGTTTGTTTTCACTTTTGCTTTGGTCTTGAGACAAGGTTTTGCTCTGTGTCTCTTCTGCCTGACCAGGTACTTGATATGTAGTTCCAGTTGGCTTCAGACACATGGTGGACCTCCTGCTTTAGCCTCTGAAGCACTGGGCTAATAGGTGTGCCCCATCATACTTGACCAGATGTCTGATTTAGGGAACATTTCAGCACAAATGTATTTAATTTAGAATGAGGCTGTAATTATTCACTAGGTAGAAGTGAGTTTGTTTTCTTTGGGGGTATGGGAGGAGGGAAGAGATAAAGGGCCTGGCAAGAAGGAATGGAGATTTGGGAGACCGGTTTTCTACACTTGGCAGTTTTGCTGTTTGTCTCAACTGGATAGGGTCAAAGATCAGCTGTGTCCTGATCCAGACCTTAGGGCCTACAAGTTCCTTTTCACCCCATAAACTACGAGGGAAAACTTTTTAGTTGTTTGAATTACTTGTTGAGGAGCTTCAGTTGGACAGAATTTTCATTGATCTAGGTATCACTGTGGTAGTTACTACAACTTATAGAGAATTAAGCATCTTGAGCTGGTTCAAAATGAAACAAAATGAACTGGAGAGATGACTCAGTGGTTAAGAAGCTTATTGCTCTTGCAGAGAATCCAGGTTCAGTTCCCTGAACTCACATCAGGTGGCTCACAATTGCCTGTAACTTTAGTTCCAAGGGATTCAAAACCTGTTTGACACCAAGGGCACCTTTATGCACATGGTGCACATAAACTCACACAGACACATATTCACATAAAAATAGTCGTTAAAAATAAAAAAACCAACTCCTCTACTTAAAAAACCAACAGTATTTTGTAATTAATGGTATAATTTCAGCTACCTCTATAATAGATGATTATGAGCAACTAATTAAGGGGCATAACCTTGTTTCTATAGTACAAGATAGTCTTCTGCTTATGAAGAAAAGAACTTAGGTGATGTATCCATGCAGTACAGTACTATTTGGCAGTAGAGACAGACATATATCAGTGGTTGCTCAGAGCTTGGAGGGCTGGGTGAGAATGAAAAGTGATTACTAACGGATAGTTTTGAGGGGCAGAGATAGAGGTGATACATCTGTAGCTCTGAATATACAACTATTACCAAATACTTTAAATGAGTAAATTCTGTAGTTTATGAATTACAATTCAATAACACCAAGAAAAGAAGGAAGAATGGAAGGGGAAAGGGAGGAGGAAGCACTAAGTTGAGCTTCTCCACGGATGTGGTCTTTATTTCTGCCTCTTGCTTCAGATTCCACCAATGCCAGCTTTTTAAAAAAATTACTTTTATGTGTATGAGTGTTTTGCCTGCATGTATGTAAGTGCACCATATATGTGCAATGCCAGAAGAGGGCATAGGCTTCCTTGGAACTGGAGTTAAGGATGATTATTAGTCACCACGTTCATGCTAGGAACCCAACCCAGCACCTTTGCAAGAGCAGTCAGTGCTCTTACCTACTGAGCCATCGCCCCAGCCCACAATGCCAGCTTTTTGGTGCAGGGAGCATTTGCTTCCAGAGAAGTGGTATGGGCACTCTGTGCAACATGCTGAGTAAGGTACCCAACAAACGTGTACCTGAGCACCAAGCAAGACATTATTCCTAGAGCAAGCTGACATACACCACCATCCTTTGCTATTATTTTGTTGATAATTTACCATGGAAATGGCACTTTCTGGACTGGCCAAATGTTGCAGCATATTGAACAGAGCCAGAATCATAGCTCTTAGATCAGAATCTTGGTCTGTTAGCCAGCTTAAATCTTGCGTGATTTTTCTTCCACTAACCATTGTCTCAAGCACTACAGGGCCTGCTGGTTGTGGTAACAGCGTAGCACCTGCATTTGAATGTTTTTAGCAGTGTGTTTTCTACAAATTGGGATCTACTTTTGTTTAGGGCTTACTCAGTCTGAGTAAGGGTGATAACACAGCAGCCCTATAATTTGTTGGTTTTAGTTTAGTATACCTGCTTTCTTCTCACTATCATTAAGCCCTGGAAGAATGAAAGTTAAGAAAATTTGGGGTAATTTACTGTGCTTGGATTATACACATTTTCCATTCCAGTCGTTCCGCTCACACTTTGTTACACAGGAAAAGATTGTGCAATTCTAATGAAATTTGAAGTCTGAAACACGCCAGTCCTTTGAAGGTTTTCAAGCCCTTTAGATTGCAAAAGTTTAACAATTTTGAGAAATTCTCTTCAAAATGACTGCTCTGATCTGTCATTTAGGGCTGTGGTGAAGGAATGGATAGATTTCTGTTTTGTTTTGTTGGCCCTTTCGAGGAGTCCCCTTATGTAGTCCTGACCTGGAACTCTCTGTATACTGGGGTGGCCTTGAACTTGTGGCAATCCTCCTGTGTCTACCCCTGGTATGTTGGGACTGAAGGTGTCTACCATCGTGCCAGACAATGTCATGTTCTAATTAGACTATTGGTGATTATTTAACATTTCTTTGTTGTTTGTTTTTTCAAGACAGTCTCTAGCTGGCCATCCTTAAACTTCTGATTGCCCTGCCTCCACTCCCTAAGTGTACAAGTTTATAATTCCATCACTTGGGAATTGGAGACAGGTAGATCAGCTTTATTTGTTAATTTTTAAAAACTTTATTTCATTTATTTATACCTTTTGATACCTGGATTTTAAAATTATATTAGTACCATTTTTTAAATAGTTTGCTTCTTTGTGACTTTATGTGAATATTTTATAGGATTTCCTTCCCCAGAGGGTTAGTGATACAGGTTAGTTGGTAGTAGTAACAATGTTGAAATGTTATAGTAAGACTAATGTGATCTCCAGGAAGTTCTAAATCTAAGACTGTTTAGAGCTGGATGCCGTTTTCTGTTCCCAAAAGGTGGCAGAGGGAGACCCGCATTTTTCTTTGCCTGATTTGTTCTAATTCTCTAGAACTCTCTGAGCATGTGTATCCCATAATGTTTTAAATTCAAGCTTATGCCTGAAATCCTTGCTCTTAGGAGACTGAGGCAGGAAGATTGAGAGTTGTAGGGTGTCCTGTGCTACATGATGAGACAGGGTCTCAAAAACCAAAACAAATGAAACAAAATTTAATCATGAATTACCATGTAATTGTGTGATATTACCATGCAAGTTGTTTCTCACTCAGTGAAAACCTTAAAGAAATGGTGAGTTCTCAGGCACATTTCATCCTTATCACACTGGACTAGAGCATATGTGAAAAGTTTCTTCTTTAAAATTTCTTCAGTGATCCCCCCGACCAGGTGAATTTTATTTTTTATTTATTTAATTATTTTTTTGAGACCGGTCTCCCTGTATCCCCAGCTGGTGGCCTCACAGAGAGTCCCCTGCCTCTGCTTTCCCAGGTGGGTGCCACCATGCCAGTCCTGTTTTATTTTTTTTAAAGACATGGTTGTTTGAGGGGGCTGGAAAGATGCCTTAGCAGCTAAGAGCACTGATTGCTCATGCAAAGGACCCAGGTTCGATTCTCAGCTGCCATGAGGATGGCAGCTGAAAACCATAACTCCAGTTCCCGGGGCTTTGACGCCACCTTCTGACCTCCACGGGCACTGCACAACAGGAGTACACTTAATCACATGCAGATAATACACTCATACACATAAAAGTCAAAATCCAAAAAATGTTTTAAAGACTTTTTGGGGGAGCATTTCTGTAAGTCTCCTTTGTTACCAAAGTCCATCTTAGTGTGTTTCTTAAAATCTTAGAACCTGTTAATACATGGAGATGCAAGCAAACCTTTTATTAATAGGTGTGTGTGTGTGTGTGTGTGTGTGTGTGTGTGTGTGTGTGTGTGTTTTGATAGGGTTAGAATCCAGGGCTTCACAGATAATAGGCAAGCACTGGATTCCCAAGATACACCCCCAGGTAGAGTTTACTCTTGAGAGAAAGAGCGAGCAAGTGAGAGAGAAATATCAGTCTTTTAAATCCTCTGTGTTCCTTCCATTCATCCTCTCTCACACTTAAGCCCTGGAAATCACTAATGTCTGTTTCCATAACGTTTCTGTTTCTAGAATGTTATGTGTCTGGAATCAGTCTGCAGCCTTTTTATATTGAATTCTTTCTCTTAGTAATATGCATTTAATTTCCTTTGACTTTAAATCATAGTTTAACCATGGTGGCATCATAGTTTATTTGTTCAATGTATCCATTTGCCTGAACACTTACTGATTCACCTGTTGAAGGATAGCTTAATTTTGTTGATTTTTTTTTTTTTTTTTGAGTCCCAGTCTTGCTGTATAGTACAGTCTGGCCTAGAACTCAAGGCAGTCCTCCTGCCTCAGCCTACAGGAGTACTGGGATTATGGACCTGTGCCGCCTGCCTTCATTAAAACCTTTTTGTCTAGGAGTATGCCTAGCCTGTGCACTGCCTTGGCTCTGAACACCAAAGCATATGATTTTGAAAATCAGAACATTGTAATATGAATTTTTTTGCTTATTTGTTTTTGAGATAGGATCTTGCTATATGGCTAAGGCTGGCCTAGAACACTTGGGCTCAATAAATCTCCCTATCTCAACTTCCAGAGTAGCTGTGATTACGGGCTTATACTATTGTTTATACAACTTTGTAATGTGAATGTTTTTAATAATCCCAAAATTGTACTAGGGGAATTTATCTTAGAAATAAGTAGTTCCTTTTTTTTAAAAAATCAGTTGAGTAATTAATGAAATCAAATAACTATTCTTTTAGGAGTGATCATGGTATTGTGTTTGTGCTTACACACAATTGTGTTTTTTATTTTGTTTTGAGACAGGGTCTCCCTATAGCCTCAGTGGATCTAGAACTCACTATGTAGACTAGGCTGGCTTCAAACTCACAGAGATCTGCCTGCCTTTGTAGCCCAAGTGTTAGATTAAAGATGTGCATCACCATGCCTGGCTTTGTATTTTTTCTGCAAATTGTACCCTCTAAATATTTTAAGTTATAGTACAGTAATGCTCTGTGTATCTTGTATGCACATCTCCAGAACTTGTTCATCTTGCAAAATTGAAACTTTACCCATTGAACAACTCCCTATTTCCTTCTCATCCCTCCCCCCAAGTTGTGGTAACCACATCCTATTTTCTGTTCCTATTATTGACTGTCTTAAATATCTCATGTAAACAGAATCACACCGTATTTGTCCATCCATCCTTTCCTCCCAACCCTCCCCAGCCGTCCCCTCCCCTCCCCTCCCTTCCTCCCCTTTCCTCCTCTCTTATTCTTTCTCTCTCCTCTGTCTCCTTTCCCTCCCTCCCTCCTTCCCTCCCTTCCTCCCTCCCTCCTTTCCTCCTTCCCTCCCTCCTTCCATCCCTCCCTTCCTCTCTCCCTCCCTCCTTCCCTCCCTCCCTCCTTCACTCATTATGTCACTCTCTCTGGTCTTTTGAGACAGGATCTCACTATGTAGCCCCAGCTGGCCTGGGACTCACTATGCAGACCATACAGAGATCCTTCTGCCTCTGCTTCTTGAATTCTGGGATTAAAGATGTGGTCATGGCTCAGCCTGCCCCTTTTCCTTTTCTTTTCAAGGCACACTGTGTCGCCCAAACTGCTCTGGCTCTTAAGGTCCTCTTCTACTTCCTTATTGTAGGAATTCAATTTTTTTTTTTCTTGTACTGCTGATGATTGAGCCCAGAGCCTCACACATGCTAGGCAAGTTCTATCAGTAAGCTATACTCACAGTCCTTTATTTTTAATGTTTTTTTTTTTTGCATTAGAAAATGGCATTTTTAGCTAATGTATACAATAATAGGTTTCTTTATGTTGTTTTCATCCTTATATATCACATACATGATTGTGTTTTGCTCTTATTTGTATCTCTACCGCCGTCGCATCTCCCTCCTCTCGCTGTTCCCATTCTTCCCCCTTTGCGTTTATGCTGCGTGTGTGTGTGTGTGTGTGTGTGTGTGTTACATTTTGAATATAAGCCAAAACGCATGGTGGTATCTGTTTCTTTCCCTGTTCCCCTTTGCTCCCTCTCCCCTCCCTTTAGGCCCTTTCCTCCCTACTCATCCTTCACATCCTACACATTTAAATATTTAAATCTAGATCTTCCTATGAGAGGAAATGTGATACCTATCTTTCTGATTTTGTTTTAATGACTCTTCTTACTGTTCTCCATAGTGGCTATAATTTCCTTTTATATTCCTACCAGCAGTGTGCAAAGATCCAGTTTTTCTATACCTTCTTTAGCACTTGGGGTAGTGGCTGTTCTAGTGGGACTGAGGTGATAGACTGTTGTGGTTTTGATTTTATTCCCTGATGACTAGTGCTGTTGAATCTCTTCATGTGTTTATTGGCCATGTGTATGTCTTTTTCGGGAAAAGTTCCTTCTCAATTTATTGTTTCAGCTTGATGTTTATTCAGTGGGGTTAGGGATCATTGTAAACACATTTCTTTCCAAATAACGGAATAACCATGTCTGAGGACATTTAAAAATATTTTATTTTTGTATGTGTATGAGTGTTTTGTCTGCATTTATGTAAGTGCAACACATGCATGCAATACCCGCATTGGGTCCTTTGAAACTAGTGACAGACAGTGGTTAGCTGCCATGTGGGTGCTGGGAACTAAACCTGGTTCTTATGCAAGAGCAGCCGTTGTTGGCCATGTCTCTGGCCTCTGAGGACATTCTTGAAAGAGGGATTTTTTACTGTACGAACAGCCTTCTGTTAGTATCCATTCCAGACATAGAATATGACCCTTACTAGATTATTAGATCTTAGCATCACATAGTACTTCTCACTCTCCATTGCTTAAAAATCAGCTTCTTATTTTACATTTAAAACAACATGCCAATGTATGTGCCCTTGATTGGATCCTATTTTATTATTTGTTAAATTTTTTAAGAAAGATTTTACATATATTTAGCATATGTGCATTTGCATATGTGTGTGTTCATGTGTGCTTGTATGTGTACATGTGGGGGGTTGTGTGCCTGGGTACATGGATGCCTGGGTGTGTATGTACATGTGTGCACATGTACATAGAGTCCAGAGGATATTTTTAAAGACAAGGTCTCTTACTGCGACCTAAGACTTGACAGTTAGGCCAGGATGGTTGGCCAGGGATCCCCAGTGACCTTCCTCGTTCATCTTCCCAATGTTGGAGTTATCAGCACATTCTTCGATGCCCTACTTTTCAGAGAGATTGAGCTCAGGTCCTTATGCTTGTGTGGCAAGCCCCATACCAACTTCCTAGCTGAGAGCAGTGTTTCTTAACTTCAACATCGCTGACATTTGGGGATAGATAATCCTTTGTTATGTGGAGTTTTGCATTGTAGAATATTTAGCAACATCCCTGGGCTGTACTCTTTATGTGCCACTAGCATCACCAGTCAGATATTTCTCCAAAATTGCTAAATGTTCAGGGAAGAGGAGATTAGTGGTTGAATATAGTTATAGGAATAAGGATATCATTGTACTATTCTCTGAAATTTTCTATAGGCTTTTACTTTTTTTTTTTTTTTTAATCTATTTGAGACAGGGTCTCCCTGTAACCTCAGCTGTCCTGGAACTCACTATGTAGACCAGACTGGCCTTGAACTCACAGAGATCCACCTGCCTCTGCCTCCTGAGTGCTGGGATTAAAGGCGTGCACCACCGCACCTGGCTAGGCTTTTACATTTTTAAAATAAGTTGGAAGAAAAATAAATGAAGCTGGGTTTCATAATAACTTAGTATAGCTGTAAATGTAGGAACTGTGTTTAGAGTTACATTAAAGGACATAAAAAGAAAAGAGTATTTATTCATTCATTCATTTTTTTCAAGGCTGAGTCTCATGTAGTGAAGGCTGGCCTTGAGCTTTCTGTGTAGCAGAGAATGACCTTGAACTTCTGATCCTCTTTCTTTGAGTGGAATGCTAGATTATACACATAAACCACCACATGGTTTATGAAGTGCTGGGGATTGAACCCAGGGTCTTATGCAACCACTCATCTGAGCCACATCCCTAGCCCCATGAAAAAGCACATTCAATGTCAGTAATTTATGAACATGTATTAGTTTTCCAGTGCTCCTGTAACGAATTACCACAGATTTGGCAGCTGCAGCAACGCCTAGTTACTCTGATCTCAGTTCTGTGGGTCAGAAGGCTAGCTACAGTATGACTTAGCTGACTATTCAACTCCAGGTTTTAAAAGGATAAAGTCAAGATCTCTAGGGCTGTCTCTTTCTTGGAATGAATTGGCTCCCTGGCTCCTTCAGCTTGTTGTTAGAACACAGTTCTATGTGGCTGTGCATAGGTCTCCTGTTCTTGCAGGCTGTTGCCTGGGAGTTGCTCTTAGCCTGTAGAGGCCAGTTGTATCCATGACTCTCCTCCTACTGTCATCACACCCAACAACAGTGGGTGGAGTACTTTGCTTCAAGTCTCTGACTTCCTCTTCTGCCTCATCTCTTCCTTCCTCTGCCACATCTCACTAACTCTTCTGCCTCCCTCCTCTACAGACTTCCAAGGCTTATATAATTTCATGTGTCCACCAGGATAGTCTATTTCAAAGTCTTTTGAGGATCAACTTTAACTTGCCTGCAAAGTCCTTCTGCAACAGTTCCTAGATTAGTGTTTGACTGAATAACCAAGGATTAGGAATTTGGGGGGACACTTTTAGAATTCTTCCTGCCACAGAAAGATATAAGTGATTTCTAGCAGTTAAAAAACATAAATCATTTCCCAAAATATTTTATTAATTATTTCCATTACTGTTAGGTTTAAATGTGGTAGCTGTTCTAGGGGTGTAGGTTGGTGGTAGGGTGCCTGCCAAGTATGTGAAAGGCCCTAGGTCCCTTTTAGCACTGGGGTAGGCCGAAGAAGAGAGTTTATAAGAAAACTGTGTATTTTGCAGCACCATTCATGATAACTAAGTTGTGGAACAAACCTGAGTGTCCAATAAGAGAGGTATGGATAAGAGCATACACAATGAAAATATTTTTCAGCCATAAAGAAGATCCAAGTCATGTTGTTCACAGGAAAATGGACAACTGGAGATAATCCTACCAAGTGAACTAAGCCAATCTCTGAAAGTCAGGTAATTAATGTTTTCCCGTGTTTGTGGTGGTTCCTAGAGTTTATATAATCACATAAAGTCATGTATGTATAGTTTTAAAAGAAAGAGAAAGCTGTATATCCTGGCAATTACTATGGAAAGAATTCTGCAAAGTAAGACTAGGAAGGTATCACTTTGGAAAAGATTCTGTGGGGGGGGGGGAAGAATAAGGAGGTCAGAGAATGACCTTGGGTGTCATGTTTCTGGGGTTTCAAGTGTATGCCGCCACCACCACACCCGGCTTTCTTCTTGGGTTCTGGGGAAGCCAAACTCAGGTCCTCTTACTCTTATGAGGTAAGCACTTTACTGAGTAATCTTCCTTCCCAGTTCCAGAAAAATTTCTTTAAAATGTAATCTAAGCTGGACATGGTGGCACACTCCTGTTGTCCTCTGCAATCTGAGTATTTGGGAGGCTGAAGCAGGAGGATCAAGTATTCAAAACCACCCTTGGCTGCATAGTAAGTTCTAGGTAGACTAAGCTACATGAAGAAAACCTGACTCAAAAAAAAAAAAAAATCTATAAAACTGATTTATTTCTTTCTGCTACTGTAATTAAAAGTGTTCTTTGTCCCTTAAAGAAGATTTATTGTATTTTTACATGCTTTCAATCATACTCAGCCTGATAGAACTAAATTTTGCTGTCACGAAAGCCAGGTGTGTTTAATTTTGTATTGTCTTTCACTCTAAGTGTATACTCAGGATATACAAATGTATGCAATATAGTACATTTATCTTTACACATGCAAAACTACTCTGTACCCACTTCTGAACTTCAGCTGCACTCACTAAACACACAGCCTGTCTCTCATTCTCTTACTCTTCACTGATTTTATCACAACCATTGCTCTTTGTTTTGTTTTATTTTTATTTTTTTGGAGATAAGAGTCTCAGATGGTCCAGGCTGGCTTTCAACTCACTATGTAGCCAAGGTTGACCTGAATTCTGATCCTCCTTCATCTACCTACAGGGTACTGGGGGTACAGGAATGTGCCATCACGACTAGTTTATGCAGTGCATACCAACCAAGGGTACTGTGCATGCTAGGCAAGCACTCTTCCAACCTGGCTATATTAGCCTTGGGTCCAGGCTCTTGCCGGCACCCAATTCCTAGTGTTTCAACTACTTTGCTCAGTTTCTCTCGTTGTTTTCTAACCCTCCTTAATCCTTAGTCTGGGATCCCCACACTTGTCTTATCCTCCACTCCCTTAAGTCCCCAGTATTCTAACTTCCTGTTTCTCATTTTGAATAGTCTCTTTGGGTAATTGTATCTCTTCACATGAATTTCACCAATTTTGCCACTTGGTTCTGAGCACACACATACACACACCCCCGCCCCCAGCACTCCAGTTCTGCATTTCTGCAGCTTACTTGTTATCTACCTCTGGTGTCCGCCAAACTTGCATCTTTGCCCATTTCTACTAATGGTTGTTTCCAGCAGCATGAGAGAGCAGTAGACCCAAATCCCTCCAGATACTTCATCTTTTTTTAGCCTCATACTTAATCCCTCAGCAGGTCCTGAAGAGTGCATCTCCTTAGTAACATGTGAACGCACCATAGGTTCTCCGTTCTACAGGTACTGTAATTGAGACCTTTCTTTTGTCTAACCAGGCCTGTGGAAATAGCCTACTCTACCAGTTCACATCCATCCTCCCTCCACCTTGCTTCTGTGTTATCACCCCCAGAGTGCAAATCTTATTGTTCTCACTTCTTTGCCTCCTTTTAAAAAACGTTTGTATCTCTCAATTGTCTGGAAGCTACACCTCTAACTTTTGTGTCTCAAAGGATATTATTTGTCTATCTCCTGGGAGGTACATAAGATGCTAACCTTGGATGCTAGAAGAAGCAATTTGAAATTTTCTTTATTATATATTTTACTAACATATTTTTATAATAGCTGATGATTTGGGGGTTAGTTTATTATAAACACCTCCCTTCCTTAAAGAATCTGTTCAAATTTATTGTTAAATAAATTTTTGTGTGAGTGTCTTACTGTGTATCCCTGGCTGACCTGGAACTCTCTATGTAAACCAGGATGACCTTGAACTCACAGAGATTCATCCACCTGTCTCTGCCTCCTGAGTGCTGGGATTAAAGGCTTGAGCTACCATGCCTGGATTTTTACCTTTAGTTTCTGTTTTATGCAAGTTACTATATGCATATAGTAGACCATTAAATTCATAAAATAACGTTGGGTGTAAGTAAAAATAAATGTAATTGTGTTAAGAAATTTGTGTTCAGAAATATTTTAACCTGAGAGGGTAAAAGTTAGGAATCTGGGTACAGGATGTATCTCAGTGATAAAGCATGTACTTAGTAACTTAGCATGTGCGAAATGCTGGGTTTTCATCCCAGTCACCAAAAAAACCCCACCCCCCCAACTCCCAAACCATTGTTCTGAATAATAGATTTTCACCTTTATTTTTTAGAAAATATTTTATTTATAATTTTTAATTTTATGTGTGTGAATATGTACTGCCTGTATTTATGTAAGTGTACTCATGTCATGAAATGCCCGCATGATCAGAAGAGGGTGTCGGATCCCCTGAAACTGGAGATGCAGATGGTTTTTAGCCACCATGTGGGTGCTACAAACCAAACTTGGGTCCTCTTCAAGAGGAGCCAATGTTCTTAACCACTGAACCATCTCTCCAGCCCCATCACCTTTATTTCTTGATTTACCAAATTCTACTGATTTTGCGTTAAAAATGATTTTTTATGCTGTAGTCATCTTGTTATTTGTCTATCAGTGTTTGAGATCCTTTTTAGTTATTTGATGCAGAGCCTTACTCTGTAGCCCAGGATAGCACAGAACTTGAGACAATCCTTTACCTAGTCTGTTTCTTCTTTCATCTACTTTGGTGAGTCTTTCTTAACTCCTTTTTATTTTGAAACAGGCTCTCATTAAGCACCTCTGTTTTTCTATATGGACCGTGCTGGCTCCTTCTGACTTCTAAATATGGAATTATAGTATGCACAACCGCACTCAGTTTAACTTCTTTTTAAATAATTTCTAAACAGTCATATATGTGTTGGGGAGAAGACAGGTGCAAACATGCCACAGTTTGTGTGGCATAGTCAGAAGACATCTTGGGGCAGTTGGCTCTCGCCTTTCACCATGTGGCTCTCAAGGATAGAGCTCTGGTAAGTGCCTTTACCCACTGAGCCATCTTGTCAGGCCATCCCTCTTCTTTTTAAGATGGGCAAGAGTGCTCCTTTTTCTACCTGTTTTTCCTCTCCTACCTTTCCTTTAATGACATCTCTACTTTTATAGCATCGTTTGTAATATTTCTATTTTGTCACCACAACCAAGTCTCCAAATAAATTGGATATGAATTGCTGAAATTTGAAACCTGGAGGGAGCACTAGGAAGCTCTCCTTTGGACATGGTGTGACTGTTGTACTCATGAATTCACAGCAGAGGTGGTTACCTGCACAAGAACCCATGAACATTCTGTTGTGGATGGGGGAAAAGCCTATGGAGCTCTATACTTTCCACCAGAGATATAGGCAGTTAATGGTTGCTGGAGAGGAGTCATATTTCTCATTGGTTTGTTTGCTCAAGCAAATAACCTCACTCATGCAAGCAACTCTAAATTCAACTTTATTATATTTTTATCTGTGTGTGTGTGTGTGTGTGTGTGTGTGTGTGGTGTCGCATGAATGCCATAATGTGAGCATGGAGGTCAGAGGACAGCTTATGGGACTTGCCTCTCTCTGTCCACCATGTTGGTCCTGGAAGTTGAACTCAGATTGTCAGGCTTAGTGGCAGGCACCTTTACCCAGTGAGCCATCTATCTCATCACCCAGCAGCTCTGGTTAAATGCAGTAAGGCACACATACACAAAAAAGGTTGAAAAGACATGAAAGTAGGAGGAAGACTTGAGAAGAAGAAGGAATTTGGCAAGAGGAGGTAAGAGAAGGTAGTGGAGGGGGAATATGAACAAAGCACATAAATGTGAAAGAATAAATAATATGAAAACCACAAACAGCATTAAATTGTTGTCGATTTTTAACTTTTCCCTGCAATTACACTTCCCTGAAGTTTGTAGTGATTTCGTCTATCATGGGAAGCAAGGAGAGTTAACAGACCCTAACAGTCACCTCTTGTTGTTAAGCATATTACTGCAATTACTTGCCCTTCCCAGAAGCTATACCACATATTTGCCACTAGGAAAGAAACAGTTGCCAATTCCCTATAAGAAGTCCCTCTTTTAGAAATTAGGTTAGCTTGCTTTTTGACATTTGTGTTAAAGAATAATAATTTAAAACCTAGCCCTAATAAAGTAGGAGTTATATTTGAGATCATTATGAACCATAATTTCTCCCTTAGGCAGGCAGTTTCTCTTTGGAATGATTACCTGGCTATGCTCAGCTGCAGGTACAGAGATTTCTTTTTCTGTCATCTGCCCCTCAAATCCAAGTGAACCGATCAAGTTCTAGAGCATCAAACCATTTGACTAATGAAAATTACTCTCACCTTCAAAGAGAACATTACAGGGTGGTAACTGGGTGACATTTGATATTGTGTATGAAAAATAAGGCAAAATAAAGCGCTTTCAGCTGGTTTAGTATCCTGAAATCTATATCTTGAGACCTAACATCAAAGTTTGTTCTGGCCCAAGATGAAGGACTTCTCTAATTTTAGTATCCCCTAAAATAAATACTATTTAGTGCAGAGCCAGTTTGTGTGCTAAGGTTACATTTCTTCTCTCTAGAGCTAGGGTAATGACCTTTGGGGCTCTCAGGATCCTGATATTTATAGTAACTGGACACTCTTTTCTCATGTGCCATCAGTCAGTTCTTTATAGTCAGATACTGGTTATACTGCTATAATGTCAATTTTTTTGAGATAATTTTCTCCTTATAGTCTTAGCTGGCCTGGAACTTATTATGTAGACCAGGCTGCTGACCTGAATCTCATAGAGATTCACCTGCCTCTGCCTTCCAAGTGCTCGGATTAAAGGTGTATGCCACCACACTTGACAGATTTTGTTTTTTATTCTGTTCCCCCTCCCCAGAGGAGGGCTTACTTTATAGTCCAAGCTGCCCTTGAACTCACTAATGTGGCCCAGAATGCTCTTCAAGTCAGGCAGTCCTGCTGCAGCTTGCAAAATGCAGGGATTATAGGTGTGTGCCACCATATCTGGCTTTGCTTTCACTTAAAAAATAATCTTGTCCATACTCCTCCATCCCCCATGCTGGAATTTTTTTCTGGCTTAGGCTTACATAGTTCTTGTGCATGCTGTCAGTTCATATGTGTAATTGCCTTGCTGTCTGGAAATTCATTTTAAGAAATTCTCAAAGAATCAATAAAAATATAAAAAATCACCAGTGCATCACCCTGTGCTCAAATTTTTTGCCAGAGGTTTTCTAATTGCCTCTTTTGTTCTTTCTGGTATAATATGCCTTTGTCATAACACCAATTTTTCTGTACTCTTCGTTAGATTATAAATATAATCTAATCTATTATAATAAATTATAATCTCCCCCCACTTTTTGTCCTTTCAAAATATTTTATTTATTATTTTTATTTTAGTTTAGTGTATGAGTGTTTTGCCTGCATGTCTGAAAGTGCACCCATGTTGTGCAATGCCTACAGAAGTCAGAAGAGAGCATTCAATCCCCTAGAACTGAAGTTACACAGTTGTTAGCTACTATTTTGGTACTGGGAACGAAACCCCAGTCCTCTGCAAGAGCAGTCAGTACTCTTAATCACTGAGCCACCTCTCCAGCCCCTCCTTTTTTTTCTTATTAGAAACCTCCCTTCTCCATTCTCTAGATTCCGTGGCTTTTCTAGAACTTACAACCCACCATCTTCCTGGGATTTCCCTCCTCAACACTCTTGGGTTGGCCTCACTGTTCCCAGGGTCCTTCGTGTTCCCCTGTCCTGATTTATGTCATCTTATGGGAGCATATCCTGAAATAAGTTCTTTAGGAAGGATGTGTGGGAAGTAAACCCTCTGAGAGTTTTCATGTCTAAAACTGACTTCGTTGTATTCTAGTACTTGTTTCTTATTAAGCTGGGTGTAGAATTTGGAGCCAAAAATAATTTTCTTCTGAACATTTGAAAACATGGCTCCACTGTCTTATACTATCCCCTTTGTTGCCAGTTGGCCAGTTTGGTTATCAGTCCTTTGTGGGTGACCTGCTTTTCTTGTTCAGGAACTCTTTTTTTTAATACTTGTTTTGAAATTCCCTGAGGAAAGGGATTTGTACCAGTTTTATATCTGTTGTATTGGGCACCAGCTGAGCCCTTTGAATCTTAAGACTCAGGTCTTCCTTATTTTAGTTCCAGAACATTCTGATTTAATAGTTTCTCATGATTTTTTTCTGTTTCTTTTCTCTAGGGATTTTGTTTAGCAAATGACATGTCTCTTAGGTTGATTCTTTATGCCTCCTATACTTGATTATGTCCATCTTTGTCTCCTTTTTTGTTTTTATTTTTTTGAAACAAGCTTGCATGTATCCCAGGCTGGGCTTGAACTTGCTGTGTAGCTGATGATGACCATAACCCTGTCTCTTAAAATTAAAAAGAAAATTAATGTGTGTGTGTGTGTGTGTGTGTGTGTGAGAGAGAGAGAGAGAGAGAGAGAGAGAGAGAGAGAGAGAAGAGAAGTATGCAGCACACAAGTGGAAGTCATAGGACAACTTTTGGGAGTTAGTTCGTTCCGGGGATTAAACTCAGGTTGCTAGGCTTTTGTGGAAAGTGTTTTTATCCACTAAACCATCTCCACAAAGTGAGCTTGGACGTCTTATCCTCCTGCCTCCCAACTGGAGTGCTGGTTTTATAAGTATGTATCATCATGCCTGGTTTACCTGATTCTGGGGATCCAGCCAGGGCTTCATGCACAGTAGGCAAGCACTCTACCAGCTGAGCTACATCCCCAGCCCTCTCGCTGTTTTAAAATTTTATTTCCAAATCATCTGTTGACTTTCCTTCTTTTTCTAATCACTTCTAAAATCCCAAAGATTAAAGAACTCTTCTATGTTTGTTTATTTGTTGGCGTTCCGGGATCTGAACCCACAGTTTCACATGTGCTAGGCAAGTGCTGTACCACTGAGCTGCACCCCAGTCCTTATTTCTTTTTTATGAGTTCTTATGTTTCTCTTGTATATGGCTACATTAACCTCTGTAGTATTTTGTTTATAGATGCTTTCTCCCTTTCTCCTTTCCTCTCTTTCTCTGCTGAGGATCAAACCTGAGGTTTGTTAGGCAAGCACTCTACCACTGAATACATTCATGGCCTCCACAAGAGTTTAAAGAATGTTTTCTTAGTTCCCTGCAACTTCATTCCCTCTGGTTGTTGTTTCATGTGTGTTTTCTTAGCTCTTCTTTTTCATGCCCCTGAATTTCTTTGTTTTCCTAGTGATCTTTGGTTGTCCATTTGTGTTTTAAGAAGGACTGGATAACTGGTATGGAATTTCTCTGCAGTTTTAAGAGTTGGTCCATTTTCCCAGTAGACCCCTGACTTGGATAGTAGTTGGTTGAGCCCTCTCTAGGGCCAGGCTGCACTGGTTGCCTCTTTGCTCTAGGGTCAGCCCACTGTGGGTCTTGGGGTCCCTTGTGTCACTAGAGTACTATTCCCTGGTCATACTATACCCTTACCAGAAGCCTTGGCCTTCCCAGTGTTCATTTCTTCAGCAATCTTGTTTTTCTTTTTGGTTTTTAGAGACAACCTCTCACACTGTAACCCAGAGTGGCCTAGTATTCACTGTGTAGCCCAAACTGGTTTCAAAGTCACAGAAATTTTCCTGTTTCTACCACCTGAGTGCTGGGATTATAGTCACGCATCACCAGGCCCAGCTAGCAGTCTGGATTTTCAGCTGACCTCTTCTGGGTTGGTGGAGTGATCAGGGAAGCCACAGCAAGCTCCAAGAACAGCTCTTCAATTATCCCTGCTGTCCTCAGCCCTCATTCCTCCCTCTCACCATTCTCTTGTGCTGGCACAGAGCCCAGAACCCTCAGGTGTCCTAATGGCCAGATTGGCTCTCTGGATTCCTTCTGGCATTCCCACAAGCAGTTTGGTTTGCAGCTCCTTTTAGGTTGCTTGGTAGAGTGGTCTAGGCTCTGGATTTCCCTGCCTCCCTCCTTCATCCATCAACGTAATTGCATTTGCCTTTTGAATTCTAAAATTTTGTTAGGTCTTCTATATACTAGCAGATCTCCAATTTTCTTTCTAATGCTGGAGGTTTGTTGTTTCTTTTGTTTATTTGAGTCTAGTTTGGCAAGCTGTAAGTAGGAAACATATCTTCAATCTAACATCTTGAATTAAAAGTCCTGATGTACGTTTTAATCTTCCTGTTTTCTTAATATTTACCTACCCTATTTATCCTCGTAGCTGTAGTGTGTTTAGATGTTGCAAGATTAATAAGTTATTTCAATAAAATAAGGCAAGAGAATTAGAATAAATAACCTCAGAGGAGAAAGATAATGTGGCATGTAAGCGGGAGTGAGAACAGATGGGTGGGACCTCATCAGACCGAAGAGCCTCAGCACAGCTGAGGAGCAGTGACTAGCACAAGCGGCAGCCTGCAGAATGAAAGAAAACATCTTCAAAAGTTGTATCTGACAAGTGATTAAGATCCAGAATATACAAGGTCTCTCACTGGGACTGGGGACTGAGGACTAGGTTAGGTTGCCCAGTTTGCAGGCTCTAAGTATCTTCCTGTCTCCCCCTTTCCAGTTGTAGGAATTAGAAACATGTATCACCAATATCCAGTTTTGTATGTGGGTTCTAGGTATCAAACTCAAGTATTCATGCTTGTGTGGTAAACACTTTACCAAATGAGCTCTCTGTTCAACCCTGAAGTAAAATTGTATCTCATTGTGGCTTTGATTTGCATTTCTCTGACGGTTAGTGTATTAAAAACTTTTCTCATTGCTGTGATTGAATTCCTAACTTGAGGAAAGGCTTATTTTGGCTGTAAGTTCGGGGATACAGTCTACCGCAGCAGGGAAGGCTGAGGCAGCTGATTACAATGTGTGCACAATCAAGAAACAGAGAGAGATGAATGCTGGTGTTCTGCTCACTTTTTCCTTTTTATTCAGTCCAGGACCCCAATGCATGGAATGCTGCTGCCCACAATTAGGACTTCTATCTCAATTAACTCAGCCTAGAAAATCCCTCACAGACAGGCCCAAAGGTTTGTCTCCTAGGTAATTCTAGATCCTGTCAAGTTGACAGTCAATATTAACCATCACAATTAATGATATTGATCATTTTTCCTATATATGTTAAACATTTGTACACATTCTTTTAAGAAATGTCTATTTACATTTATTGAGTTGAGTTTGAGGTTACTGAGGATTTGTGTGTGCACACATACATGCAGGTTTATAGGCCAGAAGTTGACATCTGCTATCTTCTATCACTCCACACCTAACTTTTTGAGACAGAGTTTCTGACTGAGCCTGAAGCTCATAGTTTCAGCCAGACTTGCCTGCCAGTCAGTCCACATGACCCCCCTGCTTCTGTTCCCCAGCACTGGGTTTACAGATGTACCCTGCCATCCCTGGTTCTTCTGTGGGTACTGGTGTCTGGACTCTGGTCCTCACATTTGCACAGCAAGCACTTTACTGTACGAACCATCTCCATAGCCCCTTAGAGCTTTCAGACTGGGTAGCCTAACCTAATCCTTGGGTCCCCAGTCCCAGTGAGAGACTTTGTTTCAAAAAACCAAGATGGACAATTCTGAAGCACAACACTCCCCCACACACCCTCTATAAACAGAATGCACATCGAGTCTCCCTCAGCGCATGCACAAAATGATATGACTTCATTTCAGGAAGAATGGCTATTACCAGGCAGAACAGATGACTCAGTAGGTAAGGCACTCGCTTCCAGGCCTTACTGTCTGAATTTGATCTTGGAAACTCACACTGTGGAAGGAGAGAACTGACTTCCAAAAGTTGTCCTCTGCCCTCCGCAGATGTCCCATGGCATGCGCTTCCCTTCTTCTACCACGTGTGAATAAATGTCAAAAAGTTTTCAAAGAAAGGTTATTACCAAAAAGACTAAAGATAACAAGTGCTGGCAAGGATTTGATGGGGATGTAAATTAATACGGCCATTATAAAAAACAGTGTGGAAGGTCCTAAAAAATGAAAAAAATAGGACTACATGATCCAGAAATCCTACTATTGGATATATATCCAAAGGAAATGAATCAATGTGTTAAGGACACATGTACATTCCTATGCTCAATGCAGCACTATTCACAGAAGCCAAGAGATAGAAACAGCTGATGAGTGGCCAAAGTAATTGTGGCACTATATATCTTGGAATATTATTCAGACATTAAAATGAAATCCCATCATTTGTAACACATTGATGGAACTAATTATGTTATATGAAATAAGCTAGGCACAGAAAGGCAACATGTGATTTCACTCATAAGTGGAAAGTGAAGATGTGATTTCACAGAAGTTGCGGGGGAATGGCGGATGGGGAGAGCAGGAGAGAGGGAAGAATGAAGAAAGGTAACCTGTGAGTACTGAGTTTCAGTTAAAGAGTAAGGGATTCTGATGTGCTACTGTAGAGTACAGTGACTACAGATAACGATAAATTACTACACATTTTTAAAAGTGAGAAGATAGGATATTAAGTGGTTTCACTGTGAAAAATGATAATTGTACAAGGAAAGGGTATATTTAACCTGATTTAAACATTATAACTGTATGCAAGTATTGAAGCACATTATTACAAATAGTTTTTAAGTATCAGCTAAAAATTAAATAAAATAAGGGCTGGAGGGGATAGTTCAACAAAGCATTGGCTTCTCTTGCAGAGAACCCCTGTTTGGAATCCAGTGCCCTCTTCTGGCCTCCTTGGGCATTGCATACATGAATGCACTTTCCTACATGTAGGCAAGACACTCATATACATACAATAAAAATAAATTTAAAAAATAAAATAAGCTAGGTGTGGTGGCACAGGCCTCTTAATCCCAAAACTCAGGAGTCAGAGGCAGGTGGATCTCTGTGAGTTCAAAGCCAGCCTATTCTACATAGGAGTTCCAGGACAGCTGGGGCTACAGGAAGATGCTGTCTCAAAAAAGACCAAATAATAATAATAATAAAGAAAATTTTATATAACAGTTTGATTTGACTGAAAAAGAACTACCTAAAGGTTAGGGTCTTAGACTTAGTGGGTAAAAGGGCTTACTGCACGAGTGTAAGGAACTGAGTCTGAATCCCTAGAACCCAGTAAAAGCCAGGTACAATAGCATGAGTGTCTGTAGTGCAAGGGGAGATGGGAGGCGGAAACAGGAGCATTCCTGGGTGCTCATGGGCCAGCTAGTCTGGCATGCTTAGGAGAAAAAAAAACTAACAAAGAAACCCCTACTTAAATAACATGGAAGGTGAAGACTGACACCCAAGGTTGTCCTCTGACCTCCACATGCACACTGTGACCCGTGCATGTGTGTACACACATGCACACCAGTAGGGTCTTACAATGAACAGGAATGTTTGTGCCTTATTTCTATCTCTGTGGGTTATGAATATAGCAGTATTCTTCCCACTTTACTTATAATGCTACCCACACTTCGGTTTTGATAATATTTATGTCCTATAAAGGATCTTTATATTAATATAATAAATTGCTTAAACATTACATCAGCTTTTAAATAGCATTGTATGAAATAGACTCATGAAATCATCTACTCCCCTAGGACAGAGAAGGGGTAAACAAGCCTTCACAGTGATAGAAGAATGTTTTGATGAATTTTAAATCCTTAATTATTATGCTTTAAGCAACATCTTAATTTGCTTCAGTCTGATTCTTAGCTTTCAAGTGGAGTTGCTCCTTGATGGATATTGTGTTGCTATTTTGGTGTGCCTCATTTTGCATCTGCCCTTTTCCTCATCAAAAAGTATTCACTCCTCACTTCTACAGAGTCCCTATGATATAGGTGCACTCGAACTTTTTTTTGAAACATGAGTGCACTTTTCAGAGTGGAACATGGAAGGTTTGCAGGAATCAATTTGGAGACCTTTGAGTTCCCTGTGTGCCTTTCCTTGAGTGTACCTGTGAAGATGCAGGCACACTCTTTCCCTTCCTTGTGCGGTTGCCCCCTTCCTACTTTTGCAAAAGGAAGTCAAGAGACCTATCTGGATCTTACAAAGTTTCCTTGCGCAGATGAAAACTCCACCAGAATGCCAAAAGACAATAGAAAATGTTAGTGTTTGGGCTGGCAAGATGGCTCAGCAGGTAAAAGCACTTCCCATGAAAGCCTGATGATCTAAGTTTGATTCATGGAACCCATGTGAAGGTTGATGGAGAGCTGAGTTCACAAGGGTGTTCTCTGACTTCCATCTGTGTGATATGGCATGCCCCCTTCTACCATGCACTCACACAATAATGGTAATAATAAAAATGAAAATCCTAGTGTCTGCACTAGATAGGGAATGACTGAAGAAGGCTGTCTCAGGGAGTAACTGGATGACACCTCTTTTGCAGTTCAAACAGTTTCTGATATTTTGCTCTCAACAAAACAGAAAGAATACCTGAGTTGTCTACTAAGTCACAACAAATTAGCAAGTGTATTTTTGGTGGTAGATTATTTTTATTTTTTTTCAAAGAATTTGAAAAGATTTCAGAGTCAAGAAAGCATTGGTATAACTAGACTTCAGTTCTTATTTATACGAGAAAAGTCCCCACAATTTAAAAGTTATAAAAACAAAAAGCAGGGATATAAGTAAAGCTAACTCCTATTTTATTTTGGCAATAAATAATAGTCATTGAAACATGAGCTAATGAAGAAGGAACATCTTACCTGTTTAACAGTTCCATGTATGATTCTTTTAAAAAATTCCTCAACTTGACAAATTTTTAGAGTTAGGCATGGTGGCTCGTGTTTATAATCCCAGCACTGGCGAGTCTGGGATGAGTTCCAGGATAGCCTGGGCTGCATTGAGAGACCCTGTCTCAAAGCGGTGAGAATAATCCATTTAGAAATCAAGAAGACACACAGACATTTCAGCAAAGGTAATTCACAGATGACAAATACACATGGATGAAGACATTCAAGCTCATTAGTCATTAGGGAATTACTAATTAAAATCTTGATGAGATAACATCAGAATATTAAGACTAAAAACAATGACTCTACCAAATTTGGCAAGGATACAGAGAAACGGGATCATTTATATATTAATATAAATTTGTATAGCCACAGGAAACAGTTTGATATTTTCTTTTGAAATTGACCATGCAACTACTGTATGACTTAACAATTACACTCCTGTACATTTATCCCAGGAAAATGAAAATTCATTGCTGTGAACTGAACTATATCCCCTTCTCTGAAGTCTAGATCCCAGTGTGAGCATGGGAGATGGAATCTTGGGGAGATAGGGTTTAGATGAGGTCATGAGGGCAAGGCCCTCACAATAGGGATAATTCCCTTATAGACCACACCAGAGAGAGAGGGGGAGAGAGGGAGGGAAGAAAGGGCAGAGGGGGAAAAGAGAGACAGAGACAGTTTGCTCTCTAGTGCTCTTTGCTATCATCCTTCCTTCTGTGTCTACCTCTCTCTCTTACTCTTTCTTTCTCTACCACAGAAAGACACAGAGAAGACAGCCAGTTATATGCTAACCAGTAAGAGAGCTTTCAACAGAACCTGACCGTGCTGTACTCTGAGCTCAGATGTTGAGCCTCCAGAATTCTGGAAAAATACATTTTTGTTGTTAAACCACTCAGAATGCCGTATTTTGTTATGGAAGTCTAAGTTAGTTCACTTATGTTCACACAGACCTGTACATTAATATTTAGAGCAACTTTATTTCTAATAGCCCAAACCCAGAAATAAATCAGATATCTTTTAACAGATCAGCAAACTGTTGGATTTGTTGTAGAATACTAATACTACTTAAACATATGTTGTATTTTGTCTTTTTGAGGCAGGATCTTATGTAGGCTGCCCCTACCTCCTGAGTGCTAGGATTACAGGTATGAATTACCATGTGGCTCCTTGTGGAATACTACTCATTCCTACATGCAGCTCCAAGGATAAACATTAAGGAAATTGTGCTGAATTGCATGGTCCCAAGTATATAACTTTTGTGAACTATCATAGTTATAGGCATGGAGATCAGCATAGTAGTGGCCAGAAGACAGGGAAGGGACAGGGAAGAGGGAGCTTAGTCCTATCAAGGACTAGTATGAGGAGGTCTTGAGGTCTTGTGTTCATAGTACTATTAAGCATCCTTCTTCTATGTGGGGTGTCTTCCTCTATTGCTCTCCACCTTTGTTTGTTTGAGACATGATCTCCCTGTAGCCCCAACTGTCCTAGAACTCACTATGAAGACCAGTCTGGCCTGGAACTTACAGAGATCCTGCCTCTGCCTCCCAAGTGCTAGGATTAAAGGCATGCACTGCCACACCAGGCTCTACCTTATTTTTTTGAGATGGGGTCTCACTGAACCTGAAGTTTCAGATAGACTAGCCAGTAAGTCCTGGGGAATATATACCTGTTTCTGCCCCATCCCCAAGCACTGGGGTTACAGGTACACACTACTGCATCTGGTTTTTACGTAGGTGTTGGGGATCTGAACTCAAGTCCTCATGCTGGTACAGTAAGCTCTTACCCACTGAGTCATCTTCTCAGACCCTATCCATTAAGTATCTTGTGATAATGATTACACAGAGTTATACATATGGCAAAGATAGTGAGCCACACACAAACCTTAATAAGTGCGTATATCTGGTTATGTTTTGGAACGTACAATTGTCATTGTTCTGGTTTGATGTCATACAGCATATTAATGTTGGGGGGACACTGGGAGAATATTCATGGGCTCTTTTTGTAGATTTCTTTCCTGTGAATCATAATATTTCAAGTTAAAAGATTAAAAAATAACTTGTAGGAACTGGAGAAAGGACTCAGCAGTTAAGAACACTGGCTGCTCTTCCATAGGACCTGTATTTTGTTCCCAACACCCACATGGCAGCTAACAACCATCCATAACTCCAGTTTGAGGGGATCAGACACCTTCTTCTGGCCTCCACAGACATTATATGCACATGGTGCACTTACACACATTCAGACAAAACTTACACAAAATAAACTTGTGCCTGCTTGGTTACCATCTTCCAGTTCCAGGACTAGGCTAGGACAAGCTGCTGGAAAGTTGTTGAGTCTGACAAATAATACTTCTTACCAATCATCAAAGAAGCTTCTTTTTTGCAGCAGATGGAGACTATAGCAAAGTTCCACAACTGGTAAAATCATAGAATAAATGTCTGTAAGATGCCCAGCTCTAAGTGACACATCTAAAATGCAACCACTACACCTAAGGCTCAGGGGACATAGCTGAACAGTGGGTGGATAGAATATTACTGCATCTCTCAACTGTCAGCAGAGAAGTTTCACTTCTTGAAGCTCTGATCCTGAAAATGTCTATTGACCTGTTTCTTTTCTGACCCACCATTTGCTCTCTACCAAGTAAAGTAGGTGGGGGGTTTTATTGAGATTCCCTCGTGCTGAAAGTCCTGTATCCCTAGAGTTCAGAAATGTAACTGGCAGCTCCGTGTGAAGTAATACTTGCAAATTATTTGTGGTATGTGTGCCACCAGTTAATATACTCATAGGAATTTGAAGTGGTCTTATTGCCTATCAGCCAGCTTTACGAGATAGCCCTAGGCAAACAGACTCAAAGAAACAAAGATCTCCAGAATACAGTTTATTCTTCTGAAGAGACACAAAGCTTTAGTGCTTATTAAAAACAAAGTTTTAGGTCTGACAAATGAGCTGGAGCTTGTGGGAGTTTCGACTCACAGAGCAGGATAATCACATTCTTCTGTTACCTTCCTCTGTGGGCATCAATTAGATTTGCTTCTTATGGTGCCTCAGCCCTTTTCTCCAGTGCTTTACAAATTAGTTTTTCTGTCTTATGTCTGTTAGGTAAGGAAAAAAAGCCCTAAATACAATCATATAAAAATGAATATAAAAACTAGAAAGAATTCAAATGTATATCTCAAGGGTCATCCCATTTGCATCTTAGTACTCAGTTGTGAGGTCTTGGCAGTTGTGGATACAGGGACTGCTTTACCTCTTTGTTTTTCAAGAAAAAGTGAACAGTGAATTGCAGGCAATGGGACTATAATAAACAGGCACTAACAATATATGTGTATTTACATTTGAGTGTTTATTGGTCATAAAAATAGAAAAGGGATCATGAAAGGGAGGAAGCAATCTTAAGGGAGGTGGGAAATAAAGAGGGTGATAGAATATTTGTAATAGGGAAGTGGAAGAGGAACTAACTTGGCAAGAAAAGGACAGACTTGAGGGGGGAGTGGGTCTGGGAAGCAGTGGGGGAGGGAAGAATAGGAAAAAGGATGACTCATGTATGAAGGTGCCACAGTGAAACTCACTCCTTTGTATGCTAACCTAAAAGTTTAAAAGAAGGCTGGGGAGATGGCTTAGTGGGTAAAAGCACTAGTGCTCACACCCGACAACTTGAGTTCCCCTCCCTGGAACCCAACGAGATATGAGATATGATAGCGTATATCTGTAATCCCAGCAGTCCTGTGGTAAGATGGAGGACCGAGACAAGAATCACCAGAAAGCTCACAGGCCAGCTAGCGTGGAGTATTCAGTGGAGCTGAAACAAGAGACCCTGCCTCAAACAAGTATGGTGAGAAATCACTTCTGAAAGTTGTCCTCTGACCTCCACGTGGTGCCCTGTGACACACACATGCCTGGACTCACACATACATCATACACACAGACCCCGAGATCTAAATGACCTGTTCATTAAACAGGATCAACTTCAGTCATCCAGGTCTACATGTAATGATACTCAACTGATCAGTACATAAGCTTCTTGATAGCACTTGCTGTGATGGTACTCAAATAGCTGATCTGACCTTCTTTGATGCCTTTCTCTTTCCATAAAAACCATACTTAGGTTTTCAAAACCATCTGTTTAGGTAAACGAATGCAGAAAGATGAGATTCAAATCTCTGTAATTTCAACTGTGTGTTACATTTTCTGCCAATTTTGATTTTTCTCTCTATGCAGAGCTGAACGTGTAGCTTTTCTTCATAGTAGAGATAATATTTCCTGTGTTTTATCTTTTTCAGTTAATCAGGCATGGAACAAAGTTTTAAGGTAATAAGAGAAAGATAAAGATTGTTGAGTTATCTGGAATCAGCTTTTAATTAGTGTTATTAATGTTAGTGATCCTAATTCCATCTGCTCATTTTATAGATGAGGAAGAAATGGACTCAAGTTACATAGCTGCTCAGTTACATAGGAATTACATGTGTATTAGTTGGTTTTTCATCACTGTGACAGTTACCTGAGATAAGCAACTTAGAAAGAGAAAAGATGTACCTTAGTTCATAATTCCAGAGATTTCAGTCCATGAGCAGCTGGTTCCATTGTTTCTCTCTGAAGAGTTAATATCATGGAAAAATGTAGCAGAACAAACCTGCTCACCTTGTGTTGACCAGGTATCAGACAGAAAGATAGAGGAACAGATCAGAACAAGATACTGTCCCAAGAACCCATCCCTCCTTCCTCCAGCTATGCCCCTCCTCCTAAAGTTTCCAGCACCTCCCAGATAGTGCCATTGTGGGGACCAAGTCTTCATCAACACATGAACCTGTGGAGGGCACTTCATATTCAAACCACAACAGCCTTAATCTTGTGGCTTTGATTCCAATGTCTCTCTTCCTCTTAAATATGTTGGACCACATTTTTAAAAGAATTGTCCAAAGTTTAAAGACTCAGAATTTCTTGGTTTTGGCTTTTTTTGCTTTTGTTTTTTCTGAGGCAGGGTCTCCTTGTTGCCCCAGCTGATCTGGAACTCACAGAGTTCCACCTGCCTCCTGAGTGCTAGGATTAAAGGCATGTGCTACCACACCTGGCTCTGGTTTTGTTCTCATCTCATTTTTCTTTGGTGACTCTAAGGCTTAAAATACACAGTTTACTTATTTATTTATTTATTCATTCATTCATTCATCTATTTATTCATTGTAATTATTTTGAGATAGGGTCCCAAGATAGGGTCTTTCTGTGCAGCCTAGTCAGGATTTGAACTCACAATCCTTATTCATAGTCCTTTTAAAAACTATTATGAGGGCCAGTTGAGATGGCTCATCACGGATAGGCACTTGCTGCATAAGCCTGGTACCCTGGAACCCACATAAATGTGGAAGAAGAGAACTAATTCCACAAAATTGTCCTCTGACCTTCATACATGTGCTATGGCACATACACACATATCCCCACCCACATTATACACAAACACATACACAAGCATCATCATAAATAAAATAAAACTTTTATGAGCCAGGCATAGTATTTCATACCTGTGATCCAAGCAATAGCGAAGCAGAGGCAGGAGGATTGCCACAGTTCAAATCCAGCATAGTAAATATCAGGCTAGCTTGGTTTACAGAGGTGGGACTCTGTCTTAAATAAATGAAAATGAAACCCAAACCAAACAAGGCAAAAGGAACACAAAAAAACCCACTATGCACAAGGTCTTGCAAAAGTAAAAGTATATTGAATATGAAATAGAAAGAGTCCATGATTCAAGTTTTTGAGATGACTGAGATAAAAAGTGTTTATCTAAAACATGAGCAACAGTCTTCTTTTTTATGATTTGGGAGGTAGTGTTGCTCAGTAGAGAGGTTGGACAGTTATTGAGCTGAGTCTCAAAACCTGTATTCTTCCCCGACAGTCAAGTAGCTTTGTGATTTGGGGCAAATGGCCTGTGCTTTCTGGCCTTTGGTTTGCTTGTTTATAGCATACAGAAACAGTAAATAACCTTTGTTATTGCTGAGTGTGAGAAGTTAGGCAGAGCAAGTTCATTATCAGAAGTCTTTGAACACAAAATGATCCGTCCTTAGTATCCTTCATCTTGACACTGCTAAGTAACCACAAACCAGCCTGCCAGCAATCAATCTCCATCTGCAGAGCAGCTCTGTTGTCCACGTATAGCAGACTGGAGAAGAGCCAGGCTTTATTTTTTGCCAGAAACTCTCTTGGCAAGTCGGTATCCCTAGAGATGACTGTTTAATTTTGTGGTGCAGTGCATGGTTTAGTGGAAAATCAGAGGAATGCAGAGTGCTCATTTGTTCCACACTACCTGCATCTCAAGATGTTCTTAGGTAGAGGTGAGCCAGAACGGAATGAGAAAAGGCAAGGAAATGTACGGTATATGCTGATTTTTGAAATGAATTTGAGCTGTGTGTATACAGTTATACAAATTTAAGGCTTCTGCTACATATGCAATACTAAATATCTTTCGAAAAATATTTTGTTATTTTTATTTTATGTGTATGAGTGTTTTGCCAGCATGTATATAAGTGCACCATATATGTGCAGTGGCCACAGAAGCCAGAAGAGGTTGTTGAATTCCTGGAGTTACAGACAGTTGTTAGCTGCCAAGTGGATGCTGGGAACTGAACTTAGAGAACAGCAAGTGTTCTTTACTGCTGAGCCATCTCTCCAGCCCCAGTACTAAATATCTTGGCAGACTTGTCATTTTAGACTTCCTTGTGATTAACTTGTTTTGTTTTTTGAGACAGGTTCTCACACTGTAGAGCATTAATCTTTAAAGATTAGTTTTAACAGGTTATGCTTCTTTCTTTCTTTTCTTTCATTTTCTTTTTTTTTTAGAAATCTTACAATATGTTGCTGGGGAGAAGGCTCATGTTGTTAGAGTATGTAACCTTTTTAGATTGGCTTCTTTCACATAATAATATGCTTTTCAAAAAATCTTTTGGTGCTGAGGACGGAATCCAGTTTCTCATGAATGCTAGGCAAGTATTGTACTACTAAACCACACCAACAGTCTGGTGATATGCACTTAAGATTCCAACAGGTCTTTAAAAATTTTTTTTCTGAGACAGGGTCTCAACGATGTAGCCCTAGATGGCCTGGAACATGCTGTGCAGACTTTGAACTCACAGAGATCTGCCTGCTTCTGTCTCCAAGTGCTGGGATTAAAAGCATGAGCCACCACACCCAGCTCTTTAAAGTTTTTAAAATGAAATCTTTATTCTTTGTGCACATGCATGGCACAGCATGCATCTGGAGGAGAGGACAAATTTCAGGAGTTAGTTCTCTCCTTCCACCATGTAGAAGGAATCAAACTTAAGTAGTCAACCTTGGTGGCAAGTGTCTGTACTCACTGAGTCATCTCATGGACCTCAAATTCCTTCATGTCTTGATGGTGTATGTGTTTTTGTTGCTGAATAATATTCCTTTGGCTAGATGCACCAGTTTATCCATTCACTTACTGAAGGATGCCTTGTTTCCAGGCTTGGCAGTCAGTGAGGACTTTCTAGACCTAGTATTCACTTTTTCTCTAAACCTAAAATTGGTCTAAAAATTAGCCTTTTATTTTCATTTTTATATTATGTGTATGAGTGTATTGCCTGCATGTGCGTAAGTACACCTGTGCCATGCAGTGCCCATGGAGGTCAGAAGAGAGCATTAGATTATGCTGTAACTGGAATTATGGGTGGTTGTTAACCACCATGTCAGTGTTGGGAATCAAACCTGGGTCCTCTGGAAGAGCAGTCAGTACTCTTTAACTGCTGCACCATTTTTCTAGTCACTAAAAACTAGCTTTTAAAATATAAGAAAAACATGTGTTCCTCAGTCCGTTCATTCAGTAAGCATTTGCTCAATACCTATTGTGTGCCCAGCAAAGAATGAGGTACTAAAGTACTGATTGTAGCATTCCCCCTTATCCTGGAAGGTTATGTTCTAAGACCCCTAGTGGATGCCTAGAATTATACATAGCACCAAACCCTATCTGTAAGCACTGTGATATAACAACAGCCAAATTGCAAACCAGGACAGTGATTGACTAATGTATACACTATGGATGTGGTAGACAAAGGTATAATTGATGGCCTGGGTGGAATGACCTGATGTTTCTTTTCTTTTTTTTTTGTTTGAGGAAAAAAATCTGAAATTTGAAAAACTAAATGTGTGTGTGCTTTATGTGTGTGCATGTGTAAATTTAAATTTTATTACATTTATTTTTAAATGTTATGTGCATGTGAATGTGAGTATATGTGTACATACATAGGTTCATGTGTACCACAGCTTACATGTAGAGGTTGGAAGATAACTTGCAGGAATTGGTTCTTTCCCTCCATCATGTAATCCCAGGGATCAAACTCAACATTTTAAGATTTGGCAGCAAATTCCTTAACCTGCTGATCCATCTTACCAGGTCCACATGTGTATTTTTTTTAAACAATACTTAAAGGCACTGTCCTGGTTACTCTCTATTGCTGCAATAAGAACACTGACCAAAACTAAGTTGAGGAGGAAAGGGTTTATTTTATCTTACATTTCCCATGTCACAGTTCACCCCTGCAGTCAGGGCAGGAACCTGCTGGGGGAAACTGAAGCACAGACCATGGAGAAGCACTGCTTGCTGGCTTGTTCCCCTGGCCTTTGCTCGGTCTGCTTTCTCATATAGCACAGGACCACCTTCCCAAGGGTGGCACCACTCGTAGTGAACTAAGCCCTCCACATCACTCAACAACCAAGAAAATGCCTCACAGACCTGCCCGTAGGCCAGTAAGATAGAAGAAATTCCCAAACTGAGGTTTCTCCTTCCCAGGTGTGTCAAATTAATAACTGAAGCTATCCAGCACCGGCATTATTTAAAATATTTAAAAATAAATTTAAAAAGAAAAACTTTCTACAACAAAGATGAAAATATGTTCCACAAAAAGACTTTGATGAGAATATTTATAGTGACTTTTTTCACTGTGTAAAAAAAATATGACAACCTATCTATCAACAAGGGAAGAAATTGTGATTATATGCATACAATGGAATATTATTCACCAGTAGAAGCCTTTTCTATCTTAATGCAGTGTGGGTTATATAACTGTAGCCATTTGTTAAAATTGTAGAGCAGGGAACAATAGCACATCTGTTATTCCAACACTTGAGAAGTAGAAGCAGGAGGATTAAGAGTTCAAGACCAGTCTTGGCTACATAGTGGGAAGCCATCTTAGGCTACATGAGACCCTGCCTCAACCAGAAAAAGGGCATGGCCTATAGCTCAATTGGTAGTACGCTTGCCTAGCATGCACTAAGCCACCCAAAAATTTTGCTTTTAATTGAACAGTTGATGACTGGGATGTAGCTTGACTATAGAGTGCTATGATATGATTGAGGCCCTGGGTTTGATTTCAGCACCTCAAAAAGGCAATTTTAAAGTTAGGATTTTGTTTTTCACTTCATGTAAATGTTGAAGACTTTTTTCAGGGGACTTAAGAGATGGCTCATCATTAAGAGCACTGACTGCTCTTGCAGAGGACCTGGTGCGATTCCTAGCATCCACATGGCAGGTAACAACTGTCTGTAACTCCAGTTCCAGGGGAATCCGACACCCTCTTCTGACCTCTGAAGGCATTGCATCACATGGGTGCATTTATGTACATGCAGGCAATACACTCATACACATAAAATAAAATAATAAATAGATTTTTTTCAAAGAAAAACTTCTTTCAAGTCAGACATTAGTAGCTCATGCCCATAATCCTGGCACTTGGGAGGCTGAGGTAGGAAGATTGTTACATGTTTAAAGCTAGCCTGGCCTATATAGTTACAGATTAGACTGGACTCAAGGGTAAGAGCCTGTCTCAAACAAACAAACAGAACAAGACAAAAAAAAAAAAAGCAACAAAAAAATCAGGTAGGACTAGGGAGAGGAGTAGCGAAGGCAGAGATAACTCCAGAATGGCGGGACTCTGATAAATTGATAAAGCACGGTAATTGGTACCTAGGGGCTCATTATACCATTCTGTTTACTTAAAAAAATTAAATTTTCCAGGTATAGTGGTGCTCACCTTTGATCCAAGCACTTGGGAAGCAGAGACGGGCAGATCTGTGTGAGTTCAAGGCCATCTGGTCTACATAGTGAGTTCCAGGCCACTGGCTCTACAGACCTTGTCTCAACAAAAATTTTCTTTTAAATTCATTTATTTTTATTTTCTGTGTATGAGTGTTTTGCCTGTATGTACAAAAGTGCATTCATGTCATGAATTGCAAGTGGAGATCAGAAGAAGATGTCACACCCCCTGAAACTGGAGTTACTGATGGTTATTAGCTGTCATGTGAGTGCTGGGAACTGAACCCCAGTCCTTTGCAAGAGCAGATACTACTACTCTTAACCACTGAGCTATCTCACCAGCCCTCCATTTTATGTACTTTATATGAGTTTGAAGTTTTCTATAATGAAGAGTAAAAACAAACAAATCCCATCATAGGATATAACTTTCTAGTTATTTAATCCCATAAATTCTTTGTTAAAGCCAATTAGGTATGGATTTTTCTGTTACTCATAGTCAAAAGCATTTCAGCCACTACACTGGTGCTTGGGGCTTCTTGTTTGTTTTGTTTGAGACAAATTCTCACATAATGCAAGCTGGCTTGAACTTGAGATCCTCTTGCTGTAGTAATATAATGTAGTAGCTTAATGTAAACAGCAATCCTGAGTGCTAGGATTGCAGGTATGTGCCATCAAACTGACATTTTTTTTGTTTGTAATCTTCAACCATCTCAGAATTTCATTAAGCCTGGTAACTGGATTTTGGTATGGCAGATCTACACCAGATGGAGGCCTGTTAGAACCTAATACTGAGAGTTAGGCTTGCAGTTGTGTTCATCCCATCCAGCTGTGGATCAGAGCAGGCATTCTGCCGTCACATGTTCTGCAGAATGGGGCCAGCAGAGATCCACGTGCCTCATTGTCAACTACCAGGTCTAGATAATTTCTCCTCCTCAGTGAGAGAGCACACAATAACATGAAACCTATAAAACTTACAGAAGGTCTGGCGAGATGGCTCATCAGGCAAAGGCACTGCTGCCAGGCCTGACAGCCTTAATGCAATTCCTGGGACACACGTGATAGAGAACCAACTCCCATAAGTTGTTCTCCAACCTCCACATATGTACTATGGCATGAGTGCTCTCCCACAGGTAAATAAATAATAAAAAGTTTTAAAAGAAAAAATTACAAGCCAGGAAAAGAGAACATTATTAAGATTCAGAGGAAGAGCAATACTCTGAAGATGGTTTATTGTAATAAACAGATTTTCTTAGTAGATTCTGGAAGACAGGGGCTTTATGGAACTGAGGCTTAAAAGAATAAGGAGAAAGCAGACAGAAATGAAAATGGAGCAATAGCATAGATAGTTGGGGTAAACTGGACATGTGGCTGCAGGGATAAAATACAAATTAGGGACAGTAAGAAAAAGGCTTTCCACTGGTGTGCACTGCAGCAGTGATGTGGAAAATACAGTTGAGAAATTATCTTCGAATGCAGATGAAGAAACACAGAAGAGATGGGAAGTGCAGGAGTGAGAATAGCTATGTATTGACAGACCTGACTGGAAATGAACATCAGAGAGCAAGCCAGAGTTTTGAGGCAAACAGGTTACAACTGGAGACTGTAGTAGGTAGCTACATTTTCATGGTCTTGTAAAAGACATTCATGTATGTCTGGGTTAAACATTTACATATTCTTGAACAAACAAACAAACAAAAGTTTAGTTGACTGAAAGACAAATCAAGAAGAATTTAAGAATAGAGTATATGTTTAGAAAGACCTGCAGGCTTCGGAAGGACTGGCAGGAAGGAGCCACCCCACATTCTTAGTAAACTCTCACCTAGCGAGCCACACAGGTTGACGCACACACTAGTGAATCTGCAAAAATGTGTGTCAGGTTGGCATCTGGGTTAAGCTTAGTGTAAACAGTTTCCTCGTGGCTGGTTGTTCTCTGGTACCAGATTGTGTAATCAGACACAAACGGTTCATCTGGAAAATCCTGTCTCTTGGGCATAGGTTTACCACAAGATTCATAAGTTCACTTTAAGTACAGCAATGTTAGAAAGAAAAAAGTTCAGAAAAAAGACTGAAAGGAAATAATACTTTAAATGTTAGCTTGATTAATTAAATATTATGAGACCGTGATTAAAAATCCACTTTCTTTTGTCTTTGAATTTTTGAAATTAGAATGCATTTTTTCAATTAAATAACATCTGTAGATAAAAGAAAATTGATGAAAATGTCATTACTAAGCAAAAAGGATATACAAAATAGTGGAATATGAGAAAGCCAAAGCCAGTTAAGATTTTACTAGTGAAACTGAAAACTCCGGTAATTTAAAAAATAGACATATTAGGTAAACAACTTAAAAACGAGCATTTAAAACACTAACACACTAATTTGTTTTCTCTTCCTTTGTGACTGGGTCTCATAATCCAGGCTAGCCTCCTGTCTTCACCTTCCAAGTGCCAGGATTACAGTCTGTGCCACCATGCTCAGGCCTAGCTGTTAAAACATTGATCTTTTTAGATTTGTAATTTGGGTAGTTATAGAGATATCAAACTTAGAGCCTTGGGCTTGCTGAGGAGGTTCACTGTGCTACCGTGTTATACCCCTGACTCTTGACTTAAATTCTCAAATTTTACAAGCAGGCAAGATTTATGTGAGATCTTAGTACTCTTCTACATTAACGAGTTACTTCAGACAAATAATAGAAAGACAGTCTGATGACCGTCAAGCCTTGTGACTTTCTAAGTAATTGTTCTCTGAATAAAGAGCCAAAGAACTGGGGATAGAACTTGTTCCTTGCCTTATGCATTTTATAGATGACTTGCCTATATTGTTAGTTAGTGACTACCCTAATTTTGATGCTTGGAAATAAAGGTAAGCTCAAACCTTTAGCCACCACACCTACCCAGGCCTTATCTCTAGCCTACCTTGTCACTTTTTCTCTGTAGATACCAGAAGAGAAAGCAGAAATCACATCTTGCTGGCTCTAGACCGATCTACATGGTCATCCCCAGCCTCCCTACAGGTGGTTAAGTTAAAGTACTTGATCTGTACAAGCTGAGAACCTTTAACAGGTCATGTCTGTTACAGATGGCTCAGGAAGTTCTCTGTATGTGCAACTTCTGATTTGAGAAATCCTCCTCACTTGCTGTCAGAATCTTATAGACCCTTCACTCTGGATCCTGTTCTTCCACCCAGCCCTGAGGAATCATTCTTTCTAGACTATTGTCACCCTTGAGACCTGTTGCCCAAGTGTAGCGGCATCTTCTTTTTCTCTAGCCCACGCTCTCCTCTGCCCTTCATAAGCCTGTGTTTGCCCCTGAGTTCACTTCAAGGTTTTTAGTTGAATTTTGCTTTTGCACAGGATAATTTCTGTATGTGTTTGCTAGATTTAAGCTCATTTTAGAGAATATCTTCTTCAATGCTCTCTTTTTCTGGGAAGTCTTTACAGTGAGTTTCTGTAGCACTTAAAAACTAGAACACAGAACTGCTTTCTCAACACAATTGTCAACTCCCTGAGGACTGGA
The DNA here is from genome assembly GCA_035773235.1 of Eospalax fontanierii. Lineage (NCBI taxonomy): Eukaryota > Metazoa > Chordata > Mammalia > Rodentia > Spalacidae > Eospalax > Eospalax fontanierii. The sequence continues at coordinate 26,768,384 of CM069543.1, read as the reverse complement.
ATAGTTCCTCGTTCTTATGCAACCTGGGATGTAAAAAAAAAAATTTTTTTTTTAAATATTTGTAACAGCAGCAAGTAATCATTAGTCTCCTGATTGTGGAACTCTACCTCCAAAGCCTCCTCCAGGAAGTTCACAGAGTGCCCAGGGATGGCTCAAATTTGCCTTTTAGTACAGTTCTGTAGGCTACTCTGCATGACTACTTCCTAGTCTGCGTCCCACACGTGTTTTTCTCCGAGTCGCCACGCCTCACACCCCTATCCTTCCTATTATGGTCTGGCTACTATGGTAAAAGCTGCCACTCCCATGCTTGGATGTGTAATGTATTGTGAGACCTGGGTTTTCTGCTTGGTTCTTCAGCTGGCCTAGTTCAAACAGCAGTTTCACCCCTCCAGCACCATCTCACCATCTTTACCCTAGGAGTCACTCCTTTGAGATGAGCTCTTTTCTGGACAATCTAAACTGTGTACTCCTAGTACTTCGTGGGCTGACCCAGCAGCCCAACATATTGAAACACACAGTAACCATCTAAGACTGAGTTCAAGGACCATCTGTCTCAGGAAGTTATTCTTGAAATCCATCCCTACCCCTCCATCACCTCTAGTTAAATGATCTCTTTAGGTATCCTGCCCTGAACATAGCTTTCATCATATTCTGTGGTACTTATCTTTTTACTTCTTGTCCCATCTTTCAGAGAAAGAATCATATCTCAAGCATTTCTGGAATTACGAGTGTCAGCTTAGTCCTTGGTAATTAGTAGATCCTGTAGAGTGTCTGGCTAAGCCCCTGCTGCTGTGTATACCACAATAGATTTGGCTCAAATAATACAAAACTGACTAATGGTAGTCTTCCCTTAGATGAAGATATTCTGCTGAATTGATTCATATTTCTATTTTAAAATTTATGTCAAGGGAGGAGAGATGGCTCAGCAGTTAAGAGCATATACTGCTCTTGCAGAGGACCAGGGTTTGGTTCCCAATACCCATATCAAGAAGCTCACAGCTAACTGTAACTGCGTTCCAGGGAATCTGATGCCCTCTTCTGGCCTCTGTGGGCACTTGTACTCACATGCATATACCCACACACAGACACATACATATGCACATAATTAAAAATAAGTAAATTTGCATTAAATTAATTTATCAAACATTTGAGGAGTGCCCATATGTCCTAAGTATTGCACTATCCCCTGGTTCCGTGGAAGTTAATGAATAAGATATGACTCCTCACTAGAGGGGATCCAGTCACTTCTGTGGGCCTCTCTTCATTTCTCCACATTCTTTCTTGTCTGGGTAAATTTTTACCCAAACTGGAATGTTATATAATAGAATCAATACATATAAAGAATTTAAGTATAATACATTATGTTCATTTTGACCATACACATTTGTGCCAGATAGAGACAGCACAGAGACAAGCATGCTGGAATTCCTAGGATTGCTGTTGGGGGAAGAGGGCCCTGGAGGAGGTGATTCTACTGAGTTAGAGAGTGAAAACACAGCCCAGATGTTCAAGTTGTTGAGAGGTACTTTGGGATGAGAAAAAGCATATGCAAAAACCTAAATCTGAAAACAGCACTGTGTGTTCTAGAAACTATAAGGACTTTGATATTTGGGTACTGTGAAATTCAAATGAAGGAGGCTGATGATGATGGTGAGGTGAAGCTACGGAACTGTATGGTTAAAAGATAATCAGAATATGAGTCTGAATGTTGCCAATTTTCATCCTCTTCAATGTTTGATGTATGGTAATAAAGAATGAAAAAGACATGGATTGGAGAAATAGCTAGCAATTAAGTGCACTGACTTGCAGAGGGTCTGGATTTGGTTCCCAGCACCCATATGGTGGCTAACAACTGTCCATAATTCCAGTTCCAGTGAATCTGATGTCCTCTTCTGCTCTGCTGGCATTGCATGTCGTGGATAGACTTTCATACACAAATAAATGTTTTTTTTTTTAGGTAAAGATTTAATTTGGAAAGGTGAAATTCAATAATAGAGACTTTAGTACTATTTTGAGTCTATTAAATCAACTGTCTCTATACATGCATACCCACACACTCACACCACCCCTGCTACCACTGCCACCAGCACAGAACAAAACAGTATCAGAAAACTCATAACAGTTTGGAAAGCAAAAGCCGTTAAAATATGCTCATACTGCATGAAATACAAACTCTATTGCTGAAAGATGACCTAATAGTTTAAAAGAATGAAAATCTAAAAACCTGTATGCAGCTTTGCTTACACAGAGAAGAGTTAAGGAAATAAAATTAAAGTCAACAAAGAGGAAAAGTTAGGTAAATAATGATCATTCAACTGGATGGGGTATTATTGCAGCACTGAAAAGCATTGTAATGAAAACTAGGCTAACAGAGTGTTTACAGTACAGAAAGAATACAAAATTATATGTATGCTGATTACAGCTGTGTATGAAATGAATTGCATCTGGACAACTAGAAGAGAAAATGAATAATGAAAACTGCTATTCTAGTATAATGGAATTATAAACAAATTTTTAAAAATTTCCGTTTTTCAGTGTTTAAGACTGGAAAAGTCTAAAGAGTTTCAGATTGTCAGTTGATTCAGATTATTGCTGTCTTGGGAGATTTACAGGGAAAAGGAACTCTGGGATCTGAGCCCCTTTCCTTTTTCTTACATTGGCCCAAATAATTATGCCCCTAGGAAAGAAGAAAACCTTTACTTTCTTGCAGTTATAAAAATGAATATACTCAGGGCATCTGATACTAGAATGGTCTCCTGAGGGAGACTGCAGAGGCTGTTCTCAGAAGGCATTAAGAAAAACCCTCCCTCCCCCGAACTCTGACCACCACTAATCCACTTAGTGTCTCCATGGATTTGCCTGTTTTAGACATTTCATATGAAGGGAAATCATACAGTTGTGGCCTGTGTCTGGTCTCTTTCATTTAGTATAATACTTTCGAGATTCACCCTTGTAGTTTCCATCAGTACTACAGGGTCTCTTGTAGCCCAGGATGGCCTTGAACTCACTATATAGTTGAGAGTGACCTTAAATTTTTGATCCTCTGTCTCTTGAGTAGTAGGATTATAGGCATGCGCCATACCCAATTTATGTGGTTCTGGGAATTGAACCCTCTGCCAACTGAGCCACATACCCATCCCTTCATTCTTTTATGATCAAATAACATTCCCTTGTATAGCATGGCACACATTGTTTATCCACTCCTCAGTTGATAGATATTTGGATTGTTTCCATATTTTACTATTATAAGTAATGCTGCTATGAACATTTGGAACATGTCCAAATTTTTGTGTTCTTTCCAGTTCTTTTGACTGTATACCTAGAAATGGAATTGCTGGGTCATGTGCTAAGTTTTTTCGTTTAACCTTTTGAGGAACTGCCAAACTGTTTTCCAAAACAGCTGCTTCATTCTCTGTCCCTGCCAGCAGTGTAGGAGGGTCTAATATCTTCTGCCATCATTCCCACCTCTCAACACAGTGCTTGTAGGATAAGCACCGATTTGATTTCACATTTCTTTCTGATGTCCTCACATCAGAGAAAACTGAAGATTTAAGTAAAATGAAGGGGACTATCTTCTAAGACCTCCAGTGGGTGCCTGAAACCTCAGAAAGTATCAAAATCCTATGGACACTGCCACACTTTAACTCTGGTTTGCTGGCTTCCTGTGCTGTAAGCGTGGTCCCCACCATCACAGTATTGAAGTGGTGGGAACTCTCTTTGGTAGGTGAATGGCAGTGGTGGGTTGTGGATGAAAGATGTTGATCAGAGAAAATAGGCAAGGAGGAGCAAATAAAAGGCTCTGCCAGAGTGAGAATGCAGCACGGTTAAGACCCCTGGGAATATACTATACTTTATGGTACGGTGTCTGATGCGCTGTTGTTACCTGTGTATCCGTTCAGTACTGTAAGTTAGTTACAGGTCATGGAACTAAAAGGAACTTCAGAGATTATTGAATTCACTTACAAAGAGTATGCTATGGAACAGAGAACCCAGTTTTTACTTGTTGATGTGAAAGAGGCTGATAATAGGGAGAATAAATTGGGTATTTTTGCACCTTCTATTTAATGACTCAGTAGTAGTATTCTCAAAGCAGAAATGTTTCCCATGGAGGGATAAAAATAATTAGATTGGTGTTTCCCCATTTCTTCCTATCATAGCTTAGGGAGAGTGTTCATTTGTTGAGCATTAGCACACAAAGAGCTACTGACAATGAGAGTTGACTGACCTGGGGTTAATTAAGGTGATGAGTATCTTGATTCACTCTTAATTCTGTCTCACATATCAGTTGAAGAGTTCAAGAATAAATTGTGTGAATTATGGTATTGTAGTGCACCAGTGTTGAATTTTACCCTAGGAGGAAAGCCAACATACTTTGGCAGAACTGTAATCATCAGAAATAGCAGCTCAGTTAACTCTGTGGTCTCTTTCTCTCTCTCTGTCTGATATGTTGTGGCTGTGATATAATGCATTAGGTCTAATGACATCTGAACATTATAAAAGGTCTCTGCATGTTTTCAGTTCTTAAACTTGGCCTGTGACTTTCAACTTTTCCTCATCATTTGGATTTTCGACAAAATTTGAGTGAGGGCATTGAACTCCAGGCTCCAGATTTCAATTCATCAAGGCTTGGTGAATATGGGCTTGAAGGTGCAAACAAGTAAAACTCTTTTGCAAATATCTAATACACTCTTTTTAAAATTACTTATAAATTTTTGTAGAATATTTTTGTACTCTGCCTGCCTCCCTTTAGCCTAAGAGAATCCTTTAGCTCTATATTGAGAGGTATGGATCTTTGTAAACTTCCATTAATGTTACTTTATTATGTTACATGTTTTAAACTTATAAATCATAACTATTTTAAAAACTACCATTTGTGAACCTATGAAAACCTAAATCTTTTAAGTTCCCAGGCATGGTGCTGCACACACTTGCAATTCCAGCTACCCAAGGCCAGCCTAGACAACACAGGTGAAGTTCCACTTCCAGAGAAAGGTTTACATTCAAGTTTGTCAAGTACTTAGGTTAGGATAGGATCCCACACCCTCCATAAGTCCAGAGCATTTCTTAATAAGTACTTTCATATTGATATTAATTTTTCCTCATTTAACTGTGTAATAATGTGATCCAAATTTAAATCAGTGACAATACCAAATATTGTTGAGGATGTAGAGAGCCTGGATCACTCATTTACTGCTGGTGGGACTATAAAATGGTATAACCCTCTGGAAAATACTTGGTAGTTTTAAAAAAAATAAACATATAAACATATGATCTAGCAGTTGTAGTCCTGGACATTTATTTTGGGGGAAGAAAACTTGTTTTGACACAGAAGTCTGTGTATAAATGTTGATAACAGATTTACATGTAATACTTCAAAACTGGAATGGTCTTTCAGTAGTGAGTGACTAAGCACATCGAAGCACATACGGACCTATGGAATACTGCTCAGCAGTAAGATGGAATGAACTCTTGAAACACACAGTCTCCTAATTCATTCATGCTTATACATGGCAGTGATTTTCCATGGCTTTGAAGACTGGGAAGCACAAGATGAAGATGCTGCAGGGAGATTCAGTGACCAGTGAAGACCTACTGTGTGATGGTGCCTTTTAGCCAGGTCCCCACATGGAAAGAACAAAAAAGCTCTGTGGGTCTCTTTTATAAGGGTATCAATCCCATTAATGAGGGCTGCAATTTCATGGCTTCATTGCTCTCCAAAAACAACTCCTCCTGATGCCATGGGTATTTGGTTGCAACATGAATTTGGAGTGGGGAGGAGACACAAACATTCAAATCAGCCTAACTTGGGTAAATCTTCAGAGAATTAGTCTGAGTGAAAAAAGCAAGTCTTAAAAGATTGTCTAACCACATGAATCCATTTGTATGACATTCCTGAAATTGTAGACATAGAGCTCTGATTAATGTTGCCAGAATGTGAGAGGGGTAGAGATGAGTGTGGTTGTAAAAGGGCATCGTGCTTATAGGGACAGAACTGCTGTGTTTTAACTGTAGTTAAAACTCCACAGAGCTGTTCTCTGACCTCCACACATGCACAGTGGCACATATACACACACACACTTCATATACATGTGATAATAATAAATTAAGATGCATAGTTCCAGTCTTCACCCCCAAAGCGTTGATTTCATAGGGCTTGGGATGAATCCTTGCAACTTATATTAAAATAATTTTATCAGCTGATTCTGATGTAAGAGATAACTGAGTTCAGATCGAAGAGATCAACAGTCATGAATAATAATAATTTATAATTGTTATGTTAACCAAATAAGGACCATTTAAATTCTTTGGAGCATAGGAGAATTATGGTTAGGTGAGAATTTTAAAGGCAAATTACTGATAGAAATCTTCCAAACACCCCCGTGTTGAACAAGAATGCCTAACCAAACTCAGTGCGTGCTTGCTCTGAATCAATAAGAACTTTAAACAGAAAAGAGCTTGACTTTGATTCTTATTTGTGTTGAAGGAGCCCTGCCCCACCTCTTAACTATTTGGCCTACATAACCCTTCATGATTTATTTGGTACAAGGGAGGTGGGGAGGCTCCTGATTTAGTTACTTAGACTGTTTAAATGAATGTTCTGCTAGGCTTGACATGCCAAAGCTCTTTACAAGCTCTAGAAGTAATGAATGCATTTAATTCCTTATTTTTTGGAAATGGAGTTCAACTGAAGTAATTGATTCTTGTTTTTGCTAATTGCAGCCACCTCCTCTACCTCAAACTTCCCATCCCTATCCATTTTCCTAAGATCCTAATGTTTTCTTCTGTTTTGTTTTGTTTTGTTTTTTTAAGATGGGGCTTACTCTGTTGTCCAATTTAGCAGATAGCCACTTACCCACGAACTCCTGACATCCTTCTTCCTCTCTTTCAACCTCTTTTCCTGCCAGTTTTTGGGGAGGTCATTTTTTGAGACAAGGTCTCCCTCTAATCCCATCTGTTCTGGAACTCACTATCGTAGACCAGGCTGGCCTTGAACTCACAGAGATCTGTCTGCCTTGCCTCTCGAGTGCTGAGACTAAAGGTGTGCACCACCATGCCCAGCTTTCCTACCATTTTTTTACTGCTAAACTCTAGTGCAATAATTTCCTCACTGACATTTCTTAAGAGCTCTAAGAGATTGATATTGTTTAATATTTGAAATTCGAATGTGTTTAAATCTAATAGTGTTTCAATTCTTGGTACATTTAAAATTTTTCTTACTGAGGATACTTTACATACAGTATAATAGTCTACTTCTTATTGTGGGACCTGATAGTTTTGACAGTGCATTCACAGCCTATCCCACACCCTGTTACACTGACAGCATTTCCGTCTCCTTAGAAATTCCTGATGTGACACTTGCTAGTCATTCATGCTCCAAAGCAATCACTGATCTGATTTTAATTTTAAGAAATGTTTAATATAATTTTTAAATAATAATAATGGCCCATAATAAAACACAAAGCAATACCTTAAACCTTAAAAATAGGAAACTTGTGGTTTGATCTTGGGTTTGGGGGCGAAAAAAAGCAAGGGGTAGGGAGACTGGGAGATAGCTCATTCAGTAAAGTGCTTGCAAGAATCCTGAGTTTCAGCTCCAGAATCCTGTTAAACAAAGTAAGTAAGTAAGGGGCTAGGGATATAGAGTCAGTAGAGTGCTTACCTAGCATGCACGAAGTCCTGAGTTCGATCCCCAACACCCCACAAACTGTGCATGGCAGTACACAGCTGTAATCCAGCATTTGGGAGGCAGAATCAGGAGAATCAGAAGTTCAAGGTCATCCCAGAAGGCTGGAGAAGGACATCTGGTGTCCTGTTCTTTCACTCTCTGCCTCCTTCCCTTGAGGCAGGGTCTCTCACTGAACAGTAAGCTCACTGATTTGGCTATGCTAGTTGACCATCGAACTCCTGGTACCCACTTGTCTCCCCCAACTCTGGGGCAGTAAGTACATGCAGCCATGCCCAGTTTTTATGTGGGTGCTGAGGATTCAAACTCAGGTTCTCATGCTTGTTCAACAAGGTCTCTTATCTTCTGTACCATCTCCCCAGCTCCTTGATTAATTTTAAAGCTCCACTAATGTCTTTTACCTTTTTTATTTATGCTGTATGTCTAAGATATTTGTAACACTTCAAATGTAATATACAAGGTATTCATTACTTTAATCATCATAAGTAATCCTATTAGTATTTTTTCATGAGGACTTTTGGGTAGTTATTCTTCAGCATTCCCCTTAAGGTAAAGTGAGGTCTGTTACTGTCTAAGCACTTGGACTGCAGTAATTACCAGTGTGAAAAATGCTCAATTTTACAGCGTCTCAGTGCATTTTCTCTATGTCCACTCTGTAAACATTGCTGCCATCAAAACAGCTGTCATTTGCCTCTGAGCATTTTCTGTACGTTTGTTTTGTTTTTAGCCTTCTTTGGAATTAGAGAAATTGTAAATGCAATTTTGGATTAACACCTGTCTGCAAAATTCCAAAATTAGATATGGTTATTTGTTTGTATAATTTGAGATATTTTCAAAATATGGTTTTTATCAAAACTGATTTGGGGCTATTTCAAAAACAACTGCAACTATTAGCATTTTTCTGTGAAACTCAAAAAACAAAAAAGATAGGGACTGGAGAGATGGCTCAGTGATTAAGAGCAATGGCTGCTCTTGCAGAAGACCTGGGTCTGGTTCTCAGCACCTACATGGTGGCTAACAACCGTCCATAACGCCAGTTCCAAGACATCTGACTCCCTCTTGCATACATGTGATGTACTTACATACGTGCAAAACACTCATGTATAAAAAATAAGATTAATAAACAGACTCTTTAAAAAAAAAGATAGATGTGGGAGATGGTCACTTCAAGAAAGAACCTTGAAGAGACTGCATATGGACAAGATTGCATTTCTTATTCCATGGACCCATATACCTGAAGGCCCAAATTAGGATCTTCTGTGTTTTAATTCTTCTAGGACAAGCCCAAATAATTCAGCCTCGGTAGCTCTTAAGATGTCTAAAGTTGACTTAGGGCATCCCTCCCTTGAGAGTACTTTAAAATTTGACTTGCTCCCTTTCCTTCTTTGAGCTTTCTAGAGACAGCCCTGGAATATTCCACATGTTAGAAGCTCTGAGGAGGTCATTTGCCAAGGTCTCTTCAGTGCCCAGGTAGCCCAGGTAGCCCTGGACTTCTGTGAGGTCTCATGCTAAAAATGCAGAGAACATATTTTAAAATATGCCACTGTCAAGGAATTGAAACTGAAACTATAGCTGCCTATAGAACCGGATGCTGGGGGAGGAAAAAATAGGTACATTTGAAAAACTAGCCAGTGTTAATTTTTACAAGCTTTTGGAAAGCAGTGTAACAATATGTCATCTTAAACCTCTTAAAACCTTTGACTAGATGGTCGCTTGGTGAAACCTCTTCTGAAAAAATAATCAAATACCCAGGCAAATATTTATGTGTTTAATGCAGTAGGCTATCGAGGAGAGTGATTACAGCTCTGAAGCCAGGTTGCCTCAATTCAATTCCGGGTTCCTCTACTTACAACCAGTATGGCCTTGTTTAACCTCTATGTTGTTTCTCAGTTTCCCCATCTGTAAAATAGGAATAGTCCCCAGTTCATAGAATTCTTGTAAGAGAATAACAATGGTCCCCTTCAGTGTCAGTCAGTACCACAGCAGTGCCGTGTAGCACCATTCCCCAGACTCAGTGGCATATACAAGCCTTTCCTTCTTCCTTACACATCCATAAGCAGCAGCTGTTCTCTGCTGAGCTTAGCTCCAGGACATGGGTGTGGTTCAGGTAGACCATATCACCAACTCGTTGGGGGTCAGTAAACAAGCAGAAACTTACTTTTTCCTCCTGCCAAAACCAACTGCATGACATTTACTAACAAACACTGGCCAAAGCAAGCTTCATTCTAAGGCAACATCAATGAGGCAGAGGGAGAGAATTAGTATTTACCAAAGAATTTAGAGGTCAGCAAATTATTTCTATAAAGATCTAAGGATTTTAAAAAATTGGCTTTGCTGGCCATGTGGTCTCTGGTAACTACTGAACTCTGCTGTTGCAGCATGAAAGATACTTTAGATAACATAAAAAACCATGTTTGTAAAAGCAGGTATCACCTTGGCTTGTGGGCCAGAGTTTTCTGACCATTGACTAACAAAATAATGGCTCAGAGTTTTAAAGAGTATTAAGTAAAAAGGATTTTATTTTAGTTTTAGGTTTTGTTTTTTTTGAGACAAGGTCTCCCTGTAGCCCTAGCTAGCCTGGAACTAGCTATGTAGAGCAGGCTGGCCTTGATCTCACAGAGATCTGCCTGCATCTGCCTTTTGAGTGCTGGTATTGAAGGCATGGGACAAGTAAAGAATTTTTAAGAGGATTTAGGTGCAGAACAGCACTAATAAATACTATCATTAATCATATTGTTCATTATTGTTACTGTAGCAAAATATTGGAAATAATAAAAGTTTCTGTCCAAGTTGAACTTCAGTTGTCAGCTTGACATACCTGGGAAGAGTGAACCTCAACTGAGGAATTTCTTCCATCAGAGTTGCCTGTGGCCATGTCTGTGGGGCATTGTCTAAACTGCTGATTGATGTAAGAGGGCCTGACCCACTGTGGGCAGTGTCATCCCTGGATAGGTGGGAAGTAGCTAAGCAGGCCAGTAAGCAGCATTCCTCCATGGTCCCTGCTTCAGTTTCTGCCTTTCCTGCTTGAGCTCTTGCCCTGGCTTCTCTCTATGAAGGACTCTGGTACATCTATACTTTAAAAGATTATGTATTCTTTTAGATAAAATTTTTAAAAACTAAAAGTAAAGTAAAAATTAAAGTAAAACTGGGTGTGGTGGTACATGCCTTTAATCCTAGCATGTGAGATGGAGGCCAGACTGGTTTACATAGTGAGCTGAAGCACAGCTGGGGCTACAGGAAGACCCTGTCTCAAAAACAACAATCAAACAAAAAGTATAATAATAATGATAATAGTAATAACAACTAAGAGGAGAGGCTGGAGAGATGACTTAGTAGTTAAGAGCACTTGTTGCAAAAACATGAAGACCTGGGCTAGAGAGATGGCTCAGCAGTTAAGAACACTGGCTACTCTTGCAGAGGACCCACATGGCAGTTAACAACACATGCAGGCAATACACTCATACATAAAAATATTTTTTAACACATGAGGACCTGAGTTCAAATCCCTAGAATCCATGTAAAAAGCTGGAATAGTTGCACATATGCCTGCAACCTCAATACTGGAGGTGGTATCAATACTGGAGGTCGTATCAGAGGAGTGAGATAGGAGGATTGCTGGAGCTTGATGGCTACCAGCCTAGCTTCAGATTCAGTGAGAAATCCTGTCTCAAGGGAACAAGGCAGAGTGTGATAGAGTAGGACACTTGATGTCATTCTCAGCCTCTGCAAAGGCACACGTGCACATATACCATACATACCATACATACACATACACAAACACACACTAAAACAAATCTTTTAAAGCCCAAGGGGTAGAATACAGAGATGGCCCAGCGGGTGGAACTCCCATTCTTGTAAAGGACCATGGTTTGGTTCCCACCACCCACATCAGGCAGCTTACAACTGACTATAACTGCAGCTCCAGGGATCAGTACCCTCTTTTGGTCTCTTCAGGGACCTGCACCCATAGAGCATACATTCATACAGGCACATGCATAATTTTTTTTTAATTAAGAGGAAAGGAATATGTTTATGTTAAGAAAAAAGGTAGTTTATGTTGCCACAAAACTGCAGTTTTTTCTTAGAAAATGACATATTTTGTGTGTGCACATACATGAGAAACAAGTGGAAAATGCACTCCTTTCTCTGTGATTCTTCATTACCTTTTATCTCCATTGGGCATGTACTGATACCTATATTAAAATACTTTAATGTTAAAGTTCACTGAGAGGGCCGGGGCTCAGGCTCAAAGGTAGAGCACTTGCTTAGCATGTGCAAGGCTCTGGGGAATTACTGAGGACACTTCTAGCTCTGTTGTTCTTATAATTTCATATTCCATATGGTTGATTACTTGAGAAACTGAAGGTTTATCTTCAGGAATTGCTTGTTTACACATTAAGAAAAAGCAGTTTGGGGAATGGAGAAATGACTCAGTGGTTAAGAGCACTGGCTGCTCTTGCAGAGGACCTGAGTTCGAATCCCAGCACCCACATGGCAGCTAATAACCATCTGTAATTCTAGTTCCAGGGGATCCGATGCCCTCTTCTGGCCTCTGTGGGCATTGCATGACATGGATGCACTTACATACATGCAGACATAACACTCATACACATAAAATAAATAAAGTTTAAGAAATGCAGGTCCATTCTAGGGCTCCTGGAAAGTGGCCAGGGCACCACCCCGGGGACTAGCATTCCCTCCCCGACTCTCAGGTCCTGTGAATAGTATCTCCTTTTGGACCATGTTCCCCGAGCAACCGAGTGTCCTTTCAGTGATACAGAGGCAGAATGCTGATTCACAGAAGTGAGCAATTGCCACCTGAGTGTTTAGACACACACACACACACACCTGCTTCTCTTGTGTATTAGAGCGAATAGAGTGCAATATTTAATTGCCATGGGTCTGGAAATCACATGAGGACTTGGAAAGGATCAGAATCTTTCAAACTCTGTTTTTAAAATCAATCTCACAAAGTATTGGCAATTAAAATTAATTATTTTGTGTGGGCGATGGTACAGAGTTCAACCTTGGGAGTTATTCTTCATGAACCCATCCCCTTTGATTACTGGGACAAGGCTTCTCAGTAGGTCTTGGGGCTCAATGATTAGGCTAGCCTGTCTGTCCAGCTGAGCTCCAGGGATCCTCCTGTCTCTGCCTCTCCAGGACTAGGATTTCAGACATGCCTGGCTCTTTTCATGGGTGATGTGGATTAAACTATGGTCCCCCTCTTTGGTAGAAAGCAATTTACTGACTGTTCTGTCTTCCCAGAGTTAATTTATTTTTATTTTAATATTTTTTCTAGGTATGACTGTATTGCCTGCATGTATGTAAGTGTACCCATGTCATGCAGTGCCCACAGAGGTCAGAAGAGGCCGTTGGATCCCCTGGAACTGAAGTTATAGACACTTGTTAGTTCCCATGTGGGTGCTAAGATTTGAACCCAGGTCCTCTGCAAGAGCAGTCAGTGCTCTTAACTGCTGAACCATCTCTCCAGTCTTGAGTTAATTTATTTTTAAAGACTCAAGAATACTAACATTTTATCTAAATCAGTTAGCTCCTGGATATTCCAAGAGTCTAAGTTATGTTGAAAATTATCCTAATAGTTGCAACCTTGGGATTAACTACTTCAAATACATTTTTGTTCTAATACTTTAGAATATGAAGTATAAACTGGGTGTAATGGCGGATACCTGTATTTCCAGCACTTGGGAGGCAGAGGCAGGAGAATTACTGCAAGTTGGAAGCTAGCATGGGCAACATAGCAAGCTCTAGGCCATCTTGGACAACAGCAAGACCATTTCTCAAAACAAATTCTGAAATAGAAGGTCATGTATTTATCATTTTAAATTTATTTTAATTTTATTTGTGGGAGTGTTTTGCCTGCATGTAGAAGTATACCTGTGCATGCAGTGCCCACAGAGGCCAGAAGAGGGTATTGGATCCCTTGGAACTGGAGTTAGGACAATTATTAACTGTCCTATGGGTACTGGGAACTGAACCTGGGTTCTCTGCAAGTGCAGACAGTGCCCTTAACCACTGAACCATCTCTCTCTAGCCCCCTAAATTTTACTTTTAGTTAGTGAATTTCACTGCTACTTAGGATTTTCCTTGAAGATTTACCTGAGACTGCTGTATGTTTTGGTAAGTTCCAGTCTATCACCTGAGCCTAGAAAAGGGGAGAATACATACCTCATTTTCCCATTTTAGGTATTAGTAATATAACTGAAGTAATAAGGTAGGATCAGTCCTCTACAGCCATATCTCAGGGAGCTCTTTAATGTGGGACTCTATGTGCATAAGCAAAAGATTTGTCGATGGTTATTAAGCCCATGATACAGAATGAGAACTCCATTTAGTTCATTTAAACATTAATACATACATCTACAAATACCATTAATGATTTCCATCTCATAGAAACTTCTAGTTTTTCTTTGCTGAAGCAGAAGAATTAACCCATAATCAGGCTGGCCAAGAATATCATCCCTGTTCAGTCTGGGATGTCCCCACTACCTTTTTCCTCAGCCCTAGACCCTACCTTGCCAGTCCTCTCCTGCAGTAGTAGCTGGTCTACTAAGCTGACCCCTCCAAAAACAATGCCCCCTGGCTATTGTGCCATATGTAATTCTCTTCTATGCCCTTTCCGGGTTGGTACTGTGTAGCATAAGAACACTGCAGAAATGGTGTAGCTTTACCTTGCCTTCTTGAAACTCTTATGTGGGAAAAGTGAGCTATTCATAAGAATTCCAATCACCTTGCGACTGCTCTGATGAAATTCAGCCAGCCACATGAAGCCATTCCAGCCAACCTGGTCAAGGAATTAGATATGTGAACGAGTAGTCCTTTTGCATATCCATCCCAGCCAGTCCTTACTCAGAAGACTCCAGCCTTAGTGACATGTACATGGGAAATTTAAAGGTAGTGCTGCCTAGCTGGGTCTAGTCTCCCTGAGATCCACAGACATAAATTATTTTTAAGCCTCTAAGTTTGGAGCTAGTTGCTATACAGCAATAGAAAATCAGAACCATTAGTTTTCTTTTATCTTTCTGCACTGAGATTTTGAAAACCCTATCTGAGTTCTTTGCAAATACACTTCCCTTCCATGTGCTGTGTGAGATACTGGATGTCTGCTTGTTCATTAAAAGCCTTCTGTGTATATGTGCACACACACACATACACACATATACGAAGTAGATACATAATCGTAAAACAAAATGTTAAGCCTTCTGCATCCTTTTTTAATGCTAAGGATAGATTTGATTTGCTTTCTTGTCCTCGTAGTGTTCTTTAACATGTGCCTGGCCAGAACTCTCTAAAATAGCAACAAAGAGGATTTTAGACTTCAGCTGTCATTGGGAAAAGTCACTCTCTCATAGGCTTAAAATCTAAAATTACACCCAAATTATGGAAGTTTTCCAGCACTGGGAATTGAATGTAGGGCCTAGTACATACTGAGTGGGTGCCTCACTTCTGAGCCCTATCACCAGCCCCTACCAAGGCAGATATGTAGCACCTTTGGACTTCCTCCTGGCACTGTCACTGAGAGCCAAAGTTATTTAATCACTCTAAGCCTCATGTCATCTCAGCATGTGTTTGATCTATACATTCTCACAGTCTTTACCAAACTATCTGTAACTTCCAGGACCATTGTGTGGAGTCTGTCAAATAGACTATCACATATGTTATCTGACATGGACTGCAGATTCCTATTCTCCCTTTTCTGTGACAGAACTTGAAGAGAAACTAGACGTGATTTTTCAAGTGTAATCCCAGCACTTGAAAGGCTGAGGCAGGAGGATTGCCTCAAAGTCCGGACTAGCTTGGGCTATATTGTGAGTTTAAGACCAGCCTGGGCTATAGAATGAGACCCTGTCTGGGGAAAAAAAGTGTTTTTTATAGAATTTTCAAAACTGTTTACCAAAAAACTGCTGGACACTCCATAGTGAGGAAAATGAACAGATTATCTGGCTTTGTCAACAACATGAAGGAATCAGAATGCAATGTTGGCAGAGGATACACATTCAAATAAACTGTTGAGATAAGCATCTTATATAAAGTTCAAGAGGAGTCAATATCAAACTCCAGAATTAGGGGAATAATATATAATCTGTCATTAGGCTATCTTAAAAAATACGTACATTATGATCATACTAGTCAAGAGCAAGTTAACCCTTTTTGGAAGAAGGACAAATGAGAGTACATACAGGTCCTAGAAAGTTCCACTTTTTGATTCAAATGGAAGTTGCATATTTTAAAACCTGTATATTATTTATTTATTTATTTTGTATGTGCACACACATACCACAGCCCAAGTGTGGAGATCAGAGGACACCTTGCTGGTTTCTGTTCTCTCCTTCCACCATATTGGTCCCAGGGATTGAACTTGGTGGTAAGGCTTGGTGACAGGTGTGTTTACCTGCTGAATCACCTTAGCAACTCAAAGCATTTATGTTAAATATTCATACAAATATATTTTTTCTCATAAGAAACTAATGTACGTGCATTATATAGAATGTGTGTAATCACAAAGAGAAACAAAAATCTATAATCCTATCCATCCTCTTTTGACATTTTGGATTATTTTCTTGCAGTTTCTGAAATTTGTTAGTTTCCTTTTTAAAAAGCAAAAGTGGAAGCATACCACACATACTGTTTTGAAAGCTGATTCTTTTCACTTAATATATCACAGATATTTCCCCATATTTTTTTTCATTTGAAATAGTGCTCTACTCCTGAGCTGGGCCCCAGGCTTGTGAGTCCTCCATGTGATTAATTCCCCAGGTGTCTCTCCATTTTTCATGCTGTCAGCCTCCAAGCATATCATGAACCAGCACTCAAAGAAAATGTGAAAATTATCTGCTCCCTGGTTTCTTGTTGAAGTTTTATTTCTGGAGCCCTCATAAAATCAAAACAGAGAATATGTTTATGCAAATGAAATCTTTAAATTTGGGAATCAATCCAGACTTTCTGTACATGAAGCCAGGTGTGTTTCACCCTGAGGCAGGAGAATTGCTATGAGTTTGAGGACAGCCTGGGTTACACAGTGAGACACTGTCTGAAAACAAACTGGAGACTGGAGAGGTGGCTCAGGGGTTAAGAGCACTGGCTGCTCTTGCAGAAGACCTGGGTTCATTTTGAAAGTTTTGTTGTAGGAAAATAGCAACAACAAAAACATTTTTTTCAAGACAAGTATAGTAGTAGCACAGGCCTGTAATCCTAGCACTTGGGAAGTGGAGGTAGGAGGATCAGGAGTTCAGGGGCATCCTGAACTACATGGCAAGTTTGAGGCCAGCCTGGGCTACTTGAGGCTCTGTCTCAAAACATTTTTCACAAGGAATGTGGATAGTTTTGAGAACATTTATTTTCACTGTGCTCTTCCTAAAAGAAATATTTTTCTTATTTGGAATGTATGAAAATTTTAGACATTTCCTATTTTATTTATGTGCATGGGGGGATGCATACACCTATGGAAGTCAGAGGACAGGAGGGAGTCCTGCCTCTCCTTCCACCATATGGATTCCAGAGACTGAATTCAGGTTACCAGCCTTGTTGGCAGCCTCCCATTTATGCTGAGCCATCTTGCCTGGCCCCTTTTTAAATTTTTACTTGATTGTATATCATACCTCTTTTGGTGTTTGTGGAAAGTATCACTAGGCCAATTTAAAGTTGATACATTTAGATCTTAATGATTTTCTAGTAGCCTTCTACCAGTAGTCAGGCACTCTTTAAGGCTACAAGGAACCATTCCTGCTAGTTTATTTGCATTCCTTATGATAGTTCAAAAATATTTGTCCTATTAAATGGTTTTCTTCTACATTTTTTATAGCTAGCATATTTCAAAAATATTGTTACTGGGACTAGAGAGATGGATCAGTGATTAAGAGCAGTTGTTGCTCTCCCAGAGGATATGGGTTTGGATCCCAGCACCCACATCACACGGCTTAAAACTATCCAAAATTCTAGTTCCAGGGGATAAGATGCTCTCTTCTGGCCTCTGTGGGCACATGCACACATCTGATACACATACAGACATATACATAAACTTAAAAATAAAGTACAAAAGTATTATTAATCTAAATATCTAGAGTTTATTTAAAGAAAGTGATTAAAAGCAGTATTTGGGGATATTGGGCGATAATTTTGACTTGATTTTCATCAGCATGTTTGCTCCGGAACATCCTGTAAAAGACAGCTGGATACCATGTTATCAGCTTAACAATAAGAAAAAGTGTTGGGGCTGGAGAGATGGCTCAGCAATTAAGGGCACTGACTGCTCTTGCAAAGGATCTAGATTCAAATCTCAGTATCCACAGGAGAGCTAACAGTCATCTGTAACTACAGTTCCAAAGGATCCAACACCCTCTTCTGGCCTCTGTGGGCATTGCATGACATGGTGCACTTACATACATGTAGGCAATACTCTCATACACTAAAAATAAGTAAAATTTTTAAGAAAGAAAAAGTGTTTATGAAAATTATTTTAGATGTCTCGCAATTGAAATGCTTGAATAAAAAGGGAAAACATGCACCTGAGTTTTTCCTATGAAATCAAATAGTTCCATTTGAGCTTTCTTTTTTATTTTTATTTTTATTTTATGTGTATGAGTGTATTGCTTGCATAAGTAAGTTCACCCATGCTGTGCAGTGCCCATGGAGGTCAGAAGAGGGCATCAGATTCCCTGGAACAGGAATTACAAACTGTTGCTAGCTGCCATGCGGGTGCTGGGAATCAAACCCAGGTCTTCTGTAAGAGCAGTCAATGCTGTTAACCTCTGAGCCATCTCTCTCTTTTGTTTTAATTAGAAAATATTTTTATATGTATGAGTGTTATATGTATGCCTGCATGTATGTAAGTGCATCCATATCATGAGGTGTCCACAGAGGTCAGAAGAAAGCATCAGATCCCCTGGAATTGGAGTTACAAATAATTGTGAGCCACTATTGGGTCCTGGGAACCAAACCCAGGTCCTCTCCAAGAACAGCCCATGTTTTTAACCACTGACCCATCTATCCAACTCCCCTCCATTTGAGCTTTTGCAAGTTAACATAGACTTATCAATTTACTATCCTGTCTGACTGATCAAGTTCACTAAATGTGTTAAGTAAAATATTTGGACAAAAATAGAGCTATAATAAGTATTTTTCCTCCCCAATTCTCAAAACAGAATGTTTTTGTAGGATATTTTTAGAGGTAGCATAAGTGGAGCTTTGCATTTCACATGTTTATGAAAGATGTAAATATAAGAAATAGGTAAGTAATAGAAGTTTAAAATGGCTAACTTTTGGAGAGTTATCTCTTTCTGTTTCTAAAACTTCATGTAGAATTATATAAACAAGGACTGAAGATGTAGCTTAGTTGGCACAGTAATTGCCTAACATGCCTGGGATGGACCCCAGGGTTTTGTGCATCCTAGGCAAGCACTCTGCCAACTGAGCTATAACCCCAAGTCCACCACTGTTATTCAGTGTGGAGTTGACAGAGAAAGTCTGTTTATCATGTACATATTTTCCATTCCCAGTGACTTGTCTTTATTTACAATAAAAGATCAGTGATGATTCTTACCAATTGGTCTGTCATCTCCAGACATTTGAATTAGTAGGAACTTATGCATTAAAGGCTAGTTGAAAATAATAGTGTCATGCAAATTTGGCATCTTGGACTGGGTGGTGCTTGTTGGAGAACTTTAGTGCACAGTGTAGGATGTTTAGCAACATCTCTGGTCTCTACCCATAAGGTTTCAATAGCAGGGCCTGGAAAGATGGCTCAGTGGTTAAGAGCACTGGCTGCTCTTGCAGAGGATCCAGGCTCAATTCCCAGCACCTACATGGTGGCTAACAACCTCCATATCTACATGCAGAAGATCCAATGTCCTCTTCTGGTCTCCACGGGCATTGCGTACATGTGGTACTTACTCCATGCAGACAAAATAAAAATAAATTAAAAAGAAATTTTTTTTAAAGATTGCAGTAGCAAAAGCACAGCCATAAAACTAAAACTGATTCCAGGCATTTCCAGGTGCCTACTTAGGGGGCCAAACTGACTGCAACTGAGAATCACTGCCCTAGTGTGATTACTGACATTGTTGTTATATTTTTCAGGAGTATTATTTGGAATAGAGCAGTGTTTTATTAGTGGCTAAGCACAAAGTCAACACAATAACAAAAACCTGCTAGGCAGTAATTTTGGATAGTTCAGCATAAACAAAAATGTCAGACTACATTTCTTAATCAAAGACAAGACTGTCTAGGTAATTCATATAGCACAGACTACTAGAAACATTTTAGCAAGTGCCACATGGGGGGAATAAAATTAGTTAATAGAGGTGCAGTTTATAGCTGTTTCTTTCTTTGATCATTATTTAAAATGTAACCAGGATCTTCAAATTTTAAAGGCTGTATAAGATCTCATTCTGTAAAGACTCTTAAGTCATTGCAATTTTCCATAGCTGCTGGAATAAAAATGTGTTTCTCTTCTTTGATCATCAGCTCTACAACAGATGATGCCTGCACCGTGCTGGGGGCATCATTAACCTGACTTCCTCTATAACAGTATGGAGATGTTCACCCACAGAGGCCCTTGGCACACAGGGTGTTCTTCAGTTTGAACATATGCCAGGGGAAGTGGGAAAGTGCGGCTCATCAAGAGAGAAGAGCAAAGCACCGAAATATTTCCTTGGAACCATCTTTTCGCATCATCAACTATTCTGTGATTTTTCAAACTATCATTTATCTCCCAAATGTTACGATTTGGAGATAAACTCAGTGATAGGGTGCTTGCCTAGCAAGCCCAAGGTCCTGGGTCTGGTTTCCAGCACTGAAAAAGAGATGATGATTGATAGATAGATAGATAGATACATACATACATACATACATACATACGTAATAAGTAAATAAAAAATGAAGTCTGTCAGGATGGCTCAGAAAGTAAAGGTACCTGAGTTCAAATGGGATCTATGTGGTGCAAAGAGAGAATCAGTTCCTACAGGTTATCCTCTGACCTCCACACACATGCTATGGCATTCACATACCCACACACATACACAGAGGAATATAGTATAAGTGAAAAAATATTAGAAAAAGAAAAATCTTGGGTTTGTCCCACAGTTCTTTTTTTAAGAACAGTTTTCCATTTGAATCAGAACTCTAGAAAGATTTCTGTGTTATGACCATTTGCTATAGGTCTTAAATCTGTTCTAATCCTTAAGTTGTCCTCTCTCTTTACCCCTTGTAAATTAACTGTTGAAGAAACTGGTTTGTTTGTATTGCAGTGTTTCCCACAGCCTGATGTTTGCCTCCCAGTGTCACTTACTTCACGGTCACTTGTGTTCCACTGTCTGTCTCCACTGTTTCCTGTGAACTGATAGTTGGAGCTAAAGGCTTGTTTGATCAGATCCAGATTCAGTTTTCTTTTTGGCAAGTCAGAAGGAAGGCAAGAGCCAATGACAGCATTGTTGGTCTCCTGCTCAGTGACAGGGAAAAAGATTTAGCTAGCATTCTTTCAGTATTTGCTGCATGCCCAGCAATGTGCTTGTGCTCTGTAGGCATGTGCCATTTAATCCTATTTGAGCATCATAATATTATATCTGATGACCAGATCACTTGCTCAGGTCACATGATCTCAAAAGTGTTTCAGACAAACCCCTTCGTGTATGTTCCATTGTGGCTTAATGTGGAGCTTATGAATTTACTTAGAGCTGCATAAAAAAATTTTACATTAAAAGCCCTTTTACATTTAATAATAAAGCTCAAAGACCCACTATGTAACTGTGAATTCTTTGTACTCCAGCTTCTGGTACTGGGATTCACCATCTGTTAACCTCACAATGACAGATACCGAAACGCAGACAGGGCCAACAGAATTGGGTATTTCCTGAGTCTCTTTCCTTTGCACTCATTGTCTGCTGCAGGTGCTCCTCAGCTCTTTCATCTCTCTCTGCCTTCTTTGCATGCACACAGTGCGCACAGTATTCCACTGTTTGCCAGTGTGAGAAACTGGCTCGTGATTGTCAAAGCAAAACTAGCTTTTCATTGTGTGTGTATCTTTAATTTATCCTGCCCAGTTCTCTCTGTAGGCCTCAGTTCTACTGTTTATTAAATCAGACCATTGAAACTGTAGATCCTAAAAGTAAATGTCAGCCTATGTTTACCAAACGTCACATTTGAAGATTAAACTGCTTGATATGTGCTTGATGTAGAAAAGGTACCAGCAGCCTAAACTGAAGTTAGGATCAGAGCACCGGACACCAAACAATGCAAATATGGATCCTATTGTATCATTTTGCTAACAGGAGTGATTTATTCTTCCTTCCCTCCTTCCTTTTCTTTCTTGATGTTGTTGCTGCTGCTGTTTTTTTGAGACAGGGTCTTATGTAAACTAGACTGGCCTTGAGCTCAATATAACCAAAGATGCTTGAACTTTGTTCTCCTGTTTCCACCTCCCAAGGGCTTGGATGGTAAGCATACGTCACCAGACCAAGCAAAGTCATTCTTAATATATTTTAATCCTCTTCCAGCCATTTCTCTTTTCATAGCTGTAACATTCACCTCAGTTTCTAAAACATCTATTAGATGAAATATTTGCTTAGCTGAATACAATAAGAAATTAGGAATGACTGGGGAGCTCGGTTTCTTGCTCTGGCTGTCAGCATGAGATATTAGACAAATAACCAGATTATCTGTTTTTGTTTATTTACAAAAATATGTTATGAGGATTGCTCATTAAAAACCTCCAAAATTCTCATCTGAGGCAGTGTTTTCTAAGCTTCTAGTAAATGGAATTGTGTCTGTATGGTCACACACTGTAGCTGAGCCCAGGCTTGTGCTTACTTATTCAGTAGCTTTTCATGGTGGTAATATTTGAAATGTTGGACATCTTAAAGGATATTTTGTTTCTTTTTTCCCTGGTGAAAGGATGGAGCTTCCTTTTCTAAGATCAGTTGTTTGGACTCCCTGAAAGTGCACTTTGTTCTGGAATGGCCATATGAATACCTAGAGTATCTGTGGGGTTTCTCTAGGAAAGGGGAAGTCATCGCCCAGGACAGTGAGTGCTGAGTGAATGACCCTGTGTACTCTCATTTGCAGGCTCGTTTCTCATATATGCGGATGAAATATCTTTTCTTTTCCTGGTTGGTGGTTTTTGTTGGAAGCTGGATTATATATGTGCAGTATTCCACCTATACAGAGCTATGCAGAGGAAAAGATTGCAAGAAAATCATTGTAAGTACTTTAAATTTTCTAGTTTTCTGAAAACTTGTAACACTACTATTCTTACTACATAAGGACTTACTAATAATTATCAGCATGAACACAGGCAATTTGACAGTTGTGCTGAAGTTCTTAACCTTTCAATACAGCCAACTTAGGAGTATTCCCAACTTTGAAAACTTCAGTATTCAGATATCTGAGTATATAATGCAGGTGAGTTAGGGTGGGAGTCAGATATCTGAGTATATAATGCAGGTGAGTTAGGGTGGGAGTCAGATATCTGAGTATATAATGCAGGTGAGTTAGGGTGGGAGTCAGATGTCTGAGTATATAATGCAGGTGAGTTAGGGTGGGAGTCAGATATCTGAGTATATAATGCAGGTGAGTTAGGGTGGGAGTCAGATATCTGAGTATATAATGCAGGTGAGTTAGGGTGGGAGTCAGATATCTGAGTATATAATGCAGGTGAGTTAGGGTGGGTACCATCACTACAAAATTCAAAACGTATTTGAATTTGGGTTATCAGATTTAAAAAGTAATATCTCAATGTGTTTATTATCTTTATTTTATGTGTATGAGTGTATTGTCTACATCTATGTAAGTGCACCTATGTCATGCAATGCCCTCAGAGGTCTGAAAAGGGCATTGGATTCCTCTACAAGTAGTTATGGACAGTTGTTAGCTGCCATTTGGGTGCTGGGAATCAAACCCAGGTCCTCTGCAAGAGCAACCACTGCTCTTAAGCGCTGAGCCATCTCTCTGGCTCCTGTCTATAATACATTTTTAAAATAAATTGTGTCATCTCAAACATGAAATTTTATCTAAAAAGCATATATTTAATCACTTATTTTCTCTCCTAGTGATTCAATATATTTTATGAAAACCATTTTACCAGTTCAAGATGTATAGTGAATTTACTGGTTCAGTAACAGTAAATTAAATGTTTGAGGATTTTAACTAAGCTAACTCTTTATTTTCTACTGATACTTTTCGCTGTACATAATATCAGAATACCTTCTTTCAGAACCATATATTTATTTTTGGTCTGTTTGTTTTGCTTTTATGATGCTACTGCTTTACCACCAAACTACATCCCCTTCTCATACAACTCTATACATTTTAAATTTATGAGAGAGAGAGAGAAAGAGAGAGAGAGAGAGAGAGAGAGAGAGACTCTGTGTGTGTGTGTGTGTGTGTGACCACAGCACACATGCAGAAGTCAGAGGACAACTTTCAATTCTGACCTTCCACCTTGTTGCAGCAGAATACTCCTGTTTTTTTCTGCCTCTGCTCTAGGCTGCACTGCCTATGTGCATTGGCCAATTCTCCTGTCTCTTCCTCCCAGCTCACCTTAGAAGTGTTGAAATAACAGATGTGTGAGATGCCATATCCAGCTTTTACCTGGATTCTGGGATCCCTCTCAGGCTGTACACCAAGTGCTTTTACCAACCAAGCCATCTTACTGGCCCCAGTCATACAAGTGTATTTCTATTTTATTCTTTTCTTCTTTGGTCTTTCTGAAACAGAGCCTCCCTGTAGCCCCAACTGACCTGGAACTTACTATATAGACCAGGTTGTCCTTGATATCACAGAGATCTGCCTGCCTCTGCCTCCCAAGTACTGGGATTAAAGGCATGCACCACCATGGTTGACAAGTGTATTTTTAATCCTAATTAATGACTTGTGGATTGGTACTTGCCTGTAAACCCAATACTTGGGACACTGAGGCAAGGAGAATCATGTATTCAAGTCGCTGGCTTGCTTTCCTTTGGCTTGAGGCAAGCAACCTTGTACTTGTCATTGCTATAACTGTATCACTGTAAGTCAGAGATTTTCCTCAAAGACCATGGTAGCTGTTCTAATTAGAGCGTTGCTTCCCACTGAGATCATTGTTAGGAATTAGAGAAGAGAAGTTATCAACAGAATGTGATGTGCAGTTTATATCTGTTTAATAATCAAGTTCATCCTGGCTTAGTCTCTTGTCCCTCTCCTCCCCCTGCCAATTTCTGTGTGAGGGATCATCTCTATTGTATCAAAAGCCTCAGTGTTGAAGTAAAGGAGCTTTAGGTTGGAGTTTCAGTGTTGCCCTTCTGAGCTGTAAAAGCTTGAGCAAGCTACTTAACCTTTGTAACAGTGATTACTATTCTCCATATCAGGTGACTATGAGGATAAAAGTAAATAATATATTAATATTGTGCCTCACATATTATCATCATTATATTAACATTATTATTTTTATTTTCTCCAGTTCCTACTCTTGAGTGTGATGTACATATACATGACATATGATCAAGTATATCTATCAGAGTTCTGCCAGAGAAATAAAACCAGTATAAAAAGATTTATTGCAAAGAATTGGCTTTTGTGGTTGCAGTCAGATTATTCATGTCCAAAACCTATAAGGTAGGGGTTGGAGTATAGCTCAGTTATTGGAGTTTGCATGAAGCTCTGAGGTCAAGCTCCTGTACTCCACAAACTGGGTATGGTAGCACTCTCCTATAATCCTAGCAATTGTGAGGTAGAGGCAAGAGGATCAGGAGTTCAAAGTTTGAAGCCATTCTGGGGTACATGAAACCCTTTCTCAAAAAAACAAATAGACAAAAAATTTGGGCAGGAGACAGCTCAGAGGTTAAGAGCACAGGCTGCTCTCACAGAAGACCAAGGTTTGATTTCCAGCACCCACATGGCAGCTAATAATCATCCACAACTCCTGTTCAAGAGGAATCTGATGCCCTCTTCTGATCTCTGTGAGTATTGCATGACTTGGTTGCATTTATACACATGCAGGCAATGCACTCATAGACATAAAATAAAAATAACAAATAAAATATTTAAAACAAAAACAAAAAAATCCCTTGGTTAGACTTGGATGAAGAGCAGCCTGGTACTTGGGCATAGACTGAAAGTGCTATCCACAGGCAGAATTTCCTCATCACAGAAGGTGCAGCCTTTCTTGTAAGGCCTTCCATTACCTGAGCCAGGGCCACTTCAGTTAGCTAGGATCATAATCTTAATGTCAAATGATGATGGATTTTAATCACATCAACATAATGCCTCCACAGCAACACCTAGATTGGGTTAACAACTAGGAACTGTACACTAGGCAAATTGACACATCAAAAGATCGTCATAGCACATATCTGTAATCCAGGACACTGAAGGCTAGAGCAAAATAATCTCAAATTTGAGCTGGCCTGGTCTATCCAATGAAACTCTGTCTTAAAAAGTAGCATCAGAGGAGATGACTTAGAGGGTAAAGTCCTTGTTACTCGAATTGGATACTTGGAATTCATGTAAAGGTATAAGGGAAGAACTGACTCCGCAAAGTTGTTGACTTCCATATGGGTTCAGTGGCACATACACCCTGTCCCCGAATAATAAATACAATCATTTTTTTAGTCACTTGAGGGACTGTAGAGATGGCTCAGCGGTTAAGAGCACTGGCTTCTCTTGAAGAGGACCCGGGTTCGATTCCCAGCACCCACATGGTGACTAACAACTGTCCAAAACTCCAGTTCCAGCGGAATCCAATGCCTTCTTCTGACTCCAAAGACATTGCATGACACAGGTGCACTTACACACATGCAGGCAATATACTCATACATACAAAATAAAAATAACAAATAATTTTTTTGAAACTTGAGGAGTGGAGGCAGGGAGACTAGGAATTCTAAGCCAGCCTTGACAACATAGTGTTTGAAGCCAGCCTAGGCTACATGAGATCCTGTCTTAAAGTACAAAACCAAACCAAACCAAAAAACAGTAACAACAACAAAAGACCATCACTTCAGGTTGAAATAATTTACTTGTAGCTTATACTACAAGTCGTTGTACTATAAGCATTTAAATTAAGAAGGCTTCATTGAATATAGAGATCATTGTAGGTGGTAGAGTAGCAGAGAAAGGCTGAGTGGAAAAGACAGTGCTTCCTAAAGCATGTAGAATAGACAGGATTTGGAGGACAGCAGGGAAAGTCTTGCTCTTCCTGATGGTGAGTCAGGCTTGCCTGGCCTATCACCCCTAAGTGTGAAGTGCTGATTGACACTGGATGGGGGATACCTAGAGCCATGTAGTAGCCGCCAAACGGTATACTTCATCAGAGTTTTAGTTGCCTATAACTGAAGATATTTTCCTCCTATTTAGTTATCTCTGTTTATCTGACAGGATCTCTCTGTAGCCCAGGCTAGTCTCGGCCTTGTGGCAGTTCTTCTGCCTCATCCTCACACATGCTGAGATTATAGAGTGAGCCTCCATGCTGGGCTTATAATAGGCTTTTAAAACTCTGAGATGGGAAATGAAATGGTGTGGTCTACCCAGAAAAGCCAAGGTAAATCTGTGGACATGTAAGGGATGGGAACTGGTTCACTCTTTCTCATTTTGAAGCCCCGCTAAAAGTAAGCAACCTCTAACCCTAGTCAGAGGATCCTTTTCCTTTTTTCTAGTTATGCCTTTTTTTTTTTTTTACTAATGTAAAAGTATATATTCAATATCATTAGACTTCCCTAATTACTAAATTATTTCAGCTCACTTTGACCCTATAGGTAGGATTCCCTTGACAAGGCCTGTTTCATTTGCCAAGATCTTAAAGAAAGAATTAAAATTAAAATTAAAAACAGAATTAGGAGTATTTCCCTTCTGTGTGTGTCTCAGGCCACACTGTTTCATCTTAATCCCTCTGAATCTGTGATGAAAGTTCAAGGTCCTGTCTGCTCTTCTCCAAAGAGCTGTTCCCTAAACCACTTTAGTGGCCTTTTCGGCTACTAAAGGAACACACCTTTTAAAAAAATCTTTTATCTTTATTTTGTGTGTATGAATGTTTTGCCTGTGTGTATTTAAGTGCCCCACATGTGTGAAAACCCATGGAGGTCAGAAGAGAGCACTGTGTCCCTTAGAACTGGAATTATAGTTGGTTGTTAGTCTCTCTCTCTCTCTCTCACACACACACACACGCACACACATACACATGATACTACACTGTTTGCACTTGGGAATTTTAAAGTAAATTGTGGTTGGTATAGTAAAAGGGAAGGAAAAAATCAGAAAAGAGGGCATGGGGCAGGTGAGCGGGGAAAGGGATTTAAACATCTTTAATGACTAAGAGAAAGAGAAGTAAAGAAAGAAAAATGTTGAAGACAGCAGATGAAGACAGAGAGCAGATGAAGACAGCACTGAAATAGTTGACACAACTAATGGAGAAGGTGTCAACTAGAGACATGCAAAAGGTTTTCAGGCATGGTGACAAACCCAGGTGTGTGTCTCTGAGTGTGTATGTGTGTGTGTGTGTGTGTGTTTGGTTTTTTAAACCATGTTAAAGAGATGCTGCAGTCTGAAATTGATGTCTGAATCACATTTTTAGAACATGGATCTTTGAAAATATTTAAAGCCTAGTACTATACATATGTTTATTGTTACTGGCCCCTTGTGGTACAGTTCTCAGTTTATGAAATGATTCCTTCAACACTAGTGGGTTTTGTATAAATAAAGCTAAAGAGTGCCCCCTCCTGGTATTATGAGGTATGTCCAAGCAAAGGAATGATGTTTATGAGATTAATAGTAACAAAAATCTATGTAGAAAAATTCCTTATATTTTGTTTTTTTATTATAAAGCTGAACATCTTTGTAGTTTCTGTGCCTTTTATGTAGATCGTACTACTTATAATGATTATAGTTTGTGTCTATAATTGTGCATGTAAAAAGAAGAAGAAAAAAAACAGTATGTGGCTTTTCCACATAAATGTGGGAAATCAGCTTTTGGTTTGTGATGGAAACCACAATCTGAAGAGTCTTTTATTCTTTTCTTACTTTGATGGAAGGTTGACTTGAGGTCTTTGCACATAAAAAAACTTATTCTTACAAATGAATGCCAGGCTTGTCACTGCTGATGACACTGTGCTAAGAAAAAAATAGAAGCACTTTAGATATTATGAAAATGTAATCACTGTTACTTAGTAATTTTTTATTATTTTTATTGTTTATTTGTATGAGTGTATATATGCACCCATGTTGTACAGTGCCCGTGGAGGTCAGAAGAAGGCATTGGATCCACTGGAACTGGAGTTGTGGATGGTTGTTAGCCACAATGTGGGTGCTGTGAACCAAACCTGGGTCCCCTGTAAGAACAACCAATGCTCTTAACCGCTGAGCCATCTCTCCAGACCCCAGTAATTTTTTAAAAATTTATTTATTTTTACTTTATGTGTGTGTGTTGCCTGCATGTATATAAGTGCACCACATGCACACAGTGCCCATGGAGGCCGGAAGAGGAAGTCAGATCCCCTGGAACTGGAGTTATACATGCTTGTTAGCCACCATGTAGGTGCTGAGAACCAAACCCCAGTCTTATGCAAGAACAGCCAGTGCCTCTTAAGTGCTGAGCCATCTCTCTAGCCCCTCCTTAGTAATTTTTTTAAAAAAAGAAACAATTGTGTTGTACATTCTCACCTGGAACTCCTCAGTGAGTTCTGGGACCACAGGACGCATTTCTACCTTCGACTCTCAGTGAAGCTTTAAAATCAAAATCACTTTTTCAGGGTCTCTCTGTAGCCCCAGCTGTCCTTGAACTCACAGAGATTCACCTGCCTTTGCCTCCCAAGTACTGGGATTAAAGGCATGCACCATCACACCCGGCTAAAATCACTATATGTTGGTAATTTAAAAAACATTTACTGAGCATTTACATGTTGAGCTGTGCTGTGTGCTACAAGGGAGGGGGAATTTCAAGATGCCTCTGATAGTCTTTTTTTTTTTTTTTTTTTTTTTTTACCGTCTTTCTGTAGCTGGCCTGGAACTCTCTATGTAGACCAGGCTAGCCTGGAACTCCAGTCTGTGCCTTCAGATCATCCTATTTTCTAGCAGAAAAGATAGCAGGACTGAAAATTGTGTTAGACCTCGAAAAATATAACAGGAGGAAGAATATAGGCCCAGGAAATTATGACTATTATTCATTTGGAATGGGGGTATTGTAGAGAGGCTATTTTTAAATCTTTACCTTGAATAGAGTGAAGGACAGTGTTCTGAGGATTCCAGAGCTCAAGGTCAGGACAGTTGAAGGAGACAGCTTCACTCCTCCAGAAGAAACCCTTCATAACAGAATGTGCTGCTTCTGCATGGAAGCCCGGCATCCACTTCCTTCAGTTGTGGGATTGGCGGGAGCTTTTAATATGTTCTTGGTTACGTATCAGGCATTGTGCAAGGCCCTGGGGAAATGACGATGGACGTTCTGGCAGTTTCGAATGCTTGTGTGGAGGGAATAGGTGTGACCAGAGGCCATGAATGGGAGCCCTGGGAAGAGCATCTGACTTGGTCAACAGTAAACCTGCTCTGCTAGTTCCAATCTAACATAAAACTGTCTAGCTCTTTTACTTTACTACTTATAAGTGCAGGCTCTGGAGGCAGACTCTCTGTGCCAGACCGTTTTCCATGCTTACAGACGGGACTTCATGGTGGTGTACTGAGATCTTCCTAGGTTTGCTTTCTTTGAAACAAAAGATTTCTAGTTGCTGATTCAATTCTTTGTTGAGTGTGCAGTGTTGGGACTGAACCCTCATACATGCTAGGCAAATACTTCACCACTGAGCCCCATCCCCATCTCTGTTGATTCAGGTCTCTGTGTGTGTGTGTGTGTGTGTGTGTGTGTGTGTCTTATTTTACTAAATTAATTTCTTAGATTAGCATACAAAGTAATGATTTTCATCATGGCGTCTTCAAACATATGTGTCATTATGCCTTCATCTCATTGGTCCTCTCCCTCCCGGGCCTCCCACATGCTCCTTCCTCCTCCTTCAGTTGATTGTCTTTCTTCCCCAGATTCTTGATTCTGCCTTTTAAAATATTCATTAGTAGCCAAGTATCCCAGCAGGTAGGAAGCTGAGGCAAGAGGACTGGCACATGTTCCAATAAATTCCAGGTCAGCCTGGGTTACAGTGAGACCTTGTCTGAGAAAAAAAAATGTACTCATTTAAAAAAATATTTTGTTTACTTATGTTATGTATATGGATGTTTTACCTGCATATTATAAGTGCACCCATGTGTACAATGCCCACAGGGGCCAGAAGAGAGTTTTGGTTCCCTGAAACGGGTGTTACAGGTGGTTGTTAGCTGTCATATTGGTGCTGGGAATCAAACCCAGGTCCTCCACAAGAGCTGGAGCCGTCTACTAGCTTTCTTTCATTTCTTCTGGCATAATTTCTGTTATTTATACTTTTCTAAAACATTGTTTATTTCAAATATGTTGCCATAAGTTCATTTATACTTTTCATAATCACTGTCCAGTTCTTTTTTGAGAGTGCTTGTCTTTGCTCTCTGTCTTCTACTTGTGGTCAGTCTTGCTAATATTTCTTTTTCTAAGTGTTTGAAAAAGTAACTCTGGATACCGCTGACTTTTCACAGTGTCTGTTTGTTTTTTCTTTGCTCCTCCAGCTCCTGCATCCTCAGGAACTTTCTCTACTGTCATTACTGCTGGAATTTTGTGAGCCTCTTTAGCTACTTAGTGTAAGCCTCTTTAATGCCTAGGTCTAGTCTCTTGTTTTTTCATCCTTGCATCTAAAGCTGTAAATTCCCCCATTAGGAATTGCTCTAGTTGCATCCTACAAGTTTTAACATGTGCACCTCTGTTGTTCAGTTCTAAATATTTTGCATTTTCATTGTGATTCCTTCATTAACCCTAATTATTCAGGAATATGCCTTGTAGTTTCCTTTTAGGTTTCCTCTTTTTCCTTCCTCCTTCTTTCCTTCCTTCTTTCCTTCTTTCTTCCTCCTTTTAAAAATTATTTTTAAAATATTTTATTTATTAATTTTATTTTCTGTGTATGAATGTATTGCTGCATGTGTATAAGTGAACCCCTGTCATGCAGTGCCCACAGAGGTCAGAATAGGGTGTCGGGTACTCTGTACTCTGGAACTAGAATTACAAATGGTTGTTAGCTACTATGTGGGTGCTGGGATTGAACCTGGGTCCTCTGCAAGAGCGGCCAGTGCTCTTAACTACTCACTGAGTCATCTTCAGCTCCAGGTGATGTTGAACTTGATACATGATACCCAGCCTCTTTTTCTTTCTCCTTTATAGCTTTATGGTAATTTTTTTTCCTTTTTTTTTTTTTTTTTTGCATTGAACTGTATTTGAACTTTAGGACTTCAATTTGGCTTTCATTTTCCTTTTAGTTTGTTTGTTTATTTATGGGTGGTCTGTGTGGTTTAAAGTACTGCCTAAACCATACCTGCAGGAGGTCTCACTGAAGCTCCTGAGTGAGGCTGAAGAGCTCCCATCACCTTTCACCAAGAAGAAATACGCCAGTGAAACCACTGGCCATCAGCTGCCAAGCACATTCTCCATACAGAAGGTCTACACTTTCTAAAAAACCTCCAGATGTTGACCAGACCAAAGAAAGGTTTGAATAGTACTCTCCATGGCCCCCAGACTTGAAGACAGGAACTAGGTTGCCTTATTCCTCCTTTGATGGTAACAGTGTATTCTTTGTTAGAACAGGTCTAAAGATGAAAACAGGTCTCAATCAGTCATGGTCAAGGGCTCTCAGAATTTCTCTGGTATTAGTAGCTGATGGTACACATCTCTGTGTTAGCCCTTTGCTCTGCACATGGGCAGGGCGCCTAACCTCTATTGGGACCATCCTTTTCACAGCAAACTGCACTGAATGTTGGAAGGAGTGAGGGCAGGTCTCAGGACTATGTGCCATCCTGAACAATATACAATAATGATTAACAACCTGGGTTGGAATTCTGGCTTTCTTCAGTTCCTTAACTGATACTACTGTTTCTTTGGCTTTACAGTGGAAGCCCCAGTAGGTTCTGTGTCACAGAGTTGTCATGACAGGAAATGAGCAGCTCTAGGGGCAGTGCCTGAATACAGTGGACATACAGGCACGATCAGATGTTCCATTAACAGTGTTTCATTCAGTCGCCAGCCGTCTGCATCAGAGCACTGCTTTTCAGCTGGCTCTCACGTTCAGTTTCTCCATTCATCTCTTGTAGCTGAAATGTAATTTCAAGAGACCCTGTAAAAACAGAGAACTGTTTTCTGAACCTTTAGTGTTCAGAAACAGTTGACGTTTTTTACCTGAGAGAAAGTTTGTCTGTGTAAACTAAGAACAGATTACCAGGGACTGGAGAGATGGCTTAGTTCTTAAGAGTACTTGCTACCCTTACAAAGAGGGTTTATTTCCCAGCACCCACATGACAGCCCACAACCTTGTGTGAGTCCAGTTCCAGAGAATCCAGTGCCCTCTTCTGGCTCTGTGGGCACTGTACGCACCTCCAGACAAACACTCATACACATATATTTTTTTTAATCTTAAAAACAGCATTTACTGAAGTCACAGGTGGTCTATGTTTATCATACCATTAAGTTGTCATAATGATGCTATAAATCACGTACTATTAGCATCTTTTAGAGAAGAAAAGCCAGAAACAAGCAAGTCACACTTCCTTTCCCAGAGACTGCTAGCACCACACTGCTTTTGTCCACCAAATGTGTCTGCAGAGAAATACAACACCATTCTGATTCTTTCCCTTCTTTTTACTTAGGTACTCAAAGGATTGACAGATTGATTGGGTTTCTTTTGTTTATTTATTAAGTAATGCAAGGGATTGAACCCAGGGCCTCATACATGCTAGCTAAGTGTTCTACCACTG
The DNA here is from genome assembly GCA_035773235.1 of Eospalax fontanierii. NCBI lineage: Eukaryota > Metazoa > Chordata > Mammalia > Rodentia > Spalacidae > Eospalax > Eospalax fontanierii. The sequence continues at coordinate 26,734,852 of CM069543.1, read as the reverse complement.
AGCTACATCTGTAGTCCTGATTATTTATTTTTAAAATCCAACAAACTTCAACAGTCTGTGTTACAAGGGATCTGACACCCTCTTCTGGCATCTGCAGGCATTGCACAACAAGGATGCACTTAGATACATGCAGGCGATACACTCATACATAATAAATAAATTAAGTCTTTTTTAAGTCGAGTTTACTCATTTTTTCTTTTCCGCTTGTTCCTGTTTTCCTTCATGTATTGTGTTTGTCAACTCTCCATCATAGGGACAATATACTCAAGACAATCAGCTTAAAGAAAGAAAGGTTTATTCAGGTTCACAGTTTGAGAGGTTTCAGTTCATGGGTGGCTGGATCCCTTGCTTTGGGCCCAAGGTAAGGCAGAATGTCATGGTAGCTGGATCCTCTGCTGGAGGAGGCTCCTTGGTGGCTGAGAAGTAAGGGTAGGAGAGAAGAAAGGACAGAACCTTCTTACCCTTCAAAGGCTCACCCCCTTGACCTCTTTTATCCACCGTAGCTTCACCCACTAGCTGGAGACCAGGCGTTCAACACACAATCTCTGGGTGATCCAGATGTGAGCTCTAGCATGTATGAATGCTGAACATATACTTCTGTGCTATCTGCACATTTATCTCAAATTCTTTTTAGTTGTTTCTTGGTTCCTGTTTCATTTTACTCAGTTCTAGTACTCAATTTAGTTCTCCCAAACCGTCCTGCATTTTTATCCTCGGTTAACCCTTCCTTTTACAGTGTTGCTTTTTATTTCTTCTTCTTTTCCATGTTCCATTAGCTTATGTCTGTCTGTTGCTGCATCATTTCTTCTGCTTTTAGGTCTTGTGTTAAGCTATTTCAGTAAATCCTTCTGTTCTACCTCATGGCAGCATTTCCTTTATAATTCTTTTCTTTTCTTTTTTTTCTTTTTTTCTTTTTTTTTTTTTTTTTTTTTTGAGACAGAGCCTTACTACATGGCCTTGGCTGGCCTGGAACTCACTATGTAGACCAGGCTTGCCTCAAACTTACAGAGATCTGCCTGCCTCTGCCTCCCAAGCCTCCATGCCCAGTGCTTCCTTCCTAATTCTTATAGTTATTCTATCAGTGTCTTGCTTGTTTTCTCTTGATTATCACGCATTCTTTCGTGAAAGAGTTCTTCACCAGATATTTACTAGAAGCAAAAGAGCAGCCATGTAGCTAGTCGTAAAGCTGTGTGTGTGTGTGTGTCTGTCTGTCTGTCTATCTGTCTGTCTGTCTTATTATATCATGTGCTGTGTGTGAGAAACTGGGAAAAACTTAGACAGCGACACAGGTTTACTTAGCCAGTGTATCTCTCCTCATGGCAACCTCAGGACTGCTCACAATAGTCTCCCAACCCTAGTCTATCAGCAGACTGCTTCCAACAGAGAACAGTCTAAGGATTCAGCCTTGTCCTACTACTTCATGATGCCAATGGAATCCTGGGAAGTTCCCACAGCTCGTGTCCCATAGACCTTCATTGCAAACCATGTTGATGGTTCTGCTTCTCAGATATGCCTCCTGCCTGGTGCCTTGCCAGCTTTGTCTCCAGCCACAGCAGGTCTTTCATCCCAGCCTACTTCTGGGCTCCAGTGTAATCTCTGAGTTTAGTAGATCATCCTCATTTATCTTGCCTAGGGTTACATTGATACCTTCTTTTGAGACAGGACCTTACTATAAAACAGTCTAGCCTCAAACTTGAGATCCTCCTGCCTCAAGAGTTCTGGGACAGCAATTGGGAGGCAGAGGCAGGTGGATCTTTGTAAGTTCAAGACCAGCCTGGTCCACATAGCAAGTTCCAGATCAGCTGGGGCTACAGGGAGACTCTGTCTCAAAAAGACCAAAAAAAAAAAAAAAAAGTTCTGGGGATACAGGCATATATCAATATATCTAGCTTTGAATGTGATTTTATCAAAGGTAAAATTGATATTTCTCTTTTCCATTTTTCTTGTTTTTGTACAGTCTCAAAGATAACAAAATGACCAATGTAATATTATTTTGTTATTTTTAACTTTTTAAGTTATTTGAAAACCAGGACCATTTTAAAAAGTAGGGTGTTCATCTTCTTGGAAGGAGTAGAACTGAGTTGTCTCAAACCATGTTAAGTGGGAAAAGTAGTTCCAAAATTCTGTGTGCACCCACAAGCTTCAAAGCTGGTAAGTAACAGAGCTTGGGTTCAAATCCAGATATGCCTAAATCCAAAGCCTGAGTTCTTTCATCAGAGAACTTCCTTTTAAAGGATATACATCTCTGTTACTTAAATTTTTCTGTTATTTCTATTTAAGGACATTTTTCTATTAACAACTTTTTTATTTCCTGGTTTTCAGTGTGACAAGTACAAGACTGGAGTTATCGATGGGCCTGCATGCAATAGCCTTTGTGTTACAGAAACGCTGTACTTTGGAAAATGCTTATCCACCAAGCCCAACAATCAGGTATGGACATTATAAATGGATATTCTATAATGCCAGTAAGGTCTAATTATTATTATTATTATTATTATTATTGTTGTTGTTGTTGTTTTTTAAAAAAGAGTCTCATGTCGCTCAGACTAGCCTCCAATTTTCTGTAACTGAGGATGACCATGAACCCTTACTCCTCTACTTACTAAGTGCTTGGATTATAGTCTTACACCATAGCACCTGACCACTCAACTCTAGTTTTACCTTAAACTAAAAACATTATTTTTAAAAAGTATTGGGGTGGAGTTGGAGAGATGGCTTAGAGGTTAAAAGAACTGGCTTCTCTTACAGAGGACCTGGGTTTGGTTTCCAACACCCACACTGTAGATAACAACTGTCTGTAACTCCAGTTCCAGATGATCTGACCTCCTCTTCTGGCCTCCATGGGCATCATATGACATATGACACAGGTGCACCTACATACATGCAGGCAAAACACTCATACACATAAAAGTAATTTAGGCTTTTTTTAAAAATTATTATAGCTTAGCATGGTCATACATGTATCAGAAAGCTGAGAGAGAAGGATTTGAGTTTGAGGTCATTCTGGGCTACACAGCAAATTTCAGGTCAGCCAGCACTACAGAGCCTGTCTTTGAAAGCAGAAATGAACACACAAAAAAATTCCTCAGTCAGAATTTTTGGACATCCCATGCATTTCAATTTTGTGTGTTTTAATACTTTCTTTCAACAAGTTTTTATTAAGCCAGGCATGATGGTGCCTGCCTGTAAAAGCACATGTGAGGCCGAGGCAGGAGGATCACTGCAGGTTCAGTGTCAGCCTAAGCTAAGCAGTGAGTTCAAGACAGGCCTGGGCTACCTAGCAAGACGCTGTCTCAAGCAAATCAAATCAAAGCAAATAATACAGGCTTCTAAATCCCTGTTTCCGGTACATTTAAGACGCTGAGCTACTAAGAATACAGTGATGGATAAGACAGGTGATGTGAGTTTCTTTACTGTCTTTATATTACCTTATAGGGGTGTGTACAAGCAGCTCATAAATAAACAAATAGAAAATAAAAACCATTATCGAATATGGTTTGTTCTTCATGGGGAAACAGGATAAAGTGACAAAGGAGGCCAGGACAGGAGATGTGCTTTGGAGTTGGTAACCAGACTGGAATGAGGTTCAGTCGAGAGAATGCTTGCCTAGTGTGTACAAAACCCTTGGTTCCGTCCCCACCACTGCACACACTTGTAATCCCAACATTCATGTGGGAGAGCGGGGAGAATCAAGGCTATAGTTGGCTGGCTACATAGCCAGTTTGAGGTCAGCTTGGGATTCATGAGATCCTGTCTCTAAATAAATAAAAATAAAAGTACTACAAATAGAATTGGTATTCAGAGAAAATTTCAAGAATAATTTGAGCCTGTACTTCAAAGAAGAATTAAAATATAGACATAGGATGAGCTAAATCACAAAAACATGAACAGCTGATAAACATAATAATACCTCCCTTATAATAAAAAATCACTAAAAAGCTGGGCATGGTGGAGCATGCCTTTAGTCTCAGCACTTAGGCGTCAGAGGAAAGTGGATGTGTGTGAGATTGAGGCCAGCCTGGGCTACATAATGAGTTCTAGGCCAGAACTCTGTCTCAAAACAAACAAAACAAAACACGTATAAATAAAAACAGAAAGATTGGATTGAAAGTAAATTAACAAAACATCTTAAGCAATGAGAAATTATATATTTTCATGTTCATCTTATTTCTAAGTTTTTTAATAAAAATACATATTGTATAGAAATTACAGAAATTTTATTTCTGTATTGAATCTAATCTAGGACCTTGAACATGCTAGGAAAACATTCTGCCATTGAGCTGTACCCCTTGGAGTGTGCTGTTGTTGTGTTGTTTGGGGTTTTTTTTGAGACAGGGTTTCCCAGTACCCCCAACTGGCTTTGAATTCGCACTAGATCCCCCAGTCTCGGCCTCCTGAGCGCTGGAGTTAACGGCGTGTGCGCCACCACAGCTGGCATCCGTTTTGTTTTGAGACAGTCTTATATGGCTGACCTGTAACTCATTATGGAGACCAGGTTGGCCTCAAACTTACAGCGATCCTCCTGCCTCTGCCTGAGATTACCAGTGTGTGCCCCCATGCCAGGCTTAGCACTTGGTTTTTTGAGACATGGTCTTGCTGCTTAGCCCTAGCTGGCCCTACAGCCCTCCTGCCTCTGCCTCCCTAGCTCTGGGATTACAGATATGCTCCACCACAGACAGCAATCTAAAAGAGGATTTCTAAAATAAACTCCAGTGTCTGAGTGTCTGTCTTCTCCATGTCAGGCACTCTTTGCATCTCTGGAAGAAATCGTGAGAACAAGGCAAAGAGTCTAGCCTCATGTGCCTTGTGTTCTAGTGTGAGAGAAGACAGTTAATAAATGAAGGTAGAAAAAAATAAGGTAATTTTGGACGATGATAAAGGCTGTGAGAAAAATTAAGTGGCAGTGGAGTAGAGAGGGTCTGAGGGGAAAGGAGTCAGCGCAGAGGCAGAGGAGGCCCCTCTGAGCTGGCATTTGAATAAAGCAGAGACAGCCCATGAAGATCTAGGCGAGAGCATATCATGAGGTAGGAACAAGCTTTCCAGGACCGGAGATGACAGAGACCTGTGTCGAGAGCCAGGGGTCAGTGGTACAAGATCACATGGAGAAGTAAACCATGGCATCTCAAGTCCCTGAGGGGACAGTGGCTTTATTCTAATTGAGTTGGGAATTTATTGGAGAGTTATGTGTTTGGGTTAATATTATTTGATATTACTCCAGCTCTTTTGTAAACAGACGTTGGAGAGGCAGCCTCTCCTAGTGTTAAGATCACAAGCTCCGAGTCGCGATGACTAGGTTCAGATGCCAGCGTTGACGCTCCTACGTTGTCTTCAGTGTCTCTCCTCAGCTGCCTCTCCTTCCGTTTCCTCAATAATGAAATGTGGGCAATACTCACACCTACCTCACAGAGCTGGAATGTGGTTTAAAATAACAAAATAAAACTAGGCCTGGTAGTGCATAGCTCTAATCGCAGCACTCTGACGGCAGAGGCAAGATTGTGAGTTCGAGGCCAGTTTAGGCTACATAAATAGTTCCAGATCAGCAAAACTTTATTTCCTAAAACCAAAACAATGATAGTAAAATGAATCAGTAGATTTGTTAGCTTTCTGTTACTATGCCAAAATACCTCAGACAATTAAAAAAGAATTGTTTTAGCTCAGTTTCAGTCAGTGGTTGTTTGTATCTTTTGCCTTTGGGCCTGTGATGAGAGTACATTGTGGTGGGAGTGTGTGTCAACAGAAACCCACTCACCTCACAGTCAGGAGAGACGGGGGTTGGGAGAGAGACAGGCATCCCTGTTTACTTTGAGAGTATATCCCCAGTGACTAAAACCCCCATTAGGCTGGCCCCTTAAAAGTTCTACCACCTGAGAATTTGAGATCAGCCTGGTCTACACAATGTGTTCTAGGCAGCTAGGGCTTTTAAAAAAAAAAAGGGTTCTACTGCCTCCCAATGGCACTAGGTTGGGAACTAAGCTTTTAATACATGGGGGATTCTTTTCTTATCTAAGACATAGCATTCTGTCTCTCATCCCCAAAGGCTCTGTTTCAGCTCCTGTGTCAGAAACCTGTGTGGCCACATTTGTATCTTCCACAATATCAGAATAATACATATATGTATACACACACACACACACACAAACAAACAAACACACACACACAATTTGGTACAGAATGGCTAAGAAAGGGTTTCAGGGACTGGAGAGATTGCTCAGCAGTTAGGAACACTGGTTCTCAGTTAGGACCCGAGTTGGAGTCCCATCATACACATGGCAGATAACAACTGTCTGTAGTTCCAGTTTCAGGGAATCCAACACCCTTTTCTGACCTCTGTAGGCACTAAGTGACACAGGTACTCTTACATACATACAGGCAATACATTCATACACATAAAAAGAGAAATAACAACGATTTTTTTTTTTTTTTTTTTTTTACAAACCTGAGGGTTTCAGAGACTGTCTTGAAGTCTTAGGTGGAGTGCTGATATAGGTATCAGGAAAAGTCCCTCCGGGATCACAAGATATCTTTGAACCTGAAGGCACAGAGCTGTTTAGGCACAGAGCTGCCAGATGCAGGTCCAGGTGGCAGACCACTGGAGGGTTAGTTTGAAATGGGCTGAGTGTCACAAGTAGGAGAAATATGCAGGAGGTCTTTCACTGTGGCAGTTTTCCTGGACAGACTCATGATAAGGGACGGGGTAACTACTGCGTATGCCTGCCAGATCTGTCTTGGGGTGCTTTTATAGCTCCAGGTGAAGGAGTTTCATCTGGTGGGACTGAACGGTCACGGGCCTGGTATTTCTGACAGGATTTGATATATTTTGAGGCACTACTTATTGGCACAAATAAATTATTGATCAGTTTGTGACTGTGGAGTGCTGCAGATGGTGGTGACTTACTTGTGGAAACAGGATGAGAAATCATTCTTATACTCAGAATAAACTAAATCAGAGCAAGGCAGCTGCTCTACAAAATGGAGCAGTCCGAAGACAGGCATATCCTGAGAGCTGCTATCCCATACAGCACAGTTACCCTGGGTAGGCCTGTTCTCTGAGGCTCATATCTATTTCAACAATGAAAAATAAGTTCAGTTTGGGGCTGGAAAGGTGGCTCAGTGGTTAAGAGGGCTGGCTACTCTTGCAAAGGACCGAGGTTTGATTACTTGCACCCATATGGGGGCTGACAGTTGTTCATAACTCCAGTTTCAGGGAAATCCAACGCCCTTTTCTGACTCTGCAGATACTGAATAACATGGGTGCACTTACATACATACAAGGAATACATGCCTCACATGAAATAAAAATAATAAATACTTTTTAAAAAAGAAGAAAAATAAGTTCAGTCCATTCCGAGAGCCCAAAGTCTCAGCTGCTTCAGCATTGCCCACAATTCCAAATCCAGGGACTAGAGAGATGGTTCAGTGGCTCTGGCTATACTTGTAGAGGGCCTGGGCTTGGTTCCCAGCACTCAGGTGGCAGTAAACAACCATCCACAATTACAGTTACAGGCACTCCAACACCCTCTTCAGGTCTCCTCGGGCACTGCACACATGGTGCACTTACATGCAGGGAAATACTCATGCACATTTTTTTTTCGTAAAATCCAAATCCAAAGTCTCCTTCAAAACACACAGAAAATTCTTCTCCAAGCCTCTGTAAAAGCAAACAACAACAGAAAACCCAAGTTGCAAATTTCCAAGAGGCAGTATCCCGGGGCAGACATTCCCATTCCCAAATGAAAGAATTGGGGAACAGAAAGAGGGGTCTGGACCAAAGCAAGAGGGAAGCCCAGCCTGGCCAAAGTTAAGTCCTACAGTTGCTTCCTGATCTTCAGATACGCTGCAGCAGGATGTGGGACTCCAGGGCTCCAGCTCACATTTCTATCCTCTTTCAGTTTCCATTGCAACTTTGGCTTCACACTGAGTTCTATGCATCATTTGTTCAGAAACTGTTTGCAGGCAATCTCAGCTTTGCATAAAATGTGGTAAACAGTGGGCCTGGCATGGTAGCACACACCTTTAAGCCCATCACTCAGGAAGCGGAGGCATAAGAGAGTTCCAGGCCAGCTAGGGCTGCATGCATAGTGGGACCCAGTCTTCAAAAAAAACAACAAATCAAATCAGGAGGCTGGGTGTGGTGGTTCACGGGTACAGCACTCAGGAGGCCAATGAAAAGTTTGAAGCAGCCTTTTGAGACTGTCTCAAAAGGCAGGAGTGAATACAGATCTAGCTGAGTGACTTGTGTGTTTGTGGGGGAGTAGGACCTGAAAAAAATATAACTATATGCTTATTAGTTTTCTACTCTGTGTAATGTATAACTTGTCATTCTTCACAAAGATGTATTTAGGGATTTGGGATAATCTACCAGGTGTTGTGAAATGCCAAATGGAACAAGCACTTCATCTTGATTTTGGAACTGAATTGGAGCCAAGAAAAGAAATAGTGCTATTTGACAAGCCAACCAGGGGAACTACTGTACAGAAATTCAAAGAAATGGTCTACAGTCTCTTTAAGGTGAGTATCTAATCATGTACTTCCAATAGGAAGCTGTATTCTCCCAAGAGAACTGGCAGAACACCATCTCAAGTCCTTAGAATGTTAATACTCATTTACTTCTACCAGGAACTCCATCCAGAGGAAATACTTCAAAGAAAGGAAGAAACAGTGCACTGGAGGATGTTGATCTTCACATTACTTACATAATAGTTAAAAATATATTTGAGGGCCAGCCATGGTGTCACAGGCCTTTAGTCCCAGCATTCAGGAGGCAGAGGCAGGTGGATCTTTCTGATATTGAGGCCAGTCTGGTCTACAGAGTGCCAGGCCAGCTAGGGCTACAGGGTGACGCTGTCTCAAAAAGACCAATAAATAAAAGGACTTGAGGGGCTGGAGAGAACTGAGTCTTTACATAGAAAATCAAAGTTTTTGTTTTTCTTTTGGACTAGGGATGAAATCCAAGACCCTCACAAGTACACCAGACTGTCACTCTACCACTGAATACATCATCTTCAATTATTTTTAAAGACTGAGCTTAAGCAAGTTGTGGTGGCACACCTTTAATCCCAGCAGAGGCAGGTGTCTCTGTGAGACCAAGGCCTCACCTAAATAGTGAGTTCCAGGCCAGCTGGAGTTAGTTAACTGTCTCAAAAGACAAAGAGACCAAAAAAAAAAGACTGGGACTTGCTATCAGACTGGCCTTGAATTTACAACCCTACCTCAACCTCATGAATGGCTGGAACTACAGGCATGCTCAGCCTCATGTGGCACCACCCATAGCATTATTTCATTATAATTTGCCAAATTTCTTGTCTTGACAGGCAAAATTAGGTGACCAAGGAAATCTTTCCGAATTGGTTAACCTCATCCTGACAGTGGCTGATGGAGACAAAGATGGCCAGGTTTCCTTAGGAGAAGCAAAGTCAGCATGGGCCCTTCTCCAGTTAAACGAATTCCTTCTCATGGTGATACTTCAAGATAAAGAACACACCCCCAAACTAATGGGATTCTGTGGGGACCTCTATGTGATGGAGAGTGTGGAATATACCTCTCTTTATGGAATAAGCCTTCCATGGGTCATTGAGTTGTTTATTCCATCTGGGTTCAGGAGAAGCATGGATCAGCTGTTCACACCATCATGGCCTAGAAAGGCTAAGATAGCCATAGGACTGCTAGAGTTTGTGGAGGATGTTTTCCACAGCCCCTATGGAAACTTTCTCATGTGTGATACCAGTGCCAAAAACCTAGGGTATAATGAGAAGTATGACTTGAAAATGGTTGATATGAGAAAAATTGTGCCAGAGACAAACCTAAAGGAACTTATTAAGGATCGTCACTGTGAGTCTGATCTGGACTGTGTCTATGGCACAGATTGCAGAACTAGCTGTGACCAGAACACAATGAAGTGTACTTCTGAAGTAATACAACCAAACTTGGCAAAAGCCTGTCAGCTCCTCAAAGACTACCTACTGCGTGGTGCTCCCAGTGAAATTCGAGAAGAATTGGAAAAGCAGCTTTATTCTTGTATTGCTCTCAAAGTCACAGCAAATCAAATGGAAATGGAACATTCTTTGATATTAAATAACCTAAAAACATTACTGTGGAAGAAAATTTCCTACACAAATGACTCTTAGTCACTCGACAGTGGTCCCATGGAAAAGCAGCTTTCTACTTCTGAAGGACAGTTTTGAGCATTTAAAAGAATGGCTTCCAATTCAGAGGTTCTGTCCCCAAGCTTGTGAAGCCATCATCTTAAATGCATGTGATCAGTACAGAAGGTATGAGGTCACATCCAGGACCTCACTCCTGCCCTTTTACAAGTTTCCCCAGTACATCCACTGTGTAACTATTTTGACTTTTAAAAAAATGCTGTGAAAAACCCTCATTCCACAAGCAGTGAGTGTTTTGTAGATGTTAGCCAAAATTCCATTGCTGGAAACATTGTTTGCATTGAAGCTGCTGTTTAAACAAGGAAACTTATAAATTTACTAATGTTTTAGCATGGAAAAAGTTTGCACTTAACACCAATCAAGACTGCAAAGCAGGTAAATTAAAGTTACTCCTTTATAAAAGTTGGGGTTGATAGCATGGTTCACTATAATATAGACTTACACATTTTAACTTCAGTGTATAGCTGGAAAATGAGCAACTTAGATCCATAAGTATTCCTGTTGATAATATGCAGTTACCATTATGTAACTGAAATTAGTGAACTTTTCCTTATCATAAAATCTGATGGGTCCATTTTACTATCAACCAGTCAATAGCCCTTTAAAACATTACCTTGGGGCTGGGGGTGTACCTAAACAAGTATAAGCCCCAGTACCACGAGAATATCTTAAGGCCACAGACATAATAATCAAGGGCCACAGCTGAGATATGGAAAAGAACTGTTAAGACAGGATAAATCAAGAAAGATAATCTTTATTTCTTATGAGCCAAAGGGCTATTTCTTTCAAATGTACTCACCCAGTACTTTCCCATGAAATGCAAGGCTTGATACTTGACCCTTATTTTCCTATGTATACTCAGATCTGGCATGCATTTCTCAACATCTTCATGAAATTAACAATTTTGAACAGTTTTTTGTCTGCTCAAAGTGAGTGTTAAATCTGTGACCTTCATTAGCTTTCTTTTGAAATTTTAAGCCATAGATTACCACTGTTTTTTGCTTTCCAGACTGTACACTGAGGTACTTTTTATTCCCACTAATCATCTGGTTGTAATAAACGGATGGAAGAATTATGTCCTAGTGATTGCTGGTCTGTTGCTTACCAGATTCTTCATGACAACTTGAAAGATAATGACTCTTGTCAGGAAGAATAGAAACCCAAGAAACAGTCATGAACTTTGTTGAATCAAACGTAAGATGGCCTTTTCTGGAAAAAAGCAATGCTTGTTTCATGATAGTAAAAAAAAAAAAAAAGCCACCACCTTTGCTTTTATAACTTCATGCTATTTCCCATGGTTTCACAACAACAGCTTAACACAGAAATAGCTGCTTGTTCAATAAGTTTATTGTCTTTATGAAAAAAAATCTTCATAGAAAACTGCTTTAGCTCTCAGCAGCCCGTTCCTGAGCTCTGAGGAAGCTTGCCTTCTTTTGAGCTACCCGATCTTTCTTCTGAGCAAGGGACATCTTGGGACGGTTCCACCTACAAAACAAAAGGAAAAGTCAGGAAGACAGGAATATCTTTTAATTTTAATTGAAAATGACAATGTGTAGCCTCATAGAGGATGACTATCCCATCTTTTTTGAGATATGGTTTTGTTATATATTCCGGGCTGGATCTGAACTCCTCGGAGTCCTCTGTCTCCTGAGTGCTGAGATTACAAACTGTGTGCCACCACATTTGGTTCAAGTTCTAATACATAAGCTTACTCCAATGGCTAGATCCTCATTGTCCTCATTTCATTCAAAAATCAAAACATGAAGCAGCAAAAAAGCTAGTCTCAGTTGAGCATAGCAGCTCACAGCAGTAAACCCCCTTCTCAGGATGAAAGATGGGGTGGAGGCAGGATATCCTGGGCTGAGGCAGCCCTGGCTGGCTAATCTGTGAGCCCTGGGGTGAGTCTAGAATACAGTGAGACCCTGTCTCAATAAAGCAAGTCTTCTCTACAGGTAGCCTATTAAAAAAAGCATAGAACTGTACCAGGATAGAATAAGCCACCTCCTCAGGGTCTTCAGAGGCTGGTAATTCCTATCACCACAATTACTTTAGCAAACCGGGTTCCCTTAGCTGCTGCCACATCATGCAGAGCTAGTGATCGAGTTTGCAGAACTTCCCCCAGAATCTGACCCATAAGATGAAGTGAGGCAGCACAGCAAGCAACTCCCAACTTCTTCCTCTGTAAAGGACAACAGAAAGAAACACACCTCTTCTTCTTAACTTCTCTCTTGGGTTTCTTCTCATACACTGGGTTCTCTCGTATAGCAGCATGGGCTTTCTTATACATCTCCTCCATCTGAAACAAAGCAAAGCAAACAGTACTTGGCTTCATCTCATATGCCCTACAATGCTCTAGTTTGTCCACTATAACTCAGTTTCTCAAAAGGAAGTAAATGAAAACAGCATTACACCCCTTAAATTCTCTAGCTTAGCTTTTCCTAACAAATGCCCAATGTTTATTTGATCTGAACTGACAATATTCACAAAACTCAACAGATGAAAAATCTGCCTGCTTTCCTAAGGAAAGCAACCATGCCTAGAGTCACTCCATGGCAAGTTTTTGTAGAAACACACTGCATTCCACATTCCAAATACTGCTTGACCTAAATTCTTTCAAGTGAGGGTACATGCCAAAACCCAAGAATTTAAGATACAAAACATATGGCGGTAAGAGAGTCATAACACAGACAGGTTTATTAAGACCGAGACTGGACCACTGGGACCAAGAGCACCAATAAATGCTTTTGTCACATATATCCCCAACTTTTATCTGGTATGTCTTTCAAAGCAATGCCCAGTATGATATACCAGGGCTTCTAAAACCTCAACTACTTCAACCCCCAACCTACTTTTAAAAAATTATGTGTATGTTTTGTCTGCATTTAAGTACACAGAGCATGCAATGACTTGGCAGACCAGAGGAGGGTGCTGGGAACCAAACCAAGGTCCTCTTTTAAGAGCAACCAGTGCTCTCAATTGCTCTCAACTATCTCTCCAGCCACCCACCCCTTTTGAGATAGTCAAAGTTCAGATGGTCTCAAACTCCCAATCTTGCCTTAAACTCAAATTCTGAGATTACAGGCATGCTGTAAAGCCCTTTTAAAAAGTCTCAGGTGGCACAGGCCTATATTCCCATTATTCAGATGACAGGGAGTTCAAGGGAAACCTACCATGCTAAAATCCTATCTCAGAAAAATTACATTTTCCTTCTTCAGCATTCGATTACAGCTATCCATTTGTATTTATGTCCATTTGATAACTGCAAACAAACTTAAGCAATCTAACTTCCTTCCAAGATGCTGGATAATTCAGATACGTATATTTAGTCAATTTGATTAAAAAAAAAATCACTCCCTGGCAGATAAACCAGATGTGGGGAAGAGACTTTATTTAGCAGGTACCTGGAAAGGTAACACACTAGGTTAAATTAACGAATTAGCCAGGCATGGTGCCACACACCTTTAATCCTAGCACTCTGGATACAGAAGCAGGCAGATCCCTGAGATCAAGGCAGGCCAGGGCTACAGGGAGACTGCCTCAAAAAGTGTGGCCAGTCAGGGTGGTCCATACCCGTTGCAATCCCAGTTATTTGGAAGACAGAGGGCAGGAAGTTCTGAAACAAATTCAAGACCAACCTGGTTTACATAGCAAGTTTCAGGCTAGCTAGGGCTACACAGCAAAACTGATTCAAACAACCCAACTTAAACTTCAGTGTGTGTGTATGTTATGTGTGTACCTTAGGAGAATAAGAAGTGGTATTACTTTAAAGAAACAGCCAGAATGGAAGTGATAGCTGTTTTTATCCCATTACACCTATGTAAATATGGATGTTTGAGACAGGGTCTCAGGTAGTTTAGGTTGGCTCCACAGTCAGTGTAGCTGAAGATGACTAAACTGATGATCCCCTCCTGCTTCGACCTCCCAAGTGCGGCTCCCTGGCCTAGTTTATGCAGTGCTGGAGATCAAACCTAGGGCCTTACACGGGTTAGGGTTAGGCCAGCAGTCTGACTGAGTACGTCCCCATACCCCTACTTTTAGACAAGACATTGCTAGGTTATACTAAACATTATTTTCCTCAAAGATTTTTTTTTTATGTAAACTATAAAAGATTAATAGTGTCTGTGTTCAGTGGAGCCAATTTGACAATTTCTTAAGTCTATAAGGGGCGTGACACATAGATACTCAACTTTTGGTAGAATGGCTGAAGTTAAAAGAGGATGTTGCTTTATATCTGATCCTTCCTATTTATTATTTCTTTTGATTTCTGTTTTATTGTAAAAGCTCTCTAGTATAATATTTTACTGTCTTTTTGATCATCTTGTATTTTTCAAATTTTATATTTTATTGTATGTCACCCCCTCCCATATGTGCGCCCATCCATGCCCCATTTCATACATATAATTCTGTGTGTAGATGTAAATATACACATGCATTTTTTAAAGGCTTTGGGTAGACTGAAGTTAAGGAGTGGAAAATACTTATTCCTAAACCTATAATATACTTTTTGAGGAGACAGGGTCTCCTATAGCCCCAGGCTGGCCTGAGTCTTGAGAGATAGATAAACCTGCCTCTGCAGAGATTAAAGGTATGTGCCACCACACTTGGATCTACATTGTACTTTTATTTTATTTACTCTTTTATGTGTGTGAGTGTATTGCCTGCATATGTCTAAATGTATGTGGGTCAAGCAATGCCCTCGGAGGTCAGTAAAGCATGTCAGATCCCCTGTAACTGGAGTCATGGACAGTCCTCAGCTGCCAGGGCTGCTGGAAGTTGAACCAGAGTCCTCTCCAAGAGCAGTCAGTGATCTTAATCTCTCCAGTCTTTACATTACAGTTTTAAAAGGTCCATTAGCCAAGAGCAGTGTGGCATGAACACAAGAATTAGCAAGCACCCAGAATCAATTCCCAGGACTCATTCATACATATCAGCTAACAACTGTCTTTAATTCCAAGTTCCAGAACACCTAATGTCCTCTTCTGGCTTACTGAAGGCATTACATACACAGGATCACTTAACCTACATGCAGGCAAAACAGTCAACACTCTTAAAAAAAAAAAAAAAAAAGAACATTTTTTTAATTAAAAGAAAAGAAACAAGCACATAAAAGCCAAGACTAGTAGTATCTGAAAAGCTCTGAGCAAGCAGCTGACATGAGCAGATCAGGTCGTGGCTCAGCAGAGTGCTCTGCAGTTCAGTGGAATCAGTCTACAAGTAAAACTACTCTTTATGCTTTTCCTTTCTTAAAAAAGTTCAAGCTACGTGTTTATTGTATCCACCACAGAAAACCATTTTTCCCCAGCAAAGTTCAGTTCTAATAGGTTTGCAACAATGCCAGTTTTGTTCTACATTCTTCCTACAATTTTAGAGTTGGTACCAAGGTCTTTAATTATTCCAGTGTCCTAACAGAGTAATCCCAGAGAGTCAACTTTAGGGCTGACAAATTTTCAAAATTAAGCCCACTTTTGCAAATCCAACTCCAGAATTTAACACACTTGTTATGAAAAATTTTCTTTCCCTGCCTTCTCAAAATCAGTGAAACTCATTAACAGGCTTACCCAGCAACACTTTCTCACCAGCCCAAGTACAAGTGTCCAGCAACAGTCTAATTTCCTTAACCATTAATATTTTTCATTCCACTCAAAAACCCAAATGCCAATCTCAGCTGAGCATGGCAGCTCACAGCAGCAAACCCCCTTCTC
The DNA here is from genome assembly GCA_035773235.1 of Eospalax fontanierii. NCBI lineage: Eukaryota > Metazoa > Chordata > Mammalia > Rodentia > Spalacidae > Eospalax > Eospalax fontanierii. The sequence continues at coordinate 26,718,990 of CM069543.1, read as the reverse complement.
AGGATGAAAGGTGGGGTGGAGGCAGGATATCCTGGGTTGAGGCAGCCCTGGCTGGCTAATCTGTGAGCCCTGGGGTGAGTCTAGAATACAGTGAGACCCTGTCTCAATAAAGCAAGTCTCCTCTACAGGTAGCCTATTTAAAAAAGCGCAGAACTGTACCAGGATAGAATAAGCCACCTCCTCAGGGTCTTCAGAGGCTGGTAATTCCTATCACCACAATTACTTTAGCAAACCTGGTTCCCTTAGCTGCTGCCACATCATGCAGAGCTAGTGATCGAGTTTGCAGAACTTCCCCCAGAATCTGACCCACAAGATAAAGTGAGGCAGCACAGCAAGCAACTCCCACCACACCCACTTACATCAAAGGTTTTAAATGCGTGGAGCCACTCACACATCCCCAGCTAAACACTGACTGGACCAGCTCATGACACATCACCTCATCTAACCTGTCAGTCTACCTCGATCCAGTACTTTAACTTCACTTAAATTTAACTTCACTTAAATGCAGAAGCAGCTTGAGTCTATCCATACCTACATAAACACACCAATATCCAACTTTAAACTGCTCACCTAAAATAAACCTAGATAAGACTATATAACCCACCAAAACCAAGTAAACATAGTTCTGGAAAAGAACCAATCCGATACAAGCATGCTAAGGTAAATTTTTTACCATGTCTGGTGTTACGTTGTTCTTTATGTACTGAGAGAACTGCTTCTTGTACGCATCCTCATCTTCTTCCATTAGGTATCGCATGTAGTCTGCAACGTTCTGACCCATGATGTGCTTCCGATGGACTTCTGCATTGAACTCCTTGCTTTCAGAGTCATAACCAGGGAATCGTTTGGTACTTAAAAAAAAAAAAAAAATCAAGATTTTCATGTTAGTGTATAGCCTGAACAATGACCTGAACTGCAGGAATTCAATTCAGCGGCTGCCATCAGTCCCGTCTTGAAACAATTATTGCATCATATGCAATCAAAGGACCAACTACTGACTGCTCAGTTAGTGGGGTATCATCATTAGCAGCTCATCTCTGAATTCCAGAAGAGAAAATAACATCACAAACACACCTGCTTTTTATCAATAGGGTCAAACTGTATTATTGCCCAGGCTAGTCTCCAAGAGATCCTTCTGCCAACCACCCATCCAGCCAGGACCAGCATCTAGCCATAAGCACCTTTAAAACTTCTACCAAAGCTTTCTTGCTAAGTTTTCCTGCATATTAATACAGGAAGCAGTTTCAAAATTTATCCCTCAAATCCTAATTTCTCAGTGGATCTCAGGATGAGTTAGTGATTTGCCCAAGATCGTACTTTATGAAGCCCTTTAATGAGAAACTTATAATGTAGAGTAATTTTCAACTACTACAAATGATAAAACGAAAACATTTAAGAGGCCCTAACAAAAACACAAGTGCTAGGGCTGCAGCTCAGTTTGCACTTGCCTTATGCACATAAGGCTTAGTTCACTCCTCAGTCCCTCCACCCCACAAGATACCCACATGGTATTTTTCCAAGGTAAAATCCTAATTTGGTCTTACTTTAAGCCTCCCCCACAAGGCAGCTTATGCCTTTAATCCTAGCAATCAGGAGGTAGAGACAGGCAGATCTGTGAGTTTCAGACCACCTGGGACTACAGGGAAATTCTGTCAAAAAAGATAAAGGAAATCTACCACCAAAAAAGATTTTGGTCATTATTTGACTAAAATATCTTGAGTTAGTATGCCAATATGCATCTACTTAACAAAAAGACATGAACAAATCAATCCACTTCATTTCCAAGGATATCTGGCAATCATATATGATTTAAAAGTTCAGAAGTCTAAAGTCCTTGTCTTAAAATTTTTTAAAATTATGATTGAAGAAAGAAAATGCACAGGGGAAAGAATAGTGATGTTCATTTCTGACCAAAATTAAGTGATTTTTACCAACTTTCCCACTTAGCTCAAAACTTCCAATACCTTACTTTACTTGAAAGTCAAACAGACATGGTGGCCCCAACCTGTAATCCTAGGCCTCAGGAGGCTGGGACAAGAAGATTACTGAGAGTTCCAGGCTAGCCCGGGCTTTACAGTGAAGCCCAGTTTCTTTGTTTCTAGTAACAGGTTACAATTCCTTCCTGTGCTCTTAAGTTCCTTTTGTACCACAGAGCAGGGAGTCAACGGTAGCTACTTTAATCAATCCAGTAAGACACAGCAATAAATACTAGAGTCAAAGCATGAAATCTTGAGTGTTATTTGTTACCTGTGAGGGATAGACAAGCCTCCATCCACAGCTCCCTTCAGGGCCCCAAAAACTTTATTGCCAGTTGTAGTACGGGCAAGACCTGCATCCAGGTAGCAAGTGAAGGCACCAGGCTGACCATCAATGCTTTCTACATTGTATTCATCTCCAGTCACCTCCACTTGACCTTCATAGATCTTGTCCATGCCAAACCTATTGAGAAGCTATTGAGAGAAGAACACAAATGCCTGTTTCATTGTTTCAATTTATTCAAACCATTCTAAACATAGTTTATACCACAGCAAGGTAATATTGGCGTCTACATTTTTCAGTCTTATTCGACTATAGCAATTCAACTAAATACTAAATCTTACTATTTGTAGCTTCAAATTAATCTGAACTAGAATTTTAGGGATATGCTGAGCTTGCCTCTCCAGCTACATTTTAATTTGGGCAATTCGTGTACTGCTCCACTGACACCTTGTGCTTTTACCATGAGCAGTGCCTTCACCAAGCTGCTCATATACAATGACAATTCCCTAATCCTCAAACATGCTCACAACCTATGAAGATGCGGATAAACAAGCATATTCACTGCACTGCAAGATACTGTCAGTAACTGAGATTACAAAAATAAAGCAAAACTCATTTTCCCATTGTACATAGAGAATGCTGCCAATCAGGTAGAAAAAAGCCAAACGCCAAATTTCATCCCCAAGTACCCACATAAACCCTAATTAAGGATCTAGAGCAGAGACCCGCTAAGCATAAAATTTTAATGCAAGCTGATGGTCATAGGACATATTTCTCCAAGTAGGTAGGTCTCTGCTAGCTAGCCAGTCACAAGTCGCTTTTCAAATTCAAGACTAAAAACTGAGTTCTGTGCTGGCAAAATGGATCAGAGTAAAGGCACCTGCCACCAAGTCTGAAGGCCACCAGAAACTGACATGGTGTTAAGTAAATAAATGTAGTAATAACAAAACCCTCAGTTCCTTAGTAACACAGGCCGATTTGAAGTGTTCAAGCCCAAGAGGCTAGAGACTCCCACCACTGCAGAATTCTTAAACAGAGATGGTCTGGACATACCCAGAAACAGGGCAGATTCTGGGAAGACAATTGCTTCCCTGGATTATTGGAAAATACACTGCCACGTTCACGGCTGAAGGCCTTGTATGCCACACAGAACCAGCTGCCATTCTCTTGAAGTCATAGCATGAGTACCCCAAAAAACACTGATTAAAGTTTTCTTGTACATACCCTGCGGGCCAGCAGCAGGCCGGTACAATAGGCTGCAGCATAATTTGTCAGGCCAACTTTTACACCGTATTTTGGTAGTTCATGTGCATATGCTGCGCAGACTATCATGTCCCCTTCTATACGGGCATAAGCAATCTACAGTTAGAAAAAACTCAGGTTAGTAATCTGTTCCTTGCACTGCTCCAGTTTCTGTCCCAAATGCCTTCTCTTAAAACTGAGAGGGAAAGGGACCACTCAGTGGACATGAATTTGTGTGGCTGTTAACCCCACTCACCTACAACTAGAATTTACTACTTGGTCAACCACACAGCATTTCAGGAGCTGTGTATCAGATAGATTTAGGTGTTCGTAAATATGTTTAAATCATGGTATGTAAGGCTAAGATAAACACTGCATGTTTGGACAGACTCAATGACTAAATTAGACAGCTTCTTCCAATACTGAACACACTTCTAAGGTGAGGGAGCTGGTGAAACCGGAGGTACTTTGAAAATTAAAGAGAAAGCTGAGCATGAGCCCACCATCCCAGGCTCCGGGGAAGCTGAGGCAGGAGTATTGTCATGAATTCAAGACCACCCTGGGCTACACAGTGACCATCAGGTCATTTAGGACTACAATGCAAAATCCTGTCTAAAAAAAGTCAAAAGAATGCTCAATTATTTAAAATTGTTTGAACTAAGCCTAAGTTCAAGTATGTTTTAGCCACTTTTGTGCTTAGTTACCTGAATGTTAGGAAGGTGGAAGGTACTGCCTTCACAGTCAATAAATCTGCACAGAAAACAAATGTGCCTACCGTCTGATCAGTAAATCTCAGCTACCAAAGATCTCAAGCTGTAAAGGCCCAGACTACACAAACTGCCCCTTTTTGATGTGTGCATTTAACTGTACCCTACACCCTATTTCGAACTACAAGCAGAATTAACAAGCTGGTTTTTCAAGAGAGGGCCTCATTATGTGGCCCAGGTGGTAATCCTGCTTCAGCCTCAAATGCTGGGATTACAGATACAAGCCACCATGCCCTGAAAGAACATGAAAAATCATTTACTGCCGTGACCCATTGCTCTAATATGTGAGGCCATACAGCAAGAGCCAGGAGGTGGCACATGGCAAGCTCTGGTCTATAGGAATTGGGATAGACAAGAAAATTCTACTTGTCTCTGACTGTTCACATTCCAAGACTCCTTTCTCCCAAATTTAAGAGTGCCAGTGTGATCCAACTAGGTCAAGATTTCTAAGTATGGCTAAAAATACGAGTTTCCTAAGTCTCAACTCTAAGCTCAATAAAATTAAGTCCTCTAGCACAGTGAGTAAAGGAGTTATGGGGTGTGACCATCCACTACTCCAGTATGGATAACTTACCTGACAGATGATGTCTCTGTTAGTTACACGAACTATCATCCTGTATTTGGGTGTATTGTACTTGTTTTTGTCCTGGATCACCAATCGTTTACGAGCATAGTAGTCAGTTTTACCCTCTGTAAGAAAAAACAATTAAAGAGGACATTCCAATATGAAGGTGATTCTCCCACCACTAAAACAGGAAAAACTGCCCATACCTCGTCGTCTTCGAAATTTCACTTGGTATCTCTTAAAGTAGGCCTTATTCTTGACAACTTTCACAAACCCCTTCAAAGAAAAAAAATCAGGATGTTGTTAGCCAATGATACTTTTGTTAAAAAAAGACAGACTCTTATGTAGCCCCCACTCTAACTGACCTAAAATTTGCCATCTTCAGAGTGCTGTGTGAACCTCTTAGCCTTAGTCGGTTTCTGACTTGAAGCAACCTTGCAACAATTTAACACAAACTTCAAGAACAAATTTATACAACTGTCAACTTTTGTAGCATGTTTCTAAAACCACCTTGAATCCAGGATCACCCCAGGTTCTCTACTTTCCACCTGGGAATTTTATTAAACACAAGAAAAAGGAAGCACTAGAAAGCATGGAAAGGCTGGCTAGGATGAGCAAGGCCCTGGTCCAACCCTGGGTCCTCCCCAAGATGCAGGCGCCTAGTAAATTGTTATCCTCACTCACCGGTGCCAATTGATCCTTGTGTCAATCTTTTGGGGGAGTACTTACCTGCACTGCCGTCTATGGTGGCCAAGTCAATCTGTCCTGAATGCTGTAAATCCCACTTCCCGAACCTAACCTCAAATAACTACATAGCTCTCCAGTCCAACGTGTCTTTAAAAAACCTAAAGTGTTTGCTACAACCAGGCAGAGCACACCCAACAAGTACTCCCCCATTAAGACAGCAATGCTCCCTGCAGCTACAGCAACGTCCCACCCCATCTTTAAGGACCCACCCCAATAATCCCTGAAAACTAGATTAAGCGACTAACTAGGAAGAGACAAGAGTCTCAGAATCCCCAGTGACACGAGCTTCCTTCCGGGACTCTGGAAGGCCCCGACCTCCAATCTCTACTGACAATTCGGTCTAAAGTCACTTCCCCGGCACGGAGAAGCTGGCTTCGGTACGACTGCTTCCTGGAAAACCGCAGAGCTGACTGGGACGGAGTGGGGTCCCGCACTTGGGGGCTCGCCTGTGCCCCGACATCCCCTCGCCGGCCTGGGCCGAATGCACGCAGCTTACAGGGTCGCGCCAGGTCTTCTCACGCCATGTGCTGCGCCCCACGCTCCCCGACCCCGGGCGCGGCCTCCCCTCCCCCCGGTTCGCGCCCCGGCAGCCATTAAGGCCACGCTGGGAGCCGCTGCCTCACAGCCGCAGCGTCGGGAATCGAGTGCCATCCACGCCCCGCGTCGCGCCCGACGGGCCCTGACCTGGCGCCCGCGAGAGGACAAGATGCTCCCCGTGTACCCGCGGCCCTAAGACCCAGATGCCCACTCACCATCCTGCGGGACAGAAATCCGCAACTACGGCTTCACACAGACCTGCAGGCCCGGCAGCGCTACAGGGGGAAAAAGGCCGGAGCTCGTGCGCATGCGCAGTATGTAGCGCCGCCGACTACGCGAGCGACGTAAGGAAGAGAGCCGCGGGTTGCCGCAAGGTGCTCCGTCTGCCGCCTCCTACTGGTCGGAGGATGACTGTCAGCGTTTGCCTGGTCGCAAATCCCCAACTAGGATTGGCTGCACGAAGCCGGCAGGATTATAGGAGACTTTCGACTTATTTGCTAAGACGTTTTTGTCACAAAAAAACATTATTACTTTTCCAAGCAGGAGGTGGGAAAACTGAATTAAAATGGATTTACGCTGAAGCCATGCCTTCTCCTGACTCTACTTCCGGGAATATTCATCCTGGTTCGCCAGGAAACCAGACCTGATTACGTCAAGCCTGGGTTAGGGGAGAGATTCCTTTGCCTCGCAAAGCACTTTGGTCTCGGCTTCAGCCCTGCGCTCCGGAGGTTGGAACCTGCGTGTGAGGCGCGCCTTTCCCACTCCAGCACTTAGCACGGTGCAGATGTTCAGTAAGCACCTAGTTAGTTACTTGTTACAGCGTAAAATAACTGCCGCACTCTTTTCTGTTCCCTTAGGCTTCCACCGTCTCCCCCGATCCCTAACTCTATCATTCTTTCTCTCTACCTCCACCACTGTGAGCTAGGAAGCTGAACATATTTCAATTCCCTTTATGAAGAACTTTCTAAGGGAGGGGATGTAGCTCAGTACTGCAGTCCCAGCACTTTGGAGGCAGAAGCAGGAGGGTAAGAGAAGTTCAAGGTCTTCCTTAGCTACCTAATCAGTAGTTGAGAGAGAGCCTAACTGCATGATACTGTCTCAAAGCGGGGGACGGGGGCAGGGGCGGAAGAGGGAACAATGAAGGGAGGTTTGCTTTTTTAAATTAATTGTAATTATTGATAAGCTTGCATGGGTATACTTGACTTTAATTTGGCAGGGAAGAATTGGGACAATAGCTCCTCATTCATTGCTGGAAGACAGGGCTTCCAACCAGAACAGCCAGGTAAAGTAGCTTCAAAAAACTGCCACGGGAGTAAACCAGAATTATGAAGCCAATTATCTAATTATTTATGGTTTCAACTTGCAGTCTCTGTCTGTCTGTCTTTCTGTCACTCTCTTTCAGTGTGTGTGTGTGTGTGTGTGTCTGTCTGTCTGTCTCTAGCTCTATCTCTGTTTCTCTGTGTCTCAGCTTGGCCTCAAACTCACTACGCAGCAGAGAACGACTTTGAACTTCTGATCCTCATGCCTCTACCTCTCAAGTGTTGAGATTACAGGTGTACAGTACCAGGCCCAGACAGCTGAGCAGCTTTTGAAAGTATAACGAAAGAATTTGTATGTACACAAAATACTTAAAAAAAAAATTTTTTTTTGGTGGTTCATGAATTTATTAGTCTACCCAAATGCCACATGTTTTGGTCAGGCCATTAATACATTCTCGAAGTGGAAGCTTTGGGAAACAAAGAATGCCTGGAACAGGTCTTACTCCTAACTTTTGCATGTTTTAGGGAAAAAGCATACACAAAGGAACACATACCATATATCTGAATATTTAGAAGTCACAAAGCAAACACATCACTAACTGAGATATTTTGTCTTCTTTCCTGACTTATATAATCTATAACCAAATTTTCTTTCTTTCTTTTTTTTTTTTTTTTTGTCTTTGAGACAGGGTCTCCCTATAGCCCAAGCTGACCTGGAACTCACTATGTAGACTAGGCTGGCCTCAATTTCACAGAGATCTGCCTGACTCTGCCTCCTGGGGACTGGGTTGAAAGGTATGCGCCACCACACCCTGCAGAAACAAGTATTTTTAAGTGGTTTCCTTTTTTAATTTTTTTTTTCAAACTCAGTTCAAACCTAATGAACTGAGGTGGGATTCCAGGAACCCATAAAAAAGCCAGACAGGGTGGTATGTTTCTGTGATCCCAGCACTCCTGTGGTGAGATGGGAGGAAGACACAGGAGAATTCTCCAGAAAGCTGTGGGCCCCTATACTGGAATGTGTAGAGCAGCAGACAAGGAAGATCCTGCCTCACAAAGAAGGTGGCAGGTGAGGACTAAACACTCACGGTTGTCCTCTGACCTCCAAACTCCCACCCTGACGCACAAACAAGTACACATATATCAAACACAAAAAAAATTTGTTACTCCAGAAATGTGTTAGTATCATGCCCATCCCCTACAAGCTCTGATCATTATATTTAATTTAGGACGAAAAATTGTTTCTGACTCTATGAAACACAAATTTTAAGTTTTAAAAATTTTTTATTTTATGGGTGTTTTGCCTGCCTGTATGTAAGTGCACCGAGTGTGTATAGTCCCCAAGTAGGCCAGAGGAGGGCTTTGGATTCCCCTGGAACTGGAGTCAAGTCTCAGCTGGTTGTTAGCTGCTATGTGAGTACTGGGAACTGAACCTGGGTCCTCTGAAAGCTGAGCCATTTCATCAGTGCCACAAATTTTAAATTTCCATGCTGAAATTTTAAATGTTAAAGAAAAATGGATGATTATTAAGTACACAACACTAATTCCTGATCAGCTACTGGTATTCTGTTTCTTTAATTTCTAAGAAAAACTCTGGAATTGAATTTTCGGCAGAATAATCTCAATACTTCTAAACTGAGCTTTCGTTTACATAGTTCTTTGGTTTTACTGGTTTTAATTTAATTCTGAAACTCAAGTTTACTCCAAACCATAACTATAATGTTAACTTTGTTATGCATGGTTGTTTGCAGTTCCTTAAAGTAGTATTCCATCAGCTCTGTTCACTCAGAGCTTAGGAAAAACAGGACTGGTCGCCACACCCATTTCACAACATATCTACCTTATGCTGTTTGCCCATGTGCAGGTTCAGTCTAAGCTCTGACAATGACAGTAGTGAGAGAGATATAACATCTTGATTTTTCCCAAAGTTCCTGAAAGGAGTTTGCCCTGTGTCTCTCCTTCCCTCCCTCCTTCTCCTCTTCCCTTTCTTTTTTTATGTTTACTTAATTATGTTATGGGGGAAGAGGGTGTGCCTGCCACAACACAAGTGTGAAAATCAAGAGGACAAGTTGTAGGAGTCAGTTCTCTCCTTCTACCATGTGGATTCTGTAGATCAAACTCAGATCGTCAGGCTTGGTGTCGGGTTCTTCCACCTGGGCCATCTCGCCGCTGCCGCCACCACCAACACCCCTGCTTTTGCGACGGAATCTCAGTGTCTTAGCTCAGGCTAGCTTCGGACTTGCACTGATCCTTTAGCCTCTGCTACCTGAGTGCTGAGGTCATAGGCATGCACCACCATACGCAGCTATATTTTATTCTTTTTAAAATTCAGATCTCTTTGGGGTTTTTGGACATTTGCATTAACATTATTAAGAGCAAGCAATTCTACATACCTGCACAGGACAAGCTCAAAAGTCATTTTTCTGAAAAGACTATGATTTGCTCCTTATTTTGAGCATCTTTGTTGCCGTGTGTGTGTGTGTGTGTGTGTGTGTGTGTGTGTGTGTGTGTGTGTGTTTGTTTGTAATACATACCCACACAGAGACCAGCAAAGGGCATTGGGTGTCCTCCGTCAGTCTCTACCTTATTCCTTTGAAGCAGGATCTCTTGCTGAACTTGAGGCTCACATTTTTTGGCTGGGTAGCAGCCAGCAAACCCCATTGATCCTCTTGTCCCTGTCCTCCTTCCCCATAGTACTGGGGCTACAGGCATGCATGTGTGAGATCACACCTAGCTTGTTAGGTGGGTGCTGGCATCTGAACTTAGATACTCATGGTTGAGCAGCAAGCTCTCTTAACCACTGAACCACATCTCTAGCTCTGTGTTGTTGCAATTTACTCTTCTAGAATATCTCATGTCATGTCTAAGTTAAATCTAACTATTTTAACTTAGTGAATGCATCTGGAGCCAGGAATTAGGCATGAAGACAAGCAAAAAAGATGGCTGTTTGGGACTGGAGATGTAGTTCATACAGTATAGTGCTTGCCTACCTATGCAGGAGGCCCTAGTACTGGGAGTTCCATCCCCAGTATCAAATGAAGTGATCATGGAGACACACAAGGAGACCCTTGGCTATACACCGAGTTCAAGGCCATCCTGGGCTAGAGTCTGTCTCCAAAAACGTAACAAAAGAAAAGAAGCCAGGTGTGTTCACATATACTTTTTAATCCCAGTACTCAGATGCAGAGGTAGGTGGATCTCTGTGAGATTGATGTCAGGCTGATCTACATAGTGAGTTCCAGGCCAGTTGGGGCTGCATAGTGAGACCCTGTCTCAAAAAAAAAAAAACAACTAACTAGCAAAAACAAAAAACAAAGGAAGGGTTTTGTTACTTAGCCATCACAATTTGTTATTCAGGAATTTTTTTGCATTCACTGTCAGAAAGAAAGAATCCCATAATTTGGTTTTTTCCTCTTGTGAAAAAGGAAAAAAAAAAAATCCATTACTCAAGTCCTGCTGGGCCCCAAACAGGGTCTATTTCAAATGTCAACAGCATCAGAAAGTCTTCATGACCTTCAGACACAATTGCCTACTGTTTTGTAGAGGAAGCACAAGAAATCTGTGGTAACCGCTCCCTGGGGCTTCGACCCTGTGGACTACCAGGGCAGAGGCTTAGAGTTTCTGGTCACAGTGAGTGCCAGGACCTGAGTGCAGAGGCGGCAGCCAAGGCCATCATTGCTTTTGTTTTGTGGCCATACATTATTTAATAAAGGTACTTTTTCTATATAGTGGTTTTTGTTCTTAGGCTTTTATAAAGTACAAGACGATAGAACAAAATTTCTTTCCCCTTTCCTGGGTCAAAGGGAAGTTCTTCCTAGAAATTTAAATGCACTAAAAAATCACTGGCCACAAAGCATCTGTGTAGCCCCCCCCAACTGGAGCACTCTTCGCAACTCTTCCGCTGATAGTGTCTCGGTGAGGGAGCTAGTGCATGGGGACAGGAAATGGGATCTTGGATTACTATACATTAGAAATAGCATAGGCAAGGTGTACGCCTCAGTGCTAGGGTACTCACTGAGCATGTGTGGGCTCCTGGGCCTGGTCACCAGCACCACCTTCCTATCCCCAAAAGCAAATATCAATTAAGAAGATGTGTGCCACCAAGCATTGTGAAGGCAGAGGCAGGCAGATCTCTGTGAGTTCAGCCTGGTCACGCAGTGAGTTCTAGGCCTCCCAGGACTTTATAATGAGACTCTCCGACACTCCCCAAAAAAAGAAAGAAAGAAAATAAGTGCCATAAGACTATGCTAAGCACATATTATAGTATTTCACTCAGTCCTATAACAGGTAATACTATTATTGCCATTTTACAGATGAAATGCATGCCATAGCCCATTGTGATAGAACACAATTGGTGTTCATCAATATAATTTTGTTCATCAATATAATTTGTAGTTGTGTTAAAAGAGAGATTGGGTACTCTGAAAAATTCATGTGTACAATTTGGCTTTTTCAGAACATCTTCCCTGGTGAGTTTTGACTAAAATATGAACATTTTTGGCTTGGCTACAATTAGTTTTGTTTAAAAATTAAGCTAAGGGGAGCAGAGTGATGACTCAGCAGTTAAGAGTACTTCCTTGCTCTTGGAGAGGACTGGTGTTTGAGTCCCAGAACCTGCATTGGGCAGCTTGCAACAGCGTATAACTTCAGCTCTGAGGTATCTGATACTCTCTTCTGGCCTCCACAGACATTCATATCCACATGTACATACACATATATGTACTTAAATACACACACACACATACACATAAATAAAGAATAAATCTGTTAAATATAAATTTTAGAAGATACTAAAATTAAAGGTAAGGACTAGAAATGTAGCTCATCTGTACACTGCTTCCCTAGCAGACCCTGAACTCCTGGGTTTGATCTCCTGCACCACATAACCCAGGTATGGTGGCACATTCCTGTAATCCCAGCCCTAGAGAGGCAGAGGCAGAGGGATCAAAGATTCAAGGCCATCTTCAGCTACATAATCAGAGGCCAGTCATGAGACCCATCTCAACAAAGCAAACACGGGAATAGAGAGATGACTCAGTGGTTAAGAGCGTGTACTGCTCTTGCACAGGATCTAAGTTTAGTTCCTGGAACCCACATCTCACAGCTCACAACTGCCTGTAACTCCAGTTCCAGGGGATCTGACACCTCTGGCCTCCCAGGGCACCTGGCCTGACATGCATCTATCCACAGGCAGATATATATATATATATATATATAATAAAAAATATTTTAAATGTTTTTTTTTAATTTAAAGCAAATAAGAAATTCCCAGATACTGTTGTATACATCGTTAGTCCTAGGTGCTGAGAGGCCATGGTAGTTGAATCTTTTCGACCTACCAGTTTAGGACCAACCTGGCCTACATAGTGAAATTCCCATCTCTTAAAATAACATAAAATCAAGATGAAACCACAGCTCATACATCGCCACCTTCCAGCTTAATTTGAAGCATTATAACCCTTCAGAGAAACGAAGATTCTGGGGCTGGAGAGATGGCTCAGCAGCTAAGAACTCTTGCAGAGGACCTGGGTTCAATTCCCAGCACTCACATGGCGGTTAGCAACCATCCATATCTCCAGTTCCAGAGGATCGGTCTCTTCTGACCATAGGCATTGCATGACATGGGTGCACACAGGCAGTATACTCATACACATAAAAATTTAAAATAGAAAATGAAGATTCCAAGCTCTGATCAGTATGAATTATGTTCACCAGATAAATTCCTTGTGACTACAAATAGGGGGTATTCCTTGAAGCCAAAAGAAGGCAGTCTCAGGCTGGGTGTGGTGGTGCACACCTTTGATCAGCACTCAGGAGGCAGAGGTAGGTGGATCTCTGCAAGACAGAGGCCAGCCTGGTCTCCAAGTTCCAGGCCAGCTGCGGCGGGGGTGGGGGGGGTCGGGGGTGTTGGCGCTACAGGGAGACTCTGTCTCAAAACAAACAACAAGAAGGAAAGAGGTAAAGAACATATATTGTTGTAATGTTGTTTTTTGAAAAACACAGTCTGTTGTGCTAATTAAACTAATCATCAAGAAACTAAAATACCTGTAATCACAAACACATCGGTATGTAGGGAACTGTGCTATGTAGTACTGTGGAGTCCTGTTAAAAGTCCCTCTTGCCCCAGTGAATGGCCCCACACCCATGCACATACAGGTGGCACTAACTGAACTAAGGGGTGCAAATAAAAGACAGGAAGTTGGGAGGGCGTTTTGGTGTATGGAGGGACGTGAAGGGGGCAAGTGGGGTAGATCTACTTTATTGTATATGTGCACAAAAATTTTAAGAATAAAGAAAAGAAAATTTTAAAGTTGTTCTTATTTGGACATGGTAGCACACACCCTGTCTCAAAAAATAAATAAATAAATAAAATAAAAATAAAAAGTTACTCTTAAAACCAGATGGTACCTAACAAAAGACATTAAAGATTTCTAATGAAAAATTCACGTCTTTAAAGAAAGAAATAGAAGAAGACCTTAAGAGGCGACAGGGGCTACCACACTCGCAGCAGGGGCTGCCACGCTCCTGGGCTGATAGAATCAACGTTGTGAAAATGACCACCTTACCAAAAGCAATCTATAGATTCAATGGAATGCCAGTCAAAATAGCCGTGACATTCTTCACAGAGCTAAAAAAAAAAAAAAAAAATCATCCTAAAATTCATACGGAATCACAAAAGACCCCGGACAGCCAAAGCAGTATTGGGCAAAAGAACAAAGCCGGGGCCATCACCATACCAGATCTCAGATTATATTACAGAGCTGTAGTCATAAAAACAGCATGGTATTGGCACAAAACAGACATGTGGATCAATGGAACTCAAGAGAAGCCCCAAACATGAGAACATACAATTTCAGTCACCTGATGTTTGACAACAGGGCCAAGAACAGACACTGGAGGAAAGACAGCATCTTCAATGAATGCTGCCGGGAAAACTGAATCTCGACCTGTAGAAGAATGAAATTGGACCTTTATCTTTCACCCTACACAAAATTCAACTCCAAATGAATCAAAGACCTCAATATAAAACCTAAAATTCTGCAACTGTTAGAAGAACACGTAGACAGTATCCTGCAAGATATGGGTGTAGGAAAGGACTTTCTAAATTGGACACCAGCTGCTCAGACATTAAGCTCAACAATCAGTAAGTGGGATCTCGTTAAGCTACAAAGCTTCTGTACAGCAAAAGAAACAACCAAGGAAGGGAAGAGGAAACACACTGAGTGGGAGAAAATCTTTACACATCTGGCAGAGGATTAATAACGAGAATATACAAAGAACTCAAAAAACTAACAAGAAAATAACCCAATAAAAAGATGGGCTATAGACTTGAACAGAGAGTTCTCAAACAAAGAAATAAAAATGGCTAAGAAACACCTTAAAAAGTGCTCAACAGCTTTAGTAATTAGAGAAACACAGATAAAACCCACTTTAAGATTCCAGTCAGACTGGCTAAGATCAAGAGAACAAAAGACACCAAGTGCTGGTCAGGATGTGGAGATGGGACGCTCATTCACTGCTGGTGGGAGTGCAAACTCGTGCAATCACAATGGAAAGCAGCGTGGAGAATGCTCAAAAAACTAAAAGTAAGCCTACCATATGATCCAGTTATACTGCTCCTTGGCATAGACCCAAAGGACTCATCCTGATTTAGATCTGTTCATCCATGTTATTGCTGCTCTCTTCATAATAGCTAAGAAAGGGAAACAACCTAAATGTCCCTCAGCTGAGGAAAGGATAATGAAAATGTGCAACATTTACACAATGGAGTTCTACTCAGTAAGAAGAGATGAAATTCGCAGGTAAATGGATGCAACTAGAGAGTGTTACACTAAGTGAAGTAACAATGAGAAAAGCAAGCACGTGTTCTCCCTCATTTGTGGGTTGTAGCACCAACCTCCTGTATGTGAGTGCAGACTCTGATGTAACACCAGGAGCCAGGAACATGGAAAGGATGAAAGGAGAAGAACCCACGAGAGGGGGATGGCAGGGACAGATGTTACCAGCGGGGAGGGGGGGACGTGGGAGTGTCCGCTGGAAGGGAGGAAGGAGGGACGTGCAGGGGGCCACGGCAGGGGAGGAGAGAACCCGGAGAGGGGGATGGTGGGGGGCAGGTGTTACTGGGGAGAAGGGAGGGTTACTGGGGCACTTGGACTGGGGAGGGAGGAGGGAGGTTGGATTGAAGGAAGAGAGAACAGAGATGAATGGATCTTGCAGGACTAGGGAAGCCAGAGGAAAATGTGTTGCTTCCAAAATCACCGAGAAATGCACATACAGTGTCTGAACATTAGTGCACATGTACACCTGGGGGCCGCATAGCAAGGAGCACAGTGCCCAATAGCGGAGACCTCCCTTTGAGTGGTTGGTAAGAGTGATCCAAGAGACTCCCGAAATAACACAGGCTAGCGTCAGACCTCTTGTTCTATCTCCTAGAACTTGAAGATGCAGCCTACTGCTGAAGACAGGACATACTTTGGATACAGGATCTGGAGCAATGGAGCAGGAACTGACCTGGAAGCCTTCTACCTGAAGTTTAGCTCTCATAATGCTAGATTTAGCTGCTAAGGGGGAAAAAACTAATCAATGGTCCAGCCCAGCCCTAAAACAATAACAATAACAACTGGCACAGCACACTACCTCTGTCTGTGCGGTAGTGGCTCTGTTATCCGAAAGGGTAGCCAACAGCTGTTTAATTGATCTTGAATCCCTCCTCTCAATGGGAGGGAACTCGTGGACGGCACTATCAACACAGCCAAATACACATGGCTGGAGAGATCATACACAGATCCCAGAGAAAACCCTATTTCTGTCATATCTCTAGGCATATGAAATTTCTTACCATATGCTAAATATGGATTCTTATATTTACGAACAAGTATGTGGTTCACCACTCATCAAAGAAGCTTCTTTTTGCAACAGATGGAGGCTACTGCAATATCCCACAACTGGTCAGCCACAGAGATTATATGTCTGGGAGACGCCCAGTCCGAGGCGACACATTTCCAGTTGAACCTCTACACCTAAGGCTCATGGAACACAGTGGAACGAGGGGTAGAGAGAAAACCAGCGCACCCTCAGCTCTCGCCCATGAAGCTTCCTTATACAGCATGTGATGCACACAGAAGGCCACAACTGGCCAAGTTTTAAAGAATAAGAGACTGGATAAGACTCCTGTATTAAACCTCTCCCACTCAGGGCTCAGGAACCGTTGCAGAAGAGGGTGCAGAAAGATTGTAAGAGCCAGGCTTGGTTCATGAACATAGAGAAGGAGGTTTTCCGCCACTGGAAGCTGGTACATGTGAACTTGTGGCATCAAGCACAGGATCTATGCCAACTCAATTAGACAAGGGCCCAGAGTGGAGGATGAGAAATGGGTGGTGGGAGGCCCTGGTCTTGGAACTACTGGAGACTGATTACTACTGGGTGAGGGAAAGCAGGCCTTACTTACAATCTCTAAATAGACTGACTAGACACCATTGGAATTTACACCGAAGGACATCTAGGTACAAATGCTTTACTGGATAGGACTTAACCTGTACAGGAGAATACATGAGGTCTGGTGGGGGGTTGGGGGTCATGAATGGGGGAAGGGCCTAAATTTGATTAAGAATTGTTTCATGAAATGTACAGAAAACTCAATAAAAATCTTTTAAAAGCCAGATGGGGTTGGGGGCTGGAGAAAAGGTTCAGCAGTTAAGAGCATTAGCAACTCTTGCAGAGGACCTGGGTTCAATTCCCAGCACCCACATGGCAGCTAACAACCATCTGTAACTCCAGTTCCAGGGGATCCGATGCCCTCTTCTGACTTCCATGGGCATTGCATGACACGGGTGCACTTACATACATGCACCTAAAATAAAAATAATAAATAAACTGGGGCATGGTGATGCATACTTTTAATCCCAGCCCTCAGGAGGCAGAGGCAGGTGGATCTCTGTGAGTTCAAGATCAGCCTGGTCTACATAGCAAATTCTAGGACAGCTGGGGCTACCAGGAGACCTTGTTTCAAAAAAAGACCAAAAAAGAAAAAAAAAGCCAGATGAGCCAGATGGTATCCTGCTGAGCTTATAAACCTAGGAGGCTGAGAGAGGAGACCCTTCCACGGGAAGGAGGGGAGAGAGAGAGAAAAGAAAGAGGCAGAGAGAATTTGCATTTGCAAGATCTCAGAAAAAGAAACCTAATTTCTCTCTGAACTTCTGGTGCTGCCTCCTTATAGATCTCCTTTAGCTTCTATAATCACATCGTTTTTGTTGCATTGGTTTTGTTTTGTTTTGTTTTGTGTGAGACCATCTCAAGTAGCCTAGACTGGCTTTGAACTTGGTATGTAGCCTAGCATGACCTTGAACTCTTTATTCTTCCACCTCCAGATGCTAAGATTACAACCTGGAACACTGAGCATGATTGTATAATCACTTTTTCAAAAGGGACTTCAACCAGGACTGAATTCTTTTTCCTTTCTATTTCCACTATTAAACAAATAAAGTAAATAAAATTAAACATAACAATAAAAGTCAATAAATTGCTAATTCCACATAAATAAATACATGTAATTTTTAAAAAGAAGTTCTAAAAAAGTATGTGCTAAGCCAGGTGTGGTGGCACTCTCCTTTATTCCCAGCACTCCAGAGAGAGGCAGATGCAGACGTAGGCGGATCTCTGCGATCCAGGCCAGCCTGGTCTACATAGTGAGTTCCAAGCCAGCTGGGGCTAAAGAAAAAGACAGAAGAAAAAAATTTGTGCTAAAACCAGGCATGGCGGTGTATACCTTTGGTCCCAGCACTTGAAAGGCAGAGGCAGGCAAATCTCAGTTAAGTGTGAGTCAGTCTACCAATCTGGTCCTTTATGTTTGTTTTTGGTTTTGTTTTGAGACAGCATCTCACTCTGTATCCCTGGCTGACCCGGAACTCACTATATAAATCAGGCTGACCTTGAACTTAACACAGATCTGCCAGCCTCTGCCTACCGAGTGCTGGGATTAAAGGCATGCAGCACCATGTCCAGCCTGGCCATGAGAAACAAAACAAAACAAAACTGTGCGTTGGAGAGATGCTTAGTGGTTAAGAGCATTGGTTGCTCTTGCAAAGGATGCCAGTTTAGTTCCCAGCACCCACATTGCTGATAACAAAGCCGTCCCTAACTCCAGTTACAGGGGATCAGACGCCCTCTTCCTGTCTCCATGGGCATTGCACGGCACAAGTGCACTTACACATGCAGGCCATACACTCATACACATACAATAAAAACAATAATAAATTGTGTGCTAATTCTTTTTCTTTCTTTCTTTTGGGGCCAGGGCCAGGAGCAGGGTCGCAGGTTACCCAGTTTGGCCTTGAACTTGTTATACATCCAAAGACTGACCTTGAACTGATCTTCCAACCTCCACCTCCCCAGTTCTGGGGTTACTGAGATCCAGACATATATCACTATGCATGTCACTAATTCTGTTTTATTCTCCTTATCTGCCCTCCCTCTCTTCCTACCTCCCCTTCCTCCCTTTTCTTCTGGTTTCTCTTTTTGAGGGATGGGGCCTCTCCCTATGTTCTCCAGGCTGGTTCAGAACTCCTGACCTCAAGGGATCCTCCTTCCTTATTTCCCAAGCAGTTAGAACTACAGGTATGTGTCACTGTGCTCTACTCAATGTTTTTATTTGTTTTTCTTGCAACAAGGTCTCACTCTCTAGCCCAGGCTGCCAATCCTCCTACTAAGCATTAGGATTTCTGGCATAAGCCATCATACCTGGCTCCTTTTGTTTTGTTTTATCGAATTTTAAAATTTATTTTTATTTTATTTGTGTGAGTGTTTTGCGTACATGTACATAGAGGCGTCTGTGTCATGCAGTGCCCATGGAGATCAGAAGAGGGCATCAGCTCCCCTGGAACAAAGTTACAGATGGGTTGTTAACTGCCATGTGGGTGCTGGGGACCAAGCCTAGGGTCCTTTGCAAGAGCAGCCAGTGCTCCTAACCACTGAGCCATCTCCAGCCCCTGGTTCTAATTTTTAACTGACTTCTTTTTCAAATATTCTTCGTCTGTGCAGTTAGACATTATTTAAAATTCTGGTCCTTGCATATGCTACCAGCAACCTCTGTTTTCAGGGTGTCACTCTATAGTCCAGGCAAATCTCAAACTTGCAATCTTCCAGCCTCTGCTTCAAAAGTACTGGAATTACAGGGCTGCATCACCACATCCACCTCTTTCTTTTCCTGCTTATCCATGAGTGCTCATATGTATTATGAACTCATAGGTATTAAGAGCATTGACTACTTTCCCCTGGGACTGGGGAGTTCTCCTCTTCTTTTCTTCCATAAATGGTCTAAGGATGGCCTCAACTCTCAATCCTCTGATCCCAGCCTCCTGAATAGTTGGGATTATTAACAATCCAGGGCAAAATGCAATCAGTTTAAAAACTCTGGCACTGAGGCTGGGGACATGGCTCAGGAAGTAAAGCACCTGCTGTGCAAGAACCTAAGTTCTCATCACCCATATAAAAGCTGGGCACAGCACCATGTGCCTGTGACCCAGCACTGGGTGGAGGATGGAAGGCCTACTCTATCTTAATAAGCAAGCTCCAGGTTCAGTGAAGAGACCCTGTCTCAGAAAAATAAATTGGGGGTGGGGGTGGCTGGAGAGATGGCTCAGCAGTTAAGAGTACTGGCTACTCTACCCTGGTTCAGTTCCCAACACTCACATGATAGCTAACATCCATCCTTAATACCACTTTCAGGGGATCAGATGCCCTCTTTTGGCCTTCATGAGCACTGCATGACATTGGTATACTTGCAGGCAAAATACTCATGCATGTAAAATAAAAGGTAAAAACGTTTGGAATAGAAGGAACACAGTGAACATCTGCTCCTCCTGTTTCAGTGACCTAGAGAAGGCAGATCTACTGGTGACTGGTGGGAAATCAGGAAGGGGAGGATAGAGGTTTGAAAGCTTGGAAGAATCTTACCAAGATTCCTCTATTTCCAAACATGGAGAGTTAGAAGGAGGGGTGGGGGGAGAGAAGGGTGAGCTGAGGGAGTCGGGAGGAAGTCAGTTTGGATGGTTTGGAGTATGCCTCAAAAGAGGAGGCGGCCAGTGCCTGGTCTCCTCTTGAGTCAGGTGGGTTTACAGAGGCTACTACTGCTCGCTTGCTCACAGTCGATGCCCACTGGTTATGCTCCATTGTGGGTATGGCTCTGACACTGCCTCAGGCCCGAAGCTTAGAGCTCTGGAGGAACTGAAGATCTTATTCATGTGCATGGCATAGAAGTTAAGTTCTTCCTCCCCCACCATGAACAAGATGCTCTATCCATAGTTAACCAGCTTCGGGATTTAGCAGCAGATCCATTAAATAGATGAGGGCCATGTCCAGGATCAAGGATGTCTGCCAGGCCTTATTTATCTATGGACCATCCCAGTGATCATAACGCCCACTCAGCCTTGCTTACTGCCACAGGCAGTTGGATTCGTTCAGGGTTGGTACTTGGCAGACTCTCTCCCCAATATTTGACAGAATGTCGTGTGAACAGAGTAAAGATGAAGGGAGACGTGGGTATGATGCTGTGCTTGCAAATGTTACACATAAAACACTCGGAACTCTGGGACAGTCTTCAGTCCTTTAGTGTGGCCAAAGGTGACAGTTTTAATGAGATGAATTCACATCAAAGGAAAGCTCATTTTTTTCTGGAAACTACAAATGTGCCAAAACAGTGCATTTGCACATAGATAGTCTTGATGACACATCGCAGAGAAATTTATGTGAAGAGGCTGTGTTCAAAATTAAAGGCATTATTAGCTTTATTTTTCAAATGGCTGTTCAAAGCTGCCGGGTGTGAACCTACTCAGATTTGAAAGCAGAGGCCTCTCTTCAGCTATAGCATCGACAAAGGTCATGAAAGCTCAGCAAGCCGTGAAAAGTGAAAGTGGGGACCATGTCCCCTTCCAAGACATGCCTGTGGAAGTAGAAGAGAACACAGTTCCCCCGACTATCTGCTGGAGTCCCACAAACCACCAGGACAGAGCATGGTCGGGGACTGGCTCACACCCAGAACCCACATGGTGGAAGAAAAGAACTGACTCCCACAAGTTGTCCTCTGACCTCCACATGGATGCCATGACATGTGCCACCATCACACAAACAAATGTAGTAATAATAAGAATATACTAAATGAAAAATTTTTAAAAAGAAGACCCCCACACACACACACTTTTCCAAACCTCCTCAAATAGTGTCACCATCTAGGGACCCAGTGTTCAACACATGAACACGTTGGGGACGTTTCATATTCAAGTCATACCAGGGCACAGGGCAGCTTTCTAGATGGGGAGGTAGAGTAGAGGCCTGCCTCTGCCTCTGAACGCTGGGATTAAAGGCATGTGCAACTACACTTGGCTGGGACTCCTGTATTTAAGTGAATATATTTCAGTTTGCAAAATGCCATTAGTAATGTCCTTTTATAAACATGTTTGGCAAAATTTTAAAAGGTATAGACAGGGACTTTTAAGGACCTACTAAGATGTTTCATTGTCAGTGACAAATAGCAACGTGTCATGTACCATTCAAGAGAAGCTTACAAAAATATTCAGAATCCATGCACAACTTGAGCTATGCACAACTTCTCTTCAGAACAGATCTCGAGGCTTGAGGAGAAAATACATTTTCTTAATCACATGATCCATGTAAAATAGACTGTAAAGCTACATATACATTTGGTCACCAAACTTAGTGGCAGGTGCCTTTACCCACTGAACCATCTCCCAGGCCCAAAGAGGTGGGGTCTTGTTAGAAGAAGTAGGTTCCTGGAGGCTGTTGTAGAACACTATCCTCTGAGATAACAACCATGTCTTCATCAGAGCAGCGGAGACTACCGACAGATCAGCCTGCTGACCTTCTTTCTCTAAGAAGGGGTGAGACCCCCATCTGAGAGTCCAGCCCCTCCTTCCTGCACCTCCCTCCCAGCTGTATGTGACTTTGTCCTGCTGCATGTGGCCTCCTGGTTGGTCCCAGGTCATACTAGAATATATAGACTGTGGAGGGCTAACTGAAAGCAGATGGAACACCATCTATGTAGCCCCGAGGAAGTTGTCTGCCAAGCTGGGGTAAGACTTCATGGTGATGCTGTTTTGGGGTTACCCTCGTTACTGTAAGTAATCGCTTGCATATGTTCTGTAAGTAACCCTGATAAGTTCGTTGGTTCCATAATAGAGACTTAGGTGGACTTGTACTTTGGTTTGTCGTTGGAGCATTATTTGGAGTTAATAGACCCCTGTTCTTTCCCTAGAAAAAGTTCACTCAGTGAGCAGTCTTGGAAGTATGTAGTCCTTGGCCCTTTTCTGTTTGCTCTCTGCTTCCTGTCTGCCGTGAGGTGTGAGAAGCTATTCAGTCACTTGCTTCCACCATCATGATGTTTTGCCCAAACACCTGGAACCAAGCAAGGACTGATACTTTTGAAACTATAAGCCAAAATAAATCTTTCTTGAATTTTTCTTGGTTTATTTATTTATTATTAATTTTACGTGTATAAGTGTATTGCTGCATGTGTGTAAGTGCACGAGTGTCATGCAATGCCCACGGAGGCCCGAAGAGGGTGTTCTGGAACTGGAGTTACAGACAGTTGTTAGCTGCTACGTGGGTGCTGGAAATCGAATCCAGGTGTTCTGCAAGAGCAGCCAGTGCTCTTAACTGCTGAGCCATCTCTCCGGCCCTTGGTTGATTTTTTTTTTTTTTAAAGTTCAATCACTTTATTGTAAGTAACTCACAAGTAAACACATCACACAGCTAGTTTAAGGAAGCCACTCAGGCACTTGCCTCATCCCAAACTCTACACATCTCAGCAAATGGCAGTTCTGAGGCAATGAAGCTTTGCTCACTGTTTTACACTCCCTCTACCAACTATATTTGTATTCACGTATTCACCACAAAAAAAAAAAAAAAAAAAAAAAAAAACAATGCAGAGTGTAACTAGAAAAAAACAGCTTTATCTTTCAGGACTTAACATCTCTTGGTCTCTTTTCTAAATGTTATGCTATACCCACACTGGCACCTATCTGTATACATGTATACGTTATAGACTAGGATCTACATATGAGGGAGAACGTGCTTTTTTTTTTCTTTCAGAGTTTGGGTGACCTTCCAAGTCCATCATTTATCTGAAAATATCAAAGTGGATTAAAGACTTTGATTTAGAATCTGAAACTCTTAAAATGCTAGAGGAAACCCTAGGGAATATTGTTTAAGACACTGGGGTAGGCAAAAACCTTTTGAACAGACCTTCAGTCGTGGGTTGTGCTGACTGGTCAACTTGACAAACCTGTGAAGGGGGAACTTCAGGTGGGGAATTTCCACCATCAGCTGGAAACAATCAAGACATTTTCTTAATTGTTGAGGAATGTGAAAGGCCCGGCCCACTATGGTTGGTGCCACCCCTGGGACAGCAGCCCTGGGCTGTATAAAAAAGGAGACTGAAGGACTAGAGAGTAGGCTCAGTGCTTAAGAGCACTGGCTACTCTTGCAGAGGAGCTGGGTTCAGTTCCCAGCATTCACATGGCAGCTAACAACTGTCCATAACTCCAGTTCCAGGGGATCCAACATCTTCTTCTGACCTCCAAGGCCATTGCACAACATGGGTGCAGGTAAAACATTCATATACATAAAAAATTATTTTAAAAAAATCATAGCTGGGTGTGGTGGTACATGCCTTTAATCTCAGCACTTGAGAGGCAGAGGCAGGTAGATCTCTGTGAGATGGACGCCAGCCTGGTCTACACAGTGAGTTCCAGGCCAGCTGGGGCTACAGAGAGATCATATCTCAGAAAAAACACAAAAAAAAACAAAAAATAAACAAATAGCACAAGTTCTAAGATAAGAATTTTAAAGTTTTAGTCACCATTATTTATATATTTGTTAAAAATGGTGAAATTTATCTTTAAAAACTTTAAAATTACATTACTTATTTACTTATATGTGTGTGTACACATGCACATACTACACCACAGTGCATGGGTGGAGGTTAAAAAACAACTTTTAGGAGTAGGTTCTCCTCCCACCATTGGATCCCAGGGATAGAAATCAGGTAGTTGGACTTAGAACAAGCTCCTTCACCCACTAGACCATCTTCAACTCCCTGAGCCCAAGTTCTTGACTAAGACAATAGCAACAATAATATTACCTCCCTATAAATAACAAATGAGTAAATGTTTATTCCTCTTTTTGGTTAAAAAAAAACCTTTTTGGAAACAGTGTCTTACTATGCATTTCTTGCTGGCATAGAACTTGCTATGTAGACTTGGTTGGCCTCAAACTCAGAGATTTGCTGGGACTAAAGGCATGCACCACCATGTCCAACTAATTTTTGTTTTTAAGACTGTGCTCATGTAGAATGGCCTTGAATTCTCTTTGTGAGGGAGAATGTCCTTGAACATCTGATCCTCTAGTTTCTGCCTTCTAAATGTTAAGATTATAGGTCTTTCCTATTTGTAAGGTACTGGGTGTTGTGTGAGACATTTTTCCTGAGGAGACGCAACATGTCTCTTCATCCCCAAAAGGGAACCTATAGACAGACCAAAGTAAGAATTATACCAAAGGCCAACTCAGTGGGGCTGGTAACAAGAGTCTGGGTGAGGTTACTTCCAAGCGAGGGATGAGTCAAAGGCAGCTGCATCACGGAAAAACCAACCCTCCACTACCGGCTACGCAGGGAAGCTACGTCCCTGGAGCCCTCTGCACAACTTGCAGGCAGCTCGACGTGTCTGAGAACTCCCCACCAGTTCTGCCACCTGCCCCAGCTCTCCTCTCCCTTTGCAATTGTTCATAATCTCTGTTAAAGTGAGGGAGAAGCCTTCCCGAACCATGCAAGTTTTAGCTTCTTAGACATGTGACTCCTGAGTCTCCTGAGCATCCCCCTCTCACCTGGAGGGAATGTTTTGGTGGAAACTGCCATATACAACCTGGAGATTGAACTCAGGGCCTCGTGCATGTTAGGCAGACACTCCACCAACTAAGCTATATCCCCAGCCTCACCGGAGATACCCTGTTTTAAGACATAGTCTCAAGATCTAAACCAGGCTGGCCTGAAACTCACTATGTAGTCCAGGGTGGACTTGAACTTGAGCTTCCCAAGTAGAAGTATGTACCTTTCCTTCCTTCCTTCTTCCTTTCTTTCCTTCCTTCTGTCTCTTCTCTCTCTCTGTCTCTCTCTCTCTCTCTCTGTCTCATTTAGAGATATGATCTGGCTGTAGCCAAGGGCTGGCCTCAAACTCAGGAGCCTCCTGCTTCAGCCTGCCAAGTGGAATGTACCACCTTGTCTGGTTCAGCTCTCTTGTTTTTTTGTTTTTATTTGGTCTTTTTCATAATTTTGTCCTTGTTCTTTTTGTTTGTTTGCTTTGCTTTTTCTCAGAGGTGAGGATCAAATCCAGGTCCCTAGGCTTGCTAGACAAGTGCTCTAAACACTGAGTTAAATCTTCAACCCCTTTGTCCAGTGTAAATGATTTTAAACACTTTTCTTCAGAAAGGAAATGAGAGGAGGAAAGAGAAAGCTTGGAGCACCGGGCTTCTGAAAATGACAAAAAGGGATTTAAAAATAAGAAAATCTAGAAGTGGGTCCCGAAGACAAACCTGCGGGATTTCATGATTAAAACGTCAGGTTTAGTTCAGAGATGCTCTCTGCATAGCCTGGACATGGTAGCACATAGTGAATCTAGGCAATGTTAGACACTCAACTCACAGAGTGGGTGTTGCCCTTGAAACTAGAGTGTTAAAGCTTGCCTCCCTGCCTCTCCTTTGTAAATTGCTTAACCTCACTTTTGGGATCTGCCTCGGTTGATTTTTCTGGAAATTTGTGTGATGTTGGAAGCAGAGCTGGAAATAAGGAGTGCTGGGTTGTGACTGTCAGCTTTGGGGCAGTTGTGATGATTTCACTGGAGATCTGGGCCTAAAAGCCCAGAAGAGCTACTAAAGATAAATGGGACTTCCTAGTGTACAAACTCTTCAGGGGTTTGATGTGTGACTTTAAGCAAATCGCTTAACTGCATTGAATCTCGGCTTCTCCATCTGTATACTTTCTCCATCTTCTTGGGGTTTGTGATGGTTACTTTTAAATGTCAGTTTGACACAGTCTAGGAAGGGAGTCTGAGGGAAAGATTATGTAGATCAGGCTGGCCTGTAGGCCTGTCTGTAGGGGAGTATCTTGATTAAGTTCATTGAGGTGGGAAGACACCCACTGTGGGTGGTGCCATTCCCTAGACTGGGGATTCTGAACTGTTTAATAGTGGAGAAAGCCAGCTGAGCACGTGTGCATGTATTCATTTTTCTGCTCTCTGCTCTTAGCTGTGGACATAATGTGATTAGCTGCTTCAAGTTCCCGTCACCGTGACTTCTCTGAAATGATGGTCTGTAACCTGGAATTGTGAGCCAAATAAACCCTATCTTAAGTTGTTTTTGTCAGAGTATTTTTATCACAGCAATAGGAAATGAAACTAGAGTAGGGCTGTTGTAGGTATTAAATAATACAGCTCATTTGAATTGCTTAGTCTTTACCTGACACATAGTAAATGACCAATAAAAATAGTTATTTTTTAAATTGTTTTTAATGCTTAATGGTGCTATGGTTTGGGTAAGCCTTGAGTATGCCCTCAGGATTTCATATGCTACAAGTTTCATCCTTAGAATGTGTTCAGAGGTAGTGGAATCTTTAAGAAGCAGAGCCTAGGCTGGGGAGATGGCTCAGTGGGTAAGAGCACTTGAGAAAGCATGAGGATCTGAGCTTGAATCCCAGCACCCAGCATGTCCATGCGTATGCCTGCAACCCACGAATTATGGGGGACAGAGTCAGAAGGCTGTCTGGTTTGCTGGCTGCCAGCCTAGTTCCAGGATCAGTGAGAGACTCTGCCGCACAGGAATCAGGTGGGTATTGATGGAGCAGGAAACTTGATACACCACTCTGGCCTCGATGCACGCACAAATGTGTGAGCATATAACACACTCCACATATAGACACCACACACCAAAATTTGCTAATTTAAAACAATTTTAAGAGTATGTACTGCTCTTGCAGAAGGCCTGTGTTTGGTTCCCAGCAAACAAATCTAGTACCTCACAACTGCCTGTAACTCCAGTTTCAGGAGATCTGATGCCCTCTGGCTCTGTGGGCACCTGCACTGATGATGTATTAATTACTTTTCTGTTGCTGGACAAAATACCATGACCAAAAGCAGCTTAAGAAATAAATTATTAATTAATTAAGAAACAGAGTCTATGTAGCCCTGGCTGGCCTGGAACTTGCTGTGTAGTGAGATTGGCTTCAAACTCACATAGATTAACCTGTATCTGCCTCCTAAGTACTGGGATTAAAGGCCTGGGCCACCATGTCTGGCTAGAAATGACTTCTTTTAACTTATAGTTCTAGAAAACTCGAGTCCATCGTGGCCAGGAATAGCTTGGCAGCAAATGGCAGAAACAGGAAGCTGGCTGATCACATTTTCATCCACACACAGGAAGCAGAGAGAACCAGAGAGCAGGAGGTAGGCCAAGGCTATAAACTATCAAAGGCCCCTCCAGTGACATAATTCCTCCAACAAGCCTCCAACTTCTGAGACCTCCCAAAACAGCTCCAGTAACTGGGAACCAAGTGCTCAAATACATGAGCCCTCTGGGGTCCATTTCATACTCGAACCACAAGTGTGGTGCACATAACTCACACAGGCATATATGTACACATACACATAAAAAATACATAAATCTTTGAAAAAAGAAAGATGTGAGAGGTCGCTAGGTCACCAGGGGAGCTGCCCTCAGAAGTGATTAAGTCATGCTCATGGAACTCCTGTTCAGCTCTCAGAAGAGAGTCGTTAGAAAGGAGCGCGATTTGTTCCTTCTTGCTCTCTGGCCTTTCTGTCTCCCATGTGCTCCTATCAAGACTCCAGGGGCCATGACATGCCCGAGTCAGGAGGGTCCTTGCTGGAACTAGCACCAAGCTGTTTGGACTTTCAGTCTGCAAAACCGTGAGCTAAAGGTCAGCGCTTAGGCAGGCATCATGGCGCCTGCGTGTCCTGGCGCATGCCGGCAATCTCAACCCTTGACAAGCCGCGGGAGGAGGATCACACGGGATTTGAGGCAAATGGCAACAAAATGCACAGGAATCATCACACACGCTGAACACGAGGACATTCCCCACAGGCTCAAGTGTTTGAACACTTGGTCCCCAGCTGATGGCACTGTGCGCCGGGGCCATAGAACCTGCAGGAGGTGTGGCCTTGTTGGAGGAAGCACGTCAGTAGGGGTGGGCTTTGAGAGTTCATAGCCTCTCCCCACTTCCAGTTCCTCTCTCTGCCTCCTGTTTGCATCTGAAGAGGTGATCTCTTAGCTTTCAGCTCCTGCCAGCATGCGTTCCCACCATAATGGACTCTTAACCCTCTGGAATCATAAGCCAAAATAAACTCTTCCATAAGTCATCTTTGATCATGGCACTTTATCACAGCAACAGAAAAGGCACTAATACTGTGTGTGTGTGTGTGTGTGTGTGTGTGTAAGGGTCCTATTGATTCTGTTCCTTTGCTACATCGGGTACACTCTGAGCATAGATCAAAAGTTTAGGAAATCCGCTGGGGACAATGGCAAGAAGGAGGCAGGATGAGGGACCTTCTGATGAAGTCAAAACCCTCTAGCTTGCTCAGTCGCACATGCCTGCAGTTCAAGCTACTCCAGAGGCAGGAGGATCAGTTGATTCCAGGAGCTGGAGATCTGCCTGGGCAACACAGGGAGGAAAGAGGGTAGACCCCACAAATGAAAGGAGCCTCCAAGAGCTTCCTAGACTCAACTAGAATTTAGGCAGGAGGGCTGGGAAGTGCAGCTCATTGATGGAGCAGTTGCCTAGTAGGTGTGAGGCCTAGGGAGGGGCTGTCAGAGCTGCCTCTTCCCGGGTGGCTCAAGGCCTTTATGGTTAGCTTTACCACAGTCATTGCTGAAAGTCTAGCCCACCCAGTCTCCCTGTCTCAGTGACTGAGCAATGCAGAAGAAACAAACGTCTCCCATTCCCGGGCATTCCAATGAGGGACTCTCTTGGATTATGTCACGTATCAGGTATTATATGTTTCAAAACGTTGGGAATTGCTATGCTACTGACGAAAAGCTCAGGTATGGTCGTCGCAGCGTCTGGGTTACTGACAGGGTAGACACTTCTCATTATAATTCACATTTTCTAATCTCAGCTTGTCAAATGACTGAAAAACAGCTTCAGATTCTGCTGACAGGTACTTAAGGAGTAAAGGGTGTAATCCAGTGGTAGAGTGCTGGCCTAACACAGCCAGGGCCTGGGGAATAATACCCAGAACTGGAAAAAAAAGTTAAGGCATTACTAAGCTTTAAAGACCATCCCAACAAAAGAAACCTAATAGGTATAGTCCTAGTGAGGATTATTTTAGTGGGAGGTTTTTTTTGTTGGTTTTTTTTTTTTTTTTGGTATTAGAAACATTAAATCTGACCAATTAAACACATTTTCTTTTTTCTTTCTTTTCTTTTCTTGGGGAGGGGAAATTTTTTGAGACCCCTGTAGCCCCAGCTATCCTGGAATTTGCTATGTAGACCAGGCTGGCCTTGAACTCATAGAGGTCCACCTGCCTCTACCTTCTGAGTGCTGGGATTAAAGGGGTACACCACCACTCCCTGCTTAAGCACATTTTCTTTCCTCTTTAAATTAGTTGTAACAGGCATAATTTCCCAGTTTATCACCAGTATTTTCTTTTCTCATTTTTGGTTTTGTTTCATTTTGTTTTTGCGACAGGGTCTCATGTAACCCAGGCTGACCTCAAATTCATCATATAACTGAGAATGACCTTGAACTCCCAGTCCTCCTGTCTTTACCTCCCAAGTGCTGGGATTACAGGTACACCACTACGGATTGCTAGCAGGATTTTCTTCCTCGTATCCTCTTCATATTTCTATAAACTTTGTTTCCCTAAAACTTTACTTTTATTAGATCATGCATAATAATGATTTTTTTCTGACTTAAATCTCAGTGCCTTAAACAGTATTATATTTATATTCTTTAATTGTATTTTCAAATTAAAGCTGGATGAAAATGTCCTCTCATATAAAAGGAATTTCTAAAGATAGACAAGAAGATCATTATAACGTCAGCAGGGATATGTTGAAAAATAAGTCATGAGTTAGATAAATCACTTCTGAAGTGTTTGGTGTGAGAACTTACCATGTCTCATCAGGGGTTAAACGTGTCCTAGGTCCCAAGGAGAGGGAGGGCACCTTATGGCCAAAATTAAGCAGGGAAAGTTGTAGCCCTTAGGATGTCTGCAAATTTATCAAGCCAATAAGTAAAAAGAGAGAGAGAGATGTTAGAGAGAAGATGTGCAGCAGTGAGTGGAAATTGTTGATAAAAGTTTGGAAGAACTGGGCCAGTGAGGTGGCTCAGCAGGCAAAGGTGCTTGCTGCACAGCCCTGGTAACCTGAGTTTGATCCCTGGAACCCAGCTAAAGGTAAAGGAAGAGAACTGACTCTACAAAGCTGTCCATGTGTTACAACACCACACACACATACAGAGAGAGAGAGAGAGAGAGAGAGAGAGAGAGAGAGAGAGAACGTTGAAGACTGACTCCTGCCTAGGGCAGAAACTGACGGGGGCAGGAGGAATTAGGCAACCTGTGCCACTGATGACCGTGAAGCTGAAAAGCAGGAACGCAGAGGGGAGTGTCTGAGAACTACTGGTAAAACTCTTTTACTGGTAGAAATATGCTCCATTCCATTTTCTACAATGGAAATAATTTAGGGAAACATATTGCTGTAGAGTCACAGAGAAATGTTGTTCCTCTATGTCCCTCAAACCACCTCTACTCCCAGAGGATGCTTTTTCTTATTTCACTGAGAAATTATAGCTCCAGTAAAGAATGTCTACAAAATCCAGCCCATCCAGCCACCTTCAGAGTTCATGTACATACACCGTACCTTCTGTCTTTGACAAGGGATAAATTGTA
Source organism: Eospalax fontanierii (assembly GCA_035773235.1). Taxonomy (NCBI): domain Eukaryota; kingdom Metazoa; phylum Chordata; class Mammalia; order Rodentia; family Spalacidae; genus Eospalax; species Eospalax fontanierii. The sequence continues at coordinate 26,687,651 of CM069543.1, read as the reverse complement.
CACGCCCGGCTCTGACACAAACCCTTTCACCATGGTCTAGGTTGCTTTCCATCCTGTCTGCTTTATGATGTTTTTATAATAACCTTCCTCCTTTTCTACTGTCCTCAAAATGTCCCCCTTTCTGATGGATTTTCTCACCAACACAAAAACTTACTATAATTTATACCCCAGTATATACATTTGTTATAATGTACCAAAGTCTATTTCATTAATTGATTCATCTGGTCATTTATTTTTGGTTTTTGAGACAGGGTAGCACGTAACCCATACTGACCTCAGACTTACTGCATAGATGAGGATGACCTCTACTCTTTTTCTTTTGAAATAAGTTCTCACTATGCAGCCCTGGCTGGCCTATAGCCCAGGCTGGGCTTGAACTTGTAGAAATCCACCTGCCTTAGCCTCCAGAGTGCTGGGATTAAAGACTTGAGCTGCCACAATTGGTCTGACCTTGAACTTTTGATCCTTCTGTCTTTGCCTTCCAGTGCAGGATGTGTGTGTACCAGCTGGGTGTGTACCAGGCTATCCCACTGTATTTCTTTATTTAAATTTATTATTACTATTATTATTTTGTACACGTATGTGATGTGTGTGTGTGTGTGTGTGCATGTGTGCAGATTCACAAATACAGAGCAAGTGAGAAGTTCAGAGGGCACCTGTCAAGAGTCAGTTCTCTCCTTCCACCATGGGTTCAAGAGATCAAACTCAGATCATCAGGCTTGGGTGGTGAGTACTTTTAATCACTGAGCCATCTGGATGGCCCCAATTCCACTTTGCCTGCATGTATGTAAGCATATCTGTCATGCAGTGCCCGCAGAGGCCAGAAGAGGGTATCAGGTCCCCTGCAACTGGAGTTTTGTGAGCCACCATGTGAGTGCTGGGACCTGAACCAGCGTCCTCTGTGGGAGCAGCCAGTGCTCTTAACCACTGAACCACCTCTGCAGCCTCCAAGTCCACTTTAGAAACAAATAAAAAGCATGCTTCCTTACAAATAAAAAGCATGCTTCCTTACAGCCACCCTTTCATTTTTCTCCTCTCCTTTGTAACAGAATCTTTTTGTTACAAAGATATTTGTTTCTCCAACTGCTCTTTCTCTCCTGTCTTCTTTTGTACCTACTTCAACCAGCCTTTTGCCTCCATCATTCTATGGAGGCCTCTCTCATCAAGGTTGCCAGTGACTTCCAAGCTCCTAAAACCAGTGGTCATTTCTCTTGACCCCTGAGTAGCAAGAGACTCACTGTTCTTTCTTATTTAATTTCTTTTTCTTTTTGTGGTGTTAGGGTCTGACTCCAGGACCTTGCACATGCTAGGCTCTACCATTGAACTAAACTCCCAACCCGCTTTTCTGCCTGCTTTACTTCGTCTCCCTCCATCCCTCCTTTCCTCCCTCCCTCCCTCTCCCTCACTTCCTTTCTCCCTCCTTCTTCCTTTCCTTCTTGTCTTCCCATCCTTCTTATCTTCCTTTCCTTATTTCGTTTGCTTGAACCAGCATTTGTGTTTATTAATCTTATAAGCAACTATTAAGCATGAGAATAAAAAAAGGAAATGTTACTAGAACATTTCATACATATTTCAACATACCCTTTTAGTTTCTGCTGTTGTTTGTGTGCCATCACCAGGGTTTGAACCCAGGACCTCATTTGCATACTGATCACATACTCTTCCACTAAGCTACATCTTCCAGCACTTTTTGTTTTGTTTTGTTTTGTTTTGTTGAGAGGACTTTTTATGTTGCTCAGGGTAGCCTGGGTTCAGCTGAGCCTTCTGCTTCTGCCTGAAAGGTGGTTGAGAGTACAGAAATGTTCCACCACATGTGACTTGACTCAGTATTTTTTTTAAGATTTATTTTTTTAAATTACGTTAAATTGGGGCTGGAGAGATGGCTCGGCAGTTAAGAGCATTGGCCGCTCTTGCAGAGGACCGCAGTTTCATCCCCAGCATTCATATAGTGGCTGACAAATTGTTTATCACTCCAGTTCCAGGAGAATCCGATGCTCTCTTCTGACCTCCCAAGGCTGTGCATGACTCCGGTGTACCCACACACATGCAGGCGACACACTCATACACGTCAATGAAAATAAATTTTCAAATTATTTCAAATTACGTATAAGGATGTGTGTGTGTGTGTGTGTGTGTGTGTGTGTGTGAGACTATGTGTGGGTATGTGTACATGAGTGCAGGTGCCTGGAGAGGCCAGAGGTGTGGGCACTGGGCACTGAACGCAGGTCCTCTGGAAGAGCAGAATGCTACGTGCTGAGCCATCGCCAGCCCCTGATTCAGTATTCTTGGAGTTCTTCGTTCTCACGTCTGTTCAGGCACTGTGCTTTCCTCGCTTTCCTTCCAAGTCATTGGCTGCTCTTTCTCTTTGTTCCTCTTTTCCTCAACCTCTTTATGCTTTTCTGTAATCATCGTCTATGTAATTAATATATAATATTTCTGTAATCGAGTTTTAAAAAATATTTTCTTTATTTTAAAATTTTGTTTGTGTGAGTGTGTTGCCTGCGTGTATGTAAGTGCACCCGTGTCAGGCAATGCCCTTGGAGGTCAGAAGAGAGCATCAGCTTCCCCTGGAACTGGAGTTATACAAATGGCTGTTAGCAGCCAAGTGGGTGCTGGGAATGGAACCCCGGGTCTTCTGCAAGAGCAGCCAGTGCTTTTAACCACTGAACTATCTCTCCAGCTCCTATTATGGAGTTTTTGAAAAAAGAAGGGTGCAAGGCTGGAAAGGTGCAGAGAGAACTACTCACACAACAGACCTCAGAGCATCCCTTCCCACTCAAAGAAACAGGCCACACTGAAAATGAATGAGAAGTATGCAGAGCTGGAGCGATTCCATCAGGGTGGGAGGGAAAGGGCCTTACTCAACAAAAGCTGAGCTTTGCCTGTGTTGTCCAGGATGGGGTCTGTTCACATGTCCCAGGCTGAGTCAAGAAGAGTTGGGCTTTCCCTAAAGAAAGCGGGCAGCTCTGAGACCTCAGAGTTCCACTTCCTAAATCCTTAGTCTCTGAGATTTTCTTTGAAACAGAGAGGGAAAAATTGCAAGATGTTTTTGCTTCACAAACTTGGATGTCTGGGGTATGTAATATCTGCTCTAAAAAAAGGCTATGTGTAATGAAACATAATGAAAAAAAAAATTGGCCTTGACTCGAGAGCTTGAGCTAGTCACTAAACAGATCAACATTGTTGTACTTTGCAGGGCCAGTCTTTTCTTACCTTGTTCCTTTACCTCTCTTCTCCAGGAGAAGCACTAATCTCAATATTCTTATCTCCTCCCCTCTCTTGAAACAGCCTCACATAGTCCAGACTGGCCTGGAAACTCACTATGTAGCAGAGGCTGGCCTTGACATCCTGGTCCTCTTGCATCTGCTTCCCAAGTGCTGAGATCACAGGCATGTGCCACCACGCCTGATAACGCTTTTCATGGTGTTGTTGGAGACGGATATTTCTTAATGTGTTAGTTCTTTCTAAAACTTCCTAAAATTGTCTCTTATCTTTTTTAAAAATGTAGCCTCACTCTGTTGCCCAGATCAGGTCTAAATCCTGGGTTTAAGGTGATCCTTCTGCCTTAGCCTCCAGAATAACTTGGACTACAAGTTTGAGTCACCACTGGTCCTTCGTCTTAGATCTTGAGATGCTTCCTGTAAGCTGCTCTGCAATTCACTGTTGTGATTCTAAGATTCATATTGTTGGTTGGAACAGTCGTTTGCTAATTCTCACTGTTACATAATATTCTATTGTGTTACTATACCGTAGGCATCCTGTTGTCAATGGATCTTTGGATTGTTGCTGCTAAGAACTTTGTTGAACATGTCTCTTAAAAACAGGTAAGACTTTTTCTAAAGCAGTAGTTTTGGTGCATTTTTCACTGCAACCCAGGTAACAATTACATTTTATCCAGTTAATTCATGACCTAGGCAGCCGCCATACACTTTCATGCTATAAACTTATTACCAAAAGCAGTGATTACTTAGTTTAGTTTCAAATGTTGAGATGCCTGGAGATTAAAATTGGTGGCTTTTCTACATGTTATACCTGCATCTGAAATGTCCTTCACAGGCTCATGTTTTGGATATTCAGTCTCCAGCTTGTGGTGATCATGCAGGAGGGAGAGTAGGCGGGCCTTTGAAGGTTTTACCCTCTCCCGGTTCTGGTTTAAGCCTCCTCGCTCCTCATGCTCCGATAGCCACAGATAAAGCTGCTCCACTTGCTAGCCTCCCCTGTCATGTTGGACCTAAATCACTCTGAAACCATGAACCAAACAAACCTTTCCTCCCCTAGGCTGTTCAGATCAAGTTCCTGTCACTGTGACTCTAAAGGAACTAATACACAATCTGAAAGACAGAAAGATGTAAAGAGATAGAGAGAATACACTTTTTCGTTGTTGACTTCTAGATCAATTACATTGTGGCTGCAGAAAATATTCCATATAGGACTGGGGAGATGGCTCAACTGGTAAAGAGCTAGCTGTCCAGGCTTGAGGATCTGAGTTCAGGTCTTCTGCACCCATGTAAAAAGTCGGGCATAAACGAACTCACTGTAATCTCAGTGGTAGGCAGGCTGAGACAAGAGAATCCTGAAGGCTTAGTGGGCAGTCCAGCCAAATTGGTTAGTTTCAGGTTCAGTGAGAGACTCTGCCTCAAAAAGCAAGACGGAAAGCGATTGAAGAAGACACCTGTGGTGGTTTGAATGAGAAATGTGGCCCGTGGGCTCAGGTCCTTGAACACGTGGCACTGTTTGGGGAAGTTTAGGTGGTGCAGGCTTCCTGGAAGCTGTGCGTCACTGAGGTGGGCTTTGGGGTTCATAGCTTCACCCCACTTCGTGTTTGCTCTTTCCTCTTCATGTTTGTAGCTGAAGATATGATGTCCCAGCCTCCGGCTCCTGCTGCCATGCTTTCCCTGCCAACATCATGGACTCTTCTTCTGGAACTATAAGTCAAACCAAACTCTTTCTTAAGTCTTTTTTTTTTTTTTTGACAGGCTGTAGCCCCAGCTGGCCTGCAACTTAACAGACTGGTCTCCATCTCACAGAGATCCACTTTCCTCTGCCTCCCAAGTGCCGGGATTAAAGACGTGACCCACCATGCCTGGCATAAGTCATTTCTGTTCATAGTGTTTATCACAGCAACAGGCAAGTAACTAATACAACACTCATTGTTAACCTCTGATTTATACAGATAAACACACACACACAGAGTGTGAGAGAGAGAGACACATGTAAGAAAATATTCAAATACTAGCTATTTGAAGTTTGCTTAGACATACTTTATGTCTAAAGAGTCGTAGAGTTTTATAAATATTCCAAGTTATTATTTTTTTATGACAATGGAATCGAACGCAGGGCCTTATGAATTCTGGGAAGTGTTCCACACCTGAGCTACATGTCCAGCCTTCTCTATTTTTCTTTTTGGGGACAGGGCCTAACTGTGTAGCCATAAAATCAGGATATTTTGGCCTCGACCTCCAGAGTGTTGGATTATAGTTGTGTATTACCATTCCCAGATTCTCTTTGTTCTTTTAAATTTATTTTTATGTGTATGAGTGTTTTGCCTCCATATAAGGGTACCTGTGTCATGCAATGTCCACAGAGGCCAGAAGAGGGTGTCAGATTCCCTGGAACTGGAGTTACTTGTCTCCTATGATTTAAACTTGTCTTATGTTTTCTGCATGCTGCTCCCTTCTAGTGGCGAAGGTGGAACCCAGGGCTTCACCCCTGCCAAGAATGCACTCTGCCACCGAGTCACACTCCCAGCCTCTGTATGTCTCTTATAAATACTTTACACTTGAATTTTTAAAAAATTTCATTAATTTATTATAATTGTATGTGTGTGTGTGCACATGCGTGTGTGTGTGTGTGTGTGTGTGCCATGGCACATGTGTGGAGGTCACAGGACAACTTTTGGGAGTCAGTTCTCTCCTCTACCATAGGGTATCACAATGAAACTCAGTCCCATACTTGGATTTTTAACAAAATACAATCTATTTTATCAAGCTAGCTCAACTCACATATATTATTCAATTACTAACATTTCGGCTTGTTTGTGTTTTCTTCCCCCCACCCTCGTTTTTGTTTTCTGATTTATTTTGTTTTTGTGATGGGGTCTCAGTATATTGCCCGGGTGGCTTGTGACTCATTATGTAGACTGGGCTGGTCTTAATCTCCCAGAGACCTCACAGTTAAGCTTGCATAGCAGTACAGCTACACAGGTTGCTGAAAAAGGAGGATCACTGAGCTCACTAGCTTGAGAGCAGCTAAAGCAACACAGGGACCCTGCCTTGAAAATAGAATTTTTGTGCTTGTTTGTTTTTTTGAGACAGAACTCCCTGTAGCCCAGCTGGCCTGTACATTGCTATGTAGACATGGCTGGTCTCAATCTCACAGAGATCCACCTGCCTCTGTTTTCCAAGTGCTGGGATTAAAAGTGTATGCCACCATATCCAACTTTTTTTGGAAATATTTTTATTTATTATTTTTATTTTATGTGTATGAGTGTTTTGCCTGCATGTATGTATCTGTATGTGCAATACTTACAGAGGCCAGAAGAGAGCATCAGATTCCCTGGAATTGGAGTTGCTGACAGACAGTTGTTAGCTGCCATGTGGGTGCTGGGAGCTGAACCTGGTCGTCTACAAAAGCAGTCACTGCCCTTAACCACTGAGACATCTCTCTAGCCCTGTTTGTTATTTCGCATGATTTCTTGTTACGTTTTCTCCCTTCTTACAGTTTGGAAATTGCAGGTTCATTTCTGCTCTCAGTGATTGCTCCTTAAATGGCTTTAACAATATTCGGGGCTGGAGAGATAGCTCAGCCATTAAAAGCACTGGCTGTTCTTGCAGAGGACAGAGGTTTAAAATAGAATCTCATATTGTAGTTCGACCATGCACTCCATGATGTCTTCACATCAGTAAATCCTCCTGAGTGCTTGGATTATAGCTGTGAGCTACTATGCCTGGCTCTCTCAACTTTTTTTCAAAAATAAAATTTAGCTTAAAATTTTCTGTGTGTATATGTGAAGGCATGCATGCTATACATGTGTATAGAGATCGTAGGATAACTCTGTGCAGTCAATTCGCACTTTCAACATTTACGTGGGATCTGGGGATCAAACTCAGGTTACTGGACTGTGTAACAAGCATCATTTCCCTTTGAGTCATTTTGCCAGCCCTCGCTGGACATTTTTTTAAAAGATTTATTTTATTTTAAACTCTGTATATGTGTGTATGTGCATGTGAGTGCAGGTATCCAAAGAAGTCAGAAGAAGGTGTTGGATCCCCTGAGACTGGAGTTACAGGTCGTTATGAGCTGCTCAGTGTGAGTCCTGGAAACTAAACTCAGAAAGAGCACCAAGAGATCTTAACTGCTGAGCCATGTGTCCAGCCCCATCCCTTGACATTTTGAACAATCTTTGTCTTGTGGCTTGCTTATTTGTTCAGTCTTCTGTCCATTGACTTGTTATTTATTCTCTGCTCTTGACATATATTCATTTATGTTCTTCCACTTTATTATACTATTTCTAGCTTTGGATTAACTAAGAATTTTTATGGTATAGGTTTAGGAAGACCTAAGAGAAAAAATTAAATGGAATAGTTACATTAAAAACTAAGGTGATACAAATTTGACCTGATAGGCCTTAACGTACATGATAGAATGCATGAAACCTGGTGGGGGAACAGGTAGGGAGGGGCTCTCAATATGATTAAGACATATGAAATGTACAAAAATTCAGGAAAATATGTACACTGAGGAAAAATAAGATGCTGGTGTCAATGGAGAAATGGATAACCGATAGTCCAGCACAGAGGCACACTCCTGGATCCTCACACTCCTGAGGCTGAAGTTCGAGCATTACTTGATTTTAGCGTAGGCTAAACGTGAGACCTTGTCTCAAAATACACACACAAAAGAAATGATTAACAATTCCTTTTGTTTGCTTGTTTGTTTGAGACAGGTCACATTCTGTAGTCTAGGCAACCCACAAGCATCCTGCCTCAGCCTTCGAGAGCTGAGATTACAAGCATGGGCCACCTTGCCTCAAAAGGTTGACAATTTCTTGGCTATTTAGGTCTGATGGCCATTCTGACAAAATGTACTTAGCGTTACATGGCCTTTTACAGAATTATTACTGAGGGTAATTTTGATTTGTATTTGATGTTATTTGAGTTGCACAAAGCTACAATCTTAGTTTTTTTGGTTTTGTTTTTTTACTTAGATGTACCTAAGTATACTTGTTGGGAAAACTTTGTAGAGTACAATGTAACTCCTAAACAGGTATAAAGCCTTTTAAAAGGCTGATGTGATGTGATTTAAAAGCACAATTCTGTATTGTAACTTCCAGTCCACATCAAGAAATTGAAATCTTAAATGCTGGGTGTAGGGGTGTAGGTCAGTGGAAGAGTACTGCATTATACACACATACACATGCATATACATACATATACATACGCACACACATGCACACACATACAGGCACACACACACAACACTTAATTCTGAATAGAAGGCAGGTTGAAGGGGCTAGGGAGATGGCTCAGTAGGTAAAGGCATTTACTGCCAAGCCTGCTGGCCTGAATTTTACCCTCGGACCCACACGATGGAAGAAGGGAATAGGCTCTCAGGCTCTCATAAGTTGTCCTTTGACCGTCACCGTGTGCCATGGCATGTTTGCGCTCACACACATGCAGAGAAAACAAACAAGTAAAATTTATTTCTTTTTTAAAAGAAGACAGGCTAGGGACCAGAACTAGTATGATTTTTGCTTTGTTTTCTTCTAAATTATTACAGAGGGGCTGGAGAGATGGCTCATCAGTTAGCAGCATTGGCTGCTCTTCCAGAGGACCCACGTTCGATCCCCAGCACCTACATGGTGGCTAACAACTGTTCATAACTCCAATTTCAGGGGATCTGACATCCTCTTCTGACCTCTGGGTTTGTATCATATGAGTGCAGGCAAAAGATTCATACACAGAAAATAAAAATAATTTTTAAAAACTATTACAAAATTGGGACTGGAGAGATGGCTGAAAGGTTAAGAGAACTGGCTGCCTTTGCAGGGTTCAGTTCCCAGCAACCACATGGCAGCTAATAACCATCTGTAAACTCCAGTTCCAGGGGATCCAATGCACTCTTGGGACTGCCATCGGAACTGCATGCACATGGTGCACTTGTATGCATGTGGGCAAAAACACTTATACACCATAGATAAAAACAAATCAATTAATTAAAAAATCATATCATTAATAATGTTAATGTGTAGAAACTACTATCAGGCAAGCCTCAGTCATCCTCCTGGGGTTACAGGTGTGCAGGTCATGAGGCCCAGCTTTTTTAAACATAGGTGTTAGGAACTTGAACTCAGGTTCTCAGGCTTGTGCAGCAACTGCTCTTATCTACTGAGACATCTCTCTAGCCCCATTGATATAATCTAAAAGAGGTAATTGAGGCCAAGCTTTGTTGAGCATTGTGGTGCACATGTGCAATACTAGAACTTGGGAGGTTAAGGTAGAGGGATTGTCATTCGATTGAGCCCAACATGGGCTACCTAATGAGTTCTGGATCAGCCTGAGCTACAGAGTTAAACCCTGTCTAAAACAAACAAAACAACACAACTAATAAATTATGCAAATAAATAAAAATTGTGTTTATGTAACTTCTCCATGGAAGGAAATATAAATGAAAAAATGAGCCTTTCAGCGATCATCCATGAAGAGGGGGCAGAAAGATTGTGAAGAGTCAGAAGGAGCAGATATCTGCAGTGAAACGTATTTGCCGGACATGACAGCATAATTAACACTCATGACCTCACAGCAGCTGTGACTGTAATCACAAGATCTGCACAAGATCAAGGCAACAAAAATCCCATCATGGATGGGACAGATGTGGTGAAATCTTATCCCTCTCTGAGGAGCTATCGGCAATTGACAGATGCTGAGGGAGGGAGTCAAATAGTCCCACACCCATGCACAGGCAGTGCACTAAATGGACTCCACGTTTATTGGGTATTGAAAATGGTCTCAAGACGTTGGGAAGGAAAATAGCAAGGAGGTAGAGGGGGAGTTGGAAGGGAGAGGATGGGGTAGATTTGATCCTAACGCATTAAGTGCATATGTGAATAATAAATGAAATATTTAAGAAAAAGAAATAAAGAAAATCAAGAACAGTGGCAGATGTATCAGAGGGAATTAAGAGGGAAAAGAGCCTTTGTTGGTTCAGCTGCTAAGATTTTCAGCTTTTATTCCTGCAGGAAAGTGTAGCCCAACGGTACAGTGTGTAAAATACACACACGCTGCAGGGAGCCCAGTGGATGAGAACCCAAAGAAAGTGAGTCCAATTATCTAGCCACCTACACTTGCCATTCCATACCAGAAAGGGTAGAATTCTGACTCACCAAGATTTTCTCTAATATCGCTTTGTGAATGTTTCTCTGACCCCTCAAGCATCAGGCGGGTCTCTTGACTGCTGATGACAGAAGCCCAACTCCAGCTCCCCACCACTCCTTTAGCCTGTTCCCCTCTCTGTCTTCTCTGTCTTAGGAAATGGTAATTCTGTCTTTCTAGGTGTCCAGGCCACAATTCCTTCTTTTTTATCCAATTTCCAGTCTCTCTCACTCTTTTATCCAATAGCCCATTCGAAGGCAAATCGTGTTGTAGTTCTTTCAGATTTGGTCATTTCTCAGTCCTTGTGCTGCTCACAAGCTGTGAACATCTCGTGATGGTTTGCAGCTGGTTGCTAGGTTTCTCTCTTAGCCACTTAGAGTCAGTTCCCTGCACAGCAGCTAGTTGATTTCACTCTTCCAGCAATCAGATCACTTTGCTTAGAGTAAAGCCAGAGTCCTAAAAATAGTCTGTTTATAGGGCCCTCTGATAATCTGATTCTGTTTTCCCTCAGACTTCATATATTAGTATTTTTTGTCTTGCTCACTCCATTTTAACCATACCACTTGTCTCTTTGGTGTTCCTTGAATATATCTGGCACATTTGTGCTTCAAAACCTTTGTACTTATTCTCTCCACCTGGACTGTTCTTTGACACACACACACACATATGTATATTTATATAGCATTAGCCTTTCTCCATATATATGCATATATATACACACATATATGTTGAAATTGTTATTTTAATTAAGTTAAATTAAAATCATCCTTCTGGGGCTGAAGAAATGGCTCAGCCATTAACAGCACTAGCTGCTCTTGCAGAGGACCTGGTTCAGTTCTCAGCAGTCACCTGGTGACTAACAACTGTCCATCACTCCATTTCCAGAGGATCTGATACCCTCTTCTGGCCTCCGTGGGCATTGTACACATGTAGTGCACTTACATATACACAGGAAAAACACACATACACATAAAATATAAATGAATTAATTACATTTTAAAAAGATTTTCTTTCCACGATTCCTTCGTTTCTAAGTTGATTAAATTCCTAGATGTTCTGTTCCCTCCCTTCCTCTCCCCTTTCTATTTTCTTTCTTTTTAAAAAAATAATTATTTTTATGTGTATGTGCATGCTTGAGTAAGTGTTTTCCACATCTGCCTACAGAGGCCAGAAAAGGGCATTGGATCCCCAGTAATTTCTAGAGTTAAAGGCAATTATGAGCTGCCCCGTGTGGGTACTGGGAAACAAACTTGGGTCCTCTGCAAGAGCAGCAAGTGCTCTTAACCACTAAGCCATCTTTCCATCTTCTCTTTTCTTTATGCTGGCGATAGAACCCAGGAGTGTGCACACGCTAGGCAAGTATTTTAGCTACATCTCAATCATCTTTTTGTGTTGTGGAAAAATATATACAATATGAGCTTAATGATTTTAACCATTTTGGATGTATAATTTGGTGGCACTAAGTATGTTCATTGTATTGCTTAACTCTACCACACAGTTCCAAAGCCCTTTCACAGCCCTAACTAGAAAGTATACCACAAGCAGTGACCCCTCAGTCCCCTCTTCCAGATCCTCACACCCTCTATTCTACTTTCTGTGTCTATGAATTTGACTGCTCTAGGTACCTCACATAAGTACCTCACATAAGTGAGATTGTATGGTATTTGTCCTTTGAAACCAGGGACAAAAGGCAAACTCTGGGCTCTTAACCTGTTACCCATTAAAAGCACAATGTGTGTTTTGTCTGCCTACCTTCTTGGAACTTTGTCTTAAAACACAGAATAGGTCACAAGGTAGATTGTTTACTAAGAGTCCTTTAAGACTAAACCAAGTTAAAATGAGTGGGGTTAAGATCGCCACAAAAATGACAAACAGAAACAAAAGAGCACTGTTATATTTGGGGTGATGGGGATGACAAAACTCAGGCAACGAACCCCCAAACAAACTTCAAAGCCCAGCTTCACTTGACCTTAGTTAACTTAAAAACCATCATTTTGGAAGGACAGGTAGCTGAGCAGTACAGTATGTTCCGACGTACTTCCTGCAGATAACACCTCTGGAGTGTGGGGTGTGACAAGTGCCTATATTGCTTTACAGAGATTTGAAGGCCACTTTTGCTAAAAACACCAAATCCTTACTAGAACCTAAAGATATCAGACAGATAATAAAATGGGCTAAAGGCTCAGCATCTCTCGTCTTTTATTTTCTTTGAGATGATGTCTCTTGTAGCCCAGGCTGGCCTTGATCTTCTGCTTTCCTTTTTGGTGTGCTGGGATTACAGGTGTACTCCACCACATGCAGCTGACGTCTGTGTTCATGAGGGTATCTATCCTTTTTTGCCTCACACTTTGATTCCTCTTAACCCAGCTCTGCAATAAACAATGTTAACTGATGGGAAAAATGTATTGTGTAAGGCAATAATCCAGGGTTAACTTGGTCTATTGCCCATTGGAATGGATATGCATTTCTTCCACTCTGCCCTTGTGCTTCTGTGGCAACCCAAGCTGAAAATCATTCAGTGCTATCATAAGGCCAAAAGCTTGTGCAAGGTGATGGTATTAGCTGTAATTCTCCATTTCCTGAGTGGCGTTAACTGTTAGCTCAGGTGTAAGCCAGGATGCTTGCGCGAAGAATGCCCTTTGAAACTGCCCATGGCTAATGGACAATTACCAACCTTTAGTCTTGCTCAGAAAGCAATAAATACCCACTGCTTTCTTTGTTCAAGCAGGCCAGGCTGATCACCTCTGGTCAGTGCTAGCTCCCTTCAGCTCAAATGAGCTGGCTCCAGGTCAGATCACATGAAGGAGTCTTGCCTGTCTTATTTGCAATGTATGGCTTGGTCTTATTTCTATTGTTTGCATGCCATAAGATCCTATATGCTATTACTTTTATTACTGGCTTATTTCACATAACAGTGCTTTCAAGATCCATCTTGTAGTAGGTGTCAGAACTTCATCTCTTTTTTACGATTAAGTACCATTCCATTATACAGATACAGTATGTATTGTGAATTCTTTGTGTGTGTGTGTGTGTGTGTGTGTGTTGGTACTGGGGACTGAATGCAGGGCCTCACTCATGTAGGTAACATTCTACCACTGAGTTTTATTATATTTCCAGGCTGTGTTTGTTTGATTGAATTTTTACATTTATTTATTAATTATTGTGTATATATGTTTGTATGTGCACACTCTCATGTACATATGTGGAAGCTGAGGATGACATGCAGGAGTCAGTTCTTTTCTTCTACCCTGTGGGCTCTGGGGATCAAACTCAGGTAGTCAGGTGTGGCAGCAAGGGCCTTTATATGCTAAGCCATCTTGCTGGCCTGGTAATCTTCTTCCTTTCTTTTTTACAGCTATTCTAATAGGTGTAAAGTAGTATTTCATTTTCATCTGGTTATCATTCTCTTAATGACTAATAATGTACATCTTTTCATATGCTTGCTTTATATCTTATTTGAAGAAATGTGTGTCCAAACCCTTTGCCAGTGCTGGGTCCATGTGCATATCCACCCCACACATGCACGATACACACACAAAATAAGTAAATAAATAAAGTTAAAGATTCCTTTATAATTTTTAATTAAGTTCCTTCTTTGTGTGTTTGCTTTGACTCTGGGGAATTATTTATATATTCCAGACATTATTCCCTCATTGAATATGTATGTTTTGCAAATCTTTTATCCCACTCCATGGTCTGCCTTTTAATTCTCTTGATAGTGTCAGGTGATTAAGTTCCCTTCTGTCCTGCACACAAAACACACATGCATACAATAAATAAATAAGTAAATATTTATGTATTTTTCTCTTGTTGTCTATTACATTACCTACAGCTGTACTGTTTTTCTCATTTCCAAAATGATTTCCTACTGTCTGCTGTTAGATTTTTTTGCCATTGTTACAAATAACTGAAACAGTTAAAAATGTTTAAATTTATACATACCAGTGTTTTGTTGGCATGTTTATAAGTGCACCATGTGTGTGAAATACATGTGAAGGCCAGAACAGGGCATTGGATTCCCTAGAACTGGAGCTACAGGTGGTTGTTAGCTGCCATGTGGGTGCTGGGAACCAAACCCAGGTCCTCTACAAGAGCAGCCAGTTCTCTTAACCACTGAGCCATCTCTGTAGCCCAATCTGAAACAGCTTAAAGGAGACAAGTTTATTTTGACTCATGGTTTTAGTTCATGATCGTTAGCTTTTAGGTCTGTCCCAAGGTAGAGACTTCATGGCACAAAAAGCATGGTGTTACAGACCTCCTTACCACATGGTAGCCAGGAAAGCAGACATCAAGAGACAGAAAGGGGCTGAGGACACACCTCAGTGACCTCCTTTCTCCGCCAGGCTCATCTCTTAATTGTGCCATCATATTCTGAACCCATCAAGGGATTAAGCCATTGACTTGGTCACAGCCATTACAGTCCATCATCTATGAGTGATGTGGTCCACCATCTGGGGAACAAGCCTTCAACGTATGAGCCTCTTTTGAGACTATTGCATATCCAACTACAACATTTTTCTTGGCTTTTAAGTTTAGGAGTTTATTATTATTATTATTATTATTATTATTATTATTATTAACTATGTAGCTCTTGCTGGCCTAGAAGTCACTATGCAAACCAGGCTGGCTCAGAAGTCATAGGGATCCACTGCCTTTGCCTCCCAAGTGCTGAGATTAAAGATGTATACCACCATGCCCAGTGGTTCTGAAATTTAAAAAAATATTTATCACTTGTTGGGAGGTGGATGGGTGGGTGTATATGGGTGTGTATACATGTGGTATGCACGTGCCTGTGGAGTCAGTTCTCTCTGAGCCATCTTGCTGGCCAATTTTGAATTTTGATGGGAGGCCTGAGCACTCTTTTCTCAAAGAGCAGTTCTCATGTGGTGGGGCAAATTCAAAGAACACGATCGAGGTGTAATGACCTTGTTTCAGACATACTGTATCACTTCCATATCTTCTTTGTCACAAAGACAAGCCCTTATTCCCTGAGGGAGACACTAAACATGGGCAGCAAGGATCACTGGAGTCCAAAAGCAAGGGCCACTGAGGGCCAGATTAAAGGATTTCTGCCTTATGTGTCCAATCCCAGTGGCTAGAAGAACATCTAGTGTAATATATTAAAAATATTTGATGTGGACTGGGGATGAAGCTCAGTTGACAGAGTGCTTGCCTAGCATGTATGAGGCCCAGGATTTGATCCCCAGCACTATATAAACAGGGCATGATAGCCTGCTCCTGTGATTTTAGCATTTGAGAAGTAGAGGCATAAGGATCAGAAGTTCAGGGTCATCCTTAGCTACAAAATTATTTTGGGGACAGCCTGGGCTACATGAGACTCTGTCTAAAAAAAGAAAAGGATGGATCAATGACTCAAAGGTTATTGGGAACCTTGTAGAATTAAAGGAAGAGCAAAGCAATGAAGGCTCAGGAAAGGAAGGATTGGCTGGACCGGAACTTATATTGTTTTCCATCTCATTTTGCTTCTCTAAGTATATCCTGGATACCTGGGTTCACATGCTCAATATTTTATAATGGAAGGGCAAGGGCTTCCGCTTTTCTCATTGTGGTTTGCAAAACTTCAGGACAAGACTCTCTCAGGCTATTCCCTTGAACCAACTGGTCGGGGAGTTAAGGTACCGTGTCAGGCAACTACACTTGTTATTTTAAGCAGATGGAATGGGCATGGACAGATAGAAATAGCACAGTCTTGCTTCCAGGTGAGGTACTCGCCATCTGTATTTTCCCACCATACTGTATTTCCACACTGTACAACATACACACTACTGTCCATTTATTTTCACATCTGTCTTCAATGCTAGACTAGATTTTCTTATACCAGAGTATGAGCACAGTTCCCACATTTCTTTCTTTCTTTCTTTCTTTCTTTCTTTCTTTCTTTCTTTCTTTCTTTCTTTCTTTCTTTCTTTCTTCTTTTTTGGTCTTTTTGAGACAGGGTCTCCCTGTAGTCCCAACTGGCCTAGAATTGATATATAGACCAGGCTGACCTTGAACTTACCGAGATCTGCCCGATTCTGCCTCCGAAGCACTGGGATTAAAGGCGTGTGCCATCATGCCCAGTTTAGGTACCACGTTTTTATAAATCCGAATGTCATAGGTTGTGTAGTCAAGGAGACCTGAGCTTGTATTTTCCTTTACTTTCCTTACAGCTTCCTCACCTTTTAAGTGGACCTAATAACGGCCACTTCGTGGGAAAGCACGTAACACCACTGCTGACTCGTAGAACAGCGAACGCAGTTACTGCCCTTCCAACTAGGGAAGTGTTTGGCACAGCTGAACCCCTCAATCCCTTCTGAGTGAATGAGTGAATAAATGAAGGGTGCACTTGTAAATAAGGATAACAGTGGGGTAAAGATTGAGGGGTAAGAAGCAAACTGTTGTTGGGCATGGTAGTGCACACACATCTGTAATACCCAGGCAGCAAGATCAGGAGTTCAAGGCCAGTCTATACTACATAGTAAGTTCAAATCCAGTCTGTGCTACATGAAACTGTTTCAAAAAAACCAAAAAAAAAAAAAAAAAAAAAAAAAAAAGGAAGGAAGGGAGCTGGAGAGACAGCTCAGGGATTAAGAACACATACTGCTCTAGCGGAAGACCCCAGGTCCTGAGTTTGATCCCCAGCCCCCATTTCAGGTGGTTCACAATTGTCTATAACTCCAGCTCCACGGAGATCAAATGCCTCTGGCCTCCATGGGCATCTGCAGGCATTGGTGCATGCCCACACAGACACATATGCACACACATAAAAATAGATCTTAAAAAAATAATTTAAAAAAGAAAGGAGGGGGATATTGTAAGTTGATATTTTTTCCTGAGTTAAATTCCAAGTTGAGAGTATTAAATTAGAGAAGCCTCTAGCCACTAGGTCAGGATTGGTAGTGGTGGAAGGAAGGAAGGGAGGGAAGGAAGTGTGTGTGTCGGGGGAGAAGGCCAATATCTATAGCACTCCTAGATCCTCAAAAGGCTTTGATTGCAGTTTTCCTAGTCCTCCACAGTCCCAGCTTCCCTTAAAGTAACTACCTAGCAGATGTATTGGATGGAACTGAAAGGGTGTTAAATGGGTGGATCCCCGAGGCAACATCTTGTAAACACTCCCTATGAGTCAGCTATAAATTCAATTCAAATCCCCAGTCTCCTCGGCTTCTCTGCTTATCATGGTTACCACCAAAATGACTGCTGCCTTTAGAAAGCCCAATAGGAAACAGGTAAATGTCTCAAAACCAGGTTTGGTTTTTCCTATAGTACTTATAAAACTGCAATTACTGCAGCAGGGAATATTTGTAATTGTATTAGGATTGGTATACCTTGTTTAATCTTTAAAATATAGTAACAGCTTGTGAACATGTCTTCAGTTTTATTTTAAGAATGTTATCTCATTATATTGTGGCCATTCGAATGAGGAACAGGAAGCATGAAGCGTTAGGTTTAATTCCACACCTTCAAGAAAGGTAGTATAATAATTAGTCTCTCCATGCTGTTTTGCTGGTTATTTATTTAATGAACAGAGGCCTAGTTTGTCTATACAGGTTTCTGATTTCTTCTATGGAGAAATAGATTAGCCAAGGAAAATGGTTACCATATTCGTTCACTCATTCTAGTCAGTGGCAATGTTGATAGTTGTGTAGCTTTTCATTTTCATTTTCATTTGTGTGGTTTTTATTTTGTCTTGATTTCCGTTTTGCTTTTTTTTCCCTCAGTAGTGTTGCATCTGGTTTTTTATGTGAGTTCCAGGGACTGAATTCAGGTTTCAAAGCTTTATGGCTATTGCTTTTATTCATTGAGCCATCTTCCCTCTGGGACTCTTATCTTTTACTTGGATGATGAAGAAATGGGAAACTTACAAGACTAAAGTCCCAAACAACTAGTTCCCGTCTTTTTAATTTTTGTACTGGTGTGTTGTGACTTTGGAAAATAGCAATTGCAATAACCACCACTTACTGAGTGTTTATCTGCCTTGCCTTTATGTTCCATTTAATTATCAGTTCAATGCTTAAGTAGATATTATTATCTCTGGTTTATGGATGAGAAGATTGGGATATGAAAAGGTTAAATACACTTTTGCCAAGTACACTTGAAAATTTATAGTCTAGTCATTTGTTTTATAGAATATGGAAGTTACTAGCTCTCAGATAATAGGATAGCTCAAGTGGAATTACTAACTCTAGTTGCATTCAATTTTATCTTGCTTTAAAAATAGTTAAGAAAGCCAAGAAATAAACATACTTATTTTATCAGGTACTACAGAAACTGGCATGCTGCTGCTGTTCCATTTTGGGGGTATAGTTTCAAAAGCGGACGTTTGGTTTGCTGGAGTTAAAAGATAGAACTAAGGTGGGGGCTGGGATGATAGCTTAGCAGGTAAAGACCTTGTTCCACAAGCATGAGGACTGGATCCTCAGAATCATGGTAAATGCTGGGTCAGTGTGGCGCCTGCCTGTGATTCCAGGCTCAGAATGTAGAGACAGAAGATCCTAGAAGCAAGCTGCCTTGCCAGCAGTACTAGGAAACTCTGGGTTCAATTAATAGACTCTTCTTCAATGAACAAAGTGGTGAGTGATTGAGGAAGACTCCTAACATCAGCCTTAGGCCTCTACATGTATGCATTCACATGTGCCCATGAACATGCAATCACACATACATGGTGTACATACAGAGCACACACAGGCACATGAAAAATATTAAAGAAGTAAAAGACTGGTAGAAATAATGTCTGAACTCTGGAGCCACCAGTTCTGTCTTTACAATTGTATCAGGTCTAAGCTCTAACTAACTCTGCACAAGGGCCAAAAGTTGGTAACAGGAGTGTGTACCTCCCAGTAATGTCTTTTCCTAAGACGATGCTAGTGTCTTGGAATCAGGAGAGAGGGCTAAGGGAAAGTGGTGAGGCCGAATCTAATCTTAGAACCCCAATAGGTGGAGAGGCCATAGCTTTTATGCCTGAGTATCTTTGAGATTCTTACTGTGGTAAAGAGCCTAATGAGGTATGCTGTCATTGTCTCATTATGAGCCTCCATTTTTCCAAAGCAACAGGTTTTGACCATTAGCTGGGACTCTCAGTGGAGTGCTCTCTTCCTGGAATGGTGCCGCCAATATGACTTTTGATAGGTGGAGATGTTCTTCATCTGCAATGTCAAGGACTATAGCTCTCACTGCACTTGAAATGCGTCCATGTGACTGAGAAACTGGAACTGTTTACATGTAACTAGTCACATGTGGCTAGTAGCTCTCCTGGCCCCCAGAATTAGACACTATAATCCTAGAACATAAACGAGGGCCCTGATTGTCTAAGGAAGCCCCAGTGCCAGCTGCTCAGGTAAAAGTGATGGTGTTCACTGTGGATCTGACCTTGCTGATGAGTTCTACCTCTGTATCTGGAGTTGGCTTGGCCTCTCAGGGGACTCCCTCCCTTGTTTTCTTTTGCTGAGCAATGGGACTCATGTGGTTGGCTTAAATATCTTTGGCAGTTAGGGGCATGATTTTCTGTGACTTAACCCTTTGTGTGTTTAGAGGAGTTCCCCTCCCAGACAGTGACCTGAATCCATGCTAAGGATATGCAGTATAGACCACAGAACACTTTGAATTGCTAACTGAACTGACTGTAAATAAAACTGCCTCTGGAGAGGACACTGCTGCCCACTGTGTCACGCTTCTTCTGTGTGAGGTTCTAAAGTGTGAGCAGCGAAGTGGCAGGAGCCAGAGCAAAGGTGGTATGGAATTCACACAATGGGGTATCACTTATGTAAGTGCTTGAGCACTCGTGAGAATTAGAATTAGCCTTTTCTCTAGTTAGAATTAGCTATTTAAGCGAGATGTTAAAGTGTAAGCTCTTTTGCCAAACAAACTGAGGTGCTTGGGGCCAGCGAAAGAGAGGGGGATAACCCAGAAATAATGCTGGAGGGTCAGAGCTAATGATGTAAGATATTCTCCTCAGGCCTGTTGCTCTGAGATCGTGTAGCTCATCACTTGGTACAGCATTGTTAAGTTGGCATAAATTATAGATTCCCATATAAATGTCTTTAAAGATATAAATTTGAACTTTTAAATGACAGTATACCCATTTACCTTCATGTGAAAGTTAGTAGTTCTCAGGAAATCAATAATATGCAAATGTTTTATATAAGTAAAAATATATAATAACTTATAGCCAGGAAGCCAATACCAGGCTTGTTTTTCATCATTTATTCAAAAGACATTGGACTATGGAAAGTCCTGAAGTTACAGAGAAAATTAAGATAAACTATGGCTTCCCAATTGTGTGTGTGTGTGTGTGTGTGTGTGCGCGCCCACTCGTGTGCATGCACACATGCGCCCATGTGCGTGCCCTGAGGACTGAACCCAGGGAAATGTACATGCTAAGCACAATGAGCTGTACCTTCAGCCCCACTCTGACTGTTTTTACTATAATTATGCCCGTCTTTTCTGAAATTCCAAATAAATAGAACCATATACTGTATGTTCTGGTGTCATCTATTTTCAAATTGGTAAGTCACTCTCAGGCTTTAAAATGGAAAAAGTACTATTTTAAACCTTTTGGGCATTCAGTAAAATCATCTTCTCATCCTTGGAATTGCATCACTCCTAATCACCTACTTTTTCACGTTTTATTAGTCATTTTTAATAGGGGGTGAGGTATTCATGGTACTTTAAGTACTCTGTTTTAAAAGTTACACAAAGAATCTTGTGCCAGCCCAGGTAAAACAATCTAAAATCAATTTTATAATAACTAGAGTTCCTTTTAGATTCTGATTCCAAATGTCAAAGTGTGACATTTTACCTGTGACGTCAGTAACCTTTAAGCCATATCTAGTTCAAGTTCTAGCACCTATGATGTTTCTTCACTGAGCAAATACGCATTGAACAAATATGAAAATATAACTATGAATCAAGCAAAACCAAGCTCCTGGCCTTCTGGAGTCAGTTGTCTAGTGGGAAAATCAGAGTTTCCTGGAATGTGATAGAAGGGACGATTGTACGGGGAAGTTTGAAAGGGCTTCTCAGATGTAGAGACCAAGCCTGAGTCCAAAGATGTTTTCCAGGTAGAGGAAGTTTGAGAAAACTCTTGGGAGGGAGGAAACTGACAAACAAGAGGGCAAGGAAAAGGTGCAGGATGCATAGAGGTCTGAGCAGAGAGGAAAGATGGCAAGGTGGGAAAAGTGCCTGACCCTGCATAGCTTGGCTAGAAGGAAATGAAACGCTGGACAGTGATGAGGTCACGTTGTACAGTATTTTGAACCAATACTCTGCCTGTTGTGTGAAGAGATTTAGAGAAGGGTAGGAGGTAATTAAAGGGCGAAGTTAGAGGCAGAGGGTCCTAACACTACCTCTAGGTGAGGGTGGTTCTGACTAAGGTGGTGTTGGAGATAGGATAGATTCAAAGTAAACTCTAGCAGTTAAAAATCAACAGGATATGTTGGCAGACAGGAGAGGTAGATTATGAAAAATGTTTCATTTTCTTATGCAAGAGGCATTGTTATAATGAAACTGTTAATTGAAATTGACTTTAAATAAGGGCATTATCGAAAGCTGTCTGAAAAATTGCCTCTACTTTCAAATTTCAAAGATTTTAGTTGGGTGGAGGACATGGTTTTACTTCCTATTTCTTGTTATTTCCTAATCTTGTTGAACAAATACTCTTTTCCTGAAGCACTTTTGATAGTGGAACCTCTTCTGCATAGGTCTTACAAATTTTAATTTGAAAACCAGGGGTATCTGAATTGGTAGACAAATAGTCTTGGTGTTTTCTGTCTACATGATGATAACTGCTATCATTTTAGCCATTTTTAAATGTATAATAAAAATTACATTGCTTTTATTATTTATCTTGCCTACTTTTCCTGAGACAGGACCGGAATGAATAGGCTGTTTTTGTCCCGAACTAAGTACTTTCCTTCTAAGAATTTCTTCGTTGATGTTGGATAGTTGCCCAGCTGGACCTCACATATGCCAGGCCCATGTTCTGCCCTCTGTCGGGCTCTACAGAAACCCAGGTGTCTCAGGATGATTGATGGAAAGACTGTTTAACTAACACAAGTGCCATTCGCACGTTGCTAATGTTTTTGACAGTGACCTCAGGCCGCCTCTTGAGGGACTTCGCAAGGCTGCGCGTCCACAGCGCGTGCCCCGGGCCTGGGTGCCAGGCGCGTGGGCGGCGCGGCGGTGCCAGGCTGCGGCCGGGTGCGGGGTCTTCGAGGGGCCCCGAGGGGGTGTGTCCTCTGCAGCTCTAACCCGGCAGGGGCGGTTCTAGCGACTGGGAAGTCAGCAATTTGCAGGGCCCAGGCTGGGTGCTTTGGGAGAGGGGCGGAGGAGCGCGAGGGAGCTCCCCGCCTCCGTTCTCCTGGTCCAATCCCGGCGGCTTCTGCTTTTCCTCCGCCAACCCGGCCGGGGCCCTAACCTGCTCGAACCCATTATGCGGTAGAGGCCGGTCGGGCTCTTTAAGGCTCTCGCTGCGCCTGCGCCCTGGGCTTTCCTGACGCGGCCCGGCCGGAGCCGGGAGGAGCTGGCGGGCGCGCCGGCGGGGGGCTGCGCGCGCTTTGCCTGCGGCGCGGGCGCTTCCGTGAGGGGCCGGGCGAGGGTCGCGGCGCGGCCTCGAGCTCCCGAGCGCGCGGGGGGACGCGGGGCCGGGGCGGGGCCGAGGCGCTGGGACGCGGCGGCGCGGCCGCCGGCTGGATGGGAAGTTGATGTTGACGGCGAAGTCCACCCCAGGTTTCCAAGGTGAGGGGCGCCGCGCCAGGCCGCGCGGCGGGGCGGGAGGGACGCGCCCGGGCGCCGCCGAACTTGCCTCGCCAGCCCCGCCGGGGCCTAAGGTCCCCCGCGCTCGCCTGGCCCCTGGGCGCCGGGCTCGGACGCGCCGGCCCGGCCTGCCGGGAGTTCCGGGGAGGAGTGGAGGACCGCTTCCACACGACCCTCCCCCGCGCCCTCGGGTGACCCTCGGCCAGACTCGGCCGCACCCGGGGCTTGCAAAGTCGGCGTCTCTATTTTGCGCGTGGCCGTGGCCCTGGGCAGGTGGTGGGCCAGCCAGGTGTGTCAGGTGAGTGTCAGCGGTGCAGCGCCGGCACTGAGTCACCTTAAGACTAGCGGGGCTAGCCTCCGACGCACCGCAGGCTTTCCGGTAGGTCGGATTGTGGTGATGGTGTCTGCTTTAGAGTGGCTTTGATTCCTCCGACTTGAGATCATTTCAGGGCCATCCTTTCACCAAAGTTAAGCCAAACTTTTGGAAGGGTTCCCTCGCTTTTTCTCCTGTCTGTTGACTGATAGAAGCGATTTTTGAAGAACAGCAGCAGTTTCCATGCAGTGACACCTCCTTTGGGTTACACAGGACCCTAATAAACTCCTTTCTTCGCCAAAAGAATGAATTCCAGGGCTTTCTGAAGTTAAAGAAAAGTCATCGCTTGGCAGTTTTAGTCTGTTCTGGGCTGTGTGCTAGTGGCTTTCTTGTTTTTCAATTAGTCATATTTCATCTTTGTACCAGAAGTTTGCTTTCTGTTTTTTTAAATGCTAGCCTTCTCTGACGTTTGTGTCAAGGAAATCTTAGAAAACTTACTAAAGTATAACTACAGTAAAAGTTTACAAATCAGTGTCCAGGTAAGAAACTTTTACTAAATGAACAACAGAGACCAAGAAATGAATATTACTAGATTGAAATACATACTTGTGAATGGAATTACTGTCTTTTTGGGTTGTTGGTTGGTTTTGTTTCCGAGTCAGAGTCTTGCTCTGTAGCTCACGTTACAGATACTTGCCTCCTGCCTCAGTCTTCAAGGTTCAGGACTGTGTTACCACACACCCTGAGATTACTGGATTTTGAGGTATTCATTAAAACTTAATGTACTGTTGAGCGTTTTCTCAAAGCAGGTGTGTCAGTTAGCAGAGAATGAAATTCCGGTTACCAGAATCCTTAAAAAATTGTTGTGGTTTGGGTGGAGTACAGCACTTTGTCAATTGGTGTGGCTTTATTTTATATTCTCCTGGTGATTGAGGTTGAAAATATTTTATTGGCCATTTATATATCACTTTTGCAAAGTGCCTATTATTTGTATTCATTATGTTTAATTTTTGCTTATATGTTTATTTTTCTACTGCATTAAAAAAAATTATTTCAAAGTGCTGGCTGTAGAACCTAGGGCGTTGGCACGTGCGCCTGTGTCACTTTCCAAAGGTTCAGTAACCTGTTCTGAAAATATTACATGGAAAATCAATGCAAAACAACTTACAAAACTTAAAATTTTTTAAAAATTGAACTTAGGTAAGTACTTAGTGCCAGGCACCATGCTGAGCACTTTATCCATATTAGCTCACTTAATTTGTAAGTTTTCCGTTGCATGCCATTTTGGGTGTAGTGGCAGCTGAATGCTATCCAACTGAGAAGTGACTCTCTTTTGTTCAGCAGCTCCAGGCTGTACACACCTGTTAGTCATTCAGTAACTCTTTGGACTGGCAGTTAACTGTCTTGGTACTGCAGTGTTTGTGTTCAAATACCCCTTATTTAATAGTGGCTTCAAGTGCAAGAATAGTGATGCAGGCAGCTTGGATGTACCAAAAGTGAAGCTGTGAAGCTCTTCTGGGAAGTGAAGAAGTGAATGTTCTTGACTCAGTAAGGATAAGTCATGAGTTCCCAAGATCTTCTGAAGAACAGTCTTCAGTCTGGAATATTCTGAAGCAGGAAACAGGTTTTGATTTTTGAACAGCGCTTCAGGCTGCACAGTACAACCACACTGGCTGAGTTAAGCGTGTAAAGGGACTGTGGGAAGTTTGAGCTAGCCACCAGGGGTCTTGGAATGTACCTCCTGTGGACAAGGGGCACTGCTGCACACATCTGGCTTCCAGTGTTCTGAAGGCCGGGCAGAGGAAGTGGCAGTGGGTGACTGCTGCTTGCTGGAAGCACTTCTGCTTAATCCTTTGGCTTTCAGCTTTGAGCCTCACTCTACCCTGCTTGAGGCTGGAGTCTCTGCAGGCCAGTATTTCCAGGAATAAGTTTTGACAGGCTAGTAATAGTGGTGGAAAGGGAGCCTAGAGCACCTAACTGTACCCTGACACAGATTAAATCTCCAGCCTCCAGCCCATGCCTCTCCACCACTGTCTTGGCACATCTCAGTCCTGTCTCTCTGGAGTTCTACGAGTGATTCAGATTAGTGCTTCCCCACCATATTCCCCTCTGTAAGTTGGCAGGTTCACTTTCCTCTCTTCTCCTTAATCACTTATTTATCTCTTGTTTTGTTTTGTGGATGCTCTGTCTTCTTTTGTCTACCTGAGAATGTTAAAGATAAGTTCATTTAGCTTTTTTTCCCCTTACCTAGTTTGTTTCCTCTAAGTTAATTTTCAGTTTGATATATCTTGGTTGGAAGAGGCACTTTTCTGGTCTGGCTGCCTATCCTTTGTTGTCTGTTCCTGGCTGAGAGTGGGCAACTGATAGCTAATTGGAAGTCCTGAGCTTGTAAGCAGGACTTACTGACTTCCAGGTTTACCCTCATAGTCTAGTCTCAGGAGCACAGTAGAATCCCATAGAGAGCTTTAAAATTTTCTTGTTCCTGCTCTACCTAATATATTAGTATGTCTAGAGATAGGACCCACAGAGAAGTACTTCTAAACATTGTTGATGTTGTTGCATGTAATAAAATGCACCATTTGAAAATTTTATTATTTAAAAAATTTTTGTGTGTATGAGTATATTGCCTGCAGCCAGTGCCCTTAACTGCTGAGCCATCTCTCCAGCCCCATAAAATGCACTATTTGAGTATATGGTTTGATGATTTCCACCATCTAATTGACACAGAATCAGAGCGTGGTGAAAATTCTTTTGTGTACCTTTAGTCTGTGTACCTGTATTGATTTCCCTCCTTTGGGCATCTGCTATGTTCATTTCTATGTTCAAAGATTAGCCTCTGGGTTTTTAACTAAAAATTTCATTATTGTGATATGTGTGCACATGTATGGATGCCATGACATACATGTGGAGGTCAGAGGACAACACTGTAGAGTCAGTTCTCTCTTTCCACCTGCATGTGGATCCCGGGTATAGAACTCCAGTTCTCAGACTTGTGTGGCAAGCGTGTTTACCCAGAAGGCCATGTTGCAGGCCTGCAGCAGTGTTTTTAAAGTTCCCCTGCTAAGTCCAGTGTGTGGCTAAGATCAAAAAAAAAAAAAGTCTGGCTGCACTGTTTGAGCTTATCTTTGGCATTTGTGTCTTTTGTGCTCCTGGTCGGAGTTCCAGAGTGTTTCAGTCTTCTGCTTGGAGGACCAAGGCCAACTTGTCAGTGATCTAGGAACTCAAGAAAAGAGGGCTGTTGGGCAGTGAATTGTGAATCATTTTACTATGTGGAGTCATGTATCTTGTCTCTTTGTTGGGATACTTATGTCCTTCACCATGTGTGTTTCACTCTCGGGAGACATTGTGTCTCTAGTGAGCTGCCATCCTGAGGGTAGGCCCCCTTAGCAGTTTGGAGATCTAGCATTCTGCTGTTCAACTTTCACCTGATTCTTATTTCAGTTTCCCCTCCTCTATTCTGCCTGTTCCTCAGCCTTTTGAGGTCTGCGGTATAAATTGGGTTTGTCTTAGTTGTCAGCTTTACTGACTCAGAATTGGGTCATCTTTGACTAAGTTATCCTACTTCTTTGCAGTCTCCAAAAGTTTGTGATGTTGTTTCTTTTTCCATTTTCTCTGTCTTTAGTGGTTGTATCCTAAAAACATCAGGATAAGAACAGCAGCAAAACTTTCTTTTTTAAAAAATTTATTTTTATCTTATGTATGTGAATGCTTTGCTGGCGTGTATGCATGCTGGCTGTGTATGCATGCATACAGTGTCTGCAGAGGCCAGAACAGGGTGTTGGATCCCCTGGAACTGGAGTTACAGATGGTTGTTAGTCACCATGTGGGTGCTGGGAGCTTAACCTAGGTCCCCTGCAAGAGCAGCCAGTGCTCTTAACTCCTGAGTCATCTCACCAGCTCCTGTTTTTTTTAAACATGTGTTTTTTTGTGTCTATATGTAGTATATATGCTCACATGTCTCTGTGCACATCTGTTATATTCATCAAATTGCTCGCAACCACATTTTTTGGGACATAGTTTTTCACTGAAGCTGGAGCTGGTTAGTTCAGGTAGACCGGCTGGCCAGCAAGTCCTGGTGATCCCTGTGTCTGCATCCCTAGTTCTGGGATTATAGGTTCATGCTGCTATGCCTGGCTTTTTACATGGGTGATGGGGATTTGAACTCAGGTCCCATGTGTGTGTGTAGCAAGCACTTTATTAACTGAGGAATTTTCTTAGCCCAGCCAAACTTTATTTTTTTAAAAAAAAATTATTACTGTTTTAAGTATTTTCTTTTCATTTTTTATGTTATTGCCTGCATATATGTAAGTGCACCATGTCATGCAGTGTCCATGGAGGTCAGAAGAGGGTGTCTGATTCCTGGGAACTGGAATTTCAGACTGTCGTTAGCTGCCACGTGGGTGCTGGGAGCCAAACCTGGGTCCTCTGCAAGAGAAGTCAATGTTCTTAACTGCTGAGGCATCTCTCCAACCCCTTAAAAAATATTATTTTTTTATATGTATGAGTCTATTTATTGCTTGCATGTATGTAGGTACACCCGTGTCATGCAGTGCCCTTGAAGGTCAGAAGAACGTGTTGGATCCTGTGAAACCGGAGTTACAGATGGTTGTTAGCCACCATGTGGGTGCTGGGAACTGAGCCCAGCTTTTCTGCAAGAGCATCCTGTGCTCTTAATCACTGAGCCATCTCTCCAGTCTCATAGCAAAACTTTGTTTATCCTTGTTTTAGTAGAGTTTTTATAAAGGAGCAGAATTAGATGGGTCTGTTCAGTCTGCATCTTAGCGTGGTTATCTGCTGTGTTCATTGTGCAAGTGTGTATTGCACCACTGTCATCTCCTCTTCATAGGCTTCATAGTTTTTTGTTGTTGCGTGTGTGTGTTTAAACTGTCAAACTGAGGTGCCAGGAGGGAGAGGACCCAAGTTTTTTTGTTTTGTTTTGTTTTGATTTATGAGACAGGGTCTCATTGTGTAGTTCTGACTGGCCTAGAACTTGTTATGTAGGCTAGGCTGGCCTTAAATTCAACAAAGATCTGCCCGCCTCTGCCTCCTGAGTACTGAGATTAAAGGTGAGTGCCACCATGCCTGCTGCAGACTTAAGTTTTTAATCCCAGTGTCATTTTCTTTGATTTTGTTCATATTCTTTCTTTCTTTATTTTTGAGACAGTCTCATGTCTCCTAGACTGGCCCTGACCTGCCAGTCCTCCTGCCTTCATCTCCCAATGCTGAGATTATAGGCTTGCATCACCAGGCACAACACTGTTCATAGTCTTTTTAGAAGTACTCATTGTTCCAGAGTCTAATAGTCTCAGAATTGAAAGTGCTTTTAAAGATAATTCAGCCTCATGAACTATTTGATACTTTTTGTACAGCTGTTGTCCATCCTGAATGTGGGAACTCATGGCAAGAGATTAGTAACTACGGAAATGGATTGGAATATCTTGAAGGAGCCTGTAAATCTACATGTGTATTAACCATCAAACAAATAATAGATTTTGCATATTTATAATATGTAATAGTAACATTTACTGAGAAGTTATGATGGCTTTTTCATTTCAGTTAATTGTACTTAAATTGCTGTGATAGGGAGAGATAATATTTAGAACTTTTTATTTAGAAAAAGTTCTCCCCCAGTGCTGGAGATCGAACCTAGGGCCTTGCACATGGTATGCTAGCACTCTACCACTGAGCTACCCCTCCACACCTGTTTAAAAAAATTTTTATCCAGAAAAAGTAGAAAATCATTGTTAAAGTTATAGAACACTTTTATCGTTAACCGAATTATAAACGAATTAAAATAACTCATTAAAGCCTCTGTGTTAAGATTCTCTAGTTAGCTTGAGTGTTCTTTGCCTGTCTCTTCCTTTTTCCTCCTTTCCTCTCCTTTTTTTGTTTTAGTTTTTGAGGTAGGATCTCTCATGTAGTCCAGGCTGGCCTGAAACTTGCCTCTACCTCCCAAGTGTCTAGCATTACAGGTACTGCAAGCATTTTCTCTAAAACATTTAAGCTGGTTTGGCGAGATGGCCCAGCAGGCTTCCCAAGGTGCTTGCTGCTGACCCTGTTGCCCTTGTTGGATCCTGGAGCCCTCATGGTGAAGGGGAGAACAAGCTGTCCTCTGACATGCACATGCTTGCTGTAGTGTGTGCGCATGTTTGTATGTTTAGGTGTACATGTGTGCACGTGGTTATGGAGGTCTACCTGATCTCTTGCCTCCTCATTCATTGAGGCAGGGTTCAGTTGGATACAGAGCATTCCTTTACTAATCTAGCTAGCCAGTTCACTTGAGGATCCTGTCTTCTTACAGAGTGTTGGCCTTATAGGCAGCCTCCATGCCCACCTGTGTTTACCTGGGTGCTGGGGATCTGAACACCAATCTTTACATGTTTGGAGCATTTTTATCCCTTGAACTTCCCCCAGCTCAGTATACACCTTTAAAATCATCTCATTTTCTATATTAAAATGTCCTTCTGAAATCTGGGTGCTAAATAGATTTTTTGATAGTATCTGGACTCTTAAACTGTCAGCCCTAGGCTGCCTGTCATATAGTAATTTTACAAGAGAGCATAGCACTGCACAAAGCCTTTTTTGCTCTACCACAGGTTGTTTTATGTTTATATACAAAATTCATGATGTCAGTCAGAAATGACCTTGGCCATTGCTGTTTATTGTGGCGACATGATAGTCTTTTCCTCATTGAGCATGTCAGTTAACTTTGTGTTCTATAGATAGACCTATTGACTGTGGTCTCTTAAGTTTACTCGGAAAGGACCACATTCTATTTCTCATTATTGCAACTTACCTTCCCAGCTGTCTGTTACTGTAATTGTATTTCCAGACTTTCCCTGCCTGTGCGACCCGGTCTGTAGTTTATTGTTGCCTGGCACATGCTATGCGAGCATTCTCTCATTGCAGTTCACCCTTCTAAGTGGAGAGACAATGCGGGGTTAGTACTTACTTGTTCATTGTTCTTTGTACTCATCCAACTGTGCAGCTCCCAGATGTACTCCAGAAAATGTTCCTGAAAGCTGGTTAAACTGGCTCGAATCTGGGCTTTCTTTGTTGGTTTTGCTATTGATTGTCTTACAAGTTCATTAGTAAGACTCCTTAAGGAACTGCTGGTTCCCTGTGTTCTTAGAAGATCAGTGTGGAGAATTAGGACCAGAACTGGTTTTCTTGTGGATAATTACTTTTTACGTTTCGGTTTGTTTTTGTTTGCTGATAGGAAAGTTTTATAAAGCACTGATGTAGACATGAGGATGCGGATTTTTTACTTTGAGAATATAAATGCTCAGATGACTTGTTGTCCTCCTTGATCTGGTATGGATATTTTGCTATGTTAAAAAGGGTTTTTGTTGTTGTTATTTGGGTTTTTTGTTTTGTTTTGAAATCAGGGTCTCACTGTGTGGCCCTGGCTGGTCTGGAATTTCCTATCTAGACCAGACAGGCAAACTCACAGAGATCCACCTGCCTCTGTCTCCCAAGTACTGAATTAAAGGCATGTGCCAGTACATCTAGCATAAACTTACAGTCTTCAAAAATGGTGTTAATTCGTTTACTGTAATAGTGTTAGTGGATACTGGGTAAAATTGTAGCTTTAGTAAACAATTATGTAATATGATGTCCTCTAACTCACATAGATACACCTGCTTCTCTGCCTACCAAGTTCTGGGATTAAAGGCATATGCCACCACTCCCAGTAGATATTGACCTTTTTTTATGAGCTCAGAGTTTCTAGCGCCTTGAAGATATAGGATGTGTTTAGGTATGCATGAAGACTTTATATTAACATACAGCATTTGAAGTTTGAGCAAATGTTTTAGAGTGTGCTTCTAAATTTGATATTATTGCCCTTTTTTTGGAAGTAAATGTGGAAAGACTTCTTTGCACCTATTTGATATTACAAAAATACTGTCCTCTAAGGTAAAGAGCTCTGCGGTTTGTAATCTTGTTTAGTTGTCAGAGTTGCAGGACAATTAATGATCCTTTAAATAGAATTTCCTGCATTTATCTCTCTGCCAGTTTCCCCAGAAGTTTGAGTCCTATAAAACTAACTATGAACCCTGAGGTTAAAAAACAGTTTAAAAAAGGAGCTACACAGGTGGCTGAGTGGTTAAGAGCCCTGCCTGTTCTTGCAGGAGACATGGGTTCAAATCCCAGCACCCATATGCAGCTAACAACCATCTGTAACTCCTCTTCTTGGGGATCTGGTGTTCTTCTGTCCTTGGCAGGAACTGCATCACACAGATGCACTTAACATACATGCATGCACTTACATACATGCAGGAAGTACACTCATAAAATAAAAGTAAATGGAAATAAAGCTGAATGCCCACCAGTAGACGAACAGATTAAATGTGGGGTGTATATGAATATGAAAATTATCCATCCACAAAAAGGAATGATGTTCTGACACATGAGTGAACCTTTAAAACATTGTGCTGAATACAGAGCCAGGTAAGAAAGGAGAAACACTGTCTGTTTTTATTTATATGAAATACCTAAAATGTGCAAATTCATAGGAATAGATTAGAGTTTACCCAGGGTTGGGAGAAGAAAGACCAGGAGATAGCAGTTTCTGTTTGGGAAGCTGAATTTTGGAAACAGTGGCAGTAGTTGTGCCACTAAATTGTCCATCTAAAAATTGTGAAGGAGCTGGGCATCATGGCACACACCTTTAATTCCAGCACTTTGGAGGCAGAGGCAAGCAGATCCGTATGAAGTTTGAGGCCAGTCTGGTATACACAGCAAGTGTTCCAGGCCAGCCAGAGCCATGTCTTGAGTTCCTGGCTCAAAACAAACAAAAAAACAATAAAAGATTATTTAAATGATAAATTATACATTAGATATGCTTTGAAACTACACTTATTTATTTTGTTTATACCATGGTACCAGTGTGGCAGTCAGAGGAAAACTTGTGGGAGTCAATTCTGTCCTTCCACTGTATGTGACCCAGGGATTGACCTCAGGTCTTCAGGTTACACAACAGATGCCTTACCCTACTGAGCCATCTCACTGAAGTCTGAATATAAAGTCTCAGTC
Organism: Eospalax fontanierii; assembly: GCA_035773235.1. Taxonomy (NCBI): domain Eukaryota; kingdom Metazoa; phylum Chordata; class Mammalia; order Rodentia; family Spalacidae; genus Eospalax; species Eospalax fontanierii. Next base: position 26,655,182 of record CM069543.1, on the reverse strand, counting down.
CTTTAAGATTTCCGTTCTCTTGTTATAGTCTGTATTAGTTATCTTCTCATTGCTATATCAAAATACCTGACAAAAGCAATTTCAGGAAGTGTTAATTTTGGTCACAGTGCATCCACAGTCAAGCCCAGATGTACCAAGGCTAGTGCTCAGCTTACTTTCTCTTTTATATTTTGTCCAAGACTTCAGCCCATTGAATGGTGCTGCCTAGTTAAGATGGGTCTCTTGAAGGTATTCCCAAAGGCTAACCTAATGTATATATCCTTCACAGGTACATTCAGAAGCTTGTCATTTAGGTGATTCTAGATTCTGTCAGGTTGACAATATTAACCATCACACCTGGTTTAAATTTTGTGATTAATTTAAGTACTTTGTTCTAATTCATTCCCTCTACCTCACAACCATCCCCTACTATGATTGATCATAAATTTTTGTGTTTATACGGGTAAATATTTCATTGGGAACAATTTCTGAGCAGACCTAGGTATGTGTGTGTGTGTATGTGTGTATGTAATTGATGGTTCTAGATAGTAGTTTTAAACAGCTATATTTAGCTAGCTAGGGCAATGTCTTTGAAAGTACTCATTTCCTTTAGGCAAAACATCAGTTTTTTCTATGAACTGTTTCATTTCAGAGCCATGTGGTACTGCATTCCTACATTCCACACTCTGGAAAGTGAAAGGAATCATGAGTTTGAGGCCACCCTGGGATACATGAGATCCTGTCTCAAAACAAGTTAAAACAAACAAAACAGGAACTAGAATGGTAGCTCAGCCCTGAAGAAGACCGGTTGCTCTTGTAGGGGCTGGGTTCAGTTCTCAGCACCCGCGGTGGCTGACAACTGTCTGTAACTCCAGTTCTAGGGTCTCTGACACTCTCTTCTGGTGCACTTACATACATGCAGGCAAAACATTCGTGCACATAAAATAAAAGGAGAAAAGAAAAAGCAAAACAAAAAGCACCATTGCATTTGTAGCCATGGTCTTTTCCTTTTAGATGTAACATTATTGTTCATATGAATATATGTATTAGAAGTAATAAATATGTCCTTTGAATTTTAATTTTTTGTCATAATATATCAGATGAGATAGTGGGCCTCCAAGGTGACTATATTTATAATTATTTTCCTTACATATTGGACAGGGCTAACTTGTGTAACAGGACGTTGATGAAATAAGAGTGTGACCTGTGAAGCCACATTACTTATTCCATCTTTTACCTTGCTCATTTGTTCGGAGAGACGCTAGTGGCCACTGTGAGGATGCACAGTCTCAGGGAGGGGTCTACATGTTTAGAAACCCAGGCCTTTTGCAGAAGCTTTATGAAGGAGCAAAGTCAGAGCAGATCTAACAGCCCTCTAGCCCCTCTTCAGAGAATCATGGCACTGGCCAAGTTATCTGCAACTTCATATGAGACTCCTAACCAGAGACACCCACCTAAACTGCAGCCCAGATTCCTGATATTCACCAAGTGTAAAATGATGTGTGATGAATTAAGCTAGTAGAGTTAGTGAGAGGGAGGAGGGAGGGGGGAGGGAAGGAAAGAGGGGGAGGGAAGAGGGGAAGGGGAGGGAAGGGGGAAGGGGGAGAGAGAGAGAAGAAAGAAGGAGAGAGAGAGAGAAAGGGAGAAAATGAATATGAACCTAGAGTCTATCTTTTGCTTGCAAATTATTCTCAAAGGTGACCAGGAGAGTGAGTGGTATCTGGTGTTTTTCAGATCTCTCATATTGGGAAATCCCAAAACGCTAATGGATATTCAGATATTGAATGGCTAGAAGAATGACAGCTGTAATGTCTGCTTCACATAGTTTGTATGATGCTGTATCTTTGCCCTGGCCTCATTTTTTTTTTCTTTTAAACAGAATTTCACTATGTATCCCAGGCTATTGTAGAACTCTTGCGTTGCCCATGTTAGCTTGAATTTGTGATCTTTCCTGACTTAGTCTCCTGCGTGTTGGGGTTATAGGTATGTGCCAGTATGCCTGTCTTGTTCTCATTAAAACAAACACAAAAGCCTTATCTTATCCCCTCCCCGCCCCCTCAATGCTAGGGGCTGAAATTTAGGGCTTCTCTTATATTGGGCAAACTCTGCCACAGCATTATGTCCCCAGCCACTGTGTTCATTGGAAGGCAAACACAGAAGAATTAGTGGAGGAATTAAGGTAACACTCAGGGTCTGGAAAGATCAGGTATTTGTTTCTGTACACTTCGTGACTAGTGAGTTGCTTGAGGACAGGAGTCTTAATAAGTTTCCGAGCCTATGTCCAGCTTTATACTGTGCTTAGTAAATATATGTTTAGTGAAATAGATAGTGTTCTAGTGGAGGTAAAGAATTTAGAAAGGGGCCATTGAGATGGCTTAGTGGCAGCCTGAGTTTGATCTCTCAGATATGGTGAAAGGGAAGAGCTGACTCCTGCAAATTGATTGTCCTCTGACCTCCACATGCCGGCCTGGGCACACGTGTGCCCCCACACATACACTCATATAACATAAATACATGTAATTTAAAAATTTAAGAGCTTAGAGGAGTTATTAATTAAATTTCTGAAGCTGTCACAGCTAGATGTTTGAGTCATTGTTAGATCGCTATAAAGATGACTGTTTCCTCCCTCTCTCACCTCTCTCTGAGGCTCTCTTGTGGCCTTGAATTCCCTGTAGAGCTAGTTCTACCTCTGGAGTGCTGGGACTGTAGGCAGGTGCTACCATTCTGGGTTTTATGTGGTGCAGTGTTGGGAATCGAACTCAGTGCCTTGTACATGGCAGGGAAGCACTCTACCAGTGAAGGTGTAGCTACAACCTTGTCAGACTTCTGGGGAAGACTAGACTTTTGTTGACTGAAGCTAATTTTTTTCAAACTTGAAAGAGTGCTCAAAGACCTAAAAACCTTTCAAATAAGGATTTTTCTTGTGTCCTTAGCAGTAGACAGTCCTTTGCTATATCCTAGTGGAATGTGTTTTATTTATAGGTTATAGAGCACCAGAGTATTACTGAAAAAAGTATTACAATTAGTTTCAGAGTATTGTTTGAGTTATTTTAGTGTTTCTTAGTAAATGTTATCCTCTTTGAACCTGGTTTTCTATTTGGAAAAAAGCTCTCGATTCCTTGCCATCACCTCCAGAAACCCCTGTCACATAACAGTAACAAAATACCATTTTTTTCCAGGCTCAGGAAATGGCACCGCCAGTTAAGTCAGGGTGGATTTTACCAGTGTTTCTTCTTACTCCCTCATTCCTCTAGATTGTTTCACCAGAAAGTCGTTTTCTTTCCATTTCCACAGTAGAAGAAAGAAAGAATGTCTCCATTTCTGTGTTATCTCCTCCCTAGGGTAATTGTTTTTCACCTAGATTTAATAATCATCTACCTACTGCCCCATCTTGCTTCCTTATAAATAAGTTGTTTAAGTAGAGTATTCCCTGCCCCCCTTCTTTCAAGACAGGGTCTCCCTCCAGCCCTAGCTTGCTTGGAACTCTGTGTAGAGCAGGCTGGCTTCTGTCTCACAGAGATCTGCTTGCCTCTGCCTCCTGAGTGCCGGGACTAAAGGTTTGTGCCATTGTGCCCTGCTAGACTGCTTTCTACTAAAGGAGATTAAGAGCACGGCACTCCTATGTTTACAACCTTTAGTGGTTCCCAGCTACACTTCAAGTTCATTTCCAGCTCCTTTCTAATACGGTGTCCGTGATCCTCCATCTCCCTTTAAGCTAGTATGCTTTAGCCCTACTGGTCTCTTGTAACCTGTGCTTTTTAGTATGGATACCCCAGCCACATATAGACTGTTGAGTGCTTGATTCATGGTTAGTTTGAATTGAGTTTCAGTATAAGTGTAAAAAAAAGTTGACTTTTAGATCTAGTATTAACAAATGTTAAGTATCATATTCATTATCTGTTGAGATAGCATTTTGGATATATTAAGCTAAATACAGTGTCATTTCACTTATTTTTACTTTATAAAAATGTAGTTGCTAGAAATCGCTAAATAGCTGCGTGTGGATTTGTTTCAGCTTCCATTTCTGTTAGTGTCCTTCCTCCCTCCACCTCTGCTTCCCTCCCCTGTTCCTTTCCTTTGCTTTTTCTCTTCCTAAGTTCCTTCCCCCCCTCCCCCCATCTTCCCCCCTCGTCCTCCTCCCTCCCCCATCCTCCCCCCCTCGCCCTCCCCCCTCCCTCCCATCCTCCCCCCCTTCTTCCTCCCCTTCTTCCTCCCAGACAGTGTCTGTAATCCTGGGACTTGGGACGATGCCCCGGCCTCTGTTTGCCCGGATGGCAGGTGTGCACAGCCATTCTCAGCTTTTCCAGACTCATCGGGTGTTTCATTTCCAAAGAGCCTTTGCATGCGCTGCTGCTTTGTCGCCTCTTTGCAGCCCTGGTCTTCCTGTTCATCTTAGAGCTCTTAGTGTCGCCTCTCCTGAGGGTGGGCCTAAGCAACTTCTCTTGTTCTCATGCTTGCTGCCCTCATGCATGCATATATACACATATATACAACATATATACTTATATATATGTATATGCACACATACATACACACATGTGCTGGATAGCTTTAGTGTCAACTTGGCACACCTGGGTTAAGGGAGCCTCAGTGGGGAATTGCCTTCATTGGATGGGCCTGTGGCTATGTCTGTGGGGTATTTTCTTGATTGTTGAGTGATGTGGGAGGCCCAGCCCACTGTGGGTGGTGCCATCCCTGGGCAGGTTGTTATCATTTTATAAGAAAGCAGTCTCAACATGGGCCAGGGGAGCAAGCCAGTAAATAGCGTTCCTCCATGGCCTGTGTGTCAGCTCCTGCCACCAGGTTCTTGTCCTGAGTTCCTCCCTTGGCCTCCCTAAGTGATGAACTGTGTGATAAGGGAGATGTAAGCGAAATAAACCCTTTCCTCCCCAAGTTGGTATTAGTTAGAGTGTTTTGTCCCAGCAATGGAGAAGCAAACTAGGACAATGCATATATACACATATATACATATATATATACACATACACATATATGCATGCATATACACATAGTCATATATGCACATATATATATATATACACATGCACATCTATACACACATATACACATATAGCGTATTTGTTCACTATTTGTTTTTTAAACTAGCTCTAAGAAAGGAACATGCCTGTTTTGTGACTATATGTTTATTATGTTTTCATTATTTTGTTTGTATGTGCACACATGTGTGCCATAGTGGACATGTGAAGGTCAGAGGACGTCTTGCAAGAGTCAGTTTTTTCCTTTTGCTGTATCCTGGGATCTAACTCAGGCCATCAGGCTTGGCAGCAAGTGCCTTTAGCCACTGAGCCATCTTGCTGGCCCTACATTCTTTTTAAAAAAGTAATGCTTCAGAGTGGATCCTACATAAAATTCCTCAGGTATATTAGAAGGCTCAAATACATAAAAAATTTTTATAGACCATAAACAACTGTGTGTTTTCAGAGAAATGTTACTTATATTTAGAGAAGCTAAAGAAATTGTTCATATACCCCATGGAAAGACTCAGCTCATTAAAGTGTAATCCATGAATTTAGCCTGCATTTCAGTGTGTTCTGCAAACTTTGCATTTGATTGTTTGACACAGTGTTACATGTATTGTGACCTATAACTTTTGAGAGTTATCCTGCTTTGTAAGTAAAAAAATTTAAATCATGAATTTGTTTTATCTCCATCCTAGAGTAATTTTCTGTAGCTTTTCTTTTCTGTAAGGTGGCCAGTGTGCTTGTTTCACATCATATCAGACCTCAGGGGTAGTAGCAGGTGCCAAAATTCTTGTAAAGGAATACTTCATTCACTTTTTCTTGGCCCTTCTTGACTGTTCTGAGGTTATCATTACATCTCAGCATTTCTAGTTAGTATCCAGGTACCTCGCGCTTAAATTCAAACTGAGGTTCAACAAGCGAGGCCGTGCTTCCTTTTACTCCCAGCAGTTGGGAGGCAGAGGCAGGTGATCTCTGTGAGATTGAGGCCAGGGGGTCTGCATAGCGAATTCCAGTCCAGCTTGGGCTACAGGGAGACCCTGTCTCAAACAAACAACCCTGAAGTTGTTTAAGAAATTACAGTTGGGTTTGTTTCTGGGTATGTGTGTTTAAAAGGGGAGTGGAAGGGAGAAGGCTCAGTGGGAAAAGGCATTTGCCTCACAAGTCTGATAGACCTGAGCTCAACTCTGGAACTCACATAAAAGTGGAAAAAGAACTGACTCCACAGAGTTGTCTTCTGACCTCCACACATCATGGCATGTCTGCTACTTCCCTCCCAGTAATAAAAAGGGGGAGGAATCTGGGAGTATAACTCCGTGGTAGAGCCCTTGTGGCTCTGGATTCACTCTCCAACACTGAATAAAACAAAACAGGAAAAGAATAACACCATTTGTAATACACCACTTAGAAGTCTCTCTGAAGCAGTGGAGGGCTGTAGAAACAGAATCTTTGTATACAGCTTAAAATGGGATGAGGGAGCAAGCAAGATTATAAATACGTTTTGATATATGTAATTAGCTTTAACTTTTGAAAACACTTATGATACAGATAGAGACCATATGGTAAGTCTTGTGTGTTGTTGTTGTTGCTATAGTAATAGCACTTGTAGTTGAAGCTGAGGCAGAGGATATAATAGTAAAGCCACAAACATTTGACGTTTGAGAACCCTGCTATGCCTTGACTGTTCTCAGTGCCATATAAACAAGCTTGATTTTTCACGAGAATCCATAGTAAGTTGGTTTGCTTTTCTTTTTGAGATACGTCTCACTGTATAGCCCTGGCTGTCCAGAACTCACTATTTAGACCATGCTGGCCTCAAACTCAAAGAGACCCACCATGCCCAGTGGCTGGAATACTTTTTAAGAATATTATATTTATTCATATATATATATATATGTGTGTGTGTGTGTGTGTGTGTGTGTGTGTGTACATTTACAGATGTGTGTGGAAGTTTGAGGACATCTTGTAGGAGTTAGTTCTCTTCTCCCACCATATGAGCCCTGGGATTGAACTTGGGTTGTTAGACTTGGCAGCAGGCATCTTTACTTGCTCAGCCATCTTGCTGTTTCATGTATCCTGGGCTGCCTCCAACTCCCTGTGTAGCTAAGGATAACCTTGAACTTTCGATTTCCCATTTCCTAAGTGCTGGGATTATAGGTATATGTCACTACACTCAGTTTTTTTTTTGTATTGCTGGAGATTGAACACAGGATTTCATGCTTGCCAGTCAAGCACTCTGCCAACTAAGCTACATCCCTGGCTCTTAACTACCTTTTTAGGTGAAATCTTGGAGTATCAAATGGTTAATTGAATTGTCCAGGTCACACAAGTAGGTGGGATAGAGAGGATTGGAACCTGAGTACTCAGTTTGTACTTGATCCAACAGAAAGTGAAAAGAGAAGTGATCCATGAAGATAGCATCTAAGAAAGCATAGAAAAAACCTAGCAAAGATTATCTGGAAGGGGGAGGAAAACCTTAAAGATATGTCATAAATGCCAAAGGTCTAAGAAAGGGAAGGTAGCAGATGAGCAACACTAATACTTTCAAGCATCTGTATGAATCTGGAACCAATTATCAGTAGAGACTATGAGCCTATAAACAGACTGCCCACTAAGAAGACCCAATAAAAATTCTGAAAGAGGAGCTGGAGAAATGGCTCAGTGGTTAAGAGCACTGACTGCTCTTGCAGAGGACCCTGGTTTGGTTCCCAGCATCCACATGGTGGTTAACAATTATTCATAACTCCAGTTCCAGGGAATCTGACTCCCTCTTCTGGCCTCTGAGGTTATTGCATGAATGTGGTACATTTATATATATTCAGGGGAAGCACTCATAAAAATGAAAAAAAAAAAAAAAAACCAAAGAAAAACTTCTGAAAAAGATACCCATCGTGAGTGGCCATGTCCTTGGTCTTTCACTTCTAGTGTGGATGCCACTCCACTCCCATCAACATCCAGCCTACCATCTTGGGACCTAATATTGTGCCTTCACAAAAAGTTGCAGAGTTCTGATAGATACTTGAGTTTATGTAGAAATCACCAAATAATCTAACCATTAAGACTGTGTTGGAAGGTTTGGGAATGTATGATGAAGGAGATGAAGACCTAGTTCCTCTGTCAAATGTTCATGCAGCAATATTGCAGAAACTCATTTAGTGGTGTACTAGGCACAAAAATGAGCTTCCTCCTCAGAAGATGATGATAACAAAGGAAAGGAACAAGAATTCCTGAAAGCTGACTAAAGAATACTTTTGAGCTTACTTTGGCTGCAAACTGCTTATTCATCAAAGGTTTGCTTGATGTTACATGCAAGGTGGTTGCCAGTATAATTAAGGGGAAACCTTCACAAAACCTTCAATATAAGAAATGGCTGTAGACGAAGAAGCCCAGGTATGGAAAAAGAACCAGTGAAAAGCAGTGGGATGTGCTGGCGCTGTGACACTACAGGGTGCCTTCAAACTCTGCACTGCTCTGGTTTTGGTTAATATTAGGCAAACAGTAGGCAAGTGCAGCAGCAAGTCCACTGAATTAACACAATATTGTCATTGTATATGTAGTTTGAGTAGATTCCAAACCTAAAGCTGAAACTAGTTTCTTCTAGTATGAGCAAAAGTTTTTTTTGTTTTTTGTTTTCCCCGTTATCTGAATAAGACCGAACTCAGAGATCTCTGTAGAAAGTAACATTTTGAGCTTTCTTGCTTTATGTAAAGCAATTTCTGTCTCGTTTATTATCCAGTTATCTTCAGTGAACTTTTCAAAACTGACATTGTAAATAAAACAACTTATGGAATTTTTTCTGTAATAGGATTAATAAAATACCTTTATGAAGTGGAAACTGGAAAAGGTGACTTGCAGTTAATGTTTATTGTGGTTGTCAGGATGTCTCCAGCCTCTCAAGACAAGCAGCCCTACTGATGTTGATTAACTTGTGTATTGCTGGCTTTTCTTGGACTTGAGGACCTGTTTTTTTAAAAACATAATTTCTAATGGTCTCAGCTTTGAACATGTTGCTTGGACACTCAACTACCACCCTGTTTTTTTGGGGGGAGGGCAGAATATAACTAGACAATTTTTTTTTTTTTTTTGGTTAAAAAAGATCCTTTTTTTTTTTTTTGGTTACAAAATGATAGCTACCCCAACAGAATATAGAAGTTGCAAAGCAGAAATAGAAACATGAAAAGGCAGTACGATTCCCCCAAAGCTCAGATCCTAAGTAGTTGAATCCAAAGATATTACAATGGATGACGTGCTAGACAAATATTTCAAGAGTCTAGTTTTACACATGCTCAATGACCTCAAAGAGGTTTCAGCAGAAGGAAGTCTGTTCAAGTCCTGGGTAAGGAATTCTGCAAGTAAAATGAAGTTATGAAAAACACCCAAATGAAATATTATAGTTGAAAAACTCAGTAATCAATTAACACCTCTAAGATGCGTAAGGAAGAAACAACAAATGTTTCTTGCATCAATCAGGAAAAGCCCAGTAAAGTTACAGGTATCAATACATTCATCTCACTAATAACTCTAAATGTAAATGGTCTTAACTCTGTTTTAAAGGCACAAACTGGCTGCATGGATTAAGGAAGACAGTTTAGGGCCAGTGGGATGACTCAGTGGATAAAGGTGCTTGCCGCCAAACCTGAGTTCAATCTCCAGACTCATATAGCGGAAACAGATTTTTGGCTCTGCAAGTTATCCACTGACCTCCATACATGCACCATCATATACGTGCTCACCCATGCGTGCGCGACACACACGCTAAATATTTTTAAAAGTTCATTTTCATAGACACACACAAAGTGAAAGAATGGAAAATGATATTCTAAACAAATGGAATCTGAAAGCAAGCTGGAGCAGCTGTGCTCATATCTGACAAGTAGACTTTAAGGCAGAATTGGAAGAGATAATCATTACATACTTATAAAGGAATGAGCCATGGAGGTGATAAAATGATTGTAAATACATGTGAATCAAGCAGGCCTGATGGTGCATACCCACAATCTCAGCACCAGGAGACCAAGACAGGATGATCTTGAGTTCAAGCTCAGCCTCAAAGAAGTCTAAATAAATAAATAAATGAATAAATAAATAAATACCTTGAGTGTTGGTGTACCTCATCTCATAGGGCACACACTAGGGAATATAAGAGGACAGGTGGATTCTGATATAGTAGCAGTAGGAAGCTTCAGTACTCCCACTCCGATCAATAGATATCAACCCAGAAATAAAGCTAACAAAGTTTGGAGTTAAACTGCATCATAGATCAAATGAATTTAATATCTGTAGAATATTCCATCCAACAACTGATGAACACCCATTCTTCTCAGCAGTCTGTGGAACTTTGTCCAGAATAAATCATACTTTAGGTCATAAGGAAGTCAACAAATTTAAAAAAATTGAAGTAATTTCTTGTATCTTACCAGGTCACAATGGACTAAAACTAGAATTCAATAGCAACAGAAACTATAGAAAATATATACATACACACATAGAATTGAACAATACAGTTTTAACTGATCATTGGTTGATTAAAGAAATTGGGGGTGGGCTGGGCTAAGAGCACTGACTGCTCTTGGAGAGGACCCGGGTTCAATTCCCAGCATCCACATGGTGCTAACAACTGTCTGTAACTCCTGTTCCAGAGAATCCAGCACCCTCTTCTGACCTTTGTGGGCATTGCATGACATGGGTGCACCTGCCTACATGCAGGCCCTACACTCATACACATAAAATAAAATGAAATAAAATAAAAATAAAACATTGGGAGAAATTTAAAAATTCCCAACTTCAAGTGGAAATGAAAATACTACTTACAGAATCTGTGGGTACAAGAGACAGTGGTAAGAGGGAAATTTATAGATATGAGTGCCTACATTAAAACCCAGCCATCTCAAATAAATAACCCAGTGATGCACTTCAAGAAAAACAAGAATAAGTCAAACCTGAAATTAGTAGAAAGGAAAAGAAAGAGAGAAAGAAAGAGGGTAAAGCAGTAAAAGACCAAAACAAATGGTCCATGAAATAAAGAGTTAATTTTTGAAAAGACAGGACAGGTAAACCTTTAGCCAAAGCAGCCAAAAGAAAGAGATGACTTAGTTGCTGGTGAGTTAGGTCAGGTGCCTGCTGTCAAACTTGATGACCTGTTTGATCCCTGGGATCCACATGGTGGAAGGAGAGAACTGATTCTGCCCACCACATGCTCTCTGTGGCATGCACATGCTCAACCACAGACACATTTAAGTATCTTCACCCCCCCCCCTTTTTTTTTTGAGACAAGGTCTTTCATTGAACCCAGAGTTCACTGTTTCAACTAGATTGGCTAGGGATCCACCTATCTCTGTGTCCCTTAACCCCTACCCCAGTGCTAGGGGTCCAGGTGTGCCCTGCCATGTGTAGCTTTTTTATATGGACGCAGTGAATCTGAACTCAGGCCCTCATGTTTGTCAGGCACTTGACCCACTGAGCCATCTCCCCAGCTCTCTACTAGGCCTTTAAAGAACTAATGCTAAAGCTTCTCATACTATTCCATAAGGAAAGGAACTCATTCTATAAAACTAATATTACCCTGGTACCAAAACTGGATAAGAAGCCACTACGACAAAAAAGAAAACTATGGACCAGTTTACTTGATGAACATAGATATAAAAATTCTCCAAAAATGCTTGAAAACTAAGGGGCCAAAGAGATGCCTCAGCAGTTAAGAACACTGGCTGCTCTTACAGAGAACCTGGATTTGGCTCTCAGTACCCACATGGTGGCTCACAACCACTTGCAGCTCTTCAGTTCCAGGGGATCTGACCTACTCTTCTGATCGCTATGGGCATCAGGCACATACTGTACACATACATATGTGCAGGCAAGCACTCATGCACATTAAATTTAAAAAACAATGCCTGCACCCGAGTCAATAGCATATTAAAGAGATCATGTTGGTTTCATTCTGGGGATTCAAGGACGGCTCACTACCCACAAATCGGTAAACATAACAGCACATAAACAGAACAAGGGCAAAAACCACATGACCTTTTCAGATTGTGAAAAAGCCTTTGACAGAATTTCAGCATCCTTTCAGTATAAAAGCCTGAAAGAAACTAGAAGTAACGTACCTCAACATACAGACTTACATGACAAACTGATATCCTTTCCACAGCCAAAGAATCAACAGAGTAAAGAGATGGAGGAAAACCTTGCCAGCTGTTTATCTAACAGGAAATTAATATTCACAGTATTTAGAACATTTAAACAACATGAGTAAATGGTCCAACAATAAATAGGCAGAATTTCAGATTAATTACTTACAATGTCTACATAGCCTGACCAAACTTTAGTGGATGAATTTGCACTAAAGGACATCTGGGCACAAAGGCTTGACTGGATAGGACTTAACATGTATGATGGAATACATGAGGTCTGGTGGGGGTTGGGGAGCGAAAGGGGGATTGGGTCTAAATTTGATTATGAAATGCATAAAATTCAATAAAAATAAATAAAACAAGTAGGCAAATTTTCAAATTAACATGCAAGGCTAACAAATAGGTGAAAAGATGTTGGGCATCCTGAGCTATCAGGGAAATGCAAATCACAGGCACATTGAGATCCTATCTCACCTGAAGCCAGAATGGCTGTCAGCCAGAAAAAAACAAACGTTGGTTAGGATGCAGTTAGTTGGTAGGATGTAAGTTAGTTCAGGCAGTATGGAAATCAATATGATTGATTCCTTCAGTTTTCTGAAGGAAGTAAAATAGAACTTCCAGATGCTCTAACTGGATTTATTGTGAAAAGAACCAGAATCAACTTACTGTACAGGTACTGAATGCTCATGTTTACTGCAGCACAGTTCGGAGTATCTAAATTGTGGAATCAGCCTAGAAGCTCATCAGTAGTTGAATGATAAAGAAAATGTATGTATAAACAGTGGGGTTTTATTCAGCCATAAAGAAGAAGGAAATATGGGGCTGGAGAGCTGGCTCAGTGGTTAAGAGCACTGACTGCTCTTGCAGTGGCCCAGAGTTTGTATGCCAGAGCTCACGTGGTGGATAACATCCATTCTTGATTCCAGTTCCAGGGAATCCGATGCCCCCTTCTGGCCTCCATGGGCATTGCAAGACAAGGATGCACTTACGTACTTGTAGGTAAACAACTCATGTACATAAAGTAAATAAATAAAAAAAGATGGAAAGTGATAGAGGAAAATTCAACTTCGGCCTCTGCCTCCATGTGTATGTGTACATTTACATGCATGTACACCTGTGTTCGTACATACAAATACTACACACACACATGAGTATTAGGATCTAAAAGACAATAGAGAGCAATGCCTTAAAATCTGAGGGAAAATTATTTCTAATATAGAAGTTTATAATGAAGTTTTGTTTTTGAGACAGGGTCTTGCATTATAGTGCTGGATGACTGGTCTGGAAGTCACTTTGTAGACCAGGCTGGCTTTCAATTAGTGGCATTCCTCCTGCCTCTGCCTCTTGAATGCTGGGATTATAGGTGTGTATTTCCACACCTGGTTAATTTTCAATTATACTAGAAGAAAAGCATTTTCACATCTATAGTGCCTAACATATATGTCTTAGGTAGCCAGTGGAGAAGGCACCTCACCAAAGATGTGAGACTGTATTCAAGAAAAGGGAAGATGAGATTTAAGAAGAAAAAAAAATCTAGAGAGAGTGGAAGGCAGTATCTGGCATCACAGTTGTATACCAGGGATAGTTAGGCCAGAATGGAACGAACAAGGTACAAAAGAGACTTAGCTAAAGACAGACAAGTGGTATCACATGATGTGCTTGACTCTGTTGAGATTTTACGATTATGAGTTGGAGAACAATTGAAATAAGTTCTTATGAAACTGAACAACTAAAACATTTAACTCCAGGGAAAATAAAGAGCAGTGTCAAGAAAAAAAACAAATGCACCTTGCAGAACAGCTGTGATTGCAATTGCAGTTAATGGTGTACCCACCAAATATTAATTTGGGCAAAAGCATGTTTTAGTTATATAGGATCGTATGTAAGAAGCATGTGCATGTTGTTTTGGGCAAAGGAGATGATGTGTATGATGGGAGAGAAATGAACCTTTTTTCTTTTACACTGGGAGAGGTCAACAGATAAAATATTTAAAACTTTTTGAGGGGGAATCTTTGTCCTCGTATAACAGGTAGAAGTTAAAACTAAAGAGGGTGACGACATGATATTCATTATAGCCAGAAGGCAGTCAGGAGTCCTATTTCTGGATCTTTGGATGATCTGAGCCTCCAGAATTGTTGACTGTGTGATGTTCACCCATTGTCCCAGCTGTCAGAAAGGCTGAAGAAGGAGTATTGCTTGAGCCCAGGATTTGAGAGCAGGCTAGGCAGCATAGTCATCCTATCTCAAAAATAAAAATATTTGCAAAATATTGTTCACATGTGCATGAAATTCTCGAGGCAGATTTCGTTTTGCCCCTCTCTTTTCCTCTCCTTTCCCCTCCCCCCCCAACTCACAGTGCAGATCAGACTGTCTTTGGCTTCCTGAGGGCCGTCGGGCTTGGCTGGGCGTAGTTTTTTCTCTTCTGCTTCACGTGTACATAGAGAAGTTGTTTTTCTTTTATCCCACAGATATTTGTTGAACATGTGCTTTATGACAGATAATAGGCTTGATTACAGTGGTAATAGAGATCTCAAAACAGTCTCTTAGAAAGTAAATAGTAGATAAAGAAAGCTGAATAGATCATTAGAGCTGTGTTGGAGGTGCTTAATTAAGAGCCTGTGAATGATCAGGCTTCATTGTTTATAGTATAAAATAATTACCTTCTAGAAAGTTAAAAATTAAAGTTTATTGGCAAGTAAGAGAGATAATGATTTGAGATACCAAAAATATTTTGAAATATATGGAGAAGTAAATGCCTAACCCAGTAGTAGATAGTGTCTGCTTTGTAATGTTGAAACTGTTGACGAGCTCCATGATGAGGGAGTGGGAGAGAGGAGGACTATGCTGAAGGCTTGATTTCAGATGAGTTGCATTGTCAAGTATTGCTTGCCGCATAATTGACTTTTTGTTACTTTATGGGGAAATTTATTCAGATGGAAAACTGTTAAGACAAGCTTTTAAGTAATTGTTGCCTAGCACTTTCCTCTACTCTAAGGCTCTTGACTTAGAGAATAAACAACTCTTGTCTCATGCAATCCCTGAAACTGACCAGGTACACCAAGCCCCTTCCTTTCCGAAGTACATAAACAGTAAGAACTGCTAAGGAGACCAGCCCAGACCAGTTGCCTGAAGAGGCTCAGACCAACCCAGCTGCCTGAAGGATGCACTCTTTTGTGGAGCTGCCTCTACTAAGCTCCAGGTTCCAGGTTTGCTGAGCCATCACCCATGCTTACAGTGATGCAGCTACTTTGAGTTGTGCCTGTCTCTGTAAGTAACTGGTCACTCATACTCGTGTGAATAACCTCAATAAACTCATTGGTTCACCAAACTGGACTTTGGTGGTATTGTTGCTTTGATCTGTCTTAGGTTCCCTATCTTGGATGAGTGGACATTGGGGTTGTGTCAGGAAAAGTGCCACACAACAATAGTTCACATATCCCTGATCGTTCACCTAAAGTATAATTCAGTGGCTTTTGTTGTGTTCATACCTCCATGCAATTGTTGTAATTAATTTCAAAACATTCTTATCCCCTCAAAAAGATACTGTTTGTACCATTTAGCTGTTACTCTGTCCTTACTCTTCTCAGCCTTTCCCAGCCAGAAGCCTCCTTTGTCTATAGACATGCTTGTTCTGGGCAGTTCCTTTTATAATGTGCAGCCTTTTGTGACTGGCTTCTTTCACTCACTCTTCTGTTTTTTCAGGATTAATTGACATGGACTGTATCAGTAGTTCATTGTTTTTATGTCTGTAGACAAATTTTCTAAATTTAATTAGGAATTGTTTGCCATTGAACTCTGAAACTCTGAGCTCTTCTCCCTATCTTTACTGAAATATTTCTGCCTACTTCAGTGGTTTTCTGTAGTGACAGAAGTAATTAATTACAAGAGAATCTTTTTTTTCCTTCTACAAGAGAATCTTCTGCTTATTTCCTATATTAAAAGACAAGATTTGGGGGTAGAGAGGTGGCTCAGTGGTTAAGAGCACTGACTGCTCTTGTAGAGGACTCAGGTTCAATTTCTACCACTCGCATGGCAGCTAACAACCATCTGTAACTCCATTTCCAGGGATCCAGTCCTCATGGGCATTGCATGACACAGGTGCACTCACACATATGCAGGCAGTGCACTCATAGACATAAAATAAAAACAACAACAACAACAAAAACCCAAAACCCCTACAGAAACTTAGTGACTTCAAATAATCATTTGCGAATATGTGTCTTCCTGAGTTAAGAATAAGAACACTATAAGGTGCTGGCTGTGCTGCTCCATGTGAAGACCCAGTGGTTGGGCAGACCATCAGCCCAGGGTTATTTGATGTATATTCATGCCCATATGATCAATGCTGGTGCCTCAGCTTGGCAGTCAGTCAGAATAGCTTGACTTTGCCTTTCTTTATGGTCTCTGTGTGGGCTAATCTAAATAATTGAAATTTCTGCTTCCTTTTTTTTTTTTGTGGCGCTGGAGAGGAAGCCCAGGGCCTTACAGATATCAGGCAAGCACTGTACCACATCTCTAGCTGCTAGTTTGGGCTTCACCACAGTGCCCAGATGAACCTCAGTAGTCACTTTTGTTGTACTTAATAGGGAGTCCTGGAATGGGAAAAATAGCCTTTTGTCTTCTAGAAAGATGTGGTGAAGCCCTGGAATTTCAAGTTCCCTGATGTCTTGGATTGTGATATATTTGGAAGCAGGGCTGTTAGAAATATAATTAAGGAAGTCACAGATGTAGAAGTGGAGAATGCCACAAGGCAATAGAGACAGAGACCAAAATGTTTCAAGTACTGTTTCAGTTAGCCAAGAATGTATCTCTGGGAAGCAGGAAAGCTAGAAGAAGAAGGGAGGGATTGCCCTGCTGGCTTTTAGGGAGAATGACCCTGTTGACCTCTTCATTTTGGATATCTATTCTCCAATTGTAAGATAAGAGGGTGTTTTAAGCTATCTGCTTTGTGGTACTGTTATGGCAGTCCTAGGAAACTAACATAGGCCATCTTTGGAAACACAAGCCTGCTACAATTATGTGGTTTAAGTTGACACCTCCCCCCCGCTAGTATGTGGTAATGATACATACTTATTTTGCCCACTGATTTTCTTCTTTATCTTTGGTTTTGTTTAAGAAGGAGTCTTGCTATGTATATAGCCTATGTAAGCGCTTAAAACTTGGAATTCTCTTATCTCAGCCTCCTGAGTGCTGGGGTTACAGTCATCTCCTACCATACCTGGTTTACACTGTTCTGCTTACAGCCAGAGGGGCTGCTTTACTAGCCATAACCCAAGTTTTTTGTGCTAGCGTAGTTTGGTAAATGAATATAGTACTTTGCAAGTTGTTAGTGTATATGGCTGCGTGGGGAAGTTAGAAGTACATTCATCATGGTGTGCTATTTAATACTCAGAATTAATTTGAAGCCATGAAGATGTTGAGTTTCTCCTATTCATGTAAGCTTGTTCGTATGTCAAGAGGATTTATGGAAAGTAAAAAGTAGTTTCTCTCCAACCTAATTTTTTCCCCCTTGGATTGAACCCAGGGTCTCACACATGCTAGGCAAGCACTCTATCCCTGAGCTGTATTCCCAGCCCTAAATATACTTTAAAATGTTTTATTATTTTGTTTATGCTTTAAAAATAATTATGTGTGGTGTGTACATGTGATGTGTGTGTGAGTACAGGTGTGCTCATCCACGGTATATGCTGGGAAGGCAGAGACTTTTCAGGAGTTGCTTTTCTCCATCCGTCTAGTTGAAGCAATGCATCTTCTTGTTCCTTCTGCTCTGTCTGGTTCAGGATTGCTGCCCTGTGAGCTTCCATGCAATTCTCCCATCTCTGAATCTTGCCTTGAGAGTGCCGAGATTACAAATAGAAACACCGCATCTGGCTTTTTTGTGGGTTTTGGGGCTCAAATTCAGATCATCAGGATTGTACCACAAGTACTTTGACTTGCTGAGTTACCAGCTTTAAACATGCCCTTTTCAGATAACAATATTAATACTTTCTAAATAATATTTTTATTTTCGAAGGAATGGAGGTAGGGTATGTAATAGCTAGTGTAGCAGCACAAGGGCCAAATGACACACAGCATCGTGGACACTAAGTTAGGTGATGACACCAAGTGCCTGAGAGAAGGCACTCAGTCTGTACTGTTACCATTCTTAGAAGCGGGGAGAGAGGTGTGACAGAACACAGTCACAGACACTTCAAAGATGAGTGCTGTGTAGAAACAACAGCTTTTCCTAGAATAAGTTTTTCAGAAAAAAGTGACAAAAGGATTCCTGATTAGACAAGTTTGGAAAGTACATTTCTCCGTCTCTCACATTTTATTTAATTAAAACTATTTATTTGTTTGTTTATTGTGTATATGTGTGTGCTGCATGTGCCGTGGTATGTGTGCATGTGGAGAGCAGAGGAAAACTTGTATGAATTCATTCTCTCCTTCCATCATATGGGTTCTGGGGACAGCAGGTAACTTTATCCACTGAGCCATGTCACTGGCTTTGTTTTGTTTAATTTTTTCATGTATTTTTATATTTATAGACACTAGCTTTCACTGTGTTGTTCAGGCTGGCCTCAGCCTCTTAGGCTCAAACAATCCTGCTGCCTTATCCTTCCAGTAGTTAGAACTGCAGGTGTGTACCATGATGCCTAGCTTGTACTCCTTTTACACTTGACATTAGATAATGATGTAATGATGTCTCTGAGAAGTCATATAATGAAAAGTAAAATAAAATAAAATCACACTTAATCTATAGGACTTCATCTTTCTGTAATGTAGTTTTTGGAAAGAATACAGCTCTGGGAAAACTCTTCAATAAAACATCTCTGAAGGAAAAGCCCTTTTGCATAAAAGTTTTTATTTATAAGAATGTAGGGGAAATGCCTTGGCACCAAAAATAGAACCAGAAACTGGAAACTACCACATGTTCTTCACACCTGCCCTGCTCTGTGTAAGTGTACGTGTTATATATGTGTAACTATTTCACTTTTTTTTTTTTTTTGAGATAAGGTCAGTATCACATGTAGCCCACGCTGACCTTCAGTTTAGAATCTTCCTGCCTTTGCTTCCAGAGTGCTGAGGTTACTGGTATGTACTGCCATGCCTGGCCTTAATTAATTCTTTACCTTTTGGGCTTTGATGAATAATCAAAAGAGATTTGAAGTAGCTACATAAATTCCAGACAGAGTAGACTTGAATTGGAAGGAAATTATCAGGAATGAAGATAATCATTGCCTAATGAAATAAGGTCTCCTTCAAGAAGGCACTACCGTCTGTGAAGCAAAGCAGGTACAAGTGGGAGGCCAGCCCTGCCCAGCGAGGCCCCAGGGCAATACCAAGCCAGCTAACAAGCAAAACCTGTGAGGACCATGAGGACAAATAGAGACATTCTCATGAATTGGAGACTTGAGGCACTTTTCTGCATTCCTCTAGCTGCGTAGCACCATTCAGCATAAAACGTGCTTTGTGCTCACGGACCTCAGTAGAATTACGTTAGACACCAGAAACAATGATTTATACAACTTGTGTTGATAGAAAAATAGTAGAATGTGAGAAGTCCTAAAAATTGAAATGTTGAGTGATGATTAAACCTTGATACCATAAAACAAACAAACCCTACACCACCACCACCACCACCACCACCAAAAGACCTAATGGCCCGGTTATTTGATGTTGTTTATTTTTTCTTTCATTTTTGAAGAGCTGCTCCCTAAGGAAGGACTAAAGATAGACTAACGGAATGACTGATGAATCTTGAAAGAGTGTGGTACACGACACAGTTTCAAAAAGCTATTTGTGTATATGTATGTGTTTGTATATGTGGTACATGTGTGGGTGTGGTACACTTGTGTGGTCAGAGGACAGCTTAGGGAGTTGGTGCTTAGAGTTGGCCCTTAGATGGCTTTCACTTTTTATTCAAGGTATTCTCTCATTAGCCAGGAACTTTGCCACATAGACCAGGCTCGCTGGCCCGCAACCTTCCAGAGATTTGCTTGCCTCTCGTCCCTCAGGCTGGACTTTTTAATGTGGGTTCTGGGGATCTAAACTCAATTCCTCATGCTTGCTGGGCAGGCTCTTGATGAAGTCATTTCCCCAACCTACACTGTGTTTTTAAGGAATTTGATACAGAGTCTCATAGCACAGGCTAACCTCAAACTAGGTTCCTGAGTACTGTGGTTTATAGGTGTGCACCACCATCCTGTCAGTTTGACTTGGTATTTAGGTATATGTTGGGCTTTTGATTGCCAAATACAATGTTAACATTTCTTCATTTGTAACTAAATGCCCTTAACCTAGAGGGGGTGTTGTACTTTTGGAATGGGATTCAGTAATTTACCGTATCTGTAACTTTTTTTTCTCTCTCTCTCAGGATTTTGGATCAAAATTTGAAATCTTTAAAAATAGTTACTGACTGGGGAAGAGTTAACATCCTCATAATTCTAATACAATCCAAAGTAATATATCAGTATGTCTGTTTCTCCTAGGAGAGCTACTCAAAACATTACAGTAATATCAAAAGTTTTAAAAATTGAGATAGAGCCCCTATAACACATTCACTCCCTTAAATTCTTAATTTTTTGAAGCTCAAGAATTCAATTCCTAATGGATGACCTCTAAGATTAAGACATCTACAGAGCTCCCCCCTCCCCTCCCGCCTAGTCATTCCAGATGGAGGCCCAGGTAGGGCTTTTCTGATTGTCAGAGTTGAGGTGGTACCAGGATTGAGTTTGGGGGACCTCATTTGGTCACCCTTAGGCAGGACAGAGTGACAGGCACTGATATAGCCAGAAGGGCAGCAGAGGAGAGGCAGGCAGGTTTCTGGAAGATGGAGGCCTGTTGGGGTCATTGGAGCTCATCTGTCTGCTCCCTCAGGGCCCTAGGCACTCTTCCTCCAGGTCCATTTGGCCCTGGGGCTTGGGAGACAGGCAGGCTGTCAGGGTCAGGAGCCTCCTGATAGGTCACTAGTAACCATTACTACCATGGTTGATGCTGCACAGGCTGGCAGCTGGTCCAGGCTTCAAGGTACAGCTGGGTGGGAAGACCAGGAAGCCAGGCAGCCCAGAGGGCCCCTCCTCACTACTACCCTTGTCTGGGGCTTCCCCAGGCAGCTGGAGGCTCTGGAGTGAAGGGCCTATAGCTGGTACCACATCATTTATGGGTGAAGGCTGGAGAGCAAGACCAGGGAAAAGGACTAGGCCTGGGCTGTGGCTTTGGTGTTTCTTAGACTTGCCAGGATGGAGGGATTTGAGTGCAATCATCTCTAGAGTGCTGTCATCTTCACTGTCTGAACTAGTGTCTGAGTTCTCTATGCTGTTACTGGCTGACTCTGAGGTAGGCAGTGAAATCTGAAAGCTTTTGGTGACACCACTGAGGATGCTTTGTGATGGCTATAATAGCCCAGGATAAAGGCTCCATGGCTCTTGGCTAGGGTTCCTCACTGAAGTTCATCTGGTAGATATTCACATCTGCTTCTTCATGTTTGGTCCAGACGTAAACTACAGTGTCCTTATAGTGGTAGAAACCCACCTGGTACAAGCTGATCCAGTTCCAGGAGCTGTGAGCAAGCACTGCCTGCTCCTCACCACAGCCTGCTCCATCTGTGTCCTCTTATCTGCCACATTCAGCTGCATCAGACCAGGCACATCATCCCTAAAGGCAATATTATGACACACTATGTAGCCAGAGTCTTGCTGTCATTGTCTGTGTATTCCATGTTGCTGTGGTAGCTATGCTTTGTTACCTGGAGCATGTGACTCTCTTGTCCTGGAGGACTGGGACTTCTACCTGGAGCCTTTACCTTCCAAAGAAAATGGTCTCCCTGGGCTGGCTTCCTCCTTTTGGCGCTGGCATCATATTTATCGGTACTCGTATCAAACTTGAAGGGTGAGAGTGAAGTTTAAGTAAGAGGCCCTTAACTGGAAACCTTTCAAGATGAGCCAGGTGTTTTTGGCCATGAGCTAATCCTTTCAGAGCTGACAGCGCTGGTTGCTACCAGTGGTGAACTTGACAAAATGCAGATCATAGCTGTCAGTGTGGAAGCTCAGGTCCCCAAACCAGAATATAGGGCTGTTCTATATATAGGGTGGGGGTAGGGGCTGGTGGGTCTGTGGGTTCATAGTGTACAATGGCTTGACCCAGATCCTTCTTGGTCGTCGTCCAAACTGTCAGCACTAGTGCCTTAGGAGATGCCAGGGAGTTGGATGCGTGGGAGTGTAATCCACAGTTTCCAGCCAGCCAGGGAACAGAAGGAAGTTGGTACAGGGGAGAGCAGATCTGGAGAAATTAGGTAATTTAAAAATATTGTGGGTATATGATGTGTGTATTGGTGCATGTGCTATGGCATGTATGTGGAGGTCAGGGAACAACTTTTGTGGAGTCGATTCTCTACTTCTACCTTTATGTGGGTTCCAGGAATTGAACTCAGGTCTCTAGGTTTTTGCAGTAAGTGAATTTACCTACTTAGTCATCTTGCCATTCTCTTTCCTCTATAATAACCCACAGAAGGAACCCTGCACCCGTTAGAGCCCATTTCTCATTCCTTTCCTCCCCATCTGTAAAGTGATATTCAACTTTCTGTCACTGGATTTCACCTGTTCTGGACATTGTATAAAAAAATGGAATCATAATATATAGCTCTCTCTGTGTAATTACTAAGTCCTTTTAATGATGGTTTTAATATTTTCAAAGTTTGTTCACTTTTCATGTTAAATGCATGTTCCCTCGAACGGCAGCATAGTTGCATTGTTAGATTTATTTCTTCATGACCTCAGTTTAGGTAGGGAAGAGGTTCAGAGGTGGCAGCATGGGACTCTGGACAAGTAGAGCTAAAGGGAAACTACTATACAGTAAATATGAAAAATACTGTGCTTCTGTAGGATTTCTGAAACCATGAATATTAAGCTATATCAAATTGCAACTGTACTTAAATGTTTGAGCTGCACTCAAGAATTAAAAATTTGAGAATGCAGTTTTGAGCTTTTAATACATTGGCAGAATCTCAATACTCCCTGTTGAGATGGTCTCACTATGTAGTTCTGTCTGGCCTAGAACTCTTTATGTAGACCAGAGTGGCCTCAATCTCATAAAGATCCTCCTGGTTCTGCCTCTTGAGTGCTGGGATTAAAGGTGTGCACCACACGCCTGGCCTAGAATCTCATTTTTTGAAGGTTGAAAGGATGTCCGAATTATAGCCTTGGTTATTCCAAATTCTAAATGAAAGCCTACTGCTACAGTATGTGGAAGGAGTGTGACAAATTAAATCACTTTAATAAATTAGAGCAAATATAGACTGTTTTTGCCTTTGTAGAAATTAACTTCAATAGGGGTCCTCTGTTTAACAGGAATATAAAGCTTTGCTACTTGGAATTTATTATGTTTGAAATTAACGGTTGGCATTAGTAAAATATTCCATTTATCCATACATTTTATATTACGTTTTAAAATTTTTTTATCTTTGAGAGTTCGTTTCATACATGTGTGTAATGAATTTTGGTCCCTGTCTCCTTCTCTCTCTCATTCTTTTCCCTTCTCTGCTAAGATCCTTCTTCCCAGTACTCCTACTCCTACTGATGTCTTGGGTTTTTTTTCTTTGTATGTATATGTGTATGTGATCCGTTGAGTTAATTATGGTTGCTCACATGAGCATGAGTGTCAGGTTATTTACTAGAACTGATGCCCTGTTCTGGCCCAGAAGGGCACCAGGCAGGTACATGGTACATATACATACATGCAGGAAAACACTCATAACCAGAATAGAAACAAGTTAATCTTGGGAAAAAAAAAAAATGGGGGCTGGAGAGATGACTTAGCAGTCGAGAGAGTTGAGAGCACTCGTTTTTTTCTTGCAGAAGACCTGGTTCAGTTCCCAGCGCGTACGTGACAGCTAACAACTGCCTGTAACTCTGGTTCCAGGGGAGCTAATATCCTTTTTTAGCCTCCACTGTTTGCATGAGTGTCAGGATAATGATTGCTAAAGCAGGTTTAACCCCATCACCTAATGAAGACACTGTGATGATTACTTTTAAGTAAAACTTAGGAATATTATCAAGTTCTTGGTAATGATTGTAATAAAACTAAAATATATGCTTTTTGTTCTTATCTTT
Organism: Eospalax fontanierii; assembly: GCA_035773235.1. Classification (NCBI taxonomy): domain Eukaryota; kingdom Metazoa; phylum Chordata; class Mammalia; order Rodentia; family Spalacidae; genus Eospalax; species Eospalax fontanierii. Next base: position 26,631,005 of record CM069543.1, on the reverse strand, counting down.
AGGTGGCGACAGACAAGGTTGCAGAAAAGCTGAGTTCTACTCTCTCATGGGTGAAGAACACAGTATCGCATACAGTCAGTCAGATGGCCAGTCAGGTGGCAAGTCCATCTGCTTCATTACACACTACATCCTCCTCTACCACACTGTCAACACCAGCGCTTTCACCATCTTCCCCATCACAGTTGAGTCCAGACGACTTAGAACTCCTGGCTAAGCTGGAGGAGCAAAATAGGTGAGTGAAATTGCTTGGCATGTCTCTGATTTCAGTTGTCCTAGAAAAGAAACGAAGTCAACAATTTAAATATTTACTCATATTAAGAATGTTTAGTTTCTGATTTTTTGGCTCCTCGCTTAATTAAAATTGTTTAACAGACATATTCAGGTGTTTTCTTTGAGGAGAACTTGATTTTTGACTAAGTTTTTCTACCCATTTAGATAGCTTTAGATTCATTTTCTTAATATAGCAATTTCCCTAAATCTTTCTTGAATTTTATGAAATTTAAAGGCAAACAAAACTACCATTTTTAAATTTTATTTATTTAGTTTTCAGTGCTAGGGGTTAAACACCTAGGCCTTGCATATCCTTGACACACACTCTACTATTGAGTTATGTATCCAGTCCAACATTTTTTTTCTTTTTATTTAATTTAAAATTTTCAAAATAGTCTTCTTTGGTTAAAGTATAAAATAATTCAATTCAGTATGTATATTTTATTTGTACTTTAGCATGAAATCTATTATTTCATTAATGAAACCACAGATGACAAGATATCTCTTTGTCTTTATCAGTGAAAAATAGAATAGTTGTTTCATCTACTGTGACACTATATTCTGAATCCTTTGTTTCTGTTCACTGTGTTGTTATTAGAAGCTCTTTGAACCTTTATCGACAAAAGAATATAAGGATGATCAGCCTTTTGTGCCCCAAGTATATAATGCTACCACCAGCTTTAAGGATAACAAGAGTAATTTTTAACAACTTTTTTGATGTATAACTGACATATACCTAAAATGTACAGTTTTGATAAGTTTTGAGATATGATTGTATCTGTGAAATTCTTACTGAAATGAGACAAATATGCACATCTGCATCATCCCTGTTCCTAGGCTGACATTGTAGATTAGTTTACATTTTAATGAATTTTAGAGAAATGGAATTATTCAGTATTTACTCTTTTTGAATGGCTTAGTTTACTTAGTATGATGGAGCATTGTGGTGCCATGGCATGTAGCGGTAGTTCATTCCATTCTATAGGTATCCCGTCATATTTGGTTGTGTCATGGTTTACCCACACTCACTTTTGCTCTGCAGGTATATAGGTACTTAGGGATAAGATTTTGCATGGCGTATGCTTTCTTTTCTGTTGGCAAATACCTAGGAATGACATGGCTAGACTATAAGGTATGTGTTATGTATGTGTTATGTTTCACTGCCAAACTATTCCAAAGGACCTGTACTACCTTTTCACATGTCCAACCAGAAGTTTGTGACATTTTTAGTTCTACGTTGTTAGTGATGCTTGGTATGATCTTTGGAATTTTTTTTTTTTTTAAGGCAGGGCCTCATGTAACTTAGGCTGACCTCAAACTCACTAGGTAGGTGAGGGTGTTCTTAAACTTCGGATCCTCCTGCCTCTGCCTCTACCTCACAAGTGTTGGGATTACAGGTGTGCACTGCCATGCCTAGTTTATGTGGTGTTGGAGATCAAACAGGGTTTCATGTATGTTATGCAAGCACTGTATCTACTGAACCACATTCCCAGCCTTTGATTACGCTTTTGAATTTTAACCATTTTAATAGGTATTTATAATGTGTGGTTTTACTTTCATTTTTTAAAAGTTTAATTTTATTTATTTTGCTTTATGGGATTGTCTTTTATAGCTCAGCTTGACCTAGAACTCACTATGTAGCTGAGGATGACCTTGAGCTTACCTGATCTTCCTGCCTCTGTCTCCTTATAGGCATTGTTACCACACCCAGCTTTTATGTGGGCACTAGGATTGTGAGCTCAGGTCCTTAGGCTTATACAGAAAATGCTTTACTGATTGAACCATCTCCTCAGTCCTTAGAAGTTTTAAATTTTGATGAAGTGCCAACCTCAAGTTGTTCTTTGGTTTGGATTTTTGAGACAGAGTTTCATAGGGAGACCCTGTAACTCCAGCTGGCCTGAAACTCACCACGTATAAACAGGCTGTCCTCTATCTCACAGAAGTCTGCCAGCCTCTGCCTCCTGAGAGGTTGAATTAAAGACACACATTACCAGACCTTGCATAACTTGTTCTTTTATGGATTGTGCTTTTGGTGACCCAAGATCATACAGGCAGTCTCCTGTATTTTCTTTTTAGAAGTTTTACTTTCTTGTTGTCATTGTTAAAAGAAATGACACGTAGGACTAGAGAAATGAGTCAAGAGCACTGTCTGTTCTTGCATAAGACTGGGATTTGGTTCTCAGCATTCATCTGGTGGCTAACAACCATGTATAACTCCAGTTCCAGGGGATCTGACTCCCTCTTCCGGCCTCCATCGGCACTGCATGCATGTGGTGCATGTATATACATGCAGGCAAAACACACACATAAAGTTAAGATTTTGAATAAGCACATTTTATTGTTCCTGTAACATTTGTTAAAACATAAATATCCTTGTTTGGCTTGGTGGGGCAAGTCTTTAATCCTAGCATTCTAGAGGCAGAAATAGGTGGATCTCTCAGTGTGTGAGGCCAGCCTGGTTTACATAACAAGGCTTAGTTAGGCTAGCCAGGGCCACATAGTGAGACTATTTGAAACAAAAAGAAAAACAAAACCCAACCCTATCTTTTCGTAGGATTACTTTGATACTTTAGGTAAATACCTATTGTCCATAGATGCTTGAGGCTCTATACTCCGTTTTGTTTTGTTTTTTTTTTTGTCTTAATGTTGTACTATACTGTCTTATTATAGCTTTGTAAAAATTTAGAAATCCAGTAATATTAGTCTTCCAACTATGTTCTTTCATTTTGGTTATTTTTGATTCTGACATTCTTGTATGAATTTTATAATTAAGTTGTTAATTTCTAGAAAGCAGCCGCTGACATTTTGGATTGCATGGAGTCCTTAATAATACTGTCTTCTCCATAAATACCTTTCTCAGTTATTATTTGTTCATGGTATTGTTTTTGTAAATTTATTTTTTAATTATTCATTGAAAATATATAGAAATAAAATTGTTTTTATTGCACTGGTCATGAATTCTACAGTCTTGCTGAACTCATTCTGGTAGGTTCTTTTTATTTTGTTGGGTTTTTTATAAAGATTTTGTTAGGTTTTCTATATGGAATAGCATGCTGCCTGTGAAACGGAGCATTTTTACTGCTTACCAGTCTACATGCCTTTTGCATCTTTTTCTTGTCCATTGCAACAGACTAGAACCTTCAAGTATAAATTTGAACGGAGGTGGTAGATTTAAAGATTTTCCTAATCTTTAAAATGTTTTTTAAATTTATTTTTATGTGCAATGAGTGTTATGCCTGCATGTGTGTGAGTGCACCTGTGTCATGCAATACCCACAGAGGTCAGAAGAAGGTGTTGGACTCCCCCTGGAACTGGAGTTACAGGGGGTTGTTAGTTGCCATGTGGCTAACCTGGAATCAAACCTGGGTCCTCTGCAAGAACAGCTGGTGTTCCTAACTGCCGAGCCAGCTCACCAGCCCTATTTTCCTTTTTCATTTTTTGGTCTTTTTAAGACCGTGACCCTGTAGCCCTAGCTGGTCTGGAACTCTGGAACTCACTGTGTCGCCCAGTCTGGACTTGATTTCACAGAAATTCCCCTTCTCCCTCCGCAGCACCAGTGTTGGGATCAAAGGTGTGGTGCACCATCATAACCAGCTATTGTTTCTTAATCTTTTTTTTTTTTTTTGAAACATCTCCCTGTAGCCCCAACTAGCCTGGAACTTGCTATTTAGCCCAGCCTACCCTTGATGTCACAGAGATCAAGTATGCTGGGATTAAAGGTGCCTAGTTTCCTAATCTTTAAAAATTTTTTTAAAATTGTTTTTTATTTTATGTGTATGAGTGTTTTATCTGTATGTATGTAAGTACAACCCTGTTGTGCAGTTCTTGCAGAGGCCAGAAGAGCATGTCATAGTCTCTTGAACTGGAGTTACAGACGGTTGTTAACCTCCATGTGCTGGGAATTGACCCTGGTCCTCTGCAAAAGCAGCCAGTGCTCTTAACTGCTGAGCTTCTCTCCAGCCTCGTTTCCTAATCTTAAGAGGCAAAGTATTAATAATGGTGGTATGTAGGTTATTACAACTACCTTTCATCAGTTGAGGAGACTCCTTCCTTTCTGTTCCTTGTTAGCTGAAGGTTTATATGTTTTCTCTTTGTTGTATGTGTATGCCTGTGTGTGTAAAGTGTACAATCACATTTCTGTGTCTGAATGGGAGCATGTATATGCCATGGTGTGTGTGTGGAGGTCAGAGGACATTCTCAGGTCCCCACCCTCGCCTTCCACCTTGTTTAATACAGGATCTGTTTGTTGGCTCCCCACTGGGTAGGCCAGGCAAACTGATCTGAGCTTCCCAGGAGTCTCCTACCTCGGCTTCTCATCTCACTTTAGGAACACTGGGATTACAGACATTTGTGCTACCTTTCTGGCTTTTATGTGAGTTTTCAAGATTAAAACTCAGGTTCTCACACTTTGTGGCAAGCACTTTTATCCATGGAGACATCTTAGCCCCTATTTTTGTATATTAAAAAAAATTTATTATTTATATTATTGTTTGATGTATATGAGTGTATTGCTTACATGTATGTAAGTGCGTCCGTGTTGTGTGATGCCCGTGGAGATCAGAAGAAGACATTGGATTCCCTGGAACTGGAGTTGTGGACAGTTGTTGGCAACCATATGGGTGCTGGGAACCAAACCCAGCTCTTCTGCAAGAGCAGCCAGTGTTCTTAACCACTGAGCCATCTCTCCTGTCCCTATTTTTGTATTTTTGAGACGGGATCTTATATTGTAGCCCAAGCTGTCCTTGAACTCACTATGTAGTTCAGGGTGGCCTTACAAACAGTACAAAACAGTTGCATTTTGTTATATCTCTTGTCTGTGTGAGAACTAACTCAAATTTACAAATCCCTTAGGCCCTGTAGCCTTACACTCAGGTCCTGTACACACAGGCCCATCCCAGAGTCATGTTCCAGTTTTCTACTGGTGCCTCCTTTGCTGTTTTAGTGTCTCGGTCATTTGATTCTGGGGACTTTAGTTATTATGTGTGTGAATGCAATGTGTGAAACCACTCATGAAAGCCTTCATAGAACCAGTCTCTCCACTTTGTTCTTCCAGTTTCTCCTTTAAGTTCATCTTATCAAGTTAAGATGGAATATAAATGAATTTAAGATAGAAATATCAAAAATGTACAAAAAGAGTAATTGAAGTAAGAAACTGGGTACTCTCTTGTCTTCATCCTGCAAGACTGTTATACTATACTTGACTCACTTAAAAAAGGTTTGTCCATCTGATTTGCATTGATCAGTAAAATGTTAAATAGAAGTTGAGTGTGTAACTCTCTGCTTAGGAATTTCAGCTGTATCTCTTTTGAATGTGTCTTAAGTCCAGTTTATCTTGGAGAGGGGTTGGGTTTTGGTCCTGGGACAAAGTGTAAACCAAAGGTATAACCAACCTGTAGCTTGAAATAAATATGAATACAAACAAGAAATAAATTTTTGCCAGATATTGTGGTGCATGCCTACAATCCCAGCATTTGGGAAGTAGAGGAAGGAGGATCAGGAGCTGAAGGTCATCCCCAACTACACTAAGCTTGAGGTTAGGCTGTGCTGCCTGAGATGCTGTCTCAAAAAAACAAAAGTAATTTAAATTTTTTAATAATAAAGCAATTAAATACCCCCAATCAAGAGGCAAAACTGAACCAAGTATCTGTAATCCCAACACTCAGTAGGCAGAGACCAAAGAATTGTTAGTTCAAAGCCAGTCTGGGTTACTTAGTGAATTCAAGGCCACTCTGAACTACATAAGACCTCTCTTGAAAACGCAAGGCCTGGGGAAGTTATTCAGTGGTAGAGTGCTTGCTTGGGCTTAGTCATTGAATATGTGCTTAGCATTCCTGAAGCCCTACATTCAATCCATAGAACCAAAACAAAACCAAGAAAAAAAGATTTTGGTGCTAGAGAGATGACTCAGTGGTTAAGAGTGCTTACTGCCCTTGCAGAGGACCTGAGTTCAATTGCCAGGGTCCACATGGGACTACTCAGAACTGCCTGTAACTCCATCTCCAGAGGATCTGATGCCCTGTTTTGGCTTCTGTGGGCATCAGCACACATGTGCACATACACACGTAATAAATAGATAAATAAATAAAAAAATTTTAAATCTTGAAATAAAAGTAGAAAATTATTGCCCTTTGTTCTTATGTAGAAATAGTAAAAATTTAAAACATTTTGCTCACGTTTTGAGTCACATATATGTATGTGTTACATACATATTTTTTGAGATAGGGTCTCACTGTGTAGCCCTGACTGACCTGGAATTTGGCTATATAGACCTGGCTGGCCTTGAACTCACAGAAAGCTACCTGCCTCTCCCTCTGAGTTCTGGAACTGAAGGAATATCACACACACACACACACACACACACACACACTCACACACTCACACACACTTTTTTTGGTCTTTTTGAGATAGGGTCTCCTTGTAATTCCAGCTGACCTGGAATTTGCTATGTAGACCAGCCTGGCCTTGGACTCATAGAGATCTGCCTGCCTCTGCCTCCCAAGTGCTGGGACTAAAGGTGTGCATTGCCACGTCTAGTGATTTTTTTTTTATAACTATTAAAAACTCAAAATTCATAGTCAGGATTTATGTGCAGATAAAGGTTAATGTGGTAACATCTTGTACCTTAAAAGACCAATCCTAGCAGAAAGACATGTTTAACTTTAATACAATTAAAGTAAAATGTTGTACACTAAGGGCTAGCTTTTCTTCCTGTTTTGCCCTGCTGCCCTATTATGTAGGAATAATAATTTAAAATTTCACTGATAATGTCTTTTGTTTGTAATGATGTTTACATATCTAAAGTGAAACCCTTGACAAAATACTACTTACGACATTGTAGTTGATACTCTGATTTTGCATTTATGAATGAAGACATCACTCCTTGTATGAAGACATCACTCTAGCTGTATTATTTAACTCTAGATTTAGGAAATATAAAAATACTGGTAATGTTTTAGAAAGTTATAGTGTAAAAAACATGAAAATATCAAATTAGTTTCCTTCATGTGGTTTTATTGCTATTACTTTTAAAAAGTAAGTGTATGTGAAAATAAAAAAAGAAGAGAAAGAAGCTGGGTGTGGTGGTGCACAACTTTAGTCCCAGCACTTGGGAGACAGAGGAAGGTGGATCTCTATACAACAGACCAGCCTGATCTATATTAAATTCTAGGCCAACTTAGGGCTACAGGGAGACTGTCTCAAAAAGACCAAAAAAAAAAAAAAAAAGTAAGTGTATGTAGCAATCCCAGAAAAATGTGAGGAAATGGTTCAATGTGGTATCAAAGATCTGTTTGAAGAAAGTTAATAATTGATGAACCTAAAGTTGAAATAGGACAACTTTTTTGTTGTTTACATGGTAAAATGTTTTTCTTTTTCATCTTAAAAATACAAAGGCATTGGCAGAGATGAATTTAAGGAGGTAAGTTTCAAGTGTGATAATGCATTTTAGTTCAGAAGGAAGTGTTACTAGTTTAAATTTTGAACTGGCCATTATTTGTGTTGTTTAAAAATTTGGCATGGCAACCATGTTTGTTTCCTTTTACTTGTTGAATTTGTAATGAAACTTTATTTTTCAGTCTGTATATTATGGGGAGATAGTAGAATGAGAAATAGACTGTTTTTTATATTAAAGTGGATATATTTTATATTTTTAAAATATGATAAGCATGAATCTTTGATATCTCAGTTTAAGTGTCCTTGTATCTTACCCACATTTAAATCTGAACTGTGTTAGTTATGGTGCCCACATGGCAGTTGGGCACTTGAAATGTGACTAGTCTGGCTTAGATTTGCCATTAGAGTAATACACCAGGTTTTGAAGAACAGAATGTCAATTTAAAAAAATTGACATGTTGTAAAGACATTTTCTCTATATTTGATAAAATAAACTAGCTGTATGCTCATTATAATGTAGTGTTCATACTTATAATCCTAGCAGTTGGAAGGCTGAGGCAGAAGGATCATCACAAGTTCCAGGCCAGCCTGGGCTATAGAGCGAGATTCTAATCTCAAAACAAAGAAACTGAAAAAACTCACATGGAAAAAGTAATACATTATAAAAGTTACTTAAAATTTTTCAATTTTGGCTGCTGCTTGGACCATTTAAAATTGCATAAGTGGTTTGCATTATATTTCTGTTGTTGGACATTCTGGTCTAAAATGATCTAATGTTTATCAAATACAGCTTTACCAGCACAGCATCACCTCACTTTCCCTATGAATGCTCTATAAAACATCTAGCAATATTAAGGAAGTGAGACGCTTGAAACCAAAAAAGATATTTTTGAGTCTGTGTTAAAATTACATCTGTTTTTAGTAATAGGAAAGGCTTAGCTCTTTGTTTGAACTGTTTTCATTGAGAATATTTTGTTTTTCATGGAAGACAGGATTTTTTTTTTAAGGGTCTCCTACTGTATCCCAGACTGTCCTGGAACTACCATGTACCCCAGGCTGGCCTCAAACTCATGACAGTTCTGTTTCAGCTGCCCAAAAAATAGTATTATAGACATCAGCCATAATGCCTGGCTGAGGGTTGTTTTTAATCAGTTGTCTGTATAAAGGAATCTTGAAACCATTGGTTTCTGATTAGAATTTGTAATATATTTACTTTTCTTCTGTAAAGAAAGAAAAATAAGAAATCAGTTTTCAGAACTGGTCATTTAGACACCTTTTAGATATCTGCCTTTTGTATTGGGTTGAGTTGCTTTTTATGCTGAACTCTTGTTTTCTCCTAATTCTCCCCTTGTTTTTCTGTTGATCAGAGACAGGAAAGCATGTGACCCCTCTCTGAGTCAGGCATGTACTTCTCTGTGGTCTGAATGTTTGTGACCCTACAAAATTCAGGTGTTGAACTCTAACCCTGGATATGTTATTAAGGTGGAGCCTTTGGAAAGCTCTGTTCTCATGGATGGGATTAATGCCTTTATAAAGAGAATTTAGGGAGCGCTGTGGTAGCTTCTCTCATGTGTGGACCTCTTAATAGAAGGCACTGTTCATGAGAAATGGCCCTCACAAGACAAAAAATTTTAGTGCCTTGATCTTGGACTTCTCTAATTTTAGTACTGTGAACAATAAATGTGTTTGTAAATTACCTAATATAAAGTTACTTTGTTATAGCAGCCAGTAAGGACTGTCATGAATCTGATTTTACTTCTGTCAACCAGTGACAAATTATTTTCTTTCCCCCAGCGTGTTCACATGCTGTTTTGAAATAACATTATTAGAGATGTTGGAGCTTCATCTTTGAAAAGTTGCTCCCTTTGTAATCAGGCGCTCTGATTCTAGGTGACGGTGTGTGTAGTTTTCCACATGCTTTTCTCATACAGTATTTTTTCCCCTTAGCTCTTTATAAATGATCTTATGTTGGCCTGTTGCTCTTATATCCACAGGAAAAGTGTGTTGAATCACATAGGATATTCAAGATGTAAATGTCAGCTGTTTACAAATAACTGCCAAGTTTCTGTAGTTTTTACCTTTTTTTCTGAACTTTAGACTTATGTTTTCAACTGTTGTTGGTGTTATCTACAAGGATGTCCTCCAAGGACTTGAAAGTATAAATATTAATAGCTATAAGAGAACCTTTTCTTTTCCTTCTATACTTTATTAGTTGGCAATTTCATACATGTATATAAGATAGTTTGATCATATACATTCCCCATTAATTCTTCAATCTCTTTCCTACTAAACCCTTTCTTCCCAAGTTCCTCCCCTACTTCCATGGTTTGTGTGTGTGTGTGTGTGTGTGTGTGTGTGTGCATGCGTGCGTGCGCCTGCCACTGAGTTTTGTTGGGCATAATGCAAGGTGGGCCTAGCCAGGCCACCTGCTAGGAGGAATAGAGGAATGGCTCCTGTGGGTGTGGCATTCTGCTCTGGCTAGCCGTGAGACCAGCTTCTGCTCAGCACCTGGAAAGAACCTGCCTACCTGGGGAGAAACTTACTATTGGCTGTATTTGGGACCCCACTCCATAAGGTCATTGGCTATCCAGACCTACAAGAGCTTGTGGACCTATTCAGTAAACGAGTTTTCAGTGCCACACACTTGGCCTGCTTCCCGTCCAGCTCCCAGAGTTTGTGTCTTAACTCTGCATCTACTCGCCCCCTCCCCAGACGGCAGAGGTCTCCTCAGTCCCCTCGGGCTGGCCCCGAGTGCTGAGACCCCTGATAGAGTTTAATTAGGGTTTCTTGGTAAGTATGTTTGGGGGGTCATATCCTGGAGCACAGATAACCAGTACCTATATTGCTGAGGAAAGTGACTACCACTATTCTGGTAGCCATTAACTGCCAATGGCTCCTCAGGGAGAAGTGAGGCCTCATGAACCCTTCCCCATCCGTGATGGAATGCCTACAGGCCCAGTCTTGTGCAGGTAGCCATAGCTGCTGCCACGTCGTGTCCACAAGTGCATGTCACAGCACTTCTCCCCATCTTCCTGCTCTTACAATCTTCCTACCATTTGTTCTGTGACGTTTGGGAATGTGAACAGATCTTGTCCTCTGAATTGCAGTAGCAGATAAGAAACGACCACAGAGACCTATGGCGGTGGTACTGGGGCTTGTCAGACTTTTCCTCCAATGAGTTTGATTCGTCATAAAGAAATTTTTTTTTATAGGTTGGAAACTGGGATGGATAGCTTTAATTTTTTAAATGAGTTCATGTAAGATGGCGAACCAGATAACAGAGGAAGGAAATAAGTGAATACGTTTTGCTGGAACTTCTCAGTAGCTGCTGAGTTCGCAGTACTGCTTCATTACCATTTCCCAGTCACCAGGCTTGAGCCATGTGTCTTTTACCCTGTAATTTATTTTTGTTGTATGTGTATGAGTGTTATGCCTGCTTGTGAGTGCACCTGTGTTGTGCAGTGCCTGCAGAAGTCAGAAGAGGGTGTTGGATCCCCTGGAACTGGAATTACAGATGGTTGCTAGCTCTCATGTGGGTGCTGGGATTTGAACCTGGGTCTTTGGAAAGAACAGCCAGTGCTCTTAACTCCTGAGCCATCTTGCCAGCCCCCTAGTCTGCATATTCTTAAGGAATATGTAGATGCTTTTCCTGAATGCCTTAACTAAGTATGTCACTTAATGACAGTCTAGGTTCTAAGAAAGGCATTGTGGGGTGATTTCATTGTATACATTAGAGTATGTTTACACAAACTTAGATCGAATAAGCTGTGGCTTCTAGGCTATAAACCTGAATAGCATGTTATAGAATGTTTAGAATACTGTAGTCAATTTTAAGACAGGGGTATATGTGTATCTAAACAGAAAAGACACAGTAAAAAAAAAAAGCAGTGTAAGCAATGAAAAATGATGTGCTTGTATGTGGCATTTACCACAAATGGATCTTGCAGGCTTGGAGTTGCTCTGAGTCAGTGAGTGGTGAGTGTGAAGGTTCAGAACCATTATACTGCTGTAGCTTTGTAGATTGTATATACTTAAGTTCTATGATTTATTTATTTAGGTTTTTTTAAACAGAATGTCACTACATATCCCTGTCTAATATGGTGCTTGCTGTATAGATAAGGTTGACTTTGAACTTGCAGTGTTCTTGCCCTTTCCTGCCAAGTATTAGGATTACATATGTGTGCCACACTGCCTGGCTATGCCATACATACTAGATTTACAATTTTTTCTTCTTCAACAAACTCTTTTTAGGGGAAGGTGTTGGTATTGAGACAGTCTTAATACATAGCCCAGGTTGGCCTCAAAACTGTGATCCTACTGCTTCAGCCTTCCAAGTTTACACGTATGTATCACCATGCTGGGATCTTGATAAATTCTTTAACTTCTGACTCTGATGTAGTAACACCTGGCTTAAAACAGTATATTGGGGCTGGAGAAGTGGCTCAGCAGTTAAGAGCACTTACTATACTTCCAGAGAAACTGGGTTTGGTTTCCAGCACCCACACAGTGGCTAACTCCTATCCACAATGCCTTTTTCTGACCTCCACACATGTGGTACACTTACATACATGCAGGCAAAACACTCATACAAATAAAATTTAAATCATTTTTTCAAAATGGCATATAGCTGTACAAAAGTATTTTAAATTTTATGTAAGGTTTAAAATTTTACTTAAATTTTTTTTTTGTTAAAAACGTGCACGCGTGCGCACACACACGCACACACACACACACACACACACACACACACACACACACACACACACTTAGCTGTTAGCCTGGGCCAGGTCAAGATCATCAGCGTTTCTTTTACTTGTACGTCCTGTCCTGTCCCACTGGAAGGTCTTCAGCATCAGTAAAATACATGGAGCTGTCCTCGCCTACAACAGCAGTGTTTTTTTTTCAAGGTCCCTCTTGAAGGACCTGCCTTAGGATGATGCTTGACAATTATGTATTTTTTTGGTAAGAGGAATGAGTGTAGTTTAAAATAATAGTAAAGGATTTAGTGTAGTTAGTACATATACTGGCAGTATAGTTTACTTATTTACTCATTGAAACTAAAAGCAGTAGAATTTATTCAATTTTTGTGCAAGTATGTAAAGATGCATTTTATTATTTAAATTGTATTTAGTTTTGCCTGCATCTTTGTAAGTGCACCCATGTTGTGCAATGCCTTCAGAGGCCAGAAGAGGACATTGGATCCCCTGGCACTGGAGTTAAGGATGGTTATTATCTGCCATGTGGGTGCTGGGAATCGAACCCAAGTCCTCTGCAAAATCAGCCAGTGCTCTTAAGTTCTGAGCCATCTCTCTAGTCCCTAAAGATTCATTTTTAAAGAAGCTGATGCCTACAGAACATCAGCCACGACATTCAGACAGGGTTGATTACATTACATTAGGAAAAGGAAGGATGTGCAATTTGCCTCGTTCCTGTGAATGATGTTTTGGGAAAATACAGTTTACATGTTTCAAGCGATGTTTTACTGGAGTCAGAAGACTCCAAAGAGTTACACAGCACAATTTAAAATTGAATGAACGCTCTGTAAATATTAGTGCAAAATAATTATGTGTGCTGCTTCCTAGATTTGTTCATAGTTGATCTTATAATTATAGTCAAAGAGGTTTAACTTGTCAAATAGTAATACTTTCGTGTTTTATGTCCTGTATACCAAGGAATGTCAGAGGTTTTGGTGAAGTGCACTTAGTTTCTTTACCAAAGCAAGTTTCTTATTTAAGTGATGTTCCTACGATGCTTGCACATATGTTCCATGAAATGCCTTTAAGGTTATGCCTCTATATTGTTCAATGGAATTACTCTTAAGATATCTTTTTACTATGTAAACTGGATTGTTTCATGATTTGAGATGCAACAAGTATAAATGAAAGCATGTCAGAGCTGAGAGAAAACCCACTAACTTCAGGTAACAAAAGATCTTAAAGCAAAAAAGGTCTATTTACACACACACACACTCTCATATATATATATATATATGAGAGTGTGTGTGTGTGTATATATATATATGTATATATATATTGACTGGAGTAATTGGTTTATTACACAGATTGTTCTTGAATGTACAAGGCTCTAGAGGAGCAATTGGGTCTTTACACACAGTTTTTCCATCAAATTGAAATTTTACCCTTACATCCAAATGGATTAAACAGTTAACAAGAAAAATAAGAGCTCTTAGTGATGTATTAACTGAGAAACCACGTATAAACCAAAGAATATGGAGTGAAGGTTGAAGGATCAGGGAGATACAACAGAGTTGGGAACAAAGCAAATCACACTTTATATACTAATAGTGCCAATCCGTTTCTGTTGACAGTTAAACTTAGACTTTAACAATGCAGGAGGTGGGTAGAGTTTAATCTGGTTGTTAACTTTCATCTAAGTTGTAGTCTTTTGGAATAAAATGAGTACAGAAACGTTCATGTTCTTCACTTTACTTTTCAAAACGGTTTTGAATTTAAGTGGATTCCACCTAAAAAAGTCTCCTACAGTTTGATGGAGCTCTTCCCCATCCAAGCACACACTGTGTACTCGCCACCCCTCACACCATGCAGTTATCCAGATATAAGTCAATAAATAAGGATTACTTTTAGTCTCACATGTAGGTTGATGCCTGGAGAACGCTTCTCTGCTGGGAGACAGTGTTGGTACAGAAGTACAGTATTTCTGGTTGCTGTTCCAAGTACATACAACACGCATCACTACTGTATCAGGTGAAGAGTGTGCACAGGGAAAGATGAGGCGGTTGTGGCGTGGGTGCATAGGAAACAGTCAAATGGGAATCAAAAGTACCTTTTCTTTCAGAGTTCCCCTATCTTTTATTTGTAGAGGATATCCAATGATTTCTTTAATCACATCGCATACTTCTGAGTCCATTCCCGAGCTGTTCTGTTGTACTTTTCTCTATCTGTTTTGTAGATCTGAGCAATCTCAGGCACTAAAGGATCATCTGGATTGGGATCACACAACAGAGAACTGATGGACAGAAGTACTTTGGAAATAGTTAGTGCTGGAGACCACTGTGACCGTAGAATATCCAGACAAATGCTACCATTACTGTTAACATTTGGATGATAAATTCGCGTTGTAAATTCAACCTTAGGTGGTTTGAAGGGGTACTCTGTTGGGAAATCGATTGTCAGGAAAAATGCCCCGCCCTGATAGGGACTGTCATTGGGCCCCATTATTGTAGCTTGCCAGTGGAACATGTCTTCTCCGACAGGACCTGCTGAACACTGTGCTGGGGGATCCCGAGCCAGGTCATTCAGTTCCTTGTGGATTCTCTTAAGAGCCATAGTGGGAGGCTTTGGTGGCGGTCCCCAGGCAGGATGAGTCTGGGACGGAGCCCCTGAGATCGCCTTGCTGGTTGTGGATCAGCCAGAGGAGGAGGAGTTGGGCAGCGCCGGCCTGGCCCTGGCAGACGCGCTGAGGGCCGAGGCCCACTCAGCTCCCGGGCCTGCCGCCGTGGTCACCGCATCCGTAGCATCGGTTGGCGCATCACCCTGCGGACGTCCTTTTTTGTGCCGCCGCAGTAGCGGTTTCTTCCTCCGAAGCCTCGGCCTCAGCGGATCCCTCCGCCCCAGCCTCCGCCCGGGGCTCGCGCCAGACTGCCTGCGGAGGCCTCAACACACTGGGCAAGGTCGCTGGGCAGCCTGGGTGGGGTCAAGAGTTGATCAAGGATGATGCGCCGGATGCGATTGGCAGTGCAGGAGGGGTGTTTTGTAAGACCATCATCACCACAAACTCATAATAGAGTGTGTATGATGTCATGGTGCAGCTGTCACTGGGGATTAGGAATATTTAACTATCCGCGACTGTAGTTCACCGGGAAGAGACTTGATTGTATCACATATTCTGCAAAACAGTTCAATCTCAGATGGAAAGACTTGTTCATAATAAAAGTTCTAATTTTCTTTTGTAGAGAATTCTAAAAATTTATTGTCCAAGAAACTTAAGACAGCAGATACAATGTTCATATCTTCCCCTCTTTGCAAAGTATATAAAAAATAATCTTTAAGTAATACTCATGATTTTTGAAGTTTTGGGAGGGTTAAAACTAAAGGAAGTTCTCAATTCATATTCCCAGTACTATTAAACAGACAGTATATCTGTAAATACAAATCATTTTTGTAAATATAAAATTGATAAGTAGTTTAGAGAGAAATGCTCAGCTTTTAAGTGTATAGTTGAGGTTTAGCAGGTGTGTATACTGTGTATAATCAGTATGGCTGTTAAGGTTGGGAAATTCCCATCTTCCTGGAGAAGTCCTTTGTGTATTTTTCTAGCAGTTCAGTTCCCTAAATCAACTACTTTTTAAGGCAGGTGCTCACTGTAACCCAGGCTGGCTTCAGATTCATGGCAGTCCTCCTGCTGTAGCATCTTAAAGTGTCCCGATTATAGATTTGAGCCATCATGCCTGGCTAGTTAGTAGACTTTTCATCCTCCTGCCCCATTTTGAATAATGTTGCTATGAACATTTTTGTATACATTTTTGTGTGTGGACATAAATTTTCATTTCCATTGGATATGTACCTGGGAGTAGAATTGCTAGGTTGATTCATGTTACCATTTGAGGAACTACCAGGCTGTTTTCTGACTGTAGTGTTTTATATGCTCACCTTTGGTGTGTGAGCATTCTGTTGTTTCCACACTCTCACAAACATTTACTTTTATTTGTCCTTTTGATTATAGGTGTCCCCGAGTCATGCGGTGGTTGGTGGCTTGTCATGGTTTTGATTTGCATTTCCCTGATGAATGCTTGTTGTGGTTTTGGTTTGCATTTCCCTGATGAATGTTCTGTTGAACATCCTTTCTGTGTTTATTGGCCAATTTTCTTTTCTTTTTCACCTTTTGAACATATTCATTGCATAAACTACAAGAGGGCAGCAGGTTGGGCAGAAGCTATATGGAGCACCGTGAGCTATGAACAGAGCTCACTATGTAGACCAGGCCTGCCTCTGCTTCAGGAGTGCCAGTATGAAAAGCATGTGCCACCATGCCAGGCTCTATTGATAAACTCTAAGTCCCTTATGATTTGCAAATATTTTCTCCCCTTCTGTGGATAGGTTTTCCTTTTTCTTGACAGTAGCTAGTAAAGTATAAACTGTGTTTAAATGTTGATGAGTTCTAGTTTTATCCTTTTTCTTTCGTTATTTTTTGGCTTTGGGGGTCATGTTTAAGAAAGTTATGCATAACTCGCTCATGAAGATTTACTCCCATCTTTTTTTCTGTCTGGTGCTTTTCAATTTTATATAATGGAATCCTGTTGTATGTATTTTCTTGCACCTGGCTTCTTTCGTTTAACCTAATGCACATAAAATTCATGTTGATGCATCTTTTGCAAGGTATTTCTTTTTATTACTGAGTAATATTGCAACAAATATGCCACAGTTTCATCATGTGTTTTCCTGGACATTTGGGTTGTTTGTGGTTTGGGGCTATTATGAGTAAAGGCTAAGGTGGGGAGTGGCTGTGTTTTCATTGCACTTGCTAGGTCATATAAGTCCTTCAAAATGGGCATGCCATTTTATACTTTTAATTTCTAAATTTTACTTTTATTTTATGTGTATGAGTGTTTTGCCTGCATGTTAAGTATACCACATGTGTGCAGTGCCCTCATAGGCCAGAAGAGGGCATCATGTCCCCTGGAACTGAAGTTACAGATAATTGTTAGCTGCCAAGTGGGTGCTGGGAACTGAACCTGGATCCTCTGTAAGAGCAATCGGTGCTTGTAACCACTGAGCCAGCTCTCCAGCCACTGCCATTTTATATTCCTAATACTGGTTTATGAGAATTAGAATAGCTTCATCCTGGTAGTCTTTTATATGGTCAGTCTTTAGAATGGTAACCATGTTTATGTGTGTTTAGTAAGGTTTGAGCTTGCATTTCTTTGATATCTAAAGAAGTTGAACCTTTTCGGGTGCTTATTTACCATTTGATTATCTTGTTTTGGAATACATCACTCCTTGTTTTAAATAAAAATGATATTGGTGTCTTTGTGTTCGTGTGTTGTACATTTGTATTATTTATGCATGTGTGTTATACATTTGTTTGGCATATGCATGTGTGTGCATGTGTATGTTATATGTGTGTGGTGATTGCATATGTCTGTGCACTTCTGCGTGTGTGTGTGTGTGTGTGTGTCAGTGTATGTGCATGTAGAGCCTTACTCTTTGGAGACAGGATCCTCTCATTAGACCTGGAGCTAGGCCATTAGCCAGCAAGCCCCAGTGATCCTCCTGTCTCTGCTCACCATGGTGCTGGAGTTTTCAGCATGTATGGATATGCCCTACTTTTATGTGGGCACCAAGGATTCAAGCTTGAGTCCTCATGCTTGGGGAGCAAGGCTCTTAATTCATTGACCCATCTCCCAAGCCCATGTGCCTACTTCTTAATTACTAATTTTAAGAGTTCTTCATATATTCTGGATGCCCATCTTTTTGTCACATACATGAACTGGGAGTTGTTTTTTTTTTTTCCCTCAATCTATAGATTATCTTCTTCCTTTCTTCTTTCATAGGGTCTTACCATGTAGCTCAGGCTAGCCTCAAACTCAGCATCTTCCTGCCTCAGCCACCTGAGTGCCGTGTTTGGTAATTACAGTTTTCCACTGCCATGATTGTTTCTTCCCCTCCATGTACCTCCCTGCCTCTCCCCCCGCTTTAATCAATATTTGGGAAATAATATCTTAATTATTGTTGCCATGAAAATATATTAAAATTTTCCTAAATAAGGATAGAAATTTTTTGTTCAATTTATTTTATAGTGTTAATCAGGTATATCTAGAACTTACAGGGCTTTTTTAAACCTGTGGGATTATATGTTTATTTTAGTCAAATGAACACAGTGCTAGGCTAAATGCTGTAAGAGATATAAACATGTAGGTTATAGATCTGACTTCCAAAAGGTGATTCTGTAATCTATGAAATAGGATTTGACTCATTTTTTTTTCTTGCCTCAGTTTCATATTTCATGAAGTAGTGTTGAGAGCATTTGTTCTGCCCAAGCAGGTGACTATTTTTGAAGAGTTACTGAAAGTGACATTAAATAACAAATGAATGTTTTAGGACTTCTGGTCTGAACCATTTGTAATTTACTTTTATAGTATATAGCTACATTTTCTAGACTTCCTTGATAACCTATGCATTTGTGAGGAAAATAAGGGGCTTCATATTGTAATGAGTAATGGAATAGATCCTTAACCCATCTTTCCTTAGCTAGGAGGCCTAAAACAGAACTGTAAACCCAAAAGTCAACAGGGATCATAAGAGAATTCCCAGGGTGTAGAGAAATGGCTCAGTGGTTAACAGCATTTGCTGCCCTTGCAGAGAATCTGGATTCTGTTCCCAGCACCCACATGAAAGTTCACAACTGTTTTTAACTCCAGTTCCAAGGGATCTAATATCTACCTCTGGCCCCTGTGGGCATCAGGCACATATGCAGGAAACACACTTATACACATCAAATATAAAACTAATCGGGGGCGGGGAGAGAGAGAGAGATCACAGTTTCACAGTATAAGCGGAGTGATAAATCAAAGCTATTAGTTGCCTGAATTGTAGACCCACTAGGGATTATGGAGAATAGGAAATTGAAGAAGCTTCTACTTAGCTATACCCTAGGTTAATGAGCAGGAATCTGGACCTGGTTTTGCTGTGTCTTTTTATTTTCAAGAGAATATAGAATTATAAACATATATGTATAAACTTAGTGTTTGGATAGATTATTTATGCAAGTGTGAAACATGAAAAAAAAGAAGGAATTTGTTAATCCTTACTTTTTTAGCCCTGGTCACATTGTAAGCATGATGGGATTAGTAAATAATTCCATAGAATCTGTTATCTCTTTCAAGCTTATGTTCCTTTTACTCTGAAGTCCACTCACACACCCAACCCACACATATGTACACACACCGACACACACATACTCACACACCATATTTCCCCTAATTTGAATGAAAAATTAATTTACATTTTGAAAATTTATTAGAGGTATGCACGTGTTGAGATCAGAGACAACTTGTAGGAGATGGTTCTCTCCTTCTACCATGTAAATCCCAGGAACTGAACTCAGGTCATCAGGCTTGGTGGCAAGTGCCTTTACCTGCTGAACTATCTCACTTGCCTTTGATTTGTTTTGGAAAGAAGAGATCTCACTTGTGTTGCCCAGACTGGTCTCAAACTCTTGGGCTTAAGTGAACCTCTTGCCTCAGCCTCCTGAGTTACTGAGACTATAGGTGCATATTACTGTGTCAGGCTCCCTTGTTTGTTTGTTTATTTATTTATTTATTTTAACACTTTCCGTGTGTGTGTGTGTGTGTGTGTGTGTGTGTGTGTGTGTGTGTTCATTTGCAGGTGCTGTGGTTACATGTATGGAAGTCATGATAGTTCAAGGGAATTTTGTCTCTCCCTCCACCGTGTGTGTGGACACTAGGGATTGAACTCAGATTGTCAGGTTTGGCAGCAAGCACCTTTACCCTCTGAGCTGGCCCCTTGTTTAATTTTGTTTTTTAAATGGAGGTGAATAGAAATTATAATGGTGTTAATTTTACTGAAGTGATTATAATATAATTTTTTATTTCAGTTTTTGAAACTGGTGTGCATAGATGAAAAAGTGTGGCTGTTACTGATTTCAGCCAGACAAAAATTTCTGAAATGTATATTGTTAAAACCATCTTCAAACAATGACTAGTTATTGTAATGAAGCTTTAAATATCATCACTCTCTCATCTAGTGTCACTGAGATGATATCTTGAGCAATTTCTAATTATGTTTTAGATTGATAGAGACGGATAGTAAGTCTTTGAAATCTGTAAATGGGTCAAGAAGAAACAGTGGCTCCTCTCTTGTATCAAGTTCATCAGCCTCCAGCAACCTCAGCCACCTTGAAGAAGATTCTTGGATTCTTTGGGGAAGAATTGTGAATGAATGGGATGATGTGCGCAAGAAGAAAGAAAAGCAAGTGAAGGTATTCGTGTTGTTTGTTGAAGTTTTTTCTCACCCTAGAGAGTGCCAGCCTTGGATTAATAGAGACTTAGGAGAAACAGACCGATCCTGATCATTTCTGAGCTGTGCTATGAACAGTTTGATTTTTATGCCTTCACTCTTTTTGCTCCATAGAACTTTTAATTTGTGGGTTGCTATAGAGGTCTTGAAAACTAACATAGTTGAAACATGGCTGAAAATTATTTTTAGGAATTCTCATTTTGTAAATTCAGAAATTTTGTTATAATATCCTGTATCCTTGAATTATCAATATTTTGCCTTCCCCCTTCAACAGCCTTTTGCATGTAATGTGTGTGCAGCATCATGTGAGGCTCTGCAGATTGTCAGGTCTTCAGTACCTTTAGAGGCCACATACTCAGTGAAATGACAGAATTTATCCAGGACCTTTTAGACCCCACTGATCAGAACAGGGCCAAATCTTAGCCTTGCCTTCATTAGAGTTTTATAGTTTTTTATTAAACAACTTTTGTGGATTATAAACTGGGTAAAATCTTCATTCCAAAACCTACCCCTCTTTCCAGAACTCTGGGTTTGCAAGGTATGAGACATAAATAATTTGAAAATGTTATTTTACTTTCAATTTTTAGGAACTTGTTCGTAAAGGGATACCCCACCACTTTAGAGCAATAGTTTGGCAACTTTTATGCAGTGCACAAAGTATGCCAATTAAGGATCAGTATTCAGAACTCCTGAAGATGACTTCACCTTGTGAAAAATTGATCCGAAGGGACATTGCTAGAACTTACCCTGAACACAATTTTTTTAAGGAAAAAGATAGCCTTGGACAAGAGGTTTTATTTAATGTAATGAAGGTAAGTTCTGTTTATTCATTTTTTTGAAATGAAATGTGTTCCCAAGAAGTTGAAATTATACATTTCTCATTACGAAGTATGAACTCCCATTATAAGAACCAGTTACTTTGGCAGTGGAACTAGTTTTAGCATAAATTTCTGTCCTAATTCTGATGCTTCATTGCTGTGTAGTTTAGAGAACTTATTAGAAAATTCATCACAGTTTTTAGCATTAGTTGACCAAAATTACGTAACCTACCATAGACAACAGCGAAGTTCTTTATGAGGATGGATATCTTGCTTGTATGAGCTTCACAGTCTGTGACATGTTTCTTCATTCAGTCAGCAGAGTGTTCTGCCCGAGTTGTTTGGGGTGTTCTGCTCTTGGAATTACTGCTCTGTGTTTTCTTCCACGTTGCCTTTTCTGTAGTTTCTTTTTCTCCTTTCTACCTCCGTGAAATACTGATTTTGTCTTAAGTGACTTTATTTTTACCTTAACTGTTCTATTTTATCTCTATCAGACAAAACTTTTATATGATTCTTTTTAAAGCTCTACCATCTTCCTGAATATAAATTGCTTTATTTTCTTTGTCCTTAGGAGCTGCCTCTTTCTAATTGGAAAATTGTCAAAAGAAATTTTATGTAGTAACCATTTGCTTTTTAAATATATATTGAATAAAATCTGCAACAAATAAGAGCTTTTCTAAAAAAAAGTAAAGAGACTTCTAATTTAAGTGTGCCACCAATTTTAGACTTTTGGAGAAGTAAGACAAAATATGCCATGTTGACATATTTTAAACACCATTTTTTTTTTTTTTTCTTTTTTAGGCGTATTCTTTAGTGGATCGTGAGGTTGGTTACTGTCAGGGAAGTGCTTTTATAGTTGGATTGTTGCTTATGCAGGTAAGTTAATGCATGTAAGCAGTAAATGTTTAATTTTTGTTTTTCTTTTTTGAGACAGGGTTTCCCTGTAGCCCCAGCTGGCCTGGAATTCATTATGTAAATCAGGCTAGCCTGACATAATTTGCATAGTAATGTTTTGCACTCTACAAGATGGAAAGTAAAATGACATAGCGTGGTAATATTTTGCCATCAAATGAAACATCAGCTCCCTCTTCCTCTCTCTTTGTTGGAGATTGAACCCAAGGCTGTGGATGCTAGATCACTGGGCTGCCAGCCCACACCCCTAACTTCTTCAGATTTTTTTGTTTACGTTTATTATGTGTGTGCATCCATGTGTGGAGGTCTAAGAATAACTTATAGGAGTTGGTTCTTTCCTTCTGTCATGTGAGTTCCAGACATCAAACACAGATCATCAGGCTTGGAGGCAAAGTGCCTTTATCCGATGAACCATCTCAGTAGTCCCCTTAACTTAAAAAAAAAATTTAAAAATTTAAAATTTATTTTCATTTTATATGTATGAATGTATTGTCTGCATGTACATAAATGTGTCTGTGTCACAGAAGAAGGTGTCAGATTCCCCTGGAACTGGAGTTACAGATGGGTGTTAACCACCATGAGGGTGCTGGGACTTGAACTGGGTCATCTGCGAGGTCAGTCAGTGCTCTTAACTGCTGAGCCATCTCTCTAGTTCAAAAGATTTTATTTTTAATTATGTATATATATGTGTGTCTTTGAGTATGGGTTTTGTGCATGTGAATGCAGTGCTCATGGATGCCAGAAGAGGGTGTCAGATCCCTGGAGTTAGAGTTACAGGTAGTTGTGAACTATCTGATGTGGGTACTGGGAACTGAACTTAGATCCTCTGTAAGAGCAATGCCGGATCTTAACTGCTGAGCCATTTCTCTAGTCCTACCCCTTAACTTCTAATGTATGCAATTGTGTCAAAATATCTTAACTTGTTAATATTTAATAAGGAGTAATGGAGATGATATCAAATCTCATGCTATGTACATTTTTGGAAATTTATGTAGGAGTTTTATAGTAACTTCCAGTTACAGGCTTTTGTTTACATCTTGTTCAACTAAAGTTATGTTACTTACCTACTTTGTCCCAGGGATGTAACATTGGCATTGACTTTGGGTTTGCATAGGATGTTTTCAGAATTTAGGAGCAGGACAATTTAAGCTTTGAAGGGAAATGGTATATATACTGTTATAGCTTTAGCCTCGGCTATTTCTTTTTATTCTACCTTTTTATTTAGTTGGATGTTTAGTCCTGAAAAGGAGCCTTAGCGATGACTTGATTTGAATCATTTAGGCTGAGGTTTATGTCTCAGATCTGCACTGGTCCTGTGAATTTAGGCTGGATTATTTAGTGTCTCTGACTTAGATAATCCTATGATACATTCAGATTCATTGTGAGAGTTATGTGAAACAATACATGCAGAAGTCTAGTATGGTGTGTGGTATATAAGACATACAGTGAAGACATATGATCACCCAAGATCATACATCTTGGGAAGGTAAAAGCAGAGTAGGAATCAAGAACTTCTATTTGCTGATCATTTAGTTCAGTTTCCTAAGTATTCATTTTACCTCATTTTTAAAAGCTCTATGTCAGACCTCCTCCCCTCACCTTTGTCTTTCTCTGTGGTGCCTGCAAAGCACTTGCAAGATTCCTGGCCTCCCTTTTCTGAGGGTCATAAACCCAATGATGTCAAAAGACACTGGTTTGTAAACAAATGGAGTACATTTACCTTATGGTATAAGAACTGCTCACAGTGGTTCTTGCAGAATATTTTTTCCATGTTAGATGAAACTGGGTTATAATTCATGCAGCATAAAAAATGTAGATATGTTAATGTTGACATATATAGATCTTCCACACAGTTGTGGTTTTCCTAATTTTTTAAATTTGGTTTTGGGTTTTTTTTTGGAGGGGGGATAGAGTTGAGACCTATCTGTAGCCCCAGTTGGCCTGGAGCTCACTATGTGGACCAGACTGGTTTCAATCTCAGAAGGATCCTCTTGCTTCTTCCTCCCAAGTGCTGGAATTAAGAGTATGCACCTCCACTTGGGCAGACATGGTTGGCACTGGTAGGTTCTTTACTATCAAAGCCAAGTATCTTTATTATCCGTCTGGTGATTTCTGTCATGAGTTTGCTACTTTTCTATTAGCTTCAAAATACCATTTCTGTAGTCTTTGCTTCTGTACATCTATGTAGTGTTTTCTTCCTGAGGAACGAGTCTTGTACCAGCTGCCCTAGTTGAAGCTGCCATACTCTCTTCCCAGGAGTTGCATACATTGGTAAAACCGACACTTCAAGGAGCGTCAGCCCTCTGCCGAAGTCACTAGTGGCGACTCGGAGATTGCTTTACTTAGCTCGCCATCCGTGCCTGTACCAGGTTTATGTGATGCAGGGACAAAACCCAGGGTTTCATCTATGCTGGGCAAGCACTCTGCTAACTGAGCTACCTCTTCAACTTAGTTTTACAAAAACATTTCATAGATGCACACACACACATAGAAAGAGAGAAAGAGAGACAGAGACAGAGATCTTGATCTCCTATCACTGCCTTTTCAAAAGGGAGAAGGAAGGGCATGTTTTGGTGTATCAGTAGAGAAAAAATTCTTGTGAGACCTAAAAGGGAGGTCAGTTGATTCTTTCCTCTGTGACTTCTTATGGGGTTAGGGGAAGGCAAGAAGGAAATGGTGTAGTAGGAGATAAGGCTGGAGATGAGAGATCATACCTTATAGGATCTTATAAGAATTTTGAGCAATGGAGTAAAACGTTCTAATCATGCTTTGACAGGGCCACTGGCAGCATTGTGATGTGTGGAGAATGGATGTTGGAAGGGACTTGCAGAAGAGGCAGTAGAGTGGCTAAGGGGAAATACTTGGAGAAGTTCAGATAGTACACTGCTGGTTTTGGTGGTTTGGATTCTGATAAAGAGTTGGTTCTTGAAACTTAATGTACAGTCAACAGAATTTGCTGATATATTGGACACAGAATGAGAATCGGTGATGATGGGTTACGTTTTTGAGCAGAACTTTGGGGCATCAAGAAATGGCAGGGTAAGGAATTAAGAGTGAGGTTTCAGTCTGTTGGAGTTTCAAGTCAAAATGCGAAGTGAACAGTTGGAAACATAAGGAACCACGGAAAGGTTCAGGCCAGGAGGCAGGAGAGGCAGTCTAGAGTGGGTGCAGATTCTGGTAGGGTGATGTGGAAGAGTGGGAAACACCCTGCTAGATGCTGTTTCTGAAAACTGAAATAGTAAACAAATCTCTTAACTTAGAATTGAGTGTAAGGAGATGTTGGCAGTTGGAACAAGCAAGAAGAATAAGAAGGAAGTTGGAAATGTTCTCTTAGGGAATGAGAATGAATACATTTGTTAGATAAGGTAAACCAGGCAATAGTAAAGATCCATTAAGCTTAGTGGTCTTGAATTCATAATGAACCTAGTGGGTGTGCTTAAGTTTGTGTTGTTTTTCCCTACCCATTTTGTGCTGCTTACATGTAGGTATAGAGTTGGATTTTCTAAGTTTTATAAATTGGAATTAGTACAAAGAAAAACAAGATAATTGTGTATTTAAACAAGTAAATAAATATAACAGGGTAAGTAAGCAACAAAGTGAACACAAGACTTACGGGCAGGAAACAGTGTAGGCCTGGCAGTGTCGGTGAGGGTTTTCATTTGTTTGTTTTGTTTTGTATTTTTTGATTCTTTTAAACTTTTTTATTTTATGTGTATGAGTGCTTTGCCTGCATGTATGTGAGTGCAGTATGTGTGTACAGTGCCTGCAATGACCAGAAGACGGTGTTGGTTCCCCTGGAACTGGAGTTATAGACAATTGTTATCTACCATGTGGGTGCTCAAAATTGAGCCTGGGTCCTCTGGAAGAACAATAGGTGTTCTTAACAGCTGAGCCATCTCTCCAGCCCCAGTATTTTGTATTTTTGGAAGGATATAATTTAGGCTGGCCTCAAACTCAAGATTGGCATCCAAGGACTGAGGTAGAGTACAGGCCTCCAGGCCTGGTGTTGTTCTTAATTGCTGACTACTTCTTGTTGCTCTGCATTTGCATCATTGTGGAACAGTGCTATTTCACCCAGTTGATAAATGATGAATTTGAGAAGCTAAATAATTGCCCTAAATCACATAGTCATTAAATGGAAAGCCAAGATTTGCATTAAGTATTATTGTGTTACTTTCCCTGGGAGACAATCTGTTTCTGTTCACTCCAGGTACAGAGAACAATGACAGGCCAAGAAATGATTCCACCCAAGTCTAACCTTGGTGAACCAGTGAGTTCATTGGGGTTACTTATAGGAGGAGCATGGATGACTTGGGCAGCTATATCTTCTGAGTGGCTGGATGATAACTCATGAAAGCTGCATTGCTGGTGTTGCCTGTGCAACCAATGCAGGTGGCATGCCATCAAAGTTTCCTCCTGCCCCAGTATCTACTCATTATATAACCTCGGGTGGCCTCTTGAGACTTCGAAGTTTCTTGTGTGTCATGAAGTTTGTGAGACTCCCCTCCCTCCACAAGAGAATATTTCAGTCCTAGAGAAATTGCCACATAAGTAGAAAAACAGATTTCAACCTTTGGTGTGGTTGTAGAGCCTGAGATAGTAACTGTTTACTAGGCCAACTGAAGGATAGGAAGTCAAAGAGAATTAATCTTCATGAAAATGACTAGGAAGTTGGCAGACAGGTGATCCAGAAGTTTTTGGTTGATACATTAAAGTTTATGGAGGAACAAATGGGTAATGTCTTTCAGTAGGTAGTTCAGAGAGCAGAGGACATTAATTCTGTGGAAGTGGCCTCAAAGTTGAAGGAGATAACTTGTTGTTCCTGGCTCTTTCAAGTGCTGTGGTAGAGAGAAGAACCACCTTAGGATAGAGTCCTATTTCAGTTTAAAAGAGAAAATATTGGAAACTGACATTGGGATATAGATTGAAGTTTGGAAATGGGCTCAGATTAGGGGAACAGGAGAACCACAGGATCGAGAGTTCTGGGGTCTTGGGCTTCTTCTAGTGACTGACATAAATTAATGGATCTTTAGGGCTTGCTTGGATTAACAGGGATGATCTGCAAGGCAGAATTATGACTCCTTTGGGAGGAAGGAAGAAATTTCAAGAAATGTAGGTTTTGGCTTCCATCCATGGCTGTGTCAAGCTGGAGAAATGTATTGTCCTCTGCAGGCATCTTTACTGAAAAGAATGCTGGAGAGCTTTCAGGGCGTTTTCTTAAAATGTTCTGACAAACTGTGTGGACTGGGAAATTTTATTATTTTGAGAAAAGTGTTTAGTAATGTGAATACTGTTTGCCTACATATTTTAATGTCTTTTTAGTTCTTTACAGAGCTTTCATAATTCTTATCTTACTTAACATTTTCTGGTGAGTTACACATAAGCTGTGTCATTATTTTAAGCATCAATTACATATAATTTGAAAACGTAGAAGTTCATTTAATATTTAGGTCATATACCACTTCTCTTCAGAATCTTCGAAGCTGTAGAATGCTGCTAAAGCCTTTTTTGCTGGTTTTTGTTATTTTAGTTTCTTTTTTTCTTCCTTTATTATTCCTTTACTCATGACTTCTTTTTTTTATTAAACAATATAAGTTTAATTTGATTAATTTTTACATCTTCTGCTTGGCATCTGCTAAGAACTTTTTGTGTGGATTTTACTTTATTGAAGGGGAAGACATGACTTCTACTTTAGTCTCCTTGTCGCTGTTGGAGCGTGCCAGCATGGTTCCATCTCGGGGCCTTTGTTCTGTTTAGGGACTCTTGCACTCCTCTGTCTTCCGGGAAGCGGTTCCCTTACTTCTTCCACTGTTTTGCTTAAATTTGCCCGATAGAGTTTCCTTCCTATCTATCCAAATAGTGGTTTGTCTCCCCAGCATTTCCTCCCACTCTAGTTTATTTCTGTAGTGTTCATCACCATCTGACATACATGCATGTGTGCTGATTTGTTCCCAGTATTGCCTACTTCCCTATCCCTAGAAAGTTTAGCTCCTTGGAAGATTTATTTTTTGTTATTGATGTTCACCGATATGTATCTAGAAAAAGAAAATAATATCTGGCTGTAAATGAATACTTGTTGATTAAGTTAATGAATTAGACAAGTTGAAGCAATTAGTCTTAGAGTTTGCAAGTCATATATTATCTAACTCAGAATACAGAGCCTAGAACCTCCTGGTTCTCAGTCTGTTGCTTTTTACATTGTACCAAGTGGCCACTCAAATCAGTGCTTCTGGGCCTAGGGAGGTCGCTTAATTGGTACAGTTCTTATTGGAAGGCAGGACCTAAGTTCAGTCCCCAGAACCCAGGTGAAAAAGCTGAGGGTGTTGGTGCATGCATGTAATCCCATGCATCCCATGGTGGAGGCCTGCTTCGTGAGTCCCAGCATAGTGAGAGGCCCTGTCTCAAGAAAACAAGCAACCTGATCTTGAAAAATGGCATCCAAGGTTGATGTTCAACCTCTGTGTACACCTGCACACACACCTTGTGTACATGTGCACCCATATACACATACCAGTCAATGCTGCTTATTGAGTGGTATTAAATAAGTATATTTTGGATTGTGTGTAACATTAACTTTTGTTACTTTTTTCTTCTTACTACAGATGCCAGAAGAAGAAGCCTTTTGTGTGTTTGTTAAATTAATGCAGGACTATAGACTTCGTGAACTTTTTAAACCTAGTATGGCAGAATTGGGCCTTTGTATGTACCAGTTTGAATGCATGATACAGGTAAAAGTTCAGCTTTACATTTTTTACTCTTGGCCCTATGACATCTTAGCAAATTTAATATTAAAAACACAGAAACAGTTAGAAAAAAAAATCACCATTTTAACTCCATGGCCACTTGTTGATTGGTTACAGAACTTGACCTGCCTTCCCAATGAGGCCGTAATGTCAAGTCAGTCACAGTCTGGAAACTGCCTGCAGCTTTCTTACTCCAGTGGTGCATCCCTGTGTGCTCTTTGTCCTACTCTGTCGTGTCCCTGTTAGGCGGACGCTGATAGCGACAGTTATGGTGAAGGCTGTACTGTCCCTTTCAGTCCTTCTCCCTCCTTTTCGTTTCATCTCTGTTTTTTCTAGTCAGTAGTCTTTTTAAAAAAGGTGTTTCTGTGATTTTATGTTGCTAGTTTAAGATTCAGATTGTCCAGAAGTGACTGCAAAAGGATGGAGAGCAGAGAAGAAATGGAATCAAAGTCAGGTGAAAAACATGTTTGGAATGTTTTTTCTGGATTGAATTTTTGTGTTTCACATATATAAATAAGGTTACTGTACTTTCTTATAGGAGGTGTAAGTATTACATTTCAGTTAGATGGCAGAGTTTTAAAATGTAGGTCAGTGACTCAGCTGACATGAGAACCAGTTTTGAGAGTTGCCTTTCCCTGGAGCTAAGGAAATCTGTTTGTCGTATGGAGAACTTTTCCATTTCAAGAACAATCAGAATACGTCTTGAGATGATTCTTAATTTTTTTCTGAATAGTAACCTCGTTGGTTGATATAAACTTTGAATTCTCGGTGTTGTAAGTGTGTCATTTAGGTTTTGATTATTGGCATTGCTGAAGCTATTGTATTTTGTGTAATTTTCCTATTCTGTAGAAGTAAAGATAGGTAACCATTGATACTGCTCTAAAGTATTTCAGTAAAGCATTTCTTTTATTTAAAAAAATTAAAAAATATTACAGTTCATAGAAGAGTATTGAAGATATCAGACAGCTATGTATCCACCAACAAGATTAAATAAATAGTAATATTTCATTGCTTTGCCCCTCAACACAGTGCTTATAGTTGGTTGGATATTTGGTTTAAATTTAATTTGGCTGTAATTTAGTTTCCTTACTAGTAAAATAAAAATTTTAAATATACCTAAAGTTCCAATTCCTTATCCTTTTCTACTGTTTTACATAATTCTTTTTCTTTTCTCCAGGAGCATCTTCCAGAGCTCTTTGTGCATTTTCAGTCTCAGAGTTTTCATACATCAATGTATGCGTCATCCTGGTTTCTGACTATCTTTCTTACAACTTTTCCACTACCAATCGCAACAAGGATATTTGATATCTTCATGTCTGAGGTAAGCCAATGAGTAGACTGGGAATAAGAGCTAAATAGTGGAGTTGTCGGGCTAATTAGAGCAGGACCAGGAGGGGAGCAGTGTGAGCTGTCTTTGTGTCCCTTATTGAGCTTTGTCAATAGCTATGTCCCTATCTGTTACATGATAGATGAGGATGCTGAGACTTAGAGAAAGTTTGAGTAGCTTGTCTGTAGATGTACACATGGGACTGTATCCAGGATTCAAATATAGGTAGTTAAGTTTTTGGAGTCTACCCTCTAAATCCAACTTTTTATCACCTTTGAATGATACGGTTTAAGTTAGTGGGAAATAAATTCTCCCTTATGGTTAATGTTACGTGTGTCTGTTACTCAAATAGTAGGAAGTATAATTCATATATAAGCTGCTCCATGAACACTTGTATGTTGTCCTTTTAGTTGTCCATGACATGAAGTAGTGACCCTTTGTCTTCATTTGTCTGACAATAGTAGTTGTTAGCTGCAGCTTAGAAAGATCAAATTGTAGGATTTAGCTAAGTCAGTTTGGACTAGAGTTGTCAAATCTGTCCTCTCACCTGTTTTTATGAATAGTGTTCTCGGACCACAGTCCTGCCCATGTGCACACGTGTTGTTTATGTCTACTGTAGGGCAGCAATGCAGGCATGAAGAGTTGTAAAGGGACCAGGAAGTCTGTCAGGTCTAATGTTTGCTTTCAGGCTCCTTAAAGGAAATGTCTGTCACTTCTTAGGTTAGAGCCTTGAATGTTTGCCTTAGTATTATTTTGAATGATTAGTTTTTGTTAATGGAAGAATAAAACAATTTGGCTTTATTTAATTTGTTTCATCAGGGTTTAGAGATAGTGTTTCGAGTAGGATTAGCGCTTCTTCAAATGAATCAGGCAGAATTAATGCAACTTGACATGGAAGGGATGTTACAGGTAAGTCAGTTCATGATTTCTTGTCTGTTTTAAATTTACCAGTAATTAATCATTTGTGGTAATTCTTTTGCTTTCCTTTCTTACATCTTAGCACTTTCAGAAGGTCATTCCACATCAGTTTGATGGTGGCCCTGACAAATTAATCCAGTTGGCTTACCAAGTCAAATACAACTCAAAAAAAATGAAAAAGTGAGTATTCTATATGACCTTTTAGTTATAAGCAGATTGTTAAGCACGTAGGAAGTTGAGGAGACAGGAATATTCAAGTGATAAGTAGTGTTTTTTCCTCCTTAGGTTATAACTTTTACTTTGTTTGGTGGTGTAGCTTCATCACAGTGAAGGTCATGTTAGACCATTATTCTGCTTCAAGTGGTTCTTAGAACCACTGTATACTATGTTAATCCTGACCCCTTCCTTCCATACTGACTGGAGTTAGGAACCAGGTATATATATGTGTAAGTGTGCTATAATTTTTATTACTTATTATTACTACTTTAGTCCTGGGGATTGAGCACATGGCTTTGAGTGTCCTAAGTACATACTCTACCCAAGCTCAGTGTGTTATTTTAAAGAAATTCAGTGGCATGGTCTTAGCCACTAGGGTTCTTTTCCTCACAGTTCTGTTCCAGAGTGTCGCTTAAGTGCCCAGCTAATATAACCAACAGCGTGGACAAGAACGATTAAGAGTTTAAAGAACTGAGTTTTACTGATTGTGTGACTTTCTAAAGAAGCTTTCTGCAGCACATATTTATAAAATTTCAGAATAGGCAATCTCAGCTCCTGTTTTTTAAAAAAATGTTTTCTCTTTTAAAAGTAAGGTAATATTGTTAATTAAAACAATAGCTATTCTTTCCTAGCTTCCAGTACTTAAATGATTCTTAACCTGAGATCATAGATTCGTGTCACTATGATGAATGCTTCTAGATGATAACAGGGCTGTGGAGGAGTGGGTATTGGTTCTTCTGAAAGGCTGGCCTTGAACTTAGTGCAGTTCTTCTATTTTAGCCTTCAAGATACTGGGATTAAAGGTGTGCCACTATGCCTGGCTTTTTTCTCTTTTACAGAATAAGTATTTTATTCCTTTATAATGCTAACTCTTAATACCAGATGTTCCCATCTCTTGTAGGTTCCTACTCCATTAATTATTCCATTTATCTTCAACTTCTGTCTTTGTTTTATTTCTTTTTATGCATTTATTGTGTGTATGAGTATGCATGTACCTTGGTATACATGCGCCACAGTGTCCACGTGGTGGTCAGATGGCAACTTGTGGGAGTCTCTTCTCTCCTGCTATGTGATTCCCAAAGGATCAAAGGCAGGTCACCAGGCTTGATTGGGACTACAAGCATGCGCCCCCATGTCTGACCTTTTTTAGCCCTCCCTTTTATTTTCTTTGATCTAAAAGAAGATAATTTTGAATTGTGACTTAGGAGTAACAAAAAAAAGCCCTCCTCAGCATAGCATTTCATTCTCCTTCTTATGAAGATTAGTTATAAAGGAGTGAATATTTTATACTCGTTAGCTTCATATCATATTTTTACTTGTCTCTTTTTTCAATTAGAAAAGTCTCGTTTAAAATAAGTAGATTAGAATTATCCATATTCTTGTCATCTCCCTTCAACAGTTAATACTTTGCCTTATTATTTTCTTTCTTAGGAATTATGAAATAAAGTATAGAAACCATGGCCCCTCGTTCCCTTGTACTTCAGTGTATATTGGTATAAAATAAAATCTTTTGCTTCCCTTACTATGTGCCACTTAGCAGTGATGTTACAGTGCTGGCTTATTTCCAGTGAATGTACTGTGTTTTGCTGTTGATTGCATCACATTCAGTCATCTCAAATTTTAACTTTTACCTCTCTTCCTGTACTCCACCCACTCAGCTATTCAGGTGATTTTTCTCATATCAAATATTTCAGGTTATGAAACATGTTTCATATGTTCTTTTAAATTAAAATAACTTGGGGCTAGAAAGATGGCTCATCAGTTAAGAACAGTGGCTACTCTTGCAGAGGACTGGGGTTCAACTCCTATCACCCACCCAGTGAAGTTACAAACAGGTGTCTGTAACTGCAGTTCCAGGGAATCCCATGCCCTCTTCTGACCTCTTTGGGCATTGCATGACACAGGTGTACTTATATACACATAGGCAATACACTCATACACATAAATAAAAATAAATAAAATATTTTAAATAACCTACTACTTTTTAATAAAAACATATCTTTTTTTTAACTTTTTCTTTTTTCCTTTTTAGGCTTGAAAAAGAATACACTACAATAAAAACAAAAGAAATGGAAGAGCAAGTTGAAATTAAAGTAAGCATTTCAGGGTTTTAAAAAAATTTCTGCAAATAGATTTATTACAGCCAGGTATTTAATAGTAGATGTTAGACTGAAGTTTCTACCTTTGACCATCCTTTTAAATGATAAGTAAAAAGTAGGATGATGTTACTGAAGTGGCTCTCATCCTCATGTGAAAAGAGCAGCTTTTTCCTATCCTGAGCTTTGTTGGTGGCTCCTCAGCAGAAAGCAGATTGATGGGAAAGAGAGTTGCATTCTGCTGAAGCATAATTGTAAAAGTGGCTGAGAAGGTAGACTGCTGGGTGCTGAGACCAGCAGCAGCGTAGTCGGAGGCAGACTGACTAGATAGACAAGTCTTTGTGGTTGAACTAATGCCTGCTGTAGAATGGAGGGCTCATTTTTCTTCTCTAAGCAAAGGTTTTGCTTTTGAACTACTCTCAGAAAAACAGGTAGATGGTCAGTTTGCCCTGAAATTCTTGTCTCTACCTCCTGTGAGTCAATGAATTCTATTTTTTATTTAGAAAATACTTTATTATTTTCTGTAATTATGTAAGACCTTACATATTTAATATAGTGTGTTAATCTTATACAAATGGGAAAAAGTAAATATTTTTAGACCAATATAGCTGTTAATTTGTATACAACCAAGTCAACACAGTAAACTGAACTACATTTTCCCAAAGTTGACAAAAAGCCTAGCTTTCCCATCCCTCCCGCCTTTTTCAAGACAGGCTGGCTTTGAATTTATCCTCCTGCCTCTGTTTCGCAAATGCTGGGACTATAGGCATTTACCACTATGTATGGCAAACCTAAAGTCTTTGGTTTGGGGTTTTTTTTGTTGTTGTTGTTGTTGTTTGAGACAGAGTCTACCCAGAGTCTACCTATAGCCCCAGCTGGCCTGGAACTTGTCTGTGTAGACCAGGCTGGCCTGAATCTCACAGAGATCTACCTGCCTCTGCCTTCTGAATGCTGGGATTAAAGGCGTATGGCCCTACACCCGGCTGACTTTTTAAAATAAGCTTTTAAAATTACATTGCTTATTTCTGTGTCACTCTGTGTCTGTGTGTATGTGTGTGTAGAGGTTAGAGGACAACTTTTGTGGGTGAACTTTCTTCCTTCCACCTTGTGGGTTCTTGGAATTGACCTCAGGTCATCAGGCTTGGTAGCAAGTACCTTTGCCCACTTCACTATCTTATTGGCTCAAACTAAAGGATTCTTAAGAGCTTTTGGTGCTCTCAGAGTTGGTGTTTTGGAGGTTCGTTTGCTTTTTTTCTGATGCTGGAGGTTGGGAGTAATGAATTATGTACTCGGATTGACTGATCCAGTCTCTAATCTTATCACCCTCTCAAAGGCACCAAATACAGCAACTTAAAACATTTTAAAATTATATTTGTTTATTGACAGAGGTGAGGGCACAGTTTGTGTGAAGATACTAGAGGACAACTTTTGGGATTCAATTCTCTCCACTGAATGAGTCCTGGGATTTGAACTTAGGTCGTCAGGCTTGGGAGCAAGTGTTTTTTTTTTTCCTGCCCAGCCATGTCTCTGATTCATAAAATAACTTGTCCTTTTTTTTTTTTTTTAAAGATTTATTTAGTTTAGTTTAGTTTTATGTGTATGAGTATTTACCTGCTTGTATGTGTGTTCATACTTGGTGCCCTCAGAGGCCAGAAGAGAGCCTGGATCCCTTGGAACTGGAATTACAGACTGTTGTGAGGCACCATGTGGGTGTTGGAACCAAACTCGGGTCATCTGCAAGAGCAGTAAGTGCTCTTAACTACTGAGCCATCTCTCCAAACCCCCATAAAACAACTTTTATTGAGTATTTTCTTCTTTTAAAATCTCTTTGGGTATGTCTGGTTTTGACTTGGACCTTTAAGACATCAGCTATATGTAGTTGAGCCTAGCTATATAAAATATAATTCCACCCAATAGTCTCTCATAAAAGAATAGGTTCTATTGAACTTATGTTCACTTTGCCTTAGCTATTCTCAGAAGACTCCTGAGAGATCATCTTTTTTCCTTTTCTGTGAGAGCCGTCTTTTACCACCAGCTGCCCATGTCCAGATGCTCGATTCACATTTCTGTCACGTATTCCTTATCAATTAGAAGTCCATACATTGTTCTTTTAAAATACTTTTATTTATTTTATTTTATGTGTATGAATGTATTGCTTGCAGGTTTATAAATGCACTCGTGTTGTGCAGTGCCTGCAGAAGTCAAAAGAGGGTGTCAGATCCCCTGGAACTGGAGTTACAGATGGTTGTTAGTTGCATTGTGGGTGCTGGGATTGAATTCGGGTCCTTTGCAAGAGCAGCCAGTACTCTTAGCCACTGAATCATCTCTCCAGCCCGGTCCATACATTTTTCATAGAGAAAAGATCCCTGTGGATCTCCTCCACTACCTTTTATTGTTACCAAATTGTTACTCTACCATTTGTTTTTCTTTTAAGTACCATAAATAAGGGTAATGTTAAATCTTATACACCTGAGCCTACTAAAAGTAAAAAGTACTTCATCTTGATCAACAGGGATAGAGTGTAGGTTATCATATATTTTGAATATTTGGAATTGCAAATCAAGTCTCTATGGATGGGGAAGCCATTTTGAATTATACCATGCTATATTATTGAAAAAAAAAAAGTTCTGTGAACAATTCTTGCTCTTGAAGAAATTTCTTATAAAATTAAGTGATGTAAATATAGAATCAAAATAGCATTCTCAGAATAAAAGATCCTTAGCTGACCTTAGCACTATATTTTCATAGTTAAAGGAAAGCTTTGTTTCTTGGGAAAGATGTAGTTTATATGCTTCGTAGAATTCATTCACATTTTTGAATATTAGCTCCTTGTGTGCTAGACAGGTGGTGCATAATTGTTTACTGAGAACCATCTGAGTTAAAAAGCTAGTGGAACACCTCAAATTATTTAATTAGTTATTTGGTTATCAGCATACCTAAGTGCTGTGCAGGTGGAGGCCTCAGGAGGATGTCAGGTGTCTTCCTCTCTGCCCTCACACAGGGTCTCTCACTGAGCAGGAAGCTTATTGTTTCAGCTAGGCAGGCTAATAAGCTCTTAAGAGCCGTCTCTTCTTCATCCCGTGTATACTTGGGGGATAGGCATACACACACATACGAGGCTTTTTACATGGGTGTTGGAGATTCAAACTCAGGTCTTCACGCTTGCAAAGCAAGTGCTTTTATCCACTTTGAACTATCTCCCCATCTCCAGTTTGCTCCTCTTTTTGAAGTTAGAATCCTTCCTTTGTCCTCCTTCTCTCCCTCCTTTCTGGTAACTAGGACCTCACAAATGTTCCACCACGGAGTTATGTCCTCAGCCTCTGTTTCACTTTTTATTTTGAGAGAAATGATTTCTAAGTTGTCTAAGCTGGCCTTGAATTCACTCTCGCTCAGGTAAACATTGAACTTGCAGTTCCTCTGCTTCAAGCTTCCTAGGTAGCTGGTCCCTCTGCACTACCAGGCTTGCCTGGCTCCTACCCTATTTTCATCCCTTTGAGTGGCTGCACTTTTTGTTTGTTTGGGTCGGGCTGATTTTTGAGACTTGCAGTAAAGAACTGCCACTTCTTGTATTCCCGTCCTCTCCTACGATCTCTTCCCACGGGACTGTGTTCTGTTTTTTTTGATAGAGAACAAAAATAACTTCATGCTATATAAAGGTGGAATTTTTCCTAACAAAATAATAACAAATCCAGTTAGTTCCTTATAAAATTTCAGTGCAGTGAAAACGATAACAAAATATGAGAAAAAATAGAAAAAAATAGTAAAATTGTACTCATGTCTTACTGAAAATATTGTAAACTGTGCTCACCAAGAACCCAGTGTTTGGTACATATCTGATGCAATGTTTTCTCAATTAGTTTTTCCAATAGCCTTGTAACTTTTAGAGCTTTGATTTCTTGCATGGGGAAATGGAGATTGAAAGACATTGAATGGCATCCACAGTATTAAGTATAGGATGAGAATCTGAACCTCAAATCTGCCGAACTTCTAAACCCATTCTGCTAACTACTTTAGCATGCAAGTATGTGGGGCATTGGAAGTATGAACAAAACAAGAATTGAGGAAGTTACTAAATTTAAAACATTTATTGATTGTGTATGTGTGTGTGTACACGTTTGTGAGTGTATGTGTCACAGTGCACATGTGGAGGTTCAGAGGAAAACCTGTGGGAATCAGTTTTCTCCTCCTGTGTGGGTCCAAAGGATCAAACTTAGGTCCCAGGCTTGAAGGTAGACCCCTTTCCCATTGAACCATCTTGCTGGCTCACTTTGCCAG
Organism: Eospalax fontanierii; assembly: GCA_035773235.1. Lineage (NCBI taxonomy): Eukaryota > Metazoa > Chordata > Mammalia > Rodentia > Spalacidae > Eospalax > Eospalax fontanierii. The sequence goes on along the minus strand of CM069543.1, from coordinate 26,593,022 downwards.
GTAATAAAAAGAAGTGCAAAGCTATAATTTCCAGAATTGAGTCTGGAGTAGTCTAAAAGAAAAGTCGGAAGCCTTTGAAACTTAGAGGTTAACTCTGGAATGGACACTCTGTATTATCCTGTTACCTCTTCCAGTAGTGCAAATATCACACAAATGTTTATACAGTGATTTATTTTTAAAATAGTATTAAAACATCTGATTAGATGGTTTGGGGTTTTGTGATGTTTTCTTTTGTTTTTTTGAGACAGAATCATCTCTCTGTAGCCCCAGCTGGCCTGGAACTTGCTATGTAGACCTTGCTGGCCTGGATCTCACAGAGATCTACCTGCTTCTGCCTCCTGAGTGCTAGGATTAAAGGCTTGCAGCACCATGCCCTGCTGTTTGTTGTTGTTTTTAAGAAAATCTGTTTTTACCAACTTTTAAAAAAGATTTCTTTTATTTCTTAAATTATGTGTATGTTCAAGTGAGTGCAGGACTCCAGGGAGACCACAGGTGTCAGATTCCACCTGGATGAACCTGGAGTTATAGCTGGTTGTGAGTTGCCCAGTGTGGGTACTGGGAACTGAACTCAGGTCCTCTGCAAGAGCTGTATGAGCTCTTAGTTGCTGAGTCATCTCTCCAACCCCCGATTTTACTTTTTATACTATAAGAAAATGTTACCAATTAGATCTTTTAATTTTCTTAAGTAGGAAACAACTCATGGCAAATGCTTTAAATTTTTTAGAGTGTAGGGATTTTGTACTGTCTTCTCTGTAATAGAAATGGAAGCTGGTATAGTCTAAACAATAAATAGTTTGACATTTACTCTCTGAACTTGCATATTTGATGTTTATTCTTTGTTCAACTAATATTTAAATACTAATTATGTTGGTGGGCTCTGGAGGAGATGAGATGTTAAAGTATCTAAGAATATTATAAGCCCCTATAAGTGGAAAACGAGCTGTTTATGAATTGTACCTTATCTTTAAAATCCAGTCGCAGCTGGAATGATGAAGAGATTGTTTCCTTTGCCATGTGTTTTTAACTCTAAGCCTCTAACAGCTCAGCATAATAAATAATGTTGCAATTCCTTAAAGCCATTTCTTATTTGTGAAATGTGGCACATTATCACCATCCTGACTTATGAACTTCTTTTTTCTCTCAGGAATGTTCGCAAATAACCCTCCCCCGCTTTTTTTTTTTCTTCACAGAGGTTACGCACAGAAAATAGGCTTTTAAAACAACGCATTGAAATGTTAGAAAAGGTAAGTGAATGACTATTTTGAGTTTCTGTTAAATGCTTATTTTTTCAATATATTTAAAATCCTCACAATGTCTGGCACTGTCTCCTGAGTTGTGATTATCAACTACTTAGTTTGTCATGCTTACTGTGCTTGATTGACTGGTTATTAATAAAAATTGGTGCTAGTCCATAAACTTATAGTACAGTTTAACTGAAGTTATTATTAGAGTAACATACTTATGTCATGTCACACTTTGCTTTCTTTACATATAACTTCAAGAAAATATGTCTTTTAGAATCCAGGTGGGAATCCATTCTGACAGGACATTTTAAAGATGAGGTGTACTTTTCCATGTCTTTCCAGCCACAAGTAGATTATGACAGTGATTGTTTTTTTAAAATATTTTATTTATTGTTTTAAAAAATTTATGTGTATAAGTGTATTGCCTGCATGTATGTAAGTGTACCTGTGTCATGCAGTATCCTTGGAGGTAAGAAGAGGGCATTGGATCTCCTGGAACTGGAGTTATGGACAGTTGTTTGCTGCCGTGTGGGTGCTAGGAATTGAACCCAGGTCCTCTGCAAGAGCAGCCAGTGCTCTTAACCACTGAGCCATCTCTCCAGCCCCCGACAGTGGTTGTTTTAAAGTCTAGGATTGCTTTTAAGTTTAGAGAAAGTTACTGGTTCCTCATACACAAATTAATTTTCATGTTAATTTTCAACACTAGGTAGTTTTGTAATTTTTGGTTGTTAGAACTGTCTTGATAGCCACTTATACCTTTTCCTTCCTGTTTCACTGGAAAATTTCATTATTTTTTCTGTTGTGCTGTGATATACCTTTTGTAGTTGTGTTTCTAATGCTAAGAGTAAATTGAGTAATAACAGTTTAAGACTTTTCTTGGGCTAGGGATGTAGCTCAGTTGGTAGAGGGCCTAGCATGCAAAAAGCCCTGGGTTGGAGCCACAGCACTGCATAAACTAGATGTGGTGGTGCACACCAGTAATCCCAGCACTGGGATTGGGAGGTGGAAGCAGGAAGATCACAAGTTGAAGGTCACTTTTGACTACATTGTGAGTTTGAAGCCTGCCAGGCTGAGAGACCCTGTCTCAAAAACCACCACCACCACCACCACCACCACCACCACCCAACTGAAGAATTTTCCTGACTTGAAAACAGCTGAATTCATAAGGACTTTTTTAAAGATAAAGGCTGAGAGTAAATAGGTGTAAATTTGACCCTCGAGATATTACTAAGTATGTTTAAAATCTTCCATGAGCATTCATAAATAAATATTCAAGAAAGAAATAACTGGAAAGGAAGTTTCAGCATTTTTCTTTTATTTTAAAAGTATTCGTGATTTTATATTATGTAGCAGTGCAAAAGGACAAACTGTCAGAGGTCTGTTGTGTAATGATCGCAGCTATTTTATGATACAGTTTCTCTTGTAAGATTGCATTAGAGTGACTTTGAAGATAATTCTTCATTGAACTTCCACATGAAGTTGATTTTAACTATTCTTAAGTCATTTTAATTTTACTACCGTGTCCCTTCTAAATGCCCAGTTTACAGTAACATATATAACCTCTTAAGTGATTTTTATGTTTGGATTTTGACATTTTCACAGAGAAAGCAGTATTTCATTGACTCTTCAGAATGATAAAGAAAGTGTAGAAAAGTATAATTTGAATTCTGCTTCTAGAAAGTTGTTTCCTTTTTTTTTTTTTAAACTGGCCTAGATGGCCTTAGCTTCTGACTTAGCGCGTAGAATTTTGTAAGTACTTAGGTATGAATTCTATAACCAAAAAGCATAGTTAGTTGGTTACTGCTAGAGCTTTTTAAATTGAACCCAGTGATTTCAGTTCTCATATTTCTACTTTGTTTCTTTGGATGCTACTGTTTTACAAATTGCTGACACATTTTCTAAGTGGAATTGTGCTGCCTCAGATTACCTCTCTCCCTTTCATGTGAATGGTTTGATGATATGATTAAAAAAATCATAAAGATTTAAAGATATATTTTTAAGAAAAAATGTTTGCTTATGGAAGACTAGGGATCTATATCTGGTCTTTTCTAGAGACACATGATATTCTGTAATATGTCCTTGTTTTGATGTTTGTTTCTTAAGATTAAAAATAAAACACACTCAGTAAAAACATGGTTTTAAATTTTAAATGTCCATTTAAATGAGCAATGAAATGTAGATGGAATTGGGTATGGATGTCTCTTCTCATTCCTAATTTTATCACTTTGATTTTCTGTCTCTTACATTTCTATCTGAATTTTTCCTTTTGTAGGAAAGTGCTTCCTTGGCAGATAGATTGATACAGGTATAGTTTTGTTTTTGTTTTTGTTTTTAGTGTTTCTGCTAACTTCTAAGGAAAGTCCTAAACCTAGAAATTCATACTTTAATGCATGCAATTTTACATGCATTTTTCTAGAAATAATTTTTTGGGGCTTGCATATGGGTATAAACTTAATTTTTAATAAATATGTTATCATTTCATAGGCACCTACCTTTGCACGTTTTAATGCTAACCTTGTTTTTTAAAGTATTTATTTCAAAATGGCAATCAGTGGATTCTTTGAAATTAACCACTATCCGTTGAAAATTCTAGTCCTGCATGTACAACTTGGTAATATTGCATGAACTGCATTTTTATTGACTAAGAGAAGAATTGCCCTTAAGATTGTCAGGTGAATTTTTCATTTAGTTTCCTCCAATTTGCGGGCACAGTAACAAGCTGCTAGCTAATAATTACCTAGGCTGTTCTGTTCCTGAGGTGATTTTTAACATGTCAAAAATAACTAAACCTCATAAAGGCAGTCTTTCTTGACTCTATCCTAAATTGCTTCACACACACAAAAAAATTATGTCCTAAGGGACAAGTGACAAGAGCCCAGGAGGCTGAGGAAAACTACCTCATAAAACGGGAGTTGGCCACCATCAAACAACAGAGTGATGAGGCCAGTGCTAAGCTGGAGCAAGCTGAAAGTACCATCAGGAAGCTCCAGCACCACCGTCAATGGGTAAGGAGTCTGGCAGCGCTGTCTCACCTCTCACCCCTTCCCTGTAGTCTGCATTTCCAGAAGCACAGCTTTGGTGCCCTTCTTTTTCGTAATTTTACATTCTACTTTAAGCGAAATCTTAAGTTATTCCATTTTATGTTCCAGAATGCTGTAATTACTGTGGCCAAAAGACTTCTTTCTTTTGTCTACAGCTTTGTTAGAAGTAGGTAATATTTTTCTGTATGCTATGTTCTAAGTCACAGACAATAAGCAATGTACATCATCTACTTTGTAGATTTTAGAGATCTGTTTCATAGAAGATAATCCTGACATCAGCTAGTTTTTGTTCATTGTACAGATGAACCATTAGCCAACATTGAGAATATGTGTAACCATTACATTGAGAGCTTTCATAATGTGGCAGTTTGTATTTAGTGACATAGAGCTGAGAGTTCCTGTATCAGAACATTAAATTAAGGTATATGCTTACATTTTTTTCAACAGAAAAGATGTTGTTAAGAGGAAGGGAAGAAGGGTATTCTTAAAAAATTACAATAGAGGCTGGAGAGATGGTTCAGCAATTAAGCACACTGGCTACTCTTGCAGAAGACCTGAGTTTGAATCCCAGTACCCACATGGAGATAAACAACTGTCCATAATTCCAGTTCCAGGGATCCGATGGCGTTTTCTGTCCTCCACAGGCGCTGCACCTCCACTTCACAGGTGCACTTTACACGCATGCAGGCAAAACGTTCATACGCATAAAGTTAAAATAAATAAAGAAATGTATATATTTTAAAAATTAGAAAATAGATTAGAGTTCTGAACAGCTACCGATTATGTAGCCTTTATTATGTAGCCTTGGGTGCCTTTATATATTTGTACATTGCCATATTCAGATTAGGGTGATCTTAATCAGGATTATGAAGATTAAATGGAAAAGGAACTGTGTATCTTTGAAAAGCTGTTATGTCTTGTTTCTGTTCTCAAGTCAGAACTGGATCATAAAGGAGTAAGGCAGAGAAGGTTGTGTTAAACCTAGAATTCTAAGCAGATCAGGAAGGGAAGTAGAAGGCTACAAAGTGGACACTATTTGTCCTCAGTGAAATTAAGAAACAGCATCATCATCTGGATTCAAAACTTAGAAGTGTGAAAGAAAAAAGAGTAATGAAATTGCCATAAATGTCTTTTTCTTCTGTTACTGAGGATAGTAGAAAAGGAGTGTGCTAAATAATAATGAAAACAATTGCAATGCTAGTATTTTGTTCTGCCTTTATGTGATATTCAGGAATACAAAGACATAAAAAGAGAATTACTAAAAATTAAAATAGAATGAGTTACCAGGATAGTGCTGTTTGTTTGGAAAGAAAGTTAGTGGTTATCCTTGGTTTAGTACCAGGTGCAGCCTCAGAACATTAAACCATGAAACATAAAGACAATTGAGTTTTTATTGCTTTAAATTACTGAAACTGGGGCTGGAGAGATGGCTCAGTGGCTGTTCTTGCAGTAGACCCAGGTTCAATGCCCAACACCCACATGGCAGCTAACAACTGTCTGTAATTCCAGTTCCAGGAGATCTGATGCCCTCTTCTGATCTCTGCAGGCCTGTGTGACACAGATGTACTTACTTATATGCAGGCAAAATACACACATACACATAAAATAAAAATAATAAGTAATATATAAAAAATTAAATGACTGAAATTTGCAGCTAAATGTAAATCAAATGGATAGAATGCTGGTTTACAATTAAAAAGTTAAGTGGGCAAGCAGAAGTGACCAGAACATACTTAGGCATTTGCAGATCACTAAATGAAACAAAGAAAATCTCTGTGAGTTTTTTGAAGGCCAAATAGTGCTACATTGTGGGCCTAAATTTACCAAAGAGAAAACCAGCCTGTACTTTCATTTTATTTCCTTTTTCCCCCGACAAAAGGGGTAATCTCTCAAATTGAAATAAACTGTAGCTCAGAGATATAAAGCAGTGAATAATGTACAGAATGAGTGAAGGTTGGTAGCAAAGCATTAGCTGAATTTCAAGTTCAAATTATATATCTGAGATACTAAAATGCATTGCAGAGTGATCATAGAAATATTGTCTTTAATTGCCTTTTTAGAAATGAGAGATACAGTAGGCTTTAAGGTAAGCAGATTTTTTACAGAAAATAATAGTGAATGTTAGATATTTAATTTCTGATGGCCTTGCTGATGTTTCATTAAAAATGGCTAGAATGGCTGCTTTGTGGCTCATTAAAGCTAATGTGCTATATCATAACAAACTAACATTGTTTCTGTAATAAATGAATAACTGTGCTTTGGTTGCAGTTTTACAAATTATTTGATAAGTTATTTAATGGATTTATTTTTAATCAAGTCAGAGAAATAAGGTGAAAATAGTAAATATAGGTGGTTAACTTCATCAAGACTGTTCTGCTCACATTCATGTGAAAATGTGTCAAAGGTCTTTGTCTTTTAATCCTGTGCATAACACTTCATATATGTCTAAGAACCTTGTATGTGAGCTATTTAAAAATGGAGCCAATATTTTGGATAAGTTAAGATTCCAAAAATATTTAATCTCTATTCAGAACAAGAAACTAAAATCTTATTTCACAGGTATTGATAACCTTGCCCTTAGAGTTAAAACTCCAAAATTTATGTTATCAATATGTTGTGTAACAAGAGCATAAGAGATTTTGGGAGGAAATCAGAAGCTAGCCAGCCCTGTAATGTAGTTGCTCCCCACATCTCAAGTATAGCCTTCCTAAGAGTACAGTGAAGACTAAGAAAGCCCTCTGAGTAGCCTGCAGAGTATTTGTGGTATTAGAGTCAGTCTGAGTACCAAAACTCATGTTCATGTGAACAGACTTTGTTGAGGAAAGACCGTGGGAATGCTAATTTTTTTAGGTTACAGTAAAGATTTTAGAAGGAACTTATGTTGTAGTCATTCTCAGATGTTTCAGAAGCAGTCTTGTGGGAAGATGATTAGCCTCTTCTTTAAACCACAGCTTCAGAAGGCAGAATATCTTATGATTTGAGGCTATAGGATCCTATCCATTGGAATTTGACAAATGGACTACTTTGCAAAGTGGAAAATATACTAGTGCTATGAACCGAATATGATTGCTAAATAATCCTTCTTTCAAATACAACTTTATGAATTTTTGAACTCTCACAGTTAGAGTTTAAAATCTGTGTTCTGGCTGGAGGTAATGAATTCCCAGTATAATTTTCTAACACCATCTTCCACTGTTGCCAGACAATAGTGTTTTGCATGATGTAAAGAGCTTTGGTTTTTATACGGAACGGGATTCTTGCCTACTTTGCTAATTGTGACCATTGCTACTTGATGCAGATTTATTTGGTTTCAGAAATGATTGAGTAGGACCAGAACATCTCAGGACTCTCTTTCACAGTTTCCACTTAATTTGTGAAATTTGGATATGTAATTTGATGTGTTTGGAGTGTATAGGGATTGTGTAACCACCACAATAGCATTTCCATCACTCAGAATTCCCTTGTGCGCCTTTACAGATCATTTCCCACCCCGTCTCAGCCGTCTGTGCCTGCTTTCTGTCACCGTACTTTTGCTTTTCTAGAATTTTGTATAAGTGCAATTGCAAGATAGACCTTTGTGCCTTTTTTTACTTTACATAATCATTTTTATGAGTTTTTTGTTGCAAAAATGCATAACACAAAGTTCACCATTTGTGTATAATTCAGTGGCACTAAGTCTGTTTCCCGTGTTGGTAACTGTCATATAAATTTTATAAAATTTAAAAAATTTCCTCATGGTCTTGAACTCTGTATTCATAAAATAACAAATAAGCTAAATGTAAGAAAAAGACATGAAATGACACATTTAGTTAGCTGGTTACAGTAAAGATGTACTTACAGGAGCACACACAGTTCCAAGGCTGGAACCTTCTGCTGATGGTCAAGGTAGGACCAGAGGCAAGTCATCTGGCTTGTAGGAGGACTGCAAAAATCCCTCAGGGCTAGCTATAGGCATATCTTTTTTTTTTTTTTTTTTTTCTTAAAGTGTTTGAGTGTTTTGCCTGCAAGTGAGTCCATCTGTGTCAAGCAGTACACACGGAGGTCAAAAGATGGTGTCAGATCCCTGGAACTGAGTTAAGGACAATTGTTAGCCACCATGTGAATGCTGGGAACTGAACCTTGGATCCTTTGAGAGAGCAACCAGTGCTCCGAGCCATCTCTCCAGTTCCCATGGACATATCTTAATCAGAGGCATGCTTGCCTTTTGAGACTTTAAGAGGAAATGCAGTGTGAGCTGAAGTATGCAGGTCGAAGGTCTGGAGCTAGAGAAGTTGCAACAGGTTTGCAGTAGCCCCCAAAGGAAGAGAATTAAGAAACAGGAGATAAGAATATGCAGTGTCTGGAGTTTTATAGATGGTTGAGAGAAGAGCATTCTGGGAAGGAGGTAGGTATGGGGATTGTTATCTGTAGCCAAGCGTTTATAACGTTCATGATATATTTGGATAGGCCACTTTTGTTCATTGTGCCAGATGAGAGCAGCAGAGTTTTTTTATGTCCCTCCTTAGGAGTAAGATTTGTGTACTACTCAGCCATCTATTATTATGACAAAATAGGTGGAATAAATCAGTTTCAGAGGTTTCAGCCCACAGTTACGTGTCCCTGTTCCTTAGAGCAGTGGGAGCACCAGGCATCACAGTATAGAATACCTTTTCCTTATGGCAACCAGGAAGCAGAGAGAGATGGAACCCAGGATCCCAGAGTCTCCTTCAAGGAACGCTTTTTCCTACTAAGTCCCATCTCTTCAAGTTTCTACCGTCTTCCATTACTGCTACAGTCTAGGGGTCAAGTCCTCAACATATGTGCCTTTCTCAGGGGATGTTGGGGATTTAACCTACAGCAGTTGGCCCCAGGATTTCTGTGAATCAAAGCCTGTACATAAATGAGGTTCACTTAGTTGCAGAGATTTGGAAGGAACAGAGGCCTAGTAGGATGTTGTATGGTTACTGGAGGTTTGTGTAACCTGACAGCTGTCAGCCCTCTAAGATGTAACAATCTTACCTAAGATCATATGTGAATATGTGACATGTAAGACTCCTGACAACAGAAGAGCTCCATGTTGAGCTGATAAAACAGATGACATGAATAAATCCAACATTGTAGTAATTAAATACCCCTTTTCAGTAACTGATGAAAATTGACAATAGATCATTATTGAATAGATAGTCTGAACACTTCTGTTAGTCATCTTGACCTGATTGGTGTTTATAGGACAGTACCAAGCAAGAGTAGAATATATATTCTAAGTATACATGGAACTTTAATGAAAACAGTATATTTGGGGTCAGAAAATAATTTTTTAAAAACTTAAAAGATATTCAAATATCTTCTTTGGACACTATTAGCATTCAGGTATAAATCAGTAGTTACAGAGCCAGGCATGGTGTTGGACACCTTTAGTCCTAGCTCCTTGGGAGGCAGAGGCAGGTGGATCTCTGAGTTCAAGACCAGCCTAACAGTGAGTTAAAGACCAGTCTACAATAGTGAGTTCCAGGCCAGCTGGGGTTACAGGAAGACCCTGACTCAAAAAGATGAAAAATAAATAAATTAGTAGTTACAGAGGCTGGAAAGATGGCTCAGAAGTTGAAGTGTTCACCACACAAGTGTAAAAACTGAAGTTTGGATCACTGGAACCCACACAAAGGTTGGGTGGGCATGGCAGCCTACCTGTAATTCCAGCCTTGGGAAAGGGGAGACAGGATCCCAGAAGCAAGTGTAGTCAGACCCAAGCTCTAGGTTCAACCGAGAGACTCTGCCTCGGTGAATAAGGAGGAAAGTGATTAAGGAAGACTCTGAGTAGCAACCTTGGGCCTCCAGGTGCACACCACTCACTCACTCACACACACACACACACATACACACACACACACGCAACATTGGTAATAGATAATTGGAAAATTCCCAAATGGTTGAAACTTAAACAATACATTTTCCCATATGTATCATCAGAGAGGAAGTCTGAATGAAACTGGAATATACTTATAATTAACTGAAGATGCAACATAGGAAAATTTGTGAGATTCTCCACCATACTGCTTAGTCAAAAATTTAAAACTCTGTTTATGAACTATGTGAGGCAATGATTTGTTTCCACCTCAAGAAAATAGATACAGCAGAGCAAATTCAGCCTAGAGCAAACAAAAAGAGCAAGTACTAAGTGTAGAAACCAGAAAATCCACAAAGCCAAAGCTTATTCTTTAAAATGATCAGTGAAGTCTGTACCTTCTGATATACTGACTAAAGAGGAAAGAACAGTAACTATATCAGGAATGACACTGACTTTTTGCAGCTATAACTCAGTTGTTTTGTTTCATGAAAAATGGATTCCATCCTCATCGTGTCATTGAATTTCCTATAAATTAGATTCACTTAGACATTTAGATGAAATAGAATGTTATAAACCTCATTTTGTTTTCCGTCAGGAAGTATATGCATGACTTCTGTCATATACCAGTGCTACTTTTTGGTTGTGTTTTGGTCTTGATTTCCATAGCCTCCCTTGTAAAAGTGTGGCTTGATCTTTGCAGCTGGTAAGTAATCTATTGGAGCACTTTCATACCAAATAACTATAATGTCTATGGATGATTGGTTCTAGGAACCCCCATGTACATTTACATCTGGCTGCTCCAGTTCCTTACATAGAATGACAGTATTTGTATATAACCTCTGCATATTCTACTATGTACTTTAAATAATTTGTTACTTTTGCCTACTACAGTGTAATTACCATGTAAATAGTTGTTAATACTGTTCAGAGAGTAATTTTAAGAAAAAACATCTGTAGGTGTTCAGTGCACAAGCAGATTTAAAAAAAAAATTCTATCCTTGGTTGAATCCATAGGTGTGGAACCCAGTGTTGTGGAGGGCTCCATCATAAGTAGCCATCCATCTTTTATTGAAAGGTTCGAGCATCCATTGATCTGTATAAAGGCAGTTATTATATTGTTTCCAAGGTGTCGGCTGCACACCCGCCCATTTGTTCGCTGCTTATTAGGGAGTGTTCCTCTTTTTTCCCCTTTGACTCTTTTCCTCCCAGTTCCTCACTAAAGCTCCTTTTGTATCTCTCCAAGTTCATAGACTTTTTTTCTTCAGATATCATAAGATTTTAATAGTTTTAGTGCCATTGGTATAATGATATGTCATACTCATTTATAGTAACATTAAAATTTAAAAGACGTAAGACTTGCCTTTTACTTATGTGAATTTTTATAAGTAATTTATTTGAGAAATGTGTTCAACAGCATTTAAGAATTGCCTCCCACCCATCTCATCCAGTGGATTTGTTTTCTTTATGAAAATGTAAATTAGTTGATATATCTTTCTAAAAATCAATGGTGGATGGTTTTACACATTTAACTTGGTAAACATTTTTAGATGAAGTGCTAGGTATTGAGCCCAGGGCCCTCATGTGTGTTAAAACATGTGTCACCCCTGAACTACACCCCTAACCTCTCATTTGGTAAATTCTTAAGCTGTTAGTTAGTATACCTGTAAGTCTAGGCAGAACTTTTCTTCTAAGGGGCTGGAGAGATGGCTCAGCCGTTATGAACTCTTAAATGCTTCCTCCCAAGGACCCCAGTTCAGTTCCCAGCACCCATATTGTGCCGCTCACTGCCCATTACTCCAGCACCTAAAGATATGACATGCCTTTGGTCTCTGTAGGCATACACACATGTGGGATACATTCACATAGATACATACATACATGTAACATTTTAAAATTAAAATTAAAATGTTTTAAAAAATAAAATTAATTTTGACATTGGTTTAAAAATTGTTTTATATTTACATATAATCATATTTTTCTTTCAGTTTTAATACTAAGTAGGGGGTTACTTCTTAATGTTTATCATTAGCAGCACTGGTTAAGAATAACTGGAGACAGAGGTTGGAGAGAGGACTAATCTATTAAGTGCACTTCCCTGCTCCTCCAGAGGACGTGGGTTCAGTTCCCAGCATCCATGTGTCACAACTGTCTGTAACTCCAGTTCCAGAGAACGTGACTCTCTCTCGCACTGCTTGCATGTGATGCACTTACATACATGAAGACAAAATACTCATATACATAAAATATAAATAAATAAAATTTTAAAAGGATAATTAGACATAAATTTTCATTTTAAAGGATATATGTAATTTTTCAGATATTAGAAGGAAATCATATAAAAATAATGGATATTTTCTTCTGACAGTATTGGGGTTTGAATTCAGGGCTTCATAAATGCTGGGCATGTGCTCTGTCACGAAGCTGTATCCCTAGTCCTTTTTTAACTTCTTATCTTGACACAAGGTCTCACCAAATTGCACAGGCCTAAACTCACTCTGTAGCCCAGACTGACTTTGAACTTTTGATTCTCCTGCCTCAGCTTCCCAAATGCTTGTTACAGGCATGTGTCACTATGACTGATGGGTTTTTTAAAGATGCTGTTTAGAGCATATGGGTCAGGATGATTGTGAGCATCTTTGGGGACTATGTGCTGGGGGAGAGCTGAAATGAATATGATTTTGTGTTAAAGGAACCTGTTCTGGACTACTTTACTTTTTGTAATGATTAATTTTTTTCCATATGCATATGGATGTAATAGTACATATGTACTGTCTTCTCACACTGTTACATACTTTGTTTTAGGGATAAGTAAAAATGTGTCATTTTTTAAAAGTAACTCTAAATTGCTAGGTAGACATTTGAATAAAAGTATGTTATTTTTGCAGCATTCAACTTCTACATCCCATGTTTAATACAAACTATGTAATGTTGAATTTTCTTGTCAGTAAGACAACAGTTAACCAGTTCATCTAGCAAATGCTGTTTCCTCATTTACTGTGAAAAGCACTGTTCAGTTTTGCTAATCTAGTGGTAACCCACCATCTCGGCATTGTTGCTATAGTGTACAGAGAGATAAATTTCTAGTTATTTGCATAGTTATTTGAGTTGTGTTAGAGGAAATGCTACAGAAGAGAAGGTTTCATGAAATGTGTGGGTTCTTGTTAAGGATCTGTAAATGTATCACATCTTGAAGTTAGAGAACAGCACTGTATATAATTAAATTCAGGCTGTGTTTGATATGGCTGTATAGATAGTCCTTTTCAGGTTTAAATGTTTTCACTTGCTGTTACAGGTTGAGCATCCCTATTCTAAAAATATGAAGTATGAAATGTTCTGAAACATTTTGAGCATTATTATGAAATCCAAAAAGTTTGGGATTTTGGAATTTGAATTTCTGGATTAGAGATGCTCAACTTACAAAAGTTTATAAAAAAGTTCCCAAATCTGAAATCTAAAGAATGTCTGTGCATTTCAGTTAAAGGATAGCTACTCTGTTTAAGAAACTTTCCCCAGTATAAATTTTTACTCACTTTTCTCTGTCATTGAATGTGAAAAATCTTTTTCCTTCTGCCTCTGAAAAAAAAAAAAAATTTTAAACTCAAGACACAAGCAAAATACTTTATAATTTACCTTTACCTTTGCAACTTTTACAAAACCAGAAAAACACATGAGATTGCAAAGCAGAAGCCATTTACTAAGAAACATCTGTCATTTTCATTGGATTAGGATTTGCTGATATCACAGGAACATGAAGAGATTCATTGACAGCTTGATGTAAGTGTAGGGAAGCCATTCATTATTTACATATGGACTGAAATAAATGGTCCTTTGCTGACTATCACCCATCATAATTGTGACAATTGTCATGTGAGAAAAACCAATTGTATATATGTCTAAGTTACTAATCTGAATATTAAATGGACTCTGCTTAGGAACTTCTTACATGAACATTATGTATGGCTAAAATACTGTGTTTAAGTTTACAAAGCCTAAGATATATATCATCCAGAGTGATGTGTTAATAAAGCATTTCAGCCCTTTGTAAATTTCATTGATAAAAAATTGTTCCTAGTGGTTCCTAGAGTGTTTGGTACATGGTTGAAGTAATTTGTGCCAGATTAGATCTATTATGTAAAATGCACAAAAACTCAATAAAATATACATTAAAAAAAAAAAGGATTCCATTCTTGTATGAGCCATTCGACTCTTGGAGTCTGATACTTTCTTAGGACTTTCCTAACACAGGATGTTGGCAGACAGACTTAACAGAGGTTTTCAGGCTAGTTATAGTCTAAGGAAGAGCAATCAGTGCTGGTAGTTCCCATAAAATAACCATGATCTCATGATCTACTTAAACAATTTGTGGTCCTTGGCTGAGGTAAGTATTTGTTAGAGTGATAGGCCTGTTGCAGATGCACTTTCTATATTAAAACATTGTTTTAATAGTGCCAGAATTACTAAAGATAACATGCAGTTGATCAAATTAAGTCTCAGGTTGAGCTAGGCCTTGTGACACAGTTAGGAAGACCAAGTTCAGGCCTTGTTGGAGCAACTTAGTGAGACCCTTTATCCAAAGGAAAAGAAAGACTGTCACATAGTTCAGTGGGATAGTGCTTGCTTAGTATGTGCTAGACCTTCGGTTCAATCCCTGGTGCCACGGGGAGGGAAAGGCTCTGTTTGCACATCCTGTTGGGTAAGTGGGCCAAGAATGTGGTAAGAGTTTTATAAAACTGAAATGTTTTTACGAAAGTACTTAATAATTTTTAATAGTTTTACTTTGACATCTATTTTGTTCCTGTTGTAAACTGAATATTCTTTACTCATAACAGTTCAATAGGAAATTGCTGTCTGTGACTTTGTAATTTTGGGTTACCATTTTTTCTTTATTTCCTGAGTTAAGTGTGAAGAATTAGGTCTCTCCCTTAGTGCTTCACCTTTTTTGAGATAAGAACTCACTGTATATTCCCATCTGGTGTAGAACTCATGATCCTCCTGCCTCAGCCTATGTAATGGGTGCTGGAGTTATAGGTGTACACCACCACACCAAGCTTATATTTTTGCTTTGTAGTAAGACTTTTGTATGAAACTAGCTTTAAATTTTTAAGTGGCGGAATTGGTGTTCCTGTGAGAATAGAAAAGGAACCAAGAGGTTTCACCCTTTGATAATCTCTTTGTGTAGCATCTGCTGTTTTCTGTTCTTACAATAATCCTTTCCGTGCAAATCTTTTAAAGAAATTTACAGTTCTAAAGCAAGTAAAATTTTATTTCCTTTCAAATAATATATTTAACTATATTTGGAGTGCCATTTTTACTTTTAGTACATTAAAATAGAATATTAGGCTTCTGTAGCCTGTAATGTAAACTAAAAAAAACAACAACAATTTTTTTATTATCCATACTGAAAAGAGTAAAATGGAAATTAATATTTCTTGTTTATTTCAGCATATTTAAAATATTTCAACATTCAGTCAATATAAAAAATCATTTGGTTGCTTTATGTATTTATTTATTTGATTTTATATTTTTGCTCGGGATTGAACCCAAAGGACTTGCATTGAAATCCAGTTTGCATCTTTTGTTTACAACCTGACTCAGCAAAGATTAGCTGAATTCAATCACTAAGTAGCCACTGGAGGCTATGCCTACCCTGTTGTATAGGTCAGGTCTATATAGTCAGAACAGATCTGGGTAAATGAACAGATAAAAGGAGATAGATATTTTGCACAAACAGGGTTTGACAAGTGTAATAGTTACTCAAACCCAGTAACGTGGTTATCTTCAAAGGTACCAGGTTTAGCCTTTTTTCACTCATTTGCTGAGGCATAGTTAGAGGAAAGAAGTTGGGAATACTGGGTAGATAGAATCTTTACTGTTTAGTTCCCCTTAATATCCAAATTATATAACTGCATTACTTTTACTATATGTCCAGGTTTACATGTTTGTTTCCATGAAAATTCAGTATCTGTCTATAACCTTTAGCATAAATGCAGTTCCAACTACAACGAAGATTTTGTGCTGCAACTAGAGAAGGAATTGGTCCAAGCCAGACTGAGTGAAGCTGAGTCTCAGTGTGCGCTGAAGGAGATGCAGGACAAAGTCTTGGATATAGAGAAGGTAAGAATCTACATAAATGCTTCGATTCTAAATCTACGGGGACAAGCACTAGATACCTAAGCACTTTTTGAAGCTTTGATGTTTTTACACTTGGTAAACTGTATTAGTTACTAGATCAGCAAGTTAGGAAATGTCCCTCAGTTGGTAGAGTGTTGCCTAGTATGCACGAGGTCCTGTGTTTGGTCTCTAGCACCACCTAAAGCCAGGTATGGTAGCACACACCTGTAATCCCAGCACTCAGGATATGGACATAAGCAGAATTTAAGGTCATCCTTGACTACACAGAGAGTTCAAGGCTAGCCTGGGATTACAGCCATGAGACTAATGGAAGGAAAGAAAAGAAAAAATGTTTTTAAGATTGCTCCATATTTAAGAACATAAATGGAATTTAGAGCCTTGCTAGAATTAAGTAAGATAATTCTTACAGGGAAATATTTAAATGCTGAAGAATAGAAACTTCAGTGACAGAAATTATTCTCTTAGAAGGAGAGAACTGACTTTGGCAAATTGTCTTCCGGCCTCCGCATGTGAACACACACACACAGGCACACAAATTAATGTTTTTTAAAGTGATAAATTTTCAACTTTTCTCTGACTTTAGAAGAACAACTCCTTTCCTGATGAGAATAACATTGCAAGGCTTCAGGAGGAGCTCATCGCTGTGAAGCTGAGAGAAGCAGAGGCCATTATGGGCTTGAAAGAACTCAGACAGCAAGTCAAGGATTTAGAAGAACATTGGCAGGTATTCAGATGGATTTTATGTTTTTGAGAAAGAGAGCAAAACCAAAATACTCAGAATGTGTGAGTGTGAAGTAACCCATGGCCTGTAGTAGGAGGTAAAAAATCTTGCTTAATGTCATTTAGGAGCATTTATAACTTGAAAGGCATTTAAGTGCTTTAAATGATTCTTAAAATGAAACAAAAGTTAAACTAGAAACCAGATCATATTTTTGTTCCTGTTACACAATTCTATATTATTTAACTTTTCCTAAAGAACTATAAGGAAATATTCCTTTTATATAGCACAAAGTTTTCCTTTTTATTAAGTGTAATATTTTTATTCTTTGAGAATTTTGTATGTGTATGCAATTTTGTTATTTGATCTTTTTTGATACAAGGTCTCCTGTAGCCACAGCTGGACTGGAACTCGTTTTGTAAGCCCAGCTGGACTTGATCTCATAGAGATCCACCTGCCTCTGCCTCCGGAGTGCTGGGATTAAAGGTGTGTGCCATCATGCTTGGCCATGTATACAATATATCTTGATCATATACATCTTCCAGTCCTTCCCAAACTCTTTCCAGATCTACCCGAACCTCCCCTCCCAATTGCATGTCCTCTTTTCTTTTTTCTTCTTCTTTTTTAGTCCACCCAAGTTCAAGGTGCACTGTCTGTACTCCTGGGAGTGGAGCCATCCCCTGGTATGTGGTGGACGGGGCCACACCCTCAAAGAAAACTGACTCCCTCACCCAGCAACCACTCAACAGTTTCTCAGCTAGGGTTGGGAGCTCATGAGCCCCTCCCCACGTTATGCTGGAATGCTTGATTTGTGCAGGTTTTATGTGCAGATATTATGCATAATTGCTGTGGATTTAAGTGCAATGTTCCTTTAATGTCCAGACACTGTTTTGCCCTGGTCTTCTGTCTTCCCTGACTCTGGCTCTTACATTCTTTCCTTCCCCTCTTCTTCAGTGGTCCTTTTGGGGAAAGAGTGTGATAGAGATGTCCCATTTATGACTGAACACTCCACACACACATATCCTCTGCATTTCAGTCAGTTGTGAGTTTCTGCATTAAACCTTGTCCATTGCACAAAGAAACTTCTCTGATAAGACCTGAGAGCTGCCATAATCTATGGGTATAATGACAGGAATTTAGAGGCCACTTTGATACTATGTCAAACAAGTTTTTCTCTTTTTTTTTATGTATATGCATGTATTTCATGCATGTATGCAAGTGCACCCATACGTGTAATGCCCATGGAGGACAGAAGAGTGTCAGATCCTTTGGAACTGGAGTTACAGATGGTTGTTAGCCACCAGTGGGTACTGGGATTCGAACTCAGATCTTCTGCAAGAGCAGCCATCCCTAGTGCTCTTAACCACTGAGCAATCTTTCCAGCCCCACAAAGTTTTTCTCAATATTGATATTACATATATTTTTGGAAAGTGTGAAACATCAGATGGTGATGATTGTGAATATTAACTGCTCTCGAAAATGAATATCTCACAAAATAAATGACACTTATCCATATGTGAGGGAAACTTGATAAAAAGCAATACATGACAATCTATAAGCAGATGAGAAAGAATTTTTAAAAACCACATAGTTGGGGTCAGGAGAGATGGTTTGGTGGTTAAGAGCACTGACTGCTCTTGCAGAGGACCTGGGTTCAATTCCCAATATCCACATGGCGGCTAACAACCGTTTGGTTTGTAACTCCAGTTCCAGTTCCAGGGATATCCAACGCCCTCTCCTGATCCCAGTGGGCATTGCACGACATGGGTACAGTTACATACATGCAAGCAAAACACTCATACACATAAAAAAAAATTAAAAAAAAAACACATAGTTTCAGAATAGTGATCTTGACTTGAATTGGGGGTAGGAGGAGACATCTAGTAAAGATTGAAATTATTCTTTGATGAGGCCTGAGAAACGGCTCCAAGCCTTCCAACCAAAGCTGACAATCTGAGTTTATTCCCTGGACCACATAGTGAAGGAGAAAAATCAGCTATCCAGGTTGTCATCTAACTTCGTGTATATGTTGTGACATACATGCTCCCCCCATGAATAACTATAATAGCATTTTTTAGAGTCCTTGATAATTGCCATGGCTTTTGAAGAAATACCCAGCTGCAATAAAGTATAATTAAGCCATCATGGTGATTCATACCTGGAATCCCAACATTTAGGATGCCAAGATAGGAGGATAACAAGTCCAAGGCCAGCTAGGGGTACAGATCAATTTTTTCTTTGTCTGAAACAAACAAAAAATTGTGGGCAGTGCTTAAATACATGGTTTGTAAGGCTAGCTCTTACTTTAACGGTGTTACAATATGTTTTGTGCTTTAGCGACACTTAGCTCGTACTTCTGGGAGATGGAAAGACCCACCTAAGAAAAATACTGTGAATGAGTTACAAGATGAACTGATGACTATTCGACTTAAAGAAGCTGAAACGCAGGCAGAAATACGAGAAATGAAGCAAAGGATGATGGAGATGGAAACACAGGTATGATGGTGAGAGCCCGATCGGATAGAGGTATCACTAGATCAAAGTTGCACAGTTAAATTGTTTTCTTATATTTTGATATAACTAAAAATAACAGTGAATGCTGCTCACAGGCTTGTTCCTCTGACCCATGCTCAGCCTGCTTTCTTATACCATACAGAACAGTCTGCCCAGGGGTGGCACCACTTATAGTGGGCTGGGCCCTTCCACATCATACCACAATCAAGAAATACCCCATAGACATGGCCACAGGCCAGTCCAATGGAGGAAAGTCCCCAATTGAGGATTCCTCAATCCAGGTTTGTCAAGTTGACACTAAAGCTATTCAGCACAGGTATATTATTTGCACTCTCTGATATACTTTAAAACATCTCTAGGTGGAATGCCTAACCATAACACAAATGCTGTAGAAGTAGTTCATACTATTTGTTCAGTCAGTAGGGGGCATAGTTAACTCATGTCTCTGTATTTTTGTAAACATATAGTCATCTCATCTCAAGCATAACATGGCTGTGTAATGTGTTTTTCTTACGTCATGTCAGCCATTATTTTCTCAAAACCGTTGATTTTAATAAAAAACAATACTGAAGAGACTAAATAGTAGAAAATATATGATCAGAATTTATCCTAATGTAGATAATAAAAAGATAAGCACAACTTCTATGCCAGGGTGCTATACCTACAAATATGTGGAGATAAATGAATCAAATTCAACAGACATGGTTTGGAGAATTTGTGAAACCCAAAGCACTCTCCCAGCCAATAAAGCACTTACAGTTCAGAAATTAGGCACAGACTATAGTAAATATAGTTCCAAAATCTGAATCCAAGGACAGTGTGGTAGGAGTTGCTATGGAAAACAGGAAGGAACAGTTAATTCCAACTAGGTAATTTACTCAAAGGTTTCAAAGGAATTTGTATTTAAACTGTGCCAGACTAGTAATTGTGACTTGGGCTATATCTTACTATAAGTAACTAGTTCATAAATGTCAGTACTTGGACTGGTAATGATTATGAAGTCTTCATAGTGAAAAACTGAAAAACAAAGCTGTGGTATAATGTTGATCTAACCATCTGCAATATTTTGTCAAACACCCATGTAACTATTTTCTGGAAATTTGCCCATTTTGATACGTGTAATTCCAATTCTTTCATGTGAAAAACTTTCAGAAATGTGTCTAGTGAGTATACTTCAGTTTATTGAACCACTGTCCTGGATAAATATACATTTTTTTTCTATTGCAAATAGTGTTACTTTGGACATTCTTGCATGTTCCTTATATACGTCTCCAAGAGTTTATTCAGTGTAGTATTCCTATATCTCAGTGCTGTGAATACTAATGCCCTCTGGACTTTTTGGAACTTTTCCCTTCTCAAAATAATTTCAATTTTTTTTTATTATTTTCTACATATGAGCCTTTTGCCCAAATGTGTCTAAGTGCACCATGTGTGTGCATGCAGTTCCATGGAGGCCAGAAGATGGTTGTTAACCACCATGTGGGTACTAGGAACTGAACCTGGGTCCTCTGCAAGAGCAATCAGTGCTCTTAAGTGCAGAGCCATCTCTCGAGCCCCTCAAAATAACCTTTTCTAAATGCTTACAGCAAAATGCATAAGACTACAAAAATAAACCAGCTATGTTGAATTAAAATTAATTATAAAAATGCTAAAACAGATGTGATATAGGACACTTACACCGAAATATGTAAACATATTCCTATTGCTGAGTTTGGGTAAACATTTTAGATGTAGGGCATACTTCTCATAAATCAAATTATAATTTTCCTGTCTTTATACTTTCAACTTATTTTTGTGCTTGTATCTCTGATAAACATATTAGAACTTTCCAGAATTGAATCTGACATTTTTAAATGCTGAATATGCTAAAAATGACCACACTATGTACACTTAAAGCAGGTGCATTTTATATGTGAGCTGTATCTCAGCAGAGCTATAAAAATCCATCGTGATAGTTTCTTGTAGCCATCATCTTGGTCCATGCTGGTGACTCTATTTGAACGAATACCTGCCTTTCCAACCTGTTCTTTTGTGCCTTCCTTTTCTACTTTCTCTTGAGTGTATCAGGAATTTGTTGTAGTTTCATTTAATCATCATAGTTAGTTTCATTAGTCTCCCTTTAATCAATTCCTAGTGGTGGTTTTGTGTTGTACAATGTACAGCTTTCATTAGAGCTTACCTTTAATAATGAACTATGAATTATAAGTGACAAATTGTCTTATGTGTAGCCCTAATCCCACTTGTAGTGTTCTTAACACCCCTTCTTACTGTTGTCATCCATTTTAGAATGTGATGATCGTTTCACCTTTTATTATTCTTTCACAGAACTTAAGTTTTCCTAGTGAAATTTATTATGTGCCCTTCAGTTTCTCCATTTTGGCTCTCTGTTTCTTTGTATGGACCCATGTGTCTGCCTGTGTCTTGTTTCTTCTGCTTGAGGATCCACTTGAGTTCCTCTGTGGGCAGTGGATTCTGTCTGGTTTTGATTGTTTAAGGAAGTGTTTATTTCTCCAATTTTAAAAGTTGGTCACTGTCTTTCATTTGCTGCCTTTACTCAGCTGATTTTGCAGGTTTACCTTTCCCTTGTGAATCACAGCCTTTGTAAATTCTCTGTCAGGCAAGGGCAGTGTCTACATCATGTGAGGCTGGCTCTGTTGAATACTTTGCCTCTTATTACATGTCTTCTTTTCCTTGCCTTTTCCCGTGCTTTGTAAATTTTTGCATGCATTTTCATCATATGCTCCATCATGTATTCTCCATAAGAGGCTGGCTGTCTTGAAGAAGACACCCACAGTACAGGCGGGAGGGCAGGGGATAGCAGTCACTGGGGATCTTGTACAGGGCAGTAGCCTAAGGTAAGTGGATTTTTATGCTTGAAATGGATACACATTTCCTCTTGCCAGGCCTTTCATGTGGTGGGTTTGAGTTAATACAGTCAGGAGATGGGCTGAGTTGAGGTTTGTTTCTGTGGTTATATACAGTGTACCACAGACTTCAAATTCCTTTGTCAATACCTCATGTTCAGAATGAGGGCCAATTGCCAGAGGACTCTTCTCTGAGTCTTCATGTTCTTACTCTGCACAGCACCTCAAAAGTCAGACCATTTCCAGCAGTGTTCTTCTGTTGTAGGGAGTTGGAAGGGAATGGTATTTCCTATTATTCTGATGAAGCCTCAGTCTTAGTTTCTATTTTGCATGTGTGTCAGGGTGTTTGGCCAAAGATACAGTGACTTTTATGAGAATTCCAAAGGTAACAGTGTTGCTGGATCTTCACAATATAAAGCTTTTGTTCCCTGGAGGAGATGAGAAGGTTGAGTGTCCTTCCCAGAGTCGTTGCCATTCCTTCCCACCAGCCTGTACTGTGGGTGTAATTTTTGAGGCTCTGGCCAATCTTTTTTTGTGTTTACCTCTTGGAAAGAATGACAAGAATGTGTATGAGAATTTGTGAACTTCTTCTGTCTAGTGGGGGCTCTCCCCATTGTCAGCCATCACTTAGACCCCGCCTGTTGAATATTCATTCTGGCCGTATTTTCTTTACTGCTGTGACTGCCTTCACCCCAGGCAAGAAGAAGCTTAAATCCTATTTCTTCTCCCTCAGGAGGCTTTTGGATTGACTGATCCTTTTGAAGCTGAAAGGTTGAAAGGTTGGCTCCCCCTACCTTCAGAAGGTTGGGAACAATATTCTGAGTTTTCAGTTCTCCGATCAGAATTCCAAATTCTTCATTACTTATCTAGTACTTTCCATATCTCTCCCAACTTGTGTTTTCTCCATTTGACTCTTAACTTTCTCCAATTATCCTGTTAGCGTTTATTACCTAAAAAATTAGAAACATTTATTTGCCTACCTGAAGAAGTTCTTCAGAAATCTTCTACCTTCAGGTGGGAACTGTGTCTTGATTGTAAACAGTAAGCCCCTCGAAAGAACTTCATGTGTTCTTCCACATTACATAGTATTTTGTTTGCTTTTTTTATGCTTTCAGATGATTAGGCGCTGGCTGTCTGACAGTCAGGGCTCATTGGATTTGGAGTCTTTGCTGTCTAATGATTAATTGATACCACTGTTCTTCTGAGCCCGCCTCCGCTTCCTCTCCTCTTCCCTTTCCTCCTCTTCTCTCTTCCTCCTCCTCCTCTGTCTTGCTTTGCTGCTCAGGCTGGCCTCAAGCTCACCATTTTTCCAGGTTGCTGGGATTGTAGGTCTGTGTCATTATACTTGGTTTTCTTGTACCTTCTTAATGTTCTTTGACTCTTACGTGATTTCTGGTCTGGTAAGCATTGTAGGATGAAGTTTTTTTTAAGCATTACAAACTTTTGCTGCTAAGATGTCTTTATTACCCGTCCTTCCAGGAATCCTTTTTCCTTGACTTTTTCTTTCTTTAGCATCCTGAGCTTTGTTATACTGTATCTTGGTAAGGACTTATTTGTCCATTTCCTGCTTGGGACTTTTTCTGTTTCCTGAACTGTGGGTTCACACCCATTTATGTATTTATTTTGTTGTTGTTTTAAATTTGTTTTTATTTATTGTTTTTATTTTGTCTATATAAGTGTATGCCTGTATGTGTGTGAATGCATCCATGTCATACGAAGCCTGTGGAGGCCAGAAGAGGGAGTTGAATCCCCTGGAACTGGAGTTATAAACAGTTGTTAGCTGCCATGTGTGTGCTGGGAATTGAACCCTGGTCCTCTGGAAGAACAGCAAGTGTTCTTAACCACTGAGCCATCTCTCTGTCCCGCTTATTTTGTTTTTTACACTGGCGATTTGAACCTGTGATAGACTGTATCACTGAGTTGCATCTCCAGTCCTGTTTTTTTTGGGATAAGGCCTCACTGAATTTCCTAGGCTTCCTTTGAATTCACTGT